>OX336392.1:380894438-382203188 GCA_946902985.2 Meconema thalassinum | reverse complement strand
CAGTTCTTATCCTCGATCCTTCCTTCTATAAGTAGCTATGCTATACCTGGGTGTCCTACCAACCTATCCGTTCTCTTCATTATCAGTCACCAGAAACATCTCTCCTCTCCCACTCGTCTTAATACCTCTTCATTCGTAACCATATCTACCCATCTGATCTTCATTATTCTCCTGTAACACCACATATGAAACGCTTCAATTCCCCTCTTTTCTGCTGCTTCAACAGTCCAAGTTTCATTTCCATAGAGCACCACGCTCCAGGCCTTCAAAGGCCTTCAAAAATTACTTCCTAATACCTAGATCTATATTCTATGTCAATAGATTCCTTTTCTGTAGACATTCTTTCATTGCCTGTGCTACCCGACTTGTTATATACTCTTTGCTTCGTCCATTACTGGTTATTTTGCTTCCTAAGTAACAAAAGTCTCCTACTTCCTTTAGCTTTTCACCTGCCAATTCGGTATCCATAGGAGAATCTGATTTCTTTCGACAGCATTCCTTTACTACAGCTTCGCGCTTCCGCTCTTACAGGGATGTGAGAATGGCGGTTTGTTGTGGCATTGTTGGGCTCTCATCTGATGACTTATTATTCAGTATTTCCTAGAGCATCAAGAAGTTTGGTTGCAGTCAAGATAAGTGACGACTGAATGTGCAAGGTTGTGTTGTGATGTTCTAGCAGCAGTGATTTTGGTATAAGCACAAAATATTGGAAAATCATTTGCCAAATAATCAAATCTGAAAGTAAACTTTTAAAAGGAAGTTGCTGTTTATCTGTAAGGATAAAGAGGAGGGTGCGTGAGAATAATAATCGCTTCTCAACAGAAAGAAAAGTGTGTTTGTAATAGCCGTTTAATTGCACGGTGGTGGTGGGTGGAAATTAATCTAATATTTATAATAATAAAGTTTATTATCAGGGAAGGATCAAGAAAACCAACAAATTCAAGTACTTGGGAGAATGGTTGGAAGCCAATCTCTCCGAAGGAACAGCATTATCAACTCGAGTAAATAAACTGGAACTGAGGCGGCTTCGGTGATGTAGTTGGTAACATGCTGAGCTTCTATGCCCAAGATCGCGGGTTCAAACCCGGCCGAAGTCGTCGGATTATTTTAAGAGCATCAAAAATCCGTCAGTATGCCTTCCTTCGGAGGGGAAGTAAAGCCGGCGGTCCCATGTCATAGATTTATGGCATGTTGAAGAACCTTCCACTAATTACACATGTGTGAAGCTAAATAATAGTTAAACATTTGGCACACGCTCTTAGGTTCCTACGTTCGTCGCCAGGAGCCGACTGCGATGGCGTCCGGTAACCACGTTCTGAACTAGTAGTCGTTGACGGTGGCGTTTGGCGGCAAAAGTGGAACTACTTGAAAAATCCGATGTCTGCAGTCCTTACTTGAATTGAAAACAGAAACACACACTAATACAGCCACCACAATTAACACCGGTTATCAGACAGATTCTACACACACCTAAAGTACACGGGGCTACATGACCACGTTGTCGCAGTCCCTAAACTAAGGAACCAACCAACCAAACTGGAACTGCCATGCCAACTGAGTAAGAACACCTACAATAAGAAGTGCCTCTCCCGTAACACCAAACTGAAGTACTATCAGTCAGCCTTATATGCCTCTAAATGCCTCATATTAAACAGGAAAGGACTCACGTACAAACTTGAAATTCAAGAGAGGAAGATATTGGGCCCAGTCAAGGAAGCGAGTGAATACAAAAGACGACTCAACCAGGAGTTCTATAGATACTCTGAAAAAATTACAGACGTGGCCAGGAAAAGATGTCTAGCGTTTTATGGACAAGTCTCCAGGATGCATCCAACCAGGCTGACCAACCAGCTTCTCACATACAGGCAAAGAAGGAAGACCAAGTCACCGTGGCTGATACAAGCGGACTAAGATCTTCTGGAGCTGGGATCGAACGTCTCTCAGGAGTAAACTGAAGCAAATTAAGTTCCAGGACAAACCCACAAGGAAGAAGCCAGGTGGCCTCTGGACAAAGGAGAGAAAAGAACAACACAGCCAGAGGATGCGCGACTTCTGGGCAAACATGAAGACCCACTCCAAACACAATAGTTGAATGTCGTGGTCCGTAGTTTGCCTACACGGAACAAGAGAGAGAAACGTTTATTGCAGCCAATGGCCAGAGTAAATAAATTAACATACTATTAGTTTAAAACACCCTAAAATTAATAAGTGCACGTGTATTCTTATTCAGAACAACATTCTGTGAGGAACTTCTCCCTCTGTTCACAAAACAGTACGTGGTGTCGATCACAGCTCACACACACTCTCCACTTGAGGTATGAAAAGCTTTTATCACACACATTCGGAAATGGAACCCGTGAACTGCAAAGGTCGTATCCCGCCCGCATCCATTCAGGGTTGAACATTGATTCGGTCCCGTAAAAGTCTTCTCATGTTTCGCTCTTCTTGGGGACAGGGATATAAGGTAGGTGCCCCGGGACTTGGTGTGTGGAAATACGACTGTAAACCACACTCAAGATAGCCACTGTCAACGCCGGAATTCGAACCTCCGATCTCCGGACTTGATGCAGCTGCCCTCGCGGCCATCGTGCACGATTTTACGAGCACAGCTTCACCGCGTGTCTCAAAGTTGTATTTAAGACTTGCAGGATTGGATCATTTCTCAGCGTGAACACACAGAACGCTGCACACCATATGATTCTCTTATGACAGTAGGATTGATGATGGTCCCTGTCCTTGACCCGGCTATCATATCGATACGTTTATTAGTACTTCCGATATCTGAGAATCGATGAACCATTTCATGAACCACATACCCTTTATATCTCAAAGAATTGGAGATGGTGGATCTTATTTTATGGTGCCTAGAATATTTTCGTACGGGCAGGAATCCAAAACATGAGTTCAAAAGCTGTATCTCACGCAATTTCTGACGAATCACCATGAATCAAACAATACTGTGCTACTGCAAATATTGTCCTGATTTATGATATTACATCATCAATTCATCACACTGACGAATATTTTCAATCATCAAGTAAGTTATGTCTCAGATTGCTGTGAAATTGCGGGGTCGTAATGCTTCGTCCACTAATACGTTTGAGTTGAATGTTCAAACGTGATATCAAAACAGGTTTAACGTAAATTCGTCGGCCAACTATAACAATTTGTGTGTGAGTGAATGGTTACAGTAAAACGTCGCTGAACGTTCATGAATAATTCATATTACTACATGAAAAAAAAAAACGCATAGTTGTCACTTTAATTCTACTACTTTAAGTTTTCTTAGTATTTAAGTTTGGTAGATTAAGAGCCTTTATGTGTATTCATGGAAGTTGCACTGTGTGTGTTAATGTTCAAGAGAGGGCCACGAGACCTAACTTCGCCACAATAAAGGCACCAATAAATCTCTACATAATGTAAAACTAAGTCCCCGATTCTTGGATGTAACGGGTAATCTCCAGAATCATTGGATAGATTTTTATGCGGTTTTCACCATTCTGTAAAGGATTTCTCGAGGAAGGTTTCTGTAGAAAAACATTCATCCAACTCGGCCAAAGTCGTCGGATTTTTTAAGAGCGTTAAAATCCCTTAGTATGCCTTCCTTCGGAAGGGAAGTAAAGCCGGCGGTCCCATGTCATAGATTTATGGCATGTAAAAGAACCTTCCACTAACTAAACTTGTGTGAAGCTAAATTTCTAGGTTAGATTTCGTTGGAACGCTCTATCAAAGTTCCTACGTTCACCACTAGGTATCAGTGACATCTGGTAGCGAAAGTTGGAACTACTTGAAATTGAACGGAACTTGTAGCTCACCCTATGGGTGTCTGCTTGAAGCAGCTACGGCCTCTGGCGAGCCAAACATGTCCTCGGACACTCCTGGCACAAAAAGCCATACGCTAAATAAAACAAAATTTATGACCAAAGGAAGCCAAGCAGTACCGATTTCAGTGAATCTTGTCGGTGAAAAACCTACCGTCCGTGCGTCTTTTAGGCTTACGCTGGGTAAATCGTTAAACATACATGTATATACTATGAGTGTAAGAATTGTTCAGCATGAAAAGTTCTACAAAAAAAAAAGTCCAGGACAACATACCTGTATCTTTAACACATCGCCCACTATAAATGTTTTACGTTTATATTTCTTCCGACAACACCCATTCAGTTCCAATTTAAATTACTAACTTCCGAGCGAGTTTACGAGCTAGCGAGCGAGCCTATCAACCCAGCTTCGTCAAGCATCAAACTGTCAAGCCGTGTCGAGTTAAGACTTCAGAGAAGAGTATATTTGTTTGGAGTTTCGCTGTTTACCTCGGCTTTTCTGAATTGCAACTGGTACCTGCCGTCCGTGCGCCTTTTAAGCTTACGCTGGGTAGACCCTTAAAGATACCGGGCGAAGCCGGGACGGGTTGCAAGTGATAAATAAATGGGTTCTGTAGTTCTTGAGAAATGCAATATCCGTGTGTTTTATGAACTAATATTGCACTGTCGTAATTTAAGGTTATATCAGCGGTGGCGCAACAATGAGTTATCTGATTGCTTACAACGGAGGAAACTTGCTGGCTCGCTGTGAGGTACAGTGATAAGTAGGGGAAGGTGAGTCAAGAGCACCATGCCGGGTAATTATTATTATTATTATTATTATTATTATTATTATTATTATTATTATTATTATTATTAACGAGGGAACATCGCGAAGTTGGCAGACGAAACACCCAATAATACGTACCGGTATGTATCTGAGTAGTTCTTTTAATAACAAACACGGTTAAAAGTGTCGAATTTTCCCCAACTTGTTCCGAATTGTGTAAGTTACGTCCCAAGTAGAATGTCCAACCAGTGCAACCTAAACACCACACACGGCATGGTTCTGACTACTTTTGTTGGTGTGGCGCGATCAGTAGAATATCCGACTGTCAGCCAGGTGATCCAGGTTCTAAACTCCTCGTTTTGTTTCGTTTGTGTTTCTTCGGTTTCTGTCGTGTTTTTTGTGGGGTTTGGTCTGGGTGCACCAAGTGAGGCTCATCAGCGGGCTCTTGGTCCCTTATACGAACCTCATCGCACTTAATTGCTACAAGAGCGGTTAGCATCCTTGGCTGTCGCCCCGTGGATCCGGGTTCGATTCCCGGCTCTGCCAAGAAATGTAATTCTGGTATTACGGCCGGAACGGGGTACACTCAGACTCGTGAGGCAAAACTGACAAGGTAAATATCAGGTAAGACAGGTCGAAACCTATCTTGAAACTTTGAGGACGCAATCCTTGTACTATAAGAGGACAACGTGCGAAAAAAACAGCCACCAGATTGAACTGCAAGGCTCCAAAATCATTTGACAAATCTCTAAGTTATATATGAATCAATGGGAGGTAGCGAGTACCTTACATGTTGGAAGGGACAGCCCTGACGGCCCAGACACTCGAGGTCGGTGGGAAGCAGCCTCCCGCTCCAGTCAGATGGGGGCTGTTGTACTGCCTCCAGCTATAACAAGCAACAGCAATAACGAGTGCGGCAGGGAATTCCAGATCTGCCAGCCGTCATGGCTGCGTACTAGTATGTCAGGTACGATTTCGAAGCCTTGCAGTTCAATCTGGAGACTGCTTTTCCGTACGTTGTCCTCTAATAGTTCAATGATTGGGTCCACAAAGTTTCAAGGTAGGTTTCGACCTGCCTTACCTGATATTTCCCTTGTCAGAAGAGGTAGGTTCAATTCCCATCTCAGTCTTCTTGGAAGTGGTTTTCCGTGGTTTCACACTTCTACTCCAGTTAAAGGCCGGGATGGTTCCTAACTTAAAGCCACGACCGTCTCCTCAATGAACACAGGTAACTTTCAATGCACGCAATGTTACACAGTTACACACAAAGCCCACATTTCTGTGCTCCAGCGGAAACAATTCCGCGGCCAGTTCTGAAAGTATATAAGAAGGGAGTGGACAAACGTTTACCATAAGGTAACAAGTCCAATCAAGCGGAGAAAATATCTCCGCATTGGAGTAATACAGCATTCCTAGGATCAGTGAAGCGTACAAATGTAATCCGGTGTCTTACGTAAAGTATTTCAATGGAATATAGCCTATACAGCTTTGAAGTCATAAATAATTTAGTGTTGCCTTATTGACAATATTGATATTGTAACTTTTCAGTCGGTCACACAATATAATTCCAATTACAGGCACATCTGAAAATACAACCTGAAAAGAGTCATGTGAATAAAAATACATATTATGCACATTCTTCTGTAGTCCACAACAAATACATAGCCTAGCACTTATCGTGTTGGAAGTCATTCTTCAGTATTGCCTTAGTAATCGAAATCAAGGCGGCTCCGTGGCGTAGTAGGTAGCATGCTGAGCTATGTCCAAGATCACGGGTTCAAACTCGGCCGAAGTTGGCGGTTTTTTTAACAGCGTTAAAAATCCCTCAGTATGCCTTCCTTCGGAGGGGAAGTACAGCCGGCGGGCCCATTGACAGAGATTTATGGCAAGTAAAACAACCTTCCACTAACTACAATTGTGTGAAGCTACATTTTTAGGTTAGATTTGATTATCGCAGTAATAATTTCCGACGCTCGTCGCCAGGTGCTGGTTGCGGTGGCATATAGTAGTCAAGTTCACAGCTAGATGTCGTTGACGGTAGCATTTGGTAGAAAAAGGAGGAACTACTTGAAATTAATCGTCTGCAGTCCTCTACCTGAATCACAGATAACACACACTAATACAGCCATCACAATTAACACGGTTATCAGACAGATTCGACACACACCCAAAGTACACGGGGCTACATGACCGCGTTGTCGCAGCCCCTAAACTGAGGAACCAACCAATCGAAATTAATGTTTTTCAGTCGACCAACACGATTGTATCCAATTGTAATGGGCGTTACCCTAAAACTTAAAGAATTTACATGATATTAATAAATAAATAAATAAATTCACTTGGATGTCCAGTTTCGATCTTCAAGTGATCATCGTCAGATCTTTTACACTTAGGCCGTTAAAACTAGGTCTACAAGTATGTGGGTGTCGGTATTTCGAATATACACATCACTCGCGTACTTGACTTTGAAGTGAATTTATTTATTAATATCATGCACATTTCATTCAGGTTTAGGGAAACAAAAATGAAAATCCACAGCCTGCTTCCAGTCGACCGACCGGGTCAGGAATGGAATGAATGAAGCCCCCATCTAGCGGCGAGGATATGAACTGTGCCGGCTGCCCAAACCTGTCACACTCCCCTGGGGGCCATGATTTAATGAAAGACAGATGAAATGAAATGACAGTGGAGAGTGTTGCCGGAATGAAATTTGTGACAGGGAAAACCGGAGTACCTGGAGAAAAACCAGTCTGCCACCGCTTTGTCCAGCACAAATCCCACATGGAGTGACCGGGATTTGAACCACGGACCCAGCGGTGAAAGGTCGGCGTGCTGCCGCGTAAGCCACGGAGGCTCTTGTTTAGGGAATCACCCATTACAATTTGGTGCAGTCGTGTTGACCGACCGAAAAGTACTTAGATTTAATTCAGTTTTTAAATTTATTTATTAACTAGCCGGAGTACCCATTCTTCGAACGGTCTTCGGTATTAATAACCAGGGCTACTGTTGCAATGGTTAGGGGCTTGGAACCTGTTCGTCGACAACAACAACAAAAAATGATTAGTTAAAATATGCTCTGAAACTAAATTTACCTAACGTGTACTTCCTGACGTGAAAATAAAATTGAAAACCTCGTAGACGAAACGCAATACACTGTTGTGTCAAGTCCCCATCCAGAGGAAGACCCTTTAAATAAATTATAAAGGCTTATGGTGCATGAAAATTCAGGTTTTTTAGCCTCCAATGGCCCAAATTCCTAAAAGAAAAAAAAACCTATTTCACTTCAGGAATTTTTGAAAATAATGTTTCTGCTTGGAGATATAATATGCCTTCTGTACGACATAACGCACATTTAAGTCGTGTGAAAAAAATCTAGGGTACCCCTTGACCCCCTTAAGCGTATTGATGAAGTTTACAGTTTTAGTTGATCCCATAATAACCTTATAGCCATTTGCAAACATTCACAGAAATTGAATAAATGGAGTGGCTTTACTTCTTGCAAAAATAGATGGAAAGTTGGATGTCACCTTTTGAGATATTGTTGTCATGGTTACTGGCTTGCATTCCTTCATCAGTTTATTAAATGAAATTAGTTTTCTGGGAATATATCAGAAACTGTTGGTTTTAGAGCCTTAAAATGTAGTTTTCGGGGACCCTTTACGGCTATTTAGGGGCACCGAGTTTTGTTTCTGACACCAAGAGGCTGAAAATAAGCTTTGTCTCGTCGTTGTAGGCCGTAGTATAATAATAATACTGATAATAATAATATAACAATATAGAGATAGGGATATAATAGACCTTCCGTACCACACCCGCACGTGTAAATCACGTGAAAAAAAAATTAGAGTACCCCTTGACCCCTTAACCGCATTATATGACATTGACGAATTTTACAGCTTAATTTGGTTCCGTTATAACCTTGTAGCCGTTTGCATTTTATCTCAGTGCTTTTATGCCCAAGATAGCGGGTTCAAACCCGGCCGAAGCCGTCGGATTTTTAAGAGCGTTAAAAATCCCTCAGTATGCCTTCCTTCGGAGGGGAAGTAAAGCCGGTGGTCCCATGTCATAGATTTATGGCATGTTAAAGAGCCTTCCACTAATTGCACCTGTGTGAAGCAAAATTGGATAGGTTAAGAATGTAAACAACGCTCTTAGGTTTCTACGTTCGTTGCCAAGAGCCAACTGCGGTGGCGTCTAGTAGCTAAGTTCTGAACTTGGCCTAGTAGTCGTTGACGGTGGCGCTTGGCGACAAAAGTAGGAACTATTTGAAAAATTCTAAGTTGCAGTACTAATTAAAAAACAGATAACACACACTAATGCAGTCATCGCAACTAACACCGGTTATCAGACAGATTCTTCACTCACCCAAAGTACACGGGGCTACATGACCGCGTTGTCACAGCCCCTAAACTTAAGAACCAACCAAACAACCAACCAACCAATCTATCTCAGTGATGTAGTCTAATACATGTAATTGTATTGCGTCTTACAGCAATAGATGGACCTGTGGGATTCCGTTGTCGTGGTTACCGGCTTGCATTATTTCGTTATTGTGTTAAATGAAATTAGTTTTCTGGAAATATCTCAAAAACTGTTGGTTTTAGGGCCTTAAAATGTGGAGGGTCCCCGAGTCTCGTTTCTCACATTGAGGGGCTGAAAATGAGCTTTGTCTCGCCCTTCTACGCCTATTTCAGCAAGTATTTTAAGGGGTAGGCCCCCTTTTATGAGAGGTACAGAGAAGAGTTACATCAATGAATAGTGTTGTGCCTCTGAAGGATATCTGTACCAAATTTTACGTTGATCCACCCAGCCGTTCTCGAGTTATAAGGGAACAACCACTTTGTCCACAGACAGACAGACAGACAGACAAAAATACGAGGCACGTCCAGAAAGTAAGTTCCGTTTGGTAATAAAATTAAATTGTGTACAGATACAGAAAAAATATTTATTGCACAACATTCTACACCTTTTAAACTACTTTTCTACATAACTGCCGAACTTTTGCAGGCATTTGTCATAGCGTGGCACAAGTTTTTGGATACCTTCTTCATAGAAGTTTGCCGCCGACCCGTAAACGAGAGAGAAAACTCCCCTGTAAGATATCCTGCCGTTTGGCCACCACTGTTAGGCAAATTCCGTGCTTACCAGGAGAACTGCGTATGTTTAGGAGTTCTCCTGACCACATACGCAATTTGCCTAACAGTGATGGCCAAAAAGTAGGATATCTTAAGGGGAGTCTTCACTCTCGTTGACGGGTCGGCGGCAAACTTCTATGAAGAAGGTATCCATAAACTTGTGCCACGCTATGACAAATGCCTGCAAAAGTTCGGCAGTTATGTGGAAAAGTAGTTTAAAAGGTGTAGAATGTTGTGCAATAAATATTTTTTCTGTATCTGTAAACAATTTAATTTTATTACCAAACGGAACTTACTTTCTGGACGTGCCTCGTATTTTCGCGCGCATCCGTCATAAAACAGTCTAAAACGCGTAAATAACGCAAATTTCCCTAGAAATTCAGAAAAAACAGACAAACTTTCATTTTTATATATAGAGAGATATAGGGATTTCTGACTTTCTCCATGACGCAGCGGTAACGTTCTCGCCTGCTGTGCCCAAGATTTCATGATGGAATCCTGGCGCAGTCTGTTGGCATTTGAGGGCGCGTAAATGTGAGGGAGCCGTGTCAGTAGATTTACTGGCACGTTAAAGATCTCCTTCGGGTCAAAATTCCGGCACCCCTGCGTCTCTAAATACCGTAGTAGTTAAAAGGGACGTAAAACCAATAACAATTATTATTTTTATTATTATTATTATTACCGGAGCCTCCGTGGCTTAGGCGGCAGCACGCCGGCTTCTCACCGCTGGGTCCGTGGTTCAAATCCCGGTCACTCCATGTGAGATCTGTGCTGGACAAAACGGAGGCAGACAGGTTTTTCTCCGGGTGCTCCGGTTTTCCCGGTCAACATTTCATTCCAGCAACACTCTCCACTATCATTTCATTTCATCTGTCATTCATTTAATCATTGCCCCAGAGAAGTGCGTCAGGCCTCGGCAGCCGACACAGTCCATATCCTCGCCGCTAGATGGGGGCTTCATTCATTCCTTTCCTGACCCGGTCGGAGACTGGAAGCAGGCTGTGAATTTTTTCATTATTATTACCGATTTCTTTATAAGCTTACGTTGGCAACACATTTCACCGTTCATTTCTTGACGACCACCTTAAGGAGTAGTGAATAACATCCTAGCTCGATTTCCGCATCTACGAAGAAAAATCGGGTCTGAGGGTTGGCAGGGCATACAGAATTGGGCCATTCAAGAGCTGCCCAGTAGCTAAATGAAACACCAAGGAACCATCCAACCAATAATTACAAAACTTTCGAAAATCAGGCTTTCAATAAATCAACTATGGAGTTCTCTAACACGCACCGCTAGACAACAATCCCTCTTTCTAAGAATGAACACCTTTCACTACAATGTTACTGATCTCCGACTACCGGCAAGGAATGTGGTAGCCAAGGTCTCTTGAGTTTAGAAACAACCAAACTCTAACAAAAATGAATTTGCGCCAGGTCACAAAAGACCCCGCGCCACCACTCCCGGGTTAAACAACTATCGCCAAGCAAGCCTTGTGATGGTGCCCCACTGACCAGCGCAGCGGCTCCTTGGAACAGCACTGACCTCTCGCTCTGCAGCCAGCCGGCCGGCTCGCCATTCATGTTGTTACAATGGTATCCAAGGAGCTCCCTCAGTTGAAGGTCAACAAGTCTTATCAGGAGCAGAGCACCGTGCCGCGGTGTGCCGTGCCTTTCAGGCCACGTCATCGCTTTGTTGGTCGACGCACGTCAACAGGTGCAAACTCAAGGGCCTCACCGCCTTCTTGCTTTCGAGGTATTGGTATTATTTATTTTTATTTATCGTATGGCTTTTAGTGCCGGGAGTGTCCGAGGACATGTTCGGCTCTCCTGAGTCTGTAGCTGCTTCCAGCGGACACCCTAAGGGTGAACTACAAGTTCCGTTCAATTTCAAGTAGTTCCAACTTTTGATAGAGTGTTCCGACGAAATCTAACCAAACAATTTAGCTTCACACAAGTTTAGTCTGTGGAAGGATCTTTTACATGCCATAAATCTATAGCATGGGACCGCCGGCTTTACTTCCCCTCCGAAGGAAGGCATACTGAAGGATTTTTAACGCTCTTAAAAAAGATCCGACGACTTCGGCCGGGTTTGAGCCCACTATCTTGGGCACAGCAGTTCAGCATGCTACCAACTACGCCACCGAAGCCGCTATAGCCTATGGTAATAATAAATAATAATGTTATTGGTTTTACGTCCCTTTTAACTACTCTGGCTTTTAGAGACGCCGGGGTGCCGGTATTTTTCCCCGAAGGGGATCTTTAACGTGCCAGTCAATCTACTGACACGGCTCCCTCGCCTTTGCGCACCCCCAAATGCAAGCTGATTGCGCCAGGATACGAACCTGCAACCTTGGGCTCAGCAAGCGAGAACGTTACCGCTGAGCTTCGAGTTATGGCAGGAATGTAAACATCGCTAATGCTTGTCATGTATTTTGTCTTATCAAAGGGGAACTTGTAACCCCACTAATAATAATATCGTATGGCCTCGGTGCCGGGTGCAAGATTTGTTATTTTTCGCCCTGAGGGCAACTTGCATGTCGAATTGTTGTCGTTCGTTGAAGTGCTATGAAAGTCAAGGAGGTTAGATATCTAAGCTCATTGGCACTATAGCGCTTTCTAGTAGAGAAAGGAGAAACTTAGTGTAGGTGGAAAATCCCGAGATTAATTTTGCCATTATGAACACGGCCTACTGAATTCAAATGGGTTCTTTAACATGCCAACAACGTATGACATGCGTGTCGTGATTTTTGTCACCTTTCAAAAATCACTTACCACGTCCAGGAGCGATCCTGCAAGCTTGCGATTGGTAGTCCGACACGATAACCACTTACCCACCGTGGCAATTCCAACCACACCAATGTGGCAGTATACCCTGTATTTTGAAAGAAAGAATCTGAAGCATTTGGCGGGAGCGATATTAAATGGCGGGCGCAGTTCAATTGCGCCAGTTAATTATACAGATAAAATCGTACAGACTTTAGACGTCAGTGTGATCTAGCACTACGATAATTCTTAGTCCGATTGCGCCTGTGATAGGTCATTAGCCCACTCTGAAGCCAACATACTGTTCACATGGTCCATACTTTCGTCATTAGACTGTTGGAGGGGAAGTGTCACTCCGTCTGACCGTCCCAGGGGCGTCAATTACTGAAGTCACATGCATTATGACCTAGCGTTCAGGATATGGTATTTTATCCAAAGAATAACCTACGATATGTCTTCAATAGGTTCACAAATATCTACATCCATGAAATTGTGTTTGATGAACTGACAGCGTTAATATGCTATAGCTAAGTGTAAGCTCTAACATTTTACCCAATTTTCAAATTTTCATCGCATAAACGTATGAATGAGAAAAATAAATGAAAAAAAAACATTCATATTTTATGGAGCCAACACGCATTGATAGTAAGTAGCCTATACAATCTCGTAACAGCACACTGATTGTAGTCCTTCAATGTCAAGGTTATTTACGGTTCCAGGATTACGCTGAAATAATTCAACATTCAATACCAATGTTGGATAGGAAGACTTAACAACTAACACAGAAACAAGTAAATACCTAGGCGAGGTAATCCAACAAAATACAACAGGAAGCGATTAGCCGAATCTTAGGGTCTGGAAGTTTGACCGATCATATCACCAGAGGAAATATCACGATAGTAAGAAGTCGCTGAGCATTGGAGCCAAGTTAAGACACTAAAGCACGGTTGTCAAACCTGGAGGATTATACGCTTCGGAGACTTTGACTATGAACAGATGGGAATAAGTTGACCAGCAAGTCAAAAGAGAAAGCAGGATATTGAGAAAAGATTAGGGCAAGAGATGGGTTGACGGACACATAGCCTACGTTTGAAATCAAATGAAGAGTTGTACACAAATATGGAACCAGTCACGTCAACAATGAAAAAGTAAAGGTTGTTATTCTATGGGAACATCTTCACAATGTGAGATGATTGACCGGCAGAGAAAATTTGGAATTTCGTGAAACCTAAAGCAAAAAAGTAGGGTGGTTCCAAGATTGTAATAAAAATCTTACAGAAATTGTTATTCCGGAGGACAAACTTCTGAACAGGCATGAATTTAAACACATGACCAAAACGTACCGGGGTTTTAAGGTAGGAACAGAAACCAGAAGGAGGTGGCATCTCCCTTCAGTGTAATGTAAATATAGTGTAAGGCACTGATGAATACATATGAAATGAAAATGAAATCTTTCAAGATCGGAAGAAGGCACTGATGATGATCTCAAGAGATACTGGCAGAGCTCAAAGCTGGCAGACGAACAAGAGATAAACATGAAAAAGATATTGATTGTTAACTCTTAGTCCATAGTTGGTCAATTCGATAGGAAACAAGAAGTTCCGTGAAGAACTAAAGCCTATTTTCATTATATCCTACTTATGTTAAATGCCTCTATCAACAAACACAATTCCAGTTTGAGTGTAATAGATTCGTAGATACTGAGAATCGTCTAATATTTAGGATGGCCGCCATATTGGATTTTTATATATATGTAGGTCTTAGAGTTATGTACTATTATATGAAGATTATTGTGTAGGTGTAGTACGGTATTCAAACTTCAATCGCATGATATGTACACAAGAAGTAAAAATGAGATTTTAAAATTTCGCGCAGCTGCCATCTCCTGGTTATGAAAACAATGGAAATAAATATTAGTCTAATGTTTGTATAGCCTAAGCATTTACCGTACCGAATTTCACTGCACTCGGATGGTTAAATCGCGAGAAACGTCCATTTGAATATTTATTCTACGCGCCGCCGCCATGTTGTATTAGTGCTCACCAGGTTATTGAAAGTCCTATAGGTGAACTTATGTTCACAGCCTCTATGAACACAAAGAATTTAAGTTTGATTGCTGTAATAGATTCGTAGATATTGAGAACCGTCTATATATTTCGGATGGTCGCCATGTTGGATTGTTATATGAATAGGCCATAGAGTTATATACCATTAAAGGAAAATTATTGCGTACGATCAGTAAGCAAACTTTCACTTCCATCGCATGATTACGACACAAGAAATAAAAACTTAACTTTAAAATTTGGCACAGCCGCCATCTTGAGGTTATGTGAACAATTGAACTAAATTAAATGCCAGTGCATTGCAATATGTATAAATATTTAATGTACCATATTTCACTCCGCTCAGATGGTTAAATCTATTAAAATGTTCCAAATTCGCTTGGCCGCCATGTTCGTTTTGTACTCTGCAGGTTTTTGAAACTTACAAATATAAACTTGTAGTAGTACCCTGTATCACCGTAAAAATTTCAGGATGACATCATAAATAGTTTCGGCTATATAGAATGCCGGTAAAATATTTCGCACAGCCGCCATCTTGAGGTTATTTAAACAATTGAACTAAATTAGATGTCAGTGCATTACAATGTGTATAGACTTTTGCTGTACCAAGTTTCATTGCGTATGGATGGTTAAATCGCGAGGAAATTTATTTAAAATTCTCAACTTTGCCTGGTCGCCATGTCGGATTTGTAGTTACCAGGCTTTTGAAAGTCTCATAGGTGAACTTGTAGTAGTGCCCTTTATCACCGTGCAAACTTTCAGGATGATATCAGCAATAGTTTCGGAGATATTGAATGCTGGTGAAATATTTCGCACAGCCGCCATGTTGAATTGGTGAGACGTAATAAAATTTGAAGGCCACGGTCGGGGTCGGCCAAAATTGTGCTATGACCTTACCGAGTTTCATTGAAATCGCCCCAGCCGTTTAAAAGTTATTAGGGGAGGACACACACACACACACACACACACACACACACAGACACACATACGCGCGCACACACACGGACAAAAGGTGATCTCATACGCCTTTTTTTTTTTTCATAAAATGAAAATAGGCTAAAAACGAGCCACATTATCCTTTATCCACGCGCCCTGCACTCTAGCTCGCACCTGAAGAGCGAACATAATCAACTTGATAAGGGAGATGTAGTAAGCACAGCCGAGATGATTAATTTGTTTTTCATTAATTAAGTAAAAAAGGTAAGAGGGAGTGAGAGAGCTGATGGACAATGGGGTGACTGCTCTTAATTAACTCCACCAAGATCTCTTGTCCGCGCGGTATCGAACAGTTCCTTCCATACCAAACGGCTAAATGTTAATACCATCAGCCCCATGATGTGGGGGTAGCACGGCTTGCCTCTTACATTACCTATGCTCCGATTCTTGGCCCGTTCAAACATTTGAGACCTAACATGAAGGCTGGAACGAGATGGGAATGAGGCTGAGGGTGCCGTCACACTGACAGATTATTAGCTGAGTGACAGTCGTCTTTTGTTACTCACGAACCGATGACGTGGTTTCTTAGCCTATTATGAACATTAATATATATATATATATATATATATATATATATATATATATATATATATATATATATAAGATCAGTCCGTCTGTCTATTCTCCCCTAGAACTTTCACACGCCTATAAAGCTTATGACTTTTGAACACAATTTTAAAAAAAGTATGCATGGAGTCCTCTTTAGGGTCATCCGGCGTCATATTTTCAAGTGTGCCATTGCTGCCAACTACAGGTAAAACGCCATTTTGAATTTTGACACTACAGTACCGGTCAAAAGTTTAGGACTATATCAGGAAATCATGATATGTCACCTAAAACCCAAACTTGTGACACTAGAGCTCTGCGATTTTTTGACTGAGCTCTTACATCTGATAGAATATATACTTCCTGATTTTGTTCAATTGTGCCAAGTATTGTAGAAGTTATGATTTTTTAACTGTTGGAAAGTCACACCAAAAAAATCACCATTTTCAAAGGTATAATGTATTGTATATTCCAACTGGAAGCAGGTATTGCCCTCAATTTTATATTTTAGACTTAGCAATAGTTGGGGATCATATTGGTATAAGTATACAGATTCCGAAAAAATGCAGGACTTTTTTATGCAGATTTATACTTTTTCAAGCCAGCACTAAAATGGTCGATGAACTGATGACAACAAAATAATCTCATGGCGAAATCCCACAAGCCAGAAATCTGTGCTTGGATGCCATCTGTTGAGTGAAAGTGGAACTACTAGACACGACAAGTTAGAAGAGGGTAGGTAGCAAGGAAGCCTTACGATAAGCATGATAAGAACAAGGGGAAATCTACCATTTTAGCGCTGGCTGGAAAAAGTATAAACCCGCAAAAAAAGTCCTGCATTTTTTCGGAATTTGTATACTTATACCAATATGATCCCGAACTATTGCTAAGTCTAAAATATAAAATTGAGGGCAATACCTGCAACCAGTTGGAATATACAATACATTATACCTCTGAAAATGGTGATTTTTTTTTGGTGTCACCGTCCAACAGTTAAAAAGTCATAACTTCTACAATACTTGGTCCAATTGAACGAAATCAGTATGTATATATTCTATCAGATGTAAAAGCTCAGTAAATCAATCGCAGAACTGTAGTGCCACAAGTTCAGGTTTTAGGTGACATATCATGATTCCCTTATGTGGTCCTCAACTTTTGACTGGTACTGTAGACTCCCAGGATCTGTAATGAAGTGATAAGAGTACGCGACTTGATGTTCCTCCCTTGGAGAAACAATTTACAATGTTAAAAATCCTAGTTTACTAATTTCTACCTTGAACAAGATTATTTGTAGTTGTCCCCAAACACATCAGTTCATAGATATTTCACGACGTATGCAATCCTAATATGTATGAAACATATCTTAAGAACATCACTGCATTACAGCTTCTGGTAGTATGGATACATAAATTGTACGGAAACATTCTAGGTAAAAACAGTAAATGGTTTCACACAGGGGTATTATGTGATGTATAAGAGCAAAGCCCTACGTCATTCATCATCATACTACCTGAGCTACAAACATCACACTTTCAACATCTTTTTTTAATTTCTATAATTTTATTTTCAATAGGAAATTATTTTCACGCCACATGTATTCAGGGCCATGACAACAACTGGCAGAAACACATGTGTACTAATCTCCGAAACACCCTGTAGCCTATATCCCAAGTACACGGAGCTTAATGACCATGAAGTCCAAGCCTCTCAATTTGCCATTTCATGTACACTATCACCCAAACCACTAGGGACTGAGGATATAGATGTTTCACCCCTAAAAACACGACCACCACCACTACTAAGGGATCATCTGATGCACTGTGCACCGGCCTCGACATGGCGGACAATAGCAATGAGTCAATGATAATAAGTAAAGGATTTATTTTCCACAGTCTGACCTACTTTCACAGATCAAGGGCAGGGCAATGATGAGAGTAAGCTTAGCGCCCGAGGTGGCTAAGGAGCGTTACGAATTGCATAATAAGGCGACCTATTATTCTCGTTTTAAACGGGTCGGGGATTAGAGGCGATGAATTACTATGAGGCAAATAGTTTCTTTTACGGTTGGATATCCTTTCAGACGCAAACAGCACGGAAGGAGATTGTTAAATTATCGAGTTTACTGAATTTATCATTAGTGAAGAAGAAAGAAGAAATTAATTTAAGGGGCAGAACTACAAGGTCATCTGCGCCGATCATTAGTGAAATAGCTGTGACTATGTAACATTTAACGCAAGAAAGGAACTTTTGTTGTTGATCGATTTAGGAGCTTTGCGGCATCGTGGTCATATAGTGAAAGACAATTCGAAGTGTTTCTAGGCAGCACTAAAAGCCACAAACGAAAACTAAATTATGGTCTACCACAGGGATCTGTTTTAGCCCCATTCCTCTTCAATTTGTACATTCATGATTTACCAGTCACAACATCAACTAAGTTCATATATGCTGATGACATCACTCTTGTAGCACAGAGTAATAACTTTGAAGATGGTGAACAAATTCTTACAGAGGATCTCAAGAAGATGTCAACTTTCTTTAAGACCTGGAGATTGATCCCCAGCACTTCAAAAACTGAAGCCTCTTGTTTCCACCTGCCGAATCGTGCTGCAAACTACAATCCAAGAGTTTTGTTCAACGAACGAAATCTGAGGTACAATCCTTTTCCAAAATATCTTGGAGTCACTTTAGATAGATCCCTGAGGTACAAAGAACACATCACTAAGCTTTCCCACAAAGTCGCCGCAAGAAACAACATATTATTGCATAAGCTCAGTGGTACATCCTGGGGCGCCTCTGCTGACTGTTTACGCTTATCTGTCATCAGTCTTGTCTACTCGGCTGCTGAGTACTGTGCACCCGTCTGGTTGGAAAGCGTACATGTGAAGAAGGTAGATACAACATTGAATGATACAATGCGTTGCATTACTGGTTCCATCAAATCAACTCCATGTCACTGGTTACCCATGCTGAGTCACATCCCTCCACCATACTTACGGAGGAAGCAAGCTCTACTAAGGGAAGGTAAGAAAATCTTTGCATCACCCTCTTTGCCATTGCACCAAGAATTCTGCCATCCATCACAGCAACGACTGAAATCTAGAAGACCAGTAAGTGTCACTGCGGGGCAACTCATTGCTGCTGGATTTGACCTAAATGAAAGCTGGAAGCATGAGTGGTGAACTAAAGCATTGGGAACAAGTGCCCACCATCTTGATCCCACGAAGAAACCAAACGGCTTTGACTTACCGAGGAACTTCTGGAGCCGCATCAACAGGCTGAGGACTGGACATGGTTGCAGCAATTATTTCAGGTACAAGTGGGGCTGGATCAGCTCACCAATGTGTGAGTGTAACTTGGAAGAACAGACGATCGAACATCAGGTCCAACGCTGTCCTGGCATTCCTGACGATTTGTTCGCTCTCACACCCGACTTAACTGAATGGTTGAGAAGGATGGACTTTAAAGTTTGAATATATCTTGTTATGTATAATTGTATATTGTATAAATTACCATACGAATAAATAAATAGCCCCGTGAACTTTGGTGTGAGTGGAATTTGTCTGATAACCTGCATTATTGTGATGGGTGTATTAGTGTGTGTATTTGTAATTCAGATGAAGAGTTCGAATGAGGCGACCGAGGCCTTAAGTTACGAACCATCCCAGCATTTGTCTGGAGTAAAGTGGGAAGCCACGGAAATCCACTTCCAAAATTGCTGAGATGGGACTCGAACCCTCCTCTTCTGAGTTTTACCTCACGAAGCTAAGTGTACCCATTTCCAGCCCTCACACCAGAATTAAAACTTCTAGGCAGAGGCGGGAATCAAACCCGGATCTCCGAGTGACACCCAAGATTGCTAGCCGCTACATCAAAGTAAGAAACTAAAACCTAGCTTAACAACTAATTAAACAAAATAAAAATGACATTTATAACTAAAAATGACATCTAGCAAATAGAAAAAATCGCATCGCTCAAACAGCTAAGTTCACAATCTACAATAACCTGACAATTTAATAACTATCACATAATCACAATAAGCAAGAAAACTTGAAGGGTCAATCACCACTATCAGTATCTCAACAATAATCACACATATTGACTAGTTGTGATAGTTTAATTACTAGAACAACTAAATAAGTGCATTGTAAATATCATATCACATACTTGTAAACATAGATTTAATAGTCTAAGTGAAAAGGATCTGATGAGGATCGCTTGACGATCGAAACTGGTCATCCAACTGTATTTATTGATCTCATGTAATTTTTTTTCAGGATTAGGGAAGCACCCATTACAATTGGCTACGATCTTGTTGCCCGACTGAAAAACATTAAATTTTGATTGCTAAGGCAACGCTGAAAAATAGTTTCCAACACGATAATTTTAAAGTAAAAAAAAACTAAAAAAAAAACACATTATGCAACGAGCCTATAATGGCAATACTTACGACACGAGTATGTTTATAAAACGAGCGTATGCGAGCTTTATAATTTCCATACGAGTGTCTTAATTACCATTACAGGCGAGTTGCATACGACTATGTTCGACGATAATTATTATAACTATTTTATGTTCGAACATAAATATTCATAAATATCAGTCGAGATTTCGCCAGTTTCAAATACTGAACAGAGCGCATGTGACGCAGAGAATACCTTGTATTTGACCATGGCTTCCTCGATACCCCACTGTGACACTAGACGAGGCAGTGCAATTTAAATTAGAAGGCCTTGGAACTCAGCGCAGGCGCGATGATATCCTTACCTAATGGGTCAAACAACTGTTTCTTGAGCTCTGATTGGTGGGAGTAACTGTTTCATAATGAAAAATAGTGTTATAATGAGCCTCATTATAGTACAGTTTTCTGACATATAATAGTCAGGGTCGAAACTAAATAAAATATAAATTAAAACCAAATTCCATTAATGGCCGTAGAACGTCTTGTAACACTGTGAAGAGTCGTGTGCCGTGGAAGTTTACTGGTGGGTAAGCAAGAAGGGTGGGTGATTCAGGGGAAGGATGAAGGAGCAGTAACGTATTCTAGCAACCTTAAGCGATACGTTAATGTTTGTACTGACTGTATGTGCTTGGCCTGGAAGTATGCGAGGGCCGGCCACAACACAGTCAGTCTGTGTACAAGCCAAAAGCTTCCATAGTAGCTGGTGAAGAAGCAGCGTTGGACGTCAGGAATTTAACGAAAACTGTTAACGCTCCGCATATTAGTTTGTCAATCCTCACGCCAGGATTAATTTTGTGTGTACGGTCACCCTGTTGCGGTGCAAACCAGTTCCCTTTGAGTGGGCTGCCATGAGGAAGTAGTATATAGCAACATGGTCTAAAATTTAATTAATGTAATTATAATGATCAGTCTGGCGGTGGTCTGGCCGCGTCACGCCCACACGAGTAGCTTGACCCATATACGCCCACGCAGCACTGCACTGCCCTGTGCAACACTTGTTTACTTTATTTACTACTACCTGGGTCACCCGTCATTATCGGGTTCATACAGTAAAGGGAGGCAGTTCATGAGACAACTCTACAGGTCATATTCCTGGAGTAGATGTGGAAAACCACGGAAAACCACTTCCAGGATGGCAAAGGTGGGAATCGATCCCACCTCTTCTCAATTCTAACTCACGAGGCTGAGTGTACCCGATCCAGTCCTAAGACCAGAAATAAATACCGTGGCAGTGCCGTAAATAGAACAGACCACTGAGCATTTTTTAGTATTTGGGCAAACAAATTCCATGCCTTTGAGAAGAGAATATCGGTGGTTGGTTGGTTGCTCAGTTTAGGGGCTGCGACAAGGCGGTCATGTAGCCTTGTGTACTTTGGGTGTGAGTAGAATCTGTCTCATAACCGATGTTAATTGTGATGGCTGTATTAGTGTGTGTTATCTGTATTATGTAAGGGCTGCAGGCGATCAATTTCAAGTAGTTCCTACTTTTGCTACCAAATGCTACCGTCAACGACACCTAACTGTGAACTTGGCTACTAGATGCCACCACAACCGGCACCTGGCGACGAACGTTGGAACTTAACAGAGAGGTAATCAAATCTAACCTATAAATTTAGCTTCACACAATTCATTGTAGTTAGTGGAAGGTTCTTTTACAAGTCATAAGTCTATGACATGGGCCCGCCGGCTTAACTTCCCTTCCAAGGAAGGCATACTGAGGGATTTTAACGCTCTTAAAAGAATTCGACGACTTTGCCCGAGTTTGAACTCGCGATATTGGACATAGAAGCTCAGCATGCTACCAACTACACCACCAAAGCTGCCAAAAGAATACCAACGGTCAGCAGCCATATTTCACTCATCCTCGGGGATAAACACCGGTTGATATCAAGAGAGTATCAGACTACCTACAACCTTCAGAGTTTTGAAATGTATTTATATTTAACCTGTGCTCCCACCTGTCTAAGCCACTCTCCGATATCTCGCACGGCCCACACCTTTCACCTTTGCATCCCACAGCTGGCCTATACCATCGCATCCCACAGACCTATAGGGTGATTCATAATTCCTATTACAAACTTCTGGGGGGGTATAGAGGGGACTAAGTAGACTAAGTAGATCACAGTTTGGATACGAACCCTTATCCGGACATTTGTCGTTTCGATACCAAATCGGTTTGAAGATCAAATTTCAATTTACATCGTCCGCTTCACGGAACGCAAAAAACCGTAGTGACAGTGAGTCCACTTTGACAGCAGTTGTGATCCAGTCAGGGCGCAGTACAGGACGAGACTGCAGCCCAATGATATAGTGTCGTCTGTTCGTTTACAACCTGTAGTGGCAGTGAGTCCGCTTTGACAGCAGTTGTGATCCAGTCATTCAGCAGTACAAGATGGTGGCATACACTTCAGAAGAGTACAACGAGTTGTTACTAATGTACGGCGAAGCTGGACGTAATGATAGAGCTGCACAACGCATGTATCATGAACGTTTTCCGCATCGCCCCACCCAACACATACCATTTTTTGTGAGACTACAACAAAGGCTGCGAGAGACTGGTACATTCCAACCGAGGAGGGCCGAATGTGGTGCTCCATTGTCGATCTTGAAGAGGACGTCCTTCAACACGTAGAAGAGGACCCGTCGACGAGTATACGAAACATTGCCGATGCCGTGAATGGGTTCCAATCGAGCGCCTGGCGTGTTTTGTGCGACCAGCAACTGCACCCTTTCCACCCACAGAAAGTTCAAGCAATGGGCCCGGCAGATTTCGCGCCACGTGACAACTTCCGTGCTTGGTTTCTACACCAGTGTATTATTACACCCCACTTTCCGCTAGGGAAGTCACATTTGGGCTGAAGAAAATCCACATGCCACACAGCCTCGTGGATTTCAGCAACGGGTTGGCATCAATGTATGGGCTGGTATCCTTGATGGTCATCTGCGTGGGCCGTACCTTCATCCGTACCACCTAACGGATCCCAGTTACTTGATCTTCCTGCAAGAAGTACTGGTAGAGTTCTGTGAAGATTTGCCATTGGCACTACCGGTACGTCAGCAAATGTAGTACCAACATGATGGCACACCAGCGCACTTTGCACGAGCAGTTCGCGAACATCTCAACCAAACATTCGGGGAAAGATGGATAGGTCGAGGTGGTCCAATTCCGTGGCCACCACGATCGCCAGATTTAACTACCTCGACTTTTCCTGTGGGCCCACATGAAGAACCTTGTTTATGAGACTCCTGTCGAGTAGGAAGAAGATCTTGTTGCACGCGTTCTGGCGGCAGCGCACATTATTGAACACACACCAGGTCTCGTGGAACGTCTGTATGACAACATGCTGCGCAGGTACACGTTGTGTAATGAACAGCAGGTTCGCCACGTGGAACAACTCTTGTAGTGAATACATGTATGTAGTGAAGTGGGAGATGTGCAATCGAGTCAAACTGATTTGGTATCGAAACGATACATGTCCGGACATGGGTTCCTAATCAAAATGTGATCTACTTAGTCCCCTCTAAAAACCCCAGATGTTTGTAATAGGAATTATGAAGCACTCTGTATAATAAAGCCATCGTAACTTCCGACTTGACGTTTCTGTACTACGCTAGAGCTATCTAGTGGTCAGAAGTGAAATCACGTTAACTAGCCCACGGCCGACTGAATACGAGCTGCGCTCTATACCGGCCTTGACATTCCCAGTCAGAACCCATGTATAACATGTAATTGGAAAGTTTCTACTCGTTGCCGGTAGAGCGCACTCCCCTCCCATTATAAAAGCAAAAGGAAGCTTGTAGTTTAACGTGACCGTTAATCTTGAGATCATGAGCCACGGGACCTCCTTTTTACGTGGAATCCGAACCACAGGACATGGCATTTCATTTCGAAAATCTCACATGCATTGACCGGGAATCGAACCCGGACCGCCTTGGTGAGAGGCATACAGCTAGACCGCTGAGCCACCACGCCCCCCCTCCCATTATAGGCGCGATAAGGAATCTGCTGTACAGTACGTATATTAAATGTGTAATCTCAAGAACCACTGGATGGATTTTGATGCTGGTTTCACCATTCTGTAAAGGTGATCTCGAGGAAGATTTGTGTAGAAAATAATTTATTTATGACCAAAGGGAGCCAAGCAGTAACGATTTCAGTGAAAAGGTCGAAAAAATAGCCTGGCGTCCGTGCGCTTTTTAAGCTTACGCTGGGCGAACCGTTAAAAATATCACTATATTATGAGTGTAAGAATTGTTCAGCGTGAGAAATTCTACAAAAAAGTCCGCGAGAGCATATCTCTATCTTCGATACATCGCCCACTATAAGTGTTTTTAGTTTAGACGGGAGGGGCATTTGGCTTGCACCTCGCCATTCTTAAATTACGTCTGACAGGAATTCCTTGCACGTTCATAACTGTTCCCGGGCGAAGCCGGGGCGGGTTGCTAGTGACACTATATAATTATTATCATTATAATTTCCGCATTATCAAAATTAAAATTATATCACAAAATAAAATAGCGTGCTAATAAATCTAAGAGAAATTAGGCATACCTTGCACCTTCTTCGGGTACAAGGCCACTACTCCAGCACCGTCTCATTAAAAGGAAAGAGAGGATCAAAATTACAGCCGGGAACAAGTAGCAGCTAATCGTGTGTTGTGTTTTGTGCTAAGAGATCTTTCGACAAATTATCAGATACCGTGTGCCTTCTTTTTCACGAAGCAGCTGTCAGGTCGGGACTTACATAAACTCTTGCTGGACGTTATTCTCGAGGTTGAACAATGCGGTTTCATAATTATAATAACTGTCTCTGATAATCACAAAACTAACACTACAATGATGAGGCATTTAGGGGGAGGGAATTTGCAACCAATGGTCAATCACCCATACGACGAGTCTAGGAATGTATTCCCTAGTTTTGATCATTGTCACATTCTAAAAAAAAAAAAAAAAACATTAGAACGCAGTTTCTGTAACGAGAGATGACTGATGGTACTGGAATAATTTCAGGGAAATACTTGTCATTACTATACACAATGCAAAAGGGTGAGATCGTCAAACCGGTCAGACACCTCACTAAAAAACACATCGAACCCACTAAATTTGAAAAAATGAATGTTCGGCGTGCCAAGGAAGTGTTCTCGTCAGAAGTTATTGGTGCCATTAGTACACTGAAAGAAAATATAGGCATGCACCCGGAAGCGTACACATTCATGGACGCAGAAGCAACCATTTTTTTTGAAAAACGTTAATAAATGGTTCGCTATGCATGACGTAAGCATCACATATCATCATATTCAGTCTAGAAATCCAGATAAAGGGCATTTTTTCTCATTAAATGTCAGTCGCCTAAACTGGCTAGAGGAATATTTTCTTTCTTACCTTGAAACTTTGAAAGCTGCTAGTAACGCTGCTAGAAAGGACTTCCTGAATTCTGAGACTTACGAAGCTACCTATACAATTAATCACGGATTCAGCTGTCCAGTGCATAAGGTATCTTCTAAAAATGGGTAGAGGAAAGTCGCCAAATATGGGGAGTTTTTTTATAGGGCTCACATTAGACATAAGAAGGAACGGAATAATTTTGGTTTTCTCACCAATGTAAACCTCAGACGATATACTATGTATATTACAAATATGGGCACGTTTGATGTTGTAATACCCTCTGATATTATTGTTAACTTTAAAAGTGCACTTTCCCCGTATTAGGCAACCGGGTTTCGTAATATGGGGAGGTGAGAAACCTCACGGTTTTTATTTATAATAGGTACACTGAATAGTATACCCTACTAATTAAAGCATTAATTCTGACATTTTCTTTTTTCGTGTGGCCTCCTAAGAGGCTGAGTGCAGGTCTTTCTAGTCGACGCCCGTGGGCGACCTGCGCGTCAGGATGAGAGATGGAATGGATGAAGATGAATGAAACTGGGCAAGGATGTGGAAAAAAGCGGCCGTGGCCTGTTAGAAGGTACCGTCCCAGCATTTGCCTGGTGTTGAAAAATGGGAAACCACGGAAAATCATTTCAAGGACGGCCGACGGTGGGGCTCGAACACACGCGTCTACCGAGTCAGCAGAGAGCTTGGCCCCATGGCCTAACGCTGCGCTTTAGCCAGCGTAGCCACTACTGTCGGTAATTCTGACAATGTAATGAAATCATGAACACAAATAGTACAAAAATACAAAAATGAATATTTTAAGTAAATAACAGTCCTAGTTTCCTGTTGCCGAACTTCCAAACCGTTCAGCAGATAAATGCATAAACTTGAATGAAAACCGAGTGATTCTGATCGAATTCAACTGTAACGAGGTGCAAGGTATGTCTAATTTCTCTTAGATTTATTAGCACGCTATTTTATTCTGTGATATAATTTGCATTTTGATATTGTGGGAATTATAATGATAATATAATAGTGTCACTGGCAACCCGCCCCGGCTTCGCCCGGGAACAGTTATGAATGTGCAAGGAATTCCTGTCAGACGAAATTTAAGAATGGCGAGGTGCAAGCCAAATCCCCCTCCCGTCCAAACTAAAAACACTTATAGTGGGCGATGTATCGAAGATAGAGATATGCTCACGGGGACTTTTTTGTACAATTTTTCATGCTGAACAATTCTTACACTCATAGTATATTGATATTTTTAACGGTTTGTCCTGCGTAAGCTTAAAAAGCGCACGGACGTCAAGTTCTTTCTTCGACCTATTCACTGAAATCTAAAATCGTTACTGCTTGGCTCCCTTTGATCATAAATAAATTATTTTCTACAGAAATCTTCCTCGATATTACCTGTACAGAATGGTGAAAGCCGCATCAAAATCCATCCAGTGGTTCTCGAGATTACCCGTGATATCCAATAATCGGGGACTTTGTTTTACACTAAGTAGAGATAAGGCTTAGTCGTGCAGTGCTTGGTGAACAGCGCTGTGTGAGCAGCTGAGTAACTAACAAGATTTCATGAAAGAGGTCTCATTGTCTAGGCCGGTATGAGCGCATTCAGTCGGCCGTGACTAGCCAATAACAGACAGCCATTAAAATTGATATATCACGACAAATCGAGTTTCTTTCGCGATCGATTTGAATGCCTGCCTGTGATTGGCTAGTTAAAGTGATTTCACTTCTGACCGCTAGATAGCTTTAGCGTAGTACTGAAACGTCAAGTCTGATGTTACGATGACTTAACTATAGGTCACAATTAGGCTAGAACCCGATTGTCAGCCACAGTCAGAGGCGTCATTACGATGGGTTTGGGTGATGATGTTGTTAATTCTTTTAGGGGGCTCTGCGACATCGTGGGCATGTAGCCCCGTGTACCTCGGTGTTTGTAGAATTTGTCTGATAACGTGTGTCATTGTGATGTCAGTACTAGTGTGTGTATTTGTAATAAAGATATGATTTTGGTGGTAAGCGGCCGTGGCCTTAAGTTAGGTATCGTCCCGTCATTTGGCAGAAGTAGAAGTGGGAAACCACGGAAAACTACATCCAGACTGGCTGAGGTAGGAATCGAACCCTGTCTCTTCTCAGTTTATCCTCACGAGGCTGAGTGTACCGCCATTTCAGCCCTCAAACCAGAATGAAATTTCTTGGCAGAGCCAGGAATCGAACCCGGGCCTCTGCGGTGATAGCCAAGATTGCTAACCACTACGCAACGAGGCCTCGACCACCTGGTTGCTCCGCTAAATTAGTAGAAGTGTGATATATAATAATATCGTGCCGGGTGAAAGCTATGTTATTTGACGGCTAAAGGGCAGCTTGCATGTCGAATTTTGACGTTCCTTGGAACGCTATAAAAGTCAAGGAGGTTAGATATCTAAGCTCCTTGACACTATAGCGCTTTCTAGTAGAGAAAGGAGGAACTTTTTGTGTTGGCGGAAAATCCCGAGATTAATTTTGCCATTATGAACACGACCTACTGAATTCAAATGGGTTCTTTAACATGCCAACAACGTATGATATGTGTGCCGTGATTTTTGTGCCTTTCAAAAAATCACTTACCAAGGTCAGAAGCGAACCTGCAAGCTTGGTGTTGGCAGTCCGACAAGATAACCACTCGCCCACCGTGGAAAGCAGAGTGATATAAACTTATCATAAAATACACAAACTCGTAATAAAATACACTGCTGCGCCAACTCTGTTCCGATAATATCAACTGAGCCATTAGGATTATCGTTACCATTGAATTTCAAAGTTAAATTAATATCTTAAAAATTGCTTTCTTACATATCAACAAATGTAATAGTACATTATGCAACAAGCCTATAATGGCAATAACTAAGACACGAGTATGTTTAGAAAACAAGCGTATGCAAGTTTTATAATTTCCATACGAGTGTCTTAATTACCATTATAGGCGAGTTGCATACGACTGTTTATGTTCGACGATAATTATTATAACTATTTTATGTTCGAACATAAATATTCATAAATATCTGTCGAGATTTCGCCAGTTTTATGTACTGAACAGAGCGCATGAGGCGCAGAGAATGCCTTGTATTGGACCATGGCCTCCTCGATTACCATACTATGACACTAGGCCACGCAGTGAAATTTAAATTAGAAGGCCGTGGAATTCAGCGCTGGTGCGATGCAATCATTATCTAATTGGTCAAACAACTGTTTCTTGAGCTCTGATTGGTGGGAGAAACTGTTTCATGATGAAAAATACTGTTATAATGAGCCTCATTATAGTACAGTTTTCTGACATATAATAGTCAGGGTCGAACATAAAACACATTTTGTATATTTTTTAAATCTTCGCAGATCGCCTTCACTCACCAACTCTGCGAAGGATCATTCCCCTACTGTCGCAAGGACGGTGTCTGGGAGCTGAATACACCTTACTTAGTTATTGTTTTAAGGGGAGGAACTACGAGGTCATCTGCCCCTTGAATACACCTTGTTAGCAGATACAACAGAAGATTGTGACAGGCGACCGCTAATTTACGGTATAATTAAGGAAGGGTCGTGGAAGGGATTTTGGAAGGAAAACAGCCGTGGACCTGTTGAAAGACACCATCCCAGCATTTGCATGATGGAAAAATGTAAACCACCAATAAATATTTTTAGGAAGGCCGAGGTGGGTTTCGAAACCACGCTCTCCCGATTCCAGTGAGCCACGAGCTAGCACCTGAGCTCTCTTTACCACCGTGGCTGATATTTTCTTAAATACGAAAACAAAATTTGTAACACAAATAATGCAATCAGATACAAGCGGCTAAGATAATTGAATCCGTCGAATATTTACACATATCCATTCAATTGTGATACTGCATATTCATTATTAGGGGACCTGTGCGAGAAATCTCGCATGTTCATTAACCACCCGCCCGGCTTTACTGTTATGCGGGCTTCTAGTAATATGTTTATTTGCTTAAACGCACTTTTTAAACAAATTGTCGATATTTAGGAAATCAGAGAGCAATTCGTCATTGCTGCGGGTAATTCCGTTTGAATATTCTTTTCAATGCACAATGGGTTGTGTGCGCCCCATGTGTACAGACTACCCACCCGCCACTAGTGTTGTGCGGGCTGGACGCGACGCAGTTCTGCCAGGGGCTATCGTCTTGTTTAATTGTTTAAACACACTATTTAAACAAATAAATATATTTCCGTTGACTTTTCGAGAAATGCAAGAATTTTCCTGTACTATTGAGACGATTTGGAAGATGTTGGCACAAAAAGCACCTTCTAACTCCTTCTGGTTCAGAAGCTTGAGTTCTTTGACGGATGATCTTAGCGATTTATACAGGGTCATCGAAAAATAATGCCAACATTTCAAAACATTCTAGCACCGAAAGCCTTTATGTTAAACGTGTAATTCTTTCACTGAACGCCAGCTGGTTCAAGTAAGATTTGTTAACCAGCTGGCGTTCAGTGAAAGAATTACACGTTTAACATAGAGGGTTTTGGTGCTATAATTTTTTGGAATGTTGGCATTATTTTTCGATGACCCTGTATATACTAGTGGGCCCGTGCGAGCTTTCGCAACGTGAATGTAAGTTTATGGGATAGTAGGGAAGAATGTAAGAGAACGAAGTATTAAATATTGAATAAATGTATTTATTGTTGTTAAACGGCATTCGAACATGAGAAGAACACAAGGAATTATGTAGAACAGTGTTTTGTACTTGTCACAGCACCTCTTTGTAGACAATATTCGATGTTACAACGAATTCGTCGGTTATTGTTTGCTAGGGAGTTTCTTCTACAGCAATTTTTACAATTGCAAAGTATTGAACCCTAGAGAAAGTCTTGGCGAGACCACACCGGAGCCAACTGCTGAGGGACTCCTCAGCTAGCAGTACGCCGCGCTCCCGCCAGATGGATGCCACCTCCGCGCTGCCCTGCGCTCCAGCGGCAGGCTCGCCAGGTTACGGTGCTCCCATTGTAAATGCACATTTTAAGGTATTTATTTCATTGTGAGGCATTTAAAGAGGAAGTGAATGCGTTTCGGGCACACATTGGGTTATGCGGAACCTGTAGGTACCCCATATGTGTAGGTTGGTGTTAACAGGACCGTATTTTTGTACAAAACCGGAATGGGACCTTAGCAGAATAATATAGAGAGGATAGATAATCCACACTCTGATCCCTCCTATTGCAAAATGATGCATTCTTTGTTTTCCAATCTGTATCAAACTACTGTAATTGGGAAGATATTCGCCTTTTATTGAAACTGAAATACGTTGACAAGATTTTGCTACGTCAAAGTTCGTTGGCTTGAGACAAAATGTAGGTTACGCATTATCCACTGAGCCCCAAATTACTCGAATCTGTCATCCGTGTATTAAAACGATTGCGAATATATCATTGTACCAAGGTCACATTTCTCCTTATACTAAAACTGAAATGGGGGTGGGGGTGGAGGGGTGGGTCGTGAAGGGGCAGCTGTTAAATTGCTTGCCTCTCATTAAGACGGACCGAGTTAGATTCTCGGTTAATAATGTGAGATGTTCGAAGTAAAATAATTATCAGGCCCTGTTTAACGTGGTGTCTAATGGACCTAAGTTCAACGAAATTTTTAAGAATGTGATCACCATTTAGAACAATAGGAACCAGAACTAATCTCAATCAGTGGCGTAACTACGGGGGGTGATTAGGAGGATCACGCCCCCTCAGAGTCAAACAAGTTTTTGAAAACGTAATTTGATGAAAGTTTTATTTTTGAAGAAAAAAAGCAGTTTTTGGATTGTTCACAAACTATTGGAATATGTAATTTGAGAACATTTATCATTACTTGTGTAGAATATTTAATGTTAGGCACATAGAGAGGTGCAAATAAAACTTATCAATTGCTATCGGAAACAAGCATGAAAACGTGTAGGTTTGCTTTTATTGTCTTTTTTGCGCCTGACACAAAGCAAAAAGCAAGCAAAAGAAAGAAAAGAACGATAAAAAGCAGAAAACAAAGACAAAACCAAAAATGCAAATAGTTCAGATTTGACTCCACGTATCTCCTTCCAGAAGCAAATCCTAGTTACGCCACTGATCTCAATAATATAGTTGTTCCTCGGAAATGACAAGGGCAAGGGTCAATGAAGGCGGGACAATGAAAGACACCTCAGGTCCTTGGATACCCTAATACCGTCGGGTTCGGAAGAGAACAAGAGTTGATCAAAGGAGGTTGACAGACAGGAACCTAGCACAAGTAAGTGGAAACAAAGACGGAAACAGCTGGGGTCTCATGGTTGCCAAACCACGTTCCACTCACCATAATCCCCTGAAAGAACATTCAGCTTCACCAGTGATACAGTGCCCAGTTATGACAAGCGTGTCATTATTGTGGTGTGGAGAAAATGAAATACCGTAGTAGTGTTTCTTGGGCGGAGCGGGGCTCGAACTGGGCCCAAGGCCACGCCTCTTCGTTACTCCCACGAGTCACACCATGGCTCAGTCACCATATAAGGCTAGACCGCGCGAGGCGAGGAGACCGCGTGGCCCTTGAGCTCATTCAGCAGGTGGCTGCTCTCATTCAGTCTTCCTCCCTGGGCAGAGATATAGTTTTCATTGTTGACCAGCTACGAACAGCAGAAGTCAATTAGTTCACCTGGCTCTATTTGGTTTTGGCCAAATATTTAAAACCTGATACTCCTGACAAACCATGATTTTCAGGTACAAATTCCACACATCGGGAAAGCGTGAGCTCGAATACCACCTCTGCCGTCCAAAAATGGTTTTCGTGGTTTCCAATTTTCAACATCAGGCAAATGCTGAGCCGGTTCCATTCAATAGGTCAACGGCCGACATCCTTCCAAATTCCCTTCTCTGCCTTTCTTCATAAGACCCAAGTTAGAGGTCACCTGGGCACTCGGTCCGTCGCCATCCCCAGTTGTAACTGTGTCGGTGCGTTCAGCTCCCAGACACCGTCTTAGCGACGGTAGAGGAATGATCCCTCGCAGAATCCTTGGGTAAAGCCAAGCTGGGACGATAAGCCATAAACAAAACAGGATATGTAACGCGGTAAAGAATCAATCCTCTCTCTAAAATTCTAAAATCCACCGGTTTCGGATTTGACATCAAATACTACAATAGGAAATACAGAATATCCCATCTCCTTTATATGGATGACCTCAAAGTATATGCACACAGTGAGACTCAAATGAATGCCATGCTAAATATAATAGATTCATATTCATCCGATGTCCGAATGACGCTGGGAGTGAAGAAATGCAAGCGTCTGACAATTGAAAGAGGTAAATATGCAACTTCTGAACCACATGAGCTACGCAAAGGATCTCTAATTGAAGGAATGACTGAAATAGAAACCTACAAATATCTGGGATTTGCTCAAAATACAACTTTGGATCATAAAAGTATCAAAGATGAACTCATTGGAAAATATACCACAAGACTACATCAAGTGCTGCGAACCAGTCTATGTGCAAAGAACAAAATTAAAGCTATCAACACATACGCTATACCAACCCTAGTATATTCATTTGGGATTCTGAAATGGTCAGCAACAGAAATGGAAAGCCTGCAGAGAAAAACAAGGACCCTTCTCACTACCAACCGTTTACACCATCCAAACGCCTGTAAAGAAAGGGTCACTCTTCCACGAAAGATGGGAGGTCGAGGAGTACTGGATTTACAAATTTTGCTCCAGAACCAAATTAAAACCCTTAGAAGATATTTCTATCAAAGAAAGGAAAACAGCATTCTCCATAAAGCCATTGTACTTGCTGATAAACACACAGTATTGAACCTTCGTACATCCTCTGATGATCATATCAGCCAGCCACTACACTTACATGAAAAAGAAAAGGCATGGGGAGAAAAGACCCTCCATGGAAAATACTACAGCAACCTAACCCAACAGAGTATTGATAAAAACGCATCGTGTATGTGGTTACAAAGTGGTCGACTGTTTGGAGAAACAGAGGGATTTGCAATTGGCATCCAAGATCAAGTCATTGCTACACAAAATTACAAGAAATACATCATCAAAGATACCAGTGTAATTTCAGACAAATACAGGCGATGCGCCATTCATCTCAAGACCATTGACCATGTCACTGCAGGTTGCCCAATACTAGCATCAGTTGAATATACAAAGCGGCACAATCAGGTTGCAGGCATCATTCATCAAGCACTCGCACAGAAATATAAATTAACTGAGGAGTATATCCCTTACTACAAGTATCATCCACCATCCCTCCTCGAAAATGAACTGTGTAAAATATACTGGGACACTGGTATTGTGACAGATAAAACAATAGATCACAATCGACCAGACATCATAGTAGTAAATAAGGCTGATGGCACTACATTTATAATAGACATAGCAGTCCCCAACGACACCAACATCGAACGTAAACACAATGAAAAAATCTCCAAGTATAGACATCTTGCAGAGGAAATCAAGAGGATATGGAAGATGAACTGCGTCCGGATAGTGCCTGTAATCTTGTCAGTCAACGGCCTCATACCTCACGCACTCCACAAGAGTCTGAAAGAATTGGATCTTCCGCCGACCATCTACAAGAGTATGCAGCATTCGGTCCTATTGTCCACATGCAATATTGTGCGATCCTTCCTTGCTAATGAATGAGTGATAATGAACTCTTATATTTTGTATATACATGATATGTTTTATAGTTTGTATTATAGTTTTTAAGTATTGTTGTAAAGCACTTGGTTTAACCCGTGCTTTAGAGTAACCCATGTTTGTAATGGTGAATTGAATAAATAATAATAATAATAACAGACCGTCTGATTGGAGAATACCAGGCAGGTTTCCGAAAAGGAAGATCATGTACGGAACAAATTCTTAATCTCAAAACTATCCTACAAATGCGCAAAACCAGACAGACAGTCATTACCTTTGTAGATTTCAGAAAAGCATATGACTCTATAGATCGTCGAACACTTTTCAATACTCTAGAAGAATTTCAAGTAGATAGAAAAACAAGAGAATTAATCAGACAAACATTAACTGGCACTACTTCAAAAGTTAAATTCCTCGGCGAAATATCTGAGCCTTTTGCAATTAACACTGGGGTCCGCCAAGGAGACGGATTATCTCCGTTACTGTTCAACCTCGTACTTGAGAAGAAAATCAGGACCTGGGAAAAGGAAACTAAGGGAATAACCCTTGGCAGACTACTCAAAGATAGAATTCATGTACATTGTTTGGCCTTTGCTGATGACATAGCAATCCTTTCTAATAACAGGCAAGAAGCAATTCATTCCATTGAGAAATTACATGAAATTGCCATCAAAACGGGACTTCAAATTTCTTATGAGAAAACTCAGTACATGGAAGGAGCCTCACGATACTTAGACGGACAACCTATGAGAACTAAATTCGGCAAAATCTTTCAAGTGAACGAATTCAAATATCTGGGAGAAATTATTCAGCCCTCTGGTTTAAACCGTGAAGCAAATAAAGAGAGAATTTCCGAATTACAGAAAGCTTACAGAATCACTTGGAATAGGTATAACAAAAAATCAATATCTCGGAAAGCAAAACTTAGACATTATAATACAGTAATCAAACCGGAGGCGTTATATGCATCAGAAACCCTAATCATTGGTGGCAAATCTTTAACCAAAGAGATTGAAAAACAAGAAAGGAAAATTTTACGAAAAAATTTTGGCCCAGTTTTTATAGAGGGAATCTGGAGGAAAAAGTCATCCCAGGAAATATATCGCCAATGTGAAAAAATGTATCATACTTTTCGGAAAAGACGATTGAAATTTTACGGGCACATTATCAGAATGAACAATGGCAGATTGACTAAAAGAATTCTCAACTTGGCCCTCTCACTAAAAACCAAGAACAGCTGGCTACGTGAAATTGAAACAGATCTCCAGGAAATCAACATTTCAGACAATATTATACAGGACAGATGCAAATTCAGAACCCTAATCGACAATCACCAATTTGAAGACAAACCCAACACCAGGGCCACCATAACTTGGACAGAAGACCGAAGAAAGGCGCTCAGCGAGAGGATGAAGAGATTTTGGAAGGAAAAGAAGGCCAACACATCAGCTAAACAGGTTCAACCGTGCTCCTAAGTCGGGCATATCGATGCAAGAATAATAATAATTGTGCCGTTACTTTGGCACTAATCTCTGATTGAACGTACAATTTTTACTTTGGCATAAACTTTTGAATCGAGCGGCGGAGTTAGTTGTGGCTGGCCTCGATAGGTAGCATATCTTGTCGGTGCTGCCTTGGACTGGGATTGTAGTTTCTCCCTCTGTCCGATAGGAAGAGCTATGTTCTAGCGACAAGTATTTCTCTATCTCGATGTTGACTTTAATGGTTTTGGAAGGCTGGGATTTTCGAGACATGTATGATTCTCGTAATGTGCTTGTTAGGCCAGTCATCATGGATCTACGTGGTTTTATAAATACATAAGAAGTAAACTGAAGTTCTACTGTATGTGAAAATATTGAATGATATTATCCCTCTTCGTCAAGTTATTGACTGGTTACCTATTGTAACCTTACTGGAGATAAACGTCTGGATATGCTTCGTATATTGTGGAATTAAGGTAGGCTATTTTGTCATCGTAAGTACTTGTGACTGTATCGACTGGCAAGGTAAATGTATTTATTTTGTATTTTCCTACGTTGCATGACAGGGCCTTTCAAGGTTATACATTCAAACTTAATGTCATCCTCGGGTATTCACTCTGGTAGGCTAACTGACACTCATATTTTCTTTGCGTAATTAATGATTTGTTTTCTGTTTTCAGTTAATTGTAAAATGCATTTTAATTACAAGTAGTATGCCTTATGGTCTGTGGAAAATTTATTAATGTAGGATTTATTTTGATGTCGATAGCCCTAGTACGGTGATCGTTTTTCTTCTGTTTTTCATGATGGCTACTGTCGTATTGTTTTTAACTATGTGCGATCATCTGTTGTTAATAAAAAAGATTTTTTGATAGCCATTGAGGTGAAAACACGTAAATTGGATTAGCTCCGTATATTTTGTGTTTTGAAGACATTAATTCTTCAGTTTTAGGCAACGTATTACATTGGATATTATAACGAGCGTAGGCCTAGCTTTGTGACATGTACTGTCTCGAGAATTAATTAATTATATATTTGTGTGGAAATGCATGAAATACTGTATGATGCATTATGCAGGTGCATTATGAAACTATTGAATATTTAATTCGTCATCCTCTTAATTATTTGGCTTGGATTCTCATAATGACAACAGATGATAGTTTGAAAGTAACACTTATTTACTTCATCATAACAACTTGGCTGGATTGCTAAAATATGTATTACAGTCAACTGGAAGGAACAAATATTTGATGTCAGAATCCACATCTTGATTAGTAAGTGTTTTGTTAATTTGTATGCATGTTTATTGTGAATATATTATGATTTTACCCGATCACCTTAGTATTATTTCTGGGTTCCGGGGTTCGAAGATGGTCTCAGACAATTGCCCTCTGAGTATGAATTCACTATGGTCCAGTACCTTCCCTCCCAAGGCCTTTACTTTACTACGGGGTTAAATGTGTTATAGCAGTAGCGTGGTTAGATTTGTACCACATTCAGTAGTTGTTTGGGGCTAGTCTTTGGATCTTGGGGCTTGGAAGTATGATTGGGCCTAAAGTGTGATATTTTTAATGTTTGTTGTTATTGTTTTATCTTTGTATAATTTTCTTGTTATTTATGTTTCATGTGATAATATACTGAATGGACGAGAGCATTTTAAAAGCTGTACCATATTTATCCAAAGAAGAACTGGCTTATGAAATACAAATAAGGAATGGCAACCCTAATTTTCATCGTGAACTGGATATTATTCTTCTCAAATCCTTAAAGTCAGCTCCTGTTGTTAGTCTGACTGATCAACATTCTTATGGGACAAAAGGTAGGTCTGATGTTGTGATATCTGTTTCAAACCTATTAGTGTCCTGTGATGAGTTAAAGCAAGTTGCCAAACCTTCGGCATATCGTGTGAACAAATTAAAATGTCGTTCTATACACTGGATTAATCGTTTAGTGAGTTTAATTGAATATTGGTCCAAGTGTGATATTGTTTTTTCAACCAAGTTAGTTGGGCTTCGTGACAAGCTGTTAGATAGTTTTAATCGGTTGTCCTGGAGTGATATTTCTGAGAATATTAGTGAACCTGTTGTATGTTCTGAAAGCGTTTGTTCATATGTTAGTGATTCTTGTGATGGCGTTGTGAATAATAGTAATTATTTTGGTAATTTTGAATCAGTGTCGATGGAGAATAATGAAAATATGTTAGGCGCTTTGCAAACTAATAATACTACTGAGGTAAATAAAGAAATAGGATCTTCAAGAAATACACCTGAGGTCATGTCGAGCCCTAGTAATTTGAATGCTGTTGGTAATTCACGTTCTGATAAGAGATGTAACGATTTTTCTAGTTCAGTTTCTTGCCATGACGTTGGTAGTGCTGGGAATAGGTTAGGATCTCACCGTACTTGGACTGATAAGGAAGTACAAACTGTTGATAGCTTACTTGGTGAATGTGATGTGATAGATAGAGTAAATAGGCTTAATCTTTCTGATAATCGAGCCTCGACTAACGTTGTTTCTCTAAATAAACTTATGACTGATGGTCAGGTTAATTTTGCTTCCCTTTCCTAACCCATTAACTCTAATTTTGAAAGATTTTCATGTGTGCTATGGCACTGATATTAATTTATTTGTGAAATTTTTGAAGAAATTAGTGGAATTAGGGGATGGTTCTGGTATAAATTATTTTCAGCCACGTGGAGAGATGCAGCTTGTGGATAATTGTAGTAGTCTTGTTCCTTATAAAAATTTCAGGGAAGGCGTGAGTTCATGCCTACAAATGTTCAAAGCCATGTATTTTCGGGGCGTGCTGACCAGAGGTTTAAAGGGAGTAGAGCCAGCAAAGGCAAGAGATGTGATTTTTGTGGCTCGTATGACCACATTAGTCGATGGTGCGATGCAGATTTTGATAATTTAAGTTGATATTCGATGTGGTGTATGTTATTGTCAAAATTGTGTAGACGAATTCTGGTCATCAGTACATGCATGTGTTATGTGTGTTATTGATGTGTTTATTTGTCTACACGTGTGGTGCACATTCTGCTAGATTGTGCAAATCCATAAAAGGTTCTTCTTGTTTGTTATTGTCAAAATTGTGTAGATGAATTCTGGTCATCGGGACATGTATGTATTGTGGATGTTATTGATGCTTGTATTTGTCTACACGTGTGGTGCTCATTCTGCTTGATTGTGCAAATCTATAATGGTTCTTCTTGTTTGTAATTGTCTAAATTGTGTTAGGTCTGAAGTGACAAACTTGTGTAAATGTATTTGAGTGCATGAGTGGGGGTGATTGTTATTAGTTTTGTTTTGTAATCGGGTGGGTCTCTTGGTTGTTTCTTAAGGTGAATTAAGGTTAGGGTTTCTTTTTGCTTAATTTATAATTGAATTTAATTAAATACGCCGTACGTATAAAATGATACTATGTTGGGATATCATAGGTAAGTAATTACAAACCTCTTCTGTTCTCCGAGTGATGACTTAGTCATTTATCTGCTTGTTGATTTATGAAGGTAACTACTTGCCGAAATGTGTTTTGGTGATGGAAAATCATGCTATGCCAGGGTAAAATGCGGCTAGTATGACATGTTGATTTCAGTGTGTTTTATTTAAGGGTTATTATTTATTTTGTGTATGTTGATGTCCTAACGGTGTGTCAATTTATATTCTGGAAAAATTATGGGGATTTTGTGGGTAGTAAATGGTTTTATTAATTTTGGGAGTTTGTAAGGTCGTGTGATTTCAATGAATGTTTGGGTACGTTTGTAGCTTGGTGATCTGCACGAGTAGTCTGTTGATCTTCTTTCATTTAGGGTCTTCTGTTGGTCATTTATTGAGGGATTTCTGTCGAGTTTGTTCTTGTTTTGATCTTGTTCGCTATACTGTTTACTTAGTTTGATATACTAGGCTATGTCAAGAGTGAATAATTGTATTGTTTATGTTATTGTCTAAATTGTGCATTTCCAAAGTTGGACATTCAGAAAGTATAAATGTGGTGTGATTTGTTTTATTTTGGTAATTGGGTTAGTTTTCTTGTTGTTGTTTTGTGGTTGTCCAGATATGTGTGGATGTATATTAATTTAAGGGGTAAAAGGTCATTGTATGTTACTTTGGGATCGTGGATGTAAATTAGCATTTTGTTGACGCATCTGTCAACTTAAGTCTACCAGATGAATGTTATGGGGGTTCATTTGCTTAGATTTGAGTTGAATATGTTGGTAAGTATTTATAAACAATTCTCCTAAGTCTTCAGTTGATTGAGTGGGCTCAATTTTTTTTTGCTGTCTGACTGAGAAATAAATACTTTAGGTTAAGTAATGTGATGTGATATGATGAATTGAGTTGTGGTATTTGGTCAATATACGGCGACTCACTATAGGCCTCATGAAATACGTGCTTCGTCTCGTTTCCTAGTTTCTGTTTGGTCTGGGTCTGTATATGATAGGGTATTTATGTATTTGTGTTTTGTGTGGATGTGTTGACAAGTGCTAATTCATATTCTGGTTGTTGTTTATTAATTATTTGATGGTTGTAATTGTAATTTTTTCTGGGGATTTTAAGGTTATGTGTCATGGTGTAAGGTTGTGGTGTGATTCTGCTTTGGTATGCACGTGTGTCCTGTTTTTGCTTGATAATTGGGTCTTTCTATTGTTCTTCTTGGAATTTTCTTGTGTTTTCCTACTTTGGGTGTTTCTTTGGGCATTTTCTCTTTCTGTATTTTGGACAAATGGGTTGAACAGATATGCAATGTGAGACAATTGCCTTCGTCTTTTGGGATAATAAGGTTTTTTATTTGTGAATATGAGAGCTCACGTGCCATTCAGTATTATTACTGGAACTTATTTTCGGAAAATACTGTTATTATTGTAATATTTTCGGGATATTGTAATTTTCTAAAACATGCATGCAATTTTCTGTGTTAATTGAGGGTCATTGTTATACCTTTCACCTGTAAAGATGTGGATTCTTGATAGTACTGGGTTATTGTTATAAAATCTGATGCCATCATATAATATTTTATTGTAATTTGTTCTTTGTAAATGAGTGTCAACGTTAGATATTAAGCTTTCCTTTACACATTACTGTCGCAGTCGAAATTTGATTTCAGCTAATTTCTTCGAGGTCTTATTCTGCGTTTGGAGTGTTATGCAGTGCGAGAAGATGTCTCTGGCCAGGATATTGGACCAATCTATGTAACCTTCGGATGAAACTGTTCCTGCCATCGTTTATTCAAGATGCCATTTGTAATAATGTTGTGGAAATTGTACAAAGAAAACCCACTCGATGTATTCTACACTTAAGTATTTGTTTATGTTCTTGGCATGACATATTTTGGTGGTTATGGTGCTGATGAAAACTGAAATGAACTTTTAATTAAGTATTTCACATTCGGAAGCTACTGTGTTTGTGATAATTGGCAAAAACTTTTCTATGCTTAAAGATTGCTTGATTATGCATGTTGATACACTTGTACCATTTACGTCGTCTCTGTTCTGCGAACCATCGACAAGTTTGGGGCCCGGGAGTCTGTGCCGTTACTTTGGCACTAATCTCTGATTGAACGTACAATTTTTACTTTGGCATAAACTTTTGAATCGAGCGGCGGAGTTAGTTGTGGCTGGCCTCGATAGGTAGCATATCTTGTCGGTGCTGCCTTGGACTGGGATTGTAGTTTCTCCCTCTGTCCGATAGGAAGAGCTATGTTCTAGCGACAAGTATTTCTCTATCTCGATGTTGACTTTAATGGTTTTGGAAGGCTGGGATTTTCGAGACATGTATGATTCTCGTAATGTGCTTGTTAGGCCAGTCATCATGGATCTACGTGGTTTTATAAATACATAAGAAGTAAACTGAAGTTCTACTGTATGTGAAAATATTGAATGATATTATCCCTCTTCGTCAAGTTATTGACTGGTTACCTATTGTAACCTTACTGGAGATAAACGTCTGGATATGCTTCGTATATTGTGGAATTAAGGTAGGCTATTTTGTCATCGTAAGTACTTGTGACTGTATCGACTGGCAAGGTAAATGTATTTATTTTGTATTTTCCTACGTTGCATGACAGGGCCTTTCAAGGTTATACATTCAAACTTAATGTCATCCTCGGGTATTCACTCTGGTAGGCTAACTGACACTCATATTTTCTTTGCGTAATTAATGATTTGTTTTCTGTTTTCAGTTAATTGTAAAATGCATTTTAATTACAAGTAGTATGCCTTATGGTCTGTGGAAAATTTATTAATGTAGGATTTATTTTGATGTCGATAGCCCTAGTACGGTGATCGTTTTTCTTCTGTTTTTCATGATGGCTACTGTCGTATTGTTTTTAACTATGTGCGATCATCTGTTGTTAATAAAAAAGATTTTTTGATAGCCATTGAGGTGAAAACACGTAAATTGGATTAGCTCCGTATATTTTGTGTTTTGAAGACATTAATTCTTCAGTTTTAGGCAACGTATTACATTGGATATTATAACGAGCGTAGGCCTAGCTTTGTGACATGTACTGTCTCGAGAATTAATTAATTATATATTTGTGTGGAAATGCATGAAATACTGTATGATGCATTATGCAGGTGCATTATGAAACTATTGAATATTTAATTCGTCATCCTCTTAATTATTTGGCTTGGATTCTCATAATGACAACAGATGATAGTTTGAAAGTAACACTTATTTACTTCATCATAACAACTTGGCTGGATTGCTAAAATATGTATTACAGTCAACTGGAAGGAACAAATATTTGATGTCAGAATCCACATCTTGATTAGTAAGTGTTTTGTTAATTTGTATGCATGTTTATTGTGAATATATTATGATTTTACCCGATCACCTTAGTATTATTTCTGGGTTCCGGGGTTCGAAGATGGTCTCAGACAATTGCCCTCTGAGTATGAATTCACTATGGTCCAGTACCTTCCCTCCCAAGGCCTTTACTTTACTACGGGGTTAATAATAATAATAATAATAATAATAATAATAATAATAATAATGTGAATGGATCCAGCCTAATGGACTGGATAATGCAGCAAACAAAGGGAGGATCAGAAAGATGGAATTAGCTTATAAATTAGTACAGAATAGGTACAACAAAAGAACAATATCTTACGGAGCGAAGATGAGACACTATAACACGGTTGTCAAGCCTGAGGGATTGTATTGTTCAGAATGTTTGATATTAAACAAGAAAGGTGAATTAGAGGAACTGGAGAAGAAAGAAAGAAAAATCTCGAGGAAATGATGGTACATGGCGGAAGAGGCGAAACAAAGATATTTACGGGCAAGCAGAAAAAATCACATTTACCATAGAGAAGAGAAGATTGAAGTTCTATGGACACCTTACGAGAATGAGCGATAGTCGACTAACGAAGAAGATCTTAATTACATCACCAAGATAAAAGCGACTACAAAATGGGTAGATGAAATAAGAAAGGATATGCAGGAAGTTGGGGTCAGTCCAAATGAGATCTGGAATAGAGAGATGTTTCGAGGTACGATTGATGCATTCAAGGGGTTCCAGGAAAAGCAAAGGAGAAGAGCCAAGGACATCTGGTCGGAAGAAAGGAAGAGGATCCACAGTGAAAGGATGAAGAGTTTCTGGGAGCAGAAAAAAGGACTAATCAGCAAGTCAATTGTTTCCCGTGGTCCAAAGTAGGCCAAAATCGAACAAAGAAGAAGAATGTTATTGGTTTCACGTCACTTTTAACTGCTGCGGATTTTAGAGACGCCGGGGTGCCGGAATTTTGCCGGAATTTTGCCCCGAAGGGGATCTTTAACGTGCCAGTAAATCTGCTGACGCGGCTCGCTCTCATTTGAGCACCCTCAAATACAAATTGACTGCGCCGGGATTCGATCTTGCAACCGCCGAGCCACGTAGCCAGTGATGTGGGAAAGAGGGTTATCAATTCAATTACGTAAGGAATGGTGACGCAGTTTCTTTCAATAGTAGCCTAATAGAGGAATGCAAATCTCAATATCTTACATTTTATACGATATATTAAAACACTAAGGTGATTTTTGTTACCGCGAGATTGAGAAAACGTCTTAACCGATTGACTTCGTAATGCATTCTAACGAGAGCTCTTGGCATGTAGATTTGCAGAGTGTCTTTAAAAGGAAAATATATGTTAAGTAGGGGAGTGATGATGGTTCTAACTCCCCCCACCACTACTCCCAATGCGAGCCGATAACTCCCGAACCGGTGGTCGGAGATTCACGAATGAGGTGTCGTTGGACTCGGGCTGACGGGGTTTTGCTATGGACCACTCATTTCAACCCCTAAATAAAACCTACCCCTACTAGGGGGTGAAATTGTAATTTTTAGTGAAAGTCTCTTTTCAAATTCGACATGTATAAGGTGCGCTGCTAAAATGAACTTAAATGTTGTTGCTCATATCGCGCATGCGTTTTTCTGGCTGCCGCTATGGATGAACATTTTTGTTTTTGTTTTTTACGCATGCGCACTTGGGATTTTTGTAAGAGGGCGAGCTCTTTGAAAAATATGATTGATAAGAAGGGGTTTTGGTAGTGAGGAGAGAGCCAGATAGTCGCCTACTTTCCTACGACGTTTGCCGATATCTCTCAAACGCAAGGTCGGATTTGGACGTGTAACGTGTCAAATCGATTGTCTCGAAGCCCTATACATGTTATTAATAGGTTAAAGTTTTGAGAATGAGGGAAACAGGCTTTTTGGGGGTAAAACCGTGATTTTAGACTTTTTCCGATATCTCACGAATGCATGGTCGGATTTGGTCCTATGACGTGTCAAATGGCTTGTCTCGAAACCCTGTGTATTTTGGTAATAGGTTAAAGTTTTTGAGAATGAGGGAAACAGAATATTTTGGGGTAAAACCGTGATTTTAAACTTTTTGCTATATCTCGCGAACCAATCATACTAGAGGCATGTACGACGGGTCCAAGGACTCGGGCTGACGTCGTCTCTGCTATGGACCACTCGTTATAATTTTTTTTAAAATTGGAAACTCGATTTTAGGGTAAACACGTGTTTTTTGTGATTTTTGCCGATATCTCACGAACCAATAACGCTAGAGGCGTGTTCGACAGGTCCAAGGACTCGGGGTAACGTCCGCTCTGCTATGGACCACTCGTTATAATTTTTAATAAAATTGGAAACTCGATTTTGGGGTAAACACGTGTTTTTTGTGATTTTGTCGATATCTCACAAACCAATAACGCTAGAGACGTGTACGAGGTGTCCTAGGACTCGGGCTAACGACCCATTTCGAGCGTGGTAGATATTTTTTCCAAAAAATAATTCACAAAGGGCCTAACGCCATACAAGTTGAAAAAACCTGGTTTTTTTTCTTTACCTGTTTATAATGTCCATGAAGCGTGGTGGTTGAGAGAGACAATACGGCTGTGTGTGTGTGTGTCGCTGACCATGGTGGCTGTGTTCAATAGATCAATCGCTATTTCGGCGGGTCGGTGTATGACAGAGCGAGCGTGCGTTTTTCTGATATTTTACCTTTAACGTGTAAACGGTGATGAGAACTTGGTTCTATGTTGGTCAAAGCGAGTACAGAAAACAAACTTACAGGAGGTGAATGTCATTTGAGCTTATTGGAATGCGCTGATCTGACTTGACAATAGGTGCAATGGAAAAAATGACCAAGACGCTTCAAGGTGAAATAATCTGACCATCGTGGTGGCAGGGGAGTGTGAAAGGCGTGCACACATGTGTGAAACCACAGGCACGCTAAACCAGTGACATCCTGTCTTGCTTCGTACGTGACAAAATGCAAGTTCAGGTGAAATTTGATCTACCGCAGGTGTTCACCTGGGACGTTAGCTGTCCACGTGCGCGATAACTGTTAACAAGTCACATCCTGTTTTGCTTCGTACGTGACAAAATGCAAGTTCATGTGAAATTTGATCTACCGCAGGTGTTCGCCTGGGACGTTAGCTGTCCACGTGCCTGATAACAGAATGTTCAAAGCGTGGGAAAAAAGATTATACATGCAACGTAGCATATATAAAGACATGGCGTTATCATTTCCACGCTCACTTAGGTGACTACCTTTGAACACACTGCGTTGCATGAAACCCCTGGTCTTGTTTATCAGTTTTGGTGTTGGTGGAAAATACTTAACCTTGTTGTGGGGTAGGTATATATTTATTCATTTATATATTTATTGATTTTATATAAATACATGCAATTATTTATTGATTAGGTAATTAATGATTTTATTTATTTGTTTGCAGATAACCGGCATACCTTACATGTCTGAGGGAGAAGAAACCATTGCACTTTTGAGCCCACTAGAAGGGAAGAGTAACAAGTCACTGCAAGTAAAGGTGAGATGATTTTTTTAAACTAACTTGTTTCATTTTTTGTTTTATGTTTTATTTTATGAAATGTGTGTATTAACCTGAATTTAGGTATTTATAGCGGTTTATTTTATTTATTTTTAGAAACTTGGAAAGAATAGCCTTACCGCCGTAGCAGTCGCTGAAAAAAAACAGAAACGCACTAAAGCGAAACCACTGCCAAAGAGTGAACTGTTTAAAACTCAGGTAAGTCCAACTTAAAAATGCTATTCCATTTTACCACTACTGAAAACTCGTAGACAAAAAAAATTCATTACCTGTACATGACTGGGACAATGATTGCTTTCTTGATTAATGGCTATGTTGTTGTTGTTGACTGGGAAAAGTACAAGGCCATGTTGGATTTTCTAAAAATAAAAATAATAAATTTAATTTATGGGTGGTTCCCTATGGACTCAACGAATATCCACAGGTTTGAACATGATAATGTGAACAAAATGACATGACATTCATTTTTGTTTATATATTGGTTAAAGGGAGGGTGGGGGAATGTAAATGACTGTAGCTTTATAAAAAAGAAAATAAGTACATGGGTTACTGTTAGTGTCAACATACAGTTTATTTTTAATGGTGTTTTGATATATTAATGCCAATTAACGTTAACGTTTTATTTACAAGTATTGATTGATTGATTGATTGATTGATTGAGTGATGGGTTATTTTGTTTGCTTTTAGGTGTCGTCATGTGCCATTAACGTAATGAACAGACAGTGAACAAGCATGCATTATGCTTTAAAGTACTCTGTGCAATGTTAATAACTTACAATAAGAAAAAGTTTTATTATAACACATGGCGTTAGTACCAAATACAACAAGTGAGCAAGTTGGTTTACCACGTGGGTTAAATTTAAAATCAGAACATGATCGATGGTTAACATTTGAATCATGGCCTGTAGGCTTTTTGTCGACGCATGAACTTGCAAAAGCCGGTTTTTTAACTTGAACCGAGAAGATGTGGTGCGCTGTGTGTTTTGTCGTATTGAACTTTCACACTGGGAAGAAGGGGATGATCCCTTTAGAGACCATTTGCGATGGTCTCCTCACTGTCCTTACATGCTTGGAAAGCAAGTGGGTAACCTACCCGTGCATTCATTTTACCGAACCACAAGGCCTTTGGCCGCTACTTACGTTGCTGAATCACAAATAAATAATAATAATGATGTATTACCAGCCAACGGTAGTGTCGATATATGTGGTCCATATGCCATAGACAGTGTTGAATTGGCGTGTGCTTTTGAAAAATTGGGAGTTTGCAAGACTAAAGCACTAGCACACCCAGAGTACAGCTTTGTTGAAAAACGTTTCGAATCTTATAAAAATGTTTGGCCATTAATATTAAAACACCTTACCAAACAGCTAAGTGAAGCTGGATTTTTTTATACTGGCGAAGGGGATAAAACAATATGTTTTTATTGTGGATTTGCTTTAAAGGATTGGCAAATGACTGATGATCCTTTTGTGCAACACGCTCGTTGGTTACCAAACTGTAAATACATGGTGTTGCTTAAAGGTCAGGAATTTGTGAACACTATTCGTAAAGAAAAAGTGATTGCAGCACAAGACATAAAAGTGCCTTTAGAGTTAGAGCACGCGGAGCAAATACATAAGGCTGAAAGAAAAGACTTGTGTTACGAACAGATACAAAAGTGTGACCAACAATTATGTAAAATTTGTTATCAAGATGAACTAGGTGTTGTATTTTTACCCTGTGGACACATGATAGCCTGTGTCAAGTGTGCATTAGAACTTAACACTTGTGCTATATGCAGAAAAGTAGTATCTGCTACAGTTAGGGCATTTCTTGCATAACTAGTATAATTTATTCGCCATGCATAGTGCAAAATCCCTAATTGCACAATATTATTAAAGCTGTTTTAGAGTGTAATAGATATGCTTTTGTTTTGTTTATAGACTACTACAATGAATGTTTTGAATGCTGTGGGACAATCATGTGGCTTAGAGACAAAGAAGCTCAGCGAATTGCCAACGCATATTCCATTCCGCATTATCAAGATTCGGAAATTGAAAACAGCATATGGTGATCGTGTACTTTGTGTATGTGAAAACTTTGAGACATTTCTGCCTATACGGTTTAATGATATGTCGGAGAGTGTTTTTGATGAAGTCAATAATGCTGTGCAACCTGTACACTTAATTTATGAAGGTTTTAAAAACAATAGGTGCATGGTTCGTTTTAATTAAATAAATAAATAATGTGAAATAATAATGGAAAATATAAGTAATGACAATATACTGAAAAAGAAAGAAAATATGTGTATAGAATAGTAATGTTTTAGTGTTTAGTGTTGTCTTTAAAAATATTATGATGAAACCAAAAAAAATTTATATAAAGTTTGTAAATAAATGCAAAATGATGTTACAATGCTGTTTTATTTTATACAAAGTTAGTATATTTAACATTGCAGAGTATACATGATTATGACAATAAATGCATACTGAATACAAGCCTTTCTCACTTTACAATAGTCTGTTATAGTTTTAAACACAAGGCTTGTTGTAGATCATTTTCTAGCAATGTCCCTTCAATGTTGTTTTCGAAAAGTGGGGAAGCCGCAATGGTTGTATTGACATAAAAACCTTATGGTTATTACTATTTAGTCACTTTGATCCCCTTGCAGATCAAGAGCAGATGACCTAGTTGTTCCACTCTTTAAAACGACAACAACAACACTACCTCTTGCATAGTATGTGATGTTGATGGCTCTTGCGACGTGGAAGATGGATTAAAAATAACTTTGAGAACAGGGGTTAAACGTTGATCATTAAACAATGCACTATTTTGAGTAGCAATATGGTTTTCTTGATATTTTGTCGACGGCAACTGTGTTTCATGCGGTACACTACATTGATGATCACTGACACTTAAAACCTCACTATTTTTACTTTTTAGGTCACCACGACAATGTTTGGAACGTTGCTTTGAACAACGCCAAATAACAGTTCCATTTTTATTGGTTCGTTTCACAATATATGAATATCCTTTATAGTATGCGTAAGGCTTACCATACCTAGTCACTGATACTTCCATATCAACTGTCAAGCATAGACTAAGCTCTAGTAAAGTCAACTTGGTAATAAGAATACTAGTTTAATGTGAGAGCAAATATGGATCCAAAGAGTTCAGGTAAAAGTGAAAGCAAATAAGCAAATATTAGAAACAAGAGTTGGGGTGAAAATGGTCGCAAAGTGGTAGACCCATTACACAATAATTTCAGCACGACGAAGCTCTTGTTCAATTTCTTTGATTTCCCAATCGTGACCAGTATGGCCAGCTTGACGTGAGGCATGCAACAACTGTAGCCGCTGGACGAGCTTATTGGGATTGTGCCAGTATACAAATTTAACAAATGGATTTTTAGGTGTAAACAAAGCATTACCATTATCATGATCATTATCATCATCATCATCATTATCATCATCATGATCACCATTATCATCATGACCATCATCACTGTTACTATATAGTCCTTTTTGATCCTCTTGCAATACCACTTTATTTATAGTCTGAGTTGATTTTGATAGTGTTGAAGGTTTCTTGGACGTTGACAACTGTCCTAACATGACGTTTTGAGGACATGATAAGTCCTTTTGAACAAACACTGCACTATCTTTAGCCGCAATATCGTTTTCTTGAACTTGCTTTTTAGCATTTTGATAATTGTTTGTAAACAGTAAGCGTGGTTCGTTTCGAGCACTACATTGATGAACACTAACACTTAAAACCTTTCCATTTTTACTTTTCAGATTGCCTCGACATTTTGTAGACCTCTCTTTTGAGCATCGCCAGAATATTATTCCATTTACATTCTGGCGATTATAGTTATAGGAGTAGCCTTGATAGAGTGCACGTAGCCTACCTTTGTTGGTTGTAATAAGTTCCATAGTAGTAACTGACCTGTCAGTACGATGTTCACACTACAAAGGTTACAACTGTTTTGCTGATGGAGTGACCTACCATAAGCTTATATATTGGCTTTTCGTGTTGGCTTTAGTGTTGGCTTTTTGTGTTGGCTTTTTGTGTTGGCATTTCGTGTTGGCATTTCGTGTTGGCTTTAGTGTTGGCTTTTTGTGTTGGCTTTTTGTGTTGGCATTTCGTGTTGGCATTTCGTGTTGGCTTTAGTGTTGGCTTTTTGTGTTGGCTTTTTGTGTTGGCATTTCGTGTTGGCATTTCGTGTTGGCTTTTGTGTTGGCTTTTCGTGTTGGCTTTTTGTGTTGGCTTTTCGTGTAGGCATTTCGTGTTGGCTTTTGTGTTGGCTTTTCATGTTGGCTTTTTGTGTTGGCTTTTCGTGTTGGCATTTCGTGTTGGCTTTTCGTGTTGGCTTTTGTTGGCATTTTGTGTTGGCTTTTCGTGTTGGCTTTTTTGTATTGGCCTTTCATGTTGGCTTTTTGTATTGGCTTTTCGTGTTGGCTTTTTGTGTGGGCTTTTTGTGTTGGCTTTAGTATTGGCTTTTGTATTGGCTTATTTGACAAGTTATTTGTGTCAATGTATTTAGTGGATTTTTTCTTGGTGTTGGAAAGTAGTTGAAAGAGAGGGAATATTTAAAGACTTAACCTCAGTTCACTAACCTGACCTAACCTAACCTAACTTTACCTAACCTAACCTTTCAACTCTCAGATGTTAATTAAATTCTGTACATAGTCAAGTTGGATACCAAGACCTCAGGGGTAAAAAAAAACAATTATTTTTGACGGCTTATTTTGGTAACTTATTTTAATGGCTAACCTAACTTTACCTAACCTAACCTAACCTCAGCTCACTTTGGATATTACTAGTAAGTGTTCATATCCTCTGCTAGGTAGCATGCTAGTAGTACAGGTAGTGCTCATATTTACCGCTAGGTAGCGGAAACATACTTTGCATGTTGCATGTGACACTTGTGAAGTTTAACCACATGCAAGACGTGCTTGTATAAGTTCTCTATTTAAACTCAATATACAATTAACCACTAAATGTTCAGAACTAACATGTATAGCCATGTTTAGGGTATATAGGAGACCCTTAGCAAGAAAGGCTGTCTAACCCACGAGTGTACAGCCTTGTCATACGCAGTAAGCACCTGTTGGCAGAAAACAACAACAACAACAATTTGAGAAAGCCAACAAAAAACTGTTTCCTTTAAATACATTAATGGATATGTTGTTGGCTTTCTCAAATTGTTGTTGTTGTTGTTTTCTGCCAACAGGTGCTTACTGCGTATGACAAGGTTGTACACTCGTGGGTTAGACAGCCTTTCTTGCTAAGGGTCTCCTATATACCCTAAACATGGCTATACATGTTAGTTCTGAACATTTAGTGGTTAATTGTATATTGAGTTTAAATAGAGAACTTATACAAGCACGTCTTGCATGTGGTTAAACTTCACAAGTGTCACATGCAACATGCAAAGTATGTTTCCGCTACCTAGCGGTAAATATGAGCACTACCTGTACTACTAGCATGCTACCTAGCAGAGGATATGAACACTTACTAGTAATATCCAAAGTGAGCTGAGGTTAGGTTAGGTTAGGTAAAGTTAGGTTAGCCATTAAAATAAGTTACCAAAATAAGCCGTCAAAAATAATTGTTTTTTTTTTACCCCTGAGGTCTTGGTATCCAACTTGACTATGTACAGAATTTAATTAACATCTGAGAGTTGAAAGGTTAGGTTAGGTAAAGTTAGGTTAGGTTAGGTCAGGTTAGTGAACTGAGGTTAAGTCTTTAAATATTCCCTCTCTTTCAACTACTTTCCAACACCAAGAAAAAATCCACTAAATACATTGACACAAATAACTTGTCAAATAAGCCAATACAAAAGCCAATACTAAAGCCAACACAAAAAGCCCACACAAAAAGCCAACACGAAAAGCCAATACAAAAAGCCAACATGAAAGGCCAATACAAAAAAGCCAACACGAAAAGCCAACACAAAATGCCAACAAAAGCCAACACGAAAAGCCAACACGAAATGCCAACACGAAAAGCCAACACAAAAAGCCAACATGAAAAGCCAACACAAAAGCCAACACGAAATGCCTACACGAAAAGCCAACACAAAAAGCCAACACGAACAGCCAACACAAAAGCCAACACGAAATGCCAACACGAAATGCCAACACAAAAAGCCAACACAAAAAGCCAACACTAAAGCCAACACGAAATGCCAACACGAAATGCCAACACAAAAAGCCAACACAAAAAGCCAACACTAAAGCCAACACGAAATGCCAACACGAAATGCCAACACAAAAAGCCAACACAAAAAGCCAACACTAAAGCCAACACGAAAAGCCAATATATAAGCTTATGGTAGGTCACTCCATCAGCAAAACAGTTGTAACCTTTGTAGTGTGAACATCGTACTGACAGGTCAGTTACTACTATGGAACTTATTACAACCAACAAAGGTAGGCTACGTGCACTCTATCAAGGCTACTCCTATAACTATAATCGCCAGAATGTAAATGGAATAATATTCTGGCGATGCTCAAAAGAGAGGTCTACAAAATGTCGAGGCAATCTGAAAAGTAAAAATGGAAAGGTTTTAAGTGTTAGTGTTCATCAATGTAGTGCTCGAAACGAACCACGCTTACTGTTTACAAACAATTATCAAAATGCTAAAAAGCAAGTTCAAGAAAACGATATTGCGGCTAAAGATAGTGCAGTGTTTGTTCAAAAGGACTTATCATGTCCTCAAAACGTCATGTTAGGACAGTTGTCAACGTCCAAGAAACCTTCAACACTATCAAAATCAACTCAGACTATAAATAAAGTGGTATTGCAAGAGGATCAAAAAGGACTATATAGTAACAGTGATGATGGTCATGATGATAATGGTGATCATGATGATGATAATGATGATGATGATGATAATGATCATGATAATGGTAATGCTTTGTTTACACCTAAAAATCCATTTGTTAAATTTGTATACTGGCACAATCCCAATAAGCTCGTCCAGCGGCTACAGTTGTTGCATGCCTCACGTCAAGCTGGCCATACTGGTCACGATTGGGAAATCAAAGAAATTGAACAAGAGCTTCGTCGTGCTGAAATTATTGTGTAATGGGTCTACCACTTTGCGACCATTTTCACCCCAACTCTTGTTTCTAATATTTGCTTATTTGCTTTCACTTTTACCTGAACTCTTTGGATCCATATTTGCTCTCACATTAAACTAGTATTCTTATTACCAAGTTGACTTTACTAGAGCTTAGTCTATGCTTGACAGTTGATATGGAAGTATCAGTGACTAGGTATGGTAAGCCTTACGCATACTATAAAGGATATTCATATATTGTGAAACGAACCAATAAAAATGGAACTGTTATTTGGCGTTGTTCAAAGCAACGTTCCAAACATTGTCGTGGTGACCTAAAAAGTAAAAATAGTGAGGTTTTAAGTGTCAGTGATCATCAATGTAGTGTACCGCATGAAACACAGTTGCCGTCGACAAAATATCAAGAAAACCATATTGCTACTCAAAATAGTGCATTGTTTAATGATCAACGTTTAACCCCTGTTCTCAAAGTTATTTTTAATCCATCTTCCACGTCGCAAGAGCCATCAACATCACATACTATGCAAGAGGTAGTGTTGTTGTTGTCGTTTTAAAGAGTGGAACAACTAGGTCATCTGCTCTTGATCTGCAAGGGGATCAAAGTGACTAAATAGTAATAACCATAAGGTTTTTATGTCAATACAACCATTGCGGCTTCCCCACTTTTCGAAAACAACATTGAAGGGACATTGCTAGAAAATGATCTACAACAAGCCTTGTGTTTAAAACTATAACAGACTATTGTAAAGTGAGAAAGGCTTGTATTCAGTATGCATTTATTGTCATAATCATGTATACTCTGCAATGTTAAATATACTAACTTTGTATAAAATAAAACAGCATTGTAACATCATTTTGCATTTATTTACAAACTTTATATAAATTTTTTTTGGTTTCATCATAATATTTTTAAAGACAACACTAAACACTAAAACATTACTATTCTATACACATATTTTCTTTCTTTTTCAGTATATTGTCATTACTTATATTTTCCATTATTATTTCACATTATTTATTTATTTAATTAAAACGAACCATGCACCTATTGTTTTTAAAACCTTCATAAATTAAGTGTACAGGTTGCACAGCATTATTGACTTCATCAAAAACACTCTCCGACATATCATTAAACCGTATAGGCAGAAATGTCTCAAAGTTTTCACATACACAAAGTACACGATCACCATATGCTGTTTTCAATTTCCGAATCTTGATAATGCGGAATGGAATATGCGTTGGCAATTCGCTGAGCTTCTTTGTCTCTAAGCCACATGATTGTCCCACAGCATTCAAAACATTCATTGTAGTAGTCTATAAACAAAACAAAAGCATATCTATTACACTCTAAAACAGCTTTAATAATATTGTGCAATTAGGGATTTTGCACTATGCATGGCGAATAAATTATACTAGTTATGCAAGAAATGCCCTAACTGTAGCAGATACTACTTTTCTGCATATAGCACAAGTGTTAAGTTCTAATGCACACTTGACACAGGCTATCATGTGTCCACAGGGTAAAAATACAACACCTAGTTCATCTTGATAACAAATTTTACATAATTGTTGGTCACACTTTTGTATCTGTTCGTAACACAAGTCTTTTCTTTCAGCCTTATGTATTTGCTCCGCGTGCTCTAACTCTAAAGGCACTTTTATGTCTTGTGCTGCAATCACTTTTTCTTTACGAATAGTGTTCACAAATTCCTGACCTTTAAGCAACACCATGTATTTACAGTTTGGTAACCAACGAGCGTGTTGCACAAAAGGATCATCAGTCATTTGCCAATCCTTTAAAGCAAATCCACAATAAAAACATATTGTTTTATCCCCTTCGCCAGTATAAAAAAATCCAGCTTCACTTAGCTGTTTGGTAAGGTGTTTTAATATTAATGGCCAAACATTTTTATAAGATTCGAAACGTTTTTCAACAAAGCTGTACTCTGGGTGTGCTAGTGCTTTAGTCTTGCAAACTCCCAATTTTTCAAAAGCACACGCCAATTCAACACTGTCTATGGCATATGGACCACATATATCGACACTACCGTTGGCTGGTAATACATCATTATTATTATTTATTTGTGATTCAGCAACGTAAGTAGCGGCCAAAGGCCTTGTGGTTCGGTAAAATGAATGCACGGGTAGGTTACCCACTTGCTTTCCAAGCATGTAAGGACAGTGAGGAGACCATCGCAAATGGTCTCTAAAGGGATCATCCCCTTCTTCCCAGTGTGAAAGTTCAATACGACAAAACACACAGCGCACCACATCTTCTCGGTTCAAGTTAAAAAACCGGCTTTTGCAAGTTCATGCGTCGACAAAAAGCCTACAGGCCATGATTCAAATGTTAACCATCGATCATGTTCTGATTTTAAATTTAACCCACGTGGTAAACCAACTTGCTCACTTGTTGTATTTGGTACTAACGCCATGTGTTATAATAAAACTTTTTCTTATTGTAAGTTATTAACATTGCACAGAGTACTTTAAAGCATAATGCATGCTTGTTCACTGTCTGTTCATTACGTTAATGGCACATGACGACACCTAAAAGCAAACAAAATAACCCATCACTCAATCAATCAATCAATCAATCAATCAATACTTGTAAATAAAACGTTAACGTTAATTGGCATTAATATATCAAAACACCATTAAAAATAAACTGTATGTTGACACTAACAGTAACCCATGTACTTATTTTCTTTTTTATAAAGCTACAGTCATTTACATTCCCCCACCCTCCCTTTAACCAATATATAAACAAAAATGAATGTCATGTCATTTTGTTCACATTATCATGTTCAAACCTGTGGATATTCGTTGAGTCCATAGGGAACCACCCATAAATTAAATTTATTATTTTTATTTTTAGAAAATCCAACATGGCCTTGTACTTTTCCCAGTCAACAACAACAACATAGCCATTAATCAAGAAAGCAATCATTGTCCCAGTCATGTACAGGTAATGAATTTTTTTTGTCTACGAGTTTTCAGTAGTGGTAAAATGGAATAGCATTTTTAAGTTGGACTTACCTGAGTTTTAAACAGTTCACTCTTTGGCAGTGGTTTCGCTTTAGTGCGTTTCTGTTTTTTTTCAGCGACTGCTACGGCGGTAAGGCTATTCTTTCCAAGTTTCTAAAAATAAATAAAATAAACCGCTATAAATACCTAAATTCAGGTTAATACACACATTTCATAAAATAAAACATAAAACAAAAAATGAAACAAGTTAGTTTAAAAAAATCATCTCACCTTTACTTGCAGTGACTTGTTACTCTTCCCTTCTAGTGGGCTCAAAAGTGCAATGGTTTCTTCTCCCTCAGACATGTAAGGTATGCCGGTTATCTGCAAACAAATAAATAAAATCATTAATTACCTAATCAATAAATAATTGCATGTATTTATATAAAATCAATAAATATATAAATGAATAAATATATACCTACCCCACAACAAGGTTAAGTATTTTCCACCAACACCAAAACTGATAAACAAGACCAGGGGTTTCATGCAACGCAGTGTGTTCAAAGGTAGTCACCTAAGTGAGCGTGGAAATGATAACGCCATGTCTTTATATATGCTACGTTGCATGTATAATCTTTTTTCCCACGCTTTGAACATTCTGTTATCAGGCACGTGGACAGCTAACGTCCCAGGCGAACACCTGCGGTAGATCAAATTTCACATGAACTTGCATTTTGTCACGTACGAAGCAAAACAGGATGTGACTTGTTAACAGTTATCGCGCACGTGGACAGCTAACGTCCCAGGTGAACACCTGCGGTAGATCAAATTTCACCTGAACTTGCATTTTGTCACGTACGAAGCAAGACAGGATGTCACTGGTTTAGCGTGCCTGTGGTTTCACACATGTGTGCACGCCTTTCACACTCCCCTGCCACCACGATGGTCAGATTATTTCACCTTGAAGCGTCTTGGTCATTTTTTCCATTGCACCTATTGTCAAGTCAGATCAGCGCATTCCAATAAGCTCAAATGACATTCACCTCCTGTAAGTTTGTTTTCTGTACTCGCTTTGACCAACATAGAACCAAGTTCTCATCACCGTTTACACGTTAAAGGTAAAATATCAGAAAAACGCACGCTCGCTCTGTCATACACCGACCCGCCGAAATAGCGATTGATCTATTGAACACAGCCACCATGGTCAGCGACACACACACACACAGCCGTATTGTCTCTCTCAACCACCACGCTTCATGGACATTATAAACAGGTAAAGAAAAAAAACCAGGTTTTTTCAACTTGTATGGCGTTAGGCCCTTTGTGAATTATTTTTTGGAAAAAATATCTACCACGCTCGAAATGGGTCGTTAGCCCGAGTCCTAGGACACCTCGTACACGTCTCTAGCGTTATTGGTTTGTGAGATATCGACAAAATCACAAAAAACACGTGTTTACCCCAAAATCGAGTTTCCAATTTTATTAAAAATTATAACGAGTGGTCCATAGCAGAGCGGACGTTACCCCGAGTCCTTGGACCTGTCGAACACGCCTCTAGCGTTATTGGTTCGTGAGATATCGGCAAAAATCACAAAAAACACGTGTTTACCCTAAAATCGAGTTTCCAATTTTAAAAAAAATTATAACGAGTGGTCCATAGCAGAGACGACGTCAGCCCGAGTCCTTGGACCCGTCGTACATGCCTCTAGTATGATTGGTTCGCGAGATATAGCAAAAAGTTTAAAATCACGGTTTTACCCCAAAATATTCTGTTTCCCTCATTCTCAAAAACTTTAACCTATTACCAAAATACACAGGGTTTCGAGACAAGCCATTTGACACGTCATAGGACCAAATCCGACCATGCATTCGTGAGATATCGGAAAAAGTCTAAAATCACGGTTTTACCCCCAAAAAGCCTGTTTCCCTCATTCTCAAAACTTTAACCTATTAATAACATGTATAGGGCTTCGAGACAATCGATTTGACACGTTACACGTCCAAATCCGACCTTGCGTTTGAGAGATATCGGCAAACGTCGTAGGAAAGTAGGCGACTATCTGGCTCTCTCCTCACTACCAAAACCCCTTCTTATCAATCATATTTTTCAAAGAGCTCGCCCTCTTACAAAAATCCCAAGTGCGCATGCGTAAAAAACAAAAACAAAAATGTTCATCCATAGCGGCAGCCAGAAAAACGCATGCGCGATATGAGCAACAACATTTAAGTTCATTTTAGCAGCGCACCTTATACATGTCGAATTTGAAAAGAGACTTTCACTAAAAATTACAATTTCACCCCCTAGTAGGGGTAGGTTTTATTTAGGGGTTGAAATGAGTGGTCCATAGCAAAACCCCGTCAGCCCGAGTCCAACGACACCTCATTCGTGAATCTCCGACCACCGGTTCGGGAGTTATCGGCTCGCATTGGGAGTAGTGGTGGGGGGAGTTAGAACCATCATCACTCCCCTACTATGTTAGGGTATATTTTTGAATTATTAAAGAACAATTTAATATTTGTCGCTCCCGCGCTTGCGCGCAAAGACTCTTTTCAACGAGGGAAATGGCGCTTCCCGTCGCGTCTCACTGATATCTTTGTTTATGAGAATTAAAAAAAAGGGTCCACAATATTGATGTTTCCACAATATACAATGAAATAGAATTATAAAATAAGCGAAGTATTAATGAACTTAGACTGACAGTTGAGTGTGTATGTTGTTTACCTTGCTTAATATTGCACGCAAATTACGTTGTCTGAATAGCCGAGGGGCTAGCAGTATAGTCCGAAAATTTGAATTATGCATCGTCAAGATGGTTCGAATCCCACCTCGAATATGTTTTTTATTTATTTCCGTTTTCTTCGTTCATACAATTGGTATTACACTGTCGAAACATATTTTACTTTTATCATTACCGTAAAGTAACAAATTCTCCGTGTTTTATGTTGTCATACCGCGAGATTGACTTCGTAATGCACTCTGACGAAAGCCCTTTGCCTGTATATTTTCAGAGTGTCTTTAAAATAAACAAATATGTTACCATATATTTTTAAATTTATAAACAAAAATGCCAAATTCTTGGGCCTAGCGCATGCGCAGAATCAGCTTGGTCATGACAGACATGGCGGATGTCCACACCGCGTTTTACTGTGAGAGTTATTTGTAAGAATTATAAAGGAGAGGAAGGTTCAGTAGGTACTCCTCCCTCTCCATAACTTTCACAAGGTATATTATTATTATTATTATTATTATTGGAAATGTATTATTTATGATTTACATACCTTTCTGGGAGTCATTAGAAGTTGATTTAAATTTGAATTGTCACTGCTGCACCGGAAATATTTATTTTATACCTTATTCTATCTCTTGGAGAAGCCTCTGTGGCTTAGGCGGCAGCACGCCGCTTTCTCACCGCTGGGTCCGTGGTTGAAATCCCGGTCACTCGATGTGAGATTTGTGCCAGCAGTGTGTTGCAATGTCGAGAGCGCAATCGTTTGACGCTCTTCAAGTTGGAATAGTGCCAAAAAGTAATGATTGCGCGTGTATTTCACACTCCAAACGATTTTATTGATCAAACCTGATTAAATAAATCCAGTATCGAAAGCGGAAAATTAACAGCGAGAAGTGAGGGCAAGGGTGAATGCATGCAACTTGCCATGGATACCTGTTCGCCGGGCGGGTCGCGGCTACACCCGTTACCGAAATGAAACTAGACTTTTGCCACCCTATTGAAATGGTGGAACATTTTGAAACACGGCAATATCCTTACATTTTCCCCTGGCCTGGCCATGTTGAAACACTGGATCCCATGAGAACTCCGCAGTTAAGCAGCATTGGGCGTGGTTGAACCTTGGATGGAATGCCGGTTCTGTGGGACCACGCGCTGTTGGTAAAGAGAGGAGGAGCGGAAAGGCCCTGGCCACCCTACCGCACGTAAACTCCGGCTGAGGATAGCTTCTTCGGAGGCACGGACCTGCATTTTGGGCATAATGCCAATAATAATAATAATAATAATAATAATAATAATAATAATAATAATAATGTATGACAGACACACAGGCACCACTAGACTTTTATATTGAGTAGAGAAGTATAGATTTCTTGGAGACCAGGTCCTACATACACTTAAGTCTCGATTATCCAAAACCGGATTATCTCAACAACCGTATTAACCGAATCGGAAAAGAAAAAAAATCTTCTTGTTATTCTCTCATTTGGGTGTCAGTGCTTAAAACGAACAAAATCATAAAAACACGCTTTTCTACCGTTTCAAAACCTTCATTTTAAGATTGATTTATAGACAGTACATCAGCGTACTATCGAATTTAAGGTGCGCAAAGGTGCCGCTTGCTCGTTATATCGCGAAAATGCAATGTTCCCGGTTTGTCCGAGTGTTTGATAAACCGAATAACTCTTGATTGCAACAAGTTCGGATGATCGAGACTTAAGTTTAGCTATAATTTATATCTTCTATGTAAGAGTTATCCGAATAACGACGCAAGATCGCAGGTTCGATTCCAAATCAAGTTGGTTCAAGCTCGTTCAAGACCTCTAATATGACGTTTAATTACCACAAGATAAAAATAATTAAACCAAAGTGAAGGTCGACCAACAGACTTCCAGTTACTTTCATGGACGGCAGTACAAATGCGACGTAAAAATTGGGCATATCAGAGATGGCTCTACCTCAATATATCCACACCAGGTAGCTGAGACCATAAGAATATGATGTCGAAGGATTATTATTATTATTTGAGTTAGCCGAGGTCGTTGTGGCATGACTGTTGGCAGTCGCTCACATCCGGGAGGCGAGGAGGTTCGAATCCCCCCGCCGGCAACCTTGAAGATGGTCTTCTGTGGTTTCCCATCTTCCTTCCAGGCAAATGCCGGGGTTGGTCCTTAACTATAGGCCACAGCCGCTACCTTCCAACTCCTCGACCCTCCCTTCCAACTTCCCTCCCCAACGGTACTTGTAGCTCACCCATTGGGTGTCCGTCTCGAAGCAGCTACAAAACTGGCGAGCCGAACATGTCCTCGGACACTCCCGGCACTAAAAGCCATACGCTAAAAAAAAAATTATTATTATTATTATTATTATTATTATCACTATTATTCGCCAATGCTGCGAGTGGCTCGTACATGGTAATATACTGAGGTAGGGTGTGGGAACTGCCCGACGCAGAGACTGCGCACGTACAAAGAGTGACCACCAACACCCAGTTCTCGGAGCCGATTCTGTGTCTGGCAAACCGATCCTCCAATTCGCCTTTCCAATACTTCTGTCAAACGACAGATATCATCCGATGGATGCTCCAATACAAAACGACACATTACTCAAAGAATGTTAATTTCCACTTTTCGATATCATTATAAATTAAGTAGCCTAACTCAAAATTAGGGGCATGTGACCTCGCTGTTCCGTCCCTTAAAACAATCTTATTATTCAATACGCTAAGGTGTATGTTTCACAAAACTCAAGCTCAAACCAGAGGGAGTTAGAAGGTGTGATTTGTACCAAAATCTTCCAAATCGTCTCAATAGTACAGGAAAAATCTTGCATTTCTTGAAAAGTCAACAGAAATATATTTATTTGTTTATAAAGTGCTTTAAAACAAACAAGAAGATAGCCCCTGGCAGAATTGTGTCGCGTACAGCCCGCATACCACTAGGGCTAGGCGGGTAGTCTGTACACATGGGGCGCTCACAATCCATTATTCAAGAGTTCTCGCGCACGGGTCCGCTGTAACAACTATATATGAACATTTTGAATTTTCGGCCAAAATGTTTTTATCTCCCTGGACGTGGTGTGCAATGGCCAACTATACCCTCGGTTTGAATTTTGGCTGTTTGTCGTATGTAAATACAAACGCTAGCCACTGCAACACCAGGAGCAGTATAATTACGGTGACAATACGTCCCGAAAAAAAAACCGGGGCAATCCCGATTTAAAGAAGCATGTCCCAGAATTCCGAATATTAATAAAAGTGTCCCGATTTTTAAGTTTGAAAAAAAAAATCTCTGAAACATATAAATAATTAAACGAAAAGTACGTTTTGTTTTGAAATATCTACGACACTGTCCTAGTTCGTAAAACCCTTGTAAAAACACGGTAAGAATTTGTTTTGTTATTGTAATCATAATATGTAAAGTAAGAAACTTTAAAAAAATAAACTTACTAATAAAACTCAGCAATTTTTCTAGGTTTGTGCCGTGTCTTGTGTGGGGTTTCGCCTTGGACACCAAGCTTCTCATCAGCGGGCTCTTAGTGTCCCCGCCCGGACCGCCACAGGATTAGCGAACTGCACGCTACCTCCCTTTTAGTTCTTGCAATAAAGAGGCGCAGGTGCGCTTGATAAAAAGGGAGGTAGCGCACAGTTCGCTACTCCTGTGGGGATTTGGGCGGGGCACCAAGAGCCCGCCGATGAGCCAGCTTGGTGTCCTAGGCGAAACCCCACATAAGACACGGCACAAGCCTAGAAAAATTGCTGAGTTTTAATTCACTGGCCGTGAAAACCAATATACTGTACCATCTTTCTAAGCTTACTAATGTTTTCTTTTTTCTTCTCACAAAACTTGTAAGGTACAGTACATGCATAAATTAAAAAATAACACTAAAATAAACTCTGTATTCATTTATTCCTCTATATTGGATTTTTAGTGGATCTATTTTTGTGGAACTTCTTAAAATTAAGATTTGTTAACGGCCATAACGTTAAGAGACTCTATATGTTAGAGTCATACTATAATCTCCGTATCCTCCAACAATCCGCCCCAACAAAGCAGCTTCAGTGGCGTAGTCGGTAGCATGCTAAACTGCTGTGCCCAAGGTATCGGGTTAAAACCTGGCCAAAGACGTCGGATTTTTTAAGAGCGTTAAAATCCTTCAATATGCCTTCCTTCGGAGGGGAAGTAAAGTCGGCGGTCCCATGTCATAGATTGATGGCATGTTAAAGATTCTTCCACAGACTAAACTTGTGTGAAGCCAAATTTCTAGGTGAAATTTCATTGTAACGCTCTATCAAAGTTCCAACGTTCACCACTAGGTATCATTGATATCTGGTAGCGAAAGTTGGAACTACTTGAAATTGAACGGAACTTGTAGCTCACGCTAAGGGTGTCCGCTGGAAGCAGCTACAGACTGGCGAGCTGAAGATGCCCTCGAACACTCCCGGCACTAAAATCCATACGATAAATAAATAGATAAATAATACCCCCCCCAACAAGGCTTTGCCGATTTTGACTGTCAAAAATATAGTCACCGTAAGCATAATAGATTATTGCTTACAAGAGAGTAAAGGTAGGGGCCGACAAGAGAATGATTTGCGGCCCATTGAATATTAAAGGCAGCGAGTTCAATCAGCGGAAATGAGATAGAGCACAAAGGAGGCGCGAGGCCTATCAGCTCCATTCCGGTGCGGTGGCGTTACATGTCCACGAAGACAATGGTTAACCGATGCTGCCCACGCCATATCACGGGGCTGATGACACACGCAGGTCATTGTTTACAAAGACTGAGTGACTACGTAGAAAAATACAGCGGCGTATTCTTGTAGCTGTACTGCGTCGCTCAATAAAGGTTAATTGACCTAGCATAACTTAACCATAAATATAGGCTAAATTACTTTGCGGGTGAAACTATTTTGCGTCCACCTCGTGGTGTAGCGGCGAGTGTTCTTGACTGTCGCCCCGGAGGACTGGGTTCGATTCCCGGTACTGCCAAAAAATTTAATTCTGGTCTGAGGGCTAGAATGGGGTACACTAAGCCCCGTGAAGCAAAAATGAGAAGTGGCATGTTCGATTCCCACCTCAGCCATCCTGGAAGTGGTTTTCCGTGGTTTCCTACTTCTCCTCGGGTGTGTGTGGAATTTGTGTGACAACCTATGGTGATGGCTGTATTAGTGTGTGTATTAATTGTAAGTGAGGAGACGGCCATAGCCTTAAATCAGGTACCATCCCGGCATTTGCCTGGAGTAGAAGTGGGGAACCACGAAAAACCATTTCCAAGATGGCTGAGGTAGGAATCTTCTCAGTTTTGCCTCACGAGGCTGAGTGTACTCCGTTCCAGTCTCCAGATCATAATTAAATTTCTTGGTAGAGCCTAAAATCGAACCCGGGCTCTGGGGCGACGGCTAAGAATGCTAGCCACTACACCACGAGGTTTGAGGTTTTTAAACCAGGAAGTTCTTCGTCGGCAAAGTTCCAGATATCCTACGATTTCTCCCTGCATCACCAGTTGTAGGATCCTGTACACTTGTCGCTCCGCGTCACGTGTCGAAAATATTCAAGCTTCCATCTTTTAATGGATAGCAGTAGACTTCTACCTAACCTATCCAACACTTCTGCATTTCGCACTTTTTATGTCAAGGAGATACGTAATATTCACCGGTAGACCAACATTTCAAAGACTTACATTTTTTTGCACAGGGCCTGGGTTGAAGTCCACCCTTCCATACCATACAACAGTGTAGGAAACACACATCATCTAACCATTCTCAGCGATTTGTGTAAAGCTAAAGTATAGGTTAGATTTGACTGACGCTCTTAGGTTCCAACGTTCGTCGCCAGGAGCCGACTGTGGTGGCATCTAGTAACCAATTTCAGAACTAGTTGATCGTTGACGGTGGCGTTTGGTAGCAAAAGTTGGAACTACTTGAAAATCGAATGTTTGCAGTCCTTACTTGAATTACAAACAGTTAACACACACTAATACAGCCATCACAATTAACACCGGTTATCAGACAGATTCTACTCACACTCAAAGTACACGGGGCTACATGACCGCGTTGTCGCAGCCCCTAAACTGAGGAACCAACCAACCATTCTGAGCGTAAGATCCACGTTTAAGTTCTTCTTCCATTTAGCACCCCAAAAAAAAGCGTTACCATTGTGTTTCAAATTTAATTTTTAGGGCAAATTAGCTGTTGTATTGTACATCCATGGAAGTTGAGAGAACTCCAGCGACATTACTGGGACAGATGTTGTCCGAGGACAAAAAATATCAATTTGGTTAAGTAGGTAACCTTAAAACACTCACCTCCTTGTCGGACGAGCCGGTGGTACCGGTGCTAGGCGTGGCGAGACGACGTCCTATCACATCGGAAGACGGCGGCGCACGTCGAGGGCGCGCGAAGATGGGCGCTGCATCCTTGGTCGTGCTGGCAGGGACGGCATCTGTGGAGTACCATCACATACTGTACAAATCCACCTACTCACTATGATCAATGCAAACAACAGTCCAGAATGTGATACGTTAGAGCAAAGGTTCCCATTAGGAGTTTTCCTCGGACCCCCTAAAGCGATTGTTATGTAAGCACGGACCCCCTGCTCCAAAATATTATAAGTCAAGACTTGAAATATTTAAATTTGTAATGGGAACCTCTCTACTAGTTCACAGGAAAGGAGAAAATCTTTATATATTTCGTCATGACAAAAAAACAACATTATCGCCTTTTTTGATTATGTCGGTGCTCTCATCCAACTGCAGAACAAACATGTCACACATGTGGAGCCTTCCCAACAACGTCTATTCAATATTGCTTGACATATCCGTAATTCGCCTTTGCACACTATTGTTAGACAGCGGGAGGGTCCTTACAAGCTTTGCGGCAACATCGCCCAGCATTCTCTTGCACAAATTAATTGCTGAAGGTAGAATGAGCTCTTCAGTAATGGTATGGTTTTTGGCACGTTTTGCGACAAGCTGAGGATACTTCGTAGGATTCAATCGTTGCATTTTCATTCACATTTGCACCAGAATTTTTGGTAATTACTTTCAGGCATGATTTCTATTCAGCTAACTTTATTTTGAAGAATTAAATGGATTTACTGTAATCAAAGTAGGAGATAAGGAATTGGAAGTGGTGAAACACTTCAAATACAGTACTTGGGAAGTGAACTGACTGAAGATGGAAGACTAGATTTGGAAATTAGCAGAAGAATACAACTCGGGAGTGCTCTCTACCAACAGGTACGGGGACTAGTATGGAACAAGGATATACCAATTAAGGCTAAAGAAGTTATGTGCAAAGCATATTATGTTCCTATAATGACATATGCAGCAGAAACTTGGACAATGACTAAGAGGGATGAGAGCAGAGTACAAGCACCTGAGATGAGATTCCTGAGAAGTATGGTCCAGAAAACGAGGAGGGACAGAGTGAGAAATGAAGATATACGGAAAGAACTGGGAGTACAGAAACTAAATGACAAACTGGAGCAAAACAGATAGAGATGGTTTGGACATGTCAAACGGATGAATGAAGTAAGGCTACCAAGACGAGCACTGGAACGACGAATGACAGGGAAGAGAGGACGAGGAAGACCAAGAATGCGTTGGATGGACTCTGTGGAGAATAGTATTAGAAAACGGAACCTGGATTGGAACACTGTGTCGGAAGAGGAATGATGGAACGACAGAACAAAGTGGAGAGGAACCATATTTGCCCCCACCCAGTGTCAACTGGAAAAGGGGAAATGAAGATGATGATGATGATGTACATTTGTGCTCCGAGTGTTTGGTATCTAGATGCCTCCGGGGATTTGCAGGTTTCATACTCTCGTTGGCAAGGGTTTCAAAGCATATCACGCATTGAGGCTTAGGACAATCTTCAGGTCCACAATACGTAAAACCAATTTCCAATATTTTACGTCGTATTTCCTAATTTTCGTAATAGGCATACTCTTTGATAGGCTAGACCCAAGAGAGGCGGCAGGTGGCCCATTCACTTCTATATTTATTAACACAGATTATCTTCGTCACTATCCTATCTTTAGCAGTAGGCCTACTTCGTTTTAAAGATCCACTCTTCAACCAACGATCTATATTCAATGGACTTTTAACAATTAAAACAATCAAAAGTTTCAACTCTCAAAGCTCATGTAAATATGTAAACACACAAAATGCAAAATGGATGCGGAGCAGAACACAAGAGATAAAAGAGCAGAACGCTTTCAAGCGGGAAACTTAAAAAGCTCAAATTACGCTGCGCCACTACCATGCTGTGGATGACAATGGCAATTATTATTTTAAAGGAACCGTTTGTATTCCATTTTCATTATTGAGTTACTTCTTGACGACTGATCGCGTACCCCCTGGCCAACCGTCGAGGACTCCTGAGGGTCCACGGACCACCTAATGGGAACCTCTGCGTTAGAGCATTAGAAGCTTGTGAGATCCTAGTCATTTAGCTCCGTGTGAAGGCGTGACGTCACCAAAGTAAGCGGCATGCGATTAATCCTTAGGGCCGTTTTCATCAACGTCAGTTATCTCTTAATTCATCATTAAATGTTATTTAATTCTGCACAAGCATTTCATCAAACAAAAACGCTCATTAAATTACCACTAACAAGCAATTACGTTAAATGACCAAATCTGACCACTCAACTCTCTAAATCATCGTTAAAGTAGAGGAAAACAGCTGAATTCTACCCCGCGCATCTTGCAAAGCCGGAAGAATTGGTGTGCTTTCGACTTTCACACGAATTTTAATCCATACGAATATAAAATCGTTGATGAAAAACGAAATTATAAAATATCATACATGTTACTAATACCAAGAAAGAAGAATACGGATATAAAAAAGTATCCGATTGGGAATCTAACTCCTTCCAGCTCTGCATAATAAACTGCAAGTCAGCAACGCAAGCACTTACGCTACGAAGACAAACGGGGAGAGTATGTCCTATTTAGATAAGTAAATGTACGGGGTCATTATATTTGTGCACCCCGGTATACACGGCAAGCTAAGCGGGCGTTGATTGGCGCTGATCGCGGGCACGCGTACACGGTTCAGTCGGTTGTAGGCGCGCACTTTTACACTTTTACCGAACAACGTTGTCTGTTAACTTTTTTATTAGACCATTTACAGAGCCTGTTTTCTTGAATCGTTTAGCGAGCCTCCTAATTGTACTGACATTAAGCACAGGTATTCCTGGAAACTTGATTGGAAATGTTCGTCTTGTTTCAGAACAAGACTTTCTGCTTTTCATATACGAATTATGGATGTACACACGTTCGCGCAATGTGAATTGGTGTCTAGGCACGGCCAACAATCACAGTAATCACAATACTCACTAAACGTGCAACACTAACGTTTAAGCTTTGCAGATACACGTCCATATGAATGACAAAACACGTGTGAACTAACGATATGAGTCAGCAGAGCGGGTTATTGTGAGGTCCTCTCGCTCTGCACCTGGCCAGCCAAATGACGCCATAGTTTGTCGCGATTACCAGGGCGCACTAAGATAATGACCCTGTATAAGCCTACACACAACTACCAGTTCTCCTAAATACTATGTTCATATCGTTTTAAGCTTTTGCCATGAATAAGGTCTTCCGTATTTCCCTTTCTCTATAATATGTTCCAGAAAATCTCAAGGAAGCTACAGTGCTACACGCTTCTTGCTCTGTCCACCATGTTTTACCAGGGTGGAAAGCCGTAGAGCGTAGACTATTTAAGTAATTACGAACCCGAATGCCCTCGTGAAATGCATCGACGATAATATTCTCTTTTAAATTAAATAGATATTAACTAACTAATCGTTAATAAAGAGTTAGTGAAAACGACCCTTATACAAGTGTTGCTCGCCCAGTAGGGGGACCGTTTTATGAGGGTTAAATTAGTGGCTTTAACCCTTAAGTAGTTAGGTTACTTTGGGCGTGGTGTCAACACCCAAACTAACCACTCACGCAAGTGTTGAGATAACCAGGGCTATAAACATTATAACAGGCGGCTTCTGTGGCGTAGTTGGTAGCTTATATGCCCAAGTTCGTCGGATGTTTTAAGAGCGTTGTAACTCCCTCAGTACGCCTTTCTTCGGAGGTGAAGTAAAGCCGGCGGGCCCATGTCATAGCTTTATAGCATGCAAAAGAACCGTCCACTAACTAAAGTTCTGTGCAGCAAAATGTGTAGGTTAGGTTTGATTAATGCTCTTAAGTTCCAACGTTTCTCACCAGGCGCTGGTTGCGATGGGCATCTAGTAGTAGCGAAGTTCACAGCTAGGTGTCGTGGACGGTAGCATTTGGTAGCGAAAGTAGGAACTATTGAAATTATCGTCTGCAGTCCTTACTTGAATTAAAAATAGATACCGCACACTAATACAGCCATCACAATTAACACCGGTTATCAGACAGATTCTACACACACCCAAAGTACACGGGGCTACATGACCGCGTTGTCACAGCCCTTAAACTGAGGAATCAACCAGCCAACCGACCAAACTTGTCACACAACTATCATACTATTGATTTATTTTAGGCTAATTATTATTGTCTCATTAGGGTATTTGAGTTAACAAAGGAAAGTAAAGGAAAGGAAGGAAGCTTGTAGTTTTACGTGACCTATCTCGTGATCATGAGCGGGACTGAGCGGTAGCATCATGGGGATGAAAGAATGCTGCCTGGGTACGCGTTGCCCGTCACGAATATACGAACCATTCCAAGTTACAAGCTCTATGAGATACAGTATGTGATTGTATCAGAGTGGGTGACTGAGACCGCACAGTATTTTGAGTGTTTTTTGGCGAAGTCAAATGTTGTTATTATATCATTTTAGGAGCTTGGGATGTCTTGGTCTTCATCCCCATGCACTTGAGTGCGTGTTGAATTTGTATGATAGCCTGTGTTCCTGTGGTGACTGCTAACTGTTATTATTAGCGTGTAGGATTGGGGCAATTGCCTCGGATTTCTTTCTTTCTTTCTTTCTTTCTTTCTTTCTTTCTTTCTTCGTCATGCCCGACTAAGGAGCGCGATTGAACTTATTTAGCTGATGGCATTGCCTTTCTCTTCTCCTAAAATCTCTTCATCTTCTCGCTGTGGCTTCTCTTGCGATCTTCTGATCAGGTTTTGTTGGTGATAGTGCTTGGATGGTCTGCAAAGCGGTGATTATCGACTAATTCTCTGTCTAGTACAATGTCATCTGTGATGCCCATTTCCTGAAGATCTTTTCCAACTTCAAGCAGCGAGGTGTTTTTAACTTTCATTGACAGGACAAGGTTAAGAATCCTTTTGGTCAGTCTCTGATTGCCCATCTTGAGGATATGCCCGTAAAATTTCAATCGTCTTTTCCTAAATGTGTCAGATTTTCTCCGAGTGTGTGGCAGATGACCTCGTAGTTCCGCCCCTTAAAACAACAATAACTAACTAACTTTCTCAGAGTGCTGGTATAAGTCCTGGGATTTTCTTTTCATCCAGATTCCCCCTGTACAGACTGGTCCAAAACCTTTTCTTAGGAATTGCCTTTCTTGCTTATCCACATATTTAATTAATGATCTGCATATAGTACTTTAGGCTTGATTACAGTGTTGCAATGCAGTAATTTTGCATTTCTGGATATTGATCTTTTATTATATCTGTTCCAAGTGAGTCTGTAAACATTTTGCAGTTTAGGGATCCTTTCTTTCTTTGCTTCACGATTCATTCTGGAAGGTTGGATGACTTCTCCCTGGTATTTGAATTTAAACACTTGAGATATTTTGTCGAATTTGGTTGTCATTGGTAGTTCATCTACGTGCCGACAACATCCCTCCATGTTGTGTGTTTTCTGGTACGAGATCTGGAGTCCTATTCTGGAATTATTTATGTATTTATTTATTTATTTATTTATTTATTTATTCTACCTGAATGTGGGAATTTGGAACACCTCTCGCGTGTTGAGAGCTGCTGTGTTAAGAGTCATGCTGCATTGCCAAACATCTGACGGAGATCTGACTTACTTACCGGCATAAGTATCACCTGGTTTGTCTTGCCTAGAGAGCACAATGTAGCCTATTGTAAGTGAATCCATTAGCTTATGATTACATCTCTACAACATATGCTGTCTGACAGATGACCGACAAATGGCTGCAAAACAGTTGGTAAATCAGGAATGACTTTGGGGCAGAATAATTTGAAGGGGATATGTTGAACATGTGTGTGTGTAGGTCAATACACCAGTTCTAGAGAAACTAGAGACCGCGGTTCGAATCTCGGCGGTATCTACACGTTCAATATTCGCATTTAAGAGAATTTGGCAGATCATTTTATCTTTCTCAACTCCTGTATGACCTGAAGTTTCAGAAATCCTTATCCATCCATGAGTATCTGTGCGTAAACGGCACTAAGTCACACTCGAAACTGTCTACCTCCATGGGGTTCAAACCAAGGACCTTTTTGTTTTGGCCCTGCATGACCACGCGATAAGCTTCAGATATATGTGTGTGAATTTATGACATACAGGACAGCAAGGGTGTATATAAGGTGGGGGCCCAGGGAGGCCTGGCTCCCCCCCCCCCCCCCCGAAATTTTTGTCACATATATTATTTGTTTATGAATTGAAACATTAAAAACCAATATACTTATCATGTACTATTGTTACTAAGTGACGTATGGCAACGAGAGCGATGTAAACAGTTTGCTCTGATCTTATGAGTAGCAACATAACCTCTTATTACTCTCCAGTGCCTTCGCTCTTATGAACAGCAACAAGTGCCCTTGAAGCGTGTGACAAAAGTTTCTTTCCCTAACTTTTATACCCTTATCAAAATTTTGGCAAATTTGCCTCTCTGTGTAGCTACTGGTACTGACGAACGGAGTTTGAGTTGGTTGAAAACATACTTAAGAAATTCTACTTCTGAAAACAGACTCAACGGTCTAGTATTGCCATCTATTCACAGAGACTTGCATCCCTCGGATGATGAAGTTATGAACCGATTTTGCAATGCTTCAAGAAACCTTGACTTTATATTATAGTGTGAGTTGTAAATCAAAACAATAACAATAATTATTTCCATGTGTTTGAACAATGTATCTTGCTTACTTCAAGTTTAGCAAGCCCTCACCAGATGTCAGATTAGGACAGTGCTCATCGTAGCTCCACTGCCCTCGGTATGGGGCAGCATTCCTGCTAGCGACTTCCCTGGCGGGAAGAGAGTATGACAGTGTGTCTCTGAGTAAGAGCGGTAACGGTCGGTTGCGTGATGTTAGAATGGCGTAGTCGGTGTAACAAACACCTACATTCAGTGTTTCTTGTGTGTGTAAATATGTGTAGGGAGTGTTTTCTTATCGTGTATGACGTGTTTATTTAAGTTGTGTAAATATATTGTAATAATTCCACAGAGATCCAGTGATATGAATCAGCTACCTACCTCGTGTTCTATACATACAGCCCATTTCTATCCTCGTACTATCCTTAGCCAAACCTTGTATATATATCCTCACCTCAAAACAACTCTTTTCATGGTCCTCGACGAGCCGGATGTCTGTGGAATCTTCGTTAATGTGATATTAGCACGTGTATTTTGGCGGGACTGAAGCATCATAGCAGCCATGTTGGCAAATAATACTACTGTTTCCGATAGCAGCCATCGTGGCAAGGAATGAACGGCTTCCGATAGCAACCATCTCGGCAAGGAATACTACAGCTTCCGATGGCAGCCATGTTTGCCCCATCCACTTCATATGTCGTCATCTTGGTTCCAGTCTACAGCAACCAGTAATCTCCTGTCAACGCCGGAGTTTATACGACAGCCACACAGACCAACTTCGATATTCTACACCGCAGCTTCAGTAAGTACATACTCAGTTTCTGATTCCTATTATTTCCCACCATGGATTCCAAAGAAAAACAACTCCTTGTTAAGACTAGAGGCCTAGCGAAAGCCAGCATCACACGCGTGCATAACTTTGTGGTTAACTTCAAATCAGGATCAAGTATAAATGCAATTAAGGCCAGACTAGACGATCTACCCAGAATACGAGAAAAGTATGACAATTCGCAAGACAAGTTAGAACTGGAGGATGAAACTGAGGATCATAGTGAAGATCGTGACAGTTTCGAATTATTGTACTATGACGTAGTAGATAAAATAACAACACTGATAGAAGAGAGTGCAGAATCAAGGTTGAGACAAGGCAACCATTCCGGTGGTACTACTCATTCACACTCTGGTCCATTCAAGAGAGAACTCGCACTGCCAACTATTAAATTGCCATCTTTTGGGGGTAACATTACTGATTTTCGACACTTTTCTGATACGTTTACCAGTCTGGTCATAAACAATGACTCACTTGAAGATATCCAAAGGTATCATTATTTGTTATCTTCACTTACAGGGGAAGCACATGAACAAATTAAGAATCTTCCCATAACAACCACAAATTTCAAGATTGCATGGCAGACAGTCTGTCAAAGGTACAACAACCCTAAGCTCATTGCAACGTCTCACATTAATAAACTTTTAAACCTTCCGTCTGTAAGCAAAGAGTCATCCACAGATATACGATCACTGTTAAATCAAGTTTCAAGTAATCTGAATGCAATTGAGGCACTTGAACTTGACATTCCTTTACATGAAATGCTCGTATCACAGTTGATTCTTCAACAAGTTGATGAGGTCAGCAGAAAACAATGGGAGCTGACGTCATCAAAATTGAAATTTGCAAGACTAGATGAATTATGTCGATTTTTAGAAGACAGATGCCATGCCCTTGAACTAACCAACTCAAATCAGACCTCCAAACCAGTGGTGTCTTCCCACCCACGACATGTTACTGACATCAAACACACTAAACCAGTAAGACAGGTTTATGTCTCTACTGGCAATAATTGTTTATTTTGTGATGGTGTTCATCCTCTAAACAAATGTTTAGGTTTTTCTGGCAGCAGTATCCAACAACGTATGGACTTTGTCAAACAACATAAATTGTGTTCAAATTGTCTAAGGCCTGGACACATTGTTGGCAAATGTTCTTCGGGCTCCTGTTATTCATGCGGCCTGAAACATCACACCCTACTTCATCGAACCAATAAACCTGTCACGCGGAGGCAGCAGGAAGCCACACCTGCAAGACACAGCGGCACTGATGTCAACCAGCAACAATCGGTTTCAGCCACGTATTGTTCGATAAAGGCAAAACCTCAGACCCAGATACTACTCTCCACTGTTCTGGTTAAGGTACGTGATGGCTATGGAAAGCTGCAAACTTGTAGAGCGCTCCTAGACTCATGTAGCCAGGCACACTTCGTCACAAATGCCTGTACAGAACGGCTCAGCTTACGGAAGGTTCGAAACCGAATACCAATACAAGGTATAAGCAACGCTACTACAGAATCTCGTCACAGTGCTACCGTTAATGTTCACTCCATGCACAGCGAATACCAAGTAGAAATTAACTGTGCTTTGTTGCCAAGAATTTCCGCTGATCTCCCAGGATCGTACATTGATTTCGCTGACTGGGGTATTCCCGAAGGGCTACCTCTAGCCGACTCGACGTTCAACCAACCTGGGCGAATTGACATGCTGATTGGTGCAGAGGTATTCTTTCAGCTTCTTCGACCGGAAAGACAAGTGAGACGAGGTGACTACCCTGTCCTCCAGAACACAGAATTCGGGTGGATTCTCGCAGGGCGTTTTCAGTTAGACAGAACGGCCGAAGCACCTTCGCAGACCGTACAGTCCTTCTTCACCACGAGTGACAATTCCCTTGACCATCTAGTTCAACACTTCTGGGAATTAGAAGATATTAATAAGCCAATCAGATCGAAAGACGACCTGGAGTGTGAGAAACATTTTGCTGCCAACACCAGGAGAGATGCTGACGGAAGATTCACGGTACAGCTTCCACTGCGTGAGGACTCTACAGAGCTTGGTGACTCGCTCCCATTGGCCGTGTCGCGGCTTCATCATCTCGAGAGACGATTAAGTAGAAACACCCAACTCAAGAATGACTACGTGAACTTTCTGGAGGAATACGAAGCTCTGGGACACATGGAGGCTATCGACACGTCGCACCCTAATGAGCATAGCTATTACATGCCCCATCACCCAGTTATTAAAGAGGCAAGCTCTACCACGAAGACGAGGGTGGTGTTTGATGCTTCTGCCGCCACTACGAGCGGGAAATCACTCAACAACATACTCCGTATCGGACCGACCATCCAGCAAGATATCTGGTCTATCATTACAAGATTCCGTACTCACCAAGTGTGCTTCACAGCAGACATTCGCCAGATGTATCGACAAGTAAATGTTGATAGTCGTGACTGCAACCTTCAGAGAATCGTATGGCGCCGATCGCCGGAGGAACACATAAGACACTACCGGCTAAAAACTGTCACGTACGGAACAGCTTCAGCACCCTTCCTCGCTACTAGGTGCCTTCAGCAGCTCGCCATTGAGGAGTCGCGCAACTTACCCAAGGCAGCAGAAGTTCTCCAGAGAGATTTCTATGTGGACGACTGCATGTCTGGGACGGAACCCCTCGAGGAAGCTCTGCGAACTCAAGAACAACTCATCGATCTCCTTCAAAGGGGAGGTTTCCAACTTCGAAAATGGTGCTCCAATCATCCACAACTACTCGAAGCTGTTCCTCCAGAATACAGAGAAGCCCAGCTGCCCCTTCAACTCGATAGCGGAAATAACGTTAAGACGTTAGGACTCTTGTGGCATCCTGCCAACGATCAGCTGCAGATTGTGAATGGTACCCGGATTACTAATTTCAACGGACCGGTTACAAAAAGAAAGGTACTTGCAGTCATAGCATCAATATACGATCCGTTGGGACTGATGGGTCCATTCATCATCTCCTGCAAGTATTTCCTGCAGCAACTCTGGCAACTTCGCTTAGGATGGGATGAGAACCTACCTAAAGAACTGCTTCAGCGCTGGGAGCATCTACACAATCAGCTGCCTTTGGTCAGCCGAATTTGTATCGACAGACTAGTGCTAACGAAGGGCATTGTCACTAACATTCAACTGCGCGGTTTTTCAGATGCGTCTGAGAAAGGATACGGATGTTGCATTTACATTAGATCGGAAAACCAACAGGGTGAGCGCATCACAAGGCTACTGTGCGCTAAATCTAAGGTCGCCCCACTAAACAGGGTCTCCATTCCTCGTCTCGAGTTGTGTGGAGCACTGCTGCTAGCTCGTCTTCTCAAAAAGGTAACATCGGTGTTAAATTTGACCATTAGCAGCATCCATTTGTGGACAGATTCGACGATCGTTCTTTCATGGATTGCAGCATCACCCATACGATGGAAAACGTTTATTGCCAACAGAGTTTCGGAGATTCAAGACAGCACATCGATTGCAGATTGGAAGCACGTTCCTTCAGGAGACAATCCTGCGGACCTGATTTCACGGGGACTCACTCCAGACGCCCTTATTGCTAAGTCACTTTGGTGGAATGGACCACCGTGGCTTGCGGAAGACACTCTATCATGGCCTAATTCAATCCCTTCTGCGGATACCCAGGACATCCCAGAACAGCGGAAACCTGTGGTCAGTCTCGTGGCGTTTCAACCTGAAGATGAGCTCATGCAGCGATTCTCTAAACTTGCACGTCTGCAGAGAGTGACAGCTTACTGCCTCAGATTTGCAGGTAACGCCAAACTTCGTCATACGGAAAGGAAGACTGGTGAATTAGACCTTCAAGAGTTACGTTCAGGACTCTATGCATGTATCAGGAACGTCCAAGCATCAGCATATGGTGCAGAGATTCATGCTATTCGTAGTACAAGGGCAATTAGTAAGAAGAGCAAACTTATATCCCTTAATCCATTCCTCTGTGATCAAGGACTTCTTCGAGTTGGTGGCAGATTACAGCAATCGGAGCTCCCTTTCAACCAACAACATCAAATAACCTTGCCCCCAAGTCACCATCTAACTAAATTGATCATCGAGAACGAACATCAACGAATGTTACATGCTGGGTGCCAACTGCTACTCTCCTCTCTTCGCCAGCAATACTGGATACCAAATGGAAGGAATACCATTCGGAAGATAATACACCATTGTCTCATCTGCTACAAGCTCAAGGCAAAAAATGCCCAGCAACTAATGGGTCAGTTGCCGAACTACAGAGCATCACCTGCCAATCCATTTGTTCACGGTGGGATTGATTACGCTGGCCCACTGTACATAAAATCGGGATCTCGTAAAAACAGCGCGAGAGTTAAATGTTACATATCAATTTTTGTATGTATGTCTACTAGGGCTATTCACCTGGAAATTGTTAGCAGCATGACGACCCAGGCCTTTCTTGCTGCTCTCAAACGCTTTATCTCACGACGAGGAAGACCTGCGCACATATATTCGGACAACGGCAGAAACTTCGTAGGCGCAGACAAGGAACTTCGGGAACTGCAGAGATTGTTCGACGAAGAACATCACCAACGAGAGATCTCAAATTTCGCTAGCACTGAAGGCATTCAGTGGCACTTCATTCCGCCACAGGCTCCACACTTTGGAGGTATTTGGGAGGCTGGCGTCAAGTCATTCAAACATCATCTTCGACGAGTGATGGGCACGGCATACCTTACCTTTGAAGAACTGGCAACACTCACAACACAAATCGAAGCATGTCTAAACTCTAGGCCTCTAGTCCCCCTAGCCGATGATCCCGACGACATAATGGCTATCACCCCAGGTCACTTTCTAATTGGAAGACCTATCACTACCCTTCCCGAACCAGATCTGAGTAATGTACGCCTCAATGTACTCTCTAGATGGCAGCAACTGCAACGGCAGCTCCAAGGATTCTGGAAGGCGTGGTCAGCAAACTACCTCTCCCACCTGCAGCAGAGGAGTAAATGGACACTACCAAGCAATAATGTGCAGCCAGGCACAATAGTGATCGTCAAGGAAGACAACGTCCCCCCACTGTGCTGGAAGCTCGCAGTGATCGATCAGGTCCACCCTGCCGCTGATGGACTAGTACGCGTCGCCACAATACGTACTTCTGCTGGAGTATTCAAAAGGCCAATTACAAAACTTTGTCCTCTCCCCACTTCTGAAAGCGACGATATCTGAACGTAGTGTGTCTTGTTTTGTATTTATCTTCATGTTTGTTTGTTTATTTTACATTGTGTTTGAAAAAAGTGTTTAACCCTTTTTTGGCGGGCGGCATGTTTGAACAATGTATCTTGCTTACTTCAAGTTTAGCAAGCCCTCACCAGATGTCAGATTAGGACAGTGCTCATCGTAGCTCCACTGCCCTCGGTATGGGGCAGCATTCCTGCTAGCGACTTCCCTGGCGGGAAGAGAGTATGACAGTGTGTCTCTGAGTAAGAGCGGTAACGGTCGGTTGCGTGATGTTAGAATGGCGTAGTCGGTGTAACAAACACCTACATTCAGTGTTTCTTGTGTGTGTAAATATGTGTAGGGAGTGTTTTCTTATCGTGTATGACGTGTTTATTTAAGTTGTGTAAATATATTGTAATAATTCCACAGAGATCCAGTGATATGAATCAGCTACCTACCTCGTGTTCTATACATACAGTCCATTTCTATCCTCGTACTATCCTTAGCCAAACCTTGTATATATCTCCTCACCTCAAAACAACTCTTTTCACCATGTAATTGCTATCAAGAGAGCAAGATGATTGAATTAATAAAAAAAGTATCATAAAATGGTCTTAGTAGTGTTTGACATTAACCAAACATAAAACATCACATCAAATTGGTTGAAAAAGTGATAGCCTTAAAACCCATAATTTTGCCCCAAATTATACAAAAGTATACCCCCCTATTCATTGGGCCTATACCATGCCCCCTAATCTCCGGTTAGGCACCCCCCGAAATAAAACTCAATACACGCCCCTGCAGGACAGTAACCAAAGACCTTTCATTACAGCTTCAGCCTTCACGACGGACGAGTTCTCGCCATTACTCGGTGTTTACTCAATGCAGCGTTACTCTACACAGGAGAAGATGGCAGGTGCCAACAGCTGTGGATTGTATCTTCGAGTGGAACCGCACGCCTGGTTGCTCCCACTGCAGCAGTTCCGCCTCGGAAGTGGGCACAACGCATCCGGGATTAAATCATGTTCCATCGATCGATTGGCTGCCTTCATCATTCTATCGGATGTGGAACACTAATATTGTTATGGACCGCGGCAGCCGAGCGTGGTGGTAGCTCTGCGTGTCATCGCGCCAGGCCATAAAGCCAGTCAACCTCCGAGTGGGTTCGACCGTCCTTAAAATGGTTTCAAATCCAGGCAAATGATAAGAGGAGCTTCTTCCTTCCAACTGTTTCACCAATTTCTTTAATTCAGTCAGTGCTTGCCACGATGGGTGAGCGGCTATCGTGTCGGTCTACTAACCCCAAGATTACAGGTTCGCTTCTGGACGTGGTAAGTGGTTTTTGAAAGGCGATAAAAATCACGGCATGCATGTCATACGTTGTTGGCATGTTAAAGAACCCATTTGAATTCAGTAGGCCGTGTTCATAATGGCAAAATTAATCTCGGGATTTTCCGCCAACACAAAAGTTCCTCCTTTCTCTACTAGAAAGCGCTATAGTGTCAAGGAACTTAAATATCTAACCTCCTTGACGTCCATAGCGTTCCCAGGAACGACTAAATTCGACATGCAAGCTGCCCTCTGCGTTTCAATTAACAAAGCTTGCACCCAGCACCCGAGGCCATACGATATTATTATATTACTAGTCATTCATGAGTCAGTCATTCGTCCATTAGTGGCAGCGGTAGGTCATATGGCCAAGCTACCTGAGGACTCGATTGGAGTGTATGTACGAACCCTACCTTGAAGATGATAATAATAATTCCAAAATTAAGGACATACAAAAGCAGGAACGAAAAAATCTCAGGAAGATTTACGGGGCAGTCAATAGAAACGGCATTTGGATAAGGAGACTTCAGAACGAACTCTATCAAAAGACCAACACAATAACGGAAGAAATCAGAAAATGCCGAGCAAAGTTTTATACACACATCTACAGGTTGGAAAACTCCAGAACGGCAAAGAAACAACTCAGCATCATAACAAAGTGTAAATGCGACACGGATTGGCTGACGGAGGTCCAGAGGGACCTACAACAGATCAACATAGAAAATCTCGAGGACAGCACAGAGTGACGGAATAATGATAAGTTTGAGCAAAGAATAACACGACAACCTAGAAAACAAATGGACAGCTGAACGAAAGAAGTAGCATTCCGAGAAGATGAAGAGATTTTAGGAAGAAAAGAGGGAAAACTTGAATTCTTGTTCAATCGCTCTCCTAAAGGGGAACAATCGATTAAATTAATAAAATAATAATAATAGTCTAAGAATATTTTTTTTTTGTCGTGTAGCCTCCTGAGAGACCGAGTGCAGGTCTTTCTAGTCGACGCCCGTGGGCGACCTGCGCGTCGGGATGAGAAATGGAATGGATGAAGATGAATGAAACTGGGCAAGGATGTGGAAGGAAGCGGCCGTGGCCTGTCAGAAGGTACTGTCCCAGCATTTGCCTGGTGTTGAAAATGGGACACCGCGGGAAACCATTTCAAGGACAGCCGACGGTGGGGCTCGAACCCACGCGTCTACCGAGTCAGCAGAGAGCTTGGCCCCTTGACCTAACGCAGCGCTCTAGCCCGCGTAGCCACTACTGTCGGTAATAATAATAATAATAATAATAATAATAATAAAACAGCATTATTACAAACATCAAGAACGCTTCAAAATATTTGGCAACAGATATTGGCCCAGTGGAAAAAGTAAAGAAATTCAAATATCTGGGAGAAATAATTCAAGAAAAAAGTTTAGAAAAATCTTCGGTAGAAGAAAGGGTACACAAGATGGAAAGAGCATATGGTATCACTAAGAATTTTTATAACAAAAAGTGCTTATCTAAAAATCTTAAAATAAGGCACTACACTACAGTGGTGAAACCGGAATGCCTATACGCAAGTGAATGTCTGGTACTAAACTATAGATTAGATAAACTTGAAGTACTAGAAAGGAGAATCATGAGGAAAATTTTAGGCCCAGTGAAAACAGCAGAAGTAAGGAAATTAAGATCTAATGATGAAATATACAGGAACATAGAAAATATAACAGAAACGATAAGAAAAAGGAGATTGCTATTTTTTGGATGATTCCAGATTAACAAAAAGGATATTCAAGTACCTTTGGGAGAAAAGGGCAACAACTAGCTGGATTCAAGAAGTAAAGAAAGATTTAGAAAGAAATGATATAAGTGAAGAAGAAACGGTGAACAGAGAGATCTTTAGAAAAAGGGTATTAAGTATGAAAGGATTCCAAGGAAGATTGCCAAAGAAACCTGGTGCGAAGTGGTCCGAGGACAGAAAGAAGCAGCATAGTGAACGGATGAAGGAGTACTGGAGGGACCGGAAGAGAAAACAACAAAGTGTGAAGAATTAAAATTGGCACGTGGTCCCTAGCAGGCCTCATCGGAAAGAAGAAGAAAACGTCATGGAATTAAGGAAACAAAGAAGGATATGGAAAGGTTCAATATCTCAGAGGTCCAAATGTTCAACAGAAATACATTGGTCCCTGCGAAACACCATGTAGATGTGTCGGACATCGACGCATTGGACGAACAGTTGCTTTGTTTACATTACGACCGGTGCGCTAGCGATCCCAACTTGACTCAGTCAGACGCGGCGAAGATCTGTCGCAGCGCCGACAGTCAGCCCAGCCAAGAGAGGCAGGAGCCAGCCTCCCGGCGTGCGGCGCAGCATAGCTAGCACGCCGAGTGTGCCAAGACTGCACGCCGCTGCTATAAGGGTTGGGGGGTATTTCTTTTGTCACGTTTATTTCCTTTATTATTTCAAATTTGCATTTCTCCTTATATTAGAGTAGAAGCAGTAAGCATCCTCAACATCATCATTGTGTTAGGGGCAGATAACCCCAATGTCCCACTCCATAAAGCAACTACAGTACTGTACACCACAAATACCGGAAGGTTACTAATTATTTTCTTGTTGTCGCTACTTCAATTAGGAGCTTGTGACATCATTGGGGCAGCCCAACTATTGTATTGTTGTAAGATATTCTAGGCCTCGCAGCTAGTATTCATGGATGTCGCCCCGGAGATCCGAGTTCGATTCCCGGCTCTGCCAAAATATTTTATTTTTGGTCCAAAGGCTGGAACGGGGTACACTCAGCCTCTTGAGGCAAAACTGAGAAGAGAGGGATTCAATTCCCACCTCAGCCATCCTGGAAGAGGTTTTCCGTGGTTTCCCCACTTCTACTCCAGGAAGATTCTGGAATGATTCCTAGGTAGAGGTCACGGCCGCCTCCTTTCCAATCCTATCCCCAATTTGAATTTGCAAGTGCACACACTAGTACAGACATCATAGTGACACGGGTTATCAAACAAATTCCATACACACTCAAATACGTGTACACGATGCTATATGTGGCCTGTTTACCATCTCTTGACGAATGCAGTACATTTGCATTTGTCTGTTGGCACAGGCTAGAGTAAAATGTGGCTTTTCACCGATTTCTCAGTCTCACTCATGACGGTGATTATATGGAAGCTACTGAGGTATGGGTGGTGCTTAGTAATGACATTCAGGGCACACAGTCAGTGCCTGTGGATGATGTGAAAGGTTCTACACATAGGGTTGGTACTACTGTTCTGACTCAGTGAGGAAAGCAATGACAAACTACCTCACTCCTCACCTTGCCTATTACGCCTCAATATAGCGCTGCCTTGAGTTTTCGTGGGTATCTACCCACATAACCTAATGGCGGTACTTTTTGAGGATCCAACCAGCTTTCGGGCTGACTACCTAACAGACAGGTGCTATATGACCGCAACGTCGCAACCCCTAAAATAAGCAACAACAACTCTAGGCCTCAGATACCCAAGTACTGTCGGGTTCGGGGAAGAACAAGAGTTGACCAAGAAAGATATTAACCTGGCACAAATAAGTGGAAGTTATGTTATGAGTGTTGCCTACCTGTGGAGGCGGCGGCGGCTCGGAGGCGGGACGCTCTGGTGGTTCGGACGCGCATCACGCCACCCCCAGGGGACTGCTCCGTGTTGCTGCTACTGCCGCCCCCATCACTGCGCAGCAACGACGACGTGGCGGTGGCGCCACTCGAGTTGCGTGTTATGTAGCGCTTCTGAGGGACTGAATCCACCTCACGGGTTCCGAACTGGGTCGCCAACTGCCGCCGTCGCTCCTCCTTGTACCGCGCCATCCGGGACTCGGCGCTGCCCCCCTCCGAGGAACCGGACGTCGAGTCGCCGGCGGCGGTACGCGACGACAGCGCTAACCGCCGGTCACTGCAAACACAAGAACAACTTCATTAGTGGCAATCTATTACAACAAATGTTAATGTAATTGTTAATACATTTTAGGGGCTTGGGACATCTTAGTCATCAGCCCCGTGTAGATGGGTTTGTGTGTTTAACCCATTAATGTTCAGGGTATGATTTATCATACGATTAACGTATTTCAATTTTGGCAATCTACGTTGAGATATTGTTTTGTTACTGGTTGTTAGCATACATACTTATGTCTGCTGCTCTTTATATGATTTTCTGTTGTGAACACTTTGGCTCTCTCACGGCAGAGTTGTTTGAACTTCATCAACAATTGCCGAAAATGATCCTCAGAAAATGATAATTATTATGAGCTTATTGTCAGTACCAATTTTGTAATTGTTTAAAAGAATGGTAGTCCATAATACATATATGGATGATGATGAACATTGTTGTTTTAAGGGGCCTATCATCTAATTATCGGCCCCTAATGGTTTGGGTGACAGTTAAAATGAAAGATGATCAAATGAAACCTACAACTAAAATTAACTACTCTCTTACAAACTAGAAGAGGTAATGGGAAACAAAAACGAGAATCTCCACTTAGTATAAAACAAAGTCCCCGAATCTTAAATGTTAGGCTACGGGTAATCTCAAGAACCACTGAATGGATTTTGATGCGGTTTTCACCATTCTGTAAAGGATATCTCGAGGATGATTTTTGTAGAAAATAATTTATTTATGATCAAAGGAAGCCGAGCAGTAACGATTTCATTGGAAAGGTCGGAAAAAAAAACTGGCGTCCGAGCACTTTGTAAGCTTACGCTGGGCAAACCGTTAAAAATATCTACATACTATGAGTAAGAATTGTTCAGCATGAAAAATTCTACAAAAACGTCCGCGAGAGCACATGTCTATCTTCAATACATCGCCCACTATAAGTGTTTTTACGTTTTAATTTCTTCTAACAGTGTCCATTCAACTACTGAGGCGACAGTTTACGAGCTAGCTAAGGGCGAGTCTGAGTCGTGTTGAGGTAAGACTTCTAAGAAGTGTGGTTGTGTTTGGAGTTTCCCTGGAAGTGCAACTCTGCTTTTCTTCATTTCGCCTGTGAACTTTTCGTTCCGCAAAATTCACAGACAAGTTAAGATTGGACGGAAGGGGGATTTGTGTTTCATGCACCTCGCCATTCTTAAATTACGTCTGACAAGAATTTGTTGCACATGCATCTCCATGATAATATAATTAATAGTCCAGTCAGTGATTTTAACCCATCATGCCGAGACGTAAAACGGATATTGGGCGTTGTTCATTGACATTGAAAAAAAAAAAAATCGCTTATCACGTAATAGGCTACATTCATAACTGTTCCCGGGCGAAGCCGGGTCGGGTTGCTAGTGTAAATGAGAGACAGGAGGAAAGGAAATGCCCTCAAACCTCGAAGAATGAGAATTGAGGGACTTGAAAGGAAGGAGAACCGAGAAAGGCAAGAAATAAGAGGAGAGAGCCCACCGCTAAGGCAATGGAAGAAGGAGAAAAACCGGACCCAGCTCAGGAAGCCCTCTGGGTCGTCAAAGCCTGAGATCACCAGACGTGAGCCCTTGAGGGTGTAGCACTATCCAGGGTGCACCATAAGTGGTGAGGCTACACACACCCTGCCTCTTGGAGGGCCTTGAGCAGAAGGCAGGAGATGTAATGAAAAGAAAACAAGAGGTGTGACCCCTCAAAGAAGGAGGGATCAGGAAAGATGAGACAAGGGCCAATTAAGGCGGGAAAGTGAAACACTCCCTAGGCCTCTGATACCCGAATACCGTCGGGGTCGGAAAAGAAAAAGAGTTGACCAAGGGAGGTCAAGAGGAAAGATAACAGAGGAGCCTGGCACAAGTAAGTGGAAGCTATGCCGGTCTCAGCTGGGGTCCCGTGGTCGCCAACCCACGTCCCACACGATGTGAGCCCCTGGGGGAAATACACATTTGATACATATGTATAATGGTGATATTTTATTAGTTTTATTAGTGTGTGAAAATATATAGGCTTTCTTTCAGTGACGTATGATGTATCATACGTGTCGTAATTCTGGAATTACCAACATTTAAAATATTTTGCTCCTGTTTCCTACATCACACCTGACCACATAAGAATATTGAGAGTTTTAAAGAATTTGGAATAATTATTTTTATCTGGGCATTCATTCGATGTCTGATAACCTGTATTTAATATGTGATGACTGCAGTAGAGTGTGTAACTGTATCAGGGACAGGAATGAGATGGGTGTCCCGGGACTAGAAGTAAGGTACTATCCCGGCATTTGCCTGGAGGGAGTGTGGAAAATCCAGGAAAAAACCTCACTCAGAATAGCCGCTGTCTGCGCCGGAATACAAACCTGCGATCTTCGGAAATGCGGCAGCTACCCTCGCGACCGTGGTGCGCGATTTAACGCGGGACATAATACGATATCGTATAATCGCCCAGATTAACTGTAATTTTCTAAGCTTTCGTTCAGACGACCAATAAATTTATTTCTTGCCTAGGAGGCCCGATGGGATTTCCGTTTACTAGAAAAGGCATGATAGAACAGTTGTGGAGCGAAAAATAAATATTCATAAGTAACCTTATATTTTGAAAATAAAAGAGACTAGCGAAACAAAGTTATTTACTCTGTCTTAAAATGCTCGTGCCAGTGTAACCTTATCCTAATGAGGACCGGTTACCTTGGTCCAGGCATATCTCTGTCTGATCTAGAATCACAAGAAAGTACCAGTTAGAGACGAGTTAATCTTCTTTTGGAGTCCAAAGAAAAGAAAAAGAAAGCCAGACTTGGATAAACGTAAATAATAATTAATTACATTAGTACCGGTACTTAATCTAAATGAAATACCGACAGGTATTTAATAATTTTATTAAAATAAAATTGAATTAATATGCATTAATTAATACTAGTTTCGGCTATATTATGGCCTTCTTCAGCAATTGTTTTTAAAGGAAACGAAACTATTGTGATTACGAACAAATTTTTAAATAATATTTTAATTGAATATTTTCTGTGAGAAATAAGTAAAAAATATATATAAAACTAGTTAAGTGGGCTTTAATTTGATGATAATATAAAATAATTTTGTGAAAATGATCTAAATAGTTTGAGTTTGTATATTCCTATAAAATAGACTAAAATGATTTTCTTTAAACAATATCCATGAAAACTTCGAATGAAAGCTCAAACAAACAGTAACATATGACAAAATCCAACCATAAATTACGACAGAACGTTTTCTTTTGTCAAGGACTTCAATATTTCTATTGGGGCTAGGAGATAAATACAGTAGCCTACATATTCCAACCTATGCTTCATTCCGCAAAAAGGCTTCCCTCTATCAACATACGAAATTTAAGTTTGATTGCTTTAATAGATTCGTAGGTATTGAGAACAGTCTAAATATTTCGGATGGTCGTCATGTTGGATTTTTATATGCTGTATGTAGGCCATAGAGTTATGTACTATTATATGAAGCTGATTGCGTAGGTGTATTATTCAAACTTCAATCGCATGATTAGGACACAAGAAATAAAAACAAGATATTAAAATTTCGCACGGCCGCCATCTTGTGGTTATAAAAACAATTGAAATAAATTAGACGCCAGTGGATTAATATTCGTATAAGCATTTACGGTACCAAGTTTCACTGCGCTTGGATGGTTAAATAATGAGAAACTTCTATTTAAATGTTTCAACTTCGCTTGGCCGCCCTGTTCGTTTGTACTTAACAAGTTTTTGAATGTCACATAGGTGAACTTCTATTAGTACCCTCTATCACCGAACAAAATTTCAGGGTGATATCAGTAATAGTTTCGGAGATATAGAATGCCAGTGAAATATTGCGCACAGCCGCCATGTTGGATTGGTGAGACGTAATACAATTTGATGGGCACGGTCTTGGTCGGACAAAATAGTACTATGACCTTACCGAGTTTCATTGAAATAGCTCCAGCCGTTTAGATTTTATTAGGGGGAAGGGGGACACACAGATACACACACGTAGAAAAGTTGGATCTCGTAAGCCTATTTTTTCGTAAATGAAAATAGGCTAAAAAGTTTAAAAAACAGCTGTAACACTGTAGGCTTTCATTTGATGATAATATAACATAATTTTGTGAAAATGACGTATCTAAATAGTTGGTGTACGTATATTCCTAGAAAATATACCTTTTTTTTTTTTGCTTTTAAAAATATCCATAAGAACTTCAAATGAACACGAAAACACAGAGTAACATATGATAAAATCCAGCCATATTACGACAAAACAGTTTTTTGTCAAGGACCATTCATTTCAAAATTTCTGTACCAATTTTGCAAATCGGTACATGTTCATCTTATCTTCGAGACGCAGCAGGAGGTCCAGGTCTGACCAGATTATCATGAGAGCATACACCAGGGCCCTACTGAGAATTCCTTCGCCAATCCGGCGCCTGACTGTTTGTGAAATGGGTTCGCCGAGCTCTTTCTGCCAGGATTTGTGCCTTTGTGTGTGCTGTCACTTATAGGCTTATCGACGATAGACACTTGAAAAGGGAGATAAATCGAGCTTTGTGTCTGCAAACTTTGGAAAAGCGAACATTTACTGTCAGCTGCATTCGCCAAGCTCTTGTTCTGAGAACAATCTTACAAAGGACATTGTGTAACGTCTCAGCTCCTGGAAGGTTTCTAGGCAGTAACCTGTGTGGGGGAGATATTCTATAGTACCCACTCAAGACCTTGAACTCGGGCTTTGTTTTGGCCGGTTGTGCTACTGGTCGCAGTTGGTACTACTGGAGGGTTGTGGTGGGGAGACGCTGATATACAAGGGTGGAATCTGTGACTCGAAAGACAGTGTGTGAGGAAGTTTGCTGACAGAAAGACTCTTGAGCACTTGCCTCCGGGGAAAACGTGTGTGCAGTTTTCCCCGGAGGGTTCGAAGACACCAGGTGGTACTATCATGATTTAATTACTAAGGGGCATAACCAAGGACGATCAATACAAACTTTGACTGCTAAATTTTGTAACGTCATTTTAAGGCCGCGTGTCGGCGGTCCGTAAGCTTAACTAGATAAAGTCTATTTTAGCACTTTAGTATGTAATCTTTTGGAGGGTCTAGTAATATTTTGGTGGTACCTTTATATGTAATTACTGCAGGGTGTATTATTATTGCCCTATTTCCCGTTAGCTGGATGGGAACCTCGTGGGTTTTAATTCTTGGTCAGACAGCCTTGACGGGACGGTCAATGCTGGACTGTGGAGGTTGTCAGACCTTTCCGTTCCAGTAAGGGGCGTTTCGGTTGTTTGATGCAACATTGTTTTGGAAGTAGCACCAGTCTAACTTCATGTTGTTATTCCTTTAGTTTTGCCGTCAGGGGAATCATTTTAATCAAATTCATTTCTATCACAAATGTAGATGTGTGTAATCTTGCCAAGCGGGCAAGTGTCTGGTTTGTTTAGGTTAAGTGATTCATTGGTGTTTAATTAGATCATATTTGTCAGATGGTTAATTTTAGTGGTGGAAGGTTTATCTTGTAATTTGTTTGATCTTAATGTTCAATACATGTTAGCTATTTTGATTTGTCATATTATTTATTGCATGAAGTCACTAGGAAGATTATTCCCCTTTTCATTCTTCATCTTTGGCAGGGTCAATTTAATACGGCCTGCTGAGGTACGCATCCAGCGTTCCACTCAACAAGCTGGTCTTGACATTGGTTTCGTCCCGCCTGGTCTCTTTTCCTAAATCAAATGTGGGTGTTCTTGAAAACCAAGCAAATCGGAACATTCGCTCCTAGGTTTTTTTTTGCTGTGAACTCAGCTGACCTAGCGAGTAATTAAATTAGGCCTTTCCTGTGTGTTATCATTTATTACTTTCTGATATGGTAATATCATGTTAATAAAGCATTTTTGATATGCTAATTTTATTATCACATCTTGGGTTATCGAATAGGGAAGGGGGGGAAGAGGCCACTGTTACAATTTCCATTGGGGCAAGAAGAGAAATACAGTAGCTTACATATTCCAACCTATGTTTCACTCCGCAAAGAATCTTAATTCATCCAAGGGATATGACACCCCGTTTATCATCCCAAGATATATTTAAAAGAAAAATGTTTTACTCCAGCATTTGCCTGGAGTAGAAGTGAGACACCATGGAAAGTGATTTCTAGAGTAGGTAAAGTGCGAATCGAGTGTTTGTCTCAAGAGGCTGAGTATAACTCGTAACAATCCTCAAGATCAGATGAAAACTGGGAATCGAATCGAGCTTTGTGACCGGAGTCTGAGCCCACAGGAGGCGTCTGTTTTCCAGAGAGAAATGTAACTCTATATTTTCTATAATAGATTCCATCATCCTATGTATAGCCATTAAAAAGGTAGTCAAGTCGTTTCACCTTGCCTGTGGAAACACACACGGAATGTAAACATACACGGCACGCAGTCACGAGTCGGGAGCATGAAAATATCTCTATTATATCCCATGATTTACAACTTCAATTACTGAACTTTGCCCTGCGGGGTTTACAGCAAATTCCGCACCAGCTGGCCAACGAGGTACGTTCCTTGACTGGCAGATACTATCTGGTTTGTGTTCTCTGTCAAACACATACACCAGATTCAGGGAATGTGTAACTTTTTCGCGGACCACTGTCTAAATTACACGGAAATCGTAGTACCTCTCCAGGATTGGGCTTGCAATGAAGCAAGCGAAGAGGCGTTAAGAAGAACTCAAGACTTGTTGGTAAACCACGTGAAACTAGGATATCCGGACTACACCCGACGTTTCATTAATCAGTCAGACGCATCCAAGGTCGGCATAGGGGCGATGCTGTATCAAGAAGATTCTGAAAATTCCCAAAGGACGACCTGTTTGGCTTTCCTAAGCCGCAATTTACGGTCACATGACGGCAGTGGTGTTGGCAGCTGAGCGGGAAGGGACAACACATCGCTCAAACAGCTAAGTCACAATCCACAATAACCTGACCATTTAATAACAATCTTATAATCACACTAAGCAAGTAAACTTTAAGGCAAAGCGCCACTATGAGTATCTTATTAAAATAATCACATATAAGTTACAAATCTCGACTAGTTGTGCTAGTTTAACGTTAACTGCAACTAAATAAGTGTATACTATATATTGTAAATATCATCAGCCATACTTGTAGACATAGATTTAACCCTTTATGGGATAGTGGTATCTATATTAACCACCTGTCATAAGGACAGTTCATGCTTTCAAAGATGCTGATAGTTGAATCTTTAAGCCAAATTTCGGAGAATTTTCAGTTCTAAAAATGACATATTATATACGTATCTACTTGTCATGTGTTGGATAAAATAAAAAAAATAAAAAAGTAAAAACATAAACAATTAAGTTAAAGTGTTAAAATAAAATATAAATATAGAAATACAAATCATAAAAATAAAATTATAATAATAAAAGAAAATTAAAAATCAAAATAATAAAATTATGAAAATAATTGTAAAATCAATTCGAAATTAGTTCATTAATTAATTCAATAAAATATCAAAATTAAATATATAAGAACATAAATTGAAAGTCAAAAATAAATTCATAAACATTAAAATTAGAGAAACAAAAAATAACATTATTAATAACTATAAGAACAGTGAAAAGATGAAGGAGCACTGGAGGAAGAAGAAAGAACAACAACAGACTAAACATTGAAATTGGTTCGTGGTCCTCAGAAGATCCTAACTTAGAAAGAAAGAAAGAAAGAAAGAAAGAGCGAAGAATAATTATAATAAATATTTATTGCAGCCAAGTGGCTATAATGGACAGTTACAAGGTGTGCTTGAAAATAATTATTACAGGTAGATTAATCTTTACTGTATTCAACTATGCTCTTTGTCCGTTTGCTGCATGATGTGATGTATTTGTCGCAGGGGTTATTGCATAGAGAACATAATTATGCATTCTTCATTCGGTTCATGGCATTTAACATTTTTACAGATCTTGTGGTGGAAGGCGAGTCTTGTTACCACATGCCTCATCTCCTGGTTCTAGTTTGTCCATCTTCTGTCCACCATTGCTTCTGATGCGTACAATTCGAGCGGGATTTCGTTCTGCTTCTGATGTCTTATCTCGAGGAATTTCTTCATATGCTTGGAAGATGGCTGTTGTAGCCTTATTCTGAGATCTTTGATGTAGTGTGTTTCTTTTGTTAGGACATATGTCAGCCTAGACGAGGACGTTCTTGCAATTCCTAGCACCCTTTTCAGGAAAGAAGCCTTTACTTTTTCAATTGTGATTAGGTCTGTCATGGATAGCCTTTCCCATATCAGCTCTAGACCATATGTAATGACGGGGGTTATTTTCGCGTGGAAGAGAATCATTGCTGTTTGTAAAGATAGCTTGGTAATATTGTTCAAATCGTACATTCCTCTAATGGCTGCTGCTGCCCGTTCCTTTATATGTAGTCTAAAGGATTGGCACGTGGTCTGTAGGGTGAGGCCGAGGTAATTATAATAATTAAATTAAAATGTAGAAACACACAAAAGTAAAAAATAGTTTTGCCCTATAAATGGTTAATAGCCTAAGTTAATGGATCTGATGATCGAAAATGGTCATCCAAGCGTATATAAATTAATCTCCTGTATTTTTTTTTTCAGAATTACGGAAACACCCATTGCAATTGTGTACAATCGTGTTGACCGACTGAAAAACATTTAATTTCTTTTTCATATTAATGTGAACAGTTTGAGTAACGTGGCCAGTTGAATTTACAGTTCTCTCGAAATTAGTCGACTGTTGAACTGTTCGCCTGCAGTGCTGGTTTGAAGAGATGATAGCTGCGGGGATTATTGAAGAACACCCAACATGAACCGTGAGGAACTGGCACGAAACAAGCCCCCTAGAGCACACAACACGATAGCCCAGATAGGAGAGACAGTAATACCGTACATTCTACCTTCACAGCAATAGATTCGCTGAGTCTTAACAGTATTGGTGGCCTCGGGGTTCGAATTGAGACTAATGGTTCAGAATTCGATTCCAGGAACTGCCAAGATATGTAATTCTGGTATCAGGGTTGGAACGGGATACTCTCAGCCTTGTGAGGCAAAACTGAGAGAAGACAAATTCCGGGATTTATTTATTTAAATTTACAAGAGATAAACACATTTCATATTTTTTTAAATTAAAATCTACACGAGATACACAAATTTCATAAATGTATATATTTATTTAATGAATTTCTTTTCTTTCTTTCTTTCTTTCTTTCTTTCTTTCTTTCTTTCTTTCTTTCTGTCTTTCTTTCTTTCTTTCTTTACTATACCATCTCCTGCACCCTTATATTTGCCTCGCATGCATATTCATTTTGTTTCTCATCTGTCACTTCCCTATCACATATCCCCCTTATAATATTGAATAGTTTCGCTAATGTTCCCCCATTCCCTATTTAGTAATTCTATTAAAGTTTGATATTCTTTTTCACAATCCAATCTGTTTACAAACTTTGCTCTCATTATATTTATTTTATTGCATTGTCTGAGCGGAAGTGCTGCACCTATAACCTTCTCACATATGAAGCAATTGTCTTCCTTTCCTATTACTCTCAATGCTTTGTTCTTATACACCCCCATTAACCAACAATTTATCCCTCTCATTTCTCTTTTTCGTTTAAGGGACTTGCTTTTCTTTGCCAAGGCGGACCGGGTTGGATTCCCGGTCAACGCATGTGAGATTTAAGTACTTACTTACTTTCCGTGTCCGGGAGACACACTAAATTCTTCCTTTCCAGAACTCGGCAGCTCTTATCCCTCGGTCTGTGGCCAACATAAGGTCTTCCTGGCTGCAGGTTTCATTAAGATCTTTGCACGTGAGCAGGTGTTGTGGAGTCTGGATTTCTCCACAGGCACATCGTGGATCTTCTGCATAACCCCACTTCACAAGGTTGCTAAGACACTTAGGCACTCCTGTTCTCATCCGGTTTAAGGACCTCCAGGTGGTATACGGCAAATGACTACCACTGCTCAGTTCTTCTTTAGGGGTAAACCCCTCTGGTACTATTTGTTTCCAGAGTGACACACGCCGGACGTCTGGCTTGGTATGGAGAGATTTAAGTAAAATGTCACGTCTATGTTCAAACCCGGCCGAAATCATCAGACTTTTTTATGAGCGTTAAAATCCCTCGGTATGACTTCCTTCGGAGGGGAAATCAAACCGGCGGGCCCATGCCATGGAATTATGGCATGTAAAGAACCTTCCACTAACTACAATGTGTGAAGCAAAATTTGATAAACGCTCTATTAAGTTCCAACGTTCGTCGTCAGGTGCCGGTTGCGGTGGCACCTAAAAGCCAAGATCAGAGCTAGGTGTAGTTTACGGTAGCATTTGGTAGCAAAAGTAGGAACTACTTGAAATTGATCGTCTGCAGTCCTTACCTGAATTACTTACTGATAGCACACATTAATACAACCGTCACAATTAACACCGGTTATCTGCGTTGTCGCAGCCCCTAAACTGAGGAACCAACCAACCGATATTATATTAGATTATGTTGTGCAAAAACCTTGTTTGAGAGGTAAAATAGCACCCGAGTAATTCGATTTTATGCGAATCAGCCTCAAAGGTTAGCAACACTGTCACGGTTGTACAAAGTTCAACATGGTTTCCTCAAGTAGATATCTGCAGATGTAAAGCTTGAATCACCAATAAAAATATACTTCAACGGTAATAATATTAATAATAATAATAATAATAATAATAATAATATCGTATGGCCTCGCGTGCCGGGTGCAAGCTTTGTTATTTGACACCCAGAGGGTAACTTGCATGTAGAATTATGTCGCTCCTTGAAGCACTACGAAAGTCAAGGAGGTTAGATATCTAAGCTACTTGAACACTATAGCGCTTTCTAGTAGAGAAATGAGGAACTTTGTGTTGGCGGAAATTCCAGAGATGAATTTTGCCATTATGAACACGGCCTACTGAATTCAAATGGGTTCTTTGACATGCCAACATCGTATGACATGCGAGTCGTAAATTTTTGCCGCCTTTCAAAAATCACTTACCACGGCCAGGAACGAATCTGCAAGCTCGGGGTTGGTAGTCCGACACTTCAACCACTCACCCACCGTGGCAAGCTACTTCAACTGTAATACATGTCGACAGAAGTTAAGTAAAAGGTGCTAACAAATGATTTTAAATGTACAGAGGTGTGCAAATTATTAGGTACGATGGCAGTTTTCCAATATTTACTTTGTATGTTTTGTGACTTAATACAGTGGAAATGTTTTGAAAGGTGCTGAAACTATTTCAAATGTAACTTATAATTTATTGTCTAAATAACATTTTAAAATAATCTGACAGTAAACTAATTTTTTACAATTCCCACACGTTTTGTTTTGTTTACTTTATTCTAGTTTTCGTGTGAAATTAGGCCAGAGAGATTGGAAGTCTTATTACTAAGTGTCTACTCCTGAACTATTCAAAGATTAGTGGACAATGGATTGAAAACATCTCATTTATAGGATACATTCCAAAGTCAATGAAAAAAAAACTGAAAAAAAACGGACCCAGCTCAGATGTCCTCAGATTCTACAATTTCGAAAATTTTCAGATACAATTCATTATGGGAAACGTTTTAAGTCCACGGGGGAGAAAACATTACTAAGTAGGTTAATACAAATAAAATATTACTAGCAAACCCGTGCGAGAACTCTCGCGTAATGGGTAGTGTGCGCTCAATGTGTACAAACTACCCGCCCTGTCCTAGTGCTATGCGGGCTATACGCGACCCTGTTCTGTCAGGGGCTATCGTCTTGTTTTATTTGTTTAAAAGCACTTTATAAACAAATAAATACAGGGCGCCAGATTATGTTTTCCGCAGTGCCTACATGCTTCTCCGTGAGCTATTATCAGTAGGTACGTTGGCAGCACGACTGCCACTTGTATCAGAACAAACAAACAAACAAACAAACAAACAAAAAAACGTTGTACTCACCACAGCCATTCATAACAGATGCTGGAAGTGCTAATTGCAATACACACTGACGACTTCGACAGCCTGCAGCCCACCAAGTGGGATTCACCCTGCCAAGGACACAGTGCTGCCAACTAAACTGCTAATGCTACCTCTGCGGTGAACATTTCCTGGCGCCCTGTATATTTCCCTTGACTTATCAAGAAATGCCAGATTTTTCTGTACTATCGAGATGATTTGGAAGATTTTGGTACAAACCACGCCTTCTAACTCCCTCTGGTTCAGGAGCTTGAGCTTTGGGAAACATACACCTTAGCGTATTACATAATAAGATTATTTTGAATAAAAAATTGTGAATGATTTAAATTTATTTGAGTCTGTAAACTGTAGTACAATGTCGAGTTTCCATGCCGGAAACACAAGGAGGGACAGGCAGAGGGGATATTTTCCTCAGGACTGGTCCTGACGTTTGGTATAGAAATACGAGTGACTTGTTACCTCATAGCGATGTCGGAGAGCTGTGCTGGGGACAGGGATTTGAGCTGGTAGAGGGACGCTGGTGTACCGCATGGCCTCGGGACAGCCACAGACACCTCCTGCTCGCTGTCTTCTCCTGAAACAACAACAACAATGCAGTGGTTAATATATGTATCAAAATATACCAATGATGTTGCCAAAACATGGCCTTAAGTATGCTCCTAAATCATACTCTTGGTAAAGTAAACTAAGAGTTCATATCCGACAGTGAATTGTGACGGAAGCTGAACGAGTATGAACACCACATAGTCTTAATAACCAGATAAGTACTTTTGTCCATATTCAAGTTCCAACACCAACCTAACCATTTACCAACCATTACGGATATGCAAGCAAACTTGAAGGTCAATAGCCACTAACATTATCATAACCAAACGTCACATAATACTGACAAACTTGACAAGTTATGGAAGTTAACAATCAACTTCTGCAAATAAAATAGTGTACATGTTGTATATATCTAAACCCACATATTCTTCGACATAAATTAACAGCCTGAGTGTAAAGGATCTGATGATGATCGCTTGACGATCGAAACTGGTCATCCAAGTGTATGGAATTACACACATTCCATTTTGTGCACAATCATACTGACTGACTGAAAATCATTATATTTCATTTTCAAAGTAAAATCTGCTCAATAATTGTCTCATCATTATCGTGTTGAATGCTTTTTAGCCGGTCAATACAATTGTAATTGTAATTTGATGAAACTGAAAGAAAAACAAGTAGTTCCGTGAAGAACTATACAGCCTATTTTCATATATCCTACTCATGTTAATTGCCTCTATCAACATACAAAATTTCAGTTTGAAGGTTGTGATAGATTCTTAGATATTGAGAACCGTCTAAATATTTCAGATGGTCGCCAGGTTGGATTTTTATTTTTGTACTATTACATTAAGATTATTCTGTACGTGTGGTATTCAAACTTCAATCGCATGATTAGAATACAAGAAGTAAAAACGAGATTTTAAAATTTCGCCCAGCTGCCATCTTGTGATTATGCAAACAATTGAAATAAATTAGATGCCTTTGGATTAACATTTGTATAAGCATTTAACGTGCAACGTTTCACTGCACTCGGATAGTTAATTCGCGAGAAACGTCCATCTAAATATTTATACTTCGCGTCGCCGCCATGATGGATTTGTGCTCACCAGGTTACTGAAAGTCCTATAGGTGAACATATGTTTATAGCCTCTATGAACATAAAAATAAATCAGTTGGATTGCTTTAAAGATTCATAGATATTGAGAACCGTCTAAATATTTCGGATGCTCGCCAATTAGGATTGTTATATGTATAGGCCATAGAGTTATGTACCATTCAAGGATAATTATTGCCTAGGTTCATTATTCAAACTTTCACTTCGATCGCATGATTAAGACACAAGCAAGTAAAACTTAATTTTAAAATTTCGCACAGCCGCCATCTTGAAGTTATGTAAACAATTGAACTAAATTAAATGCCAGTGCATTAAAATATGTGAAATCATTTACTGTACCGCATTTCACAGCGCTCAGAGAGTTAAATCACGAGTAAAGTCTATTAAAATATTTTAACTTCGCTTGGCCGCCGTGTTCGTTTTTTACTTTACAGGTTTATGAAAGTTACACAGATAAACTTTTATCAGTACCATTTATCGCCATACCAAATTTCAGAGCGATATTTGTAATAGTTTCGGAGATATAGAATGTCTGTGAAATATTTCGCACAGCCGCCATTTTGAGGTTATGCAAACAATTGAACTAAATTAGACTCCAGTGCATTACAATGTGTATAAACATTTGCAGTGCCAAGTTTCATTAAGTTTGGATAGTTAAATCACGAGAAAAGTCTATTTAAAAGTCTCAACTTCGCTTGGCCGCCATGTTGGTTTTGTAGTCACCAGGTTTTTGAAAGCCTCGTGGGTGAACTTCTAGTAGTGCCCTTTATCACCGTACACAATTTCAGGGCGATATCGATAATAGTTTCGGAGATACTGAATGCTGGTGAAATATTTCGCACAGCCGCCATGTTGTATTGGTGAGACACAATAAAATTTGAAGGGCATGGTCGGGGTCGTCCAGAATAGTGCTATGATCTTACCGAATTTCATTGTAATCGCTCCTGCCGTTTAGAAGTTATTAGACACAGACACAGACACACACACACACACACACACACACACACACACACACACACTGACAAAAGGTGATCTCATAAGCCTATTTTTCATAAAATGAAAATAGGCTAAAAATACAATTATTAATCTCATTTCTTTTCAGGTTTAGCGAGCAAACCCTTTACAATTGCGCACAATTGTGTTGACCGATTGAAAAGCAAGCGCAATTTTGTTGTTGTAAATGTGGGTTTCCCGGCCACGACCGCCTCCTTCCCGATTCTGGCAATTACAAGTACGAACAATGTTACAGACACCACGTTAAGAATGTTATCAGACAGATTCCTACATACCCAAAAATATGGGGCTGATGACCACAACGTCAATTAAGTAACTACAACAAACATACATGCAGTTGGTGTGTGATGTCTGTATTGCTTTGGGCTATATGCCTATAAGTTGATCAAAACACTGAAATGCATAGACTGGAGTGGTTGAAGCGCATATTGACTGCACTACACACTGATGAAAAGTAATAGGGTAATCTAGGGCAACATCACATCATGCCGATAGTATGCAGAGTAGTCTTGAGCTACTTATGGAGGTCGAACTCGTAACCTGTCGGGCGTTACACCTGCTTAGCACAGATTCTCGCACCACTGGTTGTGACGAATATACTGTATTTCCAAATATAGGCGTATTTTAATATTGCCTGTAATTTGCTTCCGAGTGCTTACAGAGATGTCCAAATTATTAGACTGAACGCCAGTCTTCCAAAATTTCATTTAGACTTGTCGCGAGGAATTAGGAGACTTCTGCTACTTAGGAGGCAAAATAACCAGTGATGGACGAAGCAAGGAGGATATAAAAAGTAGGTTAGCACAGGCAAGGAAATCATTTCTACAGAAAAGGAATCTGTTGACATCGAGTATAGATTTAGGTATTAGGAAGTCATTTTTGAAAGCCTTTGTCTGGAGCGTGGCGCTCTATGGAATTGAAACTTGGACTGGTAGAGCAGCAGAAAAGAAGAGAAATGAAACGTTTGAAATGCGGTGACAGGAGAATTATGAAGATTAGATAGGGTTACAAATGAAGAAGTCTTAATACGAGTGGGAGAGGAGAGATGTTTCTGGCGACTGCTAATGAAGAGAAGAGACAGGTTGTAGGACAATACTAAGACACCCAGGAATAGCAAAGTTAGTTATGGAAGGAAGGGGCGAGGACAAGAACTGTAGGGGTAGACCAAGGTTAGATTATGTTAAACAGATTGCCTTGGATGTAGGGTGTGGTAGCTGTGTAGAGATGAAACGATTAGACGAGGACAGGGTGGCATGGAGGGTGCATCAATCCAGTCAAAAGACTGAACACTCCAACAACAACAACAACAAGAACAAAGTTTATATGAATATTTATTTGCCAATACCAACTATAACAGCGTGGATAATACTATGAGGTGATATTTGTGGTAACATTCTTCCACAAAGTCAACGCGGCCTGCAGTCGAGACGCGACCCAGACTTAGAGCATGTGTGAGGAACCTACGATACGCGATTCGAACTAAGGTTCCAGTGAATAAGTGGCCACGCATGGACTCGAGCTTGTAATTCAAATATAAAATGTGTTAGTAATACTGTAGTTTCATACATGACAGTGGCTAGCATTCACTGGTTCGATTTTCAACTCTAACAATAATTTAAACTGCTCACTTAGCCTCATGTGGCAAAACTAAGAATACATGGGTTCGATTATCATCTCAATCATTCTAGAAGTAGTTTTCCGTGGTTCCCCAAGCCTTCTCCAGGGAAAAAGAAAGACTCCCTACTTAAAGGCACGGTCAATCATAGATTCACATAAGTTACAAAAACACACACTACTATAGAAACTACAATAACCCATGTTATCAGACTTTACAATAGTTTATGCATAATCATCCGTCTCGTTGCGTAGTAGTAGCATGCTTGGCTGTCACGGCAGAGGCCCGGGCTTGATTACCGGCTCTGCTAAGAAATTTAATTATGGTCTGAGGGTTCGAACGGGGTACTCTCAGCCTCGTGAGGGAAAACTGAGAAGAGGCTGGTTCAATTCCTACCTCAGCCATCCTGGAAGTGGTTTTCATGGTTCCTAAGTTTAAGGCCACGGCCGCCTCATTTCCCAATCCTCATCTGAATTACAAATACACTAATGCAATCACAATAACACAGTTTATCATACAAATTCTACACACACCCAAGTACACGTGGCTACATGACCACAATGTCGCAAAGCCCATAAACCAATCAACAATAGACGTTCGCCATTACGGGTTGGGAATTATACAGTATAAACTCACTGGTTAATGTTTATAAATATTCAATAATTTATGATATTTACCAAATTCAGCGGCAATTATACACAATCACCTGATTAAACACATTTATCCTAACAAATACACCTCGTAGTCTGAAGACTGAAGCCGCAGAATGAAACGAAAACCTTGACAACTAAATACTCACCACAACGTACATCGGCAGGCACTAGAATCACACTCACCAAGCAACTCAAGCAATAAGTTTCACAGAGCCGAAGGGCGATACAAGTTACGCATGCTGTGGACAACCAGTTTTTTTCAACCTCCCCTCCACTTTCACAAGCCACAGAGGGGTGGCGAGATACTGTTCTTAGGGATAAAGTAGAAACTAGAAAACGTATCTAGTAAAATCAGTAAACCCTGCTTTCAACGTAATTGAACGGATCTCGCACAATGCTCCGTTAAATATAAGAATAAGAAGAATAAGAATAGGTCCAGTCGGTCAACACAAATTGTGCCCAATTACATTAGGAGGAAAAAAAAGTATTTATACACCATAACCTAAAAAAAAATCACATAAGATGTTTATCAGTAGCACGCTTTTATGTACAACAAGTAGTTCCGTGAAAACCTATACAGCCTATTTTCATATATCCTACTTATGATAATTGCCTGTATCAACATACAAAATTTCAGTGTGATTGTACTAGATTCGTAGATATTGAGAACCATCTGAATATAACGGAAGGTCGCCATGTTGGATATTTATTTATGTAGGCCATAGAGTTATGTACAATTAGACGAAGATTATTGCGCAAGTTTAATACTCAAACTTCAATCGCATGATTAGGACACAAGAAGGAAAAACGAGATTTTAAAATTTCGCACAGCTGCCATCTTGTGGTTATGGAAACAATTGAAATAAATTAGATGCCAGTGGATTAACATTTGTATAAGCATTTACTGTACCAAGTTTCACTGCACTCTGATGGTTAAATTGCATGCAACATCCATTTAAATATTTATGATTCGCGTCGCCGCCAGTTTGGAATTGTGACCACCAGGTTATTGAAAGTCCTAGGTGAATTTATGTTCATAGCCCCTATGAACATAAAAAAAATCAGTTTGATTGCAGTAATAGATTCGAAGATATTGACATCCGTCTAAATATATCAGATGGTCGCCATGTTGGATTGTTATATGTACGGGCCATAGAGTTATGCACCATTAAAAGAAAATTACTGCGTAGGTTCGTTATTCAAACTTTCACTTCGATCGCATGATTACGACACAAGAAATAAATACTTAATTTTAAAATTCGCACGGCCGCCATATTGAGGTTATGTAAACAATTGAACTAAATTAGATGCCAGTGCATTACAATGTGTATAAACATTTGCTGAACCAAGTACGTTGCATTTGGATCATTAAATCGCGAGAAAAGTCTATTTAAAACTTTCAACTTCGCTTGGCCGCCATGTTCGTTTTGTAGTTAACAGGTTTTTGAAAGTCTCATAGATGAACTTCTAGTAGTGCCCTTTATCCCTGTACAAAATTTCAGGGTGCTATCAGTAATAGTTTCGGAGATATAGAATGCCGGTGAAATATTTCGCATAGCCGCCATCTTGAGGTTATGTAAACAATTGAACGAAATTAGATGTCGGTGCATTAGAATGTGTATAAACATATACTGTACCATGTTACATTGCGCTCGGATGGTTAAATCGCGGGAAAAGTCTATTTAAATGGTCCAACTTCGCTTGTCCGCCATATTCGTATTGTACTTAACGGGTTTTTGGAAGTCACATAGGTGAACTTCTAGTAGTTCCCTTTATCATCGCACAAAATAAAGGTGATATCAGTAGTAGTTTCGAAGATATAGAATGGCGGTGAAATATTTCGCACAGGCGCCATGTTCGATTGGTGAGACGTAATGAAATTTGAAGGGCACGGTCGGGGCAGGAAAAGATAGTACTATGATCTTACCGAGTTCCATTGAAATCTCTCCAGCCGTTTAGATTTTATTACGGACACACACACGCACAAAAGGTGATCTCATAAGCCTTTTTTTTTGTCATAAATGAAAATAGGCTAAACATGGGGTACTTAAAACTAATGACATGTTTCGACAATGCACAAATATACAGTATCAATGTTCAGATTACGTAAGTTCGTAAAATGTAGTGTAACGCGTCAATTTTATTTTCAGATGTTATTGTTCGCTAATGCTGATTTATTTTAAATATGTAAACCTGTGTTATATGTTAGGGCATATGAATACTTGTATCCCGCCTCATGTAATTGTGTTGACCAACTGGAAAGCTTTCTGTATTAGAATTAGGCAACACTGAAAACTCACTTCAATAATAACTGAATCACGGACATGCATGCGTATTATGAGCATACTGAAAAAAAATGCTGTATATATCACAAGACCTCCATTTCCAGAAGAGAAATTTACGGTAGTTCGAGAAATGCGTGCAGATGTGTAATAAATAACCACGGAAACCAGAATTCTTAGGCAAAGACTTTTCTACTTTATTAGTACAAATGACAGTAAATCAATGCAAATTTATATCCTCGATATTCATACGCAAGCATTCAGATAACTCTCTAGTTAGCGTGACTTAGCCATCGCACATTTTAACTTGTCGCAGCTTACTAAATAAATGAAGTTCCATGGAAGGGCTTCTCCGTTCGAGGTACCATGTTGTTTAGCGTGTTATTTATCGGGAACAAGAATCTGCGATATAGTGCAGACAACGGGATAGAAGCATTTTGTTCTTTATCTATACGTATACATAATACAAAATGCAAACCACAAACGCACACAAAATCTCCCAATGCTTTAGCCGGTTTAAACCATCAAGGAAACTATCGAATAAGGAAAACTATCAAGGAACATGTAGCCTACATTCTTCTAAATGTATGGATATAGTAATAATTCTCTGTCCTTGTCAAGGAGTATAATTGAATGCTTTTTTATGATGATGATGATGATGATAATAATTGTTGTTTTAAGGGGCCTAACATCTAGGTTATCGGTCCCTAATGGTTTGGGTGATCGTGAAAATGAAAGATGATCAAATGAATCCTAAAACTAAAACTAACTACTGACTTGCAAACTAGAAGAGGTAATGGGAAACAAAAGGAGAAGAATGTAAATAAAAGACAGGAGGAAAGGAAATACAAACAACCCTCGAAGAATTAGGATTGAGGGACTTGGAAAGAAGGAGAGCCAAGAAAGGCATAAATGAAAGGGAAAGTGGAGAGGGTCCGCCCTATAGGCAATGGAAAAAAGAGGGGAGGGGGAGGGGAGGGGTGGGGGAGTTTGAGGGGGAACCTGACCCATATCAGGAATCCCTCGGGGTTGCCAAATCCCGAGCTCACCAGTCGTGAGCCCTTGAGGGTGTAGCACTATCCAGGGTGCACCAGAAGTGGTGGGGCTACACACGCCCTCCTCCCTTATTAGGGCCATCAGGAAAAGGTAGGCGATATCAGGAAAAGAAAAGTAGTTCCGTAAAGAACTAAAGCCTATTTTCATATATCCCACTTATGTTAATTGCCACTATCAACATACAAAATTTCAGTTTGATTGCTGTAATAGATTCGTAGATATTGAGAAATGACTAAATATTGCTGATGGTCGGCAGGTTAGATTTTTATATATGTAGGTCTTAGAGTTATGTAATGTTACATGAATATTATTGTGTACGTGCAGTATTCAAACTTCAATCGCATGATTAGGACACAAGAAGTAAAAACGAGATTTTAAAATTTCACACAGCTGCCATTTTGTGGTTATGGAAACAATTGAAATAAATTAGACGACAGTGGATTAACATTTGTATAAGGATTTACTATAGTCTGCCAAGTTTCACTGCACTCGGATGGTTAAATTGCGAGAAACGTTCATGTGAATATTTATACTTCGCGTCGCCGCCATGTTGGATTTGTGATCACCAGGTTATTGAAAGTCTTATAGGAGAATTTTATGTTCATAGCCCCTATGGACATAAAAATCAGTTTGATTGCTGTAATAGATTCGTAGATATTGAGAACCATCTACATATTTCGGATGGTCGCCATGTTGGATTGTTATATGTATAGGCCATAGAGTCATGTACCATTAAAGGAAAATTATTGCGTAGGTTCATTATTCAAACTTTCACTTCGATTGCATGCTTACGACACAAGAAATAAAAAATAATTTTTGAAATTCACCCAGCCGCAATCTTGAGCTTATGTAAACTATTGAACTAAATTAGATACCAGTGCATTACAATGTGTATAAACATTTGCTGTATCAAGTTTCATTGCGTTTGGATCATTAAATCGCGAAAAAGGTCTATTTAAAACTTTCAACTTCACTTGGCCGCCATGTTCGTTTTGTAGGTAACAGGTTTTTGAAAGTCTCATAGATGAACTTCTAGTAGTGCCCTTTATCTCCGTACAAAATTTTAGGGTGATACCGGTAATAGTTTCAGAGATATAGGATGCCGGTGAAATATTTCGCACAGCCGCCATCTTGAGGTTATGTAAACAATTGAACGAAGTTAGATGTTGGTGCATTACAATGTGTATAAACATATACTGTACCAAGTTTCATTGCGTTTGGTTGGTTTAATCGCGAGAAACGTCTTAAAGTCGCAACTTCTCTTGGCCGCCATGTTGGTTTTGTAGTTACCAGGTTTTCAAAAGTCGTATAGGTGAACTTCTAGTAGTTCCCTTTATCACAGAACAAAATTCCAGGGTGATATCTGTAATAGTTTCGGAGATATTGAATGCTGGTGAAATATTTCGCACAGCCGCCATGTTGGATTGGTGAGACGTAACAAAATTTGACGGTCGGGGTCGACCGGAATTGTGCTATGAACTTACAGAGTTTCATTGAAATCGCTCCAGCCATTTAGATTTTATAAGGGGACACACACACACACACACGCGCGCACAGAGACACACACGGACAAAAGGTGATCTCATAAGCCTATTTTTTTAATAAATAAAAATAGGCTATAAAATAAGAGGTCCGACCCATCGAAGAATGAGGGATCAGGAAAGATGTAGAAGGCGAATTAAGGCCTAGGCCCTAGTCCTCGGATGCCCTAATACCGTCGGGGTCGGTAAAGAGCAAGAGTTGGCCAATGGAGGCCGAACGAAAAGGCGACAGTGAGGAGTCCGGCACAAGTAAGTGGAAGCAATGCCGGACTCAGTTGGAGTTCCGTGGTCACCTGAAGAATTGATTGAAACATTAGAAAAGTACGCCCATCTAAAATCCTGAATGTATGGAATCGTTTTTCTTTCATCTTCTGCAGAGAAATCCTTTTATGTGAGACTATTTATTTGTTGCGTATCGTCATCGTAACTGTAATAAATAGTGGATTGTCCGTATTAATGTGTTATACTTTCAAGAAGGCAGCTACGCGCTATATTTAGTGTGATGGTCCTATGATTAATGCCAGCGCGGTATCATATCTGCTTCTTTCCTCTTACAAAGTTTCGCGTTAATTGTGCAATTGGATCCTGTGTTATTGATTTTGAAGTTTTAATAGAATGCTCAGCAACCATCTTGAATATATGGCGGAAGTGTTCTTTTGCCTTTGGCACACAAAGCCCATCTATGTTTCTACATTAATGCTAATTTGAAATATTGCATCTCTAAATATATATAATTATTTGTTTGTATATTTTTCATTTTCAAGATGGCCGCTGGGTGCTATATTCAGTGTCATATTATTATGAATAATGGGAGCGAGTCCTCCTGTGTAGCGCTCCTCTCTCACTAAATTGCGTGTGCTATTATGTCGTGAGTTAACAATATTCAAATTTTAAGAATACGCTCAGTCTCCATCTTGTAAATTAAAGCCGCAGTTATTTTTCTTTGAGTATACGATACTCCATATAGGTTTCTACCGTATCACTAAGTTTCCTTATTGTAGTTCTCAATAATAGAAACTTATTTATTTTTCAATTATGAATTTTCAGGATAGTCACAGCCCACTATACTCCGTTCGAAAAATTTATCGATAACGCCTCTTATATAATGCTCCTCTTCACCTAAATTGTGCAATAACATCGTGAGTTACTAATGTATATACTTTAATATGCTTAGTCACCATCTTGAATCTATAGACTCACTGTTCTTTTGCTTTCAGCATACGAAGCAATTTATAAGGTTTTATTACATCACTAAATTTTGTATATATAGCTGTAGGACATAGAAACTTATTTATTGTACAATTTCAAGATGGCCGATGTGCGCTATGTTCAGTGTGATAGTCTTCTGACTAAGGCAAGTGAGAGTTCTAATATGATGCTCACATCTTGGCAAGATTCGTCTTAATTACCCAATTTAATTCGGACTTGTCGATTTTAATGTACTAATAGTTCGCGTAGCCGCCATCTTGAATATATGAAGAGAGTCTGTTCTTTTACCTTGGCCATTTAAAAAGCCACATATACGGCCCTACATTTTCATTATTTTCTTTTGTTACTGTAACTCTTTGGTGTTGAGATTTATTTATTTTTATATTTTATAATTTCAAGATGGTTGATTCACGTAACATACTGTCTCGGGTTGTTTTTACGTTGACAACGGATGGTCCTTATATGCATCTGAGTGTCAAATACTGTGAACATTGATTCATTGGACAATAATGCTTCCGCATTCACACGGCCGCGATCTTGACATTATTGGGCTGATGACCTTGTAATTAAGGCGCAAAATCCTCCATATCTGAAGGTATATTCTTCCTTAATATGTTGGATATCCGATGATTAGTTAAGTCGTAATTTGATATAAGCTTTGAACACTTTGGTGGCCGCCATTTTGTTTTGGTTAAGATGGCGGCAATATAAAACATGATATCGAGTACCCTTTGTTAGTGCTAACTCTGTACCAAATTTCGTTTAATTTGGTTTCGTCGTGTTTGAATTGATAGGGGCGGGGGAGACCGACATACACACAGATACACGGACATTTTTTGCCCGTGTAGATCTCATAAGTGGTATTTCATAAGGGGCATATCACAACCTCCGTAGGCAGTGTGTTATAGAATTGCAAAACTTGTTACTTGTATTCTGAGTCTCTCAGTTGGAAAGCAACACAGTCTCGCAGACGCAGACTGCTCGGGTCTAAGCTCTGTGAACTTGCGGGGTGAAGGGCAGAGGCAGGGAAGAGTCAGGCGAGAATTGAGAACCCTGTCAACAGCCCGCCATGTTATCTGATATTCCCGTCTATTCCAATACTGCTAACATAGGGTCTTTGCTGAAACCAGTGTGGCGTTGCGAATGAATGAGTCACCGATAATGTATTTCGTTCTGTTACTAAGCACGGACCGGGAAACCTAATCACTTTTCATAGTGCGCGATCCACAATCCTCTCAGGTTCATGCAGCTTGGACCCGAGCAGTAGCATGTGGGGGGGGGGGGGGGGTCACGTGCCAGACGGACATCAGCCAATCATTCAATCACAGGTTTTCGGCATGAGAAGCGATAGTATGTTACTGTCGGACAGCAACCTACAATGTCCGCCACAGTGTTTCGCAACTACCGAGCCGAGAGCTTGGGACAATATCACTACGAATATCTTGAATGACATTGGCGAGATTTTAAAAGATGTAAGAATGATATTTAATTGGTATAAGAATTAAATTAAATTCACAATAATAAAAATAAAAAATATAAAAAGTATTAATCATAATAATAATGAAAGGGTTTTATCATCCTTTTAACTATTCCGGATTTTAGAAACGACGGGGTGCCGGCATTTTTTGCTCTGAAGGGGATCTTTAACGTAGCAGTAAATTTATTGATACGTTCACTAGTATTTAAACACCTTCAAATGCTAACTGAATGCGTCGGGATTTGATAACGCAGCCTTGGGCGCGGAAGGCGAGAACGTTACCGCTGCGCCACGCGGTCACTCTGTTCACAGGGTTGCACGCATATCTGACTGATTTGACGAGCACACAGACATGTCACACCTCGACTGGCCCACTAACTTACCGGAACTTGATCCCATACAAAATGTTTACGGGTAAAAACCCGCAAATCGGTGGCTGTAAGGATCTGTTAATCACTTACTGGAGTTCGCATCGTCGCGTAGTGGCTAGTATTATTGCCTGTCACCGCGGAGCCCCGGGTGCATTCCTGGCTGTGTCAAGAAGTTAAATTCTGAACTGAGGGCTGGAACGGAGTACATCAGCTTCAAAAGGAAGAACTGAGAACGGGAGGGTTCGATTCCTCCCTCAGCCATCCTGGAAGTGGCTTTACGTGGTTTCCCGCACTTCTACTCCAAGCAAATTCTGGGATGGTACATAACTGAAGGCCACGGCCGCTTTCTAACCAAATCCTACCTCAATTACCAATACACACACTAGTACAGCTATCACAGTGTTACATGTTATCAGACAAATTCTACACACACCCAAGTACACGGGGCTACATGACCACGATGTCGCAAAGCCCCTATAGAATCAACAACAACATCGGTGACTGGCTTCAAATATTATATAGCATAGCTGAAGAACCTTGTGTATTCTTTCACGTTGATCCAAGACGGTATTCAAAGCAAGGGGCGGTGTTACACGGTATTAGAACGGTGTGTCCAGATGGAGACTATTTCATCTCGTCCGGAGAGCTAAAGAAGTATTGAATATGCTCTGTCGGACCGTTAACTCACAAAAGTATCCCTCAAGACTAACGCTGACCCAGGTGTTGGAGATAAAGACAGACACATGTGGGTCAAGAGTGATCTCCGTGACATGGAGACTGTCTGAACACACACGGAACTACCCACACGAGACATGAGGTGACCTCTGGCTTGCAGCCCACTGCACTACAATACAAAAAGTGCAGCCACAACAATGTAATAATGCACTATTCGCATCTTAATGTCTTTTTTTATCTTTTGAATTTCCCATTTCTCTTTATTTTATTTGATGGATTTATTGCATTGCGCCACCACCATAATTTTGATTCTTTGTTCCAATCCCTTATAATGTACTTTGGGGCAGACGACCTCGCAGTTCCACCTCTTACAACCTCAATAACTAACTAACTGTACTTACTTGCTTACTTATGTACTTATCATTTTGCCTCTCTCCATCTTACCCGCTGTGACCCACATCGGCAATTAGGTATCAAACAGATCCACCTAGTGATATAGTAAATAACATTCTTGGTTGGCGACACGGAGGTCTGGTTTCGATTCCCGGCACTAGCAAGAAATTGAGTTCTACCCTGAGGGTTGGAACGGTGTACATTCAGCCTCAAAAGGAAGAACTGACAATAGGCGGGTTCGTTTCCCACCTTAGCCGCCCTAGAAGTGGTTTTCTGTGGTTTCTAATCCAGGCGAATGCCAGGATTGTACCTAACTTAAGGGGGGAGGTACGCCGTTCAGTGTCAGAAACAAATAATGTTTTAATGATTTGAAAGACTAACCTTTTATCTTTCATTTGGGGCGGGGATATCTTCAATACTTCCAGAGATATGCCCCTAAATGTTAGTTGCTGTCGCTTAAGTTGTCTCCTTAAATTCTACCTTAGGTAAGTTTGAAGCTTGTTTCCAGAAAACTTGATTTTCACACAGCGTTTACATGATAAGTCAAATATTATTTAAGATATCTCAGTGAAATTTTGTGATTGTCTATTGTACTAATATGAACAACGTAGACCAAAATATTTTGTGTATGAAGCGTACTTCCCATTTAAGAGAATATCCAACAAAAGTAAAATAAAAGAATACATTTAGAGTAAGAATATGAAAAAATCCTGAATATCTGTAATAATTATTTTGGTGTATGTGAATGTTACTAACAGCTCAAAAGAACATTCATGTAAGTATTTTAAATTGTGGGGTACTTATCATGTAAACGCTGTCCAACTGTACAAAAACAATTGAAACTTTGGTGATATAATAATGCATGACTGCAACCATTTTATAATAGTACATTATGCAACGATCCTATAATGACAATAATTAAGACACGAGGTATGTTTATAAAACGAGCGAAACACTATGCTTCCTCTTTCTCTCTTCTGTCCACTTCTTTCCCGGTTGTCTCTCTTTGGGAGTTTGCTCAAACTTCTGTTGTCTAAGTTTTTCTCTGTATGTGCTCCTGTCTGCCATGTCTTCTGTAGAGATGTTTAGTTTCTTGAGGTCTTCCACGGTTTCCTTTACCCAATTGGTTTTTAGTTTACTATTCGTAACTATATTAAACATTTTCTTCGTCAGTCTGTCTTCGGTCATCCTATGTATATGTCCATAAAATTTTGCCCTTCTTTTCCTTATGTTGTTTGTAATCGTCTCTGTCTGTTTGTACAGTTCTATTGTCGGTCTCTTTATCCATATTCCCTCTTTCTGAACTGGCCCGTAGATCTTTCTCAGAATTTTTCTCTTTGTTTTTCGAATCCCTTGATTTTTTGTTCGTCCCTTAATTGTTGTCGTTTCTGAAGCGTGTAAGGCCTCTGGTAAGACTACTGTGCGATAGTGTCGTAATTTGGCATTGATGGAAATACTTTTTTATTGTAGTGGTTCCATGTAAGTCGGCATGCTTTCTGCAATTTAGCGATTCTGTCTTCATTGGATTCCAAGTTCAGTCCTGTTTTCAGTATAATCTCTCCTAGATATTTGAAACTTTCCACTTGTGTTCTTTTTCCATACTTGGTTTGCAGTGGGTGCCTGTACGTAGATTTTGTGTCCATGAACTGTGTTCTTTCGTATGAGATTTGTAACCCTGTTTTGGCAGAGATTTCATGTAGCGTCTCTAGGGCTTCTTTTCTGTTATTTGTTACTAGCAGAAGTACCCGTTCTTAGAACGGTGTTTATATTAACACCAGACATTATCAATTGAGCTACTGTTGCAATGGTTAGCGGTTTGTCATTCCTTCATAAGTTTATCAGAACGAAGTTAGTTTTCTGGGAATATCACACACACTGTTAGTTTAAGGGCCTTAAAATGTGATTTTCGGAGACCCCTTATAGACTCGCGAATTTTGTGTCTCACAATGAGAAGCGCAACATATGCTTTGATCGTCCTTCTAGGATAATTTTTATATTTCGCCTATTTTAGCATGTATTTTGAGAAGTTTTTCCCCATATCCACCCTTCTACTGTGTGAAAAGTACGGTGAAGAGTTTTATAAATGATTGGTGTATTGGCTCTGATGGATACCATACCTAATTTTACGATGCACCAAGCATCCGAACACGATTTATAGGCGTACATAAAGATACACAGAAAGACAGACAGACAGACAATTCTATTCTCTACAACATATCACCCAGATATCCAAATATGGGTATATCTACCATACAGTATCAAACAAAATCATCCTTACGATAAACCCGTATGTCGAAAAAAAAAAAAAGATTAGTTAAAATGTGCTCTCAAACTAAATTCACCTAACGTGTACTTCCTGACGTGAAATAGATTTGAAAGCCTTGTAGACGAAACGCAATACACCTCACATAAAAAATGACCCTCTACGTTGTGTTAGGTCCCCATACACAGGAAGACCTCTTTCATAAATTATAAAGGCTTGTGGTGCATGAAAATTCAGGTTCCTTAGCCTCAAATGGCCCAAATTCCTAAAAGCCGCAAAAAATGCTGATTCAATTCAGGAATTTTTGAAAATAATGTTGCTGTTTGGAGATATAATAGACTTTCTGTACTATATGTCGCACGTGAAATTGCATGAAAAAAATCTAGGTTACCCCTTGACCCCTTAATTGCATTGACGAATTATACAGTCTACGTTGGTTCCGTGATTACCTTATAGCCATTTGCAAACTTTCACAGAAATGTAATAAATGGAGTAGCCTAATAAAAAATATCGTATGGCCTCGGGTTGCCGGGTGCAAGCTTCGTAATTTGACACCCAGAGGGTAGCTTGCATGTCGAAATTTCGTTGTTCCTTGAAACACTATGAAAGTCAAGGAGGGTAGATATCTAAGCTCCTTGAACACTATAGCACTTTCTAGTAGAGAAATGAGGAACTTTGTGTTGGCGGAAACTGCTGAGATTAATTTTGCCATTATGAACACAGCCTACTGAATTCAAATGGGTTCTTTGACATGCCAACATCGTATGACATGCGAGTCGTATTTTTGCCGCCTTTCAAAAATCACTTACCACGGCCAGGAGTGAACCTGCAATCTTGGGGTCAGGGTGTGTATAGCTCCACCACTTATGGTGCACCCTGGATAGTAATACACTCTTAAGGGCTCACGGCTGGTGAGTTCGGGAGTAGGTGACCCCGAAGGTTTCCTGAGCTGGGTCAAGTGTTTCCACTTTTTCCACTAGCTTTGGGGCGACACCTCTCCTCTTTCCCTTTACTATCAGCCTTTCATGGCTCTCCTTCCTTCAAAATCCCTCAATCCTTGAGGGTTGTGGGCATTTATTTTTCTCCTGTCGTTTGTTTACCTTATTCCTCTTTTGTTTTCCATTTCTTCTCCTAGTATGTAAGTGTGTAGTTAGTTTTAGTTATATTTTACATTATATTATCATTTTCACGATCACCCAAACCATTAGGGGCCGATAACCTAGATGTTAGGCCCCTTAAAACAACAATTATCATCATCACCAATATTCCAATAATGATTTTGTTCTCTTGGAGCATTTGTCAAAGTGATAAGAGTTCGCACTGTTTGTTTCTCAACACACACACACAGTGTACAGACGGGCCATGAAATCCAGGGCATGTGCATAGTTTGTGTTAGAATCCATGTGTCGCCAACCTGGTCAAGGCACTTCTAAGGTCGTTTGAATCAATCCAACTTTGATTCAGCACCCGGTATACAAAACGCTACGACGCCGGCGCATGTTTCACAAAACTGAAACTCTTAAACCAGAGGGAGTTAAAAGGTGCGATTTGTGCCAAAATCTTCCAAATCGTCTCGATAGTACAGGCATGTATTGAGAAAGTAAACGGAAATATTCGTATATTTATTTGTTTAAGAACTGCGTTAAGATAAATAAACAAGACGATAGCCCCTAGCAGAACTGTGTCACGTTGAGCCGTAAAACAGTAACGTCGGACGGGTAGTCTATACACTTGGGGCGCCCATAACTACAGTAGTCGATCGTGCATACAAAAGAAAGAGAAATACTGGCAGCAGTGACGAATAATTGCACTCTGATTTCATAAATATTGACAATTTGTTTAAAAGGTGCGTTTAAACAAATAAACACGAAGCCCGGATAACGTTAAAGCCGGGCGGATGGGTGGTTTATGCACATGTTTGATTTCTAGCACAGCTCCTCTAGTTACTATTATTACCTGCGGTCCCGTTATGAGCAAGCGCATGCGCAGATTCGCAGGTTTCAAGTGAAAGACGAGCTGGTTTTATGTAATTAACCTACTAGTTCACTCTTATTTAAACATAGGTTAAAGACAAAAGTTAAAGGTTCAGATATAAGTAAGATTGTTGTGTATTTCTGTTTTTTAAGAAAAGTTAGAAAAGCAATAAAATATGTATATAGGCCTACTTCTAGGAATAGAAATTATGGGAACAGTTTAAATGACTAATGAAATTGGACTCTTACACTCAGGTTTTAAAGTAAGAATTGGCAATAACCGATAACTTTGTGTTTGTAAATGTGCCTCAAAATGCTTTAAAATCTAATCTTTCTGAAAATTTTAAAATAAAAGTTACCCTAGTGATCCCTGCCACTCCAATAAAATGCTGAACTTACGTCTATGGTCGTGGAACACCCACCCTATTCACTGGACATAAGTCGACCCTGGGACTTTTCCCTTTCCTCAAACTAAACTAAAGGAAGAATTTCCATACACAAGACATCATACTTCAAGTGGAGGACGGTCAGCCAATATCGCTTCTGGAATTCTGAGACTTCTACACAACTGAACACAGTAGATTACATAGCTGCTGTGCAGTCATTATTAATGCAACTTTTGTCTCGATCATTGGTTAACCCTGTTCCACTCTTTCTTACAGTCTTCCACTAATTAAAATAAAATGTATCCTATACATTGTTATTCCAATTAATGTTGAGAATTAAATATCTTTGAGGAATTAGGTATGAGGGCTGGAACGGAGCACACTCAGCGTCTGGAGACAAAACTGAGAAGAGGAGGGTTCGATTCCACCACAGCCACCCTGGAAGTGTTTTCCTTGGTTTTCCCACTTCTACCTCGGGCAAATGCTGGGATGGTTTCTAACTTAAGCCCACTGCAGCCTCCTTCCCAACCCTATCCCAAATTTGAAAAAAAGAAACCACTAGTGCAGCCATCACAATAACACAGGTTATCACACAATTGCACACATACACACACACATACCGAAATACACGGGGATAAACAACAACAAGTAATTTACGTAGATAGTCTACCGGTGATTAAAAATACTGCATCTTTAAATATCTTATTAGCCTACTTTTCACTTTTGAAAAATGAGGAAAAAGTAGACTTATGAGATCAATTCGGACAAATGTGTGTCTGTCCTTCTGTATGTCTGCCTGTCCTTCTGTTTGTCTGTCTGTCTGGCTATGTGTGTGTGCCCCCCTCCCCTATCAACTCCTAAACGGCTGCAGCAATCGAAACAAAATTTTGTAGGAGTAAAGATATATACCTGGATATCTCAATGCCGTATTTGAAAATGATGTCAGTGCTACCAACTGCTGAAAAATCGCAATTGAAATTTGAGCTCCATGTTAGATATCTTGGAAGGTATGAATGGGACCTATTTCAAAATTAACGTAGGCCTATAGATAATAATATTTCAGTTTAATTTCCAGAAGGCCATACATGGCAGTGTTGCCAAAATGATTATTAGCCTGCCGATAGGTCCAATCGTTAAATGCATATAACTTCTACACTATCAATTGGAATTCAACCAAATTTCTTATGCGCTATGTACATAAAGAGATATGACAGAGCTTATTCTTAAGAGCCACCAGGGCTGCAAACTGTTAATAAATGCTCTCAATTTATTTTATCCAAATACCAATATATCAGAAAGTATGCAAGCCGACAGCTTTAAACTATGCACACATGTAGTACCTGGCATTCTATATTAATTTGGAGTAACTTATATACGTCAGTGCTACCAACATGATTCTAAGCCTGCTGAGAGGTCCAACCTTAAACACATAACATCTTTACTATCATTTGGATTTCAACCACATTTCGTATGCGCTATGTTTACCATAACAGATATGACTGTGCGTATTCTTAAGAGCAACCAGGGCTGCCAGCTGTTAATAACTGCTGTCTCTATTTTCGTTACCCTAATATAAATATATCAGAAAGTATGCAAGCCAATAGCTCTAAACTTTGCACAAGTATAGTACCTGGCATTCTAGATTAATTTGGAGTAACTAATATACGTCAGTGCTGCAAACATGATTCTAAGCCTGCTGATAGGTCCGATTTTAAAATGAATGTGACTTCTATACTAACTAATGGATTTCATTCAAAATTGGCACAACAATAGATATATTATTTCAGATTATTTCTGGCCAATACATGCATGACATTGTTGCCAACATGATTTTAGGCGCGCTGTTAGATCCAATGTTTAACTGCATGTAACGTCCATGCTATCTATTGGTCATCAACCAAATTTTGTTTTCTGTACCTTAAGAAATGGAACTAAGAATATATTCAGTCACCAGGGCTGCCAACTGTAGTGCTCTATTAGGCTACATTATGCCAGGTATACAGTATTTCGAACTTATTAGAAATGTCTAACTTTCCAACTTAATTTCGTCATTATTCTAGATAGATCCATATAGATTAATCATTGGCATGCATCTTAAATTTTGAGAAAAGTATGCTGTTTAGTTCGTCCAGGAACTTCTTGTTTTAATATTGGGATGGCAGCTGCCACCCCAGTCCACCCCCGATTTACGCCTATGTCCACGACCGCCACCGTACAAATAATTACCTCACAGGAGCAGCAGACAATGGACAATTGCGTTTCAAAATGAGTGCGCTTCCTGCACTGAAGGGTAAAGATGATGTTCCAGAAAACCCTTCCTGTAGTAAAGCATTCTTATGCGATGAAAGGGAACATAGAGCTTCGGTGTGTTACTAAAAATAAACAAAAACATACTTCCATTGTAAGGCCTGGTGTAGAATTAGAAGAATTAGACGCCGATCAGATGTGTGATGATACGTTCCCCAAGCCTGTATATTAATTGTAATTAGTTGTGTTTCATAATATCTAGTATCCTTATTACTTCACACTTCACGCTTTAGATTTTAACCTATTGTAAGCGGTTCCAATTAGAATGAATAGATTTTCGTTTACGATGGGCTATTAAACATTTGTAAAGAGACTAGAGAAAAGGGTAGTATCGCTCGAATCGTTACAATGGATGTTTTCGCTTGAAGATGTGTCCTGCCCGGGTATAAAGACGAGGGAGGGTCCTAGCCACCATTTGTTCCAGTGACCATAAATCTGCCCAAACCCCCTTGTGTATTTTCAAGTCTTCGTGTTTCCGTACAGAATTTACTTAAGACATGTTATTATTATATAATGGAAATGTCAGTAGATTTGATGAGTATTGTTCCTTAAGGAGCAGTGACTTATGAACTGTAACTAATCGAAGAGGGTTGAGGAGAAATATCTTGTTTGCATCAACAACTTTTGGAAGATATAAATACTGGCAGTTTCGTCAAGGAGGGGATTCTCACATTGACATTCACAAAGTCAGTCCGTCTGTGATTCTGTTCGTTACAGACGTCCACTTAGTTCAACGTGGGTCTGCAACGCGAAGTCGCTCAGCGAGCAATGGTTCACCGTGCAAACTATTGGCACTCCAAACTACATCAAGTCTACAAAAGATTCATAGCAGCCAGCAAATGGGTTACCGAGTGAAGTTACAGTAAATCCATCAGCTATAATAGATATGGCTATTATAACCCATCTCCATTGAGATATTACAAGCTTTCACGTAAGAGGAGGTGCATCAAGGACATCGGGCATGTCAACTACTGTGTACAACAAGAATTCAAGGGTGAGCGAACATCATGATATATCTCAAGTCTCTAAAAGCCATATAAAGCCAAGTTTGATTTCATTTTTTTAAAATTTAATTTGTCATTGTTCTTTATTTATTGGAACCGCAGTAATTAATTTCAAGTCATTTGTGTGATTATTCTTATTATGCTGAATTTTATTTTGATTCATTAAATTAATTTTAAATCTATGTCAGGACCCTCATTTATAGTAGTTCGTAATATTATATAAGACAACCTAACTATCCTTCATAATGCTGAATCGGTTTGAGTACTACGGTTTCACTTCGACCGGGGGTAAGATATCTTGTTTTCTGCCAATGAGTAGCTGTGCAATCCCCTTTCTTTTGACTAGCTAATTAGTCTGGCGCCCAAATCATATCATTTTTAGTGTTCAATTCAAGGTAAGTACAGAACAAAAGTGCATATTTTAATTGTGTCTCATTTTCATTTCATTCATCATTTTATGTTAATTTATTCCCCATCTTGTTTACCGCACCGTTACATTATGACTCCTCATCGTGGGGATTCTTATTTATATTACATTCAAAACACGATCCGTTACAGATGGGAGCATCAAAAAGACAGAGCCATCCAAGTGTGGTATGGCAGGATGAAAAATCTATGACGGAGGAAAGCTTGCAAAGTCTGACACAGTGATGCGAGAGTGTGATCTGATCAACAAACTATATCCCAGAATGATGTAAATATTTGGATGAGTTGGCAGCCAAAGATAATTTCCGAATGGATCATAACAAAGTTGCTGGCAGAAAGCAGCATACACAAACCCGCGAATGTTCTGAACTACGCATGAGAAACTGAGGAGCAGAGTTACGTCAACACACAGAATTAGAATGCAGAAAGAATGCAGTCAGTAAACGAGCAAGTGGGAAAGTCTTGCTCTCTGCTGCACCGATATTATGTAGAGTAAGATATCCTTCCTTCCCTTTAGTTATCCCGGAAAACTCAAGACGAAGGCCTACCTGTAATCTACTGTGACAGAAAGTCAGCTCTTAAGCTTCCCCCTTCTAAGACAATAGTAATACAGCCACAGTACCATTAAATCAGGAGAGACATCTGATGTCGATAGACAGGAAGCAGATACCGAACCCTCATTACTACCTGGGCGGGACTAAGCGGCTAGATTTTGCAGATGAAAGGCTTTGAAGTGGGTATCCTTTATCCCACCGCGGAGGCCCGGGTTCGATTCCAGGTTCTGCCTGAGGGCTGGAACGAGGTACACTCAACCTCGTGAGGCAAACCTGAGGAGAGGCGGGTTCGATTCAAACCTCAGCCATCATATAAGTGGTTTTCCCGTGGGTTCACACGGTTTCCCACTTCCACTCCAGGCAAATGCCGAGGTGGTTCTTAAGTTAAGGTCTCGGCCGCCTCCTTCCCAATCCTCATCTGAATTACACATACAAACACTAATACAGCCTTTACAATAACAAAGCTTATCACACAAATTACACACACAGCCACGTACACGGGGCTACATGACCATGATGTCGCAAAACCCCTAAATCAAACAACAACTAATCATTGACCATCGCGTCTTCTTTTTTACGGATTTTTTAAGAGCGTTAAAAATCCCTCAGTATGCCTTCCTTCGGAGGGGAAGTAAAGCCTGCGGGCCCATGTCATAGATTTATGGCTTGAAAAAGAACCTTCCACTAAATACACTTGTGTGAAGCAAAAATTTGTAGGTTATGTTATTTGATAACGACATAGTAGTTCCAACGCTGGGCACCAGGTGTTGGCTGCGATGGCATCTAGTAGCCAAGTCCGCAGCTAGGTGTCATGGACGGAAGCATTTGGTAGCAAAAGTAGGAACTAGTAGAAAAATTGATCGTCAGAAGTCCCTACCTGAATGACAGATAACACGCACTAATACAGCCATCATAATTAACACCGGTTATCAGACAAATTCTACACACGGGGCTACATGACCGCGTTGTCGAAGTCCCAAGACTAAGGAACCAACCAGCCACCGTTTTTCTTAACAGTGTATCACGCATATCCAAACACTTCTTATTCTATGCAATGCTAATATTAATGCTCTTCAGCCGGTCAACACTTACCGGAAAGCCCAATTACTGTAGTAACGGTGCTTGAAAATAATGAACATAGCCTACTAGTAGAGCATAGAAGTAAGGAAATTCACATTCTCCTGTTAAATAATAGGTTCAATCGCGCTCCTCACTTGGGCATAACGTTGCAATAGATTGGATAAATGTGTTTTTGATTTAAGGGCTTTGCGACATTGTGGTCATGCAGCTCCGTCTATTTGGGTGTGCGTAATTTGTCTGATAATCTGTGTTATTGTGATGGCTGCATTAGTGTGCATTTGTATATCAGATGAGGATTGGGGAGGAGGCGGCCGTGGCCTTAAATTAGGAACTATCCCGGCATTTGCCTGGAGTAGAAGTGCGAAACCACTTCCAAAATGGCTGAGATTAGAATGGAACCCTCCTCTTCACAATTTTTGCATCACCAGGCTGAGTGTACCCCGTTCCAGCCCTCAGACCAGAATGAAAACTTCTTGGGAGATCCGAGTATCGAACCCAAACATCCGGGGGGACGGTTAAGAATGAGATCCGCTACTCGACAAGGTTAAATAAATAAATAAATAAATAAATCTCTATATATAAAAATGAATGTTACGTGATAGTCTGTGTGTGTGTGTGTGTGCGCGTGTGTGTGTGTCCTTTCTGCGTTCATATAGGCTAACATTCATCCGATTACGATGGCGCTTTAGTGAGTTATTGTGTACACTCCATTGTGTACAAATAGTAAATCCATTTTACAATAGACTAAGTAGCGCACGAATAGTTTTAACAAATAAGTGACGGCGCGCGAATCGTTTCTACATAGTTCCGTCTGCATTCAATACCATTCATCTGATTGTGATCAAACTTTGATGAGTTGTTGTGTACACACTGGGGATTGTTTCTGACTTACAATAGGTAGCGCACGAGTAGTTCAACTAATGAGTGACGGCGCGCAAATCGTTTCAACGAAGTGCCGTATGCGTTCGTAAACCATTCATACGATTGCGACGAAACTTAGGTGAATTGTTGTGTACACTCCTGCGAAGGTTTCTGACTAAGTAAAACCATATTACAGTATGTAGCGCATGAGCAGATTCAACAAATGAGTTACGGCGCGTGAGTCGTTTTTAGCAAAGTCTCGTATGCATTCATATACCATTTATCCTATTGCGATAAAACTTTGGTGAGTTGTTGTGCACGCTCACACGGATATTTCTGAATTATTAAATCTAATTTTACAATATTTTGGAGGCAGTTAACAAAAAACGAAAAAAATATTTTGTATCCAAAAGCACATCAATAAACAAAATTATAACGCCAACATTTTTTTATTGGCGTTGCAACGCTTGTAAATAAATGAATAAATAAAATAACGGAAGCCCACCAAGTTGGTTATTGGAGTTATTTGGAGCGACAAGGAACGTGCCGGTTTGATTGCTGCTATGGAACCTTAAACCGATAGTTTGAGCGGCAACAGTCGGATAATCGACTGACATTGTAAAGGCTTCTGGAGGAGCCGCATGAGATGCTAATGAAAGGGCATTCACGGTCGCCCATGAAGATGCCGTTACGCCAAGTCTCCGTGACGAAAAGCGCATGCAAGCAATGAGCTTTATTGGCCCATTACCCGCCACGCTCGTTGGCACTAGATTTCCCTAGATGCCCACTTCCACTGCCATTACGGTAGGTGGCAGGCGACTCTCTTTACGGGCAGTATGAAGAATCGCCAGGGTCAACTCTGCTGTGCCAAGAAAATTAACTTTCATAATTGCACCACGGAGGCATCGACACTGGACAACTGTAACAGAATGTGAACGGGGAATTAATTACTTCAATAGTTGATATTAGCCTACTTCTATGTCCAAGGTCGCGGGTTAAAAATCCCTCAGTATGCCTTCCTTCGGAGGGGAAGTAATGCCGGTGGTCCCATGTCATAGATTTATGGCATGATAAAGAACCTGTTTCTAATTACACTTGTGTGACGCTAAATTATAGGTTAAATTTGACTGGCGCTCTTAGGTTCAAACGTTCGTCACCAGGAGCCGACTGCAGTGACATGTAGTAACCAAGTTCAGTACTAGTTGGTCGCGGACGGTGGCGTTTGGTAGCAAAAGTAGGAACTACTTGAAAATTCAATGGCTGCAGTCCTTACTTGAATTGAAAACAGATACACACACTAATACAGCCATCACAATCAACACCGGTTATCAGACAGATTCTACACACAGCCAAAGTACACGGGGCTACATGACCGCGTTGTCGCGGCTCCTAAACTGAGGAACCAACCAACCCTATTTTCTTAAAGTAGACAATTGTCTCATGAGATCACTGCCTCGGTGCCCGGCTTCGTTGTTCAGTGGATAAGCAGCTTGCCTTTGGTCCAATATGCCCCGGGTTCTATTCCCAGCCGGGTCGTGGAATTTTAACGTCAGAATGGTCCGGGGACTGGGTGTCGATGATGTCATCAAAGCCTCATCATCGCCATGCGCAGGTCGTCCGCTTGAAACACGTGCACCAGGCCTCCCCTCTGTGGAGGCTACACATTAGACCGGCCCCGTGGTATTGGGGTAGTGCGTCTGCCACTCATCTGAAGGCCCCAGATTTGATTCTCGGCTCCGTCAGATATTTTAGAAAATGATGTGACGGCTGGAGCGGAGGCATTGAGTACCTGTCAGACAGTGAGCCAGGGTTTGGGTCGCGGAAACCAAGATTAACGACCGAAGCGACCCGACGCACTGACCACGCGTCACCCCGCAATCTGTAGGCCGAATGGCTGGGTTGCGATCGCTTGGTAGGCCAGGGGTCATCATGGTCTGTGGTGCTACGGGGTTTATCATCATCAACATCATCATCATCATGATTTATTTATTTGAAGCGAATTCTCCCAATACATAGAAGACGTTAAGCAAATGACTCAATCAACTTTTCTTTTGGTTCCTCTTGTTGTTCCAATTGACTTTCCGAGAAGGCTTGTTTACGTTGTTCCGACCACTTTGGTCTGTACTGTTTTTGTTGTGGTTGCTCTGAAATAACTTCCCATTTTTTAACTTTGTGCCTGAAGGTATCCCTTTCTAAAATGTCAGGTGAACTTATGATTGCGTTTTTGAGGTCCTTTCGAAGTTCCTCTAACCAAGGTGTTGAGTTCTTGACTGTGGTCAAATAATCTATTATCCTTCTCGTCAATCGATTTTCTGGTAGTCTAGTGAGATGTCCAAAGAATTTCATTCGTCTTTTCTTAATGTCAATTTCGATATTTGAATACTTTTCTGTTGTTTTTATTGATTGTAGTCTGTAACCATCTTGCGTATATCTTGCTCCTAAAAGTTTCCTAATGATCTTCCTCTCTTCCTTTTTGATGTCTTCAAGTTCATGTTTACTGTTAAGTGTCAGAGTTTCGCTTGCGGAATGTATTATTATTCCATCGTTATGCGCTACTCAGGAGCACGGTTGAACCTGCTTAGCTGATGTGTTGGCCTTCTTTTCCTCCCAAAATCTCTTCGTCCTCTCGCTGAGCTTCTTCCTTCGTTCTTCTGTCCAATTTATAGTGGTTCTGGTTTTGGGTTGTCTCCAAGTTGGTGATTGTCGACTTTGGTCCTGAATTTACCTCTGTCCCGAACAATGTCTTCTAAGATGTTGATTTCCTGGAGATTTGTTTCAATTTCACGAAGCCAGAAAGGGCCAGACTGTGAATTCTATTAGTTAGTCTGTTATTGTTCATTCTAATCATGTGCCCATAAAATTTCAATCGTCTTTTCCGAAAAGTGTGAGAGATTTTTTCAGATTGACAATATAATTCCTGGGATGATTTTTCCTCTATAGGCCTATTCCATCTATACAAACTGGGCCAAAAATGTTCGTAAAATTTCCTTTTTTGTTTCACTATGTCTTTGCTTAAAGATCCGCCACCAATTATTAGGCTATTATTATTATTATTATTATTATTATTATTATTATGCTGTATTTGTGTGTGCATGTGTCTTCCTCTGTCATCATTATATCAAATTCACGTTCCAGCTATTGTCGGGTCTTACGAGTACCGTAGTGCCGCAGCCAAGTCATGTGAAAGGTGATAGATCTTTCCACGTCAGAACTGGAGGTAAACACGATAACAACACTGGTTTGCACTTAGCCTATAGAAAATAAACACGAACAGCGATCAACACAACAACTGCTGAGGTATTTTAAAACAATACCTAGTTCTCTATAAACTGGTCATAACATAGTTATGACACGAGTCATTCTTTCGGCTCTATACAAAAATATGACTAAATCGACTCGAAAGGCAAGTTTCTTAAGTTTGATCGTGCAGTCAAGGAACACACCCGTTAAAAACTTGCCGAGGGCGATCAAGGGAACGGCGACGAAGATCAAATCTTGGTCGTCGACCGTGTTACTGTGGTGTCTGCACTAGTATGTGGGGAAAGATGGCTAAGAAAGGCATCAACCCAGCATGTGACATGAAAGGAAGGGAAGACATAAGAACGGTCTACAGTGGCCGTTTCTGGCAGAACAGCCCACTTGCCCGCTGCGACGTAGCGTATCAATGGAGTGAATCAAGTTTTTCTCACGAACGAATGACGTCACGGAGGGTTATACAAGCAATGTCCTGTTGTCCACTGCTTTAATACCTGTGCAACTGCAAGGTTCTTTTTATTGTTTATACTCCCAGCTCGGCTACACCCACGGACTCTACGGGGGAACATTCCCCTGCCACCGCAAGGACGGTGTCTGGAAGCTGAACAGTCAGTAGATACAACTGGGCTACCGCTAATTAATGAAGGGACACGGAAGGGATTCTGGAAGGAAGTCGGCCGCGGACCTATTTAAAGGAATCGTCCCGGCATTTTCTTTGAGTTGAAAATGGGAAACCACGCAAACCAATTTCAGGACGGCCGAGATGGGATTCGAACCCAACGCTTTCCCGATGCCATGGCCGGTGTTTACTAAAGATAATGAACATAAATATGGAAACTCATTAGTCGTCGGACTATATAGGCTTCGTTTGACCGCTCATCTTAACCAAATACATATAAGATAGCTAGGTTTTGAAGAATATAATGTCATATTATTATGAATCCAAACTTTAAAATTATCTTTGCAGAAAAATGGAGCAGGTAGGAGAAACTAGAAGTATCAATTGCGTTTTATGCGCGAGAAGTACCGTATTATCTAATTCCCGGACACTTCTTGGTTTACCTCTGAGAAGAAATGAGAATACCCTTAATATTCTAATGTTTTCTCTGAAATTGATCCGTATGTTCACTTAGTATGAGGGCAAGACATATGTACCGACAACAGTGTTGAGAATAGTATGCTTGAAAGATTTATATTACGTTTCTCCATCATGTCCGTGGCAGAAAATATAGACTAAACAAGTCACTACTGAAATCACTGCAGCGCTAGGTTTGCCATCATGAAATGAAAATCCACAGCCTGCTTCCAGTCTCCGACCGGGTCAGGAATGGAATGAATGAAGCCCCCATCTAGCGGCGAGGATATGAACTGTGCCGGCTGCCGAGGCCTGACGCACTCCTCTGGGGCAATGATTAAATGAATGACGGATGAAATGAAATGATAGTGGAGAGTGTTGCTGGAATGAAATTTTGACAGGGAAAACCGAAGGACCCGGAGAAAAACCTGTCTGCCTCCGTTTTGTCCAGCACAGATCTCACATGGAGTGAACGGGATTTGAACCACGGACCCAGCGGTGAGAGGCCGGCGCCGTGTTCTTATCCGGTCACTCATGCAATATTACTCCTGCAGCTATACCCTCCCTCCAAGCCTCGACGGCAGACGGAAGAGGGGGTAGTAAACTCATGGGAAATGAAGCTACGATACGAATAAATGACAACACTGGATACTTACACGCCATCCCACTGGGAGTGCTGCTAGGCAAAAAGTCACCTCGTATTGGTTGATTTGGCTTGTTATTATTTTGATGTTCTGTGTTGTTGATATCATCGTGGCTCCGCATGCTTGAAGCACGTAACGGTAACTGTTCATTATCCTGATTTTGAGAGATATTTTAGTCGCTAATATGTTCAAATTATTCGCAATGGCAAATATTGTTCCTGAATATCACGATACAGTCGTATTCCTGTAGCTTATAATCGTGCTCCATACTTTCAATTAGCAAACCGTATGGATTGGATTGATCCGGTTAAACTTAAAAGGTTTGGGAGCTAATAGTTTCATACTGATATTTGGCCACTATACCACTAGGTGTGCTGCAGTAGTTTCTTGTTTCCATTCCTTCACTTCTATTATATTTGGTGCTCTACGGCGAGTACACACACATCGACATGGCTGGTCTACAGAAAGATCGGTATTCTGGAATGCATGGATCAAGCCACCGTGGGCTGAGCACAGGAGAGAACAACAATCAGTTCCACTCCACTTCCAGTCTCACCTCGCTTGTGATCAAGCGTGTCCAATACACTCTCACTATGCATGGCAGTTTGATCGTCTATGGCAGGCGATCTCAACCTTTCGGCCCTTTGGCCCTCTCTTACACTTAACACGCAATATGCTACCAGTACATATGAGATATTTTTGAAATACAGAAAATAATTAAGATTATTTATTTATTTATTTAGCGTACGGTATGGCTTTTAGTGCCAGGAGTGTCCGAGGACATGTTCGGCTCGCCAGAGGCTGTAGCTGCTTCAAGCGGACACCCCTAGGGTGAGCTACAAGTTCCGTTCAATTTCAAGTAGTTCCAACTTTCACTACTAGATATCAATGATACCTAGTGGTGAACGTTGGAACTTTGATAGAGCGTTACAACGAAATCTAACCTAGAAATTAAGCTCCACACAAGTTTAGTCTGTGAAAGGATCTTTCACATGCCATAAATCTATGACATGGGACCGCCGGCTTTACTTCCCCTCCGAAGGAAGGCATACTGAAGGATTTTAACGCTCATAAAAAATCCGACGACTTTGGCCGGGTTTGAACCCGCTATCTTGGGCACAGCCGTTCAGCATGCTACCAACTACGCCACCGAAGCCGCTATAATTATGATGATAAATAAGGAGTGAGTTAATTGTGTTAATACTAATACGGATTAATAAAAAAGGAATATGAATAATAATAATTATTATAACAATAATAAATAACAATCACAATGTCTCAGACCAAGCCTCCGTGGCTTAGGCGGCAGCACGCCGGCCTCTCACCGCTGGGTCCGTGGTTCAAATCCCGGTCACTCCATGTGAGATCTGTGCTGGACAGAACGGAGGCAGACAGGTTTTTCTCCGGGTACTCCGGTTTTCCCTGTCAAAATTTCATTCCAGCAACACTCTCCACTATCATTTCATTTAATCTGTCATTCATTTAATCATTGCCCCAGAGGAGTGCGTCAGGCCTCGGCAGCCGGCACAGTTCATATCCTCGCCGCTAGATGGGGGCTTCATTCATTCCATTCCTGACCCAGTCGGAGACTGGAAGCAGGCTGTGGATTTTCATTTCAATGTCTCAGACCCTTCTATAATATCCTAAATATAATCCTAGCTCAGTCATACGTCCTATCATCCATCACCATTCACACGGGGCAATCAGCAGTAATCTCGGCATGCGGTCTTAAATTTCTTTTGATGACATGTACAGTACGTGGGGGTGTTTTCATGTAGAAATCGATAGATGGATGTCAACAAGTGAAATTTACGGTGTTCATCAGGTTTAAGTCAAGAAAGAGTACGGTAGCTTGGGGTTATGTGGGCATCGTATCTTTGATTTAAAAGCAAACCGAAGACAAGAGTTCAATGCTTGTTGGGAGTTTCACTGTTTGTTCATGAGTCTCGTCAACGAGAACGATGTCACAGTAGTCTAGATTGGTAGTATTAGTGCTTGGATTAGTTTAATCTTAATGTTTAGTGGTAATAATAAACTAACAATGTGACGAAAGGGCTTAGCCGAGTTTTGCCTCCAAAAAGAAGACATGGTGCCCCTTGGCCAGAGGAACACAAGCAGGCTCATTCCCAAAGGATGGGCGCAAACGAAAGCCAAACGTGACAAGGCTTAACGTGGTCCTAGATGGCCCTAGCCAATTATTTATATAATAATAATAATTTTTACTGTAGATTAAAAAAAAAACTATTTCACAAAATGATGAAATTTCTCTCTGTCAAAACTTGTAATGAAGACACTATTATTCCGGTTCGTGGAATTACATTTGAATTGAGGAATGGATCTCTGGGGATCTTGTGCTCGTGAGCACTTTTTGGCTCGTATGAAGAGAGCACCAAATTTCAGTTAAAGAGCACTGTGGTGATCGCGAGCATCAGGTTGAGAACACCTGGTCTACTGTGTATAACACGACTGACGTAGGCTCCAGTATGGATGAAATAGTCGAAAACACACCTTATTTACTTTCAGGGCGGAGGACCATTGGCAGCTACCCCACTGCACTGGGGGAAATCTAAAGGTAACAAGCATGCATGATCAATCTTGTTGTACAGGAATGCAAAATTTCCCTACGACACCACACGGTACAAGTATGCTTGAACAAGCGCCATTTGGCGCTTGCACTATGACGAGCTTGGACGACGATGCACTCTCTTTGGCTGCTGTTTGCCTTGTCCACAAGAGAAAAACTCAAAAGAAGAAGCGTGATATGTGGTGCAAAGAGTGGTTATTGAAAAGAAATATCTATTCCCACATTATTTTTAAGTGAATTGAAGATATATCAGCGTGATTGGCATGAAGTGAATAAAGAAACTTATCTGAACCTTTTGTCATTCGTAACACCTTTAATTAAAAAGAAGAATACGATCACGGGGGAATATGTTTACATTCCATGTCTGCGGGAAGCCAAGGCTTTCCTAGCGCGAGGCACAGTGTTGCCAACTCTACACCGTAGCCAGTGACACCAAGCAGCGAGACTGGCCAGAACTATGTGCAACTGTGCAACACTTGACACCTGCGTGACACGCGAGCTGGTCGCCAGGGCGAGACATGGAGGAACCGGTTAATAACCGTCAGCTAATGGTCAGTAGCGAACAATGGTTATTGATGGTTGACCTTCTTCAGATCATTAGACATGGTCCAAATGATGTCACCAACTGTAGAGCTCACTGACGACTGACGTTTGCTTGCACAAGCTGGCACATCCTTCGTACACACGCTCCGTTTCGCTTGGGCAAACGCGGCTTGTACAAGCTTGCATGATTTCAATTCAACCCATCTTCAAGCTGCTTGTACAATTAAAATGCTTGCGCAGAATTATCCTACAGACGCTAAAGCCTGCTTGCACAACAAGATTGATCATGCATGCTTGTCAAGCTTGCAGTTACGTGTGTAGCCACCTTTACGCAGGATGGTTGCAATAGAGATAGAAGCATCCCCAGACATTGTGTGACGTCATCAGCGAAGCAGAACGAACGACCCAGTAAGAAAAACAGTCTCGCTCGGCTGCAGTCATCTCAGCGTGACGCAAGCAGTCTTGTCGTGAACCAAGGTTGCATGTGCACTAAACAACATGTACATTTTCGTTGGGTGACCACGTGCTTCCCATGGCCCCCAGAACCTACTCCCGGAAAAAGTACACAGAAAACAGACGAGTTGTGGCCAATGGCGTTGCCACCGGGTAGGCAAGAACGCCTTTGACTATTTACGAATTAGAAAAGCAAGAAGATGAATTACACATATAAATACAGTTTGCACTTATTTAAATTTAAATCTGACCGGTATAACCGAGTGAATTAATAGAGTAGTTGTGGTAATAACTCGAGTTTACAGTAACATAATGATCACTATTCATTGTTTGAAATCAAAGTTACGCTTGATTTAAAGTATACGAAAGAAACAAATGTCCTGTATCTAACAACCTCATGGGAAAACACACTTCAGGACCACACGACAAGGAATATTGGACCTATAGTAAAGCCATCATAACTTCCGACTAGACGTTTCACTGCTAGGCTAGAGTTTCGTTCGCTAAATCACGTCATCGCGAACGAAACTCAATTTGTCGTGATATATCGATTTGAATGACTGTCTGTGATTGTCTGGTTAAAGTGATTTTCCTTCTGACCGCTAGATAACTCGGGATTTGCCAGCGCAACAGGAAGATTCAAACAAATCAACATGCGAAATATCATCCAAGTCAACTTGGGTGATCAGAAAGACTTTCTCAATGTTACATCATTGGATCTTGAGTGGATAGCTGGTATGGATGTCAAAACTATAATTATTTGTTTTGATCATTTTATTATTTATGTATGACGTTCTATTTACAATCGGTTTAGGCCTATATTTGTTCCTGTAACCATTTCCTCTACGTAGGTACTGCATACGCTAAATAATAATGGAACTATTAGCATGAAAACAGAGTAAGTCGACATAGACATAGCAACAGGTTCGCCTCGTACTTTGGTGTACATATATAAGCACATGTGGTGGACACCTGAATACATACACACATGCATGTGGAACACATGCTACCGGCACTGCCATACAGAATAGTTAATATTTCCCCAACGATTTAGGATATCAAAAGCATGTTTTTATTTCATGATAGTAAGTTACCACTCCTAACACTTGTACAGTATGCAAAGTAAATTGAAACGAACATATCTTTGAAGGGTACAGGGGAAAAGAGTACTGTAGTATCATCAGTAAGTGGGGCCTATAACCTAGATGTTAGGCCCCTTTAAACAGCAATTATCATCATCATCATCATCAGTAAGTAATGTTCTGAGTCGTCCAACGGATCCTCACCGGTCATCAAAGAGAACTGTCCGTGTTTGACTTTGCAGCCCCTTATTACAAGCCTTAATAGCTCGGCAGGAGGGCTAATTTATGAGGGTAGTGGTCATTACGGCCCGAACATACCAGAGCGGGCACGGCCACGGTCACAGTTGCTGGCGTCTGGCCACCAGATGTAGCACGTGCTTTTCAATGGGGATGAACATACCATACCGATCTGAACGCAGCCCCTTCGTCCTTCTGCAAGGATCGTCCGTTTCCCTCACGGTCATATACGGTTTGTCAGTCCGGCCGCAGCCCACAGGTTTTTTGTTCGGAGTGTTTCATTCAGAAATGGCCAGCATTACAGAAAAATTAATTTAAACCGTGAAGTTGTATGGAGTGTTGTACGATTTAAGTCATCCTGAGTATAAGAATATACGGAAGAAGGATAAAATCTGGGAAGAAATTGGAAGATTGTTGGAGGAAGATGGTACGTACAAATACATATTATTTGCATGAACTTCAGTATTTATTTAACAAACTGAATCACATAACATGTACAAAATATTTTCTTCCTAGTTAGGATTATCTGCTTTAATTTACAGTATAAGGAGTTATTATTAATGTAATAATAATAACCCCTGGCACTACAGCCCATGAAGGGCCTAGACCTACCAAGCGACCGCTGCCCAGCCATTTGGCCTGCAGATATTGGGGTAACACGTGATCAGCGCATCAGGTCCCTTCGGCCGTTAATCTTGGTTTTCTTGACCGGGGCGCTGCCTCACTGTCATACAGCTACTCAATTGTCCTCACGAGGTCGAGTACACCCCGTTCCAGCCCTCACGTCAGTTTCTAAAATCCCTGACGGAGCCGGGAATCTAACCCGGGGCCTCAGGGTGAGAAGCAGGCGCCCTACCCAAACACCACGGAGCCGGCTAAAAAAGTTATTACTCTTAAATAACCTTTTCAAATAAATATTGTTATAATACGCTCTCACTTCACGTATCAGTTTCTTACAAAGATGGTTGAGTGTATTATTGTTGTTCACTTCGCAACTAGAGGCAACTTGTTCATCAACTCCATAATAGGGGCAGATGACCTCGCAGTTCCGCCCCTTAAAACAAAAATAACTAACTAACTAACTAACTAACTAACAACTCCATAATCTTGAAGTGTATGAAAGTGTATTAATCTCAGGAAGAGGGAGAAAAAGAAGTCTCTATAGCAAGATGCAACTTATAATCCTTTCGTGACATGAGCTTATCTACTAAGGCGGGTTGTTGAGACGATGAGTAGGCTAGCAGGTGGAGTTTGGTGACGTAAATATCATTTAAAAGTTTTACTTTCTTGTCCTTGGATACCGGGGTGGAATGCTCTGAAATATATTTTAAAAGGACTCATTAACTTCGTTGAATACAACGGTTCTACCACCATATTTCTGTCTGATAATCGCGCAGCTATGGTACCGAATAATAATAATAATAATAATAATAATAATAATGTTTTAACTTAGTTCTGGTGTTAGGGCGGGAACGGGGTACACTCAGCATCGTGAGGCAGAGCTGAGTAGAAGAGGGTTCGATTCTTACCTCAGCCATCCTGGTTTTCCCCAACGTCTACTCCAGGAAAATGCTGGGATGGTTCCTAACTTAAGGCCATGACCACCTCCTTACCAATCCTAGCCACAATTTGCGAATGCACACACTAGTACAGCCATCACAATAACACAGGTTATCACACAAATTACACTCACCCAAAAATGCACGGTGTTATATGACCACGATGTCGCAGCCCCTAAAATAAACATCATCCCTTACGGTTATAGAATATTGTACTGAGAATTCTAACGAAATAGTCCCTTACATTTAACCGCCATTAAATACCAATTGACTGTGCCGGGTTTTGATCCTGCATAGTTGGAGAGTGCCTATCTTAGCCACACAGCCAGCCGTTTCTGCCTTATAACTAATTAGTTTTCATTTGCATTTGCATGGTGTGACGTTCTTATACATATTATATGTTCATGCCTCTTGTCTTGCGTCACAATTATTTCTATTTTTAACCAATGTTTTGGTAACAACAATATCCTCAATATTATTATTATTTCTTTTACCAAAGATTCAATCATCTTTTCTTGTTTTAACTTTAAGAAATATGTGTGGTACCTTTGATCGTGAAGTATAAGGGGAAGCAAACTGAAATTAATGTTGTTGGTTCATTTAGGAGCACGCAGCATCGTGGTCATGTAACCCCGTGTACTAGGGTGAGCTTAGGACCTTATATGATAACCATTCTGGCATTTGCCTGGAATAGAAGTGAAAAACCACGTAAAACCATTTCTAGAACCGATCTCTTCTCAATTCTACCTCACTAAGCTGAGTGAACCCCGTTCCAGCCCTCAGACAAGAATTAAATTTCTTGGCAGAGCCGGGAATCGAAACCGGACCTCGGAGGTGACACCCAAGAATGATAGCCACTGCACCACGAAGTGATCTGTAATTAATGAAGGTGTCCCATTCTTTGTTTATTTTTTGTGGTATTTCTAGATGGATTGATAGCCAATTGTAATATTGTGTGTTCGGAATTAAGTATGAATATTTTGCTTGCCACCATAGTCGTGCGGTACGTAGGAAGACAAAGTTTACTGATTCGATTGTAGGACAAGGTGAAAATCACTTCTTTGTTAATTAAATGACACCTATTTGCTAGGAGAGTATTTGAAGAATATGCCAGTTCTAAAATATTCCATTTTTTCACCATGGGTGGCAAACTGGTATTCACTTTGTTAGTAACAAAAATAATTTAAACTTAATGCATTGACATCCATTAAACTTCTCTCTCAAATCAGCTAATTGTTTCTTAAAAGATTAATAAATAAGTGATTTACGAATAATTTATTGGTCATTTTTTTTCAAATTGTGTGTCATTTTTTAACAATTTTTAGGTCATAAATGCATTTTTAGCCTACTTTCGATTTTTGCAAAAAATGAAAGTAGACTTATGAGATCAACACAGGGCGAAAAAAGTGTGTCTGTCTGTGTGTGTGTGTGTGTGTGTGTGTGTGTGTGTGTGTGTGTGTGTGTGTGTGTGTGTGAGTCTGTGTGTGTGTACTCTGAATGACTGTCCCCCCCTATCAATTCGAACACGGTGAACGCGAATTGAACGAAATTTGGAACAAAGGTAGCAAAGGAAACCTCAGTGTCATGTTTTATATCGCCCCCTTCTTGACGGAAACGTAATGGCGGCCACAAAAATGTTCAAAGCTTAAATCAAATTACGACTAACCTAATCATCCGATCGCTACCAAATTTTGCAACAACAAACCTTTATGGAGGGAGCATCCTTTGACCAAACTAATAGGTCATCAGCCTAATAGTTTGCGGATGGCGGCCATCTTTGTGTCAAAATCGATTCCCCCTATTAATTCGAACACGGTGAAACCGAATGGAACGAAATTTGGTACTGAGTAGTACTAGCAAAGGGCACCTCAGTGTCGTGTTTTATATCGCCGCCATCTTGACGGAAACGTAATGGCGACCACACAAATGTTCAAAGCTTAAATCAAATTACGATTAACCTAATCATCCGATCTCTCCCAAATTTTGCAACAACATACCTTTATGGAGGGAGCATCCTTTGACCAAACTAATAGGTCATTAGCCTAATATTTTGCGGATGCCGGCCATCTTTGTGTGAAAATCGATTCTCCCTATCAATTCGAACACGGTGAAACCGAATGGAACGAAATTTGGTACAGAGGTAGCACTAGCAAAGGGCACCTCAGTGTCATGTTTTATATCGCCGCCATCTTGACAGAAACGGAATGACGGCCACCCAAATGTTAAAAGTTTAAATCAAATTACGACCATCCTAATAATTTGATCTCTACCAGATTTTGCAACAACATGCCTTTTTGTGGAAAGCATCTTATGACTGACTACAAGGTCATCAGCCCAATAGTTTGCAAATAGCGGTCATGTATGTGTGCAAATCCATTCCCCATATCAAACACGGTGAAACCGAATTGAATGAAATTTTTTATAGAGGTAGCACTAGCAAAGGGCACCTCATATTCATGTTTAATATCCCTATAGAACGTTGTATTTCAACAAGCTACTACAACCAATATTCAATTATACTCCTTGAAAAGGACAAAGAGTTATAACAGTACCCATGCATTTAGGAGAAAGTAGGCTATATGTTCTTTACTGAACATCTTGTTTATTTTGCATTTTCTTGCTATTTTTTTGTGATTAAATGCCTTGCCCTAGTAATTACGTAATATGTGGACGTCCCCTAAGGTTAATATGCATGCTTAATATTCGAAATACTGTTTCAGTCGGATAAGGACAAGTAAAATGGGTCACGTCAGCTCGCCTCGTCTCGTGCATCCCCTGCTGGGTGACCTCCTTCCAGCGCCCTCGCTGTCATAACACTGCATTCCTCTCCAGCTAGAGTACATAGGGTGTCCATAAGCAAAGAATCTTGGAACGGGGAACACTCAGCCTCGTGAGTCGTAACTAACAAATGAATATTCCCACCTCAGTCATCTTCATTCCGTGGTTTTCTATTTCCGCTCAAGGAAAATGCTGGGATGTTTCCTAACCTAACCCTAGACCACTAACACTTCGTAATGACGATATGCGGAAGTACAGTACAGTTTACTGCATTCTGTCATCAGATCCAGATATACAAGACAAAATGCATCTACAAAACACTACCAAAACTTTCAAAGCCACTCGCGAACGGGAGCGTATCTCCAAAAGCAACCCGTAGGAGATATCTTTACAAGTGATCATTGACTGCTGAGCGTACAGGTTGAACCATTTTCCTGCTTCAGCAGAGTCCAAATTTATATTCCATCACTTCTTTTACACGATCTAACCAAGGTATTTAATTATCTATTCCCTTATTATTATTATTATTAATTCATGTATTTAATTATTTTATTATGCCATTTTACAGTCCTCCGCTGTATTTTTCTCTTTCTTCACTTCTCTTATCGATGCCATCTGGTGACATGAATTTGGCATCTCTTCCTATTCTTTTCTCGTTCACAATGGACGACTAACCCAACTTTCTGATCTCACCGATTTTATCGGAAGTTTTCGCTTCCAACTCTTTTGATAAGTATACATATTGATGTGAGGTGAAATACGAATATTTTCCTATTAATTAACGTAATTGGATTTATTTTCGTTCGTTTATTTGTGTCGCTTTTCACCTCATGAAAACACAGCAATATCTCGGTTAGTAGTCTCCATGTTCCTTTTCTCAATATGCATGAATTAGTGAACTGTTACGTGCGTCTTGTACGAGCATGTTTCGCTATTCTGCATACCTTTTTTTGTTCTCCTTTTCCCATGTAGTTGTTTTTTGTCCCTTTCCCCTTTTCTTATTTATTCTTGAGTTCCGTATTTAGTTGGGTGTTGTTTATCTTGGACTTGGCGTTGGGCATACATGCATTTTCGGGATGCTCATATCACTGCTATGATGTTCGTCTGGTCTCGTCGGTGCTTGGTGTAAGATCTTTTAGTCATTGCATATTACTTCGGTATTGCTATGCACCTCGATCTTAGTACAGACCTGTACTGTCGCATCGTATACTTCATTCTTTTCTGATCCAAGCAATGTCTTGATTTTACACCACTATCTACTACACCCAAGTTCTTTTTCTTTTGTGTCTTTGAGTGAGATTGCGGTTGGTTACGCAAATCTTTTTCCCATGACCCTTTTCTCCCCTTTTCCTGCCTGTTCCCCTATTACTGAGATATCAACCTTTAGCTATGTTTCCGTAAGTCTATTTTGTTTTGTTTCTGTTTAACGGTGTGTTTATGCACTATTTTATCCAATATGTAGTTCGTTTTCGCCTCAATATGTATTCTCATTTCTTTCTTTCTTTCTATCTTTCTTTCTTTACCAAACTCGGGAGCTCTTTTTGGGACTGTAACGCCTACTTTGTTACAGTCCACATTTTCACAAGACTCTACGTCAGCTCCTATTCATCTTTTCTTTCCCAACGTCATTCTTCTTAAAATCCCTACTCCCTTTCGGCAGTGGACGTATCTTGATGTGCTCCACTTATTTTAGGTTCATCCTAACTTGTTATCGTTCCTCTCGCTTCGGATCTTTTGCATATTTGAAATACATGTCGTCTCGACTGTTTCTTGCTTATCCCTTGTTGTCTCTTGTGTCTTATAGTCTTTCTTTATTTTCGATCTCGGCTCATGTTTGGCGAGATACTGTCATATGAGGGGACTTGGTTGAACTTACTCTCTTAACGAGGGTACGTTCGTCCACGACCCTGGGGTGCCCAGCTCATCTTCTTGAGTCCTGACACGGTAGTTTCGCAAAACAATGGGCCCAGCACGAAACTATTCTACTCTCTCTTCCACTGCCAGTTTTACATCCTTCTCAAGAAGATTGCTACTATACCTGGTGTCTCGCGAACCTAGTTCATCACTACGTTTAGGTAGGTGCAATGTCTGATAGCACTTGACCTGCACCACCCTTGTAGGAGGTATCTATACAAGTGATCATTGACTGCTGAGCGGACAGGTCTGATGGTAATGTGCCAGACGATGGTTAGACTGCACAACGCTCCCGGCTGACCATGACCAACAGACACATGATCTGCTTCGCCCTAGTAGGTAGGGGGTATCAAGTTTGCGTGACAAAGAGCATCTCACACGTGAAGGTGGGGCCAGCGAGTCATTTCTAATGTCTCAGCACCACCGCCGCCGTAACGAGGCAGTTCAGTTCCTTGCCGGGAACACTTTAAATCATCTTTACTACAATCCCGTTGACCATCTTGAGTTGTAGCATTCTTTGCTGTCCCTCCTGAGGGTCATGCTCGAGTTCGGACCCTGCCAAGAAATATGCCTATTATTGGTGAAAGGTTACACTCAGCCTGAAGAGGCTAAACTGAGGAGAGACAGGTTCGATTCCCTCCTCAGCAATCTTAAATATGTTTTTCCACTTCTACCCCAAATACATTCCTGAATGGCTCCTATTTCAAGAAGGCCACGGCCATTTCCTTTCCAATCCTAGCCTCAGTTAGGAAATAATCTACCTAGGTACCACAATGATACAGGTTGTTCCCAATCCTTGTTCTCGTACTACAGCGTGTAGTATACCCTTTGGTGTAACTTATTCTCGATTAGCAATGTCTGGTTATAAATATTGGAATATTATGCATTCATTTTCCGGCTGGAATCTTGTTGTTCAGTATCGCATATATGCGTTATATTGTTTCTTTTATTATCGTGATGACAAGCAATGAAGAAAATTAGAGAAATATATAAAGTAGTAGTAAATATCCATGGACGCAGTTTGATGTAATTCTTTTCAGGATTAGGGAATAATGTCAGTGATTGAGGTCCGTATTGACTAACTATATATTAGAAAGAAAGAAAGGGATTCTGCCTTTTCAATACGTATATTAAACCTACTCACAGGTACATGTTTCGAAGGTTGTTAACTCCCTCTTACTCAGCCTGTACAATAAATATCGAAGATTAATTACCTCTTCCTCAGCCTGTACAATAAATATCAAAGATTAATTACCTTTATAAGTGCATAGGTGACATGTCACTTTGATATCTTTGATATTTATTGTGCAGGCTGAGGAAGAGGGAGTTAACAACCTTCGAAACATGTACCTGTGAGTAGGTTTAATATACGTATTGAAAAGGCAGAATCCCTTTATTTATTTCTAATATTAGGGAATAACCCACAATTGTGTACAATCGTGTTGACCGACTGAAAAACACCAATCTACGGTTACTAAGGCAACACTGAAAAATGGATTCAAACACCTTAATAAAATATCCAAGGAGAAATAATTTCAACCCCGAGATTTGCTGATGGCATCGTCATCTTAGCCGATTCACCTGAGGATTTGAATGAGTTTGTAAATTGTTTGGACTCCGTCTTGAGGAAAGAATTCATGATGAGAATCAATAAAATTAATGTAAAACAAAAATAGTGGAATGCACCCGAAATAAATTAGAAACCCTTATCGACGTCAAATTGGCAGATGAAAAGCTAAAGGAAGTAGGAGACCTTTGCTACTTAGGAAGCAAAATAACCAGTGATGGTCGAAAAAGTGAGTATATAAAAAGTAGGTTGACCCAGGCAAGGAAAGCCTTTTACAGAACAAAATTTTGACATCAAATATAGATTTAGGTATTAGAAATGTATAATATGAATCCTCTGTCTGGAGCGTCGCACTCTATGGACTATTGTCGCAGAAGAAAAGAGAAGAATAGAAGTGTTTCAAATGTGGTGTTACAGGAGAATGATGAAGATCAGATGGGTTGATGGAGTAATAAATTAAGAGGCTTTAAGACGAGTGTGAGAGGAGGCATGTTTCTGTCGACTGCTAATGGTGAGAAGAGATAGGTTGGTAGGTCACATACTAAGGCACCCTGGATTACCAAATATAGTTCTGGAAGGAAGGGTCAAGGACAAGAACTGTAGGAGTAGACCAAGGTTAGAATATGTTAAACATTGCCTCGGATGTAAGATGTGATATCTATCTAGAGATGAAATGATTAGCTCGGGACAGGGAGGCATTATCGTGATTATTTGTTCCCAACAACTAAGGCTTTCTAGATCTCTTTGTCGATGTTAGAATATTTTCAGAAATTACATTAGAACACAAAACTGACCTCAAGTGATCATCTATTAGCCTAGCTTTGAACGAAGTTGTGTTCATAATTTTCTGGTTGTTGTAGGAAGAACCCTCCATCTTGATGATATTTCGATACTAATTGGACGGCTTCCCAAAAAAAATTGGTTTTTGACGTTTCCTCTTATTAGCCGTAGAAACACCTTGCAATTCCTAGTTTGCGGAGAAATTTCGACAATGCAACGATTTTGTGTTGACTAATTCACAGCCAGCTGGCTTCCTTTCATTCCCTAAGAACTAACAGAACTTCATTCTCGGCAGAGTAAGACAAGAATAAACACCGGAAAAACATTTCACCATAGTGCTATTAAGGGAATTGTTGCGTCATCAGATCAGTAATGTTTTAAAATTGCACAAAATTATGTGTTCCATACGAAATCTTTGTTAAATATTACTAGTTTATTGCGAAGCTAAGTAAAAACCGCAATTATAATTACAACATCAGTGTATCCGGTGGTTTATCCTGACAGGAAAACATCCACAATTTAGCGTTCCCGGCCCTTCTCTAACACGAGGAAGACTTCAATCCAAGTTGCTTAGATTTGAGGAATCTGAAACGTGTGGCATTTAATGCAGTATGCACCTGTCTAGAATTTCGGCAAGCACGCTCATAATAATATTTAAAATATGTATTTAAATAAACTGCTGTTGCCTACAGTAAGCTCAAAGTAACATTTTTTAAAGTACGGTATCGTAATACAATTCATGAAACATAATTGAATTAAAGTGCATATCTCGATCCTCCCACGGAGTCCTCTTCAGCTTATAAGGCAAAATCTATTCTAATTAAAACTAGAGTAAAAACACTGGAATCTGTACGGAAAATATATCTTGTATTACATATCATGGTAAATGTTATTGCATTTTACGATATCCGTATTGCCTTCATCTCGATTTTGCACCTGCATCATTCACGCACTTAATTTGTGTTCAGGCCGCAATGAACTAAAACTTTTATTATCTTGTTCACAACGCCACGAGCCGGACAGATACTCTACTATAACCTACAGCTGATGAAAGATGACCAACACTTAAACGCAGGTCAGAAATAAGACCAAACTTTTAGCATTTATCAAATATGTCATTTTATTCAAGTGACAAGTGTCAGGCGGCGGCTTGTACTTGGACCAGTGGCAAGAGAGAAGGAGTGCCTACTTACAATCGAACACCTGTGCAACAACCGTGCCTGATCTGGACTGCTTTATACGGATTAAAAGGATTTTATTTCTCGTATCTTATTCTTCAGGCGACTTTCCAAAAATCAGGAGTAGGTGACGAAAATTTAGTTTTAATAATTAGTATTATGTCTCTAACGTCAACTGGAAACTTTACAGAGCTAGCAGGCAACGTGGAATAAAATGAATCTCTTATTTTTTGTTATAATTATTATTGTTATTGAAAATCCACAGCCTGCTTCCAGTCTTCGACCGGGTCCGGAATGGAATGAATGAAACCCCCATCTAGCGGCAAGGATATGAACTGTGCCGGCTGCCGAGGCCTGACGCACTCCTCTGGGGAAATGATTAAATGAATGGCAGATGAAATGAAATGATAGTGGAGAGTGTTGCTGGAATGAAATTGTGACAGGGAAAACCGGAGTACCCGGAGAAAACCCTGTCTGACTCCGTTTTGTCCAGCACAGATCTCACATTGAGTGACCAGGATTTGAACCACGGACCCAGCGTTGAGCGGCAGGCGTGCTGCCGCCTAAGCCACGGAGGCTTCATTGTTATTATTATTATTTATTATTTAAAGAATATGACATGTCGCCTCCGTTGCGTAGTGGTCAGAGTGCATAGCTGCCACCCCAGAGGTCCAAGGTTCGATTCCTGGCCCGGCCAACAAATTAAATTCTGGTCTGAAGGCTGGAACGTGGTACACTCAACATCGTGAGGCAAAAATGAGAAGAGGTGGATCCATTTTCCACCTCAGCCACCCTGGAAGTGGTTTTCCGTGGTTTCCTCACTTCTACTCCAGGTAAATTCCGAGGTGGTTCCTAACGTAAGGCCACGGTCACCTCCTTCCCGATCCTCACCGGTATTACAAATGCACACACTACTAGAGACACCACAATAACACAGGTTATCAGGCAATTTATTTATTTATTTATTTATTTATTTATTTATTTATTTATTTATACACACTCACCAAAGCACACGGGGCTGAAAGAAGACCACGATGTCCAAGTGAAACAACAACGACCTTCTCCTCAGCAGCTATTTTCGGAAGGTTATGATTATGAACAATACACGTTTTGTAAATAAACCCATTAACGACGAGCGAGAGTGCAAGCTTTCGTAGAAATATCACGCAGCCTCACACATATTTACGAGCACTTTAAAAATGACAACATTCACGTCAGATATTTTTAAATCACTATAGAGCTAAAAAATTAAAAATTCCAGTAACAGACCTTGTTCAGAATCTTCATTATCCCAGTCTTCACCTTCGGGCAGTATAATGTCCTCCTCTGCGAACTCGTCCTCCATAACAACACACACACAGGCACGTCTGCCTTGTCCAACATGCAAGAGGACACAGCGCGATAGTCTGTTATCGGGCAGGCCGGAATTGTGCGGCAAGTGATAACCGCAGTCAACACAGCATTATTATAATCCTTGTTAACAGAGAGGAATTGCAGTGGCCGTACTGTATCGTCCATCTGCATAACCCAGAGAGTGCAATAATGACAGAAATCCCACGATATTAATCAAAACACCGAGAAACATTTCATTATTTATGAAGTGTATTTTTTGTTCACGTTAGTAGCAACGTACTTGACGAAATGTTGTTGTTGTTGTTGTTGTTGTTGTTGTTTGAGTCTTCAGTCTCTTGACTGGTTTGTTGCAGCCCTACATGCCTCCCTGTCCTGAGCTAATTGTTTCATCTCTACATAGCTACCACACACTACATCCGAGGCAATCTGCGTAACATATTCTAACCTTTGTCAACCCCTACAGTTCTTGTCCTCGAACCTTCCTTCCATAACTAAACTTGCTATTCCAGGGTGTTTTAGTATGTGTCCTACTAACCTGTATCTTCTCTTCATTAGCAGTCGCCAGAAACATCTCTCCTCTCCCACTCGTCTTAATACCTCTTCGTTTGTAACCATATCTTCCCAACTGATCTTCATCATTCTCCTGTAACACCACATTTCAAACGCTTCAATTATCCTCTTTCCTGTTACACCAACAGTCCAAGTATCACTTCCATAGAGTGCCACGCTCCAGACAAAGGCTTTCAAAAGTGACCTCCTAATACATAAATCTATTTTCGATGTCAACAGATTCCTCTTTTGTAGAAATGCTTTCCTGCCTTGAGCCAACTTACTTTTTATATCCTCTTTGCTTCGTCCGTCACTGGTTATTTTACTTCCTAAGTAACAGAAGTCTCCTACTTCCTTTAGCTTTTCACCTGCCACTTTGATGTCCATAGAGGTTTCCCATTTATTTCAGCTGCATTCCAATATTTTTGTTTTACATTTATTAATTTTCATCATGAATTCTTTCCTCAAGACGGAGTCCATACTGTACCCGATACCTATTTTAGGCTATCGGCTACGCCAGCTGACATTAAGCTGTAGTTGAAGTTTTGGGAAGCATTCAGATAAGATAGCGCATCGATCGCGTCAAGAAGAAAGCCAAGATGACGTAGGAGGTCAAGAATCAAGGAGGCATTGAAATCTGTGAGAAGATAGAATTATTAATAAAGATGTGAAGCTTTATTGAAATGTATATGGGATTATAATAAGTTAAAACAACTTAGAAGAGTATATATGACATGAATTATATGTGGAAATAATTTTATGGAAATAAGTTATTGTATAACAGAACAGCCGAGAGGAGTCGGGTTCGAGACTATCTTCGTGACGTAGGAGCACCGTGGTGGGGAGAATCAGCCACGTGCCGCTCGGAACTCATAAGCTGGGACGCAGCGCTTAGCAGTTCAGTTAGGCTCAACGAGGCGAGCAGTACAGAGCAGTCCTATAGCACAGCGAGACGGGCATTGAAGGTCACGCAAAACACGTAAGCCGTCACGGCAAGTGTAGGCGACATATCTCGCATCACCGAGCAACAGAGGCCGAGCGGGTCATCGATCCAGCCGGGCTAGCCGAGAGGACAATTGTGGATAGCCGGGGTATTTCAAAACCGCACTGATCGCATATGAAGACTTTGTTTCAAGCTTCATTTCGACGTTGTTCGAACACAGGCTTTCACATTTAACATTATAACCATGCTGTTATATAATACATTCAAAGCGACTTTTTACTATTTCAAGTAAACTGAATGTTTAGCATAGGCTCTGATGAACATTACAGCGTGCATTTATAAGATTTTTATCTTATGCCATTTTCATGGATTACATATTACAGACAGATACAGGGTGTATCGTAATCTGGAACACTATCTAGTAAAATTTTTATTTTACTCAAGTAGAACTTCGCAGTAAGTTGAGAGAGGACTTACAATTCTCAAACTGAACATTTATCGGAACAGTGGCGTATATTAGAAGAAGAGTAGGGGGTCCGCTGTTACCATGAACTTTTCGAGAAGGAGTTGGACGATATCCGCTATGGGTAATTCGAGGTTCAACATGATCGAGTAAACGTGAATAGAGACAAGATGGCACCACAGAGCGATGGATTCGGTTCCTGACGAGAGGAGTCCAACAGCTGATTCGCTTGGGATTTCGAAGGAAAGCGTCATTTCATGGATGAAATGATATTCACGCCGATCTTATGAGAAATCTTTAGGTAGGGAAAATCGACGATCTTGGAAATTATATTACAACTGATAATGAAAGGTATTGTAAGAGTTCTATCTACCTGATACGATTATTTTCATGAATACTGGGCACACATGTATATTTTTCTAATAGGAGTGATTTGATTATTAAGACATGGTTTGAATTTATATACTTCGAATTTGCTAGAATATGGAGTGACCATATGATATGGCAGGCATCATTAATCGATATTCTCACCGTTGTTTGACTTTATTAAGAAGATGTTTGGTCTTATAGACATTTTTCCAGCTAGGATATTTTTCATGGATAGTTTTTTTTGTGTAACGAGTATTTCGAACTCGTGATCTGCAATTGATTATCAGAAACTACTTCGTCAGTTCATTGCATACTAGCGAGTGTGTATTATTCATCAGTAGGGATTTTTTTCCATTGGATTGTTTGGAGATATTAAGAAGTTATTCACTTTAGTGAATGAACGTCGCTTTTATATGACAACTAGAAACTTGTTGATTCCTTTCTGGTACATTCACTCATATAGTCCACGAGATGGGGTCTGTCGTATTTATACGATTGTATGGTGGTACTCGCCTTACCCATCGTTTAGGGAACTATCATCCAAGTCGACGGGGCGAGGTCCTTCGTATTTATACGATTGCACGGTGGTTACACATCTTACTCGCCATTGAGGAACTCATTTTATCATCCGAATGTACACGAGATGTAAGTGAATTAAACAAGGAACTACTAGTCACATATCAGTCGAAATTTTGTTAAATAAAGTAACGATAAATGTCAACAGGATTGCATTTAGTAATTCTTGTTTGCCAATCCAATATTTTGTTGCTATACTCTTTTGAGAGTAATTTCAGTTTAACATCTATTACAGCTGATGCTTTGATGATTTTTTATAATTGTGTTTGATACCTTTGAGAAGGATTTAAAGTAATTTAATCTTGTAAGATTAATCATTAATGGTCATAATTATTTTAAGGCAGATCAGTATTGCAGATTTTGATGTGAGAGATTATAGCACATTGGTGTTTTTCTACGATGTGAATTATGAAACTTGTGAAAGAGAATTTATGCTATTTGAAAGCAAATATTAAATTACTGAAGTAATGTTTTTCCAATTGTTTAAGAAGTTGTCTAGATGTGATCAGAGTAATTACAGTCATTGGAGATTATGTGCGTTAATAATTTGAAGCCATTTATATATTTTTGTAGATCATGCAACGTGGTTAGATGAAGTTTGTGATAGGCATTTTGTGGAATTTGCCATTTGATAGTTGCAACGTTGATAATGTATTTTGAAGGCGGACATGAGGTCGTTGTACCCAGTCTAGCGTATTTGTTGAAATTCATGCTGTATGTGCTGAATATTTATGGAGTTTTTGTAGCAATTCTTATATTCAAATGTGATATTTGGAATATTGAAGAAATATAATGTCGTTGTGGATAGTTAGATCCAACGTGATGTCGTGGAGACAATAATATTTTGGCATGATAATTAAATACGAGATATAACTTGGAAGTAATAAAACTGTAAGACAACGTTCTATAAACCCTATTAAACAATTTGTTAGGAAATTAAACAAATAAATGAAGTTTATAATACAAGATTTTCTGAAAATAATAATTAATGAAATAATAATCTGAGATTTAAGCATATTAACGATCTGACCTAATGAAATAAAAATCAGAATGACTAGATGAAATAATAAAATTAAATAACCAGATGATTGAAATTTAAATAAGTTGATAAATTAAATTTTGAAATAAATCGATGAATTAAATAAGTGGATGAATTAAAGATTGAATTAATTAAACTGATTGAAATAAATTATTAGACGATTGTAATGATGATGAATAACTGAATTAGAAGGTGATGATTAATTAAAGAAGCTGATGATTAATGAATTTATATGCAATTAAATAAATTTAATTGAGAGATAATTCGAAGGAATTGCAACTTGAAATGTGAATTTAAATGATGTTATGGTGAGGAATTAACGATTCTGACAGGAATATTTGGAATTTTGAAGCGAGAATTAATGTGAGAAATATTTAATTTTGATAATAATGATGATGATAACCAATGAGAATTTGAATTTTCTGTAATTCACAGATAAGAGATTAATGACGATGTAAATAATGTAAATTAATTAGTAAATGTTTAGGAACATTTGAGTAACATGTTCTACGTTCAAATTATACCATGCAAACCATAATTTATGTGATATTTAACAAGAGTGATTATTATATGTGTATGTTTAGGCAGATTAGTAACTTAATTAAATCCACATTGATGTTAAATTAAAGAGAATTAGGTCTCAGGTTTCACAAATGTCAGTGACGAAAGACATAGTGCGACAGTGATCCTGAGAACCCAAGAGAACTTTATACATTTTTCTTGATAAGTGGATTGAAATAAATTTGCATTAGAAAGGAGATGGTTCGATTTTTGGACAATGACAATTTAACTTTGCATTCGACCATACTCTCAGGTAGGAATTATATTTAAAATGTCTGTCTGACTTTCAAAGTAAAATAAATTTGTTTTTATCTTAGTTGTGATCTGATGATGGTGTGATGTTCCTTTTTCTTTCCTTGTCTTGAGTAAGGCTTATCCGGAAAGGAAGTGGTTTTGCTAGGAATTCAGTTGATGGCGCCCATTTATATTTGAATTATTTTTATTAACTTAAGCCCGTAACGACCCTAGAGATACTTTGTCTCGTGAAACCCACTGCTTTTTCAAGAATTCAACTGAATTTCCGACACATTCCTTATTTGACTAGAGGTTCATTTAACTCCGCTCTGTCCTGGAACTCCAGGGATGTGATGTTATAGCAGATGGGTCATCGCATCCCCAGGACGAACGGGTACAGAGAGAGAGGGAGAATTGGCGCCCAACGTGGGGCTTTTCGATTTTGTTAATTCGATGGAATCACATCAGATTTAGATTACTGAGAGATTGATCTCAAGTTCATTTAAGTGTGTTACAAAATTTATTATACTTAGTCAGACAATGTACTTGTGTGCCCAATCCAGTGTTCATGTTAATCGTATTAGTAATATCATGTTAGTTATAAGATATTTTCCCTATACCCAAGTGAATGCAGGAATTGAGACATTGCGATGTGTTGTTGTCTAACGTCTCTATATAATTCTATATTGAAATATAATTATGTTGCCAGAGGATTTAGCGAAGGTGTTAGGAGAGTTACAGACGGGTATGTCTGGAATTGCAGAAACCATTTCTAAGATGGAAACTGAAGTTAAAGAACAAATTAATAATTCAGAAGCTAGATTAGAAGCTAAATGTAAAGAGAATGTAAAATCATTACAGGCTAGTAATGAAGAGAATTTAAAATTATTGCAAACCAGTACTGAAGAAAATTTAAGGTTGTTACAGGCTAGTAACGAAGGTAATCTAAACGATAATTTGAAATCATTAGAAACTAGATTACAGTCAAATAGCAAAGATGAGTTGATGTTGTTAGAAACTAGGCTACAGTCAAATAGTGAAGCTAATTTGAAAGACAATTTTAAGTTATTAGAAGAAAGGTTACAGTCAAATACTGAAAGTCATTTAAAAGCTAGTGAAGCTAACTTGAAAGATAACTTTAAATCGTTAGAAGAGAAATTACAGTCTCGTAGTGAAGAAACTAATACTGAATTAGAAAATAAGTTAACCAGATTAGAGAATAGTTTAACTTTGAAGAACAATGAGATGTTGAAAACTTTACAATTAGACATCATTGCAGTAAACATGAAAGGAGAGGAAAATGTTCAGATATTAAGGAAAAATATTATCGAGTTAGAAAATAGAGGGGAAGAAAATATTTTTACTTTAAGAACAGACGTTATGACCATACAGAAAGACATTAAGTCAGATGTATCGAAGTTGAGATTCGACATCGATGGTTTAGTGGCAGATGTAGGAAAAATTCAAGATTGGTCTACCGAAGTATCTTTCGAGACTAAGATTAAGGGTCTAGAAACAAGTCTAGGTAACGAAATAAAAGATTTGAAGACAGTAATTGGGACCATTAAAGATGAAGTCTTGGGAGAGGTCAATTCTAATATAAAGTCGTTAGAAAATCAATTGCAGAAGGATATTAGAAAGATAGACGACGATATAGAGCAAAAGGTTAACGAAAACTTAACTTTATTTAAAAATAGAGTCGGAGCAATTGTTGAGGAACGATATAATGAGGTCGATGCCGAAGCAAAAGAGAAACGTGACGGGTTAGATGAAAAATTAATCGCAGGTATGGCAAACTTAGAAGCTAGGTTTACGGAAAGCAAGGAAGCGATGAAATTAGATTCAACACTATTTAGAACAGATGTGGATCTGTTGAAAGAACAAGTCGCGTTAGTGAAGAACACGTGCGAAGGAAAGATTGACAAGTTGAGGAACGATCTAGACGAAAGTAACAAGACGCAGGACGTTACATCGTTAGATGAGTTGAAGACTCAGGTCAAGAGATTAGCAGAAGACAGGGTGACGAAACTAGAATCCATAGTTAACGGTTTCACCAGTCATAATGTAACATCAGGGGAAACATTGATGAATCAAACAGCGATAGACCGCAGTATGACGAATCAAGACACGAGCATGGTAGAAGACCGTCAAATGCAACCGAATGTGACATTCGAAAGGGTCAGTTCAACCCCGCAGGAGAATCCAAGTTCGAGTAGGAGTACGTCGAGTCCAAGTGAACGATATTCAGGTCCAGTCACAATTATAAGGAACCTAGATGACAAACCGAGAAAGTTTTCGGGAAATACAGGTGTTACACCAGTAGAATTTCTGCGAGATATTCGAGACTACATGGCGGAACACAGGGTAGCCAAAGAAAGAGAGCTAAGGATAGTAGAACGCGCCTTAGATGGATCTGCACTTACGTGGTTTAGAGCGTTCAGAAGCAACTTTGCGAACATGGAGCAATTTGCCATGGCTTTCTTGAGGAGATTCTGGAGTGCCGAGGATCAACTCAACGTAAGAGCGGAGATGTACTCTAAACGCTATTCTACGTCACATCCGACGCATTACGCCAACTACTTCACGTCACAGCTGGCTAAATTACAGTTCCTTATTCCTCCATTGCCAGAAGAAGAGCTTTTGCAAGCTATAGCGCGACAGTTACCGATAGAGGTACAGCGATCTTTGATAGCATCGGGAGCCAATACGCTGGAACATTATGATGATATATTGAGGCGATTGGATTATACGAGCGCACAGGTTACACCGAGAAGTAATCGGAACGACAACAGAAACACGCAAGAAGTAAACGCGGTAGTCGTGGACAATGCAGTTCAAACGGATAGAAGGGATTCCTGGGAAAACCGACGGAACGATGGGAATCGAGGAAATATCCGTAATGCAAGAGGAAATGATCGATATAAAGGACCATATGAAAGGCCATACGATCAAGAAGCGAGAGATAACCGGTATAGGAATTATAACCAAAATTCCAGGTATCAGGACAGGAATCGGTATAATAACAGATATCGGGGAAGGAATAACTGGAACCAAGGGCAACAGTTTAATGGAAACGACCGACAGGAAGGCCGAAGAAACGATCCTGACGACAGAAGGGATAATCGTGGACATGAAAGGTCAAGACAAGAGGATAGACAGCCTAGTGCACCACTCGAGGAGACAATGAGAGATGTCAATCGAGCCAGCACGAGTGGCGAAGAAAAAAAAAAAACGTCAAATTAACTCCAGAGGAAAATGAAAATCATTGGGAATCAATCGTCATCGTAGAAACATATCAGGTCAAGGACGAGGATTTAATCGAGGAAGAAGATATAGTACAACGGGAAAATAGACATGAATTGCCAGTTATTAGTGTGGAAGTCATGGGAAAAGAAATAAAGACACTTGTAGACACAGGAGCTATGGTGAGCTTGATATCCATAGGTTGCCTGGATGAATTGAAATTATTAGGAAGAATTACAATGTTGCCAACTGTTGTTAGCAAAATTCAAGGGGTGATTCCAGACAAGAGTATGAAATGTAAAAGTCAGGTACTTTTAGATGTTGAGATTGGAACCAGAAGTTTTGAACAGATGTTCCTAGTAGTGGGTCAACTACATTTTGACATGATCCTAGGAGTGGATTTCCTAAGTGAGAGTGGCCTGATCATAGATATGCAGAGTAGGCGCATGTACTTTCAAGAAGGGGTTATGGAAAATCAAGAATCGGAGATGACATTCTTTAGAGAGGATATATTGGATGAAATTGTATGCAGCGTTGAAAGGTCTATAGAAGATAAAATTGGCATAACTAGTAAAATAAATCCAGAGATTAAGGGGCGGTTTGATCAAGTGATTTCAGAATACGAGGATATATTCAATGACAAACCAGGTCTCATAGAAAATTTTACATACAGCATCAAGTTGATGGATGACAAACCATACCATAAAAATTTATATCCCATTCCGGATAAATGGAAGGAGGAAGTTAGCATAATGATAAGCGACATGGAAACAGATGGAATAATTAAGAAAATGCCAACTGCTTATTTGAATCCTTTAGCTGTTGTCAAGAAACCTAACGGTAAGCTGAGGATATGTCTAGATGCCAGATCCCTTAACGAAAAAGTTCTTCCTGAACACGATAGACCACCTGTTATTCGTGAATTGTTACGCCGATTTAGAGGAAAGAGTGTCTTCTCGACAATCGATCTGACTAGTTCATATTATCATGTTGAGCTAGCAGAAGAGTGCAAACAGTACACAGGGTTCCTGTTTGACCATAAAACATATGTATTCAATAGGTTACCTTTTGGTGTGAAAAATAGTGGTCCGGTGATGATCCGAGCACTAGATCAAAATTTGTCAGATGCAGTTAAAGAGCATGTTGTAAGCTATATTGATGACCTGATTATAGCGTCTGAGACAGCGGAAGAACATATCAGACACCTTCAAATGCTTTTTGAAGATCTTAGAAGAACGAACTTCAAGGTGAACTTCAATAAATGTCAATTCTTTCATGAAGAAATTGAATTTCTTGGACATAGAATCGATGGAGATGGTTATAGGCCCAATCCAAAGAAGATAATAGCAATTTCAGAGTTTCCAACACCACGAAAGATTAAAGAGGTACGGCAGTTTTTAGGCATGTGTCAGTTCTTTTCAACACATTGTCCTGGATATACTGAGACAATGGCACCTCTGCAGGATTTATTAAGGAAGGGAAATCGATGGAAATGGGACGATAGATGCAATCAAGCGTTTTTAGCAGCCAAGAAAATGCTAATCCAAAATATCAAACTTGAGTATCCTGATTTTACAAGACGATTCTTTGTAGAGACAGACGCATCCAAAATAGGCATTAGTGGAATCCTATATCAGCTGGATGATGACAAGAAACATAGATATTTAGCTTTCACCAGTCGCAAGCTTAGGAATTGTGAGAAGAATTACTATGCAACTGAGTTAGAGGCATTAGCAGTGGTTCATGCTCTCAAAACGTGGAAGAAGGTGTTGTTTGGACATGACATAACAGTGATCACAGATCATAAAGCTCTCCAATTTATTATGAAGACAGACTTAGCGAGTGACCGCATCACCAGATGGGCTCTGTTCTTACAGCAATTTAACCCAACTGTTGTACATAGACCGGGGAAGTTAAATCTGTTAGCAGATGTGCTGAGCAGAAACCCTTGTGAAGAAGTAATAGTCAACCATATAAATTTGATTCAAGAGGATAGTGGTACTCTAGAAAAGTTGAAGTTGTTATCGCAAACTCAGAAGAGATATGCACCTTTGCGAAGAATTTACCGTTTTCTGACACGTAGGATGGATAACACTGATCCAGATTTTCAAAGAACTGAGATAGAGGCTAGAAGACATCATATTATGGGAGGTGTTATATGCCAATATATTGACCAGGATCATACTAGACTTAGAGTAGTGATCCCACCCAAGCTTGTCAAACCAGTTATTTGGATGATACACCGAACTGCAGCTCATGTAGGTGTAGACAAGACTTTGGCTCTCGCTCAAGAAACTTTTGTGTGGAAACAAATGGGACAAACGATTCGCGACGTCATAAAGACCTGTGACAGTTGTCAGCGAAGTAAATACTCATCTAAGTTAATGAAAGAAGTTCCCAGATCAATATTACCCAGCAAGCCAAGAGAACTTTTCGCGACGGACATTTTTGGTCCGATTCCTCGTTCGACGAAAGGCAATCAATTCGTTTTAGTAACAGTCGATGTATTTTCGAAGTACGTATCTCTATGCCCTATACAGAAAGCTACGTCCAAGTACGTAATAAATCGACTTGAGAAAACAGTTATTCCGAGCATGGGGAAACCTGAAGTTTTGTTGAGTGACCATGGATCGCAATTTACTAGCATGGAATTTTCTACTGCTATGGAACGTTTAGGAATCAGGCATGTGTTTAATTCTGTACGGTATCCAGAGGGAAATCCCGCCGAAAGAATTATGCCGGAGATAAGTAAGCTGTGTCGCTTATATGTGTCAAGGCAACACCATAGATGGATGGAAGTGATACCCATCATTAGCCAATGCTTGAATTCCACAGTACATGAAAGCACAGGACAGATTCCGTCCATGCTTCATCATGGATTGAAACCAGATAGACCATGGGATAGAGTCGTGAGGGCACCAGCAGATCCTCAACCCACACAAGAAAGAAGAGTCGAGATGGCAGGAGAGAGGCTCAGAAGACAGGCGGAGAAGAGAGCCAGGAGACAGGCAGGAAGGAGGTTCCACGAGCCATTTCAAGAAAATGATGAGGTGCTGATTAGGAAGCCAGTCACTTCGAACCTACAGCTGAAGATCTACCATAAATTCGCTCCATTGTACGCTGGACCGTTCCGTATTGAACAAACATACCAGAATAATAGCTATAAGATTGTCAGAATGGATACTGATGAAGTTATAGGAACTTTTAATGCAGCTAGCATCAGGAAATACCATCATGCTGAGTAAAGGAAATTGTAGAGCTATCGTGTACATGTATAATATATTGAATGCCTGAGAGTGTATTTTTTTTTCTCAATCCTGATAAAAAAAAATAGGAGATGTACGGGAGAGATGTACCCGATACCTATTTTAGGCTATCGGCTACGCCAGCTGACATTAAGCTGTAGTTGAAGTTTTGGGAAGCATTCAGATAAGATAGCGCATCGATCGCGTCAAGAAGAAAGCCAAGATGACGTAGGAGGTCAAGAATCAAGGAGGCATTGAAATCTGTGAGAAGATAGAATTATTAATATAGATGTGAAGCTTTATTGAAATGTATATGGGATTATAATAAGTTAAAACAACTTAGAAGAGTATATATGACATGAATTATATGTGGAAATAATTTTATGGAAATAAGTTATTGTATAACAGAACAGCCGAGAGGAGTCGGGTTCGAGACTATCTTCGTGACGTAGGAGCACCGTGGTGGGGAGAATCAGCCACGTGCCGCTCGGAACTCATAAGCTGGGACGCAGCGCTTAGCAGTTCAGTTAGGCTCAACGAGGCGAGCAGTACAGAGCAGTCCTATAGCACAGCGAGACGGGCATTGAAGGTCACGCAAAACACGTAAGCCGTCACGGCAAGTGTAGGCGACATATCTCGCATCACCGAGCAACAGAGGCCGAGCGGGTCATCGATCCAGCCGGGCTAGCCGAGAGGACAATTGTGGATAGCCGGGGTATTTCAAAACCGCACTGATCGCATATGAAGACTTTGTTTCAAGCTTCATTTCGACGTTGTTCGAACACAGGCTTTCACATTTAACATTATAACCATGCTGTTATATAATACATTCAAAGCGACTTTTTACTATTTCAAGTAAACTGAATGTTTAGCATAGGCTCTGATGAACATTACAGCGTGCATTTATAAGATTTTTATCTTATGCCATTTTCATGGATTACATATTACAGACAGATACAGGGTGTATCGTAATCTGGAACACTATCTAGTAAAATTTTTATTTTACTCAAGTAGAACTTCGCAGTAAGTTGAGAGAGGACTTACAATTCTCAAACTGAACATTTATCGGAACAGTGGCGTATATTAGAAGAAGAGTAGGGGGTCCGCTGTTACCATGAACTTTTCGAGAAGGAGTTGGACGATATCCGCTATGGGTAATTCGAGGTTCAACATGATCGAGTAAACGTGAATAGAGACAAGATGGCACCACAGAGCGATGGATTCGGTTCCTGACGAGAGGAGTCCAACAGCTGATTCGCTTGGGATTTCGAAGGAAAGCGTCATTTCATGGATGAAATGATATTCACGCCGATCTTATGAGAAATCTTTAGGTAGGGAAAATCGACGATCTTGGAAATTATATTACAACTGATAATGAAAGGTATTGTAAGAGTTCTATCTACCTGATACGATTATTTTCATGAATACTGGGCACACATGTATATTTTTCTAATAGGAGTGATTTGATTATTAAGACATGGTTTGAATTTATATACTTCGAATTTGCTAGAATATGGAGTGACCATATGATATGGCAGGCATCATTAATCGATATTCTCACCGTTGTTTGACTTTATTAAGAAGATGTTTGGTCTTATAGACATTTTTCCAGCTAGGATATTTTTCATGGATAGTTTTTTTTGTGTAACGAGTATTTCGAACTCGTGATCTGCAATTGATTATCAGAAACTACTTCGTCAGTTCATTGCATACTAGCGAGTGTGTATTATTCATCAGTAGGGATTTTTTTCCATTGGATTGTTTGGAGATATTAAGAAGTTATTCACTTTAGTGAATGAACGTCGCTTTTATATGACAACTAGAAACTTGTTGATTCCTTTCTGGTACATTCACTCATATAGTCCACGAGATGGGGTCTGTCGTATTTATACGATTGTATGGTGGTACTCGCCTTACCCATCGTTTAGGGAACTATCATCCAAGTCGACGGGGCGAGGTCCTTCGTATTTATACGATTGCACGGTGGTTACACATCTTACTCGCCATTGAGGAACTCATTTTATCATCCGAATGTACACGAGATGTAAGTGAATTAAACAAGGAACTACTAGTCACATATCAGTCGAAATTTTGTTAAATAAAGTAACGATAAATGTCAACAGGATTGCATTTAGTAATTCTTGTTTGCCAATCCAATATTTTGTTGCTATACTCTTTTGAGAGTAATTTCAGTTTAACATCTATTACAGCTGATGCTTTGATGATTTTTTATAATTGTGTTTGATACCTTTGAGAAGGATTTAAAGTAATTTAATCTTGTAAGATTAATCATTAATGGTCATAATTATTTTAAGGCAGATCAGTATTGCAGATTTTGATGTGAGAGATTATAGCACATTGGTGTTTTTCTACGATGTGAATTATGAAACTTGTGAAAGAGAATTTATGCTATTTGAAAGCAAATATTAAATTACTGAAGTAATGTTTTTCCAATTGTTTAAGAAGTTGTCTAGATGTGATCAGAGTAATTACAGTCATTGGAGATTATGTGCGTTAATAATTTGAAGCCATTTATATATTTTTGTAGATCATGCAACGTGGTTAGATGAAGTTTGTGATAGGCATTTTGTGGAATTTGCCATTTGATAGTTGCAACGTTGATAATGTATTTTGAAGGCGGACATGAGGTCGTTGTACCCAGTCTAGCGTATTTGTTGAAATTCATGCTGTATGTGCTGAATATTTATGGAGTTTTTGTAGCAATTCTTATATTCAAATGTGATATTTGGAATATTGAAGAAATATAATGTCGTTGTGGATAGTTAGATCCAACGTGATGTCGTGGAGACAATAATATTTTGGCATGATAATTAAATACGAGATATAACTTGGAAGTAATAAAACTGTAAGACAACGTTCTATAAACCCTATTAAACAATTTGTTAGGAAATTAAACAAATAAATGAAGTTTATAATACAAGATTTTCTGAAAATAATAATTAATGAAATAATAATCTGAGATTTAAGCATATTAACGATCTGACCTAATGAAATAAAAATCAGAATGACTAGATGAAATAATAAAATTAAATAACCAGATGATTGAAATTTAAATAAGTTGATAAATTAAATTTTGAAATAAATCGATGAATTAAATAAGTGGATGAATTAAAGATTGAATTAATTAAACTGATTGAAATAAATTATTAGACGATTGTAATGATGATGAATAACTGAATTAGAAGGTGATGATTAATTAAAGAAGCTGATGATTAATGAATTTATATGCAATTAAATAAATTTAATTGAGAGATAATTCGAAGGAATTGCAACTTGAAATGTGAATTTAAATGATGTTATGGTGAGGAATTAACGATTCTGACAGGAATATTTGGAATTTTGAAGTGAGAATTAATGTGAGAAATATTTAATTTTGAGAATAATGATGATGATAACCAATGAGAATTTGAATTTTCTGTAATTCACAGATAAGAGATTAATGACGATGTAAATAATGTAAATTAATTAGTAAATGTTTAGGAACATTTGAGTAACATGTTCTACGTTCAAATTATACCATGCAAACCATAATTTATGTGATATTTAACAAGAGTGATTATTATATGTGTATGTTTAGGCAGATTAGTAACTTAATTAAATCCACATTGATGTTAAATTAAAGAGAATTAGGTCTCAGGTTTCACAAATGTCAGTGACGAAAGACATAGTGCGACAGTGATCCTGAGAACCCAAGAGAACTTTATACATTTTTCTTGATAAGTGGATTGAAATAAATTTGCATTAGAAAGGAGATGGTTCGATTTTTGGACAATGACAATTTAACTTTGCATTCGACCATACTCTCAGGTAGGAATTATATTTAAAATGTCTGTCTGACTTTCAAAGTAAAATAAATTTGTTTTTATCTTAGTTGTGATCTGATGATGGTGTGATGTTCCTTTTTCTTTCCTTGTCTTGAGTAAGGCTTATCCGGAAAGGAAGTGGTTTTGCTAGGAATTCAGTTGATGGCGCCCATTTATATTTGAATTATTTTTATTAACTTAAGCCCGTAACGACCCTAGAGATACTTTGTCTCGTGAAACCCACTGCTTTTTCAAGAATTCAACTGAATTTCCGACACATTCCTTATTTGACTAGAGGTTCATTTAACTCCGCTCTGTCCTGGAACTCCAGGGATGTGATGTTATAGCAGATGGGTCATCGCATCCCCAGGACGAACGGGTACAATACCATTCAAATTCTCTGGCGTGTCGGCCAAGATGACGATGTCATCAGGAAATCTCAAACTCCACTATTGGAAAGGGTGTTACAATAACTACATTGTCACCACCGCCTATGTTCGACGTGAAAGTGCAATATCCCCGCACAGATGGCAGGTCACAGCACTAGCAGTGGAGGGTAGCCTATATAAAGCGTATCAAATGGAACCAACTAGGGGCCGGTTCTACCACATCCGGGTAAAAGCTGCGAGCAGCAACCCGGGTGATGAACTATCTGCAGGTGTAAACCTCTGTGCATCTTGGGCAGCGTTCTACCACTTCCGTGCAAGTTCCGGGCAGCTGCGCGGAACCTTATAACAAAATACAGGGTTTGGCCAGCCTGATTTTTGTTAAATTTGAGTACTCGATGAGTGAGCTACCTATCGTTAGATGCGTTAACTTTCTTTTCGTTTCGCTTTTGTCCGTTGTTTGTTGATAGCACGTGTTCTTGGGTTTCAACAAGATATAGTACCAAACCTTCTCGCGACACTTTTTGGGCAGTATAAACCTAGCATGTCTTTCAGTTCTCGGAGGAATGCAACTGAATAACCATACCTAACCCCAATAATCGAAAACTAGACAAGCATACAGTTCTCGGAGGAATGCAACTGAATAACCATACCTAACCCCAATAATCGAAAACTAGACAAGCATGCAGTGCTTTTCAAGGAGGAATAGCCTGTGAAATATGTGTCTAGCAATAGGCTACTTCGCAATCTGAGTACAGGCTTAGGCCTATATGAGTTACAGACATGTTGTGACAAGGCTTGCAGTGCATAGGTTCAATCATAAAATGTATGACAAATCAAATTATCACACTCCAGGCGACAAGTTTGTTTGTAAACTCTGTAAAATGAATGAAACGGAATGCGCACATTTGTGCATAATTAGATAGTTCTCTTTGCTGTATATTACGAGAGATTTCACTCTTTTTGCACAGCTATAGACGGTATCTTGGATAAGTCTTGTTGCAAAGTTCACATTTACACTTTTCGTTTGGCGGATGGAATGATTTTGTCACACATATTTTGGTTGCCTCCGGTGAGCGGCGGGTGGGCTGAGCGGCGATTCTCAGGTCGACGAGGGTCAGAAGTTATTAGCCAGTTTACAACCCTTCCGTTGAGCGGCGGATTCTTTGGTCACTGGACATACCAGCGCACCTGCACGGAAAAACCAACCCTACCGCGTTGGTAATACCAAAGAGCCAGTACACATCTCTTGTGTGAGAATACTGATTATAAATTACATCTGCCCTGGTGCAGTAGGCTATAGTCTGTCATTATTAGCCTATTTTCAATTTTGAAAAATAGGCTTATGAGATCACCTTTTGTCCGTGTGTGTGTGTGTGTGTGTGTGTGTGTATGTGTGTGTGTGTGTGTGTGTGTGTGAGGTGTGTGTGTGTGTCCCCTAATAAAATCTAAACGGCTGGAGCGATTTCAATGAAACTCGTTAAGTTCATAGCACTATTCCCAGCGACCTCGACCGTGCTCTTCAAATTTTGTTACGTCTCACCAATCCAACATGGCGGCTGTGCGAAATATTTCACTAGAATTCAATATCTCCGAAACTATTACCGATATCGCCCTGATATTGTGCACGGTGATAAAGGGCACTACTAGAAGTTCACCTATGAGACTTTCAAAAACCTGGTGACTACAAAACCAACATGGCGGTCAAGCGAAGTTGAGACTTTTAAATAGACTTTTCTCGCGATTTTACTATCCAAACGTAATGAAACTTGGTACAGAAAAATGTTTATACACATTGTAATGCACTGGAGTCTAATTTAGTTCAATTGTTTACATAACCTCTAAATTGCGGCTGTGCGAATTATTTCACTGGCATTCTATATCTCCGAAACTATTACAGATATCACCCTGCAATTTTGTACGGTGATAAAGGATACTGATACAAGTTTATCTATGTATATTTCATAAACCTGTAAAGTACAAAACGAACATGGCGATCAAGCGAATTTGAAATATTTTAATAGACTTTTCTCGTGATTTAACTCTCTGAGCGCAGTGAAATGTGGTACAGTAAATGATTTTGCAGATTGTAATGCACTGCCATCTAATTTAATTCAATTGTTTACATAACCTCAAGATGGAGGCTGTGCGAAATTTTAAAATTAAGTTTTTATTTCTTGTGTCGTAATCATGCGATCGAAGTGAAAGTTTGCATAATGAACCTAGGCAATAATTGTCCTTGAATGGTACATAACTCTATGGCCTATACATATAACAATCCTAAATGGCGAGCTTCCGAAATATTTAGACGGTTCTCAATATCTATGAAACTTTTACAGCAACCAAACTGATTTTTTTTATGTTCATAGAGACTATGAACATATGTTCACCTATAGGACTTTCAGTAACCTGGTGAGCACAAATCCAACATGGCGGCGACGCGAAGTATAAATATTTAAATGGACGTTTCACGCGAATTAACTATCCGAGTGCCGTGAAACGTTGCACGTTAAATGCTTATACAAATGTTGATCCACTGGCATCTAATTTATTTCAAATGTTTGCATAATCACAAGATGGCTGCTGTGCGTAATTTTAAAATCTCGTTTTTACTTCTTGTGTTCTAATCATGCGATTGAAGTTTGAATACCACACGTACACAATAATCTTAATGTAATAGTACAAAAATAAAAATCCAACCTGGCGACAATCTGAAATATTTAGACGGTTCTCAATATCTACGAATTTGTTGCAGCAATTAAACTGAAATTTTGTATGATGATAGAGGCAATTAACATGAGCAGGATATATGAAAATAGGCTGTATAGTTCTTCACGGAACTCCTTGTTTTTATTACTTGTACATCTAACTACGGCAATACAATAATTGTCAACGATAGCTGATAAAAACTCACCAAAGTATGCAACTGTGAGCTCATTGCAGTATGGCGAGTCACACTCCCTCTTATTTCTATTTTTCTTGTTTTAAAATAGTTTGATGATAAAATTGATATAATGTTCGTTATGTTATAGCCATTGTATTACTAGAAGGAGAGCGCAACGTCGATACAGCGTAGTTGCAATCACGTCACTTCCCGGCGGTCAATCAGAACGCAGGCGCGTCGAAGTGAGTTGATCGCACGAGCTTAGTACTTCGTATTCTTCCAATGCGTTTCTTGTACACAAAATGATTTCACTGCAGTTGTTGTGGCATTTTCTGTTGAACAAAGGTATCCCGTTTTTTAACTAGTAACTTAGAAATATCTAACACATATTTGTAAGAAATTTGAAAACATCCAGTAAAGCCGTAGCCATTCTTACTTAGCGAACATACTTAGGCTTACTGCCGGACAACGAATTTTATTTGTATCTTTTAATACATTACCTTCATTAATTAGTTCGCGCATCAATTACGCCTATCTCAGCCACATTGTGATGCAATTACATTAAGTAGCCTACGAAGGTAGAGAAAGAGGGTGACCAAAGAATCCGCCACTCAACGGAAGGGTTGTAAACTGGCTAATCACTTCTGACCCTCGTCTACCTGAGAATCGCCGCTCAACCCACCCGCCGCTCACCGGAAGTCACCCATATTTTATGAAGAAAACCATTTACCGTATAACGCGTCACCACAGACCTAAGCTCGTAGTTCTGTTTGACATGGCGTTAGTGATGTAGAAAACTGTAAAATGCAATGCCCCAAATATCAGGTGTTATGCTGTATAAGCAAAACACCAAGTCTGTGACAATGTATAGTAGGCCTTGTGCCCGATAATCTGGCTTTGGATTGGGTGGCCCGACATACACTTCAACCCTCACCCAGAATTCGGTACAACGCGAAAGAAAAAAAAATCTTGAATGTCCGAATCAATTTTGGCCAAAAAAAAACTGTGTCGGGAACGAGATTCAAGCAATCCCGGGGTCCTTACAATGATGGGTACAACTGGGGTAAAATCTCAAAATTGATCCGGTGGACACACAAGTATGACAACGAACAAGAATGACAAAAAACTCCGCTGTTAAGATAAAACTCATCCACCATTTATTACAGAACCACACCACTAAATACATAGAATCACACACAGAAGCCTACCTCCGCTCGGAGACTTCTCAAAATTACTCTTGACGTGCAAATAAAAAAACATTACGCAGAAGCAAAATTCAAATTAATGAGGACAAAAATCTCCGGGCGTCCTAATCTTTGGATACAAAATAACTTACGGAGATCAGAGCTATATCATTCAGTATTACAACCATTACTTCAAAATGCTATGTCACCTCTCCGCTAATAGTCCATAAATGAGCAGGTGCATAAATCTGAAAAGATATTCAAAGAAAAAAAATTGTTGCCTCATTCGATCTCCTTCTAACTAAATGTAATCACCAAAATAGGAAAAAGAATATTGTTATGTATGGATGTCACTGGCGTTAAAGAATTTATTTTCAGACCTTTTATTCATGTATTAAATACTTTCATTATTATTTTCACTGGTTTTCGTTCAGCTGTGCCTCACTCAGAAAAATGACTGGCTGTTGGCTTTTACATTCATCACTTTACATTTTAACATCTTTATGGTCCCAGATATATTTTTTTATTTATTTATTAATCACTGCATGCTCTTCACATATTTATAACTACACCATAAACATTTAAGTAGATGGCCTCCGCCTATCTGTATTATTTTTCAACTGACAATTGCCTCAAAATTTCATCTACTTGAACCTATCACGTAACATTAATTATAATCATTTATTTTATTCACCTCGCTATATCGAGAACCTTTAGTTTCATCATAACTTCGTATTATGCAACCCTGCTATTTTATCAATGCAGTATCATTATTTACACAACCTTGTATCAGTCACCTACCAAACGCATCTCCTCATGTTAGCATGCAAAGGGAAACCTCAGTGACGTGTGAGTGTTTAACATAAATGTGATGTGCGCACAAAAAGTGGCCCATTAAGTGTAAATGAATCCCTTGTAATTTAATCCTGTTCAAACCATAATTTGTCATCCAGGTTGCACCAATTCAAAGAACACAGCGACTTAACACGCTGAAAGATCCCTGTACTCATTATATTTTGAAGCATCCATACATTTATTTTTAAACCCTAAATATGACTGCATTAATCTCTCAAAAGAAAACTTAACATTTACTATCCTATTAATCATGTCATTATATCGCATTTTATCCTTATTGATTAACTTCTATTTCGATTTTTGCCCAACTGTCCAAATCTTAGTAACCACTACCCATTAACCACTACTTAAGAATTAACATGGTTTTCAGTACCTTTCGGCCACCTCAGTTTTGGTTCCGCTGACACGTTTCCTGGGGGTTTGGGTCCACGTTCTTCCCATTGAACATCCTCCCCTCTCGTCCTGGATCCAGCTCGCGACCCTCGGGGTGTCCATGGTCCTGGCTCGCCTTCGTTTCCACGTCATCGTAACAGCTTCCACATACTAAACTTAGCTTGCCATCTCTTCGCTCGTAAAGTTCTTGACACAAAACTCGCACTGGTCTGTACTGATAGCCTTTATGTCCGTCCAATACATCGCTGCAATTTTCATGTCGACTATGCCAAGTAATATCAACTCATGGCCGTGAAAATAACTCTAACGGCACAGGTTATATCGTATGCGTCTACACAAGCATGTACTCATAAGGTATTACGTCCGTCCTTGACCTAGAATGTCGCTCTATATTTGGACTGCACTCAGCTTATCTCTCATAGTTCACTGACCCTGGACACTCATTTGTCTGGTCGTCAAACAAAAGCACATCGCTTCGTTCATATGTTCTGGGCGTCAGTTATATAGCGCACGGCCCATACAGTCCCGTACCTGGTAAAAGCTTGAGACACCACGTGTGTCTGCTCGCACTTTATTGTACAAAATGACTAGTGTCTCACAACATAATGCATTATGATCTGCGTTATAATATCACCTCGCCACATTCAGCTTTAGTATTCGTTAACACAGAGCTGTCCACGCAAGAAATAATACTGATCCTTTCAGCTATGTCCCAAAAACTGTCGGAATACCACACTGGTTCCAAGCGGCCACGATACGACTGCTACTACACACTTGTTAGGAACTTCAGCGTGCGGCGACACAAAAATAAAGATGAACTTCGGCATACGGCGACACAAAAGAAAGTGAACTTCGCTGGACGGCGATGCAAAATAAAGTGACCCGCTTCTCCGGTGTGACCTTTCCACCTCAACTTTTCCTGGAGCTCCTCAGCGCCCTCTACACTTCTGGAAACTTCGCCTAGTCATGCTGTCGACTATGTCCATGACGTAAAAACATCAACCTCAGGTTACTTCCGCTTGCATCCTTCCTCCTGCTATGCGACGTTGCCAGAGCTCTCAAAATCATGCGATATCGGTCACAGCCTACAGAACCTGAATAATGTCCTGTACACTCTGTATTTTTCACGCACACTTGTGCGAATTTATTAAATTATATGAGCACTACATACAGTATTCCAAAACATGTAATTGAGATAATTTTTTGAAATCTATGATGGTACCGTACGGTAATCACTAGGCGGTCGTACTTCATGTTCAATCAACCGCAGCAAATATAAAACTGTTGGCTTTTGTAGCCTGAACCGGACGAAGAACTCCTCATTCGACCAAATTTCATAATGCTCCAGCCGATCTCTGTTCCGCTTTGGACGTGTGACTGCATCTTCTTCTTCGTCGACAAAAAAGTTATACATTTCCAGGATGTCAGTTATCTCTTCCAAAACCTTAAGAAAAATATATGCTCAGTGACTGTTGCATCGCTTATAATTAATAAATGATTGTAATTATATCATTATGTGACAACAATATTACCAAATGATTCTAATTGTATTACACTATTAGTAATTTATGAAGAGGTTATGTATAGCATAGATGATGCAAAGAAACATTTACGCACGGCTCAAATCTGGCTGGTAATGCTTTATCGGCCTCTCGAAGCTCCCGAAAATGTACACTCCGGGTAGACAAAGTTTATATCGCCGATAGCGCTACCCGTTGATGGTCGAATGGAAATTCTTACTTATTCCGACGGGCAAGTTATCGGCCTCTTTACCCGGGTGTGGTAGAACCGGCCCTAGGGCGAATTAGAAGGGCCTTCAGGAGACACCCTGCCATACCCCCAACATGTCCTGATATCACCCATGCCTACCGACGATCAAGATTCCTGCACACAAACCGACCCCCCTCCCGAAACATGCACCCAAACTGACCCCCCTCCAGCCCCTGCCCAAGAAACCACTTCTCCCTCAGAGAAGGACACTCACGATATTCCAGCCACTACAGTCACAACTCAAGACGTTATTTCTCCATCAGAGAATGACATCGCACGAACTACTCAAACCCCACACCCACCTTCCCCTCCAAGAACACAGGCGCCGCGACGCCCAAACCCAGACCACACCCAACACTGGTCATACAATGCTTTAATTGCCAGTGGCTGCACCACACAGCTGCTGCGTGCACTCGCAAAGCCAGATGCAACAGGTGTGGTGGTCCACACCGGCACTCTGTATGCACAGTGCCAAGAGAGTCTCCCACATGTGCGAACTGTGGCGGGAAGCACGCAGCGTCTTAATCCCGGGTGCAGGTGCATCAAGTCAACCATAAAACACCAGCAATTAACGTCACGACAACGCCAAGAACATATGCACACGCAGCAACATAAACACATCCCCTCACTGCTCTCTCTCCCCATCTCCCCTCCAAGCTTTACACAATTCCAAGACACAGCCCTCACACCCCGCGACGCCGCTGTGTACCTGCTCGAGTGGCTAGTCACGGCCGGCCCACCCGGGATGGTATCCAGCAGTCCGCGAGTTCGATTCCCCTACTAAGCCTCACTGCACCTCATGCCTCTTGTCGCTGACACTCTTTCTCCCTTCTTTCAAATTCTTGTCTCTCAAATTACAACAATTACGAGCCCTCTGGCTCATTTTGATATTTACACTATGCTGCATATTGGTAACCTCCAAACCCCCTATCCTTCATCCCATAAACCTCAGGTCATATTCTGGCCAATTAGATTCCAAATGTATCACTCACACATCCACACCCATTCAGTCACAGGAATCCAAAACCCTCTTGATAAGCCACTAAAGGCCCCTAGTTGGGCTGAGAGGCCAAAATTTAGGCGCGCCTGAGTTCGCAATCGCAGCGGAGAACGGTGTAGTCGCTGTCGCAATGCGGACAAGCAGCGATTTATCTATGTCCAAAGAGGCATTATCATTGGTTTTCAGGCCAAAGGTGGAAGCATTTCCGAAACGGCTACGTTTGTAAACTGTTCCCGTGCCACTGTAGTTAAAGTGTGTCGTGCATGGCAAAATGGCGCTATTTAAAACCGGCGCCGAGGCAACTGTGGTTCACCACGGACCATAGATGAGAGGGCTGCGGATATATGTACGGGCGAATAGACGTGCAACAGTAGAGCAACTGACCTCCAGATGAACCACGGGGCTACCAACCATGTCTCCTCAACTACCGTTCAGCGAACGTTGCTGCGTATGGGTCTTCGCAGCAGGCACCTGGTTCATGCACCCATGCTGATTGCTGTTCATTGGCAACGAAGGCACGCCAGTACCGCAACTGGACGTCCACTGAGTGGCGGCAGTTGGCCTTTACCGATGAATTACGTTTTATGCTCCATCGGAGAGATGGCCGCTGGCTTATACGGCGTGAAACGTCTAAACGCAACACGCTGCAACAATCGCCGAACGGGTCCAGGCCGAAGGTATGGTGTGGGGGAAGGTTTTCGTGGCATTCCCTGGGTGATCTCTTTCTTCCAGCACGTCTCGCAGCGGTCCGCGCTGTATAAGGTGGTTACGCAGGCTATTCACTGGACAGTGTAATACTCCACAAATCCACGCAGGTGAACATCCAACGTAATATCTCACGAATTGTTATTGTCATTTATTTCCATTCATTTCATCTCTCACTAACTCCTCTCATGAGCTTGGCGTCAGGAAAGACATCCGGCCGTAAAAACACCCGCCGCATAGACTTCCATAATTATAAATTCCATACTATGTTCTATCCTAAAGAGATGATAAAGATTATAATATTGTTGTTTTAGGGGGCACAACAGCGAGGTCATCTGCCCTTCGTAACACAGTTAAGACACACATTTTGATTGTTTAAAAATGTTGAGTTGATACTACTGTATATAAAAAACTGTCAAATTTAATAATAATCTAAATAAGAAAACAACTTAATTTAAAATAATAAAATAATACTGTAATAATAATTACCTAAATGAGAAAACAGTTCAAAATCTTTAATGGTATCCGACTCGTAATAATTAACAATACACGAGACGTTCACAAGAAACTAAATGGGCTGAAGTGGTACGGACATATGACAAGAATGGAAGAATATAGAGTACCAAAAAGAATATTTATGGAGAAAATACCAGGACGAAGGCCACGAAGAAGGCCCAGAAAGAGGTGGATAGATACGGTGAAGGAAAGAATGGAGAAAAGAGGAGTAAAAGAAAAAGAAGTATTGAAAGAAGGAAATGAATGGTGGAGGGATAGACGACTGTGGAGGTCCTTGATTCACAACCCGACCCAAGGAACTGGAAACGGGAAATGAAGAAGAAGAAGAAGAAGAAGAAGAAGAAGAAGAAGAAGATTATCAACGAGAAATATGACCGACAAAACAGCGTCACTTATAACAATTCTAAAATTCTTCTTAAAAAAAGGCAATAAATAATTTTAAAAAGGCTTTCCAGCATCTTTATTAGGCGATTAACTGGCAATCAATCATCTCTAGATGTTGTAATCAGGAATCTCCCACACTTTTCCTTCTTAGCGATTTGCTGACTCGTGCTAATCTTTTCTACAAGAAATATGATGTAAACGTTTCGTGACCTTCACATTATGTCATGACGTGGTCTTTGACCCTTCCTCAACGACTGTGCTACCCTCTCTCAAACACAGTTTTGTTTCATGCCACGACGCGATTTCTCCACACACAATCATTTCTGAATTGTCGTTCTGCAGTCATTCCGAACCAAGGAGTATTAAGGAGGCGCCCTAATGGTCAGAGAATGAAGCCAGCGGGCACGCTACTGAGATCTTCTTCTTCTAGTAAGTAAGTCTGTAGTTAGTATTATAGTTTTCATTACATTCTCGTCTTTCACTAGCACCCAAACCATAAGGGGCCGATAACCTAGATGTTAGGCACCTTAAAACAACAAACCATCATCATCAACATCATCATCTTGAATCATCCCCGCAGCGATAGCTTTGATGTAGGGGCGTATATATAAGGGGGGAGCTGTAGGGGCCCCAGCCCCCCCCCCCCCCCCCAATAAAATCAATAAAAATGAAGAAAGTGTTGTTCATGGCTGAACAACACTTGGCTCTGCCTAGAAATTTTAATTCTGGTCTGAGGGCTGTAACGGGGTACACTCACCCTTGTGAGGCAAGACTGAGAATTCTACAGTACGGGGATTTTGAGAAATAAATTATCAATGTGTATAAAAAAGAAAAAAGAAACTGTTTACCTTTCTGTTAATAAATTGACAAATATTTAGATATTTGCCATTCATACTCCATACGCCATAATAGGAAATTCATTAAGTATAACATTTTATTTGTGTGTTGCCACTAACTGTAGGCTATATAAACTTAGAATTTTACAATTAACTCTTACCTAAAATAATTACACAAAGTTATATGTTCTAAGATATTGGTTGATACTTCTGGGTATTTTGCGGTAACAATCCCCTGAGAATACTCACAATTTTCCAGGATAGTCAGCCTTCCCCGAAAATAAATTGTATATACGCCCCTGCTCTGATGTGGAGATGGATAAAGAAAGCAGACCTACACGCTCAATTGCAGCAATTGCTGTACTGTAACTGTAATTGATGATCATTGAACAGCTCCTCCCGCTCTTAATTTCCCCAGTTAAGTAACCTAGAGTGGAAACTCTAGCTTATCTTGCGTTCTTTGAAAGAGAAACTATTAGCGAATTACAGTGGAGTACGTAAGCTCGACATTCCCACGCCACAGTTTAGCACCTGAAATACTCGTACGATATCATCTGAACATTTCTGCAACCAGAACAGCGAGAAAGTCCACACATATTCATAACTTATGTATTCAAATACCGCTATTAACGACTGATTAAGTGTAACAGACGGCCTCTACCCACACTGCACCATGACCGAATTATCAAAGACTAAATAATAATAATAATAATAATAATAATAATAATAATAATAATAATAAACAAGAAAAAATCTAAAAAACACAACACAAAAACCCAAAAATACTAAAACAACTAAAAACTAAAACGGAACAAAACAAAAACAAAACCTACAAAACAAAATATTTCAAAAAATTAAATTAAAAAAATTAAAATTAAAAATTAAATTTAAAATTAAAATATAATTAAATTTAATAATGTTTAAAAAATCAAAATCAAAAATAATTAAACAATTAAAATAAAAACTATAACTAGGAAACTACGATAAATAATTAAAATATAGAAATAAATCTATTACATTTAAAATTAAAATATAATTAAAATTAAAAATCTTAAAGTAATAAAAATAGAAAAATACAAAATAAGAAAATAAATAAAAAATAAATGAAATTAAAATTAAAAATATTCAAAAAATATATTCAAAATAAATAGATTAAATTAAACAAAAAATACACAAATTAAAACGAAAGGTATGAAAAATGCACATTGGCGGTGACGACTGTTTTACCGCGTTCAAATATGCCTTGATATCCAAAGATTGTTCATTCACAATCCACCAGGATACAAATACATAGGAAGAAAAATTGTACAATTATTTGAGTACTGTATTTTAATACCCTATTCCAATGACCAAAAAGATCATATATTATTATTATTATTATTATTATTATTATCATTATTGTTTCAAATTACTGTACTGAATCTCTACTACCATGATCCAAAATTCAGGTTTAAGGTCTCTCACAACATACAAACAATGAAACGTTTTGCTAGCTCCTAACTGTTGGGTGAGAAATGTAACTGTTTACCTTTGCCTAAGCTATGTTGTTTTAATGGGCGCCAAGACCTCAACGCAATGTTGAAATCTAAATTTGTATTTAACAACGTCTAGCTCTGGCAGAACACATTCAAGACTCTATTCACTCAGATCGTGGTATGATTTGATCATTAACCCAACAAACAATTGTATCAGGAGAAGGAATTGGTCTATATCTAATGCTACCTACTGAAAGCAAAGATTGCATTGTAAAAGAAATGAATTTATTATATAAAACAAGTATAGCAAATTAATAATAATAAGTATAAAATTTAAATTGGAGCGTTGCGATTTTAATATTACCGATAGAAAATTACGTGAAAACGGAGTCTGATAAATTGATTTTACTCTTATTTCCAAGCTATGAAGTTACTGAAATATGAAATGTAAAACAAAGAAAATGAGAGATTGCGTATTTCTGCGTCATTTGCGCTTACCACTGGAAATTGCCAAAGCATTTCCCTCGTACTTGATGATGCTGTGAGCTTCCCACAGTCTCCTGGATGTCGTCATCTTCGTCGATGTTTGATGACATACTGGTAGATTAGATAATTCTACGGTCCGTACATCGGACCCAAACACTCGTATAACCACACTGGTTAAGTTTTACAAAAGTTAGTCCTCCAATCCACGGAACATCGGAGCGATTCCCGCGTACAACATACTCGTCAAGTATTTCACAGATTGTCCACCTTCGACGGCGCGTCGAACGATATATGCACACGTTGGCTCCCCACTCCGGAGCCGTCTACTAGCTTACGTAGTCCTCATTGATTGGCTGAGCACGCCGCGCTATCTTCCCCTCCTCTGGGTCATTACACTCGGCGGGAGGGTTCCGTTTCACCAATTCGCCTTTCCTGGACGATGCGAGCCCGCTTGCGTAATTCTTCTCGACAGGAATCAGCTTGTATTTGAATTCCCAGTGAGTCATCTCTCTCAAATACCCTAACTGACAAAAACTCCGTAAAATTCCGTAATCAGATAATTTTCTATGATATCGTCGTTCGTAATAATTTGCATGATAGCGTTTTCTAAGACATAGAAAACCTATCTGAATGCTAATAATTTTTATAAAATGCTCCGAAAATATCTAAATAATAATTATAATAAATTAATAATAATAATAAATTAACATGAAAAATTCTCTTGGCTGAACAATTTGCCGCGTAAATAAATATAGAATGGCTTCCTACTGACTTATGCCAGTGGCATAAAAACCCCTCGAAAAACACGTTACATATTCGCCTCGGATCATCGGATGATTTACCGTGACGACGGTCCATTATCCGATTATCCCAGACACGTTAATAAACCCCATCCAAAATACATATTACATAAATGAAATCTCCCTAAATTACAGATATATACACTCATAATTTTTCTTCACGCACTTTGCGTCAAAGTTTGTTGTCACTATGGATTGCACTTTGCAACCAGTCCAATGTTTTACATATCGAATAGTGTTCCACGGATATTTCCGCCTCTCAAATTTCTCTATGTTGGAGAAATAGACATAATAAATGTGTGAGCACTATGTATTTTTGATGTCATATCACACGCATTGAAGGTGTTCTGATATATTTATATCACCATAGAACTTCCTAATTTCACTGGAGGTCCTTTCCTTATGGTGAAATTTAATCTCACTTATCACTGAGCACACGATCACACTATTGTGGCAGCGCCTCGTGACCATAATACTTAATCTCTCTTTAAAGATGATTAAATTAATATTGACTTCTGAAAAAAAAAACAGTAAATGTGCATTACATATAACACCAAATATTTCTGTGCCGTAATCGCCCTGTCTTGTTAAGTTCCCGTTGACCAAATTCTACTTAATACTAGTTCTCGACACAGATCAGTTCTTCTCACACAAATAATACCTCTGTACAAATTATCTTAAATTACACACTTACAAATCTTACATGGCGAGGCCGTAAACAGAAATCACGTGTGCTGATATGTATGAGTTTCATGAAGGACTGTCTCGCATTCTGATGGCCCATCTTTTGCCTCGTGGACGCCTTAAGCAAAAATACCATGTACAAGCGCTCACCCATCTCTTGGAGGCAAATGGGAATTCACCAGCGCTACCAAATTCTGGCCTTGGTGTATCGAGACATTTTAGTGCTCAAGAGCATCCGACAATCCCGTCATATTTCCCTATACCTTAAAAACTCTCATTTACTTACATACTACCCCCCTGTGCGACTTCTGATACGCCTGCCTTGAAGACCAGCTCCTCCCACGCACCAAATACCACACTTACTCATTTGATAGGCTGGCTCGCCAGCTAAACACACTCACTTTATGACACATATTTTCGTAGACTATGTATATTATACGTCCCGTATAATCTGTTTCCCTCACTATTCTCCAGCACATATGCTGTTTTCCCAATACGTTTGGAAACTATAAATGGGCCCTCGTAGAGATAAAAGAACTTGGACATGACTTTCTCTAGCTTATTTGACTGTTTCGGCACTCTAAGTAAGACTCTGTCTCCCGGATCGAATAGGTCAAATTTAGTTTCTTTTTGTTGGCGAATTCTCTTTTGTGCTGACTTAGATAAATTCTGTTTCGCCAACTGGACAATGTAATCCATCCCCGGTTGCTTACCCTCATTTAATCCCAACACCCTCGCTAGTTCATTTTGTGGTCTTTTTCCGAAGTGAACTTCGTATGGCGTCAATTTCGTGCTCTCATGCTGGACAGAATTCAGCCAAGTCTCGACCTTGGGAAGATGTCCAACCCAGGCCGCATGCTTGTCATGCACTAGAGTCCGAAAAAGACGAGCCACTTCCCTTAATGGACGCTCTGCAGAATTACCCTGAGGGTACCTTACAGAGGAATGAACGTGTGCTATACCAGCTTCCTGCATACTGGTTCTCCATTTCTTTGCAGTAAACTGTGGTCCACTGTCAGATAGTATCCTGAGAGGAAGGCCAAACTCAGGTACATACTTATTAATGATCAGACGGCTACACGCTAGTCCCGTGGCTTTCCTTAGCGGATATAGCTTGACATACTTACGAAAAGCGTCAATAACTATAAAAATGTACTCGTAGCCGTACTGTCCTTTAACGATCGGGCCAAATAAATCCACACACAGTAGTTCGCCGGGACTACTGGTGAGAACAGCAGATCTCTCCCCCACTAAATATTTAACTGGATATTTACTCCTTTGACAGGTGTCACACTTAGCTAAAATCCTCCTAACATCCCTTCCCATTTTACTCCAAATGAAGTCACGACCAATTTCATAGAAGACTTTGGCAGCACCAAAGTGTCCTAATTCCCTATGAAGGAACCAAATTAGCTCCTCCCGCAAAGTGGCAGGAACACATATTGCCCACCGATTATTCCTACATTTCCTTGCAAGAAGCCCATCCTGCATCTTGTACGTGAACCGTCCTACTTTCACATACTCTTCTTCACCTATTTCCAACCTAGCCAGTGGCTCCTTTAACTTAACGTCATCACGTTGCTCCACTAGCATATTTCTCAGTGTCTGTAACGATGCCCTGTTGCTACTGTCCACACATGCACATATTAAAATACCATCCTCTGCTTTAACCACAGGATAATCCCTACATAAATTGGTGTCCCTCGATAGCATGTCTGCAAGAATGTTATCTTTACCTTTAATATATTTTACTGTGAATTCGTATTCCTGCAGAGCAAGAATCCACCTACTAACTCTGTTAGAACTGAGTTTAGAAGTCCTCATATACAGTAATGCATGGTGATCTGTGTGGATCTCAAATTTCCCCCCCTTCTAAATACATTCTAAATTTCCCTAAACTGAAAACGATACCTAAAAGCTCTAACTCAGTAATCGTGTATCTTTTCTCTGCTGCTGTCAGTCCTCGCGAGGCTAAAGATACAATGCACAGATTACCCTCATCATCTTTCTGACATAATACTCCAGCAATGCCTATATGTGAAGCATCTGTCATAACCACATATTCCTTATCTTTCAACGGATATTTCAGCACTACAGCTTTCTCAAAACCTTCCTTCAGCGCTCTAAAAGCCTGATCATGCTTGGACTCCCATCTCCACCGAGTCCCACTTTTAAGCAATTCCCTGAATGGTTCTACCAACCCAGAGTATTTAAGAACGAACCACCTGAAAAAGTTGCAAATTCCCAGGTAAGTTTTTAACTGTTTAACATTCTGTGGCACCTCTGCGTTAAGTATCTTATTAACCCTACTTTCTTCTGGTGTTACACCTCTACTCGACACTCTATGACCTAAAAATGTCACTTCTGACTGACAGAATGACGACTTAGACAGCTTCAAAGTGAACCCTGCCTGATCTAACTTCTGAAAATCTATATCTAAATGACGTAGATGCTCCTCAAAACTGCGTGAACTAATTACCATATCATCTATGTAAATGGTTACAAACTCTCCTGTGTCATCCCCTAATGCGATGTTTAAAGCCCTAATTAAAGCTGCTGAACTACTCTTTAACCCATAAGGTGTTCTACAAAATTGATAAAGGTTATATTTATGACTAAAAGCTGTAAATGGTCTATCTTCGTACATAAGTGGCACTTGCCAAAAACTGGAACTCAAATCTACACAAGTGAAATACTTCTTCCCCTCAAATGTTTGCATTAATTCCTCTATTGACATAGATTTCAGCTGATCTGAACTAATTCTACTGTTAACCAAACGAGCGTCTAAACAAATACGAACAGTGCCGTCGGTCTTGGGTACCGTGATCAAAGAATTAACATATGCACTGTTAGAGTGCTCAATAATCCCATCTTCAAGCATCTGATTAATTTGTGCCTCAACTGCACTCTGATAAGTGAAAGGTACAGGATATCTATGTCCTGTGAATACTGGCCTATCAATAACGTTCAATGAATGTGTATAGCAATTGGCCATACCAATGCGATCCTCAAAAACTCTCCTATTACACAATAACACATCATAGAGCCGAACACATTGTTCCACCTCTATATTACCCTGAAATGCAGCCTCACGTAACGAGTCCTCTAGACTTCCGTTCGTAATCACACTGCCCACAAAACATGGAGAACCCCGCTCTACGGCTGGCGATATCTCATTTAAAGTACAAATCACACCTACAATACTACTCCTCTGAATATGGTCATTGAACGCTACTTCTACTTCAGAATCTCCCCATTTAAATTTCAAACTCCCTACATCATAACATAAGTTACCAGACACTCTACTTAGCCACTCTGAACCCAAGATAACACTGAATACTAAATTTGGAATTACAAGGCAAATCTGCTTCTCTACATGATTATTAATTTTAATGTCTACTAAAACTAGCTTAGAAATTACTTTAGACCTCTTCCCAACAGCTGTGATAACAAAAGTGCTTTTAATTGGCATCTCCTCAAAATTTACTCCAGTTCCTTTCATTTTATCATAAAATGCACTACTTATGCAACTCTTCATACAACCACTATCAATTAAAACATCTGTGTACGCCTCGGACACGTTAAATTTAACTATGGGGCTCTTACTAACCACTTCCTGAATAATACCTTCATCATTTAGTTCATGTAATAATTCATTTCTTACATTTAGGTCATAGGGTTCCTGTATAATTGTATGGACAGGGCATGCTACAGACTGAGATTCTGACCTTACTTCGCAGCCTGGTTCGCGTTTAAAGAACCGCTACAGCTGGCCGTAGTACTAGTTACTACTGCACTGGTCTGGTTGTTCTGAGTTGTGTTGTCATTGTTTGGCTGTATATTACTACCACCAGGCTGTCCTCTTCCTTGACCCCTATTCTGGTTGTAATTATTGTCATTATAATTTCTCCCTTGATTTCCCCTGAAATCATTGTTTCTCCCTTGATTTCCCCTGTAATCATTGTTCCTCCCTTGATTTCCCCTGAAATCATTGTTCCTCCCTTGATACTGATTACCATAGCCATTTCCTCTGTTCTGATTTAGCTGATTATTATTATTTCTATTTTGAGCGTTGGCCCCTTCGCCACCGTTCCCTTGAACTTCTTGATGCCTGGCTTCATTAGGTCTGTTATTATTATTACCCTGGTTCCTATTGAAATTGTCCTCATAACCCCCTCTCCCTAGTGCATCAAATGTGCTTAACAAATTTTCTACTTGTGATATTGTCTTTACATTCTGGATACAAGCAGCCTCCTTGATCCTATAGGGAAAGTGCCTAAGTAGCAACCTTACCACATCACTTTCCTCCTTCAAGCCATCCAGATATTTACACACTAATACCTGCCCTAAAAAGTATTCGGTCATGGTGGAGCTTCCTTTAGGGTTATATTTACCACACACTACTCCCTCACGATGCTGCGACTGAATAACCTCATTCCAGAACTTTTCACAGAATTTCATTTTAAAGTCATTAATATCAGTAAACTTGTCTCTGTAGACAGCAAACCAATTCCTCGTTTCCCCCACAAACACTTGTTCTAAAATTTCAACTACCTGACACCACTCAATACTACCATTTTCCAACCTTTCCCCGAATTTATTTTCTATAGTGTTCATGAACTCCATTGGGCACCCCTGTCGATTGCTGAACTTACCCAGTTCTACCTCCCTGTGTGTGCTATTCACAAAAACTGGCCTATTCTGACTATTTTCTTGCCTGATCCTAGCTTTTAATTTTAACTCTAATTCTGCGATTTTCTCCTCAGCCTTCCTCTCAATACTGTTTACTGTTAATTTAATGTTTCCTTCTGATTCTTCTACTTTATCATATAGCTTTGCTTGTTTCTCCTCAATCTTGCTAATGCTCTCTCTATTACTCTCTCTTAAATCATTTACTTCTGCAACTATTTGTGAGTGGACTTTCTCAATTCTACCCCCCAGCTGTTCCTTAACCTCTTTAGTAGCTACCTGAATTTTGTCAATTTCTCCCCCCAATTGCTTTTTGACCTGCTGTGTTTCCAGTTGCACTAGTTCTTTTAAATGTTCAGCCTGTGTACTGATTCTAATTTCCAACTCCTCCTGTACTTTTCCTAATTTCTTGTCTACATCTGCAATGATCTCTTTAACCTTCTCTTCCATTACTCCTCTGATTTCTCCTCTAATCTGCTCCATTTTCACACTAATTTCCTTGTTGTTCTTATCTAATTTTGCATTATTCTGTTCTAATTTTTTATTTAAAGCTTCTGTACTTTCTTTATTTTCCCTACTGTTTTGTTCTAATTTTGCATTATTCTGTTCTAATTTTGCATTTAAAGTTTCAGTACTCTCTCTATTTTCCTTACTGTTTTGTTCTAATTTTGCATTTAAGGCATCTGTACTTTCTTTATTTTCCCTACTGTTTTGTTCTAATTTAGCATTTAAGGCATCACTACTAACTTTGTTCTGATACATGAACTCGAGAAGTAAAGTTTTTAATTCTGGTTGGCCGCCTACACTCCCTGTTTCAGTATCGGGATTTACCTCCGCTACCCCGGTACTACCATCACTCGACATACTGCTCGTATCATCACTCTCCCGTTGATGACCACTACGTAACCTCATCTGTCTTTCTTTCTCATCCCCCATAATGATATACACTGATACAGACAAATAACCCCCAAAATACAGGCACAGAAATATATACCCTTCTCCTTCCACAAATGTTATTAGGTTTTCAGCCCCAAGTTGTCGGCGACAAATGAAACGTTTTGCTAGCTCCTAACTGTTGGGTGAGAAATGTAACTGTTTACCTTTGCCTAAGCTATGTTGTTTTAATGGGCGCCAAGACCTCAACGCAATGTTGAAATCTAAATTTGTATTTAACAACGTCTAGCTCTGGCAGAACACATTCAAGACTCTATTCACTCAGATCGTGGTATGATTTGATCATTAACCCAACAAACAATTGTATCAGGAGAAGGAATTGGTCTATATCTAATGCTACCTACTGAAAGCAAAGATTGCATTGTAAAAGAAATGAATTTATTATATAAAACAAGTATAGCAAATTAATAATAATAAGTATAAAATTTAAATTGGAGCGTTGCGTTTTTAATATTACCGATAGAAAATTACGTGAAAACGGAGTCTGATAAATTGATTTTACTCTTATTTCCAAGCTATGAAGTTACTGAAATATGAAATGTAAAACAAAGAAAATGAGAGATTGCGTATTTCTGCGTCATTTGCGCTTACCACTGGAAATTGCCAAAGCATTTCCCTCGTACTTGATGATGCTGTGAGCTTCCCACAGTCTCCTGGATGTCGTCATCTTCGTCGATGTTTGATGACATACTGGTAGATTAGATAATTCTATGGTCCGTACATCGGACCCAAACACTCGTATAACCACACTGGTTAAGTTTTACAAAAGTTAGTCCTCCAATCCACGGAACATCGGAGCGATTCCCGCGTACAACATACTCGTCAAGTATTTCACAGATTGTCCACCTTCGACGGCGCGTCGAACGATATATGCACACGTTGGCTCCCCACTCCGGAGCCGTCTACTAGCTTACGTAGTCCTCATTGATTGGCTGAGCACGCCGCGCTATCTTCCCCTCCTCTGGGTCATTACACTCGGTGGGAGGGTTCCGTTTCACCAATTCGCCTTTCCTGGACGATGCGAGCCCGCTTGCGTAATTCTTCTCGACAGGAATCAGCTTGTATTTGAATTCCCAGTGAGTCATCTCTCTCAAATACCCTAACTGACAAAAACTCCGTAAAATTCCGTAATCAGATAATTTTCTATGATATCGTCGTTCGTAATAATTTGCATGATAGCGTTTTCTAAGACATAGAAAACCTATCTGAATGCTAATAATTTTTATAAAATGCTCCGAAAATATCTAAATAATAATTATAATAAATTAATAATAATAATAAATTAACATGAAAAATTCTCTTGGCTGAACAATTTGCCGCGTAAATAAATATAGAATGGCTTCCTACTGACTTATGCCAGTGGCATAAAAACCCCTCGAAAAACACGTTACAACAAGAGCCATAACAAGCAATACATAGGTAAAACCTTTAAGTATAAATAGCTATGGTTTCAAGAGACTAAATTATATTATACCATCACTACTTAATGAAATACCACCTGGATTGACGAACATTAACAGCAAACAACTAGCTCTAAGTCGCATTAAAAATATTACTTAACAGTAACTCATAACATAAATTTATTAATATAACTACCATAGTGTAACTTTTTGTGTCTTTAATTATTTACATTAATATTTTTATCATTATTACCATTATCATTATCATTACAAAAAAATTGCATAGTGTAACTTTTTGTGTCTTTAATTATTTACATTAATATTTTTATCATTATTACCACTATCATTATCATTACAAAAAAATTGCATGTACTCTTGCATTGAAATATAATCTTTATATATATGCTGTAAATAATAATTAATATGTCTCACAAATAATCTGTACTGTCATCAGATTCGTGAGACATATCACAATAATGTAACATAAATAGTATTTAATAAATCAATTAAATTAAATTATTATTTGAGAGTTGAATTTCCGCCCCGTTGATGACAAATGGAAGCTTTCAGCTATTACGTCGTGAATTGATCAGTGGTCAGAGCAGCGGCATATAAAGCTGGATGTCGCGATACACAATACACAACGTAAAAGGTGAAAAGTTTCCATTTGTTAATAACAATACAATAATTGTTGTGACTTTCACGAACCCTTCTCCTGCTGAGGCGCTGTATTGTTGACCTGAAGTAGACTTTTCACACGTCAGTAAACTTACTTACTCTGGTCTCAGGCACTTAAGTCCCTTGAATTATAACTGACTAATAAGCTGACAAAGCAGGCGAGAGCCTCATTTCCGGCTACGCTAAGAGACCGGTCACCGTACAAAAAGAACAGAACTTTGAGTGGCAGAAGGACATTTACTGTCACAATAGCGGTCGCTAGTCACTCAAGAAATGTGTCACGCAAGCCTCGCTATGAAATATTAACGCTCTGCCTCAGTTTGGACAAGGAAAGCAGGTGCTGTATTCCACTTTCCCTCAGAGTCACTGATAGCCTATATCCAAACCAGAAGTGTTCCCACGACGGTTTCTGTCTCACCATATCAACTAGGGCTGGCACTTTAATCGATAATTTCACATATCGAATCAACAAACCAGAAAAATCGTTGAATTGCCACAAAGGAAGATTAATCGATTATGCATTTAATCGATTAATTATTTGGTCGAATAATTGATTAATTGTTTCGTCGATTAATCGATGAGCATTGCTCCTTTCACTACGCTCTCACAGAAGCAAAACATAGCCTACATTTAATTAATTAATTAAAATATTATATTGTATCATACAGGGTCATCGAAAAATAATGCCAACATTTCAAAACATTATAGCACCGAAAGCCTTTATGTTAAACGTGTAATTCTTTCACTGAACGCCAGCTGGTTAAAGTAAGTTTTGTTTTGGAGGGGACTTGACCTTGCTATGCGCACACTAGATGCGCAGTAGCCAAGGTCGGCCGGGTGCGCGCGCGCCAATGACTGCACCGTCCGACAAACTGCACCTGATTACAAAGCTGTCTTTCGATGGTTTAATCAGTTTAAGGAAACAGGGACTGTAGAGAAATAATCTAGGCCAGGCCGACCACCAACATCAGCATTGAACGCACGCTTTCCCAATGGCTGGATTGGTACGTGCAATCATTTCAGGAGTAACTGTCAAGATGGCGGCAGAAATTCGCTCCCGCAGGTGCTCCAAATCCCGAATTTTTTCTGCATACACAATGTTTTTAATCTAAAGGGGTTAGGTCAGTACACTATCTCTAAGCTTCTGATGGCGCCATTACGGTTAGACCAACTTAAAAAATGGGAGTTTGCTCTACAAAACAAAATACAAAATCCCCAGATTTCTACACTAAATAGTTTAGAAAATATAATTCTGAAAGTAAAATCTTTTGTACTAATTATATTGAATAATCGTTTTGTTAATCTATTGTTGTCCATCCTAATGTGTGCCCATAAAAAGTTAACAGTCTCCTGCGTACAGTTTTTGTTAAACTGTCTGTGATACTATAGAGATCTGCAGTTCGTCTCTTGAACCAAATTCCATTTTCTTGTGTAGGGCCAAATATTTTTCTAAGAATTTTGCGTTCTTGTTTTTCAATGTCTGCAATTTTTGAATAGCCTCCTAAAGTTATGGTTCCTGATGCATATGGAGCTTCAGGAAGGACAACGGTTTTGTAATGCTTCAATTTTGCATTACGTTACATCACTTTTTTTATTTTTGATAATCGTTCCGGTTTTCTATGGACCACGTTATTTTAACTGCCTTCTCCCTCGTTCTTTGACAATGGCCCAGTATTCACGCATTCTTCTTCGGCGAGCTTCTTTTCGTTCTTCGGTCCACTTCTTGCCGGTTTTCAATGTGGGTTTTGGCTGAAAACTCTGTATTTCCTCGAGTTTCTTCTTCAAAGAGTCACGTACCAAGATGTCCTCATGTGATATCCCTAGTTCTTGTACGTCTTTTTCCAGCTCTGTAAACCAGATCCCTTTGGTTTTCTTTCCTACACAATAGGCACAGATTCGATTAGACAATCTTCCGGAGCTCATTCGTGTTAAATGGCCATTGTTTGCGACTTACCAGTACATATCGACCAAATTCGAGCACTTCCTAGCTCATACATCAATGAAGTACTGTAACAACATCAACATCCTCCTCTTAGTTACGTTAGAGAAAGTATCAATGAAATATTACATCTTCCATGACAATTGGAAAGTGAAAGCAGATCCTTGTTTCATTGAGAATATCGGAAGTTGTCTCCAATAGCATTTCCCACAGCTAGAGAGAAAGCAAAGACCATGACCGCGTTAACAATTCAAAGTACCGTATATCTTATCGTCGTCACGCGCGCAAAACCTGCCCCCCCCCCCTCTTTCCCTTGTGGCAGATTACAACACTCTTATTATTACCCATTGGATAACATACTTTCGAGTTTTCTTATCATTGACACGGCATAAATGAAAATCAAATCCGGGTCTACTCTAAGTCAGAAATTATTATTATTATTATTATTATTATGCCGGCCACGGTGGCCAAGAGCGCTAACGCATTAGCTCGTGCCTTGCTGGTATCGGGTGAGCGTGGGTTTGAATCCCACATCGGCCGTCCTGAAAATAGTTTTTGTGGTTTCACATTTTCACCACCAATCAAATGCCAGGACGGTTCCTTTCGATAGGCTCACGATCAACTTCCTTCCAAAATCCTTTCCCTGACCCTTCCTTAACTACACCGAAGTTAGCGGTCGCCTGGGCGATCGGCCTGTCACCATCCCTAGTTTATTTAATAATCCCCAGTTGTATCTGCTGATAGTGTATTCAGTTCCCAGACACAGTCGTTGCGACAGTGGATGAATGATCCCTCCCAGAGTCCGTGGGTGAAACCGAGCTGGAAGGATTAGCAATTGCTTTTTAAATATATTAGTGTATTATTATTATTATTATTATTACAATCACAAAACCTCCGTGGCATACAACTGTCCCCCTTGACGAGTTCTCTTTTAGCGTCACTGAACAAGGAACAGCCAGTGGGAACAGTCAATAAATAACTCATTGGAAACCCCTCCATGCGGGTATACAAGGCTTCGACCTTTCCAGACGTCAGAGAAGGATCATCGACCGAATGACTGCATTGCCCCTACAGTCGATAACATATTACCGCTGACTGTCCGCCGCGTGCATTTAGTGGATCTCTAAAGGGTACTGTTGAAACAGTTGAACAGATTGACTGCGAGATATGAGATGATTGATTCTGATTCACACAATTTGTTTCATATTTTGTATTGATCCATATGAGTATTGTACATATAATTTTATTAGTCCTGTGTCCTACATCATAAAATGAATAAACAAATAAATAAATGTACAAACCTCCATACCGTGAATAAAAATGAATGCTACGTGATAGTCTGTCTGTGTGCCCTTTATGCGTTCATAAACCATTCAGCCGATTGCGATGAAACTTTGGTGAGTTGTTATGTACACTCCACGGAAGGTTTCTGACTTAGTAAATCCATTCTACAATAGGTAGCGCACGAATAGATTCAACAAAAGAGTGATGGCGCACGAATCTTTTAAACAAAATCCCGTCTGCGTTCATATACCATTCGTCCGATTGCGATGAAAGTTTGGTGAGTTGTTGTGCACGCTCCCACGAAAGTTTCTAAAGCAAATCCATTTCGTTTAGAGGCAGTTAACCGAAATTGAAAATAAAATATATTGTGTATCCAAAAGCACTTCAACAAAATTACAACGCCAACACTTTCTTTGGTTGGCATTGCAATGCATGCCGGGTACATCTTGTAAATAAATAAATAAATAAATAAATAAATAAATAAATAAATAAATATACAAATAAATAAAAATAAATAAAATTAAATAAGATAACTGGAGCAGGTAACGTAATGGACTAAAAGGCAACCTGTGTATAGTATCTACTGTACTGTATCTACACTCATAGCCATTTCCAGCACACACTTGAGTCTGAAGGAGCTGGCTCTGGTAGACAGAAAATAGACCGGGGGTCACGGCTATAAATATGAATACGATCAGCACTGTCTAATACAACAGGCACGTTCTGGAGACCTCCAAAAACTATTACCAGAGCTCGAAGATACATTCTAAATGCTCAAAACGTATTGCTCATTATACAAGTCCATCCACAATGGCGCTCCAAGCATGACGAGCCGGCATATTGACGAGTGACTTACTATGGTGATGTCTTGTTGTTACACAGTAGGGGAGCGTGACGTCTGGTTCACCCTACTTGCGAGCGTAGCCTGCTGTACACACTTGTAAATGGGGAGTTCCGTAAGAGAAGGGCGAGCTCACCGTGAGTCTGTTTTCTATCATTAACGCATCAGGTAGCTGCCTTTATGCTCTATAATGCAAGGGTGCTCCATGCTGGCGAACTCGCCCTTATCGTCCGGAAAGTGAACATTATATTGAAGCCTCGCCCTTATCCAATACACGAGCATGAACCTTGCACATGTGGCGGGCTCGCCCTTCTCTTGCGAAACGTCTCATATTAGTTATTAGCTCGAAGACTTGTTGGGTCCTGAATACCAAAATCATCGCTTTAGCGTGTGGGTAGAACTCCCTAAACCAACGGCAGCGTTATAGTGAGGCCTACCAGGCAAGGTGAGACGTGAGATACAGTTCACGCAACTGATTTTGGCCGGTCAGTTCCAGTTGCGCAGTCATACAGAGAACAGTCGGCGAGTCTGAGGCATATGAAATTGATATGAGAGTTGCTTTCCGCACAACTGACACCCGACGTGCCACTGTTCTCTGAATGACTGCGCAACCGGAGCTGACCGGCCAAATACCGTGGCGTGAACTGTAAATTGTCATTGCTTTCCTCACTTAGTCAAATTTCGAATTCCTCCCATGATTTATTTTTTGACTTAACATGATTTGTTTGGCTCTTTTCCGTTCCACTACATAAAGTTCTCTGTCTGCCGGATTCCTAGTTTGGAATAATTGTAGGTAAGTTAGCAAGCCGACTGCACTATGCCATTCCACCAGGATGTAGCAGTTTCCTGTCTTTACTTATTGTTGTCCCAATACATGCCTTTGCTACTTGTAGTACAGCATCCCTGTATTCTGACAGATTCGTTTCAATGTGCTGTAATTCTTTACCATCGGCACTTTGGAAATTCTCACTAATCATTTCCTGCTTTGCCTTTTTAGTGCCAGGGGACTGACTTATCGGCAAAGAAAGTTTCTATTAACCGTGCCACGGGCCGAGATAGACCCCGTTTTAATAAACTTTTTATTATTATTATTTCCAGCCACGCTCTGCTATCAACGTTGTAAGCAAGACAACGTGGGAATAATTTTCTCTCTGAATATATCAATGTGTTTAGTTTAGTGAATAACCATTCGACCATTTAGCCTGCGCATCGGGTCCACTCGGCCGTTAATCTTGTTTTTCGTGACCGGGGCGCAGCCTCACTGTCAGACAAGCTGCTCAATTGCCCTCACGAGGCAGACTGCATCCCGTTCTAGCCCTCACGTCAGTTTCTAAAATCCCTGACGGGGCAGGGAATCGAATTCGGAGCCTACGGGTGATAAGCAGGCGCGCTACCCAACGCCACGGGGCCGGCTTGTTTACGTTCTTTGTCGGGGCTAATAATGATATGTGATGATATGACCACCTAAGGAAATGCTTTTGTTGTGTCCATTGGTGTTGGGGCTATCCTGGGTCACATATTCCCGCTTTCCTGTTCATTGTTTGATCTCCTCGTGTGAAAACGTGTTCTAAACAAAATGCCTAGACAGATTTTAAAAGGCGAAAAGGTCAAAAAGTGAATGGTGGTAGAGAAAATCCTCTAAATGAATCAACAACTCGTCAGGTCGGAAGGGAAATGCCAACAGTAACTTGTTGAGTCGTAGTTACAGTACAGCACAATTTCCGGCGCGGCGGCTTGCGTTGGCTGAACACAGGGCCGTCGACCCGGAACATTTCTATGCTTCCTGCACAGCGCTACGTTATACAGCAGTTCCGAGTTAACATTGCTACTACAATGGCACGGGTTATCAGACACAGGACTTATTTACCATATTCAAAATATACACTGGACGCTTCGGTGGCGTAGTTGGTAGCATGCTGAGCTTCTATGCACAACATCGCGTGTTCAAACTCGGCCAAAGTCGTAGAATTTTTAAGAGCGTTAAAAATCCCTCAGTACGCCTTCCTTCGGAGGGATAGTAAATCCGGCGGGCCCATGCCATAGATGTATGGCAGGTAAAGAAACTCCCACTAACTACACTTGTGTGAAGCTAAAATTTATAGGTTAGATTTGATTAGCGCTATATTAGTTCCAACGTTCGGCGCAAGGTGCTGATTGCGATGACATCTAGTAACCAAGTTCACAGCTACGTGTCGTTGACGGTAGCATTTGGTAGCAAAATTGAAATTGTTCGTCTGCAGTTCTTACCTGAATTATACATAACACACTCTAATACAGCCATTACAATTAACACCGGTTATCAGACAAATTCTACACACACCCAAAGTACACGTTGCTTCATGACCACGTTGTCGTAGCCCCTAAACTAAGGAACCAACCCACCAAAATATATTACTAGAGCAATTTCATTTGACTGATACTTAGAAATTGAAGTTGTCATGGTTACCGTATCTGTTTCTCAGACCGGGAATAGCTTTGTGGAAATATCTCCGAAACCGGTGGTTTTAGGGTATTTTCCAAGTTTACATAACCTTATTAAAACCGACAGCAGTGGCTACGCTCGCTACACCGCAGCGTTAGGTCATGGGGCCAAGCTCTCTGCTGACCGGGTAGACGCGTGGGTTCGAGCCCCACCGTCAGCCATCCTTGAAATGGTTTTCCGTGGTTTCCCATTTTCAACACCAGGAAAATGCTGGGACGGTACCTTCTGAGAGGCCACGGCCGCTTCCTTCCACATCCTTGCCCAGTTTCATTCTTCATCCATTCCATCTCTCATCCCGGCGCGCAGGTCTACCACGGGCGTGAACTAAAAAGATCTGCACTCGGCCTCTCAGGAGGCCACACGACACCAAAAAAACGTATTCAACTCAAGTGTATTGAAGAAATTGGGTATTAGTTTTCTACCTACATTATAATAGACACTTATGTACAAATATACGCACATCAAAAGAAGTTTTGCATATTGCTGGTCAAGAGTCGTAGTGGTCTCAAACCCATTAGTCGTTCTTGCGTGTATGTACTGTATATCGGCTGTGCACACTCGCCTGTGTCTATGAGGATAGATATGTGCGAGTGTGGAGACGACCCGGTGAACGTATGCACGACCAATACATCCGAGACCGATACCAACAGGGAGGAAGTGTTGCAATGTTTTTGGGTGGCATCATGTATGGTCGCCGAACCCCTCGTGTGTACATCCCAGGGCGTATGGCAGCCATACATTACACGGATACTATCCTGGCACCTGGAGTGAAAGGCTATGCTGACAATTTCGGTCCAAATTTCACTTTCGTGGACAACGCTCGCACAGAGCCTTTCTTCAGGAGAATGATATTCACAGAATGGAATGGCCTGCCTATTCTCCCGATCTCAATTGTGTAGTGCAGGCGTGGACACTGCTTAATAAATAAGTCCGTCATCAATGTGCTCCATGGCAAAATGCAAAACTTTTATTGATGTGTGTATTTACAATTATTAAATTACTTTAGTCTTTAAACTTGTGTAACGTGTCGTTCATATTTACAAATATTGTTGCTCAGTTTGTCTGTAGCGCTTCTATAAATGTTGCGTTGTTGTTGATATTGTTTCAGTATGTCAACAATGTGATTTATTAAGTTATCGTACTAACGAGCTTCAGATAAAAACACCATTCAGTTAATGGCTGTTTCTATTTAAGATTCATATTTAACGGGTGATCAATTATATGATGATGATGATGATAATTGTTGCTTTAAGGGGCCTAACATCTAGGTTATCGGCCCCTAATGGTCTGGGTGATAGCGAAATTGACAATGAAATGGAAACCATTACGAAAACTAAGGTAGATTGAAAATTCGTACAAAATGGAACCCAGATTGAAACGACCTATAAAAACTAGAGTGGAAATACTTACAAAAGGTAATTTAGATGGAAAAGATTCACAGAAGTAATTTAGATTGAACAATACGCTCAAAATGTAGGTTAGGTTCAAAGTACTTAAAAATGCAATTGAAATTGAAAATACTGACAAAATGCAATTTAGATTGAAAATACTTACAAAATGTACTTGACATTCAAAACATTCACAAAATGTAATCTATATAGGCTACATGGGGAGCCAATTCACAAAAAAAAAAAAGAAAAAAAAAGAAGTTCCGTGACGAACTAAAGAGCCTACGTTTCTTAAAATTTAAGATCCATGCCAATCTGTATAGTCCTATCTAGAATAATGACGATATTAAGTTGGTAATATCGAAATTTCTAATTTGTTCGAAATATACCTGGTATAAAGTAGCCTAATAGAGCACTACAGTTGACAGCCCTGATGACTGAATATATTGCCAGTTCCATCTTTTAAGGTACAGAATACAAAATTTGGTTGAAGTCCAATTGTTAGCATGGACGTTACATGCAGTTAGACATTGGATCTATCAGCGCACATAAAATAATATTGGCAACAATGTCATGCATGTGTTGGTCAGAAATAATCTGAAATATTATGACCTCTTGTTGTGCCAATTTTGGATGAAAACCATTTGTTAGTATAGATGTTACATGTATTTTAAAATTGGACCTATCATCAGGCTTAGAGTCATGTTAGCAGCACTGACGTATATTAGTTTCTCCAAATTAATCTAGAATGTCAGATACTACACGTGTGCAAATTTTAAAGCTGTTGACTTACATACTTTCTGATACATTAATATTAGGGTAAAAATAGGGACAGCATTTATTAACAGTTGGCAGCCCTGGTTGCTCCTAAGAATAAGCATAGTCATATCTGTTATGGTACACAAAGCACATACGAAATTTGGTTGAAATCCAATTGATAGTATAGAAGTTACATGTATTTAAAAATTGGTCCTATCAGCAGGCTTAGAATCATGTTGGAAGCACTGACGTGCATAAGTTGGTCCAAATTTGTCTAGAATGTCAGGTACTATACGTGTGCATAGTTTAAAGCTGTCGGCTTGCGTACTTCCTGATATATTCGTATTTCGATAAGAAAATAGAGAGAGAGAGAATGTATTAACAGTTGGCTCAGGCATATCTGTTTATATACACACAGTGCATACGAAATTTGGTTGAAATCCAGTATTTATAGTGTAAAGGTTATATGAATTTAAAAATTGGACCTATCAGCTGGCGTAGAATCATTTTGGCAACACTGCCATGCATGGCCTCCTGGAAATTAAACTGAAATAGTATTATCTATATGTGTGCCAGTTTTGGAATAGCTCCCATGCATATCTTCCAAGATATCCAACATGGAGCTTAAATTTCAATTGTGGTTTTTCAGCAGTTGCCACGGTAGGTGAGTGGATATCGTGTCTGTCTACTATCCCCAAGATTTCAGGTTCGCTCCTGGCCGAGGTAAGTGATTTGTGAAAGGAGGCAAAAATATGATACGCCTGTCATACGATGTTGACATGTCAAAGAACCCATTTGAATTCAGTAGGCCGAGTTCATAATGGCAAAATTAATCTCGGAAGTTTCCGCCAACACAAAGTTCCTCATTTATCTACTAGAAAGCGCTATAGTGTTCCAAGGAGCTTAGATATCTAACATCTAACCTCCTTGAAATTCGACATGCAAGCTACCCTCTGGGTGTCAAATAACAAAGCTTGCACCCGGCACCCGAGGCCATACGATATTATTATTATTATTATTATTATTATTATTAGCAGTTGGTAGCACTGACAAATTTCAAATATGGGCTTGAGGTATTCAGGTATAGATCTTTATTCATACCAAATTTGGATTCGATTGCTGCAGGAGTTGATAGGGACACACACACACATACACACACACACACACACACAGCCAGACAGGACAGACATTTGCCCGGATCGATCTCATAAGTCTACTTTTTCCTCATTTTTGCAAAATGTGAAAAGTAGGCTAACAAAACAGTGCGTGCATTTTAAAGAGAGAAGGAAATGAAAAAAAAACAGAAGGCTGATCACTAGAAGAATGAGGGATCAGGAGAGATAAGAGAAGGGCGAATTAAGGCGGGAAAGGAAGAGACGCCCTAGGCCTCAGATACCCGAATACCGTCGGGTTCGGAAGAGAACAGGAGTTGGTCAAGGGAAGCCGAAAGAAAAGGTGACAGTGATGAGTCCGACACAAGTAAGGGGAAGCAATGCCGGACTCAGCTGGGGTCCCGTGGTCGCCAACCCACGTCCCACTAGTCGCGAGCCCATGGGGGGGATGTTCTATTATAATGTGGGTAGTTGGTGTTAAAGATTTTGCACCTTTTTCGAGAATTGAAGGTATGGTTGAGCGGCAACGCCTCGCCAAAAAGGAAACACTTCAGGAGAGTCTCCAGCAGTGTTGCCAATTTGGTGTTTTCAGCACCAGATCTGGTGTTTCTGAATTTCGTTGGTGCCATAAATGTTCTAATAGCGTCATAGCAAAATACTGGTGTTATTTCAATAAAACCAGTGCCAAATCTGGACCTTAATGGATTTTTCCATGAAATTGTCTCTTGACAAATAAGTAAATCCTGGAAGCCATGTAATAGTTTTAATAAAGTCAATCAATTAAGATAGGCAATGTTCAGCCTTACACGTGTCAAGATCAACACTCCAACAGGGGAAGTCCCTGAAATTCTCATTCGCGTGCATAAGTGCTAAGTAAACGCAACATGCAGGGCTCAGTGCAAGTGCACTTGTACAAAGAATTGACCTATCGTCTATTTTTTTCTCAGCTCCCAGGGGATTACCCAGTTTCATACGAAGGCAGTTAATATGTAGGGAGAGTGTTTAGCCAAGTTTAATTTGTGGAAACAAAGCAAATAAATCGAATGAAAGTTCAAAAATTGCATTCCATTCTGTGTGTGCGATTTGGACTAAAAACAAAGGGAAAATGTTATCACGACTACGAACTTCCGAAGGATATAATAGAGGCCAAAATTGGCAGAGCTACAGCAGTACTACACCTTCCTGCTTTAAGATGTAATAGCGGTAGCAGGCTCCGCAAGTGAAGAAGACGATTTTTAATCAAAGACATGTAAATAAAAAGCCGTTTATATATGTATAAGTTTTGGTGTTTTTCTTGTGTTTAAATCATAGAGTCCAGCTGGTGCTTTTCTGGTGTTTTAAAGCATAGGGTTTAGTTCTCATTTCAAGATTTGGCAACACTGGTCTCCAGACGTACCCACCTCAGTGGCGGCAGAATGTTTTGCCGAGGGCGGCATTGTAAAGCTGGCGTAACGATACGACAAATGTTTCAATCGCTTTGGCGATTATGTTGAGACATAAGAATAAAACAAGCAAACATTTAGCAGTAAAATCAGTTTGGTATGTCAATCTGTTATTTTTATTCACTTCATCGAAACTTGAAAAAAGAAGAGCCCTCGTATAATCTTATTTTCTTCCCGAGTGCACTTGGGAGGGCATCTTTAAGTTATATTGTGTTCAAATTGTGAAGGTAAGAGCTGCGAGGTGCCCAGTAAAATTATACTCCAAATCAGATATAGTTCCAATTGACAAACAGAAAAGAGTTTTCCTATCAAACTTAAGGGGACCGTTTAGGTAACGAACGTCTTATTTAATCCAACGCTAAAATTTAACATATTTGAATACATTTTGTAGACAAAATAACCATTGGAATATCATTAAAAAAACATGGATTTAATATATTATACTTTGAACAATACCATGCAGATTTAATACATTAGCACTGATGAGGTCGCAAATATAAATGAAATGAGGAAGCGATTCATTTCTTTAAAATGAAAGCCAAATTTGCAGGGCTTGTTACCCAAGTATTTTCACTTCTACGCAACAGATTGTCATAAATATGCACTACTTGTCTTATTTGTGTATGAAGAGTAAGGTGTGTAAGTTTCATACTTATAGCCCTCTTACTTTCCAAGAAACATGTACCTAAAACTGAAGAGAATCACTTCTGTGGTAACTTCAATTAGAAATTGAAGCAAATTATAATATTTTATTCTCACTAATCTTCACAATTAGAACACACTATAGAGTAGACCTCCCAACCGCACATTGGAAGACAATAGATTATATTTAAAAAGCTGTGTTGTTGTTGTTGTTGTTGTTTGAGTTTTCAGTCTTGACTGGTTTGATGCAGCTCTCCATGCTTCCCTGACCTGAGCTAATCGTTTCATCTCTACATAGCTACCACACCTTACATCCGAGACAATCTGTTAACATATTATTCTAACCTTGGTCTACCCCTACAGTTCTTATCCTCGATCCTTCCTTCCATAACTAAGTTTGCTATTCCTGGATGTCTTAGTACACAGTATGTCCTACCAACCTATCTCTTCTCTTTATTAGCAGTCGCCACAAACATCTCTCCTCTCCCAGTCGTCTTAATATCTCTTCGTTTGTAACCCTATCTACCCATCTGATCACCATTCTCCTGCAACACCACATTTCAAACCTTCGATTCCCCTCTTTTCTGCCGCTCCAACAGTCCAAGTTTCACCTCCATAGAGCGCCACGCTCCAGACAAAGGCTTTCAAAAATAACTTCCTAATACCTAAATCTATATTCGATGTCAACAGATTTCTTTTCTGTAGAAATGCTTTCCTTGCCTGTGCTAACCTACATTTTATATCCTCCTTAAAAAGCAAAAATTAAATAAACATGGATGTATTCAGAAATATGTGCGTAATCGGATTTTATCCCTCTAGGCCAGGGGTTCTCGAACTTTTTCCGTCGCACCCCCTTCTGAAACATGAAATATCTAGTGCCCTCCCCCTCTCTTATTCTTCTTTCCTTTCTTAGCACTTCTACGAGGGCTGTTTTTTAAGTAATACCCGTTGCAGCGCTGCGGTCGGCATTCCGTGCAGGTGTGCTGTGTACCTGCATCTATTGGCAAGGCTGAGACGCCATTACGGCAACAGTCGCCCATGTGTGGGTGTGTTTACAAGCTTTTGAAATGGCATCGCCGATCGCGAGTGCCGCCGACCCGTAAACGAGAGAGAAAACTCCCCTGTAAGATATCCTGCCGTTTGGCCACCACTGTCAGGCAAACTGTGTATGGGGTCAGGAGAACTCCTAAACATACGCAGTTCTCCTGGTAAGCACGCAATTTGCATGACAGTGGTGGTCAAATGGCAGGATATCTTACAATGGAGTTTTCTCTCTCGTTTACGGGTCGGCGGCACTCGCGATCGGCGATGCCATTTCAAAAGCTTGTCAACTCACCCACACATGGGCGACTGTTGCCGTAATGGCGTCTCCGCCTTGCCAATAGATGCACGTACACAGCGCACCTGCACGGAATGCCGACCGCAGCGCTGCAACGGCGTAATATCACAACGGGTATTACTTTAAAAAAAAAACTCGTAATAGGCTACTTCGCACCAAAAAAAAAACCAACCGGATCTCAAAATCTACAGTATTTTCTTCTGTCTTATTACTGCAACTAACAATAATAATAATAACTCACAATTTACTATTCTTAGAGCACATCAATGTTCAACAACTTTTTGTAAAAACAATTGTAATGGCCCTTCACTTGTATCAGTTTATTGTTAATCAGGCTTACCACTTTCACTGAACACGCATTAGAATTCACCTGTTCACTCACAGTCTTTGTACTGACTGCAAAGGCCTGGCTGATCCGAGTCATCAATGGTAGAAATAGAGGAATCTACTCTTGTAAAGAAGTGACAGTCACATTGTCAAGCGGCTTATTAGTGGTTGTTAAGTGTTTGGTAAGGAGATATCAGTGCGGGTGGCGGGTGAAAGGGTGATGTGTAGTGCTGGCAGGATCTACTGGTCACAGACAGCCAAGTACGAGTTTATTAGTCTTGAATGATCGTGGGAGCTTCCTGTCTATGATAGGTTCATGGATATGAGGATAGCAATATTTGTTACAGAATATGAAATATAAATATATCAATTAGAGTCGGCGGCCCCCTTTATCACTCTCTGCGCCCCATCCCCCCTCCCCCCATTTGAGGATCTCTGCTCTAGGCTACAAGATCCCCTTAACACTGCGTGGTGTATGCAAAAAAAACTTTCTTATCTGGGCTGCCTCTACCAACACAATAAAATCACATATCAATTGAAAAATCTAACTAAACACGTGAGAGGAAGCGCCTGGCGACTCGCGGTGACACATCCAGTACGGTATATCAGTTTCATGTTAGTAACATCCTAATCGGTATGTGACCGTCCAAGTCGGGTAACACGGCAAGTATTGTGGTCTGGAACATGATAGCCCACGCTCTCATTGTGGTATGCTAGCCTGCTCAACTTTCTAATTCTAGACAGAAAATTATGCAGGATCTGTTCGCGAGTGTACTTGTTGAGGCGAGAGGGACCCCACCTTCAGCCCACATTCATCGCGCTCCAATGGCCGACCACAAATACCAACGGGCCCAACCCAATACACACTACCGCAGAGAATTGCTTCTCCGTAAGTTACTATTAGATCCGAAGAACTACTTTTACAGAATAGTTAACATGCTATTTTGAATTCGACTGGAGCTTACTGTATTTATTCAAAAATGTTGATCTTCCTGTAGATTTCTTCTATTCATCACTCAACAAATGTTTTGAAAATTGTATACCAAAGCAGATATTCATTCGAAAATTCAAATGTCCAGTATGGTTCGCACGGGATATTATCCAATCCATAAAATTTAAGAAAAAACGTGCTACAAAAAGACATTTTTCGAAATATTATGATGTGAGATTTAGACAGCTTACTTGTTAGCTCAGAACTGAAAATAAAGTGACGCATGGTCTATGCTGATTACATTCATAAACTAGAAAATGGAGTTCAGAATAACATTAGTTCTGGACGTATGTTAAAAGCAAGCGGGAATCACGTACATGTGACAACACATTTATACTAAATGGAAATTATTATAGGCTACAGCTGGAAATATTGCAGATGGGTTTGCCGAGTATTTATCATCAGAGTATATCAAAACGGATTTTATTTATAACGCGGATCACTTGTCCTTGAATGATTTGCTGTTTTGCCCAGAGTTGATGTGCTGAACATGACTCACATAACGGTGGACGAAGTAAGAACAACTGTAATAGAAAATTAAAGCCTAAGAAATCCTGTGGGTCTGATGAGATACCACCGTACATAACCAAGGTAAGTGTGGACATATTGGTTTCTCAGTTAGCCTTCATCTTCAATTTTTCTTTAAAGACGGCCAACGTTCCTGAAAAGTGGAAAATGACTAAAATTACTCCAATCCTAAAGAGAGGCAACACTGAAATGATATTGAACTACCACCCTGTTTCAGTAATGAATCCTATAGCAAAGGTTTATGAGCACATTCTATATTCTAAGATTTACAATCATATTAAGGTCGAGCTCTCACAATGCCAGCATGGGTTTATGCCCGGCTGCAGTGTTATTACAAATTTGCTGGGTTTTATTCAAAAGGTTTACAACGCATTAGACACCAAAATACAGTACATGGATTTAAAAAAGGCCTTCGTTAAAGTTGACCATAAAATTCTTGTGACAAAGCTGTACTGGTTTGAAGTTTCTAAACCATTACCGGTACTTCAATTGTTATGTTCCTATTTAAAATATAGGCAGCAATTCGTTTGTTCCAGAAGTGAAATCTCAGATAATTTTGTTAGTCTGGTGTCCCACAAGGGTCTAATCTTGGGCCTCTCCTATTTCTGGTTGGTTGGTTGGTTCCTTAGTTTAGGGGCTGCGACAACGCGGTCATGTAGCTCCGTGTACTTCGTGTGTGTGTAGAATCTATCTGATAAGTGATAACCGGTGTTAATTGTGATGGCTGTATTACTGTGTGTTACCTGTGATTCAGGTAGAAGGACTGCAGACGATCAATTTTTCAATTAGTTCCTACTTTTGATACCAAATGCTATTGTCCACGGCACCTAGATGCGGACTTGGCTACTATATGCCATCGCAGCCAGCCCCTGGCGATGAACGTTGGAACTAATGTAGCGTTATCAAACTACCGACAAATTTTAGCTTCCACATGTGTAGTTAATGGAAGGTTCTTTTTCATGCCATAAATCTCTGACATGGGACCACCGGCTTTACTTCCCCTCCGAAAGAAGGCATACTGAGGGAGTTTTAACGCTCTTAAAAATTCAACTACTTCGACCGGGTTTGAACCCGCGATCTTGGGCATAGAAGCTCAGCATGTTACCAACTACGCCACCACAGCTATCCTCCTATTTCTAATGTAGGTTCATATTTTGCCTATTATTATTTGTTACTCTGTTTGTTGTTTGCTGAGGATGTAAAGCTATATAAGACCATATCCAACTTGAGAGACGAGAATAACCTTCAACAGGTGATGGACTAATAATTTAGTCCTTAATGTAAAAAATGTAATAATTTAGTCCTTAATGTAAAAATATGTTAAGTCATGGTATTTACAAGGTAGAAGGAATACAAAAATCCTAGATATCGTATTGGAGAAACAGCACTCGAAATTGTACCGTCGGTCAATGATTAAAATTATTTTCGACAGAAAATTAACTTTCAATGGCCAAATTGCAAATATAATTAGTTCGGCCAAAAAGATGCTTGGTTTAGTCATTAGGAAACTCAAAATTATTTACTCAACCTGGAGTAAAAGTTGAATTTAAATTTTGTTCGAATCAAGTTAGAATATTCATCAGTTATCTTTGGACCCCTCTTATAAAGATCAAATTCGTCACATTGACATTGTGCAAAATACATTTCGAAGATATAAGGTGCGTTCAAAAAGTAACGAGCCGGAGGCATAATTACAGAAACCAGTACCTGTATGTTAGAAGTATTGATTTCGAAGATATAAGGTGCGTTCAAAAAGTAACGAGCCGGAGGCATAATTACAGAAACCAGTACCTGTATGTTAGAAGTATTGATTTCGAAGATATAAGGTGCGTTCAAAAAGTAACGAGCCGGAGGCATAATTACAGAAACCAGTACCTGTAAGTTAGAAGTATTGATTTCGAAGACATAAGGTGCGTTCAAAAAGTAACGAGCCGGAGGCATAATTACAGAAACCAGTACCTGTATGTTAGAAGTATTGATTTCGAAGATATAAGGTGCGTTCAAAAAGTAACGAGCCGGAGGCATAATTACAGAAACCAGTACCTGTAAGTTAGAAGTATTGATTTCGAAGATATAAGGTGCGTTCAAAAAGTAACGAGCCGGAGGCATAATTACAGAAACCAGTACCTGTATGTTAGAAGTATTGGCCCTGGCTGTTGAGGCACTTGTCCCACTGTGACACGAGGCGGTGAATGGCTGTCTCATAAAATTCCCTGGGCTGCGATGTGAACCAGTTCCGCACGTACAGCTGGAAGTCGGCGTCCGAGGTGAATCGTTGGCCCCGCAGAGCCCTTTTCAGGGGACCAAACATGGCGTAATCACAGGGAGAGAGGTCTGGACTGTATGGAGGGTGGCCGAGAACCTCCCATTTGAATTTCTGCAGGAGTGCCGCGACTGTGTTGGCCGTATGAGGGCGTGCATTGTCGTGGAGCGGTTATGGCGTTCACTGTCACTCGGCGGCCCTGGGTAATGAGTGCATCAACCAGCTGGACGTTGTCATCGGTAATGCAGGGGGGTGCCCCAGACCGGGCAATAATCGGCTAACGACAGCCGTCCTTCCCTGAAGCGCTTGTGCCACGCCTTGACCCTTGCAAGGGACATGCAGTGTTCGCCGTACACTTGTGACATTCGGCGATGAATGTTCGTTCCCCCTACTCCTTCCGCTGTCAGAAACCGAACAACACCTCTTTGCTCTTCGGTTGACGCCTCCATGTCACTGTTTGCAATGCGACTGGCAGTGTCGGACGATTGATGCATGCTGCTGCTCACTTTGTATCGTCACGCGACGTGCACGCGTGCCCTCTAGCGACGGGCTGTGACCTTCCACGCTCTGGTCGGAACCACACCTCGTTAAACTCGCCACGATTAGCCGATGTAGTCACCGGTTTGCGCATTCCAGCCTCCGGCTCGTTACTTTTTGAACGCACCTTATACTTGTATTATTAGACGTGCAATGTATTTTGTCAATTTGGCACTTCGACTCAGTTTTGACGAAGTTTGATCAATTTCACGTCTTTGAAAAATAGAAGGTCGATATTTTCATTGCAACTACTGAGGAAAATTTTAACTGGAAAAAATTGACTGCCAAGAGGTACTTAGATTCATCACTTTTCATGTACCACAAGTAAGATACCGACAGCAAGCACTCTTTCACATCCCAAGATCTCATCCCAATTCACCATTAGTCAAATTATTATCACTTTATAATTCAATCGATGCTCAAGTAGATTTATTCGCCGTTACTAAATCATGCAATAAACAAGTAAATGCAGCTGTTGCTTCAATACTAGGGAATTGTTCTCTTCTTTATTTTTGTATATTTTATTTTCTATTTGTACAGTTTCTTTTCCATTCTATAGTGTATATTTTCACAATTTCTTTTTGATCTTCAATTGTGTACTCCATTTTCATTGATGTATTTTGTATTTTTTAAATAGATATGTCAAGAAGAAATGTATTTGGGCTTATTCCTGTGTTTTTCATATTGTGAAACAAACAAATAAATAAGATTAATATTATATTATTTCGATGAACATTTAAATAAAGATATGCAAAATGCAGGCAGAAATTTGTGAAAACACAGGGGACGTTACAATAACATTTCTACCTCTATCTATCAATTCGATCTTTTTTCAATAGAAGGTATATATCACCAAAATCAAAACGACCTCCTTATTGGATGATAATAACATTCGAAAAACATAAGGGACGTTTTCACTACCGTTTCCTACTCCATAGAAGCAGATTTTTCTATATTTGAACTTCAAACATTTTTATAAGCAATATTTCAATATGGTATATTGGCTTTCACGACCAAGGAATTAAAACTCAGCAAGTTTTGTAGGTTTATGCCGTGTCTTGTGCTGGGTTTTGCCAAGGAACACCAAGATAGGCTCATCAGCGGGCTCTTCGGCACCAGGGCCTCTTACCCCCAGCTTCTCGTCAGGCCTGAGTATATTAGCCCTTCAAGATACGAGTGCCGCCGGCAGAGGTGGGAACTATTATTCGTTTACTTGTGTCACATTGTCAGTCTATTTGGTTGACAGGTACAGTCGCGCGGGTAGGATATGATTCAGCTCAATAGTCTGACATCGTCCCTCTACCCGTGGTAACATGCGCTCGTTACGCTTAGCTGTGTTGTTGTGAAACAATTAGAAACGCACCAAGCTTAATTCGCCCAATATTATTAATATTTTCGTTCAGAATTCACAACATAACTTCTGTGTAACACATGTAGTGCGTGCAATGCTGCTTGACTTATGTGGTCACTGCACTCCGTCCCCCTGCACGTCCCGCAAGGCTCCAGCTGCTATGCTCAACAAACACTGGCGCAGCGGCACTAGCATCTTGAAAAACTAATACGTACATGGTAAGAGCCTAAAGCCTCGTCGACACCGGCAGATTTGTTTCCAGAAACATTGTATGCAGACTGTTTCCCAAATGTTCCTCATTTGTATGCGGAATGTATGCATACTTTTTGAAAACATTCTACATAGAATCGGGAGACTCGAGTGATGTATGGAAACAGTCTGCATACAGTTTGCATACAATTGGCATACAAATGACATACAAATCTCGTGTTTCAAGATACAAGATACAATGTTTTCTGTTTTCCAACGAGATGGAAAACACGCATACAAGAAACAAGTATTTTGTCTCAAGTCTTCCTGTGTGGACGTGTTTTGAAACTGTCTTCGTCGGCTTTAACTCGTTTCCGAGTATACATCTTCTTCCAAAACAGTCTAACATAATCTAAGGTTGAGGTCTGTGGGCATGTTTGCGGTGACTGAACAGCCCAATGCGTGCATGAAACAAACGCCCACACAGATCACACAGAACTGTTGGTGGAGGGCGAGGCTGGGGTGCACGGAGCTTACGTGCTTGTCGCTTGGCCTTAACAATTCTACGACGTTCTTCTTCTAACTTTTTGACAGCAGCCGGGATGGTCTGGCGCCAAGTTGAACGGTCTTTAACAAGCTGGTCCCAGGTTTGTGGATTGAGTCCTGTCAACTTCATATTCTGCTTAAATTGGTCCTTGTAACGTCTCTTAGGGCCTCCATGAGGTCTGGTGCCGGAGGTGAGTTCACCATACAGAACCTGGCGTGGTAGTCTCGTATCATCCATCCGATGGACATGTCCAATCCATCTAAGTTGATGACCAATGATGGATGATTCTATACTATTAGCAAGCGCTTTCTCAAGAGCATCAAGATTGGTGATGTGATCTTCCCACTTTATCTTAAGGATGGATCGAAGTTTCTGTTGATGGTAGGGGCAGATGACCTCGTAGTTCCGCCCCTTAAAACAACAATAACTAACTAACTCTGTTGATGGAAGCGCTCAAGCTTTCGGAAGTCATGTCGATAGAGGGTCCAGGTTTCACAGCCATACAACAATGTTGAGATGACAACAGCTTGGTACACCATGAGCTTCGTCTTCAAGGTCAGATCTTTATTCAAGAAGACCCGGTGCGATAGTCGCCCAAATGCCGCATGGGCAGCACCGATTCTCTTCTCAACATCCTGCCCACAATTGCCGTGTACAGATAGCAGACTGCCCAGATACGAGAAGTGGTCTACCTGCTCCAATGGAGTATCTGAGATAGAAATGTTGAAGTGCGGAAGGGAAGTGCCTGGTGAGGGTTGTGCCAGAACCTTGGTCTTCTGAACATTAATGGTGAGACCAAAACGTTCACATGCATTCTTGTAGCAATTAACAGTCTGTTGCAACTCCACTGGCGCGAGTGTAGGCGATGCCGCATCATCTGCATACAACATATTGGTTATCTTCGTAACCTGAGTTAGCTTCTTGGAGCGAAATCGAGCTAGGTTGAAGAGCCCTCCATCAAATCGGTATCTGACATCTACACCTGGGATGTTTGTGGGCGATTTAGAGAGCATTGTAACCAAATACAATGCAAACAGTGTTGGGGCAAGTACGCAGCCTTGTTTCAGTCCATGAGTGATAGGAAATTCGTCAGAGATCTTATTTTGCTGACAAACCTGACCGGTCATGCCATCATGGAGAGCTTGGATTAGATCAACAAAGCGTCGAGGACAGCCAAAGCGTTGTAGCACCGCCCACATAGCAGATCTTGGAACTGAGTCAAAGGCCTTTTCCAGATCATAAAATACTAAGAAGTGTGGATTCTGTTGCTCACTACATTTTTCTTGTAGTTGTCTTACGCAGAAAATCAAGTCAGTTATGCTTCTGGAAGATCGAAATCCACACTGGGACTCGGGGAGGATCTTTTCTGAGATAACCTGAAGGCGGTTAAGTAAAATTCTGGCGAGAATTTTACCCACAGTAGATAGTAGCAATATACCGCGATAGTTGCCACAAACACTACGATCACCTTTCTTGAAGATTGTGATGATAGTGGCGTTCTTTAGGTCACCAGGTACTTCTCCTAATTCCCAAATTTTGAGAATAAGAGTGAAAATCCGCGTTTTGAGGGACTGACCTCCAGCTTGAATTAATTCCAGTGGGATGTTATCTGGGCCAGGTGCCTTTCTTGGTTTCATTTGATTGAGAGCTACACTGAATTCCGTGTAAGAAGGAGGTACAGCCATCCATGGTTGTTCAGGATATTTCGGCACATCACGAAGGAAGTCTTCAGCAGCTGTTGAAGGACGATTTAGAAGGATGGAGAAATATCATGGCTGTCAGTAAGAGTGGCAGAGTTGTCAGCACTTTTTAGTGTACCTGATGAAGAACGAAGTGGGCCATATATCTCTTTAATCCCTGCATAGAAGTTCCTCAGATCACGAGTATCAGATAGCCTCTGAAGTTCCTCAGCTTCCCGCTGCCACCAAGTATTCTTTATCTCTCTTATTTGTGTCTGACACTTACTCTTGAGTTCTAAATACAGAGCTTTCTTCGTATTTGATGATGGGTCTTGAAGATGAGATAGATAGGCTTCCCTTTTGATGTTGATGAGACGCAAAATTTCTTCGTTGTTGTCATCAAACCAGTCTTGACTTTTCTGCTTTACCAAACCAATGGTTTCTTCAGCTGACTTAGTGATTATCTCCCTCAGATTGGTCCATTCTTCTTGAATGTCACTTGTTTTAACTGGATGATCTCATAGCTGGGCATTGATCATATTCTCAAAGTTTGTGGAAATAGATTCATCCTGAAGTTTGGAGGTGTTAAACTTTCCTCTGGATAGGGTTTGGAAACGCCTTGGTGGTTTTGGGCTAATGGATATCCTGAGTTTACAGATGAGAAGTTTGTGATCCGTCCAACAATCGTCAATATTCCTTGCTGTCTTGGTAATAAGTATGTCCTTATCACATTGTCGGGTAATGACGTAATCAAGGATGTGCCAATGCTTAGAACGTGGATGCATCCACGTGGTCTTGAAGCGGTCAGGTAATCGGACTTGAGTGTTGGTGATGAAGAGTTCATGTTCTGCACAAAGACCAAGAAGAAGATGTCCATTGGGATTACAGGTTCCAAGACCTTGTTTACCCATCACATTTTGCCATAGCCGGTTATCTTTCCCAACTCTTGCATTGAAATCACCAAGGAGTAAGATCTTATCAGTAGATAGTACCTTGGAGACGATTGTGCCAAGCTGGTCATAGAACTGGCCCTTACTTCATCATCGGCCTTCAAAGTTTGAAACTGTAGACCGGATACAAACCACAGACGCATCCAGCTAGCCACGTTATTCCACATCATATTGTGTTGATTTTTTTTCAATTTCCCATCCTTCTTTATGGTGCACCATATAAGGTTTAATAATAAGGGACTTTTTGTTGCTATACATTTTGTGTGTCTTTGACATTTATTAATTCATATCGGCTGATGAAGGGACCAAAACTAATTAGGCCTTGAAACATGTCCCACCAATGACCACACAGTGATCTCATTATATTGCCACAAAATGTAGTTTAGTGGGGCTATCGGCGGGGTGTCAAATTTCACCCCCTCCCCACAAAAAGAAAATAGCGGTTGTTATATGAAATATTAGTAGAATGAGTATTTTGTTCAATTATTCGACTAATACAAGAGGTACAATTAAACACAATCCCCCTCCCACCATGATCGTTTCGCTTTGATCCCCCAATTTACACAATCGCAGACTTTAAGAAATCACCCTGTGGTAAAGGTATGAATGTTATTTTTATTATTTTAAGACTTAAACGATGAGTCATAAAATTTCTACCTTCAGTTTTGTTCTTATACCAGTACTTCGTCTTGATTGAATGAAAATACTAAATAAGAAGATTAATTATTTTCATACCGTCAAAGTTTAACGTTAACTCCACGAACTGTCAGTGGACTAGAGGTCTAATTCTGATGTGGACGCAAAACAAGTAACATACTTGTATCGGATACAATGTTTCAATACAGTCTGCATACTGTATACAGACTTGTATGGAAACTGTTTCCAGACTCCAAAGTAGTATACATACAGTTTGCATACAGTATGCAAACAATCTGCCAGTGTGGACTAGGCATTACAATGCCGTGACTTGCGACGTGGTGTGGAATGGTAAACTCATTTACCTTATCTCTCTGTACATCTTAAAGGCCACTAAGTGGCTCATAATTACAGTCTACACTAACAAGGTTGTCAATTAGTGTGGCGTAAAGTGAGCATGTATTCCAGAAATATGGCAGCATTCAGCATTATTGTCTTCTACTATGAAGGTACCAACATTTCTATTATTCGGTGTTGGCGAATGGCGCCAGCTAATCTTCCGAGTTATCTTTCTTATCTTGTCATTCCATCGCGAGGTCCTTTAACGCCACTTGTCCCGGCCAAGTTCTGGTTCTTCCGCTGTGGGTAATCCTACCTTCCGTCCCCTACTACTAGTTGTGAAAACCCAAAAAGGAAGAATGACCGACTGGCTCTTGAATTTCCTAAACACTGCCATGCAGGCCTGTACAAAATACATTGGGATCTAGCACAAAACACTGGAACATATGTATGTACTGTATTATATAATTGTACTCTTTGGATAGAACTCTTCCACATAGTTATTGCCATAACCTAAACGCTAGGTCATATAGGTTATGTGACTTGTAATTGGCACACCTGGGACGGTCAAACTGAGAAACACTTCTCCTCCAACAGTCTCATGACGAAAGTTTGGAATATGATAAGAATATGGTATGTGTTGGCTTCAGAGTGGGGGAAGGGAGGGGTGGTTGCTAATGAGTAGGGCCCGGATGTTGATGACATGTCATCTTTTTACTGAGCTGTCTAGAACAATGCTGAAGTACATAGAAACTCCTGTCGGCCCACCCCGTCTTCAAATACGTCAATTTTATTTTGCACCTTTTTGCATTTTTTGCTATTTTCCATTTTAAGAGCATTTTTTAAGTTTGGTCGATTTTGTTGGTAATATTTTAGAGAAATCAGCCTTTTAAGGTCATTTTTATTCCAATTTAGTCATGTCACAGCTTTATATGAGGGAGTTACGTCTGAGTTAAGAAGAAGCTAGTAGCTATGAACATAAACCTTTTGTTAAGTGCTAGAAATCTATTTTGATTGACTTCAGTTTGAGCTTCAGATGTCATTTTTTTTGAAATATTGGTGAGATAATTATTATAAGACCATTTTCTCCATTTTATAGTGCATTTTTCGAATTTTTGAAATATTGATGAGTTTAGTCTATCATTATAAGATCATTTTCTCCATTTTATAGTGCAATTTCGATTTTTAGGTCATTTACTACAGTCATTTTTGAAAATTTTAAGTGCATTTTTTATTTTTACGGCATCAACATCCGGGCCCTACTAATGAGGTATAACAGGCGCAATCGGACTATGAATTATCGAAGGGACAGATCACACTGGCGTCAGAAATCTGTCCGATTTTATCAGTGTAATTAACTGGCAATTGGACTGCGTCCCTATTATTTGCTCACTTCAACAGAAAGCCAATGACTTTTAAGACTGCTGTGTTGTTGTTGTTTCATTTGAGGGGCTTGGACATCGTGGTCATTTGGCCCCGTGGGTGTGTGTACAATTTGTCTGATGGCATGTGTTAATGTGATGGCTGGTATATATTTGTAAGTGAGACGAGGATTGGGAGGGAGGCGGCCGTGGCTTTAAATTAGGAACTATACCGGTGTTTGCCTGGAGTAGAAGTGGGAATCCGCGGAAAATTACTTCCAGGATGCTCAGTTCTGCTTCACGAGGCTGAATATACTCCGTTCCAGCCCTCAGATCAGATTTATTTTTGGCAGAGCCGAGAATCGAACCCGGATCTCCAGCGCGACAGCCAAGAATGGTAGCCGATACATCAACCTTCATTAGCAGTGGCCAGGAACATCTCTCCTCGCCCACTCGTCTTAATACCTCTTCATTTGTTACTCTATCTACCCATCTGATCTTCATCATTCTCGTGTAACATTTCAAAAGCTCTAATATCTTCTTTTCTGCTGCGCCAACAGTCCAACTTTCACTTCCATAAAGCGCCACAAACCACGCAAAGGCTTTCAAAAATGATTTTCAAATACCTAAATTTACATTTTTTTTTGATGGCTTTCCTTACCTGAGCCAACCTACTTTTTATATCCTCTTTGCTTCGTGTAACACTGGCTATTATATTTTGGTTTTACATTTATTGAGTTTCATCATGAATTCTTTCCTCAAGACGGAGTCCATTCTATTTAAAAAGTCCGGCGAATCGACTAAGACGGCAATGTAATCAGCAAATCCCAGAGTTGAAACTATTTCTCCTACTTCAAATTTTCCTCTAATTTTCTTCATTGCTTGTTCAATGTAGAGATTGTAAAGTATGAGTGATCTCTGAATACTAGCTTCTCTCCCATGTCTTTCGGCTCGAATAACTACCATCTGGTTTCTTCATAGGTTGTAGACCACCTTTCTATCCTGCAATTTATCCCAATCATTATCAAAATGTCAAACAACTTATGGAAAGCCTTATCTACGTCTACAAGTACCACGAACGTTCTCATTAATTTGTATACAATCTCCACTACCCTCGACAACACTAACAAAAGAAGTAGTGTGCGAAAAAACTTATTATTTATACAACACTAATTTTCACGTCACTTCCCTGCTGTTAGTGATTATAACACCCTGCTTACACCACAAAACGTTTCGTCTAGAACCTCTGTCAGCTATTAGGTCGTGTAGTGTACAATGAGCACAAGAAAATGCCTCGACACCCTCCAGGAGCTGAGCTCGAAGCCATTTACGTAAAAATCTTAAAAAATCCAACTAAATCCATAAATTTAACAAGTTGTGCATGCCTGTTATAGAGACAGAAGTGAGTTAAGCCTTACTATTCGACGTCCTCTGATCCCCTTCTCACAGTAGCGCTGTCTGTAATGCGAACTGCCATCGCCTTTACGAACACTCACCTGCAAACAAAGAAAAATATGGCATTAGCACACAGCCAACAACAGATAAGTTATCACTGAACATTGTAACTGAATACACTTCAAAATTTAACAATAATAATAATAATAATAATAATAATAATAATAATGCTATGTTTGAGCCTTCAATCTTGACTGGTTTCACGCAGCGCTCCATGCCCCCCTGCCCCAGGCTAATCGTTTCATCTCGACATAGCTACCATACCTTACATCCGAGACAATCTGTTTAACATAATTATTCTAACCTTGGTCTACCCCTACATTTCTAAAAGCCGCAGTAGTTAAAAGGGACGTAAAACAAACAACCATATTATTATTAGGTCTATTATTATTATTATTATTGTTACAGTTCTTGTCCTTCCGTAACTATCTGACCTCACCACTGATGACTAGAGGGAGGAAGGAGGCCGTGTGATATGATCACTAGCAAAAGGAGCCAACCACCTCTCAGATTGTTAAAAGTTTTAATAATGACTGAGATTAGTTGTAAATATAAATTGACCTTCTTAGCATGTATTGGCGAGCTGTCTGATGAGCCCAATGGCTCACTGTGGCGAATCTCTGACAACTTGAAGATAAGTCATGGTAGCATGAATATATATGAACAGGCGAATTTGTTTATAAATTGCTATATTAAAAACATTGTTTAAAACTAAAGAGAATACATTAATTAATCTTGTAAATTATGCGTGACGTTAAAATCGATCAAGTGTTCCTATCACGTAGAGTCGGATCCACTGGATGTGACGTGCATTGGGAAGATACGTGTTTAATTAGGTAGATTTCATAAGAAAGCTGCCTATTGCAATGGGTACCATGTTTCGACTTCCGGAAAATTCCGACATCTCTTCGCGTTTCACATCCCCTAAACCAGTCAGTTTAAATTTTTTTATACATAATTTATATATTAATGTCTATCCATCAATGAAAAATCAAAGAATCAGTCTATTTATTTATTTATCTTCATGAGGATCAGCATTTCAAAGATGAAGGTTATGTTGGTAGGCAAGAAATCCAAGCAAATAGATTGCCAGGTAGGAGGAACTAAATTGGAGTTGGTGGAACATTTAAAATACTTAGGCTGTATATTCTCTCAGGATGGTGGTATGAGGGAAAAAATAGGGTCGAGGTGTAGAAAAGTCAATGCATTGAGTTTTTATTTATTTATTTGTCGTATGTCTTTTAGCGCCGGGAGTGTCCGAGGACATGTTCGGCTCGCCTGAGTCTGTAGCTGCTTCCAGCGGACACCCTTAGGGTTTAATATCGTATGGCCTCGGATGCCGGGTGCAAGGTTTGTAATTTGAAACCCAGAGGGTAGCTTGCATGTCGAATTTCGTTGTTCCTTGAATCACTATGAAAGTCAAGAATGTTAGATATCTAAGCTACTTGAACACTATAGCGCTTTCTAGTAGAGAAATGAGCAACTTTGTGTTGGCGGAAACTCCCGAGATTAATTTTGCCATTATGAACACGGCTGTAACGTAATCTTGATTACGGTACAAATTATTATTATTATTATTATTATTATTATTAAAGTCATTGTGTAATTATTATTATTATTATTATTATTATTATTATTATTATTATTATTATTGAAATATCAAAGTTATATCGTTTTATTCACCCATTAATATCAAGGGAGGGGCCATACCATATTCACGTCATTACCATAGTCATATATAATATTGTCAAGTGCTTAGATTAAGAAACAGGGTTTTTATAGAGGTCTAGGGCTGTTTTATTAGTTAAATTGTAAAGACAGGACGGGCATGGTTGGAAGAAGTTACGGACGGTGAAGCAACATATTGCAAGAAAATGTATTTCTGGAACGAAGCCACGCTGACTGGAGACAAGGGCTTGGAGAAAGATTTCGGCGGAATATATAGATGCGCAACGAGAGGAATAGCGGGTTCTGAGTGGAATATTTGAAGTACGCGGGCCTGTATTCCCGCTCGGAGAAGTTTTAGCGTCGCTTGAGGACTGAGAAATGCTTTGCTATAATTGGTCTGATGGGTCGCGGGCAAATTTATGCCGCGAAACATCGGGACCATTCAGAGTGTATAAAAGCCCAGCGCGACTTCAGCACTGGCTATTCTATAGATTCTATTCTGTCATTCACATATTCGATCACGCACTCACTCACTGACTTTGTGAGTCGTAGACTCTGCCAGTCCCTCAGTAAGATGGGACTTAGTGAATTCAATTAGCCTGGTTTGTTCAAATTTGCTTACCATGATGATCAAACTCAGAAACAAGCAGCAGCAGCAACAACAACAACAACAACGAGAAGAAGAAAACATATGTTTTCAAAGGTCAATAAACGTGTGTTGGCGTAAGATCTCAAATTAGACTACAAGCAGACCAACGAGATGGACTTTGAACCACAAGGCACCAGGTATGTGGACCGAGTTATTATCAACACAGAAGATCAGCGCTAGCGAGAGGACAGTCAATATTGCCCCGCAATTAGGGAATATTAATGCACATATTGTACACAGCTCGAAACCTCAGATCAAATGTTAATAATTTTGTTGTAAATAAACCAGTATTAGTTAAAATGTCTTGTTCATTGGGAGTTGAATATATAGGATAGTTGGAATGCAAAGAGTATCTCATAGAGCAAGTTTATTGCCCTACGCTCCGATGATAGATCTTGGCTCAAGGAAGGGAGCGGCCGTGGCTAAATAAAATTTTAATGTGTTATCTTTACGATAACTGGCGCCCAGTAAATCTAAATTAATAAAGTGTATGTCGTCTGTCTAGACAGGCCAATGCTAAATAAGAACGATGAGGTGGTTTTAAGGAGTCTTGAGTGTAATATCTGTAGAAACGTTATAAATGATCGCCCAACTTGTAGAGCGATATCCAACGACAAAGGTAGCCGTTACACGGCCTACTGAATTCAAATGGGTCCTTTGACATGCCAACATCGTATGACATGCGTGTCGTATTTTTGCCGCCTTTCAAAAATCACTTACCATGACTACAAGTTCCGTTCAATTTCAAGTAGTTCCAACTTTCGCCACTAGATATCAATGATACCTAGTGGTGAACTTTGGAACTTTGATAGAGCGTTCCGACGAAATCTAACCTAACAATTTTGCTGCACACAAGTTTAGTCTGTGGAAGGATCCTTTAAATGCCATAAATCTATGTCATGGGACCACCGGCCTTACTTCCCCTCGGAAGGAAGGTATACTGAAGGATTTTTAACGCTCTTAAAAAATCCGACGACTTCGGCCGGGTTTGAGCCTGCTATTTTGAGCACAGCAGTTCAGCATGCTACCAACTACGCCACCGAAGCCACTATTGAGTTATCAGTGAAGCGACGAAACTCACCCTACAGCGCTCGATATTTATGGTAGTGAGAGCTGGGTAGATTCAGGATATCTGATACATTAGCTAGAGGTAACTTATATGAGGGTAGCATGAATGATTGCTGGATAAACTCGAAGGGATCAATGGCAGGAGCTACTCGTATTGAAGAGATAAAGGCTAAGTTAGAAATGAACATGCTAAATGCAGCTGTTTTTTTTAATGAGCCGACTGAGATGGTGGGGTCATGTGAAGAGAATGAGGGCGGAGATATTACCTAAGCGGTTAATGAGTTCGGCTGTAGAGGGTAAGTTAACCAGAGGTAGACCTAGGAGGCGCCTAGATTCAGTTTTGAACGATCTCCAAGTGAGAGGTGTAGAAGCAGAGAAGGCCGAGGTGTTAACTGCTAATAGGGGATCCTGGAGGGGATTTGTTCACAACTACGAGGCTTGCAGACTAGACTGGACTCTGAAATGCAAAACAGTCTGAAATGAAAATGACATACGTTTATGGCATGAAAAAGAACCTTCCACTAACTAAACTTGTGTGAAGCCAACATTTGTCGGTTAGGTTTGTTTAATGCTCTTAAGTTCCAACGTTAGTCACCGGGCGCTAGTTGCGATGGCATCTAGTAGTAGCGAAGTTCACAGCGAGGTGTCGTGGACGGTGGCGTTTGTTAGCGAACGTAGGAACTACTTGAAACTATCGTCTGCAGCTCTTACTTGAATTAAGAACAGATAACACACACTAATAATCATCACAATTAACACAGGTTATCAAACAGATTCTACACACACCCAAAGTACACGGGGCTACATGGCCATGTTGTCGCAGCCCATAAACTAAGGAAACAACCAACCCATGTAAGTGTATACAGTATTATTTGTCTGTATCTACTAGGTATTTAATTACGAGGGCTGTTTAAGTAAGGGCCTTTTTTAAAGCCCGTAGTTAGTGCGCACGCCGCAACAAGCAGGCGTCAGTTGCAGCTGTGTAGCTAACCTGTACACTGAACTGTGCATCTTCACAATGTTCAAGATTATTAATTCGCCCTCCGCGTGTGAGGTACGATCTGTGATACGTTTTTTTAGTGCAAGAAACATGTCGGCTGCAGACATTCATCGTTAGCTTTGTGAGGTGTATGGTGATAATGCAATGACGGAAGGTAAAGTTCAAAAGTGGCCGTGAAAATGTTCATAACGATGAACGCTCAGGTCTGTGATCACAGATGACTTGGTGACTGCAATTGACACGAAAATTCACGAGGACCGAAGATTCATGGTAACCACTCTATTAATGGATTTTCCTCAAGTGTGAATTCTTGGTTGTCAGAGCAGGCGGCAAACTTTTATGCAGAGGGATTTCATAACTTGCTGTTAGTTTTAAGGTATGACAAGTGCCTAAATAAACAAGGCAAAACTATGTAGAAAAATAGAAGAAGGTATGTAAAACCTAAAAATAAATGCGGTTTCAAAATAAAATGTTTGGTTAATTTAAACAAATCGGCGCTTACTTAAAAAACAGCCCTCGTATTTGCGTAGGCCATGAGACCAATACTGTTAGATGCTGTTCTAAGCGCTACGCCTACTCCAAGTAGCGTCACTGCTACCTTCATTTCCTTTGATGACTTGCGAGTGACAGCCTGACAAACTCAATACGGCGCCTAATGTTGAGGCTGCTGATCAAAGGCAAAGTGTAGTGGGGCGTGAAGCGAGCTGTCAGTACATCGCTCTCCTCAATACGGTTTCTCTCTTACATTCAGTATGTTTCAGGGAAAACGTCCGTCTGAATCTGACATCTTGAGGTTCAATACACAAGTGCGAAAACAACGGAATCCCACTTCTAGGATAGCCGAGGTAGGAATCTAACTCACCTCTTCTCAGTTCTGCCTCACGTGCCTTAGTTTGCCCGTTCCAGCCCTCAGACCAGAATTAAATTTCTTGGCAGAGCCGGGAATCTAACCCGGACCTCCATGGTGAGAGCCAAGAAGTATTTTGTTGTTGTTGATTCATTTGAGGTGCTTGGGTATCGTGGTCATTCATCCCCGTGTACTTGGGTGTGTGTGTTGGTTGGTTCCTCAGTTTAGGAGCTACGACAACGCAGTCATGTAGCTCCGTGTACTTTGGGTGTGTGTAGAATCTGTCTGATAAAAAAAACGGTGTTAATTGTGATGGTTGTATTAGTGTGTGTTATCTGTTTTTAATTCAAGTAAGGACTGCAGACATTAAAATTTCAAGTAGTTCCTACTTTTGCTACCAAACGCCACCGTCAACGACAACTAGTTGTGAACTTGGTTATTAGATAGCACCGCAGTCAGCTCCTGGCGACGAACGTTTGAATTTAAGAGCGTTAGTCAAATCTAACCGAAATTTAGTTTTACGCAAGTGTAATTAGTGGAAGGTTCTTTTACATACAATATATTTATGACATGGGACCACCGGCTTTACTTCCCCAAGGCATACCGAGGAATTTTTAACGCTCTTAAAAAATCCGACGAATTCGGCCGGGTTTGAACCCGCGACCTTGGGCATAGAAGCTCAGCATGCTACCAACTACGCCACCGAAGCCGCCTGGGTGTGTGTGTGTGTGTGTGTGTGTGTGTGTGAAATTGTGTCTGTTAAACTGTGTTATTGCGATGCCTGTAGTAGTGTGTGTATTTATAATTCTGGTGAGGATCAGGATGGAGGCGGTCATGGCCTAACCAACGAACCATCCCAGCATTTGCCGGGAGTAGAAGAGGGGAAACGAAGGACAACCAAAATGACTGATGTGGAAATCAAACCCCCACCTCTTCTCAGTTTTGCATCACGAGGCTGAGTGTACCCCGTTCCAGCCCTCAGACCGGAATTACATTTCTTGTTAGAGCCGGGAATCGACTCGAAACCTCCGCGGTAACAACCTCTACGCCACGAGGTCTAATGTCTGTATAGATCTGATTTCACGCAAATATGTCGCGGCATTTTGCAAAGACAATATCAATATTTTACAATCAGGCTAAGACTATAACAGCTGCCACGCTGGGCGAGTGGTTATCGTGTCGGACTGCCAACCCCAAGCTTGCAGATTTACTTCTGGCCACGGTAAGTGATTTTTGAAAGGCGACAATACTCACGGCACGCATGTCATACGTTGTTGGCATGTTAAAGAACCCGCTTGAATTCACTAGACCGTGATCATAATGGCAAAATTAATATCGGGAGTTTCCGCCAACACAAAGTTCCTCCGTTCTCTACTAGAAAGCGCTATAGTGTCAAGGAGCTTAGATATGTAACCACCTTGACTTTCATAGCGCTCCAAGGAACGACTAAAATTCGACATGCAAGCTGCCCTATGGGCGCAAATAACAAAGCTTGCACCCGGCGCCATACGATCTTCTTCTTCTTCTTCTTCTTCTTTTATTATTATTATTATTATTATTCTCTTTCTTCGTTTTGCCCACTTAGGGAGCGCGCTTGAACTTGTTGACTCGGGTTGATGGAGCTTTCCTCTTCTTCTCCTCCCAAAATCTCCTCATGAACTCGCTATGCCCCTTCTTACGTTCCTCCGTCCATTTTTTTCCAGTGGTCTTTTTAGCTTTTTCGGCGAAAGAGTGATTTGTAACTCGGGTTCCAAAAGTCTTGCGATTCATGATGCTATCTTCTGTAATGTTTATTTCCTTTAAGTCCTGTTTGATTTCTTCCAACCAACTGATTTTGACCTTCTTTGAATTAATTATATCAAGCAGTTTTTTTGCATATCTGGTGTTGTCCATTCGGCAGATGTGACCATAAAATTTCAATCGTCTCTTACGCACGGTATCAGTGAACTTATTGATTACTGTGTACAAGTCTGTGGTTTTCCTTTTAATCCATATACCATTAACATAAACGGGGCCATATATTTTCCTGAGAATTTTACGTTCCTGGATTTCGATTTCACCAATTTGAGAGTGGCCTCCTAGAGATATAGTTTCGGAGGCGTACAATGCTTCCGGAAGAACAACTGTCTGGTAGTGCCGTAGTTTTGCATTTCGTGACATCACTCTTTTATTATAGTGATTCCATGTTATTCGGTATGCTTTCTGAAGTTTGGTAGCTCTTTCTAAATTAGCTTTCCTGTCCAATCCAGACGGTACAATAATTTCTCCTAAATATTTGAAGGAAGGTACGTGTCTAATTATTCCATAGTTGGTCTGTAGTGGAGATCTCGGGATATTCTGGTCTCCATTTACTATGAAATGCGTCTTCTCATACGATATTTGGAGTCCTGTCTTTGATGCTAACTCATGTAACTTCTCTATGGCATACTTGGTTTCTTCACTAGTCTTGGTAAAGATAGCTAGATCATCAGCAAAAGCTAGGCATTTTACTTTTATTTTCTGTTCCAGAGTACCAATGCTTATGCCTTTGATGTTGTTTTCCCACTCCCTGATGACTTTGTCTAACACTAAGTTAAAAAGCAGTGGGGAGAGGCCGTCACCTTGTCGAACTCCGGTATGTAGGCCTACTTCGAAAGGCTCGGATAGTTCACCTAGGAACTTCACTTGAGATGTTGTGTCAGTGAGAGTCTGGCGGATTAAGTCCCTGGTTTTCCTGTCAACTCTGAGCTCTTCTAGGGTGTTCAGAACAGTTTGTCTGTCAATAGAATCATACGCCTTCTTAAAATCCACGAAGGTGACAAACGTGTTGGTACTGTGGCGTATTCTTAATATCGTCTATTATTATTATTATTATTATTGTTATTATTATTATTATTATTATTATTATTACTACTACTACAACACAATAATGAATGGGCACTGCATCTGTGCTAACGAAGGTGCATTGGCAAAAAACGCTTTTATTTGCAAGGCAGTATTGGAATTGACCTTCACGCACTGACGATTGTATTCTCCGTTTAGTCGCCGGCCGCGTGGTGTTGGGGTAGCGCACCTGCCTCTCACCCGGAGGCCCCGGGTTCAACTCCCGGCTCCATCAGGGATTTTAGAAACTGACGTGAGGGCTGGAACGGGGTGCATTCAGCCTCGTGAGGAGAATTGAGTAGCTGTCTGACAGTGAGGTACCGCCCCGGTTACGAAAACCAAGATTAACGGCCGAGCGGACGTGATGCGCTGACCACGCGTCACCCTAATATCTGCAGGCCAAATGGCTGGGCAGCGGTCGCTTGGTAGGCCTAGGCCATCGTGGGCTGTAATGCCACGGGGGGGGGATTCTCCGTTTAGTCAGGTTCTCCGTTTTATCGAAAGAATGGAAGTCAACACGTCAAGACAGGAACATCGGAGAACAAACACCAAGCAACCGCAGGAGAACAACAATGGAGGCGGCAGTGTTTTGGTATGGGGAATATTTTTGTGGCCTTCTATTGGCTCACTTAAATACATTGAAGGTACATTTGACAGATTTGGTTATAATTACATCCTTGCAGACCAGGTACACCCTTCAAGCTGATTGTCTTCCTTTGTAGTGAATAGCATCTTCCAGCAAGAAAATTCATCATGGCAAACGCGTTGAATTATCTGATAGTATTTGGAAGAGCACGAACAAGACTTTTCATTACTTCACTGTTTCCGGATTTAAATCCAATTCAACATGTGAAGGACCACATCGTTCGTCGTGTTCGCTGAGCGACGTATCCTCAAGCAGCTGAGAGATCCACTGCAGTAAGTATGGCTCGAGATACTGTTAAAACCTACCAACACTTGGCTGACAAGGGAAGCATCAGGTAAGACAGGTCGAAACATATCTTGAAACTTTGTGGACGCTATCCTTGTACTATAAGAGGACAATGTGCGGAAAATCAGCTGCCAGATTGAACTGCAAGGCTCCGAAATCATGTGGCGAATCTCTCATATAAATCAATGGGAAGTAGCGAGTACCGTACATGTTGGAATGGTCAGCCATGACGGCCCAGGCACTCAAGACCGGTGGGAAGGAGCCGCACGCTCCAGTCAGCATACACGCCCCGCCTCGCTACTACTCCGAGTGCCACAGAGATGTCCAGCTCCTCCAGCAGTCATGCATGCGTACTAGGATGTCAGGTACGATTTCGGAGCCTTGCAGTTCAATCTGGTGGCTGATTTTCCGCACGTTATCCTCTTATAGTACAACGATTGCGTCCACAAAATTTTAAGATAGTTTTCGACCTGTCTTACCTGATACTTCCCTTGTGAGTAAGTCCCAGTCCAGCTAACAGCTGTTCGTGCTGGAAACAGAGGCAACTCTGATGATCACAATAATGTGTTGAAAGAATATTATCAGTAGACAAACACTGTTTTGTATGTTGCAGTTCTAGCTTTTTAGCTAGAGGGGTGGATCGACTGAAAATTTTATCGGTTAATCAATTGCCTATCGGCTAATTGGTCGACTAATCGAACTATAGTCGGTATTACATAGTATCAGTTGGAGAAAAAAAACTTTGAATATTATATTTTAAAATGTTTTCAATTCCATTTGCTACGAGGAAGGTATATTTTTAAATTTTAATTGTATTGGTGACGAGCAAGTAAAAAATAAATAAATTGAAAAGCATTTAAGTTAATAATAGGCTTATTATTTAAAATATATAGAGATATTGATTATTTGATGACAAGAGTTTGAAGTTGAAGTTCACAGTTGGGTTACTTACAGTCACACTTCTTTGCTCCAGGACTTCAGACATGTCAGTGATTTGACATCCTCAGAACTAAGAGCTGCCCTTGTCTTAGTAACAATATTTTTCCAGCTTCACTGAGCACTCTCCCACACGGAAATGAAGTAGCTGGAATGCAAAGCAAAGCGTGCGAGATGTGGAAGTTGGACCGAATGTTTTCTCCACCATTGTGGAAGTCATCTTCTAGATATTATCGCTTTTATCTTTCTGAAGCAAAGGCATGAGCATCAGGTAACCAATCTTACAATAGCTGATGCTATCACGGCAAATGGCAAATAGTAATACAATAAGACGGTATAGGCCTATTGGCTTTCACGGCCAGTGAATAAAAACTCAGCAAACCTAGAAGAATTGCGAAGTAATACAATACACTGGTTTTGTGCTACCCAGCTAAAGGCCATTCGTCTGCAATTCATATATAACAACAATTACTTTTCCTACACCACACTACTATTTTTATTCGGTTCGATTAGTCGACTAAAGCACATTGATCGATTCAATTAACGGATTGAATAGACAGCTCTACTTTTTACCATCACCTCAGCAGAGTAATACATGTACGTCACTTCTGCAGTATTTACAATTCTACAGTAGTTTAGGGCGTATTGCTCGAGTATACCACAGCAATAGTAGCTACACCTTCATAGATAAGTTGGTGGAATGAGACTGTTTGTTGATGGGTTTGCCCATTCTCAGTCTTGCAACATTGTTGGTACCGTATATAAATACAGTAGTTATTTTTTTGGATGCTAAATGCTTTAGTATTTAACCAGTAATATTTGCCACACATTTTAAGTTTATGACAGGCTTTTTTGCTTTTTGAGGACAGCGACCGTTAGTGGGTGTCATTGTAGGTTTGGTAGTGTTTTGCAGAGCTATTTTGTCTTGAATATATTTAGATCTGACGGTGCTCGCTTAACGAGAGAAACATGTCATCTCTTAGTTTTCTCCCTCTTCTTAGTGGCCAAACGTCATGGGAAGACACGGAATATGATGTTAATAACGAGTTGCTCCTCCTCAAAACGGCAGCAATACGGCGAGGCATCGACTCGACAAGAAATGGGTTCCTGACTCCCAACATTCAACTGGGGGGGATGTGACTCACAGTAGCCCTTCGATCGCCCCGTATGGTTCTGGTAAGGCGACGTGATGTCCGTTCGTTAAACACCTGTGGTCGTTCCGTGCGGTGGTTTATGCGGATGGTAACATAATCTCTGCGATATTGAAGATTTACCCTCGACACTGTTGACCTCGGAAACCCGAATTTGCGTGTGATCTCCGAAATGCTATGACCTATGCACCCGTGCGACGATGATCATCCCACGTTCAAAGTCAGTTAACTCGCGACGTGTTGCCAATTTCACTACACCCGTGTCTGTGACAGACTGCTCTGCTCCGCCACAACGCTCAGGAGTCATACACAACATATTTTCTCATGGGACTATCCTTCCCGTGACTCTTGGCCACTCAGTGTAGGCTATATATTTCAATCACATGCAATTTTGTTCAGGTTATTTTCCGCATGTTTAGGTAAGATAGTTAGTTATTGAGGTGTTAAGAGGAGGAACTACGAGGTCATCTGCCCCTGTTTAGGTAAGTAATTGGGATACCATTGTGCTGACCAACTAAAAATGATACCAATTGTTATTTATTTATTTATTTATTTATCTATCGTATGGCTTTTAGTGCCGGGAGTGTTCCAGGACATGTACGGCTCGCATGAGTCTGTAGTTGCTTCCAGCGGACACCCTTAGGATGAGCTACAAGTTCCGTTTAATTTCAAGTAGTTCCAACTGTCGCTACCAGATATCAATGATACCTAGTGGTGAACGTTGGTACTTTGATAGAGCGTTCCGACGAAATCTAACCTAACAATTTAGCTTCAAAGAAGTTTAGTCTGTGGAAGGATCTTTTACATGCCATAAATCTATGACATGGGACCGCCGGCTTTACTTCCCATCCGAAGGAAGGCATACTGAAGGATTTTTTACGCTCTTAAAAAATCTGACGACTTCAGCCGGGTTTGAACCCGCTATCTTGGGCACAGCAGTTCAGCATGCTAACAACTACGCCACCGAAGCCGCTATATCAATTGTCAATAAGGCAAATCTGAAAAGATGGCTTCCAAGCTCTCAAGAGCCACAACTCGGGTTATCACAAAGTGAGTATGACCAACAGTGTCAAGGTTGATGTTCGGACGAACTTCCAGGTTTCCATCCCAATTAAATATTAATGACTGTATTATTTAACCAATCTCATTTGATATACAAAATGTTGACTAACAAGTTTAATTAATTATGAAGTTCGTTAATAAGGAAACGCATTAACACGAGGAATAGCGAGCGGCGCCAGCATGACGTATCAAAGCGTGGGCCCGCTCTCGTTAAAAAGTGACCAGTAATTGCTAGATTATGGACCACAGTAATTAAGGACATGCGCAAATGAATCATTAAGCACACTTTCAAAGGACAATGCTCGAACCCGGAACTCAACAACATTTCATTAGATGGAAATACAGTAGTTTTTAAAATACTTGAGAATATCATCTCTACCCCACCCCCAGAACTAGCTCACGGATGCTCAGTGAAGGCAGTTTCGTCTTATGATTCGGACAATGAATTCCAAAAACAAAGCTACATATCCGTGAAGGTATTTTCATTAAAATATATATTTTTGGGAGTGTAGGGGGCAACCTCACCCTTCGTCCGAAACGTGAAAATTCAAGCATCAATGACACAACTCAAAATACACACTAACATGTTTATGTTACAATAACAATAATAATAATAATAATAATAATAATAATAATACTCTTACGATTGAAATTTAACGGGCATATCCTCAGGATAGCGCAATCAGAGACTGACCAAAATGATTTTTAACCTTGCCCTGTCAATGAAAGTTAAAAACACCTGGTTGCTTGAAGTTGGAATAGATCTTCAGAAAATAGGCATCACAGATGGCATTGTACTAGACAGAGCTAAGTTCAGAGAATTAGTCGATAATCACCACTTTGCAGACCATCCACGCACTATCACCAACAAAACCTGGTCGGAAGATCGCATGAGAAGCCACAGCGAGAAGATGAAGAGATTTTGGGAGAAGAGAAAGGCAATGCCATCAGCTAAATAAGTTCAATCGCGCTCCTTAGTCGGGCATGACGAAGAAAGAATAATAATAATACTCTTATTAAGACACGCACCACCTTAACAAATCACAAATGTCTACACTCGAAGTCAGCAGTTGAACGACTGACTTTGCCACGCCAGAGAGGTGGACTGATACACAACAGATGCCTAGGTGAAGAATCTTCAGACCTCCTTTCTGGGCAAGACGAACTCTCCCCTGCATCAGGCTGTTATTAAGGCCGATGATATGTACACGCCATTGGACGTTCTCCATGCCAAGGATGTGCAGCTACTGGTCGGGTCCAAGCTCTGTGAACTTGTGGGATGAGGGGAAGGGGCAGAGAAGGGTCTGGCGAGAAGAGAAGGGTCTGTCAACAGCCCGCCGTATTGCCTGATATTCCTTTCTATTCCAATACCGCTAACGTAGGGCAGTTGCTCAAACCACTGTGATGTTGCAAATGTGCGAGTGAGTCACCGACCAATATATTTGGTTCTGTTACAACGCACGGACCGGGAAACCTCATCACTCGTCACCATCACTTCTCATAGTCCGCGATCCACATTCCTCTCAGGTTCACGCAGCTTGGACCCGGGCAGTAGTTAGCCTGTGCCAGAGGAGCACATGACCAACAAGCTTCAACAGTGGACTAAGAGCGCACTGCACGACCGTCCTCCGTAGGATCTCAGTCAGGAATATGTCGACATTACATGCGTCGAACAGCTGGCTGACCCATACGGATCTATTTGCTGAGACTGAGGGGCTCATGGCGGCGATACAAGATCAAATGGTGCAACAAAGAACTACCTAAATACAGCATTAAGGCAGACATGCCAGATGACAAATAAAGATTCCATCGCGAATCAGAGAGACCATCCAGCATATCACAGGGGGCTGTCCAATAATTTTATCTACATTACTTGAAGAGGCATAACCAAATAACCAAGATAATCCACAAGAAGCTGGCAAATATGCACTGAATAAGTAATAATGTTCTGCCTTACTATAAATATATTCCTGATGTTTTGGAGAACAGTACTCACAAGCTACTCTGGGATAGATCAGTGATCACAGATACACCTATATCAGCAAACAGGCCAGACAGTATTATTATTGATAAAATAAAGAAGGGAACCCTTTCCTGTCAGTTATCTTTCCTGTCGGCCTCCCTTGGTGAACTAGTGTTCTCTTCCAACCCCGACGGCATTAGGGTATCCGAAGCCTAAGGAGTCTTTCACTTTCCCGCCTTAATCGGCCCTTATTTCATCTTTCATGATACCCTCAGTCATTGAGGAGTCAGTCCTCTTTTCTTTCGTTCATATCTCCTGCCTTTTGCTAAAGGCCTTAATGGAGGCAAGGTGTGTGTAACCCCACCATAGAAAGTGCTACATCCTCAAGGACTCACGGCTGGTGAACTCGGGAGTTGGCGACCCCGAGGGATTCCTGATCTGGGTTCGGTTTCCCCTTTTTAGCCTATTTTCATTTTATGAAAAAAAAAATAGACTTATGAGATCACCTTTTGTCCGTGTGTGTGTGTGTGTGTGTGTGATTCGTGTGTGTGTGTGTATGTGTGTGTGTGTGTCCTCCCTAATAACTTCTAAACGGCTGGAGCGATTTCAATGAAACTCGGTAAGATCATAGCACCATTCTGGTCGACCCCGACTGTATCCTTTAAATTTTATTGTGTCGCCCCAATCCAACATGGCGGCAGTGCGAAATATTTCACCAGCATTCAGTATCTCCGAAACTATTACCGATATCACCCTCAAATTTTGTACGGTGATAAAGGGTACTACTAGAAGTGTACCTATGAGATGTTCAAAAACTTGGTAACTACAAAACCAACATGGCGGCCAAGCAAAGTTGAGACTTTTAAATAGACTTTTCTCGCGATTTAACCATCCAACCGTAATGAAACTTGGTACAGCAAGTGCTTATACACATTGTAATGCACTGACGTCTAACTTAGTTCAATTATTTACATCACCTCAAAATGGCGGCTGTGCGAAATATTTCACAGGCATTCTATATCTCCGAAACTATTACAGATATCACCCTGAATTTCTGTACGGTGATAAAGGGCACTGCTACAAGTTTAGCTATGTAACATTAAAAAATCTGTTAAGTACAAAACGAACATGGCGGCCAAGCAAATTTGAAACATTTTAATAGACCTTTCTCGTGATTTAACCATCTAAGCGCAGTGAAATGTGGTACAGTAAATGATTATACATATTGTAATGCACTGGCATCTAATTTAGTACAATTGTTTACATAACCTCAAGATGGCGGCTGTGCGAAATTTTAAAATGAAGCTTTTATTTCTTGTGCGGTAATCATGCGATCGAAGTGAAACTTTGAATAATGAAGCTATGCAATAATTTTCCTTTAATGGTACATAACTATGGCCTATAGGGGCCTACATATAACAAATCAAAATGGCGAGCATCCGAAATATATTGACGGTTCTCAATATCTACGAATCTTTTACAGCAATCACACGGATTTTTTTATGTTCATAGAGGCTATGAACCTATAGGACTTTCAGTAACCTGGTGAGCACAAATCCAACATGGCGGGGACGCGAAATATAAATATTTAAATGGGTGTTTCTCGCGATTTAATCATGCGAGTTCAGTGAAACTTTGCACGTTAAATACATATACAAATGTTAATCCACTGCCATCTAAATATTTCAATTGTTTTCATAACCACAAGATGGCAAACCACAAGATGCCAGCCGTGTGAAATTTTAAAATCTCGTTTTTACTTCTTGTGTCCTAATCATGCGATTGACGTTTTAATACCACACGTACACAATAATCTTCCTATTTGCCTTTCTTGGCTCTACTTCTTTCCAAGTACTTATTCTTTGAGAGTTGAGGGCATTTCTTTTCCCGTTCTTTTATTTCCTTTATTTTTTCTTCACCTTCTAGTCTGTAAGGTTGTTGTAAGTTTGTAGCTAGATTTAGTTGTAGTTCCAAATCAATTTCAGTATCATCCAACCCATCAGGGTCCGATAACATAGATGTTAGACCACTTAATATAACATCATAATCATGTGACTGACATGACTGGTCAGCAGTCACATGGTGCGGGACAAGGTTTATCTTGAACGCTGCGTACTGTGTACTCTCCATGGTGTAAATAGCTGCGATAACTGTGCCGTCTCGATGCAAGCCAAGCACCGCGACGGGGTCTGAATAATAATATACATAATTATCAAGCTAAAGAGTGCACAGTATCCTTAAGACTCGTCCAAACTTTGATACTACCAATATTTAACTACTGCGATGTTGTATTAGTATAAGGTGCGTTCAAAAAGTAACGAGCCGGAGGCTGTAATGCGCAAACCGGTGACGACATCGGCTAATCGTGGCGTGTGTAACGAGGTGTGGTTCCTACCAGAGCATGGAAGATCACAGCCCGTCGCTAGAGGGCACGCGTGCACGCCACGTGACGATACAAAGCGAGCAGCAGCATGCATCAATCGTCCAACGCTGCCAGTCGCATTGCAAACAGTGACATGGAGGCGTCAAACGAAGAGCAAAGAGGTGTTGTTCGGTTTATAACAGCGAAAGGAGTAGGAGGAACGGACATTCATCGCCGAATGTCACAAGTGTACGGCGAACACTGCATGGCCCTTGCAAGGGTCAAGGCGTGGCACAAGCGCTTCAGGGAAGAACGGGTGTCGTTAGCCGATTATGCCCGGTCTGGGACACCCCCCTGCATTACCGATGACAACGTCCAGCTGGTTGATGCACTCATTACCCAGGACCGCCGAGTGACAGTGAACGCCATAGCCGCCGTGGTCGGATTGAGCGTCGGATGTGTGCCCACCATCATGAAGGAACCACTGCACTTGCGGATAGTGTGTGCCCATTGGGTGCCCCACAGTCTTCAACCACACCAGGAAGCATGTCGAATGGCTTGCTGTCTTGGTCTTGGTTGGACGATTGATGCATGCTGCTGCTCGCTTTGTATCGTCACGTGACGTGCACGCGTGCCCTCTAGCGACGGGCTGTGACCTTCCACGCTCTGGTCGGAACCACACCTCGTTACACACGCCACGATTAGCCGATGTCGTCACCAGTTTGCGCATTACAGCCTCCGGCTCGTTACTTTTTGAACGCACCTTATAGATGCTACTGTAAAACAAAAATTCCAGAGATCTGCATCAGATTTACTTTTCCTTGAAACTTTTCTTACATGTGTCTCCTTTCCTTGTTAAAAACGACAAAGAACTCGGCTCATATGTACACTGTATCTCCCGAGTCTTCAATGAAAATACACTTCACTATCTCTCATGAATTTTCGTTTTATTTCTTCTTTTCGTGATTGTCACACGCGATCTGGATCTACAATCGCAATTCCTCTACATCATTCATCTGCCTTCAGAAACTCGCTCATCGTGGCTGGAACTAGAATTTGTAATAATATTATTACAATTAGATCTTAAATATTGATTGGAATGCATTCATTCAGTACCTGGCATGTTTTCAAATGTACTTAAAGCAAGATTCGCGACCGCTTTGCGATAATAAGGCGAATGCACTGCAAATAATGCCCTCAAACGACAACCCTTCGCCATGTTTTATTTCATACAATTTGGCGTACAAAATGTGATATACTTCGGTCACAAAAGCAGGTGTACTGACGAGGATGAATAGAATCATACAGGATTTTATACAAGCGATCACAACAGATTCATTGCCAGCGTGTGATACGGGCCTTTAAAGATATGCTAGACGTTTTGTTAATATTTAATAACAAAATAATTATTTTTTTAGTCGATTTTACCCTTCAGAGTGGTCTTTCCCTCAGCGAGGGATTCCACCATTACCGCCTCTACGGGCAGTGTCCTGGAGCTAGGAACATCTGGTCAAGGGGGATACAACTGGGGAGGTGGGATCATACCTCGCCCAGGCGGCCTCACCTGCAAAGCGAACAGGGGCCTCATGAGGGATGGGAAGGGAGGTGAAGATTGGGAGGGATAGGCAACGAAGAGGGAAGGAGGCGGCCGTTACCAGATGTCACTGACACCTAGTGGTGAACGTTTGAACTGTGATAGAGCGTTTCAACGAAATCTAACCTAGAAATTTAGCTTCACACAAGTTTAATTAGTGTAAGGTTCTTTTATATGCCATAAATCTATGACATGGGACCGCCGGCTTTATTTCCCGTCCGAAGGAAGGCATACCGAGGAATTTAACGCTCTTAAAAAATCCAACGAGTTCGGCCGGGTTTGAACACGCGATCTTGGGCATAGAAGTTCAGCATGCTACCGACTACGCCACCGAAGCCACCATTTGTTACACTATGTAGTAATGACGAAAGGTATACATCTTTATTTAAAAAAAAACAGCTTCAATTAGAAACAGTGATGTGGATACTATAATTAAAAGTACAACTTATTATTGACTTTAGATATCCATTTCATGAATATTTAAAACTTCGTCAATAAGGAAAACGGCAGATATGGTCATATTTTTGGCTTTTCGTGTCTAGTCTTTCTTATATCGCACCCCATTCCAGCCCTTAGACAAGAAATACATTTCTTGGCAGAGCCGGGCATCGAACCCGGAGCTATAACATCTTCGTCTTACGCTAACTCAGGAGATAACGCACTGCTCCACTAGGAAGTGCGACCGGATAGTAGCAGGACAGCATTCTTCACGAAACAAGCATGATCACATTACTGCAGGCAGTCATTAGAGCGACTTGGCGCTTAATCATGTCTTTTTCATATATACCATTAGCCATATTACTTCATTATAATCATTGCGTTAATTATGGTAATCCTTTCAAATACTTCGACTCCCAAGCTGTTATTACGTTTATCGTCCTGTATCGTGGGAGATGAGGTTAGAGATACTACAGTACAGTAATTATCAGACTAGCTTTCCGTACCCGGTGTTGACGTGTTTGTGATCCAGGGTTAAGGAAAATGCCATTCTGGAGACTGGTGACAGGGATTACTTTAGCTACGGCTTACAGGGCCTTGGTTTGGTCAGCATCCGTGATTTCATAATTTCCACCCAGTATATTATTCTGCTTGACCGACAGCGGTAGCTAAGTTCGCTAAAGCGCAGCATTAGGCCATGGGACCAAGCTTTCTGCGGACTCGGTAGAAGTGGGTTTGAACCCCACCGTCGGCCGTCCTTGAAATGGGTTTCCGTGGTTTCCCATTTTCAACTCCACTAATCTCAGGCTGGAGGTCATCCGTAGGATTGACCTGTGTGTGATGGGACTGGCAAATGCTAGGACGGTACCTTCTGACAGGCCACGGCCGCTTCCTTCCACATCCTTTCCCAGTTTCATTCATCTTCATTCATTTCATCTCTCATTCACTCCTCTCATGGGGTTGGCGTCAGGAAGGGTGTCCGGCCGTTAAAAACATCCGCCACACAGAATTTCATCGCTTCTCATTCCCGACCCCATTGTACACGGGAATAATGAGGGGTAAACAAACATATCAATCTGATTGGAATTAGGTTTCTTTGTCGTCGTTATTGCTGTTTCCTTTTTAGATATATTTATTGGTTATTTTCCCATCTACGCTTCATCCATGGACTCTGCGAGGGAACATTTCTCTACCGTCGCAAGGACGGTGTCTGGGAGCTGGATACACTCCAACAGTAGATTTCCACTAATTACATTTGTGTGAAGCTAAATTATAGGTTATATTTGACTAACGCTCTTAGGTTCCAACGTTCGTCGCCAGGAGCCGACTTGCGCCGACCTAAACGCAGTGATGAACTAGGTTCGCACTTCCTGAGTGCAGGAGGCACCAGGTATAGCAGCAATCTTCTTGAGAAGGATGTAAAACTGGCGGTGGAAGAGAGAGTAGAATAGTTTCGTGCTGGGCCCATTGCTTTGCGAAACTACCGTGCCAGGACTCAAGAAGATGAGCTGGGCACCCCAGGGTCGTGGACGAACGTACCCTCGTTAAGAGAATAGGTTAAGTTCAACCAAGTCCCCTCATATGACAGTATATCGCCGAACATGAGCCGAGAACGAAAATAAAGAAAGACTATAAGACACAAGAGACAACAAGGGATAAGCAAGAAACAGTCGAGATGACATGTATTTCAAATATGCAAAAGATCCGAAGCGAGAGGATAACAAGCTAGGATGAACGTAAAGTAAGTGGAGCACATAAAGATACGTCCACTGCTGCAAGGGAGTAGGAATTTTTTTTAAAGATGACGTTGGGAAAGAAAAGATGAAGAGGAGCTGACGTAGAGTCACGTGAAAATCTGGACTGTAACAGAGTAGGCGTTACAGTCCCATAAGGAGCTCCCGAGTTAGGTAAAGAAAGAAATAAGAATACATATTGGATAAAATAGTGCATAAACACACCGTTAAACAGAAACAAAACAAAATAGACTTACGGAAACATAGCTAAAGGTTGATATCTCAGTAATAGGGGAACAGGCAGGAAAAGGGGATAAAAGGGTCATGGGAAAAAGATTTGCGTAACCAACCGCAATCTCACTCAAAGACACGAAAGAAAAGGAACTTGAGTGCAATAGATAGTGGTGAAAAATCAAGACATTGCTTGGGTCAGAAAAGAAAGAAGTATATGATGCGACAGTACAGGTCTGTCCTAAGATCCAGATGTATAGCATTACCGAAGTAATATGCAATGACCAAAAGATCTTACACCAAGCACCGACGAGACCAGACGAACATCATAGCAGTAATATGAGCATCCCCAACATGCATGTATGCCCAACGCCAAGTCCAAGATATAAAACACCTAACTAAATACGGAACTCAAGAATAAATTAGAAAAAGGGAAAGGAACAAAAAACAACTACATGGGAAAAGGAGAACAAAAAAGTTATGCAGAATAGCGAAACATACTCGTACAAGACGCACGTAACAGTTCACTAATTCATGCATATTGAGAAAAGGAACATGGAGACTACTTACCGAGATATTGCTGTGTTTTCGTAAGGTGAAAAGCGACACAAATAAACGAACGAAAATAAATCCAATTACGTTAATTAATAGGAAAATATTCGTATTTCACCTCATCTCAATATGTATACTTATCAAAAGAGTTGGAAGCGAAAACTTCCGATAAAATCGGAGAGATCAGAAAGTTGGGTTAGTCGTCCATTGTCAACGAGAAAAGAATAGGAAGAGATGCCAAATTCATGCCACCAGATGGCATCAATAAGAGAAGCAAAGAAAGATAAAAGTACAGCGGAGGACTGTAAAATGACATAATAAAAGGATTAAATACATGAATTAATAATAAGGGAATAGATATTTAAATACCTTAGTTATACCGTGTAATAGAAGTGATGGAATAGAAATTTGGACTCTGCTGAACCAGGAAAATGGTTCAGACTGCAGTGGCATCTAGTAACAACGTTCAGAACTAGTTGGTCGTTGACGGTGGCGTTTGATAGCAAAAGTTGGAACTACTTGAAAAATCGAATGTCTGCAGTCCTTACTTGAATTAAAAACAGATACACACACAAATACAGGCATCACAATTAACACCGGTTATCAGACAGATTCTACACACACCCTAAGTACACGGGGCTACATGACCGCGTTGTCGCAGCTCCTAATGAGGAACTAACCAACAGTAGATTCAACTGGGGATGGTGACAGGCGACAGCGAACTTTGGTCTAATGAAGGAAGTATCAGGGAAAGGAATTGGGAAGGAAGTCTGCTGGGGACATTTTTTATTTTATTTTTGGTGCGTGTTTCAGCTTTGCGAAACTGTGAAGGGGTGGGTTTGATTTCCGCCTCAGTCATCCAAGAAGTGGTATTACGTGGGGGAAAAATTGTAATCGTAAATGCTTACCGGGGACTCTGACCACCCTACACATTCGTCACAGCAGCTATGTTCAACAAACTGCTCTTCGACTCGACTTTGTTAGAGACTACCGTGGAGGAAAGGAGCCAATGGACACGCTCCATTACGGTACAATTAAAGAATAGACACAGGTGGGTTGACTCACCACCCTGGTAAGCATTCTAGGGTTACGGCGTGATTTTAGAGCCGGATTAGGTTCTAAACGTTATAAAATTATTACCAACAATACCAAAAAGCCTCAACAATACATTTGCTATTATACACTGAGTGGCCATAAGTCACGGGAAAGATAGTCCCATGAGAATATGTGCCGAATATAACTCCTGAGCGTTGCGGCGGAGCAGAGCAATCTGTTACAGACACGAGTGTAGTGAAGCTGGCAACACGTAGCGAGTTATCCGACTTTGAACGTGGGAAGATCATCGGCGCACAGGTCAGAGTATTTCGGAGCTCACACGCGAATTCGGGTTTCCGAGATCAACAGTGTCGAGTGTGGATCTTCAATATCGTAGAGATTACGGGGCGATCGAAGGGCTACTGTGAGTCAGATCACCGCCCAGTTGAATGTTGGGAGTCAGAAACCCATTTCTTGTTGAGTCGATGCCTCGCCGTATTGCTGCCGTTTTGAGGAGGAGCAACTCGTTATTAACATCATATTCCGTGCCTTCCCATCACTCTTGGCTACTAAATGTAAGTGGAAGAATGCGAGCAATAATTGAGGCTACAGATAAATGTGCCTGATCGCTAAAAATAAAATAAGCTTTATGTCTCAATATTTTTTTAAAGCATTTTATTTATCCTAGACGTCACAAACACCCAGTGTCACCATAGCAGAAGATTAAAACTTCTCACTCGTGACTGCTCCAGCTGATACACCAATGCTGCATTGAGCATGAAGACATTACAACTGACGAGCATTGTAGAGTAAGGAGATTATGTCTGTGATTAGGTCAATGAGTATGAATTGCTTGCGGCACTCTTGTAGCATGGTGGACTACACTTACTCTCCAATCTGTTCAGTCATTCAGGGCAGGGGTGGCCAACCTATTTTGAGCTTGGGCCAGTAAATTAATGTTTTTAATTGGAGGGCCATCTAACTAAGTTTGTACAAACTATTTTGAATATACAGTATTTTATGAATATTAGTAAAGTATTGAGGTAAGTGTAGTACTCTAAGCCGATATATAAAGCATTACGTTTTAAAAGTAATTCAATTATTCAAATAATTGATCTGTTTTTTTAAATTATTATAAAAGAAAACATATTGATGTTTTATTTAAAAAAACTCTTACAATCTTGTAGACCTGTAATGTTAATTGAATGTGATTCTTAGCCTATTTTCATTTATGAAAAATTAGGCTTATGAGATCACCTTTTGTCCGTGCGTCCGTCTGTGGGTGTGTGTCCCTAGTAAAATCTGAACAGCTGGAGCGATTTCAATGAAACTCGGCAAGGTCATGGTACCACTTTGTCTGACCCCGACCATGCCCTTCAAATTTTATTACATCTCACCAATCCAACATGGCGGCTGTGCGAAATATTTCATCGGCATTCTATATTTCCGAAACTATTACTGGTATCACTCTGAAATGTTGTACGGTGATAAAGGGCACCTATGTGACATTCAGAATCCTGTTAAGTACAATACGAACATTGCGGCCAAACGAAGTTAAAACATTTTAATTGACTTTTCTCGCGATTTAACCATCCGAACGCAGTGAAACATGGTGCAGCAAATGTTTATACACATTGTAATGAACTGACATCTAATTTAGTACAATTGTTTACATAACCTCAAGATGGTGGCAGAGCTTTAATTTAAAATTAAGTTTTTTATTTCTTGTGTCCTAATCATGCTATTGAAGTCAACGTTTGAATAATGAATCTACGAAATAATAGCTATGTAATAATGCATAACTCTTATGACCTACATATTTAAAAGTCCAACATGGCAATCATCCGAAACATTTAGGCGGTTCTCAATATCTATGAATCTATTAGAGCAATCAAACTGAAATTGTGTATGTTGATAGAGGCAATTAACATAGATAGGATATATGAAAATAGGCGTTTTAGTTCTTCACGGAACTACTTGTTTAACTTGCTTTTCCTTTAACAATCTCTCAATATTAGATGTAATTTTTGATGTGCACAGAACAAGTAGGCCTACAGTATTTTATATTGGCAAGATCTGCATCTGTAATAGTTGAACGTAATTTATTCTTAACATTTATGGCAGAAAACTGTTGATTTGACAAACATGCTTGCTTAAAGCCACACTGGGGCCGATAACCTAGATGTTAGGCCCCTTAAAACAACAATTATCATCATCATCATCACAGCCACACTAACTGCCTGCACAGTGCAACGCAAGTTCCAATAGAGTGTAGACTGTAACCAACCTCACAAAAAAAAAAATGTATCGACAATTATTTAGAGCCGAATAGGTATGACTGCGCCATATGTTGCACGGAAAAGAAATTAACTGCACTTGAAAATCGGCTTCTATGAATCGCACAGTCTGATAGTAACAAATAGGTTCGCATCGGATCTTCTGCTATCGGTGGGCCAATCAAAATGACTTGGACCATTACTTGGTCCACGGAACTAGGGTTGGCCACCCCTGATTTAGGGACTTCGCGACATCTTTAACTTCGATATGTGTAGAATTTGCATGCGTATCTGTGTTATTGTGGTATCAGTATTACAGTGTGTATTTGTACATAATGAGAGGTTTGAGAAGAAGGCCGAAGTGGCCTTAAGTTATGAACCACCCGAAAATTTGTTGTTGTTATTGTTTAATTAGGGGCTTTGCGACATCGTGGCCATGTAGCTTCGTGTACTTGGGTGTGTGTGTGTATGGAATTTGTCTGGTAACCTGTGTTATTGTGATGGCTGTATTAGTGTGTATTCATAATTCCGATGAGGATTAGAAAGGAGGCAGCCGTGGCCGTAAGTTAGGAACCATCCCGGCGTTTTCCTGGAGTAAAAGCGGGAAACCAAGGAAAACAACATACAGGGTAGCTGAGGTAGGAATCGAACCCACATCTTCCCCAGTTTTGTTTCACGAGGCTAGCGTACAGCCCTCAGACAGAATTAAATGTCTTTGCAGAGCCGGGAAACGAACCCGGGCCTCCACGGAGACAACCAAGAATACTAGTTATTACGCATCGAGACGGATAGCCTACACGGAAATTAGCATGGAGTAGAAGAGGGAAACCACGGAAATCCGCCTTTTAGAGGGATGATGTGGGAATTGAACGCGGACCTCAAGGGTGATAGCCACACCATGAGGTGGTGGAGCGAGTGTAAAAGAATAGGAGGGTACACCACCGTAGACCGGTATCGAAGACATACATTGGCGATGGAAGTGGCAATTAGGTCACATTCCACATTTGGTCTGTGGTCGTTGAAGGTCAGTTCCTACTGACCATGCCAGCGATCTGTATGTTAATGGACCCGGTCAGCATCACCTGGAGCAGTCCTCGAGTTCTCATCTCTGGAGAGGGTCTGTAGTCAGTAAAGGTCGGCTCCTACTGAACATACCAGCGATCTGTATGTTAATGGACCCGGTCAGCATCACCTGGAGCATGAGGCCACGTGAACCTAGAGTTCTCATCTCTGGAGAGGGTCTGTGGTCAGTAAAGGTCGGCTATTACTGACCATGCCAGCGATCTGTATGTTAATGGACCCGGTTAGCATCACCGGGAGCATGAGGCCACGTAGACCTACAGTTCTCATCTCTGGAGAGGGTCTGTGGTCAGTAAAGGTCGGCTCCTACTGACCATGCCAGCGATCTGTATGTTAATGGACCCCGTCAGCATCACCTGGAGCATGAGGCCACGTAGACCTAGAGTTCTCATCTCTGGAGAGGGTCTGTGGTCAGTAAAGGTCGGCTCCTACTGACCATGCCAGCGATCTGTATGTTAATGGACCCGGTCAGCATCACCTGGAGCAGTCCTCGAGTTCTCATGTCTGGAGAGGGTCTGTGGTCAGTAAAGGTCGGCTCCTACTGACCATACCAGCGATCTGTATGTTAATCGACCCGGTTAGCATCACCTGGAGCATGACGCCACATAGACCTAGAGTTCTCATCTCTGGAGAGGTTCTGTGGTCAGTCAAGGTCGGCTCCTACTGACCATGCCAGCGATCTATATGTTAATGGACCCGGTCAGCATCACCTGGAGCATGAGGCCACGTAATCCTCGAGTTCTCATCTCTGGAGAGGGTCTGTGGTCAGTAAAGGTCAGCTCCTACTGACCATACCAGCGATCTGTATGTTAATGGCCCCGGTTAGCATCACCTGGAGCATGAGGCCACGCAAACCTAGAGTTTTCATATCTGGAGAGGGTCTGTGGTCAGTAAAGGTCGGCTCCTACTGACCATACCAGCGATCTGTATGTTAATGGACCCGGTCAGCATCACCTGGAGCAGTCCTCGAGTTCTCATCTCTGGAGAGGGTCTGTGGTCAGTAAAGGTCGACTCCTACTGACCATACCAGCGATCTGTATGTTAATGGACCCGGTTAGCATCACCTGGAGCATGACGCCACATTGACCTAGAGTTCTCATCTCTGGAGAGGGTCTGTGGTCAGTAAAGGTCGGCTCCTACTGACCATACCAGCGATCTGTATGTTAATGGACCCGGTTAGCATCACCTGGAGCATGACGCCACATCGACCTAGAGTTCTCATCTCTGGAGAGGGTCTGTGGTCAGTAAAGGTCGGCTCCTACTGACCATACCAGCGATCTGTATGTTAATGGACCCGGTTAGCATCACCTGGAGCATGACGCCACGTAGTCCTAGAGTTCTCATCTCTGGAGAGGTTCTGTGGTCAGTAAAGGTCGGCTCCTACTGACCATGCCAGCGATCTGTATGTTAATGGACCCGGTTAGCATCACCTGGAGCATGACGCCACATAGACCTAGAGTTCTCATCTCTGGAGAGGGTCTGTGGTCAGTAAAGGTCGGCTCCTACTGACCATACCAGCGATCTGTATGTTAATGGACCCGGTTAGCATCACCTGGAGCATGACGCCACGTAGTCCTCGAGTTCTCATCTCTGGAGAGGGTCTGTGGTCAGTAAAGGTCGGCTCCTACTGACCATACCAGCAATCTGTATGTTAATGGACCCGGTTAGCATCACCTGGAGCATGAGGCCACGTAGACCTAGAGTTCTCATCTCTGGAGAGGGTCTGTGGTCAGTAAAGGTCGGCTCATACTGACCATACCAGCGATCTGTATGTTAATGGACCCGGTTAGCATCACCTGGACCAGTCCTCGAGTTCTCATCTCTGGAAAGGGTCTGTGGTCAGTAAAGGTCGGCTCCTACTGACCATGCCAGCGATCTGTATGTTAATGGACCCGGTCAGCATCACCTCGAGTTCTAATCTCAGGAGAGGGTCTGTGGTCAGTCAAGGTCGGTTCCTACTGACCATACCAGCGATCTGTATGATAATTGACCCGGTCAGCATCACCTGGAGCAGTCCTCGAGTTCTCATCTCTGGAGAGGGTCTGTGGTCAGTAAAGGTCGGCTCCTACTGACCATGCCAGCGATCTGTATGTTAATGGACCCGGTCAGCATCACCTCGAGTTCTAATCTCAGGAGAGGGTCTGTGGTCAGTCAAGGTCGGTTCCTACTGACCATACCAGCGATCTGTATGATAATTGACCCGGTCAGCATCACCTGGAGCAGTCCTCGAGTTCTCATCTCTGGAGAGGGTCTGTGGTCAGTAAAGGTCGGCTCGTACTGACCATACCAGTGATCTGTACGTTAATAGACCCTGTTAGCATCACCTGGAGCATCAGGCCACGTAGTCCTAGAGTTCTCATCTCTGGAGAGGGTCTGTGGTCAGTAAAGGTCGGCTCCTACTGACCATACCAGCGATCTGTATGTTAATGGAGCCGGTCAGCATCACCTGGAAAATGAGGCCACGTAATTCTCGAGTTCTCATCTCTGGAGAGGGTCTGTGGTCAGTCAAGGTCAGCTCCTACTGACCATACCAGCGATCTGTATGTTAATGGACCCGGTTAGCATCACCTGGAGCATGAGGCCACGCAGACCTAGAGTTTTCATATCTGGAGAGGGTCTGTGGTCAGTAAAGGTCGGCTCCTACTGACCATACCAGCGATCTGTATGTTAATGGACCCGGTCAGCATCACCGGGAGCATGAGGCCACGTAGACCTAGAGTTCTCATATCTGGAGAGGGTCTGTGGTCAGTAAAGGTCGGCTCCTACTGACCATACCAGCGATCTGTATGTTAATGGACCCGGTCAGCATCACCTGGAGCAGTCCTCGAGTTCTCATCTCTGGAGAGGGTCTGTGGTCAGTAAAGGTCAGCTCCTACTGACCATACCAGCGATCTGTATGTTAATGGACCCGGTCAGCATCACCTGAAGCATGACGCCACGTAGACTAGAGTTCTCATCTCTGGAGAGGGTCTGTGGTCAGTAAAGGTCAGCTCCTACTGACCATACCAGCGATCTGTATGTTAATGGACCCAGTCAGCATCACCTTGAGCATGGGGCCACGTAGTCCTCGAGATCTCATCTCTGGAGAGGATCTGTTGTCAGTAAAGGTCAGTTCCTACTGACCATACCAGCGATCTGTATGTTAATGGACCCGGTTAGCATCACCTGGAGCAGTCCTCGAGTTCTCATATCTGGAGAGGACACGCCTCATGCTTGTCCTCTTACTTAGTGTTTTAACGTACATTCCACTGTTATTCCTGACATTGAACACCTCCACTTTGCGGTGAAGTGGCTAGCATTCTCCTCTGCCACTCGTGATGTCCGGCTTCGATTCCCGTGCATGCCAAGAAATGTAATGATGGTTGAGGGCTGGAATTATATACACTCAGCCCCGTGAGGTAAGTGTTGGGAAGGAGACGGCCATGGCATTTGCCTGGAGTAGAAGTGGAAAAACTACGGAAAGCCACTTCCAGGATGGCTGAGGTGAAAATCGAAACCACCATTTCTTAGTTTTGTCTCACGAGGTCTCAGACCAGAATTAAAATTCTTGGCAGAGCCGGGAATCTAACCCAGACCTCCAGGGCAACAGCTAAGAATGATATCCGCTACTCCACGCGGTGGTCGATATAGCTGAAGTATCTTGCACATAATATGTGCTCGGCTGCCTTATCAAGATATTCAGTCTTGTTTCGCTTCTAGAAATATTACCCTTTCACTAATTGATTGCCGGCGGTCGAGATGAAAACTATTCATTGTTTACTTGTGTCACACGTCAGCCTGCTTCGTTGGCAGGTACAGTTGCGCGAGTAGGATATGACTCAGCTCCAGTAGCCTCAGTCATCGTTTAACTGTCCGTGGTAACATTATCTCCTTGTGACGCTTATCTGACGCAATGCTGCTTTACTTATGTGAGACTGCACTTGTCATCACTGTGTCCTCCGCTTCGCCCCGCCGAGCTCATGCTACAATAAACAACAAACGCTGGCGCAGCCACGCTCAGCGGCAATCAAATGTTGAATGATCGATATACTATAACTCAAGTATCTTGCACACAATATGTGCTCGGCTGCTTTATCAAGATATTCTAGTCGTGTTTCGCTTCTAGAAATAATTCCGCGATCGTCATTCCAGCTGGGTCTAGCCAATACACATGATAGATGTATGTGACCTTGATAAATCATATCTCAGAATAAAACACTATGTCGCCAGCCTTGAATTTCATTGATAATAACTACGAGTGTCGTAGATATAGGATATATGAATGCATCAGTGGTGTTTCGTGGCTATCTGTGTTTGTTTATCGTTCAATGCATTACATTTTTAATTTAACCAAAATCAAAGTTTTTTTTATTAGTTATATCCAAACAAAAGTCCACACAAACCCAAGTGCACGGGGCCAAATGACCACGATATCCTAGCCCATCAAATGAAATAGCAACAAACAATTGAGGCATGCCACGCTGTCTTAGGTTCCAATCCTGGTCAATGCACACACGATTATTGAACTGGAAAACCGCCTCGTGGCATAGTGACTAGCATCTTTGGGGGTCCGGGTTTGATTTCAGGCTTTGCAAAAGAATGTAATCCTGGTCTGAGGGCTAGAAACTGGGTACATTTAGCCTCGTGAGGCAAAATTGAGAAGTGGAAGGTTGTTCGATTCCCACCTCGGCCATCCTCAGTATCTCACTTCTTCTCCGGGCGAATTCCGAGATGATACTAAATTAAGGTCACAGCCGTCCCTTACCCAAATTCTAGCCTCAATTATAAATACACACGCTAGTATAGCCATGTTAATGACACCGGCTATGAAACAGTTAACACGCACTCACCCGACTACAAGGGGCTACATGGCCATGATGTCGCAAAGCCCTTAAATAAATCGACAACAACAACAACAACAACAACATGTAAAACTGGAAGTCCCTTGCCTAGATCATTACAGTAACAAGTCACCAGTTGGGACTTGCCTCGCTACCTGTCGGAGAGACACTCAAATGCACGAGGAGAACGTCGGAACGACCCGACGAAGCAACGGAGGATTTACACTACTGTACAGCATCGTGTTAATGTCAAAGCTCTCTTAGCATCGTGGAAACGAGCATAAATTTTGAGACACAATGTCATAAATGGACACACATACAAGTACACGGAACTGATGATCAAGATGCTACAAGAACGACAATAACCGTAATTTTTAATATTCTTACCTACGAGCAACCGTGTACAAACTTCTATCCACTGCAACAGCACTCACCTGCAAAGATACAGAAGAATGTTACAGTAATTCCAGAAATACTAACTAAACTTCTATACCCTAATATTGCAATAATAATAATAATAATAATAATAATAATAATAATAATAATAATAATAATAATAATAATAATAATAACAATAATAATAATAATAATAACAATAAAATAATAATAATAGTTCACAATGGGGTCGGGGATGAGATGCGATGAAAGGCTATTTGGCGGGTGGTTTTTACAGCCGGATGCCTTTCCTGACGCCAACCTTACGAGAGGAGTTAATGAGAGATGAAATGAATGAATGTGAATTAAACTTGGCAAGAATGTGGAAGAAAGCGGCCGTGGCCTGTCAGAAGGTACCGTTCAAGCTTTTGCCCGGAGTCGAAAATGGAAAACCACGGAAGACCATTTCAAGGACGACCGACGGTAGGGCTCGAACCCACGTCTCTGAGTCCGGAGGGGCGTAGCTACCACTGTCGGTAGTAACAACAACAATAATAATAATATTAATAATAATAATATTTCCAAATCAAACATTACTGCACTGTCATCCGACCAGAGGCTTTATATGCACCGAAATGTCTCGCCATGAACAAGAAAGGGATGATAGAGAAATTGGAAACAAAGGAAAAGAAGATTTTGAGGAAAATCTTAGGTCCGCTTAAAGATAATGGCAGGTTAAGAAGACGGCATAACCAGGATTTATAGACTACACACGCGAAGAAAATTGCTGAAGCTATGCGGAAAAGACGGATTATTTTTATGAGCACGTGGCCCGAATGACGTCAACTAGATTAAATGATCGCATTTTCACTTTCCTCCAAGAGAAAGAAACAAAGGGAGCCTGGTTCACTGAGATACAAAAAGATCTGTAGAAGATTGGGATCTCACGTGAAGATATCCAGGAGCGTGACCAGCTTAAGAGGAAACTCTTCGAAATTCGGAGTTCACAACCTAAGCCGACGCTGAAAACTGGAAAGGGGTGGACAGACGAGAGAAAGGAACAACACCGTCTACCAGGGGCGGTTCGAGTGGGGGGGTTGGGGGGGTGTCTCACCCCCCTCAGGTATTTTCTCAGTCGGCAAATACGACATCAGTCGGCAGTCGGCAAATCCTGAAGGATCCGTAACATTTCCCAAAACAGCATTTAAAAAGCAAAACAGGGCATGGCCATATACGATTTGGTCCGATTTAAAAATAAATAAAAAAATATTATACTGACAGTCGGCATTTTACCGACAGTCGTTACAAACGGACGCTGCAATAATTCTATACAGCCAGGCAATAGCCCAGTGCGGCAAGGGAAAGAGTCGGTAAAATAACCATTTTAAAAGTTTCACTTCCAGTTCTCGGTGCACCGGCTGCCACTTGGCATTTCGTTTCTTTGTATGGAAACTGAAGAAAGAATGACAGATGAGCAATATGGGACCAAAGACAAGGGATGAACTCATCGGCACGTACCTGGGTGGGTGTAACGTCCCGCGTTCATTATGCAGAGCGACTCCGCTACACAGCGAAGCGAGCCCAGCATCTGTGCCATGTGGCTAGACAAAAGGTGTTGGTGAGCGCATTGATAACTTCAGGTCAGGCCAACTCATTGAGATGTTGTCGGAGGAATGTTATAACCTGCTACCGCTTGTCTCGGCGAGTCCTCAGATATCCGCGCTATTGTGACAAAATTGACAGGTTTATGGTTCCAAGGTTCCTCAAGGGGTGGGGTGCTCACTAAGGTCAGTGCAGTGGTCACCGAAAATGAGAGAAAGCAGTCGTTCCTGAACCAGCAACTTTTACAGTGATAACTAGGTGCAAATACAGTGGCAGTGGGACGTGAGTTTTCGCCGACATGGAACATTTTCACGGAACATCGCGTACCCATCAAACATAAGTAATAATAATACAATAAATACATGCGTATTTTCAGTGTTAACAAGAAAAAAAGTGAAGAATGATCGCACGCTGGAGTACGTCAGTGGCACAAACTGAAAAGTCGCGGATAGAAGATCAGAATTGAGGAAGAACAAGAAAAGGAGCTCCACAAAAAAAGTATCCATATACTTATCAACACAGCAAGAACCTTTTGTCGGCAAGGTTTGACTTTCCGAGGTCACGAGGATGGAATCACTCAAGATAATGGAAACTTCACGCAAATTGTGAAGTTACTTTCACGGCATAGTCCGGTCATGAATAAGTGGTTGGAAGAAGTGAATACGCTGAAGCACAACGTTACGTAAATGAGCAAGGACTCTCAAAATGAATTCATCCATCGACTTGGAGAGAAAACTCGTGAAATAATTGCAGAAGAGATCAAGAACGCTGGTATGTTCTCAGTTATAGCAGATACTACACCCGATATGTCACATAAAGACCGCCTCTCGTTGAATATCCGAAACGTCGTCGAAAAAGTTGAAGAGCTCGTTCCTGTGGAGCGTCTTTTAAAAATAGACGCTGTTTTAACAACAACAAAAAAAGACTGGAGAGGAGTTCAAAAAGTCAACCCCTGGAACTATACAGCCCATGACGGGCTAAGGCCGACCAAGCGACCACTGCCCAGCCATTCGGCCTGCAGATATTGGGGTGACGCGTGATCAGCGCGTCGGGTCCCCTAAGCCGTTAATCTTGGTTTTCATGATCGTGGCGCTGTCTCACTGTCAGACAGCTACTCAATTGTCCTCACGAGGCTGAGTGCACCCCGTTCCAACCCTCACGTCAGTTTTAAAATCCCTGATGGAGCCGGGGATCGAACCCCAACACCACAGGGCTGAAAAATATTTGTAATTCAGAAGAACTTACTTCCACTCGATAAACTAGCGTTTCAATCGTACGACTTTGCTAGTAACATGTCTGGTATATACAAACGGCACTCTAAAAAGCTATCAGAGAATTGCAAAATAGATATTCCGTACGTTCCATACTAAGTTCACAGGTTAAACATTTTCGTAGAGACAGCTTGTAATGCTAGCGCGCTTATCCGAGAGTTTTTTGACACTCTTGAAGCATTGTACGTTTTTTTTTCGGGTAGCACGAAACGACATTTAAGCTTGCAGAAAGAGCTGGATAAAATAGTAAATTTTCTTCAACTTAAGAATTTATCAAAAACAAGGTGGACTGCACGCGCCGATTCGGTGAGAGCTGTTTGTTCGTCTTATGAAGAGATAGTCACATCATTAGAAACAGTGCAAACCTCATTCGATTCTGGATTTGACAGTAAAACCCGAACTTTTGCGTCAGGCTTGCACAAAAAGCTTCTAGACTTTGATTTTATCTGCGGCATATACTTTACCAAAATCATCATGTTTAAAGTTAAGAACGTAACCGAGCTTTTAGAAGCGGGAGAGCTGAATGTTGTAGACGCGATGCAGCTGATTCAGAGCGCTTTGAAGTCTTTTGAAGATATCAACGACGATGGCAAGAGGAACGCTTTAATAAAGAGTGCATCGTCATTTGCGGAAAGTATGCAAGTAAATGCGGAGGAAGACTTCTTAAAGCACCGCAGGACCCGGCGACTTGCAAAGAAGTATGACGTGCACGCTGAAACGATAGCAGAAATTTCTTTCCGTACATTCTACAGAAATGAGTTCCGAATACTTGTGGATGTATTTACTACAAGCGTGCAAGACAATCTTGCAAAACTAATTTCTTTGCTTGAGTCATTCCACGTAATTTTCAAGATACCCGCTGACAGAAAGAACTGCACCATCGAGCGCGTCCGATCAATAAAGCAATCACACCCGAAAATCATCCTTCAAGATGAAGAAATTGTGCTGGCTGAGCATGAAATCTTGCTTGAAGCCAGTAAACAGTGCTCATCTCCTAAATAGATCGCAAAAGTTGCTGATAAATTAAAGAGGATTATCCCGTGTGGTTATCAAGTAGTTCGACTGATTTTAACATCCCCAGTGTCTTCTGCTTCTTCCGAACGGTCCTTCAGCAAGTTGAAGCTCATTCTCAATCATTTGCGGACATCGATGGGTGACGACCGCTTAGACTCCCTCATTATGTTGTTTTCAGCGAAAGATAAGGTCGACGACAATGAAATTACGGAGATAGTGGAAAAGTGGTCCTTGTTAATGCATCGTAGAGTAGGGATTTAGAAAGAATAACTAGATTTTTTTTTTATTATTGTAATATTTAAACACTTATTTTGTTCATTTAACAAATTTTCCTGCGATTCAAAATTCTGGAACTAATAAAATACATTTTAAATGAAAGCCGTTAATTAGGTATATTTACCTTGTGTATTGTTTGCCGCCCCCCGACAGCAGTGGCTACGCTGGCTAAAGAGCAGCGTTAGGTTATGGGGCCAAGGTCTCTGCTGACTCGGTAGACGCGTGGGTTCTAGCCCCACCGTCAGCCGTCCTTGAAATGGTTTTCCGTGGTTTCCCCATTTTCAACACCAGGCAAATGCTGGGACGTTACCTTCTGATAGGCCACGGCCACTTCCTTCCACATCCTTGCCAGTTTCATTCATCCATTCCATGTCTCATCCCGACGCGCAGGTCACCCACGGCGTTGAATAGAAAGACCTGCATTCGGCCTCCGAGGAGGCCACACGACAAAAAAATACTTCCCCCGTCCCCCGCCCTCTCCCTCCCGTTGCACAGTTTTGAAGCGAATAGTCGGCAATGTTAAACAGCCAGTCGGCATTTTTTAAATGCTCACCCCCCCCCCTAGATGTACAAGGTCGAACCGCCCCTGCCGTCTACGAATGAAGGAATACTGGGCTAATTTTAAAGTAAACAGGAAACAGTTGAAATGATGTGGTTCTTAGTTGGCCCAAACGAAACAAGAATAAAAGTAATACCAAAAACCCAGTTCATGGAATGATCTCGTCAACGCATGGATAGACTACCTTTGGTAACCCAGTTAAGAGTAGTATTTCAAGTGTCTAAATTCAAACACCTAGGATAAGTTATCCAACCTCAGGCCTGAATCGTGATGCAAATAAAGAGAGGATCTCTAAATGTCAACGAGCCTACAGAGTCACATGGACAGTTAATAAGAAATACATTTCTCATACAACGAAATTACAATATTATAGCACGGAAAAGAAACCCAAAGTACTATATGTCTCTGAAACACTGATCACTGGGAACAGTTCACTGATAAAAGACATACAAAAGCAAGACACATAAAATGTTCATGACAATTTCCAGCCCAGTTTGTATTGAGGGAATCTGGATGAAAAGAAATCCCAGGAGCTCTATCAGCATTCGAAAGACATCTCGGACACATTCAGGAAAAGGAGTGTGAAATTTTATGGACACATTCTCAGAATGAGCGATCACAGGTTGATTAAAAGAAATCTAAATCTTATTCTCAAAGAAAGTTAAGAACAGCCACCCAAACATTTCAACCAGCAGAACGTGGACAAAGGAACGCAGTAAGAACCACAGCGAGAAGATCAAGAGATTTTGGGAGGAAAAGAAATCAAGATAGATAGAATCAACCGCGCTTTAGACGGGCATAGCGATGTAAATATTTTTAATCACTTATCCTCCCAGCTCGACTTCACCCACGAACAGGGCGAGGGATCATTCCTCTACCATCGCAAGAGCGGTGTCTGGGAGCTGAACACACTTTTGTCAGCACATACAACTGGACATGGTTACAGGCGACCACTAACTTGGGTATAATGAAGTAAGGGTCAGAGAAGGGATTTTGGAAGGAATTAGACCGTGGACCTGTTGAAAGGAACCATTCCGGCATTTGCCTAGTGGTGACGATGGGAAACCATGGAACCCATTTTCAGGACGGCCGAGGTGGGATTCGAACCAAGTTTCTCCCAATGCCAGCGAGGCGCGAGCTAGCGAGTTAGTGCTCTCGCCCACCGTTGAAGGTCATACAAATAGTACTTATAATAATATGCTCTGAGGAAGGATGGGGGACGGGCACATAAAGCACATAATTAATTTAGGCTACTAATAGGCCTATCTGACAATGATAAGAAATTATTAGTACAGTGGTTAGAGCCCCAAGTGAATTGTTTCTTCTCTATACAGGGCTGTAGGCTAAGTGGTTAAGCCCAGCTTCATCAATAATGCAAGAGATAGATAAATCTCCATTAAGGAATAAATTACGCTCTCTAGCAACTCATCGCTAGAGGCCGGTCTTGCTCACTAACAACCGAGATACACCACGGTACAACGACCAACTTGCAATGATCTCTTGACGTTACAGACAGTTAGGAGCAGGGCTCCGAGTGAAAGCCGAAGTTAGACGATTGACTTCGCGGAACCACATGGTAGCTTTACGATGGGTTACGAAGTGAGAAGCTTATTATCCTCTCGAAATAAATCGTGTGATTGTGCCAGAGCTTATCTATATTTACGACACTTTATTAAATGTAAAATACTGAGGTGTAATATTCAACATTGTCATATTCTCAGAATACATTACATTGAAGTGCCTCCATTTTCTGCACAATGTTCGTCGCCCTGTTGGTCTAGGGGTATGATTCCTGCTATGAGTGCGTGAGGTCCCGAGTTCAAACACCGGAAGTGCCCAGCATTTTTACTATTGTTTTATCTCTTGAAAAGATTCAAAAAGTGTATAAAAGAACCTTACAAACTTTTTTTTTTCGTGCGAGACTTGTACTTACTGTGTGCCAGTAATATAAATACATAGTTTGAGGTCAAACGCAATTTTTTTATATTAGTCCCTTTACCCTACACTCCTACAGGTTGGCTTTTCCCTCGGATTCTGCGGGGGATCCCACCATTACCGCCGTCAGGGCAGTGTCCTGGAGCTTGAAACACCTGGACGAGGGATAAAACTGGGAAGGTGGGACCAGCACCTCGCCCAGGCGGCCTCACTAGCAAAGCGAACATGGGCCTCATGAGGGATGGAAAGTGAGGGGAAGATTGGGAGGGATAGGCAAGGAGAGGTGGCCCCACCTCCCCAGTGGTATTCCCAAACCAGGTGTTTCAAGCTCCAGGACACTGCCCTGGCGGCGGTTATGGTGGGATCCCTCGCTGAGTCCAAGGAAGGGTAGCGGCTTTGGTGGCGTAGTTGGTACATCCTGTTCTTCTATGCCCAAGATCGCGGGTTCAAACCCGGCCGAAGCCGGCGTCAAAAATCCCTCAGTATGCCTTTCTTCGGAGGGGAAGTAAAGCCGGCGGTCCCATGTCATAGATTTATGGCATGTTAAAGAACCTTCCAGTAATTAAACCTGTGTGAAGCTAAATTATAGGTTAAAAATTTGGATAACGCCCTTAGGTTCCAACGTTCGTTGCCAGGAGCCGAGTGCGATGGCGTCTAGTAACCAAGTTCTGATTTAGTAGTTGTTGATGGTGGCGTTTGGCGGCAAAAGAAGGAACTACTTGAAAAAAAAACAATGTCTGCAGTCCTTACTTGAATTAAAAACAGATAACACACACTAATACAGCCATCACAATTAACACCGGTTATCAGACAGATTCTACACCCACCCAAAGTACACGGGGCTACATGACCGCGTTGTCACAGCCCCTAAACTGAGGAAGCAACCAACCAACCTAAGTCCGAGGGAAAAGTCAATCTGGAGGGTAAACCGACGGGAAAAAAAGAAGCGTTTACCTCAACCTATGTATTTATATTACCGGTATAAGTACAAGTCTCGCCCGAAAAAAAAGAACGTTCCTAAGGTTCTTTTATACACTTCAAGAATATTTTCAAGAGATAAAACAAAAGTAAAAATGCAGCGAACTTCCGGGATTTGAACCCGGGACCCCTCGCACCCGAAGCAGGAATTATACCCCTAGACCAACGAGCCGACGTGTAATGTGCAGAAAATGGAGGTACTTCAATGTAATGTATTCTGAGAATATGATAATGTTGAATATTACAACAGTATTTTACATTTAGTAAAGTGTCGTAAATATAGATAAGCTCTGGCAAAATCACTTGATTTATTTTGAATCATAGAGGATAATAAGCTTCTCACTTCGTAACCAATCGTAAAGCTACCATGTGGTGACGCGAAGTCAATCGTTTAACTTCGGCTTTCACTCGGAGCCCTGTTCCTAACTGTCTGTAACGTCAAGTGCAATGATCTAGTACAGGGTCGGCCAGGAACGTGGCTCGCGTGCAATGGTCTTGTAGCAACTTGCACACTTCCTAGACTTCCCCCGCCCACTCTTCGCTTTACAGTGCCTCACCGGAGAAACAAGCCAGTCAGAAACGGTCAGCTCGGTAGAATCCACACAACAGCGCGGTGGCGAGCTGGATCGCACGCGAGCAACACACTCCGTCCACATGGAATTTGGCTCAGCAGTTTTAAATGCCTTTTATATTAAGTTATACAGTACATTGTAACAGAACTACTGCACAGAAAGAAAAAAGCAGTACCTTCTTTGATTTCAGAGATACAATGTTTACCCTCGTAGTACTTACTCGGTTCCGACCATCATATTTTACACGATATGTCCACCACAGTTATAGTTCTATATTATTGTACCGACAAAAGCGATTAGGATCGCGAGACCAACCAACCAGATGCACAACCGTTAGTAAATTACAAACATGCATGCACGAACACGGTCAGTAGCGGCTCCATAGAGTGGGCTATTAGATTAATCTGCAACGTACAGTACCGAACAGTTCCTTGCTCGGGACAATTGACATACTTATTGAGAAGAAGTCAACAACGTTAAGAGCTCCCGCACAATGGGGACAATTTCGTCGCCGTCTGCCGTTACATGAGACAGTTCAGGGCCAGGACTTATTTTGTTGACCGGGTTCAATTCCTGGTTACGTGAGAATAAAGACGGCGGGCCAATGCCATAAAGCAATGGAGCGACTTTGCTGTCCTTACTTGTGCAATGCTCGATTTGTAACAGAATACATTGGCACTGGTAAATGATACAAGTCACTTAAACGATATGAAAATCCACAGCCTGCTTCCAGTCGACCGACCGGGTCAGGGAATGGAATGAATGAAGCCCCCATCTAGCGGCGTGGATATGAACTGTGCCGGTTGCCGAAGCCTGTCGCACTCCCTCGGGGCAATGATAAAATGAACGACAGAATAATGAAATGATAGTGGAGAGTGATGTTACAGGGAAAACCGGAGAAAAACCTGTCTGCCTCCGCTTTGTCCAGCACAAATCTCACCGGGATTTGAAGCACGGACCCAGCGGTGAGAGGCCAGCGTGCTGCCGCCTAAGCCACAGAGGCAATCACTTAAGCCACATAAAACCTAGAATTCATATTTCCTGAATATTAACCCGCGAAGACTGGCGCATGGGTATTTTTTTACCCGAGGCTTAAATAATGCTCTATTTTTTTCGTTTTGGTCAGCCCTCATTTCCTGTCGCTTACTGTATCTTCATTCCTAGCCTTGAACGTCACCCTGCAAAAGAAACATGTTTATAGCGTTTGGAACACTAAAATGATTTCTATATTATTTACGGTCGGGTCAGATTTACCCATGGCGCCAGTCCTCGCGTGACAATTTTCGGCTTTCGTTAGTCGGGACAATCTGTGAAAAATAAGTGGGAAAATCCAACTATGTTGGTGCAGCACAATCACATAGCTCACGTTCTTGTTCGTCGAGGTTTAGTGTCTAGGGACACCTTGGTCATCAGCTCCCTTGTTGAAAAAAATCGAGGTGACTGCTTTATCGCTACTATCAAGGCCAGTTATACTGTTACGAAAATTATTGCAATTTTTCTGCATGTTAAATTTGAAAAATATAAATAAACCTCATTTTATATTTGGAATAGTTCATAGGAAGACACCAGGTGTAAAATTACTTAATTAAAATACGTACAACTACGACAAAAGGAGTGACACACTATGGGTCAAAATGACCCGGCGCCAGTCCTCGTGTTATATTATTTCACGCCAGTTCTCAAGGCTTAAGGTGATCTGTCCGCCATGTTTCTCCAGGGTGAAACCGAGTCTACGCATGCGCGAGAGCCGTAAAGCGTATTTCCCTCTTAGTGCCAAACCATTTCATGAAATACTTGCCAAGAATGCAAAGCAATTTTCAATGACCATGCAGACTATTCGAAAACAAATCATAAATACCACATTTCCAACTACAGAATCATTTTTTTTGCTTTGCATTATAACCAATACCTCATTATTTCATACATTATGTTCATAAAAGTAAATACGGCATCTAAACCTTTTTAATTGAGGTTATTCTGATAATTGTTCAATGTTTCAATTTACTTTTTGTAAAAAAAAAAACAATTTTGAGCCTAAATTAAGGACACCTAAGAGTCATAGTCGAAGAAACACTACGTTTCCAGCTGTAGAAAGTTCATAGATACATCTGTAGACAGAAAACTTCAACAAGAAGAAAACAACTGCTCCGCAATTTTGGCGGGGACGTGCGTGATTGGAGGGCGTGAATACAAACTCAAACCTATCGCAGAACGGACTTCGAAGGAACAAAGTAAACATCGCACAGGCAAGCTTGAAACCTCACCTTTCCAACAGTATGAAATAATCACGGACATATGCCTACAGAAATCTACAAATATAAGATAAACATCGCGCCGATTGAATCGTCTTTGGCACTTTTGGCGTGAGCAGCGAGAGCCAATCTGATCGGCTCGTGGCACTGAGAGGTTAAGTAACCCGAATGGCCTCATAAAATGCATCGTCGATAACCATACATTAACTCTCGTATTTAAGTTAAATAGGAATTAACTAATCGTTAGTAAAGAGTTGGTGAAAACGCCCTAAGGGAGTTGACGGCTCGAATTCTCGAAATGCAACGGTCCTCACCGGCATACAAATAATGCGAGTGAGTATACTGTGCACATGCATCGTTTCTCTTGAGTATGTTAACTTATAATGCTCATCATGACTGACATCCCACAAAATAGGCGTTTCCCTGTATTTATCAATAAACAATAAAGTTTCTTCTCGATCCAACAGTACAAGCTCTTCTACCTGGCCAGCAGGATTGCCAACTCACAAATTACTTGGCGCTAAGACAGACAATGCACGTGCGCGACCCCGCTCGACTCAATGACTGACTTGTAATGTAACACTCAAAGGGTTTCGCTGAAAAACCGACAACACAATGGAGCGACTTTGCTGTCCTTACTTGTGTAATGTTCTATTTGTAACAAGTTACATTACCGGTAAATGTTACAAGTCGCTCACCACCTTAAGCAATATAAAACCTAGACTTATCATTTCCTGAATATTAAGGTGTATATTATTAACTAACGGACCCGTGCGAGAACTTTCGCATAATGGGTTGTGTGCGCCCCATGTGTACAGACTAGCCACCCGGCCCTAGTGCTATGAGGGCGGTACGTGATACAGTTCTGCCTGGGACTATCGTCTTGTTTATTTATTTAAAAGCACTTTATAAACAAATACATATATTGCTGTTGACTTTTCAAGAAATGCAAGATTTTTCCTGTACTATGGAGACGATTTGGATGATTTTGGTACAAACCACACCTTCTAACTCCCTCTGGTTTAGGAGCTAAGTTTTGTGAAACATACACCTTAACGTATTATATAATAAGATAATAATAATAAAAATAATATTCTTCTTCTTCCTCTTCGGCTTTTCCCAATAGTTGGGGTCGCCGGAGCCAACCAGGCTCGTTTTTGGTTTTGGCCGGGGATTTAAGGCCGGATGCCCTTCCTGACGCCACGTGATTTTTCCAGGTGAAAATTCCACCCCTGGTGCATTCTTGGAATACACGGTACCTGAGATTATAATTTTCAATGTTTTTGCATGTTCTTTCCTTCCTCTTTGTCAGACACCAACAGTGATCTTCTGTTCTCTCTTAGGGGTTCAGGTCGCTTATATTTTGTATGAGTCTGTTCCAGATATATATTCTGTGACCCACCTAGCGTCATATAACAACGAATCTCTGAAGCTCTTCAACTCTTCCTCGCGCAAGAGGAATTCCATATCCATTTGGCTACCAGATCCTGTTATCATCGCCAGCTATTTTCTCCTTGAGCAAGAGGACTACGTCCACTTCTTTACTCACCATGCTGCGCTAGTATCAACTGTTATCAACTCTTTGAAGACCGGCTCAGCAAGAGATCAAATTTTTGTTTTAAAGTTGGCAATGCTTATGTTCTCCTTTTGTCTCCTACCCCCCACTCTTTTCCCCTTCCTTGGTCTCTCCGTGCTCCGTTGAGCAGCTCTCACTTCTCAGTCTGCAGTTGACTCGGTCAGTCAAAGCTCCGCTCGAGCTTGCCTCCTCAAACCTAGAGGCTCACCCTCTTCTACGCCATGTTGGCTAAGTAGTCATCAACGGAAACTTCAACTTCAACATGAAATCAAGATAAGTACCATTTTAAAAGTTTTAACCTCATCTTCATGGTTTTAACTTCCACGTGCTTTTAATTATAATTTATAGACAGTGTGAAATTATTTACTTTGGGGCAAAAATCATTCTTCGTGGGATTTGCCATGTTGAGCTTTTGCTTGTATAAGCCAACCTTACTAAAAAAGAGCTTTTCTTAAGCTATTCAAATGAGAAATCCTCTCGCTACGTGGGATATTATCTAATACCCGCTGTCTATAATTATAAAGCTAGTTCCTCCGTTGGATTTTCATTAGCCCCATTTTTCTGCTAAGATCGTTCTGGAACCTTCCAGATCTTGTACTTTATCTGCAAGTCCTGCCGTCATGTATTTCTCACTTACTTGTGAGAATGCTATTTCAAATTGAAGAATCTCACTTCTAAATTACTACAATAGCGAACTTTCTTCCCCCGTTGGAACATTCTATGGCGCATTTAATTGTAAATCACAACTTTTTCAAGAAATAGACTCTCACCTATATAGTGCAATCAGTTATTTCCATAATTGCAATAACTTTCTTTTTCATAAACTTTAGTGTTTCTACAGTGAACTTTGCATCCATCTTCATAGACTACAGTGATAAACAGTGCTTGCTCCACGTTTCTACCGCGTCGCGATCGTCCGGTTATATTAAATACGGCCATGAACATTGATCCTATATCCCAATGATCTTTCCTCAACCTTCTACTAACCACCATTATTAATAAAATTGAAACTCTTCTATAAGGTGTCACTCACGAGGTGCCCTTCCAACTTTGCTAGTTTAACATTAATTAAATTCTGCATAATTGCTTGTGTGATACAAGTTTCAAATCACATTGTTCCTTTCCTATAATCAGGGAAAACAATTCTTTCAACTCTTGTGTGAGTTATTTTTTAGGTCTCACTAAATGGAAACTGCCCCATTTGGCTCGTGATTTCTAATTAAATATAGGAGGTCGAGAACCTTCCTTTTGATTATCTCTTCAGGTTTCACAGTAAGTGACCTGCCCTCTTTTGTATAATTCTCATAAAGTAATTCTGTTTAAATATAAGAAGTTGTAGTAACTTCTATCTTATTTTTCATGTTTTTATTATTGTTATTTTCAAAGTTGTCACTTTCTCTAGAACATTCTCTCCAGAATTTCTTAAGGTGCACTCTTTGTACTCCAATTCACGTTCAAGCTTTAATTATTTCATTGTTCATTTGTTTAAATCTTATAAATATGGTGCATTCTTGGAATACACGGTACCTGAGATTATAATTTTCAATGTTTTTGCATGTTCTTTCCTTCCTCTTTGTCAGACACCAACAGTGATCTTCTGTTCTCTCTTAGGGGTTCAGGTCGCTTATATTTTGTATGAGTCTGTTCCAGATATATATTCTGTGACCCACCTAGCGTCATATAACAACGAATCTCTGAAGCTCTTCAACTCTTCCTCACGCAAGAGGAATTCCATATCCATTTGGTACCAGAAACCCGGGAGAGTCCATTTTTCATTTCTATTGTTTGTCAAGTGTCATTTGACAATACTTTGCAAATTATTAACATCTGCTTTGGATTTTTCAGCTATAACTACATCATGCAAAGCCTGTGAACGGGAAAGAGGCCGCTCCTGTCTCCTTTGGTGTGTCCTGTTCTTTCTACCCATTCGCTGCTGCAAACTTGACAGCATCTCCAAGGTTCTACAGTTTCGTGAGTTGTATTTCAATTTATTCTCTTTATCATGGCTCCTACTGAAAAAGATGAAACTCTCATTGCTAGACGTTCTTCCTATAAAGGGCAACTCACTAGATTCAGAAATTTCATCAGCAAATTAAATCCCGCCGAGTGTGATTTAGACATCTTGACACATCGCCTTAAGTTGTACGAACGGTCTTATGATTATTATGATCAAATTCAAACCGAGATTGAATCCGCTTGCCCAGAACTTCAATCGGATCGGGACGAGGTCGAACCCTTGTACTTTGAAGGGATTGCCAAGGCCCACCAATTGATTCGCAATATCTCAGAACCGGACACTAGGGTCATCAATCCGGCCCAGTTCGCACCCGCTTCAGTTCACAAGAACAAACCGAAACCGTTACTTCCTAAGATAAGCCTACCGCACTTCTCAGGCAAGGAAGGTGAATGGTATTCTTTTTACGAACTTTACTGCTCCCTAATTCATGAAAATATCGAGATCCCAGACATACATAAATTTCACTTCCTCCGTACTTCTTTGGAATGTGAGGCCTTAGCCTTAGTGGAGTCACTGCCTTTAAGCGCAGACAACTACCACATCGCCTTTAATCTCCTTAAAGAGAGATATGGCAACTTACGTTTGAGTGTAGCTCGCCACATACGTTGTCTTTTCAACTTGCCAGCCGTCAAACCTAATGACGTCACCTCTTTAAGAGACCTCTTAGATTCTATACAGTTGAATGTCAGAGCATTATACCAACTCAAGCAGCCTGTCCAAACATGGGACACCATACTCATTCATCTGGCTACATCAAGATTTGATTTTTCAACTTTAAAGGCTTGGGAAATTGAACTCGCTCGCAAGGAAGAATTTTCCTTCGAACACTTAAATCTCGTTTCTTAACAGCCGATGCCAAGTCCTTACAGCACTCGCATTTCAGTGCGAAAAGGTTGAAACGAATCCTCAGTGTCAAATTTTTGGAAAAAAAACTTGCTTCTTCAAAGGAACATCAGCCCCCATCTGTCGAGAACAAGCAAACCCGTTCTTCTTTCAATCATGTAAGAGAAGATATCAGGCCGCTCAACAAATCGTTAAAATGCACGCTCTGTAAAAAGCTTCACACATTGTATTCGTGCAAATCCTTTAAAGAATTGTCTGTCGAAGATCGAAGGAAGTTTGTCTTGAATAGCAAACATTGTTTCAATTGCTTGTCACCTAAGCATTCTTCTTCAAAATGTACGTCATCCAATCTCTGTTTTCATTGCAAAAAACCGCATCATTCTTTATTGCACGTTCACGATAAATCGAGGTCATCAGTACCTGCCTCTTTAAGCTCCATGCAGAGCAGCTCCGAACAAACTAATGCTCCTTCCTGCATTTCTAATGCCGAACCTTCTCACAGTGCGCAAACCCTTTTGACCACTGTACAATTCGAAATCCAAGATAAATTTGGAAATTGGTTTAGAACCCGTGGTCTTCTCGATTCCGCTTCAACTCATAACTTTGTTTCGCAATCGTTGATTAAAAAACTAGGTCTTTCGTCATCGCCTACTTCTATCAATGTGACCGGCATTGACAATTTGAAAACTCAAGTCTTCCAGTCTTCAAAATTGAAAATCAGAGACGTTTGCCAAAGAAACACCAATCTTAATTTAAACTGTCTCATTCTTACCAGTATTGGCAAGGACACTCCAAGTCACTCTATTAATACTTCCGGTTTAAACATTCCCTCGCACTTAAGGTTAGCTGATCCTCAGTTTAATGCTCAAGGTCCCATTGATGTACTTTTCAGTGCCAATGTTTTTTGGAAGTGCCTTCGCAAACAAACACGCAAGTTATCTTCAACCGTGGTCGCTAGAGACACCGATTTTGGTTGGGTTATTACTGGTGAAATCAAACATACCAGTGCTCAAACCAAAGCGCAATGTCATTTCGTTACAGCTGACATAAATCCCATTTCTGAAAAAGAGAACGCTCATGTTTCAGATCTCAATATTTTTCAAAAACACTTGCCGAAACGATGTCTTATCGTGAACAACTGCGCTACCTCTGTGAGTTGTTTAAATGGTTTTTCCTTCTTCCCGCACAAGATGGCCATTCAAGTTCGCCTTGCTTTGTGTTATTTCGTTTACCTTCTCATGTCATTTTTTATAGCAGGTAATTGCTTAAACTCTTTCTCGAAAACTATCTTCCCCTTGTGTAAAACCATGGCTATCAGTCACCATCATTTCGCTGTAAGCCATGTTTCACATCTTTCCTTATTTAGAAGGATGGCCACGGTCGGCTCCTCCCTCCTTCCTCACAATTGGAAGTCGCTTTTGAAACCGCTTGAAAATCTGAATTCTATAACATCAAGAATAACTATTCTTATGCATAACCTTCTTCTCAATGTCCCAGCTTTTCTTCTCTGTTCGGAAGAATTAAGCTTCTTTCTGTTGAAAATTGTCCGATTTCGTGATCCTCTCAATTATGCGAAATTGATTTCTTACTTTATTTCATATAGCTTTAAATTGCTTTTTCACGTCCAAGTTTCGATTGACTGCATGCCTTACAACCTGAATATCTGCTTTAAGTCACAGCTGATTCAACAAGTGTTTGTTTATTCCGAACTGCTTGTTTTTCAAACTTGTTTGTATACAAGCCTGGATAACGCCAAGTTGTTGTTTATTTCCTGTACGCTTGACAAAGGTCAAAGCAAGTTTCTCTTATCTCAACTTTGGCTGATTGCCAAGCATTGTCTAGTGAGCCGCTACTGCAAGTACAGAAGCCGTTCACCTACTTCCCAAAATAAACTTGTTCCAGTTAAGGACTCTTTCAGCTATTTATATGCCTTATCTCCCTTTACTATGTGTGTCAAGGCCGCGCTTGCCTGTGTCTCTCACTTACTCATGCTCGTATTCTATAACTGCTTCGTTCCTTGTTTCAAAACTTCGTTGCGTATTTCTCACGCGCTCATGTATTTCACTTTGCTTACATATTTTGAAATCTTATTGTTCATTGATGAACAAACTTACTTTTTCTCGTCGTTACATTCGATGTGTTTTTGCATTTATACTTGTTACGTCACGTTTCTCGCTGACTTAAGTATTTTTCTGAGTAACCCCTTTGATACTCATTATAACTTGAGGTCATTGTTTATGGCTACTAGTTTGTTACCTATGGCGTTCTTGCTTTCTACTCGCATAGTTTCTTTGTTTACTTGGTATATTCTTATCCTGAATAGATGTACTTGTCTCTATACGCTTTGTTTAAACTTGTTAATTCTCCTTTTGCGTTGTATCGCAATCTTTACTAGTGCTTTATTTCCCTCAGCTTCTAGTTATTTTGTGATTGAAGGTGTTGTTAACTCTCGCCCCTTAACTCCGCTTTCCAATGATCCTGATGACCTCCTTCCACTTACACCTGGTCGCTTCCTTACACGCACTTCTCTCTCTGCCCCTCCTCCCCTTCCTAATTCTTTCAGGGATTTTGATTTACCTATTGTTTGGCGTAAACTTGAAGCCCTCCGCAATTCCTTTTGGAAGAGGTGGAACTTCGAATATTCAACTTCCTTGCAAGGGAGGCAGAAGTGGTTTCTTTCCAGTCCCGACATTCAATTGGGAGACTTGGTCTTAGTTAGGGATGTTTCACCCCCCCCCCCCTAGTCTGGCCTTTTGGAAGAGTGACCGAGTGTTACCCTGGAAGAGATAGGAGAGTCAGGGTATTCAGAGTCTTGACCACTAATGGTCAGATCACAAGACTACTTCTCCGCAATTGCTTATTACTGTACTTGTTTTTCTTGTTCGCTGTTGGTGTCTGCCCCTCCCAGTATGGTGCATTCTTGGAATACACGGTACCTGAGATTATAATTTTCAATGTTTTTGCATGTTCTTTCCTTCCTCTTTGTCAGACACCAACAGTGATCTTCTGTTCTCTCTTAGGGGTTCAGGTCGCTTATATTTTGTATGAGTCTGTTCCAGATATATATTCTGTGACCCACCTAGCGTCATATAACAACGAATCTCTGAAGCTCTTCAACTCTTCCTCGCGCAAGAGGAATTCCATATCCATTTGGCTACCAGATCCTGTTATCATCGCCAGCTATTTTCTCCTTGAGCAAGAGGACTACGTCCACTTCTTTACTCACCATGCTGCGCTAGTATCAACTGTTATCAACTCTTTGAAGACCGGCTCAGCAAGAGATCAAATTTTTGTTTTAAAGTTGGCAATGCTTATGTTCTCCTTTTGTCTCCTACCCCCCACTCTTTTCCCCTTCCTTGGTCTCTCCGTGCTCCGTTGAGCAGCTCTCACTTCTCAGTCTGCAGTTGACTCGGTCAGTCAAAGCTCCGCTCGAGCTTGCCTCCTCAAACCTAGAGGCTCACCCTCTTCTACGCCATGTTGGCTAAGTAGTCATCAACGGAAACTTCAACTTCAACATGAAATCAAGATAAGTACCATTTTAAAAGTTTTAACCTCATCTTCATGGTTTTAACTTCCACGTGCTTTTAATTATAATTTATAGACAGTGTGAAATTATTTACTTTGGGGCAAAAATCATTCTTCGTGGGATTTGCCATGTTGAGCTTTTGCTTGTATAAGCCAACCTTACTAAAAAGAGCTTTTCTTAAGCTATTCAAATGAGAAATCCTCTCGCTACGTGGGATATTATCTAATACCCGCTGTCTATAATTATAAAGCTAGTTCCTCCGTTGGATTTTCATTAGCCCCATTTTTCTGCTAAGATCGTTCTGGAACCTTCCAGATCTTGTACTTTATCTGCAAGTCCTGCCGTCATGTATTTCTCACTTACTTGTGAGAATGCTATTTCAAATTGAAGAATCTCACTTCTAAATTACTACAATAGCGAACTTTCTTCCCCCGTTGGAACATTCTATGGCGCATTTAATTGTAAATCACAACTTTTTCAAGAAATAGACTCTCACATATATAGTGCAATCAGTTATTTCCATAATTGCAATAACTTTCTTTTTCATAAACTTTAGTGTTTCTACAGTGAACTTTGCATCCATCTTCATAGACTACAGTGATAAACAGTGCTTGCTCCACGTTTCTACCGCGTCGCGATCGTCCGGTTATATTAAATACGGCCATGAACATTGATCCTATATCCCAATGATCTTTCCTCAACCTTCTACTAACCACCATTATTAATAAAATTGAAACTCTTCTATAAGGTGTCACTCACGAGGTGCCCTTCCAACTTTGCTAGTTTAACATTAATTAAATTCTGCATAATTGCTTGTGTGATACAAGTTTCAAATCACATTGTTCCTTTCCTATAATCAGGGAAAACAATTCTTTCAACTCTTGTGTGAGTTATTTTTTAGGTCTCACTAAATGGAAACTGCCCCATTTGGCTCGTGATTTCTAATTAAATATAGGAGGTCGAGAACCTTCCTTTTGATTATCTCTTCAGGTTTCACAGTAAGTGACCTGCCCTCTTTTGTATAATTCTCATAAAGTAATTCTGTTTAAATATAAGAAGTTGTAGTAACTTCTATTGTATGCTTTATGTTTTCCTTGTTGTTATTTTCGAATTTGTTATTCTCTCTAGAATGTTCTTTCAGAAATTTCTTATAGTACACTCCTTGTACTCAATTTAATGTTTAAACTTTAATCATTTCATTGCCCTTTTTAAAATCTTATCAAGGTTTTAGTACTAGGTTTAAAAACCTTAAGAATTGTTATTTGCCTGGAACAATTTCTGAATGTTGTTGGAGGTCTGCGACCCCAAATTGTTAACAAGATTGCAAAATATTTAATTGTCAAAAATATTAACTTCTTTAAATTGTTAAATAAATTAAATATTTGTTTTTGGATTCATCATTTCTCTGATACTACAGTTAGGCAGGATCCTGGCTTTCCTAGCTCTTCCTAGGTTTATGCCCTCGTTCATACTCAATAAAGCTTTTACTATCTGTCTGGCCAGACCATCACCTTTCCCTATAGTACTTTTATTCGTGCTTGGGAGGAAATACACTAAAGCCTTTCTCTGGCAAACTGCCCAAGTCTTAGCTGCGGTTCCCGTCAGCTTCGACCAAGCTCGTACCCACTTTAGGTATCCGAGCACGGACTTGCGGTGGCAACCACCTTTAAATGTATTGAAAGTCAAATTCATAACTTTTGTGGGACTCTCCTCCTATTTTTCTATCCTTTTTCTCCAATCCAAAATCTACTTCCTTCTCTTAATCATCTTCCCTTGGTGGGTGGGTTATTCCTCAGCCAATAAACTACCCAACCCCGCTGTCACCGGGATTCGAACCCCGATCACCCGGGTGAAAGGCGAGTATAATAATAATAATAATAATAATAACAATAACGGTATTTGGATGAAGAGAACACAAAACGAACTCTTTTCAAAAGATCCACACGATAACGGACGTAATCAGAAAACGCCGAGCACAGTTTTACATACACTTTTAAGGATATAAAACTTCGGAACGGCGAAGAAATCGTTCAACGTTATAGTAAGTGTGGCACGGAGTGGCTGACAGGTCTAGCGGGACCTACAACAGGTCAACATAGAAAATCTCGTGGAGATTGAGCATACACCATCACGACAGCCTGGAAGAAAATGGACATCTGAGCGGAAGAAGGAACAATCTGAGAGGATGAAGAGATTTTGGGAAGAGAAGCGGGAAAGAGCCAGAAGATGAAAACATGTATTCAAATTCAATCGCTCTCCTTAAGGGGAACAATCGATTAAATAAATAATAATAATAATTGCATGCAATAGCCGCAAGAACCAGACTTCAAATAGCATTTGACAAGACGCAGTTTATGGAAGTTACTAAATCAAGATTAGACAATCATCCACTAATCACCAAATACGGAGTAATTTCCCAAGTAGACAAATTCAAGTATCTAGGCGAAATTATTCAGCCAGCAGGGTTAAATCAGGAAGCTAACAAAGAAAGAACTGCTAAATTGCAAAGGGCTTACAAAATCACAACACAGTCATCAAACCAGAGGCACTGTATGCATCCAAAACACTGATAATTGGGGGCAGGTCACAAACGAAAAGCATCGAGAAACAAGAGAGGAAAATTCTCAGAAAAATCCTAGCACCAAAGTTTAAAAATGGAACTTGGATGAAAAATAAACCACATGCATTTTTTCAATCCGCAGAAAAAAAATCACAGATACTATCAGAAAACTACGATTAAAATTTTACGGACACCTTCACAGAATGGATAATGACAGGCTAACAAAGAGAATTCTAAGTCTAGCGCTAAACCTGAAAATCCGCAACAATTGGTTAACAGAAATACATGAAGATCTACAAGAAATGGGTATTGCTGAGAAAACCGTTCCAGATAGAGTAAAATTTAGAAGCCTAGTAAACAAGCATAAATTTGCAGAGAAACCTAAAGGAAAAATACAGGCTGGACAGAAGCATGCAGAGAGGAACACAGTGAACGAATGAAGAGATATTGGGAAGAAAAGAAGGAACATTGTGCAAAATAAGTTCAAGCGCGCTCTTTAGTTGGGCATAACGATTAAATAATAATAATAATAATAATAATAATAATAGTAATAATAATAATAATAATAGAGGAAGTATGCCGAAAGCGGAATAGCAACAATAACAACAACATGGTGGTTGTACGAACTATTAGAATATTAAAACAGGCAATTAACAGTTCACCACAAATAAACAGGAAAATGCGACTTTCTTTCAGTTGTGGGAGATCATCTACTGTAAGCTTGTTACTTTTGGCTCAAGTCCTGTTTATAACTCGTGTTTACTGCTGGAATATTTTGTTTGTTCAGTGCCGCTGGCTTGTTGCTGTCACATAAAGCAGATTGATCATAATCCGCTTTGTGGCGACATGAATTATGCACCGCACAAATCCCATGCTTTATTCTAAGCTGTTTATAGTTTGTGTGCATATTAATATTGATTGAATGCGATGTTTGACCACCTTACTTCCATCATTAATACAGAACGACAGTATAGCTAGAGACCACAGAAATTTCATTAATTTCGAAAAACAATCGTCTTTATAGGTCTGATGTTTGCTTTTGGCCAGTGGCCGTGAAATCCGCGCATCCACTGTGCTAACCATTCAACCTTCTTCCTTCCTTCGTTCGTTCTACTGCGCATGCTCACAATAAGAAGGCTTCCTGACTGGAAGGAGACTTCTACGCAACAACCAAACACCGACCAAAAACAAACGTCAGACCTATACTTCCCCTACGAAGGAAGACTCAATCCACCATCTTCGTTTCTAATTTTTGTACAAGTTTGTTATCCAAACATGTTTTCTTCTCTTCTGTTTAAAATGAAAGAGTGTTAAAAGAGCGCAGATAACACAAACTCCATTTCGCACATTACTGAAAATGAATCTTGTTGAGCACAGTCGAGCCGAGCATCTCTGCGCCTCCCTGCTGTGGGGTGTAATGTAACGTAACGTAGTCTACTTGTCGCGAATGTTGGAAGTCAGTCGCCACCTTTACAGGCATGTTTAGCGAACTTCCCGTAATTGAGTCAAAATATTGTTACCTGAGCACTCCCCAACCCAACTACCCCTTCGCCAAGCGAGTAAAAACCTACCGGAAAAGGTGGCGACCTAAACAATACACAAGATTCCAATTAACCATAATGGACTGTTCACAAGTCTCAACGTCCGGACTCTTCTTCCTAAAACTCTCAAGTAACCAGTGGCGTAACTACGGGGAGAATAAGGGGGATGAATCGTCCACACACACAACCAAGCAATGCAAATATTAAATTTGATGAAGTTTTTAATTTTGAATAAAACTAATTTTCGGATTGATGATACATGATTGGATTATGTTTGAAAGAATTTATTTTCACTTGTGTAACATTTATAGTATTGTCCTTACTTAACACTTAATGAATAAGAAAAATGTTCAGCTGTTCATCTAGCCAAAGGCATGGTAGTAAGATGGGTGTAACACTATCTTTCCTCATCCATCACTTGTTAGTTTGTTATTTAGTATCCGAGTGTAAGTACCATTTTGGAAAGTGAATAATATTGTGATTACTTGTGTTGCTGTTTTAAGTTAAACTTTAGTTGTACACTCTAGTTGTTTAAGGTTTATACAACGTCAAATAGAAAGAGCCATGTGATTTAACGAAGAAACTGGATTTCATAATTGTATATCAACAAAATTGTTAATTTTCGAGTATTTGCATATTGATAAGGGCAAATATGCCTACAGCGTATCAATGCTAATGAAATAAAAAACGTTAAAAAATGTTGACGTACTCAAATCGATTTGAAGAGGATCCTGTTTTCAGTACGATGCCCGTTTACATGAGCAGTTTCAGCTCGCATTGAAATCGATTTCAATACGGTATATACAGTAATTTAAGGTGGCCAACCTGCAATTATGTTGGTCAACCCGTATTAAACAGCAAAACATAAAAGACCCGTAATTATCAACCGACGTTTCTTTTGCCTGGTTGTTTGTAAACAGGAAAAATGTATTGTCGGGAAGACTTGAGGTTGTTTGTTCTAAAGTTTATGTTCAGTTTAATAATGATAAAATCTTATTGGTTTTACGTCCCTTTTAACTACTGAATCTTTTAGAGACGGAACAAACTACGGTTATCAACCACGACAGGACAGAAACGAAGAATATGGGCAGAAAGTAAACAAGCACTTCGAGAGTCGGGCGACAGACGAGAGTAGGTAAGTTCAAAAATGTAACTCAAGAGTGCGCTCAATCACCTCCAATACAATACGCGTTTAAATGTTCCTGAATATCAGTTGGGATACGGTCCGATCCCACAATTTTACCGCATCGACCTTGAAACTCAAATACGATACGAGTCCCATTTACATGACAGTATTCAATACGCTAAAGTGTACTCAAATCGATATGAGTTCGCCATGTAAATGTACTAACTGCAATCCTTCCACCAAGAGAATATGACGCAAAACCACAATCAAGATGAATGATGTCATCAGGCCCACGCCACTACATAGGGAGCTCCATATTCGCCTGAAATCTGGCCTACACCTTTCCACCAACATAGCCTATGAAAAATAACCCATTGGGAATTAACTAGATTTCTTCTTATAGAAGTGAGGTTGGTACGATCTCGGCCCAAGCCAATTAAGTTACCATGGTTACATGATCCTTGGCCAAGACATCTCTTGAGTTGTTTACTGTGTGTTGATTTGTGTATACAATAATATGTATATACCATGTAATATAAATAATATTCCACACTTTCGGATATGTCAAGCACCGGGTTGCGATTCCTATTCGGACAAAGAAATTACCACTGCTCTCTAGTACCAACATGGAAAGGTGTACCATATTCAGGAAGGGGTTTATTTATGGGAAAATTACCTCTGTGTACTGTGAATTCTTTAAGTGCTATGTGAATAAGATTGTGAAAAAAAATATAGGCCAACCGGTATCTCTGTAATGTTAATTGCTGTGACTGAAGAAAGAAAAATGTTCGTTTGATCATTTCTTTGATTTTGTAAAGAGGGTGGATATTATGGTAGTTATGGGGTAATTGTAGCTGAGAAGTGAGGTTATGGAAGTCACATAATTAGGTTAGTAGTGAACTTTGTGGCTATATACGGGTATCGAGGTATTCAAATAAGCAATATTAGAGTATCCTAAAACTAAATTAAATCACTGGGGTTATGAGAATATTCGTCGTGATAAATCTTCTTACGAACCTTGCAAATCCATACCGGTTAGTTTTCTTTAGTTACTACGAAATGTGTGAGTGTATCTCGTTCGAGGTGCAAATAAGTTACTTACATAGCTCAGTAATTGCAATTATTCGCAAAAAAGAAGTTGATTAACGAGTAGCACAGTAGATTATTTTGTTACGTTGACATTACGATGTAAGCAAAAATAGCTGAAAATAGCCAAAGTACGCCTTCCCTAATCTAATTAAGTTACATGATCCTTGGTTGTCACCATCGGAGTTCGAAGCCGAGATCTCCAGGAAGTGCAGATTGACAGGTTACCTGTCACAGCAATTGGTGTACGCAACAAGTAGTTTACATCATACAAGTTTACGCCACGGTCTTGGGCCGGTCAGTCTCGGTTTCACAGTCGTTCAGTGTGAGCCTCACGCATGTGCAATTGATATGGGAGTTTTCAGTTACGCGGAAAGCAACTCATGTATGCCTGAGGTTCACCACCTGTCCTCGGTATGACAGTCTTTTTTAGTGCTGGAAGTGTCCGAGGACATGTTCGGCTCACCACAGTTTGTAGCTGCTTCGATGTGGACACCCATGGGATGAGCTACAAGTACCGTCGCGTGTTAAGTTTGGTATGGGGAGGAAAGTGTGAATGTAAGGACGAGGAATTGGAAGGCAGCGGCTGTGGCCTCTAGTTAACGACCAACCCGGCATTTGCCTGTGAGAAGATGGGAAACCACAGAAGACCTTCTTCAAGGTTGCCAGTGGGGGCGTGGTTGCGCAGCGGTCAAGCTGTTGGCCTCTCACCAAGGTGGACGGGGTTCGATATCCGGTCAATGCATGTGAGATTTTCGATGTGAAATGCCATGCCCTGTGGTTCGGACTCCATGTAAAGAGGAGGTCCCTGGCTCATGATCGCACGATTAAAGGTCACGTAAAACTACAAGCTTCCTTTCTTTTTAAGGTTGCCGGTGCAGGGATTCGAACCTCCTCGCCTCCTCCCTGCAGCCACACCGTAAGGACCACGGCTATAACTCGCCCGGTTGTACGACTGTGAACCCGGGATTCACCGACCAAAAACCGTGGCGTGAGCTGTACAAGCTGTGCGAGAACAATTGCCAGGTAAATGAGTCAGACTGCGCGCGTGACTCCATAGCCAAGTTACCACATCTTAAAATAGCTGCTGGCGACAATACAGGTGCACCTGATGTCAGTGCAGTGCACATCACTGTTATACTTAACCACGAACGTGTGTCGTTTCAATGGAACTATTTTAGAGTTATTTTCATGCCCGGAAAAGGTTCTTCCTCTCTCGAGGTACCGACACTGGCGAGGAGAGATTTCTCTGGCTAAAATGAAGACCCCGCGGCGTAGCGGTAATCGTTAAATCGTGTACCACGGCCGCGCGGGCAGCTGCAGCAGGTTCGAATCCCGGCGCAGACCGTGGTTATCCTGAGTTTGTTTTTTTTTTACCTGGGAGTTTCCATGCTCCAGGCAAATGCCGGGATAGTATCTTACTTTAAATCCCGGGCCACCTACCCCATCCATGTCCCTAACACAGTTACACACACTTTGTACTACAGTAATAGAAACACATCACCTGGTGGTGTAGTGGCTAGGGTTCGTGGCTATCGCCCCGGAGGTCTTGGTTCGATTCCCGGCTCTGCCAAAAAAAAAACAGGTCTGGGGGCTAAACGGAGTACACTCAGTCTCATGAGCCAAAACTGACAAGAGCAGGGGTTCGATTTCCACCTCAGCCATCCTGGAAATCGTTTACCGTGTTTTTCCCCACTACTCCAGGCAAATGCTGGGATAGTTCCTAACTCAAGGACACGGCCGCCTCTTTCCCAATCCTATCCACAATTTACAAATACACGAGGACATCTTTCACAATAACACAGGTTATCACAAAAATTCCACACATACCGAAAACTTCACGGGGCTAATGACCGAGATGCACCAAGTCCCGCAAACGAATTAACAACGAGCTAAACGAACGTTGTTGTTTGTTGATGACTCATTGATGGGCTTTGAGACATCGTGGATATATAGCACCGTGTACTTTGCTGTACTCGTCTGATAACCTGTGTTAATGTGCTTGCTGTATTACTACGAATTTGTAATTCAGATGAGGATTATCTTCCCTGATACATTATTTTTCGAGGGCTCAATCCTCTTCCTTCATGGACTAGCTGCGTGGCTCAGCGGTAACGTTCTCGCCTGCTGATCCCTAGGTTGTAGGATCGAATCCTGGCGCAGTCAGTGGGCATTTGAGGGTGCGCAAATGCGAGGGAGCCGTGTCAGTAGATTTACTCGCACGTTAATGATCCCCTTCTGGGCAAAATTCCGGCACCCCGACGTCTCTAAAAGCCGCAGTTGTTAATAATAATGTTATTGGTTTTACGTTCCTTTTATCTTCTTTCTTTTCTGTAGGAAGCCCTAAAGCCGCATCGTGCATCATGCACCCAGGACAGCGCCGCACCCTCAAGGGCTTGCGGCTTGTGAATTCGGGAGCTGGCGATTCCTCAGCTAGATCCGGTTTTAAATCCTCTTTCATTATGCCTTTCTTAGACTTTTTCCCCTTGTCATTAAGGGCATATGGCCAAATACATGGTGTCTAAATAAAGGTGTCATATTTTAAGGGGTGAAAATATGGATCCAAACAGAATAAAATGTCTAATAAATATGGGTCCTACAGCACCTACTTTCTGAGATCATAACATTTGTTTATAGGAGGTGCAGGCCACGAGATAAATCCAGCCCCAAGGAGAACAATCCAGCTCAACTCTGTGCCAGTCCCAAGCCTGGATAAACTGCTGGTTATTGAGTCCCGGTGAAGATTTCTATACCGAGTAGGTGGCAATGGTAAATACTGGGAAATACTATAGTTGGTAGGCTCACCTCCTTACCCCCTAGGGGGACGGGTGAATGTGAGTTCCCGGCACCTTAAAACAGGACTTTGTTGGCTACGGTATGGTAGCCCTGACAGACGACTCTCTGGTCTTCCAGGATGGGGAATGGGAATGAGGCTAACAATCTATTTTATTGGAAAATAAAACTACGTACCGAAAATCCAAAAAGCAAAACCCGAACAGATCAATAGGCGACGACATGGCACGAATCCTGGACAAAGAATAATACAGAGTGGATCTATGGAAGCTAAGATGCAAATACTGGAGGAGTACAGCATATGACCGTGATGGATGGCGGAAGCTCGTTGGGAAGGCCAAGGTTCACCCCGGATTAAAGCGCCACACACACACACACAAAAGAATACTCGGACTCGTGGTGATCTTGTCTTGACCATCACTGGGGTAGTGGACCATAAGCCCGCTGACGAGCCGGACCAGTGCACTTATGCGAAACTTCACTAAAGACACGACAAAAAGAATTCATGGATTCTAATAAATTTTAGCTCAGAGAAACTGCATCGGACGTTAAATGGAAGATAGTTGTTTGGTTTGTTCTTAAGTTTAGGGGCTGTGACAACGCGGTCATGTAGCCCCGTGTACTTTGGGTGTGCGTAGAATCTGTCTGATAACCGGTGTTAATTGTGATGACTGTATTATTGTGTGTTATCTGTTTTTTAATTTAAGTACTGCAACTTAGAATTTTTCAAATAGTTCCTACTTTTGCCGCCAAGCGCCACCGTCAACGACTACTAGGCCAAGTTCAGAACTTAGCTACTAGACGCCACCGCAGTCTGCTCTTGGCAACGAACGTAGAAACCTAAGAGCGTTGTTTATATTCTTAACCTATCCAATTTAGTTTCACACAGGTGCAATGAGTGGAAGGTTCTTTAACATGCCATAAATCTATGACATGGGACCGCCGGCTTTACTCCCCCTCCGAAGGAAGGCATACTGAGGGATTTTAACACTCTTAAAAATCCGACGGCTTCGGCCGGGTTTGAACCCGCTATCTTGGGCATAGAAGCTCAGCATGCTACCGACTACGCCACCGAAGCCGGAAAAAAAAGTAGATAGATGTGCAAGTAATCATCGTGTTGCTTGAGACTCCTGCAGTGACGTTGCCATGACAACCGTCTGCCAGAGTGCATTATCCCGGTGTAAATGGGGTCCAGAGCACCAAGTAAACACGACATAGCCTACCTGCCAACATTGAAATAACCCACAGCTACCTTTTGCATTTCATTCCAAGACGGTTTATTTTGAGGTTGGTCAGTTCCCTACGCGTCCTGAAATGTCAACAGGTAAAGGTGCTGCTTCATGAAGTCACTTTAGACCTTATAATCACTCCATTTCTGTTGTAGGGTAGGTGTACCACTTGTGGCCAATCAATGATTCAAACTGATGAAATAATACCTCTATAGTAAGATGCCCAATTAACTTACACGCGTGTAGACGTTTAGGCATCACCTGTTCCAGCAGATCTTGAAATCTTAAATCTTAAATGGATCAGATACTGCTCGAGTCCAAGCTCTGTGAACTTGAGAGGAATGTGGATCGCAGACGGTGAGGAGAGATGCGGGGGTTCCCAGTCCATGCGTACTGAAAAAAAAAAAATGAAAATCCACAGCCTGCTTCCAGTCTCCGACCGGGTCAGGAATAGAATGAAGGATATGAACTGTGCCGGCTGCCGAGGCCTGACGCACTCCTCTGGGGCAATGATCAAATGAATGACAGATTAAATGAAATGATCGTTGAGAGTGTTGCTGGAATGAAATTTGACAGGGAAAACCGGAGTACCCGGAGAAAAACCTGTCTGCCTCCATTTTGTCCAGCACAGATCTCACATGGAGTGACCGGGATTTGAACCACGGACCCAGGGGTGAGAGGCCGACGTGCTGCCGCCTAAAAAGGGACCCAGCGGTGAGAGGCCGGCGTGCTGCCGCTTAAGCCACGGAGGCTTCAGTCTATGCGTACTAACAGAACCAAATATATTAATCGGTCAGTTAATGTTTGATTACTCAGTCATCTGCAACACCACACTGGTTTAAGCAACGGCCCTATGCTAGCTGTATTAGAATAGACAGGAATTCCAGATAACACGGCGGGCTGTTGACAGGTCCTTCTCTTCCCGCCTGCCACTTCACCTCACCAGTTCATGGATATTAGACCCGAGCAGATACTAGCCCATTCTTTCTTATCAGTCTCAAAGATGAGGATGTTTCATTTGAGAGGCGTGAATATCGTGGTCATTAAAATAAATCTTACTAAAACAAAATGATAATAGGAGAATTATTTGGACAAGATTTTAGTTATATTGTGCGTTGTTAACAAATAAATTATTGCCCATTGTATGTGATTTCTGGTGGATATTAAAAGTATACTTTTGTGACATTGGGCTATAAATAAATGCCAATTATGTTCTTTTAACAGAAAAATTATGGTGTTACAATTTGTTCATAAAAACCTAAATCAAAGGCGTATGGCGTAAACTTACAACTCAGCAATTTTTCGAGGTTTGTGCCTTGTCTTGTGTGGGATTTCGCCTAGAACTGAGTCTTAATTCACTGGCCGTGAAAGCCATTATACCAAAACTAATTATGTTTAACATTTAGTCTGGTTTCAGTAAACCGGTTACTGTGATGAAATTGACGTTCTTTTCTTTACTATTTATCAATTTACTATTGTCAAAGACAATATTTCTTATTCATAATGTTGAATTTTGGGCTTATGCCGTGTTTTATTATACTAATATTCGACGCGTTTCGAAAGAAACCATGTCTTTCATCGTCAGGAATAATCTGGAATACGACAATGTTGCTAAGAGAAAGCAACGAAGAACATATAGAAGGTGCCCAAAGATGGACGCCATTATAGCCCCATGTTAGGGACAACGGAAAGCAGCAGTGAATTACTTTCTCAGGGTTCTGATAATAGGTAGCCAGGATTCACTGAGATTGTAGCCGGTGTCGCGGTTGAAATTGTCTGGGTGTTTACGTATTTCAACCGCCTCCCTGATGATTCTGGGACGATATTGCTTAATACGGGCAAGAACATCCACTCCTTGGAACATGACATCATGGCCAGGTGTTAAAGCATGATCGGCAACAGCTGATTTATCAGGTTGAATGAGCCTGATACATCTATTATGTTCCTTAATGCGAGTGCATATTGTTCTCGAAGTCTGCCCGATGTAAACCTTGCCACAAGTACAGGGAACTCTGTAGATACCCGGTTGTTGCAATTTAGGCAAACTGTCCTTAGTTGGTCGCAGGAGTTGCCTAATCTTAACAGAAGTTCCAAATACAGTCCGTATGTTGTACCGACGTAGGATTTTAGCAATACGATCCGTTGTGTTATGTATGTACGGAAGGTAAGCAGTTCCTCTTACATCTCTTTTCTCAACTGACGTCCTATTATTATTTGTTGGTTTCAGAACCGTAGAAACCAAAGCCTTGCTATAACCGTTGCTCTCAAAGGTGGTTGGCAGGGTGTTAATTTCTTCTTGTAAAGAAGACACTTCACAAATCCTCCTAGCCCTGGTAGTTAGAGTTGTAAGGATACCATGTTTCTGGGCAGGGTGATGGTGAGAACTTGCGTGGAGATATCTATTGGTGTGTGTTGGCTTACGAAAAACGCTGTGTCCTAAAGATCCATCCTCTTTCTTGGTGACGAGAACATCTAAAAAAGGTATTTTGCCGTCAGATTCCTTTTCCATGGTGAAACAAATAGAAGGGTGCTGGAGATTAAGGTGATCCAGGAAATGGCTAAGATTTTCCTCACCTTCCGTCCAAACAACGAACGTGTCATCCACATAACGCCACCAGATCTTCGGTTTGAAAGGAGCCGACGACAAAGCTTTCTCTTCAAAGTTCTCCATGAAGAAATTAGCCACAACAGGAGAGAGAGGACTACCCATGGCCACACCATCAGTCTGCTCATAAAAATTCCCATTCCATAGAAAGTAGGAGGAGGTCATGCAGTGATAAAAAAGTCTTGTGATGTCTTCAGGAAAAAAGCCATTAATGAGAGACATAACACCATCAATAGGTACTCTCGTAAACAGAGACACCACGTCGAGACTCACTAGAACATCACCCGGCTGAAGTGTTATAGCTTTTAACTTTTCCACGAAGTGTGTGGAATCCTTAATGTACGAAGGCGTGTTACCCAGAAGCGGCTGAAGTAGTCTACCTAAGTATTTGGAAAGGGCATATGTAGGAGAACCAATCGTACTAACAATAGGTCTAAGAGGAACATCTTCCTTATGTATTTTAGGAAGACCATAGAGTCTCGGAGGAATAGCATCCCCTGGAAGGAGAGTCTTCGCTGCATCCGCTGGAATAGATGATTGCTTGATCAATTTGACGGTGACATTTGAGTAGCGAGTAGTAGGATCACGACTATTAATCCTATATACAGGATCTGATAACAAAGACGAGATCTTGGAATCATAATCAACCTTATCCAATACCACTGTCGCGTTACCCTTGTCAGCGGGGAGAACGATAATATCAGAATCGTCCCTTAGATCTTTAAGTGCCCGGCTTTCGCCTTGTTTTAAGTTGGTGTTAGGTGGCTTAGCGGTCTTGAGAACTCGGGAACATTCTTGCCTGGCTTCCTCGGCCTCTTCAGGTGTGAGGTGATGTACCGAGGATTCTACGGATGTAATAAGTTCTTCAATAGGAATTCTTCTAGGCGCTACAGCAAAATTGAGACCTTTAGCGAGAACTGCCTGTTGGGTATCACTTAGGGGCTTGCTGGACAAATTTACGACAACCTTGTTAGCATCAAGTCTAATGGCTTGAGATTTCTGCAACTGATATAACCTATCATATTTGGAAATATGTCTTGCCCTCACCTGATCTAGAACGCTGTTAGCTTGCACTGAAGAAATACGATCAAAGATCTTCCATAATTCCTCACTTACTAAGTTTGAGAGGCGTAGATGTAGCTGTAGTAACTCCCTCGAAATAAAATCCAACTGCTTACGAGTATGCTGTAACCTCTCTATCAATAACGCCTTGCTTGCACGACGATAGATTCTCGTTGCCTTAGGTGTTCTGAAGGAATGCTTCAACATAACAAAACTCGGTAGAATATCATGATCCCGGCATCTTAGGAGAAAAGCGAGTGAAGAGATTAGACACACCTTCTTGCGTCGTAACCTACTAAATCTAGACATCAGTTGGAAAGTATCCTCCCCATAGAGGTTTCTAATATTGTCATTTAGACTTTCACGGGCCGTGAAAGTCTAAATGACAACAATATTTCTTCTTCAAAATTTAAACCTAGCCAAAGTTAAGTCTGAAAAATGTTTAAGTTCAGCTGATAGCTGATACTCATACTCCTTAATGACCACATGATCTGCGACTTCTTCGATTGCCAGGTTGAATAAAGGGGGTGAGATTGGAGATCACTGAGCAACGCCTTTTCTATGCCCTATGCTCACTATTTTATTGATACCGCGCACACACACGTGGTAATTCTCCTGGGTTTGTGACCTTCAGATGCAAGTAATTAAACCCAACAATTCAATGAGCACTGTGCTGCACCTGTACGTGTTGAAGGGCACACGAGTGTCTGTCAATGACCTTGTGAGGCCGGTCCAGCGGTCGACCTTGCCGCCCGCAGCATTCCAGTGAACTTCCATACACCCATCGCTCAACAGCGTGGGAATGGCGAGTGGACTCCATCGCTCATTTTGCTATTCATGAACTAACTGTTGAAAAATAACTTACCATTCATTCAGTTCATTTCCGCGAAGTACTTCGTCACTGAAGTTTTTCTTTTAATTAATTCAGTTAATAGCCATTTATTTTATTTTCAGGACGTACCGGTAGTAAAATATTGACATTTCATTCGTATTATTACTATTGAACTCACACCAGTGTTTCCTCTATAGTCCATACCTGGGCCTCGCAGGCCCGGATTATGTAAATCTGTTTTTTTTTAAATTACAGTCAGTCTGAAAAACTAGACGTTATATCATTTCAAATGACGCATGCTACAAATGCTACACATGTTAGATAGGCTCAGGAGGGCTCTTTCAACAGACTCCATTACCCATTAACTTAGGCTTCCGCACGGGCACCTCTTTAAGGGTCACCCTGTATTCTTATCCGGCATCTTGTATATCTCTTTATAAGTCACCCTGTATTCTTGTGTGACATCTTGTACACCTCTTTAGGAGTCACCCTGTATTCTTGTCTAACATCTTGTGCACCTCTTTAGGAGTCACCCTGTATTCTTCTCTGCCATCTTGTACACCTCTTTAAGAGTCACCTTGTATTCTCATCTGGCATCTTGTATATCTCTTTAGGAGTCACCCTGTATTCTTATCTGGCATCTTGTACTGTATTTTGCTCTGACATCCTGCACACCTCTTTAGGAGGCACCCTGTATTCTTATCTGGCATCTTATATATCTTTTTAGAAGTCACCCTGTATTCCTGTGTGACATCTTGTACACCTCTTTAGGAGTCACCCTGTATTCTTGTCTGACATCTTGTACACCTCTTTAGGAGTCACCCTGTATTCTTTTCGCTTCGCTCGAAGCCCCAGGTCGCTCGACGCCCCAGGACTCTTTCAACAGACTCCATTAACCATTAACCATAACGAATAGAATAAGAAGTGATATCACTGGCCTAGTACGCCTGGTCCGCCGCAGCGCAGCGCTGGCTCCGATCTGTGATGTAAGTTAGCATTGGCGCTTACGAGACTTTTAAAACCTTGCGACCTGTTTTACATGTTAAAACACCGCAAGATATCCTCATAGGCGCTAATAAGTTCGACATCTCCACTTACTTTACTGAGCCCAATTATGATTTAATAAGTCGTCTCCTGTAATAGTCCAGTTTCGACAATAAGCGAAGTCAGAGAGTAAGTTCAAAATGCAATTCGTTTTGCCAGCTATCGGTAAATGTAAAAAAAGAACGGAAAAATTAACCTCGCTATCAGAAAGGATTTCTTCACATTGTTACACATTTTACATTCCCTTAACAGACTTGCAATACAGCAAAAAAAAAAAGCCGTACGAACGCAACTTTCAACTTTACCTTAGATTACTATAAAATTCAATAATAAACCATGAATTTCACTCCACAAACACCAAAATCAGTAAACTACCATCATTTCAGAAGAACTTAACATTAAACAGACATAGAAGGCATAGTCATGACCCCTTCATGGAGTAGGCTATTGCCTAAACCCGATCACGGCTCCTTCAACTTTACCTTAGAATATTACAAAAATCAATTATACCCATAAATTTCACTCCACAAACACCAAACTCAATAAAATACAATCATTTCAGAAGCACTTAACATTTAACAGCCATAGAAGGCACAGTCATGACCCCTTCTTAAGAGTAGGCTATTGTCTAAACCTGACCACGCCTCCTTCAGCAATACAGTAGATATATGTTTTTAAACTCATTGTCTTTTTATTCTCATCCCTTTCTTCACAGAAGTAGTCTTTAATGGCATCAAGAGCATTTTATTCACACCATCCTGAACAAATACAAATTAGGAAATATATGTGGAACAGAATAGTCTTTCAATCGCCAGTTGGTTCTTGAGAGAAGTACTACTTCCTTCCCTTCTATCACAAATTTGTCTAATTTAACAATTAAATCTTCTGAAAAGTGAGCATCACAGGATTTTTCAGTAAGTTCCCTATCCTTCCCTGGTATGGGCCCCTTTGCACTTGATAAGACGTTCCTAATCTTTAGGAGGTTTGAAAAACCGCCTGACCTCTTGACCGTCCCCATAGCTAGATCTGCATCCTGGTACAAAACAGCAAGGCATCTTCACTACTCACATTAAGCACTCATGAAAATGTAAGGGCTAAACTGCTGTTTACTTACATAAATAACAATAAAATTAACACACGAAGATAACGTCAACACACGACAAGAAATTAAATTACATTTCAGTTAATGCTTCCTACAATAGCATTTCAGGTATTAATACTATGAAGTAATAGTGTAAGCACTTTTATATCAATAAACTTTTGCACAGAACACCACCAAAACACTCCGACTGATTAAATACTTAATATATCGCACATAAACACATAAACATATGTGGAAATCAACAATCTCAAGTCGACTGTAGCGCTGCGTAGCGGCGAGTGCCAACCCGATCCGTATTCATTACATGCTATTGAGGGAGTAGAGATCACACTTTATATTCTATTCGTTATGCATTAACTTAGGCTTCCCGCGTGGCTGCATGACGTCACGCACTCGCCGTCCATTACCCATTAACTTAGGCTTCCCGCGCGGCTGCATGACGTCACCGTCTCCGTAACGCATAACTTTTGACTCAAGCATAACGATGAAGTCGACAAGATCATTTGAAGTGATAAAAAAAAAAGGATTATGTACTCAATACTTCAATATTAAAATTATCTATACTGCTCGAACACAATACTTTACCTTATAATAAATAAATTATTAATGAATGAATTAATTAATTAATGCTTTATAATAAATATGCCAACGGCCTGGCCATGTTGAAACACCGGATTCCATGAGAACTCCGCAGTTAAGCAACATTGTGCGTGGTTGGACATTGGATGGAATGCCAGTTCAGTTGGACCACGCGCTGTCGGCGGGGAAAGGAGGAGCGGAATACCAATAATATAATATCACATTTTGTTGCATAGTGGTGCCCCCTAAATAGATCAAAGAAGTTTGCAACTCTGTGTTCAAGCGTACATATCACCCCCTGGGGAGACGGTGAAATAATAATAATAATAACAACAATAATTACTTAGGTGAAATTAACGGAAACACTGGCAACGAAAGAATGACTAACAAAACACGAGCAGAAAAATTACGCAAAGTCTACACAGTCACTTGGAATATTTACAACAAGAAATCACTTTCCACTAAAGCCAAACTCCATCACTACCACACAGTCATTCTCCCAGAGGCACACTATGCGATTAAGACGCCATCGTTAACCATCAACATCAAAGTCATTGAGAAGATAGAAAGGAAGATACTGAGGAAAATATTTGGACCAAAGCTTCAGGCCGGTATCAGGATGGGGAAAAGCTCAGAAGAACTGTATTCACTGACTGAACGATTCACCTCACTTGCACGGAAAAGACGCATGGAATTCTAAGGACATATATCTCGAATGGACAACTCACAACTGACCAAGAACATCTTCCTCATAGTCAACGGAACCCGACAAACCAAAGTACGCTGGCTAGCAGATACCCAAAAGAACCTCACTGAAATCAACATTGACCCACTAACAACGGCACGGACTATATATAGACGGGAGGGAATTTGAAACTAAAAGCTGCATGGACACAAGAAAGAAGACAGGCACATAGCGAAAGGATGATGAAGTTTTGGGAAGATAGGAGAAACAAGAGGACCAATGCTAAATAATGGTTATATGTGCTCCTTAGAGGGACAAACGAATTATACCTTTATTATTAGGTATATATATAGGTATATATAATAATAATAAATTTAGCAGCAGGACTGGTACAAGATGGATAGAAGAACGCAAGAAGGAATACAAGAGAATTTATGAAGAGATTTGGGAGACAAATAAGGCAAAAGTTATCAAGTCAACTAACAAGTTCCAACGCACTCTATGAATGGGTATAACGAAGAAAGAAAGAAAGAAAGAAAGCATGATTTAAGTTACATACCAGAAAACGAAACCGTCGGCATGGCGTAAGGTTCTCTCTTCTTCTGTTCCTCATATTTCGGGATCGAATCTCGACACAGTCGGTTGGCATTTGAGAATGCTTGAATACGAAAGATCCGTGTGAGTAAATTTGCTGGCATGTTAAAGATCCCCTTTAGGGTGAAATTTCGACACCCCATCGCGATGTCTTTATAGTCCCACCATTCAAAGAGGACGTTAAATCCATAACAGTATTGTTTTACCGGAAACACTGACGTCACTAGTTCAGGACCAATATGACAGTGGTCAGGGGCCAATAGGAATGGATGTGTGGGCCGTGAGACGAGAACACCCCACTCATGTCTGATGGGAGTAATGAGGCCTGGCGTCCCCACTTACTGATCAAAGGCTCTTCTCTTTACCAGGTAATGAGGAAGGCAGTGCGGCGTAATATATTTACCAGCAAGGGAACAATTATTATGTGGAGACAGTTTTCACTAGATACATGTTTGCTAATTAATTTAGGAGCTTTGCGAATCGTGGTCGTGCAGCCCCGTGTATAATGGGAGTGAGTAGAATTTGTCTGATAACGTGTGTCACTGTGATTTCTGTACTAGTGTGTATATTATTTTGTAATTGAGATAGGATTTGGTTATGAAGCGGCCGTGGCCTTAAGATAGGTACCATCCCGGCATTTGCCTGGAGTAGAACTGGAGAAACCACGGAAAACCACTTCCAGGAAGGTTGAGATAGGAATCGAACCCGCATATTCTCAGTTTCGCCTCACGAGGCTGGGTGTACCCAGTTCCAGTCCTCAGACCAGAATTAAATTTCATGGCAGAGCCAGGAATCCAACCCGGGCCTCAGGAGTGACAGCCAAGAATGCTAGCCACTACGGAAAAAATTAGGAACCATCCCAGCATTTGACTGGAGTAGAAGAGAGGAAACCACAGAAAACCACTTCCAGGATGGCAGAGGTAGGAGTCTAGTCCCTCTTCCTCACGAGGCTGTGTGTACCGCGTTCCAACCCTCACAACAGAATGACATTTCCTGGTCGAGCCAGGATTCGAACTCCGGACCTCTGCGTTCGGAGTCTTAATACGTATCTCGAGGCCACAAAAGGCGGCCTCACAAAATATAAAATTAACAAAACCCATACCAAATGCTTAAAAAGCTCACAGTACTGTACTGTATATGATTTCATGTTTCTAGTCCTTCCACAAAGATATGCACCGGTGGCGAATTAAGATAGCAAAGATGATGATGTTCTTATATTTGAGGAGCTTGGACATCGTTGCAATTCCAGCACGGTGTACTTTTTGGTCTATGTAGAATGTGTTTGATAACCTGTGTTATTGTGTTATCTGTAGTAGGCTAATATGTGTATTTGTAATTCAAGCGACCATTGGGAAGGAGGCGGTCGTGGTCGTAAGTTAGGAATCACTGCGGCATTCGGAATTGAGACTATTTATATTAAATATAACTAGCAACCCGCTTCGCCCGGTATCTTTAACGGTTTACCCAGCGTAAGCTTAAAAGGTGCACGGACGGCAGGATTTTTAAAGACTCAATTCATGGCCGAAGTCTTCGGATTTTTAAGAGCGTTAAAAATCCCTCAGTATGCTTTCCTTTGGAGGGGAAGTAAAGCCGGCGGTCCCATGTCAGATTTATGCATGTTAAAGAACTTTCCACTATTTACACCTGAGTGAAGCTAAATTATAGGTTTAACATTTGACAAACGCTCTTAGGTTCCAACGTTCGTCGCCAGGAGCCGACTGCGGTGGCTTTTAGTAACAGAGTTCTGAACTAGTAGTCTTAGACGGTGGCGTTTGGCGGCAAAAGTACGAACTAGTTGAACATTTTCAATGTCTGCAGTCCTTGCTTGAATTGAAAACAGATAACACACACTAATTCAGCCATCACAATTAACACCGGTTTCGAGACAGATTATACACACACCCAAAGTACACGGGGCTACATGACCGCGTTGTCGCAGCCCCTAAACTGAGGAACCAACCACATCAAAATCCCACCAGCGGTTCTCGAGATTGCTCGTTACATCCAAGAATCGGGGACTTTGTTTTATACTATGTAAAGCAATAAAAACAAGTAATTATCATTTATTTCATAATTTGTAATTAAGTTGTATTGCACGCTAATTAATAAATAATGCTAAACAATGTGCTCTAAAAACTGTTTTACTTGATCACCTTTATATGTTGTTATGGGGAAGACGCTGAGAAAGGGTTACAACTGATAGGGGGGAGTGCGTACATGATTCAATTTCAGGCTGAGTGGTCCGCAGACGTCTACGGGTTAGGAAACACTGGTCTAAACTCAACAAGCGTCAATTCGTTCGGAGAGAAATGCAGTTCGGCCTAAAATGGGCAAACCAACAGCAATTGTAACTTAATTATGCCGAACAAAGGACGGTTCATCCGTAAAAAAAAAAAAAAGCTTTTCTTGAGCTCTTAATTGCCATTAATTTAGCTGCCATAAAACAAGGTACAGCGAACAGTGAAAGAAACATTTCACATTTCACTCTCGTCCAGAAATCGAGAGTTCACAATGATGAGAGTTCTTCTCACAATCACTGTTTATTTACTCGGCGCAACTTTTACCTCCGTGAAAGAGATGACTTACCGAATGGTCACGTTTCCTATGTGGTTACGCGGTTCTTCCCCCACCCCCATTTAGACCAAGGGTCTCATTCCCAATTGGCAGCTGGATTCTTGCTTCAAACAACAATGAAATAGTGAGGTTATTGGCATTGTTGGTGGAAAGCATTATTGAAAAGGAATCGCTACGGAAACCACATGGATACGAGTTTGTCGTCATGACTATACCATCCCGGCATCTCTCACCGCTGCTTTTATTATATAATTATGAATATTGCAGTCGAATGGCCATAGATGGGTATTTTTGAATGAACGCCCGAGGGCTCTCGACAAGTTCGATTTCAAATAGTTCCAACTTTGGCTACCAGATGCTACTGTCTCTAACACTAGCGGTGAACGTTGGAACTTGATCGAGCGTTTCTAAATAGCCTAATATAACCTACTAATTTTGCTACACACTACCAATTGCAGTGGTAGGTTCTTTTACGTGCCATAAATCTATGACATGGGCCCGAAGGATTTTAACGCTCTTAAAAATCCGACGACTTCGGCCGGGTTTGAACCCGCGATCTTGAGCATAGCAGTTCAGCAGGCTATCGACTATGCCACCGAAGCCGCTACTTTTGAAGTGTCATTAAATTAATTTGTTGTTTCCTTCTATCATTTATTAACGGCTCCTCCACCTCCCCCTCTTCCTCCTCCCCTCCATCACCTCTTCCCTTCCCCTCCTCCTCACCCCTTCCTCCTTCCCCTTCTCCCCCTCCTCACCTCTTCCTCCATCATCTCCCCTCTACCTCTTCCTCCCCCTCCTCCCTGTGGACGAAACCGATGGTCACTACTTGGTCAGACGACTGTCTAGACGAAACCAATGGTCGCTACCTGGTCAGACGACGGTCTAGACGAAACCAATGGTCGCTACCTGGTCAGACGACTGTCTAGACGAAACCAATGGTCGCTACCTGGTCAGACGACTGTCTAGACGAAACCAATGGTCGCTACCTGGTCAGACGACTGTCTAGACGAAACCAATGGTCGCTACTTGGTCAGACGACTGTCTAGACGAAACCAATGGTCGCTACTTGGTCAGACGACTGTCTAGACGAAACCAATGGTCGCTACTTGGTCAGACGACTGTCTAAGACGAAACCAATGGTCGCTACTTGGTCAGACGACTGTCTAAGACGAAACCAATGGTCGCTACTTGGTCAGACGACTGTCTAAGACGAAACCAATGGTCGCTACTTGGTCAGACGACTGTCTAGACGAAACCAATGGTCGCTACCTGGTCAGACGACTGTCTAGACGAAACCAGTGGTCGCTACCTGGTCAGACGACTGTCTAGACGAAGCCAAAGGTCGCTACTTGTTTAGACGACTGTGTGGACGAAACCATTGGCCTGTACTAGGTTAGATGACCATCGGGACGAAAATTACTACACGCAACGGGGTCTGGGGCGTAAGCCCCTGGCTAGGTTTGTTTTTGTATGTAAAGCATGATTCCGCGTTCACACATCAATGAACGCACCTTCTCCGGCAGCGATTCCATGTAACGAACTAAGTGGCAAAACGAACGCCAGACAATAATGTAGGCACTTCTGAAAAAATGCAATAACACCCTCTAGCGATAAAATTTTTAACTCCTGTACCTTATTCTCATTAGCTATTCCTATAGAAAAATTTCCGAATTTTGATGGCAGCGGACACCGTATACTGCGCGAGTTCCAATTTATAAAATTTTGACGTCATATGTCACTTCAAAACTAAGCAATTAAGAACACATTTAATAACCTGTTTTATTGTGGTGTCTGAATTAGTGTGTATATTTCTAACTGAGGAGTGGTTTGGATTGGGATTGCAGCGATCGTGACCTATGAAAGTACATAAACATGTAAGAGATAAACACCATCCTGCTTTCCTGAAAGATGGCATTTATGGAAACAAAGAGCCTTTATCTCTAGAACCAAAAGACCAAAGCTTCTGAAATGTTCACAGCACTTCAATAACACTTTCTTACAGACACTGAACCACTTTTCTTTGTCGTGTGACCTCCTGAGAGGCCGAGTGCAGGTCATTCTAGTCGACGCCCGTGGGTGACCTGCGCGCCGGAATGAGAGATGAAATAAATGAATAAATGAAACTGGGCAAGGATGTGGAAGGAAGCGGCCGTGGCCTGTCAGAAGGTACCGTCCCAGTATTTGACCGGAGTTGAAAATGGGAAACCACGGAAAACCATTTCAAGGACGGCCGACGGTGGGGCTAAAACCCACGTCTACCGAGTCCGCAGAGAGCTTGGCCCCATGACCTAACGCTGCGCTTTAGCGAGCGTAGCTACCGCTGTCGGTACTGACTAACTAAAAGAGGTAAAATTAGTTAAATGAATTTAATTTCGTCGGTATGTATATAATTATTATTGAGAATCTAATTTCGCCAAATAACCGACAAACTCACCTTGTTTATCCAAACTTTATTAGCAGCGACGTTTCGATTGGCAGATCATTATCAAGCTACAACACATATCACAGAGATGTTGTTTACAGCCTTGGTCAATTACACTCGTATCAGACAAAACCTAAAAACATATACAGTCTCTTTGGCACGTTAGTCAATCTGCAGCCTAACCTTGATTTGATAAAAAAAAAAGTAACAAATGGGAATAACGCCGTCTCAGAGAATGATCAATCAAGAGAGAGGAGAGCTTGGATTGTCGTTCCCCATAGCAATAGCACCACTGATATTATTTTCAATACATTAAAAAAAACTAAAGCTCAACGTCGTCAACTCGATAATAAATTAGAAAGTGTTATTGTTAAGGGGAAAGATAAAACAAAGAGAGAAGATCACAGACTAATGTCATTTATCAAATTGAATGCAAAAATGATAACTCGAACAGCATTTATATAGGTCAAACAAAAAGGAAATTGTCTACTAGAATAAAAGAGTACACAAAGAGAAGCGAAAAGGACACGGAAGAAAACAATGTGTTGAGACAGCATAAAATTGCCAACAAACACGACTTTAATTGGGATGGTGTGAACATTATAGATAAGGATATGGGTTTGAATAAATGATTGATAGCTGAAATGTCGTACATAAAGAATCAATTCAAATTGTGTTACCGCGCAGACAGACACCGAGAGGATGCACGGAACTTACAATCCAGTACTTGTGTACTGCAGATTGACTAACGTGCCAAAGAGACTGTATATGTTTTTAGGTTATGTCTGATACGAGTGTAATTGACCAAGGTTGTAAACAACATCTCTGTGGTATGTATTGTAGCTTGATAATGATCTGCCAATCGAAACGTCGCTGCTAATGAAGTTTGGATAAACAAGGTGAGTTTGTCGGTTATTTGGCGAAATTAGATTCTCAATAATAAAAGAGGTAAAAGTTTGAAAATCTTAAAACATAAAAATATATGATCTCCTCTTCGTCTTCGTCGTCTTCTTCTTCTTCTTCTTCTTCAGAAGGCGTGATTTTAGCTGCTTGACTCTCACCAAGGCAGACCGGGCTCGATTCTCGGTCAATGCATGTGAGATTTTCGAAGTGAAATATCACGTCCTTCGGTTCGGATTACACGTAAAATGGAGGTCCGTGGCTCATAATCGCGAGATTAACGGTCACGTAAAATTAAAAGCGTCCTTCCTACATTTCCTTTAGCCTCTCTTTAAAAAAAACTAACAGTCCAATCCAACAAATGTATTTTATACTTTAAAGGTTCAGTGTAATATAAAAATCCATTTATTATGAATGGAAAAGTTTCAAATCACCATCTATCATGGATTAGGAGAAACGCAACTCTTAATATGGCTAAATGAACATTATCGAGATAGTGGTGGCTTGGTTCCCTTAAAAGAACTGTCTGTTTTTCTGAATTTCGACAAGCGTTTTTTTACGTGTTACAGAAGCAGTTGAAATCTAACGATTTTTTAAATTATTGTCATAGAAAGACTAGATACAAACTGTTCAATGCGAGAGTCAAAACTCGATGTCTGATAAATCCCGAATATCAGATTTTTTTAAAGGATGAATATATGAACCATAAAGCCCTCGCCTTGGAAAACATCACAAACGCGCTGCGAGAAGGCATTTCCGTTTCCATTCGCTCTGACGTCAATGTACACTGTACTGCGCTGTTATCTAGCAGTTGATGATTTCATTTCGAAACTGTTGTTTCTGACTGTGATAAAGATGAACGAATGTCGGGATGCAATCATAACATGAGGGATTACCTTTATCTACAACATGTAACATATATTTTTTCTTTAAATAGGTATACTTTATTACATAAAATATAATGTAACAGCGGAACATCTCCACGGGCAGTGTAACGAACACATGTGAGCCGCTATTTCTCTACTGGTTGCACAGTATGCTGGCCACAAGCCAATGAGTGAGGAACGACGGAAAGACGAGGTCTGTATGAAAAGGAAAATCTACAGCCTGCTTCCAGTCGACCGACCGGGTTAGGGAATGGAATGAATGAAACCCCCATTTGGCGGCGAGGATATGAACTGTGCCAGCTGCCGAAACCTGTCGCACTGCCCTGGGGGCAATGATTAAATGAATGACAGATTAAATGAAATGACAGCGGAGAGTGTTGCTGGAATTAAATTTGTGACAGGGAAAACCGGAGTACCCGGAGAAAAACCTGTCTGCCTCAGCTTTGTCTAGCACAAATCTCACAGGGAGTGACCAGGACGAGGTCTGGATAAAACTCATAATTCTGTAGCCCAGTCCATCACTTCCACTGGCTGAGAATGTTGCTCCTCCAGTTCATCACAAATATTGACTGACAAAGCAGGAAGCATGTTTCTATTTACCAAAACCTTCCTGGCCGAGTGGGGGGAAAGCTTCTATAACTTTTTAGATTGATTGATCGATTAATTGATTGATTGTGGCTGCAAACTATTGTCTTGGAGACAGAATCTTGCACTCAAAGCCACAAACCCTCATAAAACCGCTCCCCTGTCGGGCGAGAAACACTTTTATAATGCTTAAGATCAGTCGCATGCCGATTTGTTTGTAACCACATGGATACGCGTTTTTCGTCATGACTATACCATCCCGGCAATTGCTTGGAGTAGAAGTGAGAAAACAGAAAAAAAATCACTTCTTGAATGCCTGAGGTGTGAATCGAACCGGGACCTCACGGGGTCACAGTGCCACGAGGTGTTCTCACTCACATGAAAATTTAGGTTGGTTTTGGTTATAACCTGTCTTACTCCAATAACTGTAATAGTCAATACTGTATAATACAGTCTACGATAAATAAGAATAAGGGAAAAAGACAGGAGAAAAGGAAATGCCCTCAACCCTGGAAGAATGAGAATTAAGGGACTTGGAAGGAAGGAGAGCAGGGAAAGGCAGACAGGAAAGATGAAGGTGAGAGGGACCGCCCCAAAGGCAATGGAAGAAAGAGAAAAAACGGACCCAGCTCGGGAAGGCATCGGGGTCACCAACTCCCGAACTCACCAGACGTGAGCCCTTGAGGGTGTAGCACAATCCAGGGTGCACCATAAGTGGTGGGGCTACATACACCCTGCCTCCTCGAGGGCCTACGAGCGATGGAACAAAGCTCCTGAAGAATCAACAACAACAACAACGTCAGAAGGCGGATTCGGTGGCGTAGTTGGTAGCATGATGAGCTTCTGCGCCCAAGGTCGCGGGTTCAAACTCGACCGAAGTCGTTGGAGGGGAAGTAAAGCCATGTCATAGATTTATGGCATGAAAATGAACCTTCCACTAACTACACTTGTTTGAAGCCAAGGTAAGAATTGATAACGCTCTATTAGTTCCAACGTTCGCCACTAGGTACTGACTACGATGCCATTTAGTAGGCAAGTCCGCAAGCTAGGTGTCGTGGACGGTAGCATTTGATAGCAAAAGTAGGAACTACTTGAAATTACTGCTTGCAGTCCTTACTTGAATTAAAACAGATAACACACACTAATACAGCCATCACAATTAACACCGGTTATCAGACAGATTCTACACACACCCAAAGTACACGGGGCTACACGACCGCGTTGTCGACCAACCAACAACGTTAGCTACGATGCTGGATCTTCAACATATCGCGAATACAGGGTCTTTCATATAAAGTAAGAACGGCAGGTTTGTTATTCGTTGCTGCGGTGGCCTTGACTGAGCTTGGGGCGCGCCATTGCCCCCTGCTGTACATTTGAAAGTGCGCGCATAGTAGGCTAGGTGAAAATCATTCACGACCACACTGTACCAACGTTACGATAGCCTTTTACAAAGGATTCAAGTGTGAAGTTTTGGACCATCTACCGTTTAGTCCAAACCAGCACTGAATGATTTTCACCTCTTTCGAAAATTGAAGGTATGGTTGGGCTGCAACGCCTCATCAAAAAGGAAAATCTTCGGGAGACTGTCCAGACGTACCTTCTCAGTGGCGGCAGAATATTTTGCCGAGGAAATTGGAAAGCTGGTGTAACGATACGACAAATGTTTCAATCGTTTTGGCGATTATGTTGAGACATACAAATATAACAAGCAAAAATTTAGTAGTAAAATCAGTTTGGTATGTCAATCTGTTATTTTTATAAAGTCCATCGGAACTTGAAAAAAAAAACTGCCCTCATATGTAATATGCGCGCACTTTCAATAGTAACAGCAGGGGGCCATGGCGCGCCACAAGCTCGGCCAAGGCCACCGCAGCAACGGATAACAAAACTGCCGCTTGCCTTTCTTACTTTATATGAAAGACCCCGTATGAATACACCAGAACGTGTGGTGACACTCTTCCAGCCTTCGAGGAGTTCATGCAGAAAGAAGAACATTTAAATGGTAATGGGTTCGCGAGGTAAACAGAGATCACGGAACTGAGTTCCGCGAGGTCATGACCATCAGCGCCGTGCCAAGTGCCAGCAGCCCACGCGCGCTTCTCGAACATCACGTAAGACAAGCTTTCATTACACTTCGCTGACAGGTTGATGGAGCACAACAGCTAGGGCAATTTGCGATATGATGATAATTGTTGTTTCATCTAGGTTATCTGCCCCTAATTGTTTGGGTGATAATGAAAATGATAATGTGTATATTAAGGCTTCCACGGCCCGGATTATTGAAAAAGGAGGCAAGGTTTCTCCGAAACGTATGGTTCTAATCTAAATACACGCGGCATTAGCCCATAAAACATGAATTATTTATAAAATGATAATGTAAATTAAAATATAACTAAATCTAACTACACACTTACGGTACGACTAAAACTAACTACGGACTTACAGCACATACTAAGAAGAAATAAAAAACAAAAGAAAAATAAGGAGAAAAACAAATGCCCTCAACCCTCGAGGATTGAGGGACTTGGAAGGAAGGAGAGCCAGGAAAGGCAGATAGTAAGAGGAAATAGGAGAGAGTTTGCCCCGGAGGCAAAGGAAACAGGGGAAAAACACGGACCCAGCTCAGTAATCCCTTAGGGTCCTTAACTCCCAAACTCACCAGCCTTGAGCCCTTGAGGGTGTAGCACTATCCAGGGTGCACCATAAGTGGTGGGGCTACAAACACCCTGCCTCCTTAAGGGCCTTATGCAGAAAGCAGGAGATGTCAAGAAGAGAAAAAAAGAGTTCTGACCCCTCGAAAAATGAGGGATCAGGAAAGATGAGACAAGAGCCAATTAAAGCGGGAAAGTGAAACACACCCTAGGCCTCTGATACCCTAATACCGTCGGGGTTGGAAGAGAAAGAGTTGACCAAGAGAGGTCGACGGGAAAGATGTCAGAGAGGAGACCGGCACAAGTAAGTGGAAGCAATGCCGGACTCAGCTGAGATCCCGTGGTCGCCAGCGCAGTCCCACTAGTCGTGAGCCACTGGGCCTTTGGGACCTAGCCTTAGAGTTGTGTAGCCTACCAGTAGATGAAGATTATACTGTTGGTTCATCATACAAAAGTTCACTTCGATCGCATGATTAAACCACAAAAGAAGGCGGCTTCGGTGGCGTAGTCTGTAGCATGCTGAGCTTCTATGCCCAAGATTGCGGGTTCAAATCCGGCCGAAGTCGTCGGATTTTTAAGAGCGTTAAAAATCCCTCAGTATGCCTTCCTTCGGAGGGGAAGTAAAGCCGGCGATCCCATGTCATAGATTTATGGCATGTTAAAGAACCTTCCACTAATTACACCTGTGTGAAGCTAAATTGTATAGGTTAAGAATGTAAACAACGCTCTTAGGTTCCTACGTTCGTTGCCAAGAGCCGACTGCAGTGGCGTCTGGTAGCTAAGTTCTGAACTAGTAGTTGTCAACGGTGGCGTTTGGTGGCAAAAGTAGGAACTATTTGAAAAATTCGTAAGTCTGCAGTCCTTACTTGAATTAAAAAAAAAACAGATAACACACACTAATACAGTCATCACAATAATTAACACCGGTTATCAGACAGATTCTACACACATTCAAAGTACACAGGGCTACATGACTGCGTTGGCGCAGCCCCCAAACTTAAGAACCAACCAACCAACCAGACCACAAAAGATAATAACTTAGCTATCAAATTTCGCACAGCCGTCATCTTGAGGTTATGAACAATTTAATTAAATTGGTTGTCAGCAGATTAAATACTGTATAAAAATTTACCGTACCATGTTTTACTGCAATCGAAATATTAAATCGCGAGAAAATTCTACAGAGCCATAGCTTATTATTAGAATATTGTACTAGGCTATATTAGTTTTCCAGATAGAGAAATTACTTATGAAGCTCTGTTAACAATTAATTTTCATACCAGTGTATTTTGAAGTAAATATATTCCTTGAATTTGTTTAAAATATTTCGGCTGCATGTTAACCAAAAACGACGAAAATAAATGAAAACAAATAAATTAGGAAATGGTACTTTATTGCTAGCAATTATTAAAGATATTGGATTACAAATGTTTATATATAGTCAGTATTGCTTAGTTATTAAAACATCTAACATACTTGCTTCTGTATGGATAGTGTGCCAAGTAGGTTTATTTTCTGAATTAAAATGTTCTTTATTAAGGAAAAACTGTGATAATTTTTCATGGAGTAGAAAAGACTCTTCCGGCTCAACAAAATTGCATAAAATATAGCTTACAGGGTATTTCAGACATAAGTACAAATATTTTTTCTGCCTACATGTGACGTGAAAAGAATTTCCTATTTTAAAATAATGCAGAAATTAAGAAAATATGTTGAAAATGTGATGTATGTAGCTCAGGTAGTATAATTATGAATAACGCAGGGCTTTGCTGACTTAGATAAGTTCTCAATCCATTCCAATACAAACACCAACCTGACCATTTACTAACTATCACTAATATCACAATGCCTTCAGTCGCTGCTTGTCAGGTTCAGTTTCTGACAAAGCTGTTAGGTACGTAAAAACATTTTTGAGTTTCTCTACTTGTAGTAACAACCCGCCAATAATTATCTCTATTAGTTTTCAAGATATTAATGTTTGTTTTATTACATGAAGCAAATATGATATAAAAAGTAGGTTGGCTCAGGCAAGAAAGGCATTTCTACAGCAAAGAAATCTGCTGACATCAAATATAGATTTAGGTATTAGGAAGTCATTTTTGAAAGCCTTTATCTGGAGCGTGGCGCTCTATGGAAGTGAAACTTGGACTGTTGGAGCAGCAGAAAAGAGGAGATTAGAAGCATTTGAAATGTGGTGTTACAGGAGAATGATTAAGATCAGATGGGTAGATAGAGTAACAAATGAAGGGGTATTAAGAAGAGTGGGAGAGGAGAGATGTCACTGGCGACTGTCAATGAAAAGAAGAGATAGGTTGGTAGGACAAACTAAGACACCCAGGAATAGCAAACTTAGTTATGGAAGGGAGGGCCGAGGATAAGAACTGTGTGGGATAGACCAAGGTTAGAATATGTTAAACAGATTGCCTCGGATGTAGGGTGTGGTAGCTATGTAGAGATGAAGCGATTAGCTCAGGACATGGAGGTATGGAGGGCTGCATCAAACCAGTCAAAAGTCAAAAGACTCAAACCACCCAACTAGTTTTCACGATATATTTTTGTTTTGTTTATTTTGATATTGCGAACATGGTGGTGCAGTAGAACATTTTGTGTTATCTGTTCTCATCAGAAGCAAGTCGATGGGAAGTGAGAGGAAGCACGAAGAGATACTCAGCAAATGGCAATAATGAATCAAGCCAAAGTAACACTGACAATGAACCTCAAGAGAACTATTCCAGACTTAGCAAGGTCGACTGGTGTTCAGGAAGTAGGAGACGCCCTTGTAAGAGCAGGCACGCAACTTACCTACAAAGTAGTCTGAGACACGCAAGTGATACGCATCCTAATGGGCACGCGCTAGGAACTGGTTCAGTGTCCAGTGTTGCCAATTCAGGGGAAAATTCCCTAAATCTAGGGGATTTGAAGATCACTGTGGGGACAAAATTTCATATTTCTGATTAGCGACATTAATAGGGTGACTAGCCGAAGTACTCGTTCCTCCAACGGCTTTCCGTACTTATCGGGGGAAAATAAGAAAACCTGTCACATAATCATGTATTCATAATATAGTTATAGTATTACCTGTTTATCAATTACATTCCGCCTTTTCTCGTTCTGTCTCCCACAGCTGGGATGCTAGTATATAAATATCTCGTAAACGGTTCCTTCTAGGGACAGACGAAAATCGCGATTGTTAATTTTGAACCAAGATCATTACGACAACCTGGGAAAAAGTGGACGGATGAGAGGAAGAGGGAGCATTCCGCACGAATGAAAAGATTTTGGGAGGAGCGGAGGATACAGACCTCCAAATGACATCATGTTACCGTATCAAGTTTAATCGCTCTCCTGTAGGGGAATTTTCGCTTAAATAATAAATAAAATAATGATAATGCAACAAGCATGCACTCCTCTTTCCTTTTCCTATCTCTCCTCCCTCTGAAGTGCAGAAATAGCTAGTGATTCACCGCTCACCAGGCATGCTGCAACTAGCATGACTCGTGCAGATAAGATACATTTCCGCGTGGACTGTCGAGTCAAATTAGCATATTACGTATTACTCATGAAACAGGGATGTCCAATTACTTTTACTGTAGATTAAAAATACTACCGTGTTTCACAAAATGATAAAATGTCTGATTGCCAAAACTTTTAATTAACACACTGTTACTCCGGTTTGTGCAACAATTTGCATTGAAGAATGGATCTCAGGGGAACTTGTGCTCGCGAGAAATTTTTGTCTTGTATTACGGGAGCATCACATTTCAGGTTGAAAACTCCTGTCTTAACTGATGACCAGGCGCCCAGTTGATGAATTCAAGCCACGCCCCTGGTAGAGAGCGATTTAGCGGAAGCAGGACGAGGAAGGTGCCTATGAAGCGATCAGTGACCTGTCCCGTTAGTATATGGGTCAAGGTCTGCGCCAGCAGCAGCGGTTATTAATATTCTCTCAGCTGGCCTCTATCGGGACACCTGTACGAATAGTTCCGGATAGCACATATGCATTGTCAGCGCGCCAGAAGAAGTCAGCTGGGTCTGAACTGCAGATGTTTTCCCGCGTACCACACATTCCGTAACATCAAGTCGGTCACCACCTGTTTCACTCATTCAGTGCATTCTTTCTTTCTTAATAATAAACAAACACAAAAGCCTTGTGAAAATGCCCACAATAGGAAGGAAACTATACATACTTTAAGTCTGATAAACAGCAATCACCATGCGGAAGGTAGCAGCAACGTCTCAGTGCTACGCTAGAGCTCTCTAGCGACCACAAGAGAAATCACTTTAACCATCACAAATCTTTATATTACGACAAATCGAGCTTCATTCGCGATGTCGCGATCTAGCAGGCAGCATCGCGAACGAAACTCGGTTTGTGGATTTACGTGACGATTAATCTTGCCATCATGAGCCACGGGACCTCCTTTTTACGTAGAATCCGAACCACATGAAATGGCTTTTCACTTCGAAAATCTCACATGCATTGACCGGAAATCGAACCCCGTCCACCTTGGTGGGAGGCGAATAGCTTGACCGCTGCGCCACCGCGCCCCCATATTAGTCGTGATATATCGATTGAATGGCTGCATGTGATTGGCTGGTTGGAGTGATTTCACTTCTGACCGCTAGGTAGCTCTAGTGTAACACTGAAACGTCAAGTCGGAAGTAACGATGGCTTCACTTATAACTACCGATATATTTAGATTAGGAATAGTTCCGAACTGACATCTCAGTGCTACGCTAGAGCTGTCTAGCTGCGCAAGCGTATAGCCTCACCCACTCCCGGTCGGAACGAGTCGAACTGACTTCTCCTAGCGCGCAGTCAATATTGCTTCGAGATACATCTGACTGCATACAGAACGACAGCAGAAGGAGCCGAAATCAGGGAATACTTTTCCATCAAGAACGCTATGATAAACAACTTGAGTGGATGCGACCAAACCACGACCTGTCGCAGAAGCAGGGGAAGGGGGAAAGGGCTGAATCCGCAAAATAATCAATCAGCAGGTTGCATAACCATGAGCCAAGATTACTTTTAAGTATCACAATAAACTTATAATAAATTTAAATTCATATCTCAATTACATCAATATTGTTTACAGTACAGCAGTTTAAGGAAAGAAAGTAGTTTTAAAAGTTATTTCTAGTACGACCATGTCATAGTGTAGAGATTAGGGTTCGATTTCCGTCTCTGCCATGAAAATTTAATTCTAGTCTGAGGGCTGTAATGAGGTAACTTACACTCAGCCTCGTGAAACAAAAACTGAAAAGAGGTGGGTTCGATTCCCACCTCAACCATCCTGGAAGTGGTTTTCGGTGTTTTCCCCACGTATACCCTAATCCTCACATGAATTACAAATACACACTAATACAACCATCACAATAACACAAGTTAGCATTCAAATTCTAAACACACCCAAATATACGGGGCTAAATGACCACGTTACATGGAGCAGGCAATGAAACAAAATATTAATGTAATTTGCATTTCCTCATACTTTAACAGTAAACTATATTAATTAAGCCAGAGAAAATTATTATAGAAAGCTGTAGGAGTATCTAATTTGTCTGATAACATGTGCTCTTGTAGGTGTGTGTGTTGGATGTAGGACTGGAGTAGGTGTCCTCAGAACTTGAAATAGGGTACCTGGAGAGTGATAAACTCTGAGAAATCCACACTCAGGATGGCTCCTGAGAGTTCCGAGATCCTAATCTTGGACCTCTTGGACGCTTATCTATCCGTCCAGTCGAGGAGCGCTCAGCTAAGTTAGTGGATTTACCAATATTAAATGCTGTGATACAATCAATGGTTGAAACAAAACAAACCACAAACAGTCCACTGTTCTAAGAATTTCAGACGGGGCTGCAGCCTCCCCTTCCTCGGGATACGTCGCTGACTTGCGGTACACGAGTTCCAATTCAAATTGTGTAGAATCTAGTTATGTGTGTTAACGTTGTCCTCAAGTGTTCAAACATACAAGAACTTTTAACAAGTTTTTGTACTGAAAAGCCATGGCTTAAACGTAGAGTGTATCTCCCTTCCCAGTCTTCTATGCCCTTCTTATTGGCTCTTTCTTTAATAATACAGCACGGTATTATGATTGTATGGTCATTGGTTGAAAAACATAGTTAATACCGACATTTTCGAGCCTTGTACCTATACATGATTCTTCTTCCAGACACCCTCCAGGGGTTGTTAACCTCACAATAAGGGGGATATTCATGCACGAAACACTGATCCTTCCCTTAGTCAAAATAGCCTATAACATACCGGTGTCCAGTTTATCGCCAGCATACTTACTTTTGACGTGTAGCCCTACATGTCTACGGAAGGATCCTCTGATGTAACGTGGAGAGCCTCCTCCGAAGTTACGATCGAGAGTGTCCTCCAAAGAAACGAGCGGGAGCGTCCTTCGAAGAAACGAGCGGGAGCGTCCTACGAAGAAACGAGCGGGAGCGTCCTACGAAGAAACGAGCGGGAGGGTCCTACGAATAAACGAGTGGGAGCGTCCTACGAAGAAACGAGCGGGAGGGTCCTACGAAGAAACGAGCGGGAGCGTCCTCCAAAGAAACGAGCGGGAGCGTCCTCCAAAGAAACGAGCGGGAGCGTCCTACGAAGAAACGAGCGGGAGCGTCCTACGAAGAAACGAGCGGGTGCGTCCTACGAAGAAACGAGCGGGAGCGTCCTCCAAAGAAACGAGCGGGAGCGTCCTCCAAAGAAACGAGCGGGAGGGTCCTACGAAGAAACGAGCGGGAGGGTCCTACGAAGAAACGAGCGGGAGTGCCCTACGAAGAAACGAGCGGAGTGCCCTACGAAGAAACGATCGGGAGTGCCCTACGAAGAAACGATCGGGAGTGCCCTACGAAGAAACGAGCGGGAGGGTCCTCCAAAGAAACGAGCGGGAGGGTCCTCCGAAGAAACGAGCGGAGTGCCCTACGAAGAAACGAGCGGAGTGCCCTACGAAGAAACGAGCGGAGTGCCCTACGAAGAAACGATCGGGAGTGCCCTACGAAGAAACGAGCGGGAGGGTCCTACGAATAAACGAGCGGGAGCGTCCTACGAAGAAACGAGCGGGAGCGTCCTACGAAGAAACGAGCGGGAGCGTCCTACGAAGAAACGAGCGGGAGCGTCCTCCAAAGAAACGAGCGGGAGCGTCCTCCAAAGAAACGAGCGGGAGCGTCCTACGAAGAAACGAGCGGGAGGGTCCTACGAAGAAACGAGCGGGAGTGCCCTACGAAGAAACGAGCGGAGTGCCCTACGAAGAAACGATCGGGAGTGCCCTACGAAGAAACGATCGGGAGTGCCCTACGAAGAAACGAGCGGGAGTGCCCTACGAAGAAACGAGCGGGGTGCCCTACGAAGAAACGAGCGGGAGTGCCCTACGAAGAAGCGAGCGGGAGTGCCCTACGAAGAAACGAGCGGGAGCGTCCTCCAAAGAAACGAGCGGGAGCGCCCTACGAAGAAACGAGCGGGAGTGCCCTACGAAGAAACGAGCGGGAGTGCCCTACGAAGAAACGAGCGGGGTGCCCTACGAAGAAACGAGCGGGAGTGCCCTACGAAGAAACGAGCGGGAGTGCCCTACGAAGAAACGAGCGGGAGTGCCCTACGAAGAAACGAGCGGAGCGCCCTACGAAGAAACGAGCGGGAGTGCCCTACGGCGGGAGTGCCCTACGAAGAAACGAGCGGGAGCGTCCTACGAAGAAACGAGCGGGAGAGTCCTCCAAAGAAACGAGCGGGAGCGTCCTACGAAGAAACGAGCGGGAGTGCCCTACGAAGAAACGAGCAGGAGTGCCCTACGAAGAAACGAGCGGGAGTGCCCTACGAAGAAACGAGCAGGAGCGTCCTCCAAAGAAACGAGCGGGAGCGTCCTCCAAAGAAACGAGCGGGAGCGTCCTACGAAGAAACGAGCGGGAGTGCCCTACGAAGAAACGAGCGGGAGAGTCCTCCAAAGAAACGAGCGGGAGAGTCCTCCAAAGAAACGGGCGGGAGTGCCCTACGAAGAAACGAGCGGGAGTGCCCTACGAAGAAACGAGCGGGAGTGCCCTACGAAGAAACGAGCGGGAGTGCCCTACGAAGAAACGAGTGGAAGGGTCCTCCGAAGTAACGAGTGGAAGGGTCCTCCGAAGTAACGAGTGGAAGCGTCCTCCGAAGAAACGAGCGGGAGTGCCCTACGAAGAAACGAGCGGGAGTGCCCTACGAAGAAACGGGCGGGAGTGCCCTACGAAGAAACGGGCGGGAGTGCCCTACGAAGAAACGAGCGGGAGTGCCCTACGAAGAAACGGGCGGGAGTGCCCTATGAAGAAACGAGCGGGAGTGTCCTACGAATAAACGAGCGGGAGTGCCCTACGAAGAAACGGGCGGGAGTGCCCTACGAAGAAACGAGCGGGAGTGCCCTACGAAGAAACGGGCGGGAGTGCCCTACGAAGAGACGAGCGGGAGCGTCCGCCAAAGAAACGAGCGGGAGTGCCCTACGAAGAAACGAGTGGAAGGGTCCTCCGAAGTAACGAGTGGAAGGGTCCTCCGAAGAAACGAATCGAAGAGTCCTCCGAAGAAACGAGTAATACTGAAGTACAGTAGACAACTTGACATCTGGAATGCGGAAATGGATACGTTGCAACATTTTCTCGGTTGTATGGACCCCTAACCGTGTGATTATGTTATCAATCACTCTTATCAGGACATCCAGGCGTAAAACAACATTCTTAAATAATAATTGCAGGCTACATCACGTCAATGACATTTCCCTTTGTGACCACTTTTGTACGTAGTGACTAGCATTCTGGTCTGAAGGCTGAAACGAAGCACGCATACTCTCGTGAGCTGGAACTGAGAATAGATGGGTTAGATTCTCAGCTCAGCCATCCTACAACTGGATTTCCGAGGTTTCTCACTTCTACTTCAGCAAAATGTCGGGATGGTTCCTAGATTAAGGTGTCGGCCACCTCTTCCATAAATCCTAATCCCAATTACAAATAGGCCTACTCACACTAATAAAGACACCTCAATAACACATGTTATCAGACAAATTCTGCACACATCCAAGTATACGGGGATCACGATGTCACAAAACCCCAAAATGAAACAACAATCCTTTCCGATGATTCGTTATTTAGCTCTAACTTATCGTTGCTGTTGTTGTTGTTTCTGACGATGATGATGATGGTTGTTTTAAGGGGCCTAACATCGAGGTTATCGGCCCCTAATGAAATGAAATGGCGTGAAATGAAAGGATGTAGATAAAAACAGCTCACTGCCATGGATGAAACGAAAATGGTGTTTATAAAACAGACAGTGAGCCCCAAAAAATATGCCTTATTTGAATAAAAATAATAAAAGGCGGATGGTAAAAAAGAATAAAACAAATAAGGCATAGTGAACAATAAAATAGATGAACACAATAAAAAACTTAAAACAGGCGTAACCTGAATTAAAAGTCGTAACTACACATTAAAACTTAAGAAAGTAACCACTCTCCCTCATGAACCGGATGACGAGGTCTACTGACGGCCTGTCATCACGGAGATTAAGGGAGAGGGTATTAGGCAGTTTAAGAGTCCTTCGCAGATCGGCCAGATCCACACACTCCAATAGAATGTGTGCCACAGTTAGATGGGCACCGCAAGTACACACAGGGGGATCTTCTCTCTTTAGACACCTTCGTTGTCTCCTTCATGCCCCTCGGTTTGTTGGGTGGAGGCGTGGCACGCCACGCTTCCTCCCAATGCGACAGGATCGAATGCCGCAACTGAGAGCGCACATCACTAGCAGGCAGGCACCTTATACGGTAGCGAGGGCAGTGCGACTGTCTCTCTCGCCGCCTGATCAGCAAGCTCGTTTCCCGCAATACCCATGTGGCTAGGAAGCCACACAAAGGTCACCCCGGTTCCAGCGTTACACGAAATGACGAGCAGGTCGTGCACACGCTGGACCAACGGGTGCTTCGGGAAACACACATCGAGCGCTTGCAGCGCACTCAGAGAATCGGTACACACAAGAAAGAGCTGGTGATCGTCTGATAACGTGTACCGCAGAGCCTCTAAGATGGCATAGAGCTCCACTGTGTACACGCCACAAGCTTCGGGAAGTGAAAAGAGAAACCGACGATCCTCAACCACAAATGCACAGCCTACTTTCTCTTTTACCCTCGAACCATCCGTTAATAGAAGCCCTGATCCTGGATACCGGCTCACCACGGACTGGAACAGCCTCCGATGGACGGAGGAGTCCGTGTCCGACTTGGGGTCGGTGTGCAGATCCATGATGATATCAGGGCGAGAGACCATCCACGGAGGGGCCTTGCTAGGTACTCGGACGATACAGGAGACAGAAGGAAATCGGAACTGACGGTATAAGTCATCCAAGCGAATCCCCGCCGGCCGAGTGGCTCGGGCGAGCGCATCATACAGCCGGCGATTCGGATTGGTAAACAAGCATGTATAGCTTGGATGAAGTGGCATCTGTCTAATAGTTGCAGCATAGGTCAGATGCTAAATATGGAATTGCTACTTACATTAGAAATAACATTTGCAACTACAGTCCTTTACCAGCAAGCGATCATCCAACTTATTTCTCCTCCTCAGTACAAATAGAAGACATTGTGGTAACGAATATTTACAAGCCACCTACTGTAACATGGCCTGATCCCATTCCCATAATACCCTCACAAAATAACATCGTCCTTGGAGATTTCAACAGCCACCACACATCTTGGGGCTATACACAAGACGATGATAATGGAACCAAGGTCACTGAATGGGCTGAAGCAAACAACCTTGCGCTAATATATGACCCTAAAGACATTGGAACGTTTCACTCTGGCCGTTGGAAATGCGACTACACTCCAGACCTTTGTTTTGTCTCGCACGGTTTTATGTCACCATCTTGCCGTGTTAGGAGACAAGTGCTCAATAACTTCCCTCACAGCCAGCATAGACCAGTAATTTACCAAATAGGAATCCAGATCCCAGTTATACAATCTACACCCAAACCACGCTGGAACTTTCAGAAAGCAGACTGGATGCTTATGCCAAGTCTACTGATGCCAACATCAGATGGATTAAACCTGTCCCAGAGAACTACATGAGGTTTGTGGGCTTAATAAAATCAGCTGCAAAATCATGTATTCCTAGAGGGTTTCGTAAAGACTATATACCGGGTTGAAGTGAAGAGTCCAGCAGACTGAGTGAGGAATTCGAGGAAAATAGCAGCCACGAGAAAGCAACAGATTTACTACTGTCACTTGATCTTGCTAGAAAAGAGAAGTGGGTGAAAACTGTACAAGACATGAATTTCACCCATTCTAGCAGAAAAGCATGGTCACTTATTCGGAAATTAGATTCCACATCCATACCCCCGAAGCAACATTATCCAATCAAGGTAGAAGCAATAGCAAATCACCTCGTTTCTATCTCTAAAACAACAAGGAATAAACTGACCACGAAAGGGGTTAAAACTGAGCTTAAACAGGCAAAACGTGAAACCCAACCGCACGCCACCTATTCACAACCTTTCACATCGCAAGAGATCGACGAGGGATTAAAATCACTCCGAAATGGCAAAGCTGCAGGACTAGATGGAATCTACCCAGAACTCCTAAAGAGCTGTGGTCCAGCTACAAAAAGATGGCGCGTTGCGTTCTTCAGCTCCATACTTCAGTCAGGAAGACTCCCCCCAATCTTCAAGAAGTCAAAAATTATCGCCCTTCTGAAACCAGGAAAGGATCCAACTCTCCCACAAAGCTATCGACCTATTGCTCTACTCTGCGTCACCTACAAGTTATTAGAAAGACTGATACTGAACCGAATAGCACCGGCCATCGAAGCAATCCTTCCAGTTGAGCAGGCAGGGTTCCAACCCGGCCGTGACTGCAGTGACCAAGTACTGTCCTTGTCCACGTATTTGGAGGTTGGTTTTGAGAAGAAATTGAAAAACGTCTCTGTCTTCTTAGATCTTACAGCTGCATATGACACAGTTTGGAGGGAAGGTCTTATGCTTAAACTTATTAAAGCTGTTCCTTGCATAAAAATTGCAACACTAATTGACAGAATGTTAAACAACCGGCTATTTCAAGTTCACTCAGAACACATCAGAAGCAAATTCCACAAAGTCAATAATGGTCTGCCACAAGGGTCGGTTCTATCTCCTGCTCTTTTCAACTTACATATCCACGACCTGCCTGACACAGTGTCCCGAAAGTTCATATATGCGGACGATATTTGCCTTACAATTCAGCGACCCAACTTCGCAGAAGCTGAAATAGTTCTTAATCGAGACCTCGAACTGTTGGATGACTATTTTCGAAGATGGTATCTACATCCTAACCCACAGAAAACAGTGACATCTACATTTCATCTAAACAACGCAGAAGCGAACTACCATCCAAGGCTATTCCTCAAGGGTCATGAACTACAATATTGTGCCAATCCCAGTTATTTAGGAGTAACATTGGATAGGTCTCTTACGTACAAACATCATCTGCAGAAAACCGCCAACAAACTAAAAAGTCGTAGTAACATTCTCCAACGACTGGCTGGAACTTCTTGGGGAGCGGATGGAAACACTTTACGGACAACATCTTTGGCCTTGGCCTATTCTGCAGCAGAATACTGCTCTGGTATCTGGCTTAATAGTGCTCACACAGCTAGTAGATTCACAACTTCGCCAAACCATGCGGATCATAACTGGTACACTACGTGCTACACCGATCAAATGGTTACCGGTACTCAGCAATATAGTACCTCCACATATCAGGAGACAGAAGGCCCTTTTTCAGCTGTGGACAAGAATGTTGAAGAGTGAACATCTACCTGTTCATGAGGATATCAGACAGAAATGCACACGCCTTAAGTCTCGTCAGCCTGCTTGGAAGACGGCTGTGAAATTAACATCCAGCTCCTTCAACTCCACTTCTAGTGGTCAACAGAGTGGTCTTTATCCCCACCTCGTGCAATAGTGGACATCAATAATCCATCTACAAAACTGGCAGGCTTCGATCTGCCACGCTGCACCTGGAGTAGACTAAATCGCATGAGATGTGGAGTAGGTAGAACAGGATCTACTTTACACACATGGGGCTGGTCAGTTTCCCCCCAATGTGATTGTGGGGAGGTTCGCCAAACAATGAAGCATGTAGTGCAGGAATGTCTACTCCGTGCTTTCTCTGGCACCATGGAAGACCTCAATTCAGCAACACCGGAAGCAGTGAAGTGGGTAGCGGAATTGGACATTCACATTTAGTGAGACGTACATCACTCACACTCAATGTTTACAATCTCAAGCTTCGTAAATTGCTTTGTATATACATGATAATTTGTATTTACTCTCTGCTTATCTTCCACTCGATATGTAAATAGTTTATAGGTTGTTTCATCATACGCTAAATAAAATAGATAAATAAATAAGCATAGGTCAGCAGTACTTGTTGGCGCCTCAGGTGTCAAGGAGGTACGCCAGCCTCGGCGAGCAAGCTGACGACTGGGCTCGTCCGAAAGGCTCCCGTCGCCAGCCTCACACCGCCGTGGTGGACACTGTCCTGTTTAACAAGCACTGACTTACGGGCCGAACCATATGCTACACTGCCAGAATCTAATCTAGAGAAAATCAGTGCCTCATAAAAACGTCGGAGCACCGCGCGGTCCGCCCCCTACCGCAACATGTTGAGTTTCTTAGCACAGGCAGTTTTCAAACACCACACGTGTGGTTCCCACGTCAATTTCTTATCGAAAAGGAGCCCAAGGAACCGGTACGTAGCAACAACAGGCAAAGCTACATCACCCAGATAAAGCTCAGGATCAGGATGGAGAGTGCGCTTTCGGCAGAAATGGACAACCAAGGTCTTTGCGGTTGAGAACCGAAAGCCATGCTCTAGTGTGTTGTTGTTTCTTTGAGGTGCTTTGGCATCATGGTCATTTTCCCCGTATACTTGGATGTGTGCGCAGAATTTATCTGATAACAAGTGTTATTGTGGTTTATTTAATCGTGTCAGAACGTATATCATACAACAATCGAAACAATTACATTTGGTACTGTAAGTAACTCTGATATTTCTATATGGTTATTCAGATACTATGCAATACTATACTATAGTCTACTATACACACACGCATACGCATGCTCAATTTAGATACAGTGAGACCAGTATTTTGCTAACTTGCAAGCTTAAAGTGTTCCGTCCATCAGGTTTTGTGGAGAACATGTAATTGGGCACAACTTGCAAACGAAGTGGTGGTTCATGATTTGTTCCTCACGGCATTCACAAGAAGTCGAATCACAGGCAAATCCCCATTTTTTAAACGAAGTGGTGGTTCATGATTTGTTCCTCACGGCATTCACAAGAAGTCGAATCACAGGCAAATCCCCATTTTTTTAAAGTTGGTGTTAGACCTCCTACTCCAGAGCGTAGCCTGTTGAGGGCTTCCACGTTGACCAAGTTTCATCGTGTCCAGCGGGCAGGTGTTCAGACGGTAGCAACCATCCTGCAGGGTCGTTAGATCTGGAACGCCAGGAAAGTAGTCTAAATGCTGGAGGAGAGACTGTCAGGCTTTCGGTGGTGTGAAGAACACTTCTTCTTGATTTGAGTCTTTGAGCTGTAGGTAAGTAACCATGGGTCGCTGGTTCAAAGACTTACATTTTTCTAATCTGGCTTCTGATCTACGGCGGATATATGGATGTGGGATACCTGCCAGATAGTAGGTTTTGTCAAGCGATGTAGATCTGAGACAGCCTGTAATGGTTCTGTTATTGCGGTGTCTGCATTAGAGAGAGATAGAAAGAGAGTGTGTGCACATTAGTAATGTAGGTGAGGATTGTGGAGGAGGCTGCCGTGGCCTTAAGTTAGGAACTGTCCCGCCATTTGACTGGAGTAGAAGTGGGAATCGAATCCGCTTCTTCTCAGTTTTGCCTTACGACGCATAGTGTACCCCGTTCCCGACCTCAAGCCAGAATTAAATTTCTTGGCAGAGCCGGGAATCGAAGCCAGGCCTCTGTGGTGACAGCTAAGAATGCTAGCCACTTCGCATCGAGGCGGACTTACAAAAACAGTGTTGGTCTACTAATAATAAAGGGTTGAAAGATCTGATATGTAGACGTATCTGAAATTGTAGAATATTCACAAATTGCTCTGAAAACCACTTTCTGTATGTGGAACCACTCGCAAATCCCAATATTAAGATGAACTTTTGTAACTTGAGGTACCTTTATAAAAGCAGATCGAGTTTTGTGCTTTTTAATTTCCAAGGGCACAGACCGATTGTGGGTGTCATTGGGGGCTTTGTAGAGCTATTTTGTCTTGTTGGATCTGATGAAGCTCGCTCGACGAGCGAAACGTGTCATCCACAATTTTCCCCCCGCCCCCTTCCCGCTCCCCACCCCCCGCTTCTGTAGTCCATAACAAATATACAGGGGGATTCAGTTCAGGTAAGAGGGTCACCTCGAATATCTGCGGAACGGTTTAAGATGACGTCATTCTGTTTTCAAATTCTTAAATCGTATTAAGGGGCTCGTACAACACGGTCCATTTCGCCCCCAGCACACGATACGTATTTACCGAGAAACTGGCAGCAACTTTGGTTTCTTAAATGGAACTATCCTAATTTACAAGTTCAGTGATTTGTTTATTTTGCAAATCCGACAAGTACTTTTTTGAGATATTATTCCATCGCTTTCTGTCTAATGCCGACTCATATGGAAACCTTTAATATCTCAAAAAGTAGTCTATTCGTCGGATTTGCAAAATTAGCATATCGTTGAACTTGTCACTTGATTTCTAGATGTTCCAGTGGGTGAAATTACTATAGTCCCATAAAAAAAAAAAAAGTTTCTACCAGTTTCTCGGTAAATACGTATCGTGTGCTGGGGGCGAAATGGACCGTGTTGTACGAGCCCCTTAATACGAATTTAGAATTTGAGAACGGAATGACGATATCTTAAAACGGTTCCGGAGATATTTTAGATGGCCCTCTTAGCTGAATCAGCCTGTATATAAATGGAATTATATTGTGTTGACAGACAAGAATCATTTCCCAAGGCAACACAGAAAGATTGCAGTAGGTCGACGTGAGAACCGGCTGTGTGTGATGTAGGGTTGTAGGTGAGGAGTAGCCTGCAGGCCAGTAACTACGCATCGCAAACCTGTTGGTTGAGTCAGGTCACCAGGCTCCAACAACAGATTCAAACCCCGCTCTACTCTTCACCAATAACGCTGGAACGGGCCTCAAACCTGAACTTTCTCCTTAACCCTAGAACAGTAGCGCTAATGGCAACGTAGTTATCGGCAGCGCTTCGCATCGGCGATGACTACGATTCTAGAAACTACCCAGCATACCACTTGCGTCAAATGTTATTTCACTCTCTAGGCTAGCACAATGGAGACTGTTTTTGATTAATTTTGTAGAATTTTTTAATGTTGAATAATTTATTATTTATTTATTTATTTATTGATTGGAATTTTTGAGCTGGTTTTCACTAATTGTGATTGTTTTCTTTTTGGATTTCGACTAATTTTGATTTTTTGTGTTTTCTTTTTACTTTTGACTCATTAGCCTACTTTCGATTTTTGCAAAAAATGAAAGTAGACTTATGAGATCAACACAGGGCGAAAAAAGTGTGTCTGTCTGTGTGTGTGTATGTGTGTGTGTGAGTCTGTGTGTGTGTGAGTCTGTGTGTGTGTGTGTGTGTGTGAGTGTGTGTACTCTGAATGTCTGTCCCCCCCTATCAATTCGAACACGGTGAATGCGAATTGAACGAAATTTGGTACAAAGGTAGCACTAGCAAAGGACACCTCAGTGTCATGTTTTATATCGCCGCCATCTTTACTAAAACTGAATGGCGGCCACTCAAACGTTCAAAACGTAAAATCAAATAACGACTAACCAAATCATCCAATCTCTACCAAATTTGGTAACAACATACCTTCGTATAGGATGCGTCTTGTGACAAAACTACAAGGTCGTCCGCCATACCATTTCAGGATGGCGGCCGTGCGAATTATGCAAACTTTATAATCCATATCATGGGACCCACCAGTTCCGATTATCGAGCCGAGAATCGTTTTAACTGTTCTAAAGGAAGAGGCACGTACGAAATTAAAAGTTTATTTTGTAATACTATAGTGCAGACGTGATTTTAAAAAGCTCAGCTGATTCATTAATAAGACAAGATGGCAGCGGATATCTTGTGCCTGACTTATATTTCACTAATTTGAGTATTGCATGCAATATAGCGTACTGAAACAAAATAAATAAACTTTGTATGAAATGCTTTATATATAAATAATATACTTCAGTGATGAAATCGTTTAGTATAAATCATTATTTGCTAACAAGTTCTATGTAAGTCATTTTATATGGATCAATGTTCGTTGGCACAAACGGCTCCGTGGTAAAGCGTTAGTCTGTCATTCATATGCCTATGGTTCAAACTCCATCAGAGATATGTTTTTTGCTTGACATTTTACATATTTGTTGCTTTGTAATGACTCAGACGTTTTAAAATTAAGCGTTATATTGTGCATATTACGGTGCAAAACATATACTTAATTAAAACATAATTCGCCAGCAGATTTAATCGAGACATCTAGCTGACAAAAAGGTAACAGATTTTATTGAAAAGTTTCTTCTTCTGGCCGCTAGAATGCACTCGCTCTGTTAGGATTATATTGTTCGATATTTCACAACTAGATATCACGACTAGTTTTTATATTTATTGTTTCTTGAGTACTGAGACGTTATAAAATAAAGCTTTATATGGTGCTTTTTGCAATGGAAATTATATATTAAAAAAAACGACATTCTCCACTGGAGTGACATCTTCCAGCCTTCAGTTGTACTATGCAGAAACTATAGATTCGAGCAGCGCTCTATACCGGCCAGTTAGTGAACCCAGTCTTAACGACTGCTAGGAGTAATAAGACAGTAACATTCGTTTATTCCTTGTGCACAGAGGCGTTGTTGATAATCTCAAAACTTGCAATATGGATGATTTGGAGATGGATTATTTTGTTATACCGTGTATTTAAGATTAGCCTGTAAATTAACGGGTTGCGAAGTTACTTCACTTAGTTCTATATCATTCGTACACGACACAGAACAACAACGTGACGTCAGTTTCTGATCTGCTCTGATTGGCTTTTACATTGCTGCAGTCGGGTAGTTGGCAGTCAAGGATAAAATTCTCGACTGCCAACTGCCAGCTACCAACTGCAACTTCATGTTGTGTATGGTGCCTATAGTATACACGGAGTCGATCGCGACTGCCGACCGAGGACTACCAACTACGGACTGCCGACTGCGCATTGTAGATGGGCCTTATTAGAGCAACGAAGTTTCAATTATTGTAAGTAGTCGGTGTTTGGAGTGTTTGCTGATGAAATTGCAAAATGCTGGGGTAAATTATAAACTATGGTTTGAACGCCACTGTTCAAATCCTGTGTGCCAATTTGCACTTCAAATAGGAAGAAATTAGGAGATGATAAGGACAGAGAGTTATAACTATACCCATACATTTCGGAGAAAGTAGGCTATATGTTCTTTCCCGAACATCTTGTTTTGATCGTTTTTATTGTGTTTGGCTATTTTTATTTTTTGTTTTTGTTTAGATTTTAAGTACCGGTACCATTTTTCCTTACTTTTCGACCTTTTTTATTTTTTAATTTTTTATTTTTTTTATTTTGACTAATTTGCATTGTATTTTAGGGCTGCCTAACACCGGTGGGGATTGGACAAAAGGGAGAAGTGGGGGAAGCGGAAGTGCTTTTTGGCGCGTTTTTTCGTCGCGGAGACGAACGCTACCATTCTAGGCTTAACGAAGCAACTAAAACCATTACATACAACAAATAAATATAATCAACTTCCAAAATTAAGTATTTAACCAATAGCCATTAACGTTTTAGTGCTGAGTTCCTTCATTCGCATTTTTTAAACAATTGTATAAGTAACACTTATTAACTGGTCAGCGGGGGGGGGGGCGGGGGGGGGACTAAAAAGTCCATAGGTTTTGGGTATTTGTCTATCTAAATGTAAATTCAAAATTCTATGTTTATATACATTTTTATTTTGAGAGGAATCAAAATTAAAATTATTGCGTCAATGCTTGCATTATCACACCAGGTAAAGGGTACAAAATAATATTTCCTAAAATCAGTACCTACGCAAGCAATGCTTGTTGCTCCTTACTAGAGCTTTTTTTTTTCATCCGAAATAACAAAGTGGCGTGAAGAATTTGCTCGTTATTCCGCCATACTTGTTTACATCTCAGATAAACTCCAGCTGTAGAGGACAGACGCCTAAAAAATGCTCTGTTAGCTACTTCCAGAAGCAAACATTCCTAACTCAAAAAAGTGACAGTCAGTCTGAAAGACTAGACTTTCTAGCATTTTCAGCATTTGTAGCATTTAAAATGATACAAAGGCTGGAGGCTTCTGGCTTCGCTCGAAGCCAAAGACTGACATGTTAGAAAATTATCTGCAAAATACTTATCTTGCTTTATAATACTTTACCTTGTTTCAAATTACTCGCCAACGGCAAGTGCAAACCAAGGGCAAAGCAAGGTCAAGCGCGCGGGATGCCGTCACGCTCACCAGAGCACGCGGGGACGTGTCCCTGCCATCCAGTCTAAAAACACTTATAGTGGGCGAATAATTGAAGATAGAGATATGCTCTCGCGGACTTTTTTGTAGAAATTTTCATGTCGACCAATTCTTACGCTCATAGTATATTGATATTTTTAACGGTTTGCCCAGCGTAAGCTTAAGAAGCGCACGGACGCCGAGTTTGTTTTCGACTTTTTCACTGAAATCGTTACTGCTTGGCTTCCTATGATCATACATAAATAATTTTCTACATAATCTTTCCTCGAAATATCCTTTACAGAATGGTGAAAACCGCATCAAAATCCATCCAGTGGTTCTCGAGATTACCCGTGACATCCAAGAATCGGGGATTTTTGACTTAAACTAACGAAGTAGAGATTGTCGGGGAGCACATGCGCTACTATGACGTGACACACCTCAGTGCATCTGGGTAAATTTCGTCCCGTCACCGTAACGTAATGCCAGACCCCAGCGTAACGACGAAGTCGATAAGATCATTTAAAATGATAAAATACTACTATATAATGCCCAATAGATGGCAGAACATGACAGAGATCGACTCGGCGCTCGAAAGCGAAAGGGGAATATGAGAAACTAAGATATATTTTGCAACGTTTATAGACGGGCGAGGCACTCAACGGGATAATAAAGCCACATCACCAATACGATTTGATAACGTCCTTAATATTCCATAGCTCTATAAGACTTTACATTTTAACAATAACTAACTAAGCACTACGAGACTTATCCCAAGGCATCTCAAACTGAGAGAATTCTAATCAAATTACGACTAATAATTAAGAAATATTATTCACAATACAAGCATCGACACTAAGATAATGCATCGATTAATTAACAAATTAACATCTATATATTTTACCACGATAAAAATTACTAGCGAATAAATAAATAATACAAATCCTATAATTATTAAATATATTCAATCAAATAAAAAAATGGCATCTGTTCAAATGTAAAGTATTCTCCATCAATAAAAACAGTGATGTAAGCCAATAGCGACCGATGGTTTCGCCCGGACAGTGATGTAATTCAATAGCGACCAATGGTTTCAATCGAATCAATAGTCTAACACAGTAACATTGTCTTATTCTGGCACAACTCAGCATTGATTCGTGCCTAAAGACAAAATATTTAATCCTGTACTCTAAAGAGGATGGTATATTGGTTGTACTCACAAATGGGAGGACACAAAACTAAACTTCGCTCGGTTTAAGACTGTCAGAAAAACCGGTAAACTGAGCGTACATGGAGGCCTCGAGCTACTTACCAGGCCGAGATCATTAAACCTGTTAATCCGCTGTATCGTCAGAAACACAGCGGTGCTACCTCTAATCGGATTTATGACACTAAACAATGTGAACGTGTTATCGGTCATCGAAACGTACAGGTTGAATAAAACGATCTCTGAAATTAGAAATGTAGATGACGTCAATGCCATTTTATCGCTCCACCCACGGAAGAAAGTGCTCTCTTATGATTGGCCTAAATCCTTTATAATATAGTTGTTTGTATACTATCCAAGATTATTACATTTAAAGGAATTGACGGTTAAATCGTTCAGCTTTATTTAGTAGTAACTAAACAACTGTTATTGATTCATTTAGGGGTTTTGTAGCCCCGTGTACTTGGGTGTGTGTGTGTGTGTAATTTGTGTGAAAACCTGTGTTATTGTGATTTCTGTATTAGTGTATGTAATTGTAATTCAGATGAGGATTGAGAAGGAGGCGTCCAGGGCCTTAAGGTAGGAACCATCCCGGGATTTGCCTAGAGTAAAAGTGAGAAACCACGGAAAAACACTGGCTGAGGTGGGAATCGAACCCACCTCTTCTCAATTTTGCCACATGAGAGTCCGTGTGCCCCGTTCCAGCCCTCAGACCAGAATTAAATTTCTTGGCAGAGCCAGAAATCGAACCCGAGCCTCCGCGGTGGCATCCAAGAATGCTAGCCGCTACACCACGAGGACAGCTTTATTTAAATGAATACCGTATTCTTGAGTAAGTGTTAATCGAAAAAACAAAAATTATTTCTGTACCCCCGAAGAAAAATTACCAGGCAAAAAAAAAACAACAGCTATCACCAATAGCATATGGGCATGATGACCAAGATATCTCAAGTTCCTTAAGTGGAACAGTAATAGTTTATTATTATTATTATTATTTTTCGTGTGGTCTCCTCAGAGACCTAGTGCAGGTCTTTCTATTCGACGCCCGTGGGCGACCTGCGCGTCGGGATGAGAGATGGAATTGATTAAGGTGAATGAAATTGGAGAAGGATGTGGAAGAAAGCGGCCGTGGCCTGTCAGAAGGTACCGTCCCAGCATTTGCCTGGTGTTGAAAATGGGAAACCACGGAAAACCATTTCAAGGACGGCCGACGGTGGGGCTCGAACCCACGCGTCTACCGAGTCAGCAGAGAGCTTGGCCCCATGACCTAACACTGCGCTTTAACCAGCGTAGCCACTACTGTCGGTAACAGTAATAGTAAAGACGTTAAATGGCGAGACTGACAATGCTGATATACCATACAGCGAGACAATTATACATCAAGGCGAGATAAATGTTGAAATCGTGTATTGCAGTTGAACAAAGCACGATGTCTGGGCTCCCGGACATGCTTCAGACTTATAGAATACTGGTTTGTGGACCAGTCCTTTTGTGAAACATCCAGACACTCAACAACAAGCTGACAGACCTCCCTGTTTAGAAGATCTGTTCACAATTGGCCTGGAAACGAGAATAAGAACGTGTTTGATGTTTACGTAATATGATAGATGATTTGTCTAGGGGGGCATCCTGATATTACGTTAACAATTTTTGGTCGATTTTTGCTTCCTCTCCCCTTACCATGTAATCATCGCATCGACGCCCCCTTTTCCCCCTTTTCCCGTATTACGTCATCACAAAACAACAACTAACATTTCTCATTTCTTCACGATTTATCTGTATAAATGAATGAAACAAGAAACACAATGCCAGAGACTCAGGGGCATCAATTAACTTACTGTGAAACAAGATGTTCAGTAAAGAACACATAGCCTACTTTCTCCTAAATGCATGGGTATTGTTATAACTCTTTGTCCTTTTCAAGGAGTATAATTGAATGTTGGTTGTAGTAGCTTGTTAAAATACAACGTGCTATAGGGATATTAAACATGCATATGAGGTGCCCTTTGCTAGTGCTACCTCTGTAAAAAAAAAATCATTCAATTCGGTTTCACCCTGTTTGAACTGATATGGGGAATGGATTTGCACACATACATGGCCGCTATTTGCAAACTATTGGGCTGATGACCTTGTAGTCAGTCATAAGATGCTTTCCACAAAAAGGCATGTTGTTGCAAAATCTAGTAGAGATCAAATGATTAGGATGGTCGTAATTTGATTTAAGCTTTTAACATTTGGGTGGCCGTCATTCCGTTTCCGTCAAGATGGCGGCGATATAAAACATGAATCTGAGGTGCCCTTTGCTAGTGCTACCTCTGTACCAAATTTCGTTCAATTCGGTTTCAACGTGCTTGAATTGATAGGGGGAATCGATTTGCACACATACTTGGCCACCATCTGCAAACTATTGGGCTGATGATCTTGCAGTTTGGTCAGAATATGCTTCCCACATAAACGTATGTTGTTGCAAAATTTGGTAGAGACTAGATTATTAGGTTGGTCGCAATTAGATTTAAGCTTTTAACATTTGGGTGGCCGCGATTACGTTTCCGTCAAGATGGCGGCGATCTAAAACATGACACTGAGGTGCCCTTTGCTAGTGCTACCTCTGTACCAATTTTCGTTCCATTCGGTTTCACCGTGTTCGAATTAATGGGGGGAATCGATTTTCACACAAAGATGGCCGCCATCCGCAAACTATTAGGCTGATGACCAATTAGTTTGGTCAAAGGATGCTCCCTCCATAAAGGTATGTTGTTGCAAAATTTGGTAGAGATCGGATGATTATGTTAGTCGTAATATGATTTAAGCTTTGAACATTTGTGTGGCCGTCATTACGTTTCCGTCAAGATGGCGGCGATATAAAACATGACACTGAGGTGCCCTTTGCTAGTGCTACCACTGTACCAAATTTCGTTCCATTCGGTTTCACCGTGTTCGAATTAATAGGGGGAATCAATTTTGACACAAAGATGGCCGCCATCCGCTAACTATTAGGCTAATGACCAATTAGTTTGGTCAAAGTATGCTCCCCCCTTAAAGGTATGTTGTAGCAAAATTTGGTAGAGATCAGATGATTAGGTTAGTCGTAATCTGATTTAAACTTTGAAAATTTGTGTGGCCGCCATTAAGTTTCCGTCAAGATGGCGGCGATACAAAACATGACACGGAGGTGTCCTTTGTGAGTGCTACCTCTGTACCAAATTTCGTTCAATTCGCGTTCACCGTGTTCGAATTAATAGGGGGAATCGATTTTCACACAAAGATGGCCGCCATCCGCAAACTATTAGGCTGATGACCTATTGGTTTCGTCAAGGGATGCTCCCCCCATAAAGGTATGTTGTTGCAAAATATGGTATAGATCGGCTGATTAGGTTAGTCGTAATTTGATTTATGCTTTGAACATTTGTGTGGCCGCCATTACGTTTCCGTCTAGATGGCGGCGATATAAAACATGACACTGAGGTGCCCTTTGCTAGTGCTACCACTGTACCAAATTTCGTTCCATTCGGTTTCACCGTGTTCGAATTAATAGGGGGAATCAATTTTGACACAAAGATGGCCGCCATCCGCAAACTATTAGGCTAATGACCAATTAGTTTGGTCAAAGTATGCTCCCCCCTCAAAGGTATGTTGTAGCAAAATTTGGTAGAGATCAGATGATTAGGTTAGTCGTAATCTGATTTAAACTTTGAAAATTTGTGTGGCCGCCATTAAGTTTCCGTCAAGATGGTGGCGATACAAAACATGACACGGAGGTGTCCTTTGTGAGTGCTACCTCTGTACCAAATTTCGTTCAATTCGCGTTCACCGTGTTCGAATTAATAGGGGGAATCGATTTTCACACAAAGGTGGCCGCCATCCGCAAACTATTAGGCTGATGACCTATTGGTTTGGTCAAGGGATGCTCCCCCATAAAGGTATGTTGTTGCAAAATATGGTATAGATCGGCTGATTAGGTTAGTCGTAATTTGATTTATGCTTTGAACATTTGTGTGGCCGCCATTACGTTTCCGTCAAGATGGCGGCGATATAAAACATGACACTGAGGTGCCCTTTGCTAGTGCTACCACTGTACCAAATTTCGTTCCATTCGGTTTCACCGTGTTCGAATTAATAGGGGGAATCAATTTTGACACAAAGATGGCCGCCATCCGCAAACTATTAGGCTGATGACCTATTGGTTTGGTCAAGGGATGCTCCCCCTGTAACGTGTTTTTCGAGGGGTTTTATGCAACTGGCATAAGTCAGTAGGAAGCCATTCTATATTTATTTACGCGGCAAATTGTTCAGCCAAGAGAATTTTTCATGGTAATTTATTATTATTATTAATTTATTATAATTATTATTAAGGTATTTTCGGAGCATTTTATAAAAATTATTAGCATTCAGATAGGTTTTCTATGTCTTAGAAAACGCTATCCAGCAAATTATTACGAACGACGATATCATAGAAAATTATCTGATTACGGAATTTTACGGAGTTTTGTCAGTTAGGGTATTTGAGAGACATGACTCACTGGGATTTCAAGTACAAGCTGATTCCTGTCGAGAAGTATTGCGCAAGGCTGGGTCGCAAGGTCTAGAAAAGGCGAATTGTTGAAACGGAAATCGACTTCTCCCTCCCGCGGAGTGTAATGAGGAAGGAGTGGGGATCTAGCGCGGAGGGTGCAGCCAATCAAGGAGGACGACGTAAGCTAGATGTCGGTACCATGGTAGGGGAGCCGGCGTGTGGATATATCGTTCGACGCGCCGTGAAACGAGGTCTATCTGTGAAATACTTGAGGAGTATGGATACGTGTGCGAGTCGCTCCGATGTTCAGTGGAGTTAGCGACGAACTTTTGTAAAACTTGGTTGTACGAGTGTTTGGGTCCGAGGTACGGACCATAGAATTATCTAATCTACCAGCATATCATCATATTCCGACGGAGATGACGACGTCCAGGAGACTGTGGGAAGCACACAGCATCAGCAAGAACGAGGGAAAATGCTTTGGCAATTTCCAGTGGTAAGCGCCAATCACGCAGAAATACGCAATCTCTCATTTTCTTTGTTTTAAATTTCATATTTCAGTAACTTAATAGCTTGGAAATAAGAGTAAAATCAAATTATCAGACTCCGTTTTCACGTAATTTTCTATCGGTAATATTCAAATCACAACGCTCCAATTTAAATTTTGTAGTTATTATTATTATTAATTTTGCTATAATTGTTTTATATAATAAATTCATTTCTTTTACAATGCAATCTTTGCTTTCAGTAGGTAGCATTAGATATAGACCAATTCCTTCTCCTGATACAATTGTTTGTTGGGTTAATGATCAAATCATACCACGATCTGAGTGAATAGAGTCTTGAAGGTGTTCTGCCAGAGCTAGACGTTGTTAAATAAAAATTTAGATTTCAACATTGCGTTGAGGTCTTGGCGCCCATTAAAACAACATAGCTTAGGCAAAGGTAAACAGTTACATTTCTCACCCAACAGTTAGGAGCTAGCAAAACGTTTCATTTGTACGCTCAACGTGGAGCAAAGTAAATACCGTTTCACTTGTCATCCCAGCCTAAGCAGACACGTTTCATTTGTCGCTACCAACATGGGGCATTAAAAACACGTTTCACCCCCATAAAGGTATGTTGTTGCAAAATATGGTATAGATCGGCTGATTAGGTTAGTCGTAATTTGATTTATGCTTTGAACATTTGTGTGGCCGCCATTACGTTTCCGTCAAGATGGCGGCGATATAAAACATGACACTGAGGTGTCCTTTGCTAGTGCTACCTTTGTACCAAAATTCGTTCAATTCGCGTTCACCGTGTTCGAATTGATAGGTGGGGACAGACATTCAGAGTACACACACACACACACACACACAGACAGACAGACACACAATTTTTCGCCCTGTGTTGATCTCATAAGTCTACTTTCATTTTTTGCAAAAATCGAAAGTAGGCTAAAAATAACGCTACAGTTTCCGAAGGACCTCAGAGGGGACAGGGGAGAGAAAGAGATAGGCCGATATACGAACAATAAATTGACGAAAGTCCTACTTTAATCTTCATCAAAAGTATTTTTGAACCTCTTTTATGATCTGAATATAAGTATTTGAACAAGGTAAGGTTCCTGCTAATTTTATAATACAAAATGTATAAAATGAGTTGATTCTTGTTGCATCTGCATTTGCTAAGTGATTTTAAGTTTACTCATCGCCTCCTCCTACGTCATCAATGTAATCATAAGCTTCGGAACCCCCCTCCCCGTGTGCACAACACCCTAGTGCCTGTAAATACATATGTATTGCTTCTATGTTCCTTAGCATGGAAGAAATTATGTCCAACACAGTTTTTAATTGTCCAGGAAATGTGGTTGTAACATTTTTTTGCAATTCTGACTTATTTTATCAAACAGTTCATGTTAGGTTATTTTAAACACATAATACTGTATACTGATTCCTTAAAACAATATGTAAATAATGACTTCTTTTTCATTTACACGTATTTAAAAATTAAACTGAAAACTGACTTCAGTTACCAAGTTCAACTGAAGCCCTGAGTGAGGGCGCTGTTGTCGCAGGGAGCAAGGGGAAGCCTAGTAGTTCAAATATTTTCCGGGGCTTCAGATGAACTTGTCGCGCTGTACTTGTGTTTAACTGACAATGATGGCTCGGCATACGTCCCTCAAAATATAACATTACTTCTGAACTTCAAACTACAGAATGATATCAGTTCTATGGCGTAGGCTTAGTGTATCAACAATGCAACACGTGCAATGAAATGTAGAGCTAACTATACCCTGTATTTCGAAACAATCTGAAGGATTTGGCGGGAACGATATAAAATGGCTGTCAGCGGGGGGGATACCGAGCTCCGCTAATGAGTTCTCTCCATGGGGACAATTAGGAAAATCCTAACAGGGAAAGTTGCCTGAGGGGTGTTTCACTGCCCCCCCCCCCCTCCTCCTCAGCAAACTGGACGTCAAGGTAAATATATTTTGGAATGTGTCAACCTGCCCTGATCTTTACCGTGTTCGCCACTATCTACTCTTGTTATCTCAAAGACGTATTCGATACTACTCATTAGCAACGTCTGGTATTATTCCAGATTCCTAGTTTTCTTTAGCCTTGCACTTGATAAATATAAGTTTCGGTTATTTTCTTTGTGATTCACAGTTACTATTCAGATCTGCACATTTTAATTTTTAAGATGTGGCTTCGTCAACATGCAAGTTATGGCTGCATTATGAGCTTTAAAACGATATCTTGGGAACCAAAATGCTTATACTGTATGTATGTATGTATGTATGTATTCTGCTACAAAATAAGGTGCATTCGTAAATGAATTCCTTGTTGGAACACTTCCACTTTTGGCCCCGTTGTGACAACTCAAATCCACATCATTTATAATTTCCTATAACTCTCAATCGGGGGCGTGGTGGCGCAGCGGTCAAGCTGTATGCCTCTCACCAAGGCGGACCGGGTTCGATTCCTGGTCAATGCATGTGAGATTTTCGATGTGAAATGCCATATCCTGTGGTTCGGATTCCACGTAAAACGGAGGTCCCGTGGCTTATGATCGCGAGATTAACGGTCACGTTAAACTACAAGCTTCCTTTTTTTTATAACTCTCAATCGTGCACTTCTTTGACTGTACATGGATAACATGTTAGCTGCACTGGTTATAAATACGGAAACTCCTGGGGGTCCAGCTGTACGTAGCTGTCAGTCAACTCATGGCCTGACCAACATTTCAGGGGAGGCTGCCTACCCCCAATCTCTTTCCAAACCCATTAGCGTGAGCTGACAGGACTGTTTGGGTTTAACCTAATTAGCGGAGTTCGACCATCCCGCCAGCGGGCTCCTATTGGCTAGAGTTCGACAGCTAGCAAAACACGTTGCCAGCGCGTGTCCATTCACTCTGATGACAACGACGACAATAGGGACTGTTAAGGAAGGTATTTCTTGCCAAGTGATTGAGGATGGTGTATTTATTGGTGTCAGTTCGTGGATGGTAGAACACAAATGGTTTAAATTCTATTGTTTTCCGGCTTAGTGTACAAATTACCGCCGGTCATCCAATAGGCTACAACTCGACATTGCAAAAACATAACAACAATATCCCCACAGAGTGGCTACTGTAGTTTGAGCGCACGGTATGTTTTTACCTTAACATAACTTGTGAATTATCACGAAGGGAGTATTAACAGTGAAGAGAATGTGGAAAATACGGGGGGAAAAGTTCACTCAGGATATTGGGAAGGAAGCAGCCGTGGCCTTATTTTAGGAACCATCCCGGCATTTGCCTGGAAAGGAAGTGGGAAAATTACGGAAAACCACTTCCAGGATAGCTGAGATGGAAATCAAACCCACCTCTTCTCAGCTGTTGTGCATCACGACACTGAGTGTACCCCATTTCATCCCTAATATCAGAATAACATATCTTGGCTGAGCCGGGAATGGAACGCGGACCTCCGAAGCGACAGCTAATCGCTACACCACGAGGTGTTCGGAGGAGTCTTGACCGAAATAAATGACCCAACGTGAAGAATACTCTATTTTCTGCAACCAACCTGATCTTTATTTCATTGAAGACAAAATTCAAGCATGTTATTATAGAGCCAAGATGCTTTTGTATTTATAACAACATGATTATACGTCGATCGCTAAAGTGTTGCCAATCGGAAATTATCGCGGAACGAAATTGACCAATTTTGCCGCCAAAATTACCGGAGAAGAGAGTTTGTTTGAGAAGCGACCAAATGAGTAGTATTTTTTTCCCAGGTTGTATTTTTATTTTTATAATTGCTATGTTGTAGTAGAACAGCAGTTGAGCCTCCGTGGCTTAGGCGGCAGCACGCCGGCCTCTCACCGCTGGGTCCGTGGTTCAAATCCCGGTCACTCCATATGAGATCTGTGCTGGACAAAACGGAGGCAGACAGGTTTTTCTCCGGGTACTCCGGTTTTCCCTGTCAAAATCTCATTCCAGCAACACTCTCCACTATCATTTCATTCCATCTGTCATTCATTTAATCATCGCCCCAGAGGAGTGCGACAGGCTGCGGCAGCCGGCACATTTCATATCCTCGCCGCTAGATGGGGGCTTCATTCATTCCATTCCTGACCCGGTCGGAGACTGGAAGCAGGCTGTGGATTTTCATTTTCATGTTGTAGTAGAACAGCAGTAAAAATTTCATAGCTGTAGGACTAGCAGTTTTTGGGAAAGAAAACATTTTAGTAGGAAAATCAGACTTTTTTTTAGCCCTGTTTACAAAAAGGAAAAACATTCCATCTCCAAATGTATTAGAGCTAGAGTAGCCAAATTTTAAATGAAAACGCCTCATATAGATGTCTAGACTTTTTAACCGAAAAACAGTTTTTTTTTTCATTTTATTCAATACTGAAAATATCTTTATTGGAATATGTTCTGTTACAACTGTACATATATACAACTTCATACATGTTATATAAAAACGATTATTTATATAACAAAATCAATTTTGTTTAGCAAATCTTGTGATTACCGAATCGATGTTTATAGTGATGCCACGATGAATGTGCAGCAATGCACGGATAGAAATTTGGGGCTTTTTTTTCGCACCAAAAGATATTGCCGACGTCCAAACTGCAAGCTTGGTTGGCAATTTAAGCTGTGACTTTCACCCTTTGTCGGTACCAACTCGACTTGCCGAAACTGTAACGCACCTTGATACTTTTCTCGAAGCTCGATGTAAAAGTCGCAAAACACGCCGTTGCAATTTGTACGAATATTTTTGGTGCGCTAAATTTCTATCCATGTAGCTTACAAAAAAATTGGTCTCGTTTTGTACGTTTGGTTATTTTGTGATTGCGTTTTTAGTGATACAATTTTTCTTAACAATTTCGATTCTCTGACCCCCCCCCCAGCCAAACTCTAAATCCGCGCCTGTGTTACCTTAGGGACAAATGTTCATCAAAAGAAATTTAGACCGTCACTAAACGTTCTGCAAGCACTAATATCTATTTTGGCAGCACAATCCCGCACAATTCTTGTAGGAAACTTCAGGTGGCTAAGGTAAGATAACTTCAACCATGAACATTTCATGATTTGAACATTTAGTACGTGAGAAGTCAAGTCTGGCCATAGAGTAAACAGCAACTTTTTACGTAACATCATTATACCCTAGTGGCAAACTGTTTAAATGTCGAATTCCCACGCTTGTCTGCCGTATGCTTATCAAACATGTATCTCTTGTTATGTCACTCTTAATTGTGTATGCTACGAACAAAAGGATAATTAAGTCGAGTGGATTTTTAAGAGGTGCCTTTAGCCTACTGGTAGAAATGTGTTATTAGCAAACAGTTCATTAATTCTCATCAACTATAGTTATACATTCAGAAATGTGTGCGATAGCTTATGTTATAGGCAAATGCAGGGGGACTGGGAAGACTAGTTCAAAGCTTGAGGAGTGTATAGAGGAGAAGTCCATTTACAGGCCAACACAAAAAGAAATCTGCGAAACTCGCAGGAGTCTCTACTGACCCACTTACCTCTGTAGATGTTTGCAACATTATGTAAACAAGGCCTAATAAACCTATACACAATATCTTAAGGGAATTCAATACCACGATACCGTGAGTTATTATCTTGAGGACGTTATAGTTTAATACGACGCTATCAACTGTTGAACTTAATGTTATAATTTTTTTCATTTTTATTACACATAATCGGCTTTGAATACCACACATGGAGGAAACTGACTACCTATCACACTATAGATCTGAAAAGACCGTAAAAATGTAACCCAACCAATAAATAACTCACAAATGACATATTTTTATCATTTTACTTCGTCGTTACGCAGGGGTCTGGCGTTACGTTACGGTGACGGGACGAAATATACCTAGATACACTGAGGTGTGTGACGTCTTAGTACCACTCGGTGCATGTGTTCCCCGATAATCTCTACTTCGTTAGTGTAAGACAAAAATCCCCGATTCTGTTGAGGGTAAGACCGGTATTACACTACCAAAGAAACTTGAAATATTTAATAAAACTGAACATTTATAAAAGTTATACAAAGCAATCGTCACACCGTTACACTGCATAAAATATTTTATCATAGTTCAGCAAAATAGATGAAGGACAGATCTTTGTTCACCTACCTGTATTGCGGTAGTTAAAATTCTTAGTGGCAATACCGGTATGTCCAAAAAAATGAAAGATAAAGTAAACTTCAACGGGTTAAGCCATGGGGCGCTCACGTGACATGAAATATATTAATATGAATAAAATCTTGGTGAACCAGTTAGTGTGAGGTATTAAAAAAAATCACATTAATATTTAATTATTAATCATTATCATTAAATGAATGGTTATTACGTTCCAAATAACCACTACCCGTGCGAAGAAAATTGAAATATACGAAGTAAACAAGTACGTATAAGGTCAGATTCGATCCATGGTCCTCTCGTACCAGAGTCGAGCGCTCTACACATTCCGCCAACTACACACTTACTTGTTACGTGTGGTTACATGTATTACCTAACGGTAAATAGCAAGTGCTTATTTACACTACTTTGTAATACCATAAGTGAAATTGACGAATTATTATACTGTAATACAAATATTATACACTACCATTCACGTCTTTTTTCAGCCTATTTAACTATTACATTATTCTTTATATCCTGAAATGTGCGTTCTGTATGTACATCCTCTGCTATTCTTGCCTACACTTTCCATGTTTTTACATCTTTTATACCATTCGTTGTGTAACTTTTCATGCATTTCACACTCTGATATGAGCATCTTTGTTGTGGTAATATCCCAGCTGTAATGATTCGCCATTTTGGTTTGAATCTTTTATCAAATAATAATAATAATAATAATAATAATAATAATAATAATAATAATAATAATAATAATAATAATAATAATAATAATAATAATAATATCGTATGGCCTCGGGAGCCGGGTGCAAGCTTTGTAATTTGACATCCAGAGGGTAGCTTGCATGTCGAATTTCGTTGTTCCTTGAATCACTAAGAAAGTCAAGGAGGTTAGATAACTAATCTCCTTGAACACTATAGCACTTTCTAGTAGAGAAATGAGGAACTTCGTGTTGGCGGAAACTCCTGAGATTAATTTTGCCATTATGAACACGGCCTACTGAATTCAAACGGGTTCTTTGACATGCCAACATCGTATGACATGCGTGTCGTATTTTTGCCGCCTTTCAAAAATCACTTACCACGGCCAGGAGCGAACCTGCAATCTTGGGGTTGGTAGACCGACACGCTATCCACTCACCCACCGTGGCAAGCATGTTGTTCATACAGGATGGCACACGAAATGCCATACATGGGAAAAGGTTTATAAAATGTGTAAACCTGGGCTCACTACTACGTCCTTTCGTGAACAGAAACCTTATTTCATGCATGATTCGACAAACAGTAGCACATGTCGCGCATATGTACCGGCTTCCAGTTATACAGCCTGGCGGACAAAGGGAGGTTGACGCTTGAGAAGAAGGGTAAAACAGTGTTGTTAGATGCGGAAACTAAGAGTGTACTGTAATTCATAATGAGGAAAGGTTTCGTGTTCATTTCCGAACCCGGTGGGCTCCCTGCCGGCAGGCGGTGTATTGACTAGCCAGCCAATTTGAAACAGAATACGAAGAGAAAACGGACCCGTCTCAAGCCTCCCACTCAACGAATAATATTGCTGCTGTGAAAGCGGCTGTGGCTTGGAGCCCCTCCAAATCCACCAGAACTGCCTGTGTTCAACTAGGCATCTCTCGTCGGGTCAATTCAGAGAATACTGCAGTCTGAGCTTGACCTATTCCCATACAAAATGACAATAGGTCATAAACTTGACAAGCAACGGCGATTACAGTTTGCAGCGTACTGCACAATACATGGTTCAGTGATGATGCATAGGCTTACGTTTATTTCAACGGTGCTGTGAACAAACAGAATGTCCGATTTTGGGCGAAAGAAACGGCCATCTATTGTGCACGTGGTTGAAAGTCATGGTGCGAACGTGTGTGAATGGGCTGCAACTTCCAGTCATGGAATTATTGGGCCAATCTTTTTCAATGACACAGTCAACAGTGCGCGTTACATGGACATGTTGCAAAACAGTTTCCTTCCACAACTCTTTGCATCACGACTACCAATAGAGGCACAATGGTTCATGCATGATGGAGCCCGTCCGCACAGAGCAAATGTTGTTCTGGACTTCCTGCATGAACATTTAGGGCCCCGTGTGATGTCCCATCGATATCCCGAACGTTTTCAGAGTGGCTCAATCTGGCCACCACATAGCCCCGATCTTAATCCCTACGACTTCTTCCTGTGGGGATATTTGAAGGATACAATCTAGTCAGCGTCAGCGCCCAAGCAAACGAAGCCGGCTATGATTTTTAGCCTCTCAGCCCATCTGGGGGCCTTTAGAGCTATATCAAGGGTATAAATACAGGTTTAATTTTGACTTGGTGAATTAGGAATGGTTTGGGTATTTGCATTAAATCAAGCTGGCCAGGATATGACCTGAGGTTGGGTGGTGGGAAGGATTAGGAAGTTGGAGATGGGTAGGTTAGGGAGAGATAGAATGCAGCTGCATATTGAATCAAAGTGAGCTGTGTGGCTCGTAGCGTACTTAAATTGTGGCTTAGACAAGAAAGAAAGAAAGAAAGAAAGAAAGAAAGAAAGAAAGAAACAGAATGGCAGCTTACGACACCTACAGTATCGTGCAGAGGGCCCGCGGTTCACTGGGCACCATCCCGGAAGGGGCCGGCCGAGGCCGTCCCTCCGAGCAGGCGCGCAGCAGACCACGGGGCAAGAGGGGTTATGAATGAGTACCTGGAGTGATTAGCTGTTGGAGGATTTGTAATATGCTTGTGAGGGCGGTGGTGTTTAATTTACTGGGGCATGGAGGTGGAATGCGCATGGAGAGAAGGGAGGGAATGTTTTTGGGCATGGATGTACGCTGTCGTTGCCGGTGTTGAAGTTTAAGCGCCTCCTTAATGTATTTACATCCTAAATAGGCGGCGTGATTTGCCCCGCAGTTTACACACGCGGGGGAGTCCCTGGGCACTGAACAGTGGGTATGACGGTGCGGTCCACCGCATCGGTTACACCTAACGTCATAATTGCAATCATGAGCAGCGTGATTCAGTCTTTGGCAACGATAGCATTGGATGATGAGAGTGGAGTGTTGTCGCGGGGGAGGGCGTCGCAACGTCAGTCTACTTGTGGGTGTAGAGGGGAGGGACGCTTGGGATTCAGGTGTAACAGAGTCATCTGAAGGATTGACATCTGTTGGAGAGGCTGAGGGCTCAGGTGTAGCAGCCTTAACTGAAGGTATGGCGACTGCTGTAGTGTCAGTGGCGATTGGGCTAGTGGCAGAATGAATGAGCTGGTGCGGAGAGGTCTGAATGCTCTTATTTTTCCTACTGGGCTTGGCAGGGGGCTTAATAAGAGCCTTAGAGGTTTGAGTCCAGTGATCGCTAGTTTCCGGAACTGTTGGCGTGGGCTATTCCTGTTCAATGTCAGGAGTATCCTCTATGTCAGAGCGGGAGTCTTCAGAGCTTATATCTGAGACTGGAGCTTCATAATCTGGGTCAGGACAGATAATCATCCTCCGAGGAATGTCTGGGTGTTTGTTCAGAGCATCCTCTACGGTATTGAAGTGGTCATTATCAATAGGAATGATCGTAATGTGGTGTTGGATTGTCTCTTCAATGCAGGCAACGATGTCAGAGTGAGGGGCAAGTATTTGGCAGATTATCTGTCTGTATCTATTGTGAGAGGGGGCTGGATGGATCATGAGCATGTCATTATCCTTGGGGATGTCCTCGCACCTCGTGGCGTAGAGGGGCTCGGACGTGTCCAGTTCCTCTATCCAGTTTTTGTGTGTGTCTGAAAGTGTAGAGTTCATGTTTTGTGTTGGAGTGAAGTTATTAGGGGGGGGGGGGGTGAGGGGGGGGGGGGGGGTGATCAAATGCTCTTGGCAGATCGTGAAAGTGAAATAAGGAAGAAATAAACTCAGTCTTAGTCGCTCAGGGTTAACCAGATCGAGACAGTTGGTGCTGTGACACTGAGCGTGCTAATAAGAGTTTAGGGTAAATATTAATTATTAGGTGCTGCAGGGAGAGGATGAGTTGCGCTTGTCTTTGTAACTCGGGGCGAGAGGATTTACTTGAGTATGACGGTGTGAAGGAGGGCTTGGAGTTTAACAATGGGTATCGGCAGGATTGTTGGTTTGAATTTAGGGAGGTGAGGAGTCTTGATATTGGGCTGAGAGGCTAGCAGACTCGACGCTACCTCTACGGCGATGCTCAGTAGACTAAACGATACAATCTACCACCAGAAACCAGAAAATATACTGTTATTGCTAGCGGCCATTGTGACTTTCTTCCGAGAGTTGAATGTCCATCTCGAAGCTGTTGTACGCCGAGAAGGTGGACATATTGAACATGTCCTGTATACTGACTAATCATGCACGTTCAGTGAATGTTGTAATGCCATTTTTATTAAATATATTGTATATTAAATATTCTATAAACAATTTCCAGTGTATGACATTTCGTGCGCCACCATGTACCTTTTACAAAAGATTTCCCCATTTCACTGTCATATCTTTTATAAAAGATCTGTTATCAAATATCATTGATACGGCAGTGTAATACCGGCCTAAGAGAAGGAGAGGTAGACCTAGGATGCGATGATTAAGATTCAGTGGGGGAGCATGGAGGAGACTTGTTCACAAACGGAGGCTTGCAGACTATACTAGACGCTGGAGCGCAAAACAGTCTCAAATGAAAATGTGAGGCGATTCCTCACCCAACGTCAACAAGAAGGCGATAGAACATACTGTGTACCCTACCTCTCTCAAGCTCCAGGTAAGATAGCTTTCTCGGAGGTAGCAACAAGCCGACAACCTGTCAAACCTGGCTGAGATAAGCACATGGACACTTATCTGAGAATACTTCATATCGATGGGGCAACAGGCATACATTTCTACTGTAGGTTAGATATAGATAATGAGTATAACACACGGGATGAATTGCTATATTTTAGGATCAGATCTAGATTGTATATCATAGGAGTATCGGATAGCCTCGTCAGCTGATATGAGAGTGGACGACAACTGTATCACTGCCAGCTTTCAATTGTGTGCATCGAAATTTTAATACAAAGCACTTTTATCTGTCCGAATAGAATTCATTGTGAACAATAACGTTTATCGGACAGCCCATCCCGCAGTAGGGGGTGAATCATAACAGGAAATTGATTTTCAAATCAATGTACAGAGATACTACATTCATCAGAGTTGGGCCTAGAGTTGTCATAACGGTAGGGTACAAAATCAGGACATTGTGACGAAGTATAAAAACGTCTACTGAATGGATACCGTGGTCGGTCTATGTTATCAACAAAAATAAAACATAATACAGTAGAAATTAACTGAAGCAACAAAAGATTTCTTACACAGTTAATAAACACTCATGAGGAAGTCTCTGTAAACCAATCGTACTTTCTTGAAGTACAGTACATATCTCTTTTAATAGAGAACTGTTTTAACACATAACCATAGGTAACCCCACAATAGATTTTTTTTGGCGTGTGGCCTCCTGAGGCCGATCGCAGGTCTCTAGTCGACGCCCGTGGGCGATCTGTGCGTCGGGATGAGAGATGGAATGAATGACGGGATGAGAGATGGAATGAATGTAGATGAATGAAGCTGGGCAAGGATGTAGAAAGAAGCGACCGGGACCTGTCAGAAGGTACCGTTCCAGCATTTTCTTTGTATTGAAAATGGGGAAAGCTCGGAAAACCTTCTCAAGGACAGCCGACGGTGGGGCTCGAATGCACGCGTCCGCCGAGTCAGCAGAGAGCGTGGCCACTGCTGTCAGTACCCCCACTATAGTAAAAATTCCTCGCGACACGCAGGAGGCGGAGGTAGATTTCACTGGGCAAAGAAAAATATTTCAAATTCGCTAAATTTACAAAACTTCCACATGTTTAGCATACGAGAAGCCCCATCTTCTATAATTCCAAAAATATTTTGCTCAGCCTTTGGCGTAAGGGTGCGTCATATCAAAACTTATTTCAGACAAAAGTTTTAGGTAATGTTTAGAAGACTATGGACCATTTTAAACGGTTTTAATTTTGTGCCTAGTAAGGGCAAAATTGGTGCTATCAAAAGAAAAAAAAACGTTACTGCGATACGTTTTTGGCCCTTATCCGAAGAATAGTACACGGACTATGAATGGATTCACATAATAAAAAGTTAGTGATATTTCACTTTTTCGAAAAAGGCCTCCCCCATTTCCACCCTCTTGGTCCGATTTTGCCCATTTACGAACTCGACCGAGTTTTAAATGGTTATATTCTATGTATAAATGTGAAAGTGATGGATGGAAAATGCCGCTAGTTATCGTGTCCACAAGAAAGTGATTATATATATACTTATACATTTACGGTATGTACTTTTGAACTGACGGTGGTTTGGGGTCTGGGGGATGTGATGATGATGATGATGATAATTGTTGTTTTAAGGGGCCTAACGTCTATGTTATCGGCCCTTAATGGCCTGGGTGATAGCGAAAATGGCAATGAAATGGAAACCATAACTAAAATCAAGCTGGACTGAAAATACTTACAAAATGGAACTCAGATTGAAATGGCTCACAAAATGTAGAGTGGAAATACTTACAAAAGGTAAAGGTAATTTAGAAGGAAAACACTCATAAAAGGAATTTAGATTGAAAAATACGCACAAAATGTAGATTAGGTTCAAATTACTTACAAAATGCAATGTCGATTCGAAATACTCAACAAAATGCAATTGAAAATACAGTACGTACAAAATGCATTTGAGGTCCTAAATACTTACAAAATGTAATTGAATTTCAAAATGCTTACAAAATGTATGGTAGATTCAAAATACTCACAATATGTGGAAGCCCGCGATTAAAAATACTGTACTTACAAAATGCAATTTAGATTGAACATACTTACAAAATGGAGTTTAGATCGAAAATACTTACAAAGTGCAATGCAGATTGAAAAAAAACTTACAAAGTGTGGTTGAGTTTAAGAAAAACTCACAAAATGTAATTTAGAGACACCGGGAGCCAATTCATAAAAACAGGGCGGGAATCTGAAAGAGAAAAGGAACTATAATGAAAAAAGGCTGATCCCACGAAGAAGGAGGGATCGGGAATAATGAGTGAAGGCGGGAAAGGAAAAGGCTCCCGAGGCCTCGGATACCCTAATACCGTCGGGGTCGGAAGAGAACAAGAGTTGGCCAAGAGAGGTCGACAGGAAAGAAGACAGAGGGGAGCCCGGCACAAGTAAATGGAAGCAATGCCGGACTCAGCTGGGGTCCCGTGGTCGCCAACCCACGTCCCACTAGATGTGAGCTCCTTGTCGACATTTTCCGGAAGTCGCAACATGGTAGGTAGCTTTCTCATGAAATCTACTAAAGATTCCAATTGTGCTTGTATTCAACGATACCCTGGACATTGTATACTGTAAATGCCTAAGCCGTTACGGTACCTAGAATCTACTTTGTAAATATGATATATATTGTAACCTTTTGGTTATCTGATAGTTTCCAATTCTTTGCTACAATGTATCGTCATTTTGCCATACGAAAGAACTAAAACAAAAACGATAGCCTACTTAAGTACCGACTAATGAATACGTACCTTGACTTTGAGTATCGCTCTGTTTCTCCGAAACCGAACGTTATCAAATGTAGAAACATATATACTGAAGAACAATATAAGCTCCAACAAGTAACTTTTAAAATTCAGGGAATTTAAGTATATTTCAAAAACAAGGATATTCTTTACTTGGCTTAAAATCAGGACAAGTCCCGATTTTTCAGGACAAACTTATACCAACTCTAGTTGAGCCATTCATTTTGAAGTCATCTTCTAAATTTTTAGAACATTTTCAATGAAATTAAGGAGATTTTATTGAATATGTTAAGTGTTAAACAACATCCGTCTCCTGATTACGACGTTCCAACCAAGCCCAAAGCCCGTGTGGGTGTTTGATGAGAGTACAGCACTGAATAAGAGGACGTTGAGGTCAGCGAAGCAGAGGATGACGCTATGTTCGTCACGTTGCGTTGTAGCATACAGCACATTTGAGCGAGTTGTGCTGAAATAATAACTTAAGCGTGCTGGTTTTACATCAGGGCTTATTGGGACAAACATAAAAATCACAAGCCCTTATTTTGAAACACTTCCTTAAAAATTGTACCTAAAATGTCAGATTTTTTTAAACTTTTCAGTAACTTTATGATGTTTTTACTTAGAGGTATTTTGATCTACACTAATGGAACTGTAAAGACATAAAAAAGAGGCTTTGATAAAATTCCAGAAAAAACTTCGATAATACCCATTGGAAACGTTTTAAAACAATAACGATAATACCAAGATGAGCATTTTTCAGATTGGATCACTTCCCCTTTTATTGTCACGACTCAAAATCAAATAGGCTACCAACTTGCGTGACCCATGGATCTATTGAGAATTTAAACAGGGCTAATATATTTACTGTACGTAGAACCTACTCATACTTTTAAACCAAGAAGGATGCTTTAACAAGTAAATGATTGGGTTTATAATAATAATAATAATAATAATAATATAATAATAATAATAATAATAATAATAATAATAACACAGCAAGTTCCGAAGACGCCAGAACCAAGAGTTGTACACACACGTAGAGAAAATAACTGAGGTGATGAGGAAAAGGAGGATTTCTTTCTATGGACATATAACCCGAATTAAATCAACATGGCTATCCAACTGAATTTTTGCTTTTCTCCATGAGAAAGACAAAGGGAGCCTGTGTCAGTGTAGTAGAGAAAGATCTGTTGGAGAATGGGATAACATGTGAAGGTATCCAGGAGCGTGGCCTACTTACTGTCGACCAAAGTATTATGTGTACTCGAGTTTGAAGGTTGTTTGTTAAGTAACCAATAGACCTACATAAAATCCAATACCATCAACATTTTCGTCGTTCTATTTTACGTTAGTTCATGTAGGTTTGGATTTTTAAAATTATATTTTAATATTTTTTATCGCAGTTGGAACACAAAAAGTGCACGTTTTTAAGCGTGTTTCAACCATGCGTCACATTTAAAAATTATTATCTCAAAAACCTGTAATAAGATCGAATCCAAATTTTAACACAATATACATTGGAATGTTGTATAACTGGTTTATTAATTTCACAATTTTGTGTGTCCAAGAAACAAAGTTGTTATCATTGTTGTAAGGTAACTTTTTCTCGGCTCCGGGTGGTTGGAAAATTTAGTTCTTGGTTGCGTTTTAATCGTTATACATCAAAAAGTTATGCTGTATGACTGTGAAATACGTAAATTAATTCACTTATTTTATATCGGTTTGTATTTGTACGAGGAAATAACACATGGTCCACCAGCTAGCCGCTCCGGGAAAAGTTGTACAGCGTTGCTGAGATGGAGCCCATCACTTCCAAGCCATGATGCGTGTGGGCACCATTTCGGCAACGTTGTACAGCTATTCCCGGAGCGGCTAGCTGGTGAAACATGTGTTATTTCCCCGTACAAATACAAACCGATATAAAATAAGTGAATTAATTTACGTATTTCACAGTCATACAGCATAACTTTTCGATGTAGAAGGATTACAATGCAACCAAGAACTACATTTTCCAACCACCCCGAGCCGAGAAAAAGTTACCTTACAAAAATGATAACAACTTTGTTTCTTGGACACACACAATTTTGAAATTAATAAACCAGTTATTCAACATTCCAATGTATATTGTATTAAAATTTGGATTCGATCTGATGACGTGTTTTTGAGATAATAATTCTTAAATGTGACGCATGGTAGAAACACGCTTAAGAACGTGCACTTTTTGTGTTCCAACTGCGATAAAAAAAAAATCCAAACCTACATGAACTAACGTAAAATAGAACGACGGAAATGATGAAGTGATTGGATTTTATGTAGGTCTATTGGTTACTTCACAAACAACCTTCAAACTCGAGAGCACATAATACTTTGGTCGACAGTAGGGAAAAACTTCAAGAACATCGGAGTTTTCAACTTAAAGCCGAAACTGAACACCGGGAAGGCATGGACGACGGAGAGAAAGGTGCAACATCGATTGCGAATGAAAGAGTACTGGGCCAACATTAAAATGCAGAAGAAACAGTTGACATGACGTGGTCCTTAGTTGGCTGTAACGAAGCAATAAGAAGAAGCAGAATCAGTGCCTTTGGCTCGACTGAAGTCCTACAGTGATGCTTTTGTATTTCTGTGTAAATTTCATTTACGGTATTGTAACATTAATAATGTCCGGCTCCGTGGCTAAATGGTTAGCGCGCTAGGCTTTGGCCCGAAGTGCCCCGGGTTCGATTACCGGCCGAGCCATCAGGGGTTTTAATCTCCTGTGGTTAATTCCCGTGGCTCGGTGACTGGGTGTATGTGAAGTCTTCATCATCACTTCATCCTTATTACGACGCGCAGGTCGCCCACTAGAAAGACATGCACTCGGCCTCTCCGGAGGCCACACGATCATTATCATCAACAATAATGATACACTACACGTAATATATGCCTTCCAAGATATAATTTATCGCTGGAACAATTATATTTTCATCTCCGATGCAAATAAAACTCTGCTAGCCGCATGAGAGCAGAAAAATACTACGATCAAGAATTATAACCCGTTCCAAAAGAAAAAAAAAAACATAACAATTACAACAAATAATAAATATATTAAGGCCATGTGGAATATATAGTAAATGTTTCTCAGAAATAATTCTCTCAAACACGACAGGAGTACGCATTAGTAGACATCGTTGCTTGATAAATGGTTTATTTAACTGTTTCGGGCTATGGTATGTTAAATTTAATGTATCTATGGACTATTTAGTGTTCTCCCCGGCCCGCCAAGCGTCATTCCAGGCGATCAGGCTTAAGCCCAATCCCTAGGCAGGCACCTAACGATCCCGGGGTCCTGTGCTCGATCGTGGCTATGTTAATGTAATGGCAGAGAGTTGGGAGAGTAATTGGAGTAACTGTGAGAGTGCAGTGGCAGGCTCGGCTGTAGGGGAGGGGGGCTGTTTGGAGTGAATATCCCAATTTCCCCTCTTCAAGTTTAGCATATATCACCGCAACTTTGCTATAACAATATAGTTGCACCAATTTATAAATATTTGATAATCAACAAAGATGAACGTTTTAAGTATTTAAATCATATACATTTTAGAAGAGAACACAACTAAAGGATCCGCTTGAAGCACAACGTCGGTCATGTTAGTGACATGTGATGAGCATGCTGCATATCTATTGGTGGGGTGGATATTATATTTTTAGCAGTAAGCTGCATAATGGATATTAACCCCCTTTGAAAACGTCTAGCTTCCAATTTGGTAGGAGTTGTGACATATTTGAACTAAAATACAACCTTTAGGATCTGGAGACTTAATTACAAAACACATTGACAACGAAAACTCACATTAACAATAACAAATATGTGCATTAAGTGCCCTTTGCATTGATTTTCCACAACAGTTCGTGATCTTCATCCAAAAGGCTCTGATATTGTGCCAGGTAGTTTTTACACTCTTCCCAGAAGTGAAAATAAACATCAGAGGGTGGATTTTTAAGAATGGACGAGGACCTTCTCACTGTATACAATGAATAGTGACCAATACGGTCGGGAGAGAATCAAGAGTTCGTTCGACCGTGGTGAAAATTGCAGTAACACTGAACACTTCCCTACTTACGTTAGTGCTGTCGGTGAAGTTTTCTCCCCAATATGCGGATCTATGACGTGCACGTGCAGTCTCATTTCGCACTATATTTACCTACTACGGTGGGTGGACACTTGACAGGTCGCCCGCCCAAGTTCCGAACGTCAATATTTAAATTGAAGAGGTAGAACGTACAGACTATTTCCAGACGTCAGACTGTCGCTACACCCGACACAACGCTGGTTTTGACAACAGACACAAAACTGCATACATTTTAACACGTTTATTCATATAACAGCATGCTTACTTCAAAAAACGGCGGCTTCGATGGCGTAGTTGGAAGCATGCTGAGCTTCTATGTCCAAGATCGCGGGTTCAAACCCAGACCTATTGATGTCTTTAGTTAAATCACCAGATAACACTTGGAATACTCTGAATAATATGTTGTTGATGAACAAACTGCAATATAGCCTACATTAGGTAGCCATTACTAACGAACACTATTTTGAACACCAAAGGCACACGAGTAACACAAAACACCAACATTGTAACATGAAATGTTACAGAAGAAGAAAGTTATTGGATAACATCAACACTCTATGTCCAAGATCGCGGGTTCAAACCCAGCCAAAGTCGTCGGATTTTTAAGAGCGTTAAAGTCCCTCAGTATGCCTTCCTTCGGAGGGGAAGTAAAGCCGGCGGGCCCATGTATTAGATTTATGGCATGTAAAAGAACGTTCCACTAACTACAATTGACTGAAGCTAAATTAAGTTCCAACATTCGCCGCAAGGTGCCGGTTGCGGTGGCACCTACTAACCAAGTTCGCAGCTAGGTGTCGTTGACGGTAGCAAAAGTAGGAACTACTTGAAATTGATCGTCTGTAGTCGTTATCTGAATCACAGATAACACACACGAATACAGCCACCACAATTAACACCGGTTATCAGACGGATTCTACTCACACCCAAAACTACACGGGGCTACGTGACCACATTGGCGCAGCCCCTAAACTGAGGTACCAACCACTAACCAACCAGTAGGGATACTTGCACATCCGAAGATGGATTCCTGAACCACAGCTTACATAATTATAATAGGGTGGCTAGTTTAACTTCTGCTTCTCTGCTCTGAGCTAGCAACACTCGGCACCTAATACCGGTCTTCCTTCCAAGTACTAGCCACTCCCAATATTATGTAACTACAGAGACTTCACAGTATTCCGTGCTTAACAATACACGTAAGCCGCTGGCCATTTCATTCCAGGGAAATGCAAATGAGAAGAACAACCATTCAATCGAGGTGTCCCAAATATGCTAATGTGTATGATGAGCTGGTTGATTCTAGTTACTGACTGCACAACAGTGGCAGCCTTTGAGAGGAGGTAAGGGAGGCCTGGCCTCGGTCATTCTCCCTAATACAATTATCAATACTCCGAATTATTCTAGCAGTATTACGGTACATTATTCTCTAGTACCATTAACATTTGTCACAACAAACGCTGGTGCGATCATTATACGTATTCCAAGAGTCGCAATTTGAATTGTTCTTCTTTGCCGCCCAGAAAATTCCACTCGAAGGCCAGGACCTCCTGGCAGGCATCTGTTGTCATGACAACCGTGACGTCAGACCAGAATGCAATAAATTGGAGGTGGCGAAGAGGGAATGTTTAAGACACTAGGAGGAGGCCAGAATACAGAACCTCCTGCCAGGAGTCTGTTGTCATGGAAACCGTGACGTCAGTCCAGTATGCAGTGTTGAAGGCACTAGCAGGAGGCCGGCGAGTTCCAGTGCAGCTCGCACACATACTACAAAAATCACATACATACGAGTTATCAGACAAATTCAACACACACCCTAATACACGGGGCTGATGGCAATTGTCCCAAGATCCCAAAATGAATTAACAATAACAAAACCATTGCGACTGTTAGAGACACCCGGGTGCCGGAATTTTGCTCCGTGTTAGTTAGTTATTGTTTTAAAGGGGCGGAACAGCGAGGTCATCTTCCCCTGACCTTTAACGTGCCAATAAATCTACTGACATGGCTCACTCGCATTTAAGCATCCTCAAATTACAGCTGATTTTGCCAGGATTCGATCCAACAACCTTGGGCACAAACATTGCTACTGAGCCACGCAGCCAGCGAATATAATAACACCAACTCACTCGTCCTTGAACATATTAAATCAGCATTATCAGAGGCCGAGTGCAGGTCTTTCTATTCGACGCCTGTGGGCGACCTGCGCGTCGGGATGAGAGATGGAATGGATGAAGATGAATGAAACTGGGCAAGGATGTGGAAGGAATCGGCCGTGGCCTGTGAGAAGGTACCGTCCCAGTGTTTGACTGGTGTTGAAAATGGGAAATCACGGAAAACCATTTCAAGGACGGCCGACGGTGGGGCTCGAACCCACGCGTCTACCGAGTCAGCAGAGAGCTTGGTCCCATGACCTAACGCTGCGCTTTAGCGAGCTTAACCACTGCTGTCGGTTTAGATGTTAGGTAATACACCGGCATTTGCCAGGAGGCAGTTGGGAATATCTCGGGGAAAACCAAACTCAGAATAGTCGCTGCCAGCGCCGGGAGTCGAACCTACGATCTCCGAACTTGCAGCAGCTGCCCGCGCGGTCTTGGTGTACGATTTGATAAACACGACTACGCTTAGAGGCCGTAGTAGTTAAAAGGGGTGTATAACAACTAGCATTAGTTTTAATAATATTATTTAGTAAATGCTTGCTCGTCGAGCCTCCGTGGTTTGGACGGCAGCACGCTGGTCTCTCACCGTTGGGTCAGTGGTTCAAATCCCGGTCATTCCATGTGAGATTTGTGCTGGACAAAGCGGAGGCAGACAGGTTTTTCTCCGGGTACTTCGGTTTTCCCTGTCACAATTGAATTCCAGCAACACTCTCCACTATCATTTAATTTGATCTGTCATTAACTAATTTCCCCAGGGGAGTGCGACAGGCTTCGGCAGCCGCCACAGTTCATATCCTCGCCTTCATTCATTGTAACGGTAACCTTAGGCTTCGAGATTCGATAATCGAAACATACATTGCGCAACGATGTCAGTTATTGTTACCTAAATATAATACAATAATAAATGTTGGCACTAGGCTATTATGTTGTTAGCTGTTATTTGATTAACATATAAACCTGACCCGGTCGGGCGACTGGAAGCAGGCTGTGGATTTTCAAATGCTTGCTCGTCTTAGGAGATGGGTTCTGTCGTATGTTGGCTACATTCGTCTCTAGTATTTGGTGTACTTGCTGTACAGTTTCAGATGGTCGTTGAACTCGGAAAATGGTGAACATTCTTGAATAAGAAAGGAGAATTCGTAAGTAAAATATTGTCCCTAGAAAGTCAGATTATCATAAGTGACAGTTTTAAGAAAACTACAAGGATAGTAGTTCTATTGAAAGCAGAATTCGAGTGTGAAAATAAATGTGTGGAACGTGGCCGAGGAGAAGGGACTGCACGCCTCAACTGCTATGGTACATCGGAAGTTCGCAATTCGTATGTTGGCAAACGGCGCGGTTGAGAATACAAATTAATTGGTCACGAGTTATCCACCTGGCGGACAATCACTGTAATTGGCCGGTGTAAAGCACGATTGTGCATGAAGAATGAGCCATTCAGCTGCTCCACGGGACTACTTTGTGTGTTCACCACATCCTTTCTCCAGTCCTCTGTATTCATAATAAACCTTCACTGAGCATTCTGAACTGCTGTGCCAAAGATCGCGGGTTCAAACCCGGCCGAAGTCGTCGGATTTTTTTAAAGCGTTAAAATCCTTCAGTATGCCTTCCTTCGGAGGGGAAGTAAAGCTGGCGGGCCCATGTCATAGATTTATGGCATGTAAAAGATCCTTGCACTAACTAAACTTGCGTGAAGCTAAATTTCTGGGTTAGATTTCGTTGAAACGCTCTATCCCAGTTCTAACGTTTATCACTAGGTGTCAAGTGACATTCGATAGCGGTAGCAAAAGTTGGAACTACTTGAAATTGACACCATTGGTGTTCGCTTGAAGCAGCTACAGCTTCTGGCGAGCCGAACATGTCGCGGACACTCCCGGCACTAAAAGCCATACGATAAATAAATTATAATAATTCAGGTGGTTTCATATAGGAGCCTGGGCATTGTAGTCATCAGCCCCATGTACTTGTTCCTGACTGCGTGGTGCAGCAGTAATATTCTCGCCTGCTGTTCCCAAGGTTGCAGGATCAAATCCTGGCGCAGTCATTTGGCATGTGAGGGTGAATAAATGTCAGTAGATTTACTGGCACGTTAAAGATGCCCTTCGTCGCAAACTTCCTACACTCCGACGTCTCTAAATGCCTCGGTAGTTAAAAGGGACGTAAACCCAATAGCATTATTATTATCATCAATATCTCCGCTCCACTGTATAACTTACGTGATATCGGATAGAACACATTTCCTCGAAACACTTCATTGGCAGCCATTTTTTCAGCACATCTGTCAGCCCTTACAAGCAGGCTAGGATATGGTGGTTTTTGTTTTTATGGTCAATTCTTTTAGGGACTTGGGACGTGTTCATCATCATCTCCGTGTAGTTGGGTGTGGGCTGATCGTGTCTGATGACCTGTATTTATGTGATGACTGTAGTTGTGAGTGTAGCTGTAGTAGAAATAGGGATGGGGTAGGCGCCCAGAGACTTGCAGTAAGGTACTATCCCAGCATTTTCTTGGAGGGAGTGTAGAAAAACCGGGGGGAAAGCCACACTGAGGATAGCCACTGTCAGCGCTGGGACTCAAACCTGCGATCTCCGTACTTGCTGCAGCTGTCCTCGCGGCCGTGGTGCACGATTTAACGAGCGAGTTGGATTCCTGGCTCTGACATGAAATTTAATCCCTGGTCTGAGAACTGTAACGGGGTATGATTCCCTTCTCGACCATCCTAGACGTGGCTTTTCGTGTGTTCTCCCATTTCTACACCAGGCGAATGCCGGGATGGTTCATAACGTGTCGCCTCCATCCCAATCCTTGCCTCAATTACTAATACAGACACCTCAATAACACAGGATATCGGTCAAATTTACTACACTCCCAACAATTAGTTATCCCCATAAACTTACTGTATGAAACAGTCAACGATGGCATGTCATAGTTATTCATGAATATTTAAATTATTATTGCAACTTACTCTCTAGAAAAAGAAAACCATCCCTCGGGATATCACAACTAATGGGACGAGGGTTTGCGACCACACTACTCCAGCTGAGTCGGGAATTCTCTGACATTTATCCTGTCGACCTTCCTCGGTCAATTCTTTTTCTCTTCCTTCCCCAACGGTATTAAGAGTATTCTAGGGCTATACCTCCAGTCCCCTCAAGACCTAGTCTGTGAATATCTTTTTAGTGGTATTTAGAATGATAGGCAGAGTAGTTCAGTACACATTTGATGATATATTACATTTTGTTCTGTACAAACCTTGTTTGAGCGGCAAAAGAGCACCCGAGTAATTAGATTTTATGGCAACACTGTTTCAAAGGCAATAAAAGTGAACACAAGTTGAGTAAAGGGTGCAAACTAATTATGTTAAATGTATATAGGCTAGCAGGTTGGGGGATGACAATCTTGAGTTTCCATACTGGAAACACAAGAAGGGACAGAGAGGGGAGATGCGGGGAGGGATATTTTCCTCAGGAATTCACCTGACGTTTGGTATAGATGTCTTCGATTTTCTCGCCTTTATTGGTCCTTGCATTTCTTTCCTGATGCTCTCAATCTTTAAGGAGGCAGACCTGATTATTTCGGGTAATTTATGCATATGTATTTATTTATTTCCATGCTGTCTGCTAGTTACAGTAAGAGGATCTAAAGACGCAAGGCGCGAGTAGGCCACCACGTACGGTGAAGCCTGAATATGTACCCTGACGACTCGGAGGATTCCTGCTGTGGGTCCGTTTTCCCCCCTTTACCAGTGATTTTAGACGTGCCTTTCATGGCTCTACCTCATTCCCAGCTATCACTGGCAGTAATAGTAGTTTTCATAGTATATTCATCTTCACTGTCATATTTGCCATTGGGGACAGATGACTTAGATCTTGAGTCTCTGAAAGCAACAATTGCCACCGCCACCACCAACATAATGTTGTTGTTGCTTATTTTAGGGTGCGCCATCGTGGTAATATATCCCCGTGTATTTTGGGTGTGTGATGAATTTGAGCAATAAACCTGCGTTATTGTGATGGCTGTACTAGACTGCGTATTTGTAAATTTGGAGATAGGATTGGGAAGGAGGCGGTCATGACTTTAAGTTATGAGTCTTCCTAACATTTGCTTGGAGTAGAGTGGGAAACTACGGAAAACCACTTCCAGGATGGCTGAGGTGGGAATCGAACCCACCTCTTCTCGATTTTGCCTCACGAGGCCGAATATACCCCCTTGCAGCCCTCACACCAGAATTAAAATTTCATGGCACAGCCGGGAATCGCACCCGGATCTCCGGGGCGACAGACCACACAAAACAAAACGGTGGGCAAAAAAAATATATATATATACGGCATATATAACTCTCAAACCACCCTGGCTTCACCCGGGATTTTTAACGGTTTATCCAGCGTATGTTTAAAAGGCGAACGGACGGCAGGTCCCTAACGCAATTCAGAAAAGCCGAGGTGAACAGCGAAACTCCCAACACATATACTCTTCTTCTCGAGTCGACTCGATAGTTCGAAGCTGGCCGACGCTGGGGTGATAGGCTCGCTCCGAAGCTAGTAATTTTAATTTCCACTGAATGGAGATTGTTGGAAAAAATGAAAACGTAAAATCGGCGATGTATTACAGATAGAGATATGCTGTCCTGGACTTTTTTTGTAGAACTCTTCATGCTGAACAATTCTTACACACATATTATATATATATATATATACGGTATATTTTTATCGGCTTACCCAGCGTAAGCTTAAAAACCCACGGACGGCAGGTTTTTCTTCGACTTGATTCACTGAAATCGCCACTGCTCGGCTTCCTTTGGTCATAAATGAATGGTTTTCTACAGACACCTTCCTTGAGAAATCCTTTACAGAATGGTGAAAACCGCATCAAAATCCATCCAGTGGTTCTCGATATTACCCATTACATCCAAGAATCGAGGACTACGTTTGATACTATGCAGAGATTATAAAAAGAAGGTGCGAGTGTCCACTGACTTCAGTAGGCTAACGTAATACTAATTATTTTTAATATATTGTATTGTTTGTTAATCTGTATAAATAGTAATTCTGTTCGCAGGCTGAAGGAGAGTCACAGAAGAAGGAGTGCCACTGAAGAGGCATGTATTCCAAGAAGGGCCTGCAGGAGAACTTCACACTTAACCTCGAAGAGGAAGCCCCCGGCGAGATGATGACCTACCTACAAGACTGGAATGTAGCTCTACTGGAAGTGTGGGTCGGAGCGGGGAGGAATACTGAGTGAAACAAGACACCTCGGTGTTTATAAAGCCAGCTCACACAAACAAACAGTGATGTTTAACAATAATATTGATGGTTATGATTATGCTTATTACTGGCCATAATTAGAGTCCCAAATTTTTGGTTTTAACGATATACGAGAAATATTTCAGCAAACATATATGTTATCAGATGTTTTGGAAAAGTCATATATTTTCCTTTGCCACTATTTTCATGCCCGATTGGTTTCTGATGCAAATCAAGTGATTATCGCCACAATACAGTGGCATTTATTTGTCATAAAAATGCATATTCGAACATTTTTTTACCATTAGGTCATATTGTGAGCATTTTTTTTTTTTTGCAAGAACGTCATATTTCGGTAGCTGTAGGTGCGCAATCATCCTCTCAACTTACTGAACGGGAACTGGTGTTTATTCAGAAATTAATATGAAAATAGGAATACATAATTTAGTTAACAATTTAATCTCGAAGGGATTGTCGCTTGGATTTATAATTAAAAACAAGTAGTTCCGCGAGGAACTATACAGCCTATTTTCATATAACCGACTTATGTTAATTGCCACTATCAACATACAAAATTTCAGTTTGATTGCTGTAATAGATTCGTAGATACTGAGAACCGACTAAATATTTCGGATGGTCGTCATGTTGCATTTTATATATGTAGGTCCTAGAGTTATGTACCGTTACATGAAGATTATTGTGTACGTCTAGCGTTCAAACTTCAATCGCATGATTAGGACACAAGAAGTAACAAGGAGATTTTAAAATTTCGCACAGCTGCCATCTTGTGGTTATGGAAACAATTGAAATAAATTAGACGCCAGTGGATTAACATTCGTATAAGGATTTACTGTACCAAGTTTCACTGCACTCGGATGGTTAAATTGCGAGAAACGTCCATGTGAATATTTATAATTCGCGTCGCCACCATGTTGGATTTGTGCTCACCAGGTTAATTAAAGTCTTAGAGGTGAACTTAAGTTCATACCCCCATGAACATAAAAAATTCAGTTTGATTGCTATAATAGATTCGTAGATATTCAGAGCCGTCTAAATATTTCGGATGGTCGCCATGTTGGATTGTTAAATGTATAGGCCATAGAGTCATGTGCCATTAAAGGAAAATTATTGCGTAGGTTCATTATTCAAACTTTCACTTCGATCGCATGATTACGACACAAGAAATAAAAACTTAATTTTAAAATTCGCACAGCCGCCATCTTGAGGTTATGTAAACAATTGTACTAAATTAGATACCAGTGCATTATAATGTGTATAAACATTTCCTGTACCAGATTTCATTGCGTTTGGAACATTAAATCGCGAGAAAGGTCTATTTAAAATTTTCTAATTCGCTTGGCCGCCATGTTCGTTTTGTATTTAACCGGTTTTTGAAAGTCTTACAGATGAACTTCCAGTAGTGCCCTTCTATCTCCGTACAAAATTTCAGGGTGATACCGCTAATAGTTTCAGAGATATAGAATGCCGGTGAAATATTTCGCACATCCGCCATCTTGTGGTTATGTAAACGAAGTTAGATGTCGGTGCATTACAATGTGTATAAACTTATATTGTACCAAGTTTTATTGCGTTTGGTTGGTTAAATCGCGAGAAACGTCTATTTAAAAGTCGCAAATTCGCGTGGCCGCCATGTTGGTTTTGTAGTTACCAGTTTTTCAAAAGTCACATAGGTGAACTTCTAGTAGTTCCCTTTATCACCGTAAAATATTCCAGGGTGATAACGGGAGCAGTTTCGGAGATATTGAATGCTGGTGAAATATTTCACACAGTCGCCATGTTGGATTGGTGAGACGTAACAAAATTTGAAGGGCACGGTCGGGGTCGTCCTAAATAGTGCTATGAACTTACCGAGTTTCATTGAAATCGCTCCAGCCGTTTAGAAGTTATTAGGGGACACACACTCACACCTCACTCTCACACACACACACACACACACGGATAAAAGGAGATCTCATAAGCCTATTTTTTCAATGCCTTTATTTTAATACATAATTATACATTTCCCCCAGCCATTCATCTTGCAAGTTTCAAAAGCAACCTTGCATTCCAACCTCGATATCTCGAATCGGTAGTGGACGTCAAAATATAATTGACATATCAAAAAATCGAGTTATGGAAATGCGTAGAAAAAAGTTGTAATTTGTGATATAACTTACTGATCACAAAATATATGGCTTTCCGACATCATGGTAATGTGACTCAATGTGTGAATGTGGAATCGGTCTGATAAACTGGGTTAGTGTAATGACTGTAGTAGACTAGTGTGTGTATATTCGAATATAGTTTTCTAAGAATATGCAATAAAAATGGATGTTCGTAATGATGACAGCTTTATTACATTATCTAAGTATAGAAATTGCAGACCGTTGACTCAACTGCAGTAATCGGTACAACATCCAAATGAGACAAGTTGCACTGCCAAAAACGTTCGAGATAAAGCACGAAATTAAGTAAAATAGAAAAAAATACATGTGAGTCATGTACTTATTCATAGTCTTTGAGTGGCGAAGGTAGGACTCTCAGCCATCTCTTACCCTTAACCACATATTGTGCATGTGGATATAAAGTTAACATGAAGAAGCATTAAAATATTTACAATTAAATTACACTACATTACACTTTTCACAAACAAAACACTAATTTGCATTAATTACCATTTCAATATCGAAACACAATTACACACTCATACACACAAATCAGTCAGCAGTCCTCATTAGGTGGTCGTGGCATACTGTTTTGAATTTCTTCAGTTGGGTGACATTCCTGACATTGACTGGTAGGGAATTCCTCAGTCTTGGACCCGTGACCACAAATGATTTGTTAAAGCAGGGACGTTGGTGCAAGGGAATAGCAAATGAGGATGTTCGAGAAATAATTACATAATTAGTATAGTTCTTGCACTTCCCTCGTGCGGCTCACCTTTGAAATCTAACTGGACGGATACTAACATTCCAGGCTGTCTTGGAGCGCGAGGCACAGCGTTGACGACTTTCCACCGTAGCCACTGATAGCAAGCAGCGAGACTGGACAGAAGTACGTGCATATGTGGGACATCTGATACCGGTGTGTCACGCGAGCTGGTCACCAGAGTGGGACTTTGGAGTCCACGTGGAGTGATAGAGGAAGCATTCTATTGGTCAGTAGCGAACAATGCTTATTGTCGGCGCGTGCTACTGCCTAACGTTTGAGTCGCCGCTTGTTAACGAGAAAAGTGAGAGAACTACTGCTCGTGTCCAAGCTCTGTGAACTTGCGGGGTGAGGGGAAAGGGCAGGGAAGGTCAGGCGCGAAGAGAAGGATCTGTCAACAGCCCGCCGTGATATGTGGTATTCCTTTCTATTCCAATACTGCTAACATAGGGTCGTTGCTCAAACCACTGTGGTGTTGCGAATGAGTGAGCGAGTCACCGACCAATGTACATGGGTCGGTATGTAATTGTATTTGGTTCTGTTACTACGCACGTACCGGGAAACTTCATCACTCGTCACCAGCACTTCTCATAGTCCGCGATCCACATTCCTCTCAGGTTCACGCAGCTTAGACCCGAGCAGTACACGAGTTATCGAAAATTCGAATCGACATATCGAGGTTCGAATGGTGAATCTCCCACAGTAGCTGCCAAGTTTCAAATGGCTCCACGCGCATTACTCCAACCTTGTTGCTATTTACCAGCAGCTGTGTTGTAACCTGGAAAGACTATCATTAGCCACAACTACGCGTGTAATGAAGACTTGTTGTACTTGACTGACAACTTAAAGAGCAGGCTGCTTCAATCAGCCTAAGTCGTAAAGCTATAATCATGGTTTCCACACTCAAGCAGACATAGCTTGAGATTTCAAAGCTGCTAGCAATACGTTAAGATATTTATGACCAGTGCAATAAGTGTCTGTATCACTATAAATACATAATAAGGTGAAACAACACCTTGTATTTCACCATGGCCTCCTCGATTACCCTACTATGACACTAGGCCAGGCAGTGAAATTTAAATGAGAAGGCCGTGGAACTCAGCGAATCTAATTATCTAATTGGTCAAACAACTGTTTCTTGAGCTCTGATTGGTGGGAGAAACTGTTTCATAATGAACAAATAGTTCCGTGAAGAACTATACAGCCTATTTTCATATATCCTACGTATGTTAATTGCCTCACATACAAAATTTCAGTTTGGTTGACAAAGCGGAGGCAGACAGGTTTTTCTCCGGGTACTCCGGTTTTCCCTGTCAACATTTCATTCCAGCAACACTCCACTATCATTTCATTTCATCTGTCATTCATTTAATCATTGCCCCAGAGGAGTGCGTCAGGCCTCGGCAGCCGGCACAGTCGATATCCTCGCCGCTAGATGGGGGCTTCATTCATTCCATTCCTGACCCGGTCGGAGACTGGAAGCAGGCTGTGGATTTTCATCTTCAACACCAACCATGTTAAATGATCCAAATTAGAACTCCGGTTCCTCAGGAATGATGGGACGAATTTCGGTGAAGTATGCATTCTTGATTAAAACAAATAACTGTTAAAGGTATTTGTGTACACACTCTACCCATAAACCGAATATCGTGAGAATGTTTCATATTATGAATTACAGAACCTGCACATAGCCTACAAACAATAATGCCTTAAATACAGCAAGCATTAGTTATTAATGAACAAATTCAAAATCTTAAATACTGGGAATAAAACAATCATTTGGATCTTACTAGGAGACCTGTGCGAGCAATCTCTCATATTCATTATCCAACCACCCACCCGGCTTTACTGTTATGCGGGCTTCTATAAATATGTTCATTTGTTTAAACACACTTTTTAAACAAATAAAATATATTTCCGTTGACTTTTCAAGAAATGCAAGATATTTCCTGTACTATTGAGACGATTTGGAGGATTTTGGTACAAACAACTCCTTCTAACTCCCTCTGGTGTAGGAGCTTGAGCTTTGTGAAACATACACCTTAGCGTATTATATAATACCATTAAAGTCGGCTTCGGTGGCGTAGTGGGTAGCATCCTGAACTGCTATGACCAAGATCGCGGATGAAACCCGGCCAAAGCAGTCGGATTTTTAAGAGCGTTAAAATCCTTCAATATGCCTTCCTTCAAAGGGGAAGTAAACCGTCGCGCCTAAATCACAAATTTATGGCATGATAAAGAACCTGCCACTACGATTGGTAGTGTGTAGCTAAATTTGTAGGTTATTTGGTTTAGAAACGCTCTATCAAGATCCAACGTTCGTTGCTGGGTGACAGTGACAGTGGCGTCTGGGAGTCAAAGTTGGAACTACTTGAAATTGAACTTGCCCAGTTTCATTAATCTTCATTCATTTCATCTCTTCTTAGCTCCTCTCATGAGGTAGGCATCAGGAAGGGCACCCGGCCGTAAAAACCATCCGCCACATAGAATCGCATCTCATCCCCGACCCCGTTGGAAACGGGATTAATAAGGGGTAGACATACATATATTTAGATCTTATTACAGGCGTAACACACAGAAATGTACATGTAAAATATGTAAATAATAAATTTTGACCGCGATGTCCGAGCCCCTAAAATAAGCAACAACAAACAAGCAATCAATCAAGAAATTTAAGTCTTGTTAGATGTCGGCAATGGTCTGCAGCGGTACCCATTGTTACAGTGACTTGGAGCTCACTACCGCTACCAGGCATCGAACCTGACACCTTGACCATTAGACTCAGCGAGCAGTTACTGACCTACTATAGGCTAAGTTGAGAAAGTCGCGGAACGAATACTTCCTGTGTTCACTTCCTCAGGTCTTTAGATCAAGGACAACCACAACACTTACATTACGCAAGACAGCCAAGATCCTGCAATTACTCCGCACATTTACAGGGAAGAATGCTGCTCTCTAACAACTCGAATTGATGTTAATATTCAGAATCCCTGTGCTATCAAACCATTACACCAAAGGTCATAAGGCTTTCAAGACCTTAGTCTGTTCCTCATGCCGGGCCTATGGGTTCCATCCTAGGCTCCATCACGGATTTTTGAAACTGACGTAAGGTCTGGAAGGTCTCCACTCAGCCTCGTGTGGGCAGTCGAGTAGCTACCTGATAAGAAAGGTAGCGCCCCGGTCAAGAAATCCAAGACTATAGGGCCCCTTCAGACGTGGCCACTCAGCAACGCTGCTTCGTGGCACGTTGGTAGCGCCACCAAGAAATTCTTACAAGCGTTGGTGACGCTTCAACTACGCAAAAGTGGCCCTGCCCTGTGTCCTGGAGAACTCGTCAGTCTTCCAGTGATCATGCACGGAGAACGAGATTTAATTTTGGCCATGCGATCCTCATACGGAGGACACATTGATGTAGAAAAAGAAGATTCTGGGCCCATCCACTCGTATTGAAAAGACAGAATCGAGGACTGTTTCACATTTTATTTGACGATTTACAATGGGATCAAGGAAAGTTATTCGCTTACTTTCGCAAGTCTAAAAGGTCGTATTAAGACCTTCTAGATGGAATCAGCAATGGAATCCGGAAAAAATCTCCGTCATGAGGCAGCCCATTCCATCAGAAGACATTAAGGTAAAGTATAAATTCAATATTTTCAGATCTTCAATTTTAATTAATTAATTAATTACAAATACGGACAAATTGTGCAAATTACGAAAGATACAATAACTTGTGTATTCATCAATTTGTGCAGAAGTCTACGATGGATTTTCCACATTTTGTGCAGTTAATCACATGGTAGCGTTCACATTTCTGGTCACAAAATTCACAGATGCACATCAGGTTGGGTTCGTGGAAGCATTCCGTCTTACACATGAAGTGGTGGTAGCCATGCACAGCTAGTGAGTTGGCAAAATGTCGTAAGTCTTGGGTCACTTCTGTCCAGGCTCTATTTGTCGTGGCCTCTGTTATGGATGTTAAAAAAAGATACGAGCCTTACAGTAGTCGCATTTGATGTGTAACATCTGACATGTTATCTCTATACATGTATATATAAAAATGAAAGTTTGTATGTTTTTTCTGAATTTCCAAGGAAATTTGCGTTATTTGCACGTTTTAGACTGTTTTATGACGGACGCGCGCAAAAATATTTTTTTTTGTCTGTCTGTCTGTTTGTGGACAATTTTGTGTCCTTATAACTTGAGAACGGCTGGGTGGATTAACGTAAAATTTGATACAGATATCCATCAGAAGCACCACACTAATCATTGATGTAACTCATCTCCGTATCTCTCATAAACGGGGGCCTACCCCCTTAAAATACATGCTGAAATAGGCGTAGAAGGACGAGATAAAGCTTATTTTCAACCCCTCGATGTGAGAAACAAAACTCGGGGAAGGACCCCGAAAACCACATTTTAAGGCCCTAAAACCAACAGTTTTTGAGATATTCCCAGAAAACTAATTTCATTTAATAATCTAATGAAAGAATGCAAGCTGGTAACCATGGCAACTAAATCTCAGAGGACCATCTATTTCTGTAAGACGCAATGCAATTCCATTTATTACCTTACTGTGAAGTTTGCAAACGGCTATAAGGTTATCACGGGACCAAATTAGGCGGTAAAATTCATCAATACGTATAATGAGCTTAAGGGGGTCAAGGGGTACACTAGAATATTGTCACGCGATTTTCACATGCGGGTGTGGTACGGAAGGTCTTTCATATCCCTATCCTTATATTGTATTTATTATATTATCATTATTATTATTATTATTATTAGTATTATTATATTTTGGCATACAATGACGAGACAAAGATCATTCTTAGCCCCTCGGTGGCAGAAACAAAACACGAGGGTTCCCGAAAACTACATTTTAAGGCTCTAAAACCAACAGTTTCTGAGATATTCCCAGAAAACTAATTTAATTTAATAAACTAATGAAGGAATGCAAGCCGGCAACCATGCCAACAGGTTCTCAAGAGAAGACATCCAACGTTCCATCTATTTCTGTAAAAATCAATGCCACTCCACTTATTACATTTCTGTGAAAGTTTGCAAATGGCTATAAGGTTATCACGGAACCAACTTAGACTGTAAAATTCATCAATGCGCATAAGGGGGTCAAGGGGTACCCTAGAATTTTTTGACGTGATTTACACGTGTGGTATGTCGTACAGAATTGTATCTCCAAACGGCAACATTATTTTCAAAAAATACTCAATTGAAATAGTATTTTTTGCGGCTATTAGGAATTTGGGCCATTGGAGGCTAAAAAACCTGAATATCCATGCACCACAAGCCTTTATAATTTGTTAAAGGTGTCTTCCTGTGGATGGGGACTTTACACAACGGTGAGGGTCAGTCTTTAGGTGAGGTGTATTGCGTTTCGTCTACGAGGTTTTCAATTTTATTTTCACGTCAGGAAGTACACGTTAGGTGAATTTAGATTGAGCTCATTCTAACTTTTTTTTTCGACAAACAGGTTCATCGTAGGGATGATTTTGTTTGAAACTGTGTGGTTGATATATCCATATTCGGACTTCTGGGTGATATGTTGTAGGTTGGTTGGTGGTTCCTCAGGTTAGAAGCTGCAACAACGCGTTCACGTAGCCTCGTGTGTGTAGAATCTGTCTGCTAACCGGTGTTAATTGTGATGGCTGTATTAGTGTGTGTTATCTGTATTTCAGGTAAGGACTGCAGACGATCAATTTCCAGTAGTTCCTACTGTTGCTACCAAATGCTACCGTCAACGACACCTAGCTGTGACTTGGCTACTAGATGCCACCGCAACCGGCAAACTTTGAAACTATTAGAGCGTTAATCAAATCTAACCTACAAATTTAGCTTCACACAATTGTAGTTAGTGGAAGGTTCTATTACACGCCATAAATCTATGACATGGGATCGCCGGCTTTACTTCCCCTCCGAAGTAAGGCATACTTAGGGATTTTCGGCCTTTCTGTGTATCTTTATGTACGCCTATAACTCGTGTTCGAATGTTTGGAGCATCATAAAATTACGTATCCATGAGAGTCAATACACCAATCATTTATAAAACTCTTCACCGTACTTCTCATAGAAGGATTGGTATAGGAAGAAATGAAAATTAAAATCCACAGCCTGCGTCCAGTCTCCGACCGGGTCAGGAATGGAATGAATGAAGCCCCCATCTAGCGGCGAGGATATGAACTGTGCCGGCTGCCGAGGCCTGACGCACTCCTCTGGGGCAATGATTAAATGAATGACAGATGAAATGAAATGATAGTGGAGAGTGTTGCTGGAAGGAAATTTTGACAGGGAAAACCGGAGTACCCGGAGAAAAACCTGTCGGCCTCCGTTCTGTCCAGCACAGATCTCACATGGAGTGACCGGGATTTGAACCACGGGCCCAGCGGTGAGAGGCCGGCGTGCTGCCGCCTAAGCCACGGAGGCTTTGTAGAAACTTTTCAAAATACATGCTACAATAGGCGAAATATAAAAATTATCCTAGAACAGCCTGTTCCAAATCCACGAGTTTGAGTATGCGTACACGCGAGTACTCAGCAGTGATGCTCAGAGCACGGCTGGGGAGGGACTGGGGGTGATAGCCAATACGTCACTGGGCGAAGGTCATAATACAAGTGCATGCGCTTCCTGCCAGTCTTGAGGTATTCACCGCGCAGTGACGGCAGCCCACACGGCAGAGCTGTATTGCATGTTGCAGGTTTACTCACGCAACGCGGCGAGTAATCGACTGGTCACTGGCGAGCTGCTCGCCTGGAACAGCCTGTTCTAGAAGGACGACCAAAGCATATGTTGCGCTTCTCAATGTGAGGCACAAAATTCGGGATTCTATAAAGAGTCTCCGAAAACCACATTTTAAGGCCCTTAAATTAACAGTGCGTGTGATATTCCCAGAATACTAACTTCGCTCTGATAAACATATGAAGGAATAACAAGCCCCTAACCATTGCACAGTGGGTCAAAATCGAAATCTAGGAGGACAAAATTATTTATTTTCATAATTAAAAAATCAAAATGTATTACCTCTACAGCATTCTCATATAATTGCCGCTCACTATTCTGGGATATAAACGCATCTTAGTGTAAATCTGTCACCATTGTTTGAGCAGTCTGAATTGGAGGGTGAATGTAAGTGGCTGTGGTTTGGTTGTCTTTGTGGTTAGTGGGATGCTTTAAGATGGAAAATGCATCTGAAGGTATGAACTTTGTAACGCGTTTCAGTTATTAATGGGCCTAATTGTTACGTAATTTTAGCTATATTTGCATTATATAATATTTAACTTTTTTTTAGTTATAATTTCACTTAGAGTTTTAGTATGTCGCGTCACTCTGCGTCACTTTCTACTTAATGTTAAAATGTAGATAAAGTCTTGTAGTTTACGCCTGTTATAAGATGGTTTGCATCTTTTTGCAACTTACTTAGTTATTTTACGTTTTAGAAGATGCCGCGCAACCAGTTATCACACGTTTACAACTGTTTGAAGCACTCGGTTCGACGATTATGTCAAAATTGGAACTTTGTGACTTTGTTAAAAGTAAATTAGGGGTAAAAAATTGTTCTGAAGGGATAACTGAATGCTCTATCCAACTCCTAGTCATAGTCAATTTCTTGTATGTGTAGACGTAGCTTAAAAACGGTCTTAACTGATGTTTATTATGAAGTAAACAAATTATATACTTTGCATTCACTCTAAATTCATGATTAAAACGTAAAAATAATTTTGTCCCCCTAGATTTCGATTTTCACCCACTGTGCATTGCAACAGTTGCTCAATTGATAACGTCTGGTTATTAATACCGAAGACCGTTCGAAGAGCGGGTACTTCTGCTAGTCCTACTATGAAATTGAGATGAAATATATGTGAAGTCAATTTTTTTCGGCTGTACTTCAGTTTTTAATCCTTTCTCACGTTTCTTTTGTCGATAATTTCGCATACATTCTGCTCTGGATTTACCCATATCTGCAAATCACAAAATCATGAAAAAAGGGCCGTCACCCCGAGTCCTACAACACCTCATCCCTGGCATTACTGGTTCGCGAAATATTAAAAAGTCTATGACCTATTCGTTTTTAGTCCTTTGGTTAAATTAAGAGGGGGATAGAAAAAGGGAGGCGTACCCCGACTCCTAGGACACCTCATACAAGTCCCTAGCATTATTGGTACGCGAAAGATTAAAAAGCCGATGACCCTTTAGTTCAGGGTCCTTTGGTTAAATTAAGAGGTGGATAGAAAAACAGGGGGAGAGGGGGGGGGGGGGGTGGTCACCCTGACTCCAAGGACACCTCGTACCGGTCCCTAGCATTATTGGTTCGCGAGATAGTAAAAAGCCGGTGACCTATTAGTTTTGGGTCCTTTGGTTAAATTAAGGGGGCAATAGGAAAACGGGATGTGTCACCCCGTGTCCTAGGACACCCCTAGCTAAGAAGAAATGTAAAATTGTAGAAAACTCTAGTACCAAATCCTGACCAGAGCGCATGCGCGAGGTACGTCGTGGTACCAATCTCTGCCACCGCGCGCGCTCATTGTTTCGTGTTACATATTTCCATCCCTTTTCCAAAATCACTCCCACAAAAACATGAAGGATTCCGTCGTGTTATTACCATCGGTAAGTTCCAATTAACTTAATATTATTTCTGCACATGCTATGACATTTTGATGGCTCAGCGATTATGCAAGTCTCGTCCGGGCGTCTTGTGTCTGGCGGGAGCGCAAACCACTTGTTAACAGTGAACTCTGTTGGTCATTGATATAATTACTTGTAAACCTCCAGTGCCAAATCCTGACTGGTGAGCATGCGCGAGGTACGTCGTGGTACCAATGATTTATAGTAGGAATATCTTTAATGGGGCCTCCAAACCTTGAAGTAAACCGTATGCGATATACATTCCACAGCATAAGTATGAAGATTTAATAAATCATAATTGTTTTCAGCAAATATGATATAATGAATATTTTCACACCAAAGAACGACAACTTGAAGATGATTTAATGTAGGAATATCTTTAATGGGGCCTCCAAACCTTGAAGCAAACCGTATGCGATATACATTCCACATAGGGCTGTATGTTGGCCGACAGTACCTCGAATGCCTAGTCTACATTAAATAAGAATACAGCAAAAGTATGAAGATTTAATAAATCATAATTGTTTTCAGCAAATATGATATAATGATTATTTTCACACCAAAGAACGACAACTTGAAGATGATTTATTGTAGGAATATCTTTAATGGGGCCTCCAAACCTTGAAGTAAACCGTGTGTGATAAACATTCCGCATAGGGTTGTATGTTGGCCGACAGTACGTCGTGGTACCAATCTTCGCCACCGCGCGCACTCAATGTTTCCTCTTACGCATTTCCGTCCCTTTTCCAAAATAACTCCCACAAAACCACAAATACACATTTCCGTCCCTTTTCCAAAATCACTCCCACAAACAATATCCAGCAACCGAGTGGAAAGATGTTACACATCAAAAATGACAAATAACAGAACTCTACTGTTGAGGTCACAGATTTTAAATCGTATCACTAACATTGCATAGGAAAAGTCTTCTACCGTAAATGGAACCTATTCGGTTTTAAAGAACACACAAGTCAAGAATATTGATAGGCCCGCCTACATAGGCTATACATTGGGGTAAGAAGAGGGCGATCCAAAGATTCGCCCGTTAGTACCATTACTTAAGCGCCACTAAACTAGTGGCGTGGCTGCAGCATCGACTGAAACCAATGTTCCCGATACCGCGAAGAGCAACGCTACTTTTTGTGGCTGTGTGTGAAAGCTCTCATTTATCTACAGCATTCATGAACGAAAGCTGATGATGATGATAATTATTGTTTTAAGGGGCCTAACATCTAGGTTATCGGCCCCTAATGGTCTGGGTGATAGCGAAAATGTCAACGAAGTGGAAACCAGAGAAAGAAAATACTTACAGAAGGGAACTCAGATTGAAATTACTCACAAAACAGAGAGCAATAATACTTACAGAAAGGAATTTAGAACGAAAATACTCACAAAAGGATTGGTTTAAAAAAAATACGCACAAAATGTAGGTGAAGTTCAAAATACGTACAAAATGCAATGTACAGTCGAAATACTTACAAAATTCGAGTGAAATTAAAAATACTTACAAAATGCAATTGAAATTGAAAATGCTTACAAAATGCAATTGAAATTGAAAATGCTTACAAAATGTATGGTAGATTCAAACTACTCAATTGGATGGACAATACTTACAAAATGCAATTTAGATTGAAAATACTTACAAAATGTAATTTAGATTCAAAATACCCACAAAATGCAATTGAGAATCAAAGTACTTGCAAAAAGCGGTTTAGGTTGAAAATACAAAATGCAATTGATATTCAAAATACTCACAATTGTCCCAGACCCTATATTGAAAGACTTACTAAAAAGCAATTTAGATTGTCAATCCTTACAAAATGCAATTGAGGTTGAAAACACTCACAAAATGCAATTTACATCGAAAAGACTTACAAAATGCAACGGAGATTGAAAACGCCTACAAAATGGAGGGTAGATGCAAAAAAACTACTTGGAATTTAGATACACAGGGTGCCAATTAACAAAAACAGTGCGGGAATTAGAAAGAGAAAAGGAAATATAATGAAAAGAAAACAACATGTCTGACCTCTCGAAGAAGGAGAGATCAAGAAAGATGAGACAAGGGCCAATTAAGGCGGGAAAGTGAAAGACTCCCTCGGCCTCGGATATCCTAATACCGTCGGGGTCGTAAAAGAACCAGAGTTGACCAAGGGAGGTCGACAGGAAAAAAGACGGAGAGGAGCCCGGCACAAGTAAGTGGAAGCAATGCCGGACTCAGCTGGGGTCCCGTGGTCGCCAACCCACGTCCTACAAGATTTGATCCCCTGGGGAAATGAACGAAAGCGCTTCTAACGGCCGAGTAGGCATGTCGCGCTGACCACAAGTCACCCCACAATCTGCAGGCCAAATGGCTAAGCAGAAGTCGTTTGGTAGGCTAAGGGCCTTCGTGGACTGTGAATAACAGGGAATAACAAGTTTGTTTCTTTCATTATTCTTCAATCAGGCTGTGTGCCTTTATTGTAAGATAATTTGGGAAGGTCAAAACTTGACTGTGAAGACACTGTATTTATGTTCTGCTCCCCGAACTATTTATTTATAAATAAACCTAGTTGTTATTATTTTCCTTCTGTGTTCATCTCTATGACCTGCTGCGTTGAGATCATTCCGGAAACACTTTCATGTTCGTCAAACTTGAACTTTTAAAGCGTTTTTTTTCATACGTTCTCTACAGTATTCTTCTTAAAAAAAGGGGGAGTTCTCAACTGTCATTTCAATCACATTTCTTTAAATTTTGCAATTGTTGTTCGCGTGAGAAGCAAACTGGTGGAAGAGAGCCGTACCCTGGACCACCAATGACGTCCTCTCCCGATACCAGCCACGTTTAACACATTAATAGGTTGTTGTAAAGTTCATACAGGAGAGACCATGAGCTATCGCTATAAATAGAGACTCCGTAATGCATATTGTAAGAACATTACCTCATAAAGAAGACCGTTCGTAACCGACAATTAACTCTCCATTCAAATCGCAGCAGAAACCTGATTGGCGGAGGCGGGGGATTCTATTCGCTGGATGTTAATGTCAGCTTATTTAAAATACTGTAATCTTTCAGTCTGTGCGTTCAGAAATTTGGCCGAAAACTTTTGTATGAATCTCGGGCGAGGTGTACACGTTGTTCAAATATACCTTCAGTTTATGATGATACAAGGGGCCTAACATCTAGGCTATTGGCCTCTTACGGTTTAGGTAGCCTATTAGAGAAATTGAAAGATGACATGAAACCTACAACTTACTGACTTGAACAACTAAATGATGTACTGCAAGAAAAGGACAAAATAAATTACGGGAAAAAAAGACATGGGAAAGAAACTCCCTCAGCCCTCGAAGAATGAGGACAGAGGGACTCGGAAATAAGCAGAGCCATGAAAGGCAGATAAGAAATGAAAGGAGGAGAGGGTCCATCCAAAGGCAATGGAACAAGGTGAGAAACTGGGCTCAGATCAGAAATCCCTCGGGATCGCCAACTCCCGAACTCACCAGCAGTGAGCCATTGACGATATAGCACTATCCAGGGTGAATCATAAGTGGTGGGGTACACACACCCTGCCTCTTTTAGGGCCTTGAGCAGAGGGCAGGAGATATCATGAAAAGAAATGAAGACCCTCGAAGAATGAAGGTATCAGGAAAGGGCCAATTAATGCGGGAAAGTGAAACACCTTCGGGGTCGGAAGAGAACAATAGTTGAACAAGGGAGATCGACAGGAACAATGACAGAGCACAAGTGGAAACAATGCCGGACTCAGCTGGGGTCCCGTGGTCGTCAACCCACGTCGCATTAGTCTTAAGCCCCTAGAGGGTGAACCCTCAATTTAATTTGCCTGTCTGATTCGAGATGAAATGCCGGATTCCACGTAAAAAAACAGAGAAAAAACCCAAGGTCACTTGAGTTATGATCGCGAGATGAACGTCACATTAACAAAGGAGGACGGGCCTACAGGCGGTTTCGGTTTCGGGGGGCACGGACGTATTTTACAGCACGTAACTCAGGTTGGCTCATGCAAGGAAAGCCTTTCTACAGAAAAGAAATCTGTTGACATCACATATACAATAGAAAATATGGGTATTAGGATATCATTTTTGAAAGCCTTCGTCTGAAGGGTGGCACTCTATGGAAGTAAAATTTGGACTGTTGGTGCAGCAGAAAAAAGGAGAATAGAAGCATTTGAAATGTGGTGTTACAGGAGCAGGCGCGGATCTAGAGTTTGGCTTTGGGGGGGGGGGGGGGTCAGAGAATCGAAATGGTTAAGAAAAATGGTATCACTAACACCGCTATCACAAAATAACCAAACGTACAAAACCAGACCAATTTTTTTTGCAAGCTACATGGATATAAATTTGATGTGTTCAGCGCACCAAAAATATTCGTACGAATTGCAACGGCGTGTTTTGCGACTTTTACATCGAGCTTCGAGAAAAGTATCAAGGTACGTAACAGTTTCGGCAAGTCGAGTTGGTACCGACAAAGGGAGAAAGTCACAGCTTAAATTGCCAACCAAGCTTGCAGTTTGGACGTCGGCAATATCTTTTGGTGCGAAAAAGCCCCAAATTCCTATCCGTGCATTGCTGCACATTCATCGTGACATCGCTATAGACATCGATTCGGTAATCACAAGGTTTGCTAAACAAAATAGACGAGTTGATTTTGTTATATAAATAATCGTTTTTATATAACAGGTAAGTTATGTAGTTGTAAATATGTACAGTCGTAACAGAACATAATCATTGCAATAAAGATATTTTCAGTATTGAATAATATGAAAAAACTGTTTTTCAGTTAAAATTCGTTAAGTTTTATTTGTCTGGTTAGCGTGTTTTCGTTTTTTGAGTTTGCAAACAAAAAATTGTCTCCGTTGGGGGAGGGGGTCATGACCCCCGTGCCCCCCCCCCCCCTCTTGAATCCGCGCCTGTACAGGAGAATGATGAAGATCAGATGGGTAGATAGAGTAACAAATGAAGAGGTATTAAGACGAGTGGGAGAGGAGAGATGTTCCTGGCGACTGCTAATGAAGACATCAACTAAAATAGTTATGGGAGGAAGGGTCGAGGTTAAGAATAATAATGATAATGTTATGTGTTTTAAACTACTGCGGATCGAGAAGAGCTGTAGAGATAGACCAAGGTAAAAAAATGTAGAACAGCTTGCCTCGGATGTAAGGTGTGGTAGCTATGTCGAGATGAAACGATTTGGGCAGAACACGAAGGCATGGAGCACTGCATTAAACCAGTCGAAAAACTGAAGACTCAAACAACAACTTTTTAATGGCTGTACCAGTGCGTGTATTTGTAATTGAGGAAACATTTGGGTACGAGGCAGTAGTAACATCCCGTCATTCGCTTGGGAAACCACAGAAAACCACATTTAGGATGGTTGAGATACGAATCGAATCGACGTTACTTCAGTTCTCCCTCACAATGATGACTTACCCAGTTCCATCACTCAGACCAGATTTACAGTAAATATTCTTGGCAGAGCTAGGAATCGAACTCTGACATCCACAGTGACTAGTCACTATGCCACAAGGTAAACTCACCACATTTCATTCAGCGCATGTTTGCAACACTGCGTGTAGTACATTACTCCTCGTAAGGCCAGTCTGATTTATTTGCCTGAAGGCTTAACAGCAGTGAAGCAAGTTGTACGGGGAAACAGGGCGAATCGAACAGCGGGTTATAATTCTAACAGCGCCAGTCCAATGTAAACAAACCACTGTTCCTACCGTAGAACGCAACAGCAGGATGTTGCCTCTTTCAATAAGGGTGTGGTCTCCGCAGTTTTACGAGGGCCTGGGTCTGCGCAATCATCTCAATTTCGTCGCCAATTTCCTCCAGTACAATGGTCCCACTAGTACAGTAGTTTGTTTCCATGAAGGGAAGCAGGTCGCCAAGTTTCCGGCCTGTCGAAACAGGCGTGTGAGACTATCATTTATTGAAGTTCATCAACCCCACGTCATTGCTAGATGACAAGTTATGTTTCGTGCACGTTTTTAATGGTGACAATTCATTTTAGGGTTTTGAGATAAGGAACTAACCGGCCTGGAAGGAGTGTGAAAAAAATATCCCCAGTTCTAGCCCTTCAGGCAAGTAACTAAAATTTTAAAAGATTATGGTGTTTATAACCTAAGTGTAATGGAGCTGATGATGATCGCTTGACGATACTGGTCATCCAAGTGTATTTATTAATCTAAAGTACATTTTTTCAAGATTAGAGAATAACCCGTCTGATTTGGATACAATCGTGTTCACCGACTGAAAAGCATCGAAACTTTCTTTTAAAACATCCTTTAATGTCAAAGACTAGACCTTCCATGAACACTATCCCTTTCTTTTGAGCATTTGTAATTAATTTTCGTTGTCTTCTTGTCACTTTACCAAACGTCAAGGACACACTCGTTTGTCACGAGGTGCCGGCATGATGACACGCAGTACCAACACTGATGATCGTTCACCGGAAACTCTTCCTCTGGGGCGGACCCTCTCCTCTATCACTTTCCTATCTGCCTTTCATGACTCTCCTTCCTTCCACGTCCCTCAATCCACATTCTTCGAGGGTTGAGGGCATTTATTTTCCTCCTGCCCTTTATTCGCCTTATTCTCCTTTTGTTTTCCCTTTCTTCTTCTAGTATATAAGTTAGTAGTTAGTTTTAGTTATAGGTTACATTTCATTGTCATCATCATCATCCAAACCATTAGGGGCTGATAACCTAGATGTTAGGCCCCTTAAAACAACAATTATCATCATCATCATCATCACTGGAAACTCAACCATATCCGGTCAATCAGATTAGCAGTTTGCCTTTTCTACCACTCAAGACCGTTAGTATGAGTCAATGCAGAGTTTCACTTAGCACTTATAACTAATTCCGGTGTGAAGATTTTTCAAAAAAAAAAATCAAACGCCTGAGGGTATTGAACCAAGGAACACATTAAAGAAAGAGATATGTAAATAAGTTAATTTCGCTAGGATTTGAATTAAAAAGAAAGCTAGTAAAGAAACAAGTGAATTTAGGCTGTTTTATTGCAACTTTATTTAGGCCGGAAGTGATATACGAATATTCCTTTTAGTTTGATAGAGCTCTCCAAGACACACAATTTGAAACCCTTCCGGGTTTAGCCCTTTAGTCCTTCGACTTTTGGCACAGTTGACGAAATTGCTAAATTTTACGTTTTTACTAAGATTGTGGGGGGGGGGGGGGGGGAGGGGGGCTACTTTGCCTGATAAATGTTTCCAATATTAAACACACTCAGAATGACCGCTGTCAGCCCCGGGATTCGAACCTCCAATCTCCGGACGTGCTGCAGCTTCCCATCACCGTCGTGGCGTAGCGGGTAGCATACATGGCTGTCGCCCCGAAGGTCCGGATCTGATTCCCGGCTCTACTATAGAAACTTAATTCTGGTCTGAGCGCTGGAACAGGGTACACTCAGCCTTAGTAGGCAAAAATGAGTAGGGGTGGGTTCGATTCCCACCTCAGCCATTCTGGAAGTGGTATTCCGTTGTTTCCCACTTCTACTCCAGGCAAACGCCGGGAGGGTTCCTAATGTAAGAAAACTTTCCAGTCAGTCAACACAAACTGTCCCCAAATAGGCTACATTAGGCGGGAAAACAAGTATTTAAACACCCTAACCATATATTAATATTACATAAGATATTTATCACAAAATAATTCGCTTTTATGTACTAAGAGGGCAAGGTGTAATTACTCTCGTCCTGCCCTTCACTCGTAGCAATGCCTACCAGGACCGTTTCTACGGCCGCTCTGAGCAGTTATGTAACACACTGCCTGGGGATACCAAAAACTTGCCTCTTCGCAGATTCAAGCCGTTCATAAAAGAAAGTACATTGTGTAAATAAACTCCCGTGTGATTGAATGTCTCGCAGTATTAATGAGTATCCGAATGAGAAATGAATGAACAAAAGAGTGTGATGATGAAAGTGCATACGTGAGCAGGATAATGTTTAAGACATTATTTTAAACTTTTTTTTAATATACATCGAGTTGAGCCTCTTCACAACCAACTTCACTTTAGTGCCTAGGTCTTGTTCTTGTTCCGGCTTTGACTTCCTGCCAGTATCTTCTGACCCCAGCGACGAGTGCCTGTTTATGTACTTCGGACAAAGGTCCTCTCCATCTTCCGGAAGTTGTTACCATTTTAAAACCTTGGTAGTTGTTCACCAATCTTCTAAATGGGTTCCTGTCGGGAATTTCTCGGTCTAGAATACGAAATTTGCATGTGATGTTTTTCGCATCTCGGCCTTGTTGCCTTAGACTTAATGAAACTCCATATCCTTTTCGTTAATCGATCATCAGTCATCTTCAAAAGGTGACCGTAAAATAGTAGCTGTCTCTTCTTAATTGATGCTGTGATAGGGTCTCTTTTGATGTACACGTCCTCATTTGCTCTCATTCGCCACTGTCCATCAGCCCATCTATTACCTAGGAGTTTTCTTAATATCCTGCGCTCTCTTATTATTAACTTATTAATCTTCTAAATAACGTAAATATCTTTGTAAAACCTGTAAAGACGAAATATACTTGTAAGCTGTGCCAGTGAAGCATGAAATGTGCAAGTTGGGCTTGCCCTTTTTCACTACGCCTTCCATACGACTTGTATGATATAGGCCAGTGTTTCCCAACCTTTGCCAGCTGACGCCCCCCTTTTCATATACGGGTGGACATTGCGCCCCCCCCCCCCCCCTCCTATCCCCCTCCCCCTCCGACCCTCCATTCGTCGCTTCTATAACTTCTTCGATAAACGAACGCGGAGGATATAGACCTAACCTAATAACACTACATAATGGAGTAATTCTTTCTGAAAAAATAATATGAAGTACGCGCTTGATATCTATTAAATACTAACTTCATTTTAGCACAATACAAAGAACACACTTTTACAATAAATCCTTAAATTTGTCAACAAATGTCAGTGAGAGGGTTGACACTGTTTTCTCTTGGCAAGATTCGATAAGTTTGGTTTGATATTTGACAGACCACAACATTTCATTAAGGCGGTGAAAGGATGAGAAGTTGTTCAACCGAAGCCGGCGTTTCCATAACTATTTTTTTCCAGGAAAGCCCGGATGGCATCATAAGAAAGCAGAATATTGGAGTTTTTGCCTTGGAGCTCTACGTTCGAACTGTTCAAAGCTTCAAATAAATCACAAAGATATGCCAATGAGACGATAAAATTGGCATTGATTTTGCTCCTTACAACACAGCAAATTCCTTATTTCACCTCCAACCTTGCGGCTCCGCACAGGTTTGTGCCGACAGTTGGCAATTACCAAGGCTTTTGAACGATTGACTTGGCGCGACAATCACTTGGAGAGATTCGATAAATTGCAATATTCGAGTTTCCTTTAACTTAATTCGGAAAACACTTCACGCCCCCCTTGATAAAGCCCTACGCCCTCCAGGTTGGGAACCCCTGTTCTAGGCTATGGCAATTACAGTGTGGAGGGTCCTCCCTATCCAACGGAAACTCGCGGTGGACGCGTGCCGGCCGGGGCACTGGAACTAGCCTCGTGTCGAGCATATCAGTAACTAGTACAACACATATATACTTTTAAAGGTATTTAATAATCATATTTACCTATATGGAAAGCCTCCGTGGCTTAGGCGGCAGCACGCCGGCCTCTCACCGCTGGATCCGTGGTTCAAATCCCGGTCACTCCATGTGAGATCTGTGCTGGACAAAACGGAGGCCGACAGGTTTTTCTCCGGGTACTCCGGTTTTCCCTGTCAAAATTTCATTCCAGCAACACTCACCACTATCATTTCATTTAATCATTGCCCCAGAGGAGTGCGTCAGGCCTCGGCAGCCGGCACAGTTCATATCCTCGCCGCTAGATGGGGGCTTCATTCATTCCATTCCCTGACCCGGTCGGAGACTGGAAGCAGGCTGTGGATTTTCATTTCATTTACCTATATGAATCTCAGAGTAGTCGCTGGAAATGCTGTCCATTTCCTAAACACACATTACACCAACGTAGGAAATTGAGGTACACTCTGTGTCATTCATCCTCGCTGATATTTCGTACTGGTGCTTTTATTTCGTTCTCGAGAGCCTCCAGAGTAGGGGAATTGTTCTATATACGTTACAATTTGTTTGAGGTTATCCCACAAGTAAAAATCGCCTGGCGCTGAAACGCAGGAATACATTTACTGGACGACTTCTTCTTGAGAACACACTAAGTTTTCACTAAGAAAATTCGATGTCTTGTTCAATACCTAACCATGTTCACGGGCTACAAGACAGGCTGCAGTACTTTCCGACAAGTACTAACTCTCTGAACTAAGGTAGCTTAGCTGGCAATGTAATCAAGCTATGATGACAGCCCTGATTCCCAACTCGCTATTTTGTAACGGTAGATGCTACTCAACTGGCGGTGACTCAACGCTCTCCGCGCGTCACACGGCCCAAGAAAGCATCGGTGCTATAGGGAAAGCTCCCACTGTACAAAATAGTGATAATTGATCACAAATTATGGGAATATTAGGAGAGACAAGAAATTAAAATAGGCCTATATCGGTGAGGTAATCCAACAAAACTAGGCTGGAACAAGAAGCCATTACCGACAAGACCTGGGGTCTTCGCGCGGGTCCGCTAGTAGACCCTAATAATAACAATAGGCTAACAACTTCAAGCCACGGCCACCTCCAAACCAATCCTAGCCTCAGACATGACTAGTACAGATATCATAACGACAATGTCACAAGCCCCTGAATCAATCATCAACAACAATCTCATTACAGTTTTGGGATTTCTACACACATAACTGACAGTCGTGCTTTGTGTGGATCAAACTAGCCCCCGGCCTTATAACTTGACTGCGCAGCAGCAGTCTATTCTCCCACCAAAATTAGATTGAATCACGCTCACGATAGCACAATGGAGAGATAATGGATGTGCTAAAGAGTTTCCTGAAGGGGCATAGCGATGGCGGACGTACACGTGTCGTCAGAGTTGGCGTGCGCGTTGCCATGGTAACAACCTTCAGTCAATCCCCGCCCCTCAGGCCCAAAGCCTGCTAGATCGAACGTTCCATGAGATTCTTTGCACGTTTGTTTCATTACATAGATATATCAACAAGCTTGTAAGATAGCATTGCCATTGGGTAGGAGGGAAGTCGCCGTGAGACGGTCAGGGCACTGGGGCTATCCACCTGTCGAGCAAAGCACTGGCGCAAGTAACAGCGTAGCGCCCAACTAGTTCAACACATTTACACTTTTTAACGTATTTAATAATCACCATTACTTACATGAATTTCAGAGTACAGTAGTTGCTGGAAAGGCTGTCCATTTCTTTAACACACATTGCACAAAAATAGACAGATTTGGTACACACTCTGTAATCCACACTCGCTGATATTTTGTATGAGTGCAGTTATTTCGTTATTACACAGATTTTATCTGTATACCGTTCGTTTCAGGTTCTCTCACAAGTAAAAATCGCATGGTGCTAAAACGTACGAACATATTTACTGGAAGACTTCTTAATAATGTTATTTGTTTGTTTTTTACGTCCCTTTCACGAATTGATTGCCGGCGGTCAAGATGGGAACTATTCTTTGTTCACTTGTGTCACACGTCAGCCAGCTTCGTTGACAGGTGCAGTTGCGCGAGTAGGATACGACTCAGCTCCAGTAGCCTCAGTCATCGTTTAACTGCCTGTGGTGACAAGAGCTCATGTGACGCGCAATCCTGCTTGACTTATGTGCAGAATGCATTCTGTCATCGCTGTGTTTCCCGCTTCGCCCCGCGGGGCAGCTGCTACAATAAACAACGAACACTGGCGCAGTCATGCTCAGCGGCAATAAAATCTTAAATGGGTAATGACTACTGCTGCTTTTAGACACGCCGGGGTGCCGGAATTTTGCCCCGAAGGGGATCTTAAACGTGCCAGTAAATGTACTGACACGACTCCCTCGCATTAGCGCATCCTCAAATGCCAGCAGACTGCGCCAGGATTTGATCGTGCAATCTTGGGCACAGCAAGCGAAAACGTTACCGCTAAGCCACGCAGCCAGCCAAACTTCTTTTTGAGAAGATAGGCCTAAGTATTCACTAGGAAAATTCGATATTTTGTTCCATACATAACCCGTTCACAGAATAGGCTACAGTACTTCACCATAAGCCTTAATTTTCTCAACTAAGGTAGCTTGCCAGCTCCCTATTTAATACATGGCATGACAGCATCAAGTATTTCCCGACCTGCTCTCGTGCAATTATTGGCAAATGCTTAGTCAACTAGCGCTGACTCAACTTGTGTAAAGGCAAATTTGTTGGTTAGATTTGTAAACGCTCTATAAGTTCCAACGTTCGTCGCCAGTGCCAGTTGCGGTGGCATCGAATAACCAAGTCTACAGCTACATGTCGTTGACGGTAGCATTTGGTAGCAAAAGTAGGAACTATTTGAAAATTGATCGTCTGCAGTCCTTACCTGAATTACAGACATGAGATAAGACACACTAATACAGCCATTACAACTAGATAAGGTTTAATACTTATTTATTAAGTACAGTAATTGTATCTAATAGACCAAAATGCCTTTATTTTAATACAACATATTTGATCGTTTAAAAAGTATAATATTAAGATAAGGACACAAAATCCAAAGAAATATTTTTTTCCTGACCATCTCTGACTTTTTATTGCTAAATATGTATCATTTTCAAATAATGTGAAAACTTTCGTAAATTCAGATGTTCAACATTTCCTACTATTGAAAACAATTGGCACACACGCCCATCAGATGGCAGGACCAATTTTGGCGCTTGGTGCGCCACCTTCTTGTTATCTTGTTCCGACTTCGCCCACATTGATGACATCGCCCTATATTGCATCGGCGAGACTCATCTGGGCGATTAGATAAGAGATTACCAGAGAGGTATACAAAGCCGCGCATGCGTAATTGCTTCGAGTTTTAAATAACCGCGTTCGAAAGTTGTCTGGATGACAGTGGCATCCACGCAAAGTTAATGGGCAAAACCACATTTTAGAGGAGCTCGTGCCCACCTGGAGACGATACCTCTGCTTGATTTATAGTCCTCTATCATGGTACAAAACTAACTACTGATCTCCTTGAGAAAGACTGTGAAAAATAGGCTCGTGTAGCAACAGGGCGGATCAGATCCGCATCCAAGCATTAAATATCGATCGTCCGTATATTTGGGAATATCAACTGAGATTTCGTTTCCACCCCTCTCCCCTATGCAATATTTCAGCTTCCAAGCAGAGATCTAAAAAAAAAAAAAAAAAAAAAAAAGCGAGCAAGCGGAAGAATGTGAAATAACTTCTGAAATGGAGTTATAAAGATTGCGTTATTGAGTTTCGAGGCGATGAGAGGGAGGGGGAAACGAACTCCCCTTATTACACGGCACAAGTACTTCACGAGTCCTCGCACACATTGCACATTAGATCTTCTGTAATGCATAACAAATATAGCCTACATCTATTTCATTAGTCACATATAATTTGTCCAGGTTGTTTTCTTTTTGCATGATCCAGTAATTCAGATTTTGTTGTGTTGACCAATTGAAAAGTTGTAATATCAATTGTCAATATGGCAACAATGAAAGATGGCTTAAAAACTGTCTATGCTAAACCTAGGAAAAACAATTCTGAGGTGGGATTCGAACCCATATTGTTCATAGATCTGCCTCACGAGGCTCTGTATAACCAGTTCCAGCCTCAAGCCAGAATTAAATTTCTTGCCAGAGCCGTAAAGGCCTCAGAGGTGAGAGCCAAGAATGCTAGCCACTACACCACGAGGTGGTCTATGGAAGTCCAGCTACTGACACCTGTCTGCTAACCAAGATCTTCACAAACAAAGTATTTAGCAGCCAGGTGTCAGGCAGAACAAATAACACGAGATTAGCATAATCCTGTTTCAACATACTCAAGGCTTGTAGGCTCTACATTCTCTGGGCATATTCTTACAAGGGAACATCAACTTGACCTAGCTTGCCACGGTGGGTGAGTGGTTAACGTGTCGGTCTACTAGCCCCAAGATTTCAGGTTCGCTCCTGGCCGTGGTAAGTGATTTTTGAAAGGCCATAATTCAGTTGGAACACAGTTGGGACCAGCGCCGTAGAGAGCGATCACCGGCCCCCTATACTTTTATTTGAGTTTTGTTTTTCGTGAAATCCTATGAGATTTGTTGATGACATTGTATCTTTGCAGACACACCAGAGGATTCGAATGAGCTTTTTAAATTGTATGGATTCTGTCTTGAGGAAAGAATTCATGATGAAAATTAATAAAGGTAAAACAAAAATATTAGAATGCAGTCGAAAGAAATCAGAAACCTCTATGGACGTCGTGTTGGCAGGTGAAAAGCTAAAGGAAGTATGAGACTTCTGTTACATAGGAAGCAAAGTAACCAGTGACGGAAGAAGCAAGGAGGATATAACAAGTAGGTTAGCACACGCAAGAAAACCATTTCTACAGAAAAGGAATCTGTTGACATCAAATATAGATTTAGGTATTAGGAAGTCATTTTTGAAAGCCTTTGTCTGGAGCGTGGCACTCTATGAAAGTGAAACTTGGACTGCTGGAGCAGCAGAAAAGAGGAGAATTGAAGCATTTGAAATGTGGTGTTACAGGAAAATGATGAAGGTCAGATGGGCACATAGGGTTACAAAAGAAGAGGTATTAAGACGAGTGGGAGAGGAGAGATGGTTCCGGCGACTGCTAATGAAAAGAAGAGATAGGTTGGTAGGACACTTACTAAGACACCAGGAATAGCAAAGTTAATTATGGAAAGAAGGGGTAGGGGTAGACCAAGGTTAGGATATGTTAAACAGAGTGGCTCGAATTTAGGACGTAGTAGCTATGTAGAGATGAAACGATTAGCTCAGGACAGGGAAGCATGGAGGGCTGCATCAAACCAGTCAAAGGACTGAAGACTCAACAACAAACAAAATTGTTCATTCATCTTTTGCACGACGATGAGTGCCAACAAAAGGAGTTGAATGTTATCGAAATTAACATTTGCCCGAATCGTCACCTCACTCTTCCCCCTCCAGAAGCAAGTCCTAAATTGAAACACTGACTGGGGAGAAAGATGGTATGGAGGGTCGGTCATAGACATGGCAGGTGTTCCGCGGCGCGCTACTTCATGAAAGGAACAAGTTGGGAGGGGAAGGGAAGGGTCTCAGGGACATTCATCTGTTACGTAGTCAAATCATGACCAGCAAGACGAAAAACAGCTGCACATGTTGCAACAAAGTCTCATATTTAGTATTTGCTAGTTACGTGTAAATAATAATCCATACATAAAGACAAGAAAATGACCCTTACACAATGTTTGAGTAATAATGATAATACACCTTCAGGTTCTTTTCACGTTTTTTTTTCTTTCAAATGAATCTGATTTTATTTCTGAATCTCACCTCCTTTATTATCAATTTAATTTGTTTTATTTGTTGTGATTCATTTATGGGCTTTGCGACATCATGATCATGTAGCCCCGTGTACTTGGGTGTGTGAATTTGTCTGATAACCAGTGTTATTGTGATGGCTGTATTCGTGTATGTATAAGCATTTAACGTGCAAAGTTTCACTGCACTCGGATGGTTAAATCGTGTCCATTTAAATATTTATACTTCGCGTCGCCGCCATGTTGGATTTGTGCTCACCAGGTTATTGAAAGTCCTATAGGTGAACTTATGTTCATAGCCTCTATGAACATTAAAAATTCCGTTTGATTGCTGTAAAAGATTCGTAGATATTGAGATCCGTCAAAATATTTCGGATGCTCGCCATTTTGGATTGCTATATGTATAGGCCATAGAGTTATGTACCATTAAAGGAAAATTATTGCGTAGCTTCATTATTCAAACTTTCACTTCGAACACATGATTACGACACAAGAAATAAAATCCTAATTTTTAACATTTCGCACAGCCGCCATTTTGAGGTTATGGAAACAATTGAACTAAATTAGATGCCAGTGCATTACAATACGTATAATCATTTACTGTGCCACATTTCACTGCACTCAGATGGTTAAATCACGAGAAAAATCTATTTAAAAGTCTCAACTTCGCTTGGCCGCCATGTTGGTTTTGTAGTTACTAGGTTTTTGAAAGTCTCGTAGGTGAACTTCTAGTAGTGCTCTTTATCTCCGGTGATATCCGTAATAGTTTTGGAGATACTGAATGCTGGTGAAATATTTCGCACAGCCGCCATGTTGGATTTGTGCAACACAATAAAATTTAAAGGGCACGGTCGGGGTCGGCCAAAACAGTGCTATGATCTTACCGAGTTTCATTGAAATCGCTCCATCCGTTTAGAAGTTATTAGGGACACACACACATGAATCACATACACGCACACACAGACAGTCGGACAAAAGGTAATCTCATAAGCCCTTTTTTTTTTTTTTCATAAAATGAAACTAGGCTATGCTCCCTAAGGCTTTGGACGCACAAGTTTAGCCCTGAATGTATCAGCAAATTACCTGTCAAACAACAGTGTTGGGATTTGAGCCCGCAGGTAGCGAGCACTGAAAAACAGCCAGTAGATAAAAATAACAACTAAATCCCATCGCAACAACTATCTGTCAATAAGACACTCACGCATGCATCTTGACAGATGTAAATGTCACTAAGGAAGTGAAATACGTTTCGATATTATCACTGTCTTTATCTTACCTTATGTAATAATATCCTCCTTGACCTTCTCCTTGAAGCAAGATGTTGCAGCGTCTAAAATGTCACTCCCGACAACTTTCACAGTACAAGCCACAGGAGAAGAGGCCCAAAAACACTTTCGCTTGCAAGTCCCCGCGGACTTCTTAACGCGTGGGTCATTTGCCTGACAGGTGGTTGGGCAGATCAGCTGGCATATGCACGCCCACCGCGACCACACATCTCGACATAAAACTGTCACTTTTAATTCTTAACTCAATGGTAATATTTACAGGAGTAATTTAGAATGGATGAATTAACACACGTCAAGGCAATGCGTAAGTGTTCCACTTATCACCTGGCACGTACTCTTTATCGAATGGCAGTGACTTTTATCGGGCGAGGAAAACACTTGTCGACTTATCGACCGATAACACAAACACTCTAATCTTCCACCTTTAGAAGTTTTATCTCAATTACTCAAACATCAGTAACACTTGGAATCAAAACGCACGTGGGCAATATTTATCACAACGGATAGTACGAAAAAGTAAACATCATGTAAGAAAGAACCAGTTACATGTTCAACAGGCACATATTAAAAGCTTTTAGTGAAATTATCCTGAAATATATCGAATTGCTAGCTGATATATATTCCACACGACAAAAAACACAACTTTTAACGATATCTGGATCGTTCAAGCACGATGACACAATATTCTGTGTCTGATTAATGTTTGTTTAAAATTCCTAGTCATACGGTATGGTATTACAGATATCACACGCACACACGCAGCTGCCGTGTCGGCCTTCAATGAACAACCCACTGTGACAGGTAGACAAAGCCCCCTGCCTCATACACGACTGAGACGCTATGCACCGGCCAACTGTTCGCTCAACCGCTCCCCACGTTGACTCACGCCGGCCCGTCCAATAGGAGACCGCGGTACGAGGTACCGACAACCTGATTGGTCCGTTCCACGCAGCATCATCTCCCGTTCCGGAGCACGTGCCCATCCTTCATACCGCCAACACTTGATCTACTCCTCATTCTTTTCAGGTTGGGTACGGTCCCTTGCCCTCAGACGTTACGAAGACCATTTAAATTTGAAAGACTGCATAACGTATCTCACTGCTCTAAATTTTCCAACCCAACTGAAGGTTTACAATGTCCCATTTTTGCATGAATTCAGTCACCATACATCACAAATTATTTCCATATGACTACAAGGGGGAAAAATCGGAACATACTGTATGATCCTAATCAATAAGGCCCGGAAATTCATGCAAAATCATATTTTTGCATATTTTGGTTATTTAGACACAATGCATCATATTTTTCTTCTTTGCCTGTTCAAGTGCATATCTCTGCTTGAGAAGGGCGTTTATTCTAACTTCCTATTGTTTTGAAGCGCTTTTTGTTACTTCATGTTCATATATTTCGATTCCGACTCCGAGAGTCTAACACAGAACAATACCGAAATTATTTTAATACCTACCGTAGTATTTTTATTCTGCATTCACTATGTAAATATTGTAAAATTATTTTCATATAAAAATAGCAAAGGCTATTAAAATTGTATATGAGTTATACTTAAAAATTAATATAATAATATAATTATTGATGGTGAACACCGCTTCAAGTTCCAAAAAATAACATTTCCTACTATTTAGAACTGTTTGTTAGTTGAGATATTTTACAAAAGGTGTAGTTATATGTCTGTCTGTTCATATCTTCTTTTTATTCAGAATAGAAACTCTTAAGAATACGGAGTGATCGTAATTGCCGTAGTTATTTGATAGTGCATATTTGTTGAAACGTGGTGCACATTTGACCAATAATTAATGCATATTTATTCATTTAATAGTGCATTTAATAGTCCGGGCCTTACTAATCAAACAGCAACAATTTGATGAAATGCTATGAAACAATGGCAGTGATTGTGTTAGGTTTTATCCATGCCAGAATTTAGGTGTAAAAATAAACGTTTGCCAGTTCAGATATTTTTCCGTTTCTACAAATGGCTCAAGTTGATGTTTAAAGGAGGGGGGGGGGGAGGGGAGGGGGGCACCGAGGCGCATAAATGGCTCAGATACATTTTCAGTGATGCCTATACAAACTGTTATTTGCAACTCTTCAGTCGGTCAACACTAATTTGTCCAATGATTGGGGGGGGGGGGGGGGGGCGGCACAACGTATATAGTCTACTATTATTAGAGACAGTAAAAATTCGCGACTCGCGATTTCACGAAAAAAAACCAATAAAAAAACATTGGTTTAGAACATAAAAAATATCATATAATTACACGTTTCAACTCGCGAAAAATCGGAAAAAAATCTATGACTCGCGAATTTAGCATCTTTCTTGTCGTTATTCGCGAAAAAAAAACGGAATGTTTCAGCAATTAATAAATAAATTATCTAAATTTGAAAATTTTAGGTTGATTTTCCATAATATTGATTGACCAAGTTTCAAAAAAGAACTGTCTTCTGCCTTGCCATAGGCTATCTGAAAAAATCTACAAGGTTTGTAATGTTGTCGCTGGATGGTACGAGTTGACGTGTTTCGTAAACGACTTGGTGGGTGGCAGACGCTATAATGAGAAAGTGGAGTTTGGAGTCTCACAATTAAGGAGGGATTCAAAGTATTTCGCAAAAATCTGGCAATTTTCTCTCTCACTGTAAGCTAGTCTCCCATTTGAGTCTTTGAACTGTAGACTCGGAGGATTGTATTAGCTTAGATTGCGTTTGAAGACAGCATACAAGTCCACCCAGATTCATCCCCTCCAACGAAAGAAGAAATCAAACAGATTATCCAGTCACTTAAGAACAACAAGGCACCGGGTGAGGACTCGATAATCGCCGAATTGTGGAAGTATGCTGGTTTGAAGGTTCTGTAGAAGTCCCTTGTGTTGTTCCTCTGAAAGTCTAGCGGCATTTCCCTCGTACTGATAACTTACAAAATTATTTCAAAAGCTCTGCAGATTAGGGCAGAACAACAACTTGATCCACAATTAGGAGAGTACCAAGGAGGGTTCAGGAAAGAGCGCTCATGTGCCGAACAAATTATGAATCTGAAATCCATCCTTTTCTATCTGAAGCAAAGGAACAAGAAATTTGTGGTAACCTTCGTCGACTACAAGAAGGCCTATGATTCGATTGATAGAATAGCTCTTATTCAAATTCTAAAGGAATTTGGATTGGATAATAAAACCAGGGCAATCATTCAACAGACCTTAGCTAACACCACCTCCAGAGTCAAGTTCAGAGGAGAAATTTCAGACTCTTTCGAAATTAAGACAGGAGTTAGGCAGGGAGATGGGTTTTCACCCCAGCTCTTCAACTGTGCACTTGAAAAAGTCATCCGCGAGTGGCGCAAATAAATGAACGATGGGGTCCAAAATGGAGTACGACTGGGTTACAAGAACTTGAACCTTTCTATTGATTGCCTATCTTTTGCAGATGATCTTGCAATTTTCTCCGACTCTTTGGACATAGCCACAAAACAAATTAACCAGCTGCAGGTACAGGCAACAAAAGTTGGTCTTCAGATCCCTTTGGAGAAAAAATAAATAGATGAATAATAAATAAATGAAAATTAAATAAGTTAACAAATAAGTAGATAATTAAAGAAATAAAAACAATCAACCAATAAATAAATAAATAAATAAGTACATAAATAAATAATAAATAAATTAATTAAAAGTAACCTTCCTAAATAAACAAGTAAATAAATAAATAAATAAATGGACGAATGAATAAATACGTAAATAAATAAATACAAATAAATAATTGAATAAATAAATAAATAAATAAATAACATATAAATAAATAAATTAAAGTAACCTTACCAAATAAACAAATCATCTAAATACATAAATACATAAATGAATAAATAAATGAATGGATGAATAAATAAGTAAATATATAAATAAATAAATGGACGAATGAATAAATAAGTAAATAAATAAATAAATAACAAAACAAAATATAAATCAATAAATAAATGATTAAAAAATAAACTTTCAAAATAAATAAGTAAATAGTCTAAATAAATAAATAAATAAATAAATACATAAATGAATGAATGAATAAATAAATAAATAAGTAAATAAATAAATAATAAGTAAATATGAAATAAACAAATAAAAATTAATAATTAAATGAATACAAACATAAATAAATAAAAATCAATGAGTGAATGAAATAACCACTAATAGGGTCTGGCACTGGGTTGGGTACCCCTGACATTTGACAATAGAGTGTGGACAAACTGGGGGAGGGGGGACATTCATGGTGACCACTGTCAGCGCCGGGATTCGAACATGTTATATCCGGACTTGAAGCAGCTTTGGAGAGTGACTTAATACGCTTGACCAAGCTGCTGAACTTTTCGCTATCCAGGTAACGTAAGAAGGCTGAATAGCCTGGAGAGGAACGCTCTAACTGGAAGATAAACAAGGACGACCATTGAGTAGAGAGCTATATACGATTGCCTTGTTGTCCCACTCCTGCATGTGACACGGCACCTTACGTGGTCAGACGTGAGGTCACTGCTCTCGGTATTACGTGGCACATCCCTCTCATGACTACCTCACCTCCGCCATTTATGAGAGAATAAACTTCATCAGAATACAGACTTTAGTAATATTTTGTATTTTTGCCTGGTAAAGTAGGATAATAATAACAATAATAATAATAATAATAATAATAATAATAATAATAATAATTCCACTAAAAAAGAAAGCAAAACACCCCTGGTGGGATTCCAAATGTGATCAAGTCATTATTGATCGCCGAATCGCATTCCAAAAATACAATAGCCACAAATCTCCAGAAACTTTACAACACTTTCTCGGCGTCCGCAAACAGGCAACCAAAATTATCAGGACAACTAAACGTAATTTTATAACTAAGCAACTTCAGTCAATCGAGGATGACTTCAGGAATCACAACAGTCGAGATTTTTATAAAACCTTCGGGAACAGAATTAAAGGTTACACACCGCAAAATTTGACTTTCAAGAAACAAGACGGAAGTCTCGCACTCACTAACCAAGAAAACTGTGAAGAACTAGCACGTTATTTTTCTGACCTCCTCAATTGTCCTGAACCACCTGAGCGATTTATACACACAGTCCCAGAACACATACGGCCCGAAGCCAAACCACCAACGCAAGAAGAAATCCATCACCACATCAAAAAACTCAAGAACGGAAAGACATCAGGAGAAGACGGAATCATCGCAGAACTATTGAAAAATCTAGGACCTCGATCACTACAGGAAATCACACAGATCATTCAGGACATTTGGCGAAGTGAAAAACTACCGGACGAATGGAAATGCGCTCTCATCCACCCACTCCACAAGAAAGGAGAAAAATCTGATGTAAATAACTACAGAGGAATTTCCCTATTACCCATCGCTTATAAAATCCTCTCCGCCTGTCTTTTACAACGCACGCAAGAACAACTCGAGCCACTCATCGGTGAATATCAGGCTGGCTTCAGACCAAACAGATCAGCCGTCGAACAAATCTTCAATCTGAAATCCACCTTGAAACTTCGAGCCACACGAAATCTCCCAACCATCTGTACATTTGTCGACTTCCAGAAGGCTTATGACTCCATTGATCGAAAATCTCTTTTTAATGTACTCGAAGAAAACCATCTCGATCCGAAGACGAGACGACTCATCCAACAAACCTTAACCGACACAATTTCCAAGGTCAAATTCATTGGAGAGATCTCCCAAACTTTTCCCATTAAAACTGGTGTTCGGCAGGGTGATGGACTTTCTCCATTGCTGTTCAACATCGTTCTCGATAAGGTCATCAAAGAATGGGAAAAAGAATTAAAAAGTCGCAACATATGGAAACCTGTCGTGTTAGGAAGACAGAAGGATAATATCAATGTTACATGCTTAGTTTTTGCTGATGATTTGGCAATCCTCTCCGGAGATGAACGAACGGCAATTCACCAGATTGAAGTCCTCAAAGAATGTGCTGGGAAAGTAGGGTTGCAAATCTCCATTCACAAAAACTGAATTCATGGCTAGAAAACACATTGAAACCCAAACTTTGGTAACAAAATACGGTTCAATCAACAAGGTTAATCATTTCAAATACTTAGGTGAAATTATTGAACCTACAGGCACAGAAAGAATAGCACAAAGAACACGTGAACTCAAAATGCGGAAAGCATATGGGAAAACCGCAAACATCTACAACAAAAAATGCATGAGCATTAACACTAAAATTCGACATTACGCGACGGTCATCAAACCCGAAACACTCTACGCCAGTGAGACCTTAAATCTCAATTATAAAGGGGATCTTGAAAACATCAAGAAAGCTGAAAGGAAAATCATCCGAAAAATTCTTGGCCCAAGACTTACAGATGAAGGATATCGTTTACAATCGCACAAGATCACAGAAAAATATTCAAATTTTGAAACTGATTTCCGTAAACGACGCTTGAAATTTTATGGACACATTATGAGGCTTGATGACAACCGATTAACAAAGAAAATATTGATGTACTCACAAAAATTAAAGGCGACAACGGTTTGGATTAAACAAGTCCAAACTGATCTCAATAACGCCAACATCACACCCACAGATATCGAAGACCGCAAAACTTTCAGACATAAGATCTACACTTGGGAAGCTGCATCAGAAGATAAGCCCAGCAGACCTAGGGGAAAATGGACTGACGAACGTCGAGCTAAACATAGCGACGTGATGAAAGAATTCTGGAAGGACAAGAAAAATAACAGCAACAGAACATAACTTGCTTTATGTGATCCTGTAGGCCTATGGGTCGAAACATACTAAATAAATAAATAAATAAATAAATAATAATAATAATAATAATATTTTTTAGCGTATGGCTTTTAGTGCCGGGAGTGTCCGAGGACATGTTCGGCTCGCCAGTTTTGTAGCTGCTTCGAGACGGACACCCAATGGGTGAGCTACAAGTACCGTTGGGGAGGAAAGTTGGAAGGGAAGGGCGAGGAGTTGGAAGGTAGCGGCTGTGGCCTATAGTTAGGGACCAACCCCGGCATTTGCCTGGAAGGAAGATGGGAAACCACAGAAGACCATCTTCAAGGTTGCCGGCGGGGGGATTCTAACCTCCTCGCCTCCCGGATGTGAGCGACTGCCATTAGTCATGCCATAACGACCACGGCTAACTCACCCGGTATAATAATAATTTTCTTTTATGATCGCTTATCCTGCCAAATCAGCTTCACCCATGACTCTCCGAGGGATCATTCCTCTACCGTTGCAAGGACGGTGTCTGGGAGCTGGACACACTTAGTCAGCAGATACAACGGGAATGGTGACAGGTCGACCGTCCAGACCAGCGTTTCCCAAACTGTGGTACGCGTACACTGATCTCTATACATGGATCGCTGATGGCAGCTCTCCACTGCACGAGAAAGTACGCCAGGTTGAGCGCGCGGTCCGCCATGTTGGCATACCCATTCTCGGGCTCTCCTTATGGGGAAGCAATGATAATCTAGTCAATTTTAAATCGCAATTAATGGTGCTTTGGAGCAAATAAAAACATAGAGATATGTTCACTCATAGCATAAGGGCATTGGGATCACTGACACGTCATTCCGAGGTCAGTAAATCTCCGGAATATCAATAAAAATGAATGTATAATAACGGCTGACAAATATCAACTTAGGTGCTGAGAACACGCAATTAGCGATCAGTAACAGAGTAACGAGTAAAAAACAATTTCTGGAAACATTCTTGTAAATTGTATATACGGTACACATGTATATATGTCACGAAATTATGCATTCTTCAGATGATGTACCTATAAACGTAGCTCACTATACAGGCCTAGATTCGACATATCGTAATCAGTGATTGGTAATGAATTCCTGTTTCCATGAAATAACCAACACTTCATCCCAAGTAATCCCAGCACTCTACATCAAATACTACAGCTTTTAATCACGCTAGCAGCACAATAAACTTAATAATAACGGGAAGTAGATCAAAGCCAAAAATGCACTTTAAGCCAAACCTATTTCACTCCTCAGCTCCACATAAAACTTAACACAACTAAAAACCTACTAAAAATATACTCTCCCCACCGTTTTACAACTATTACGCGAACTATTCGCACCCAGAACCGAAAAATCCTGAAATGGGATCAAATTTAAACACGCAATAGCCTAGCCCGATCACGTCTGCTTCAGCACCACCTCATATGTATACTTAACTTCACAATAACTTCAAAATTACGGCCAAGTGACCTATCTGCCTGAGAAGTAAAGGTATTACAGGCTTGCCTGGGATGATGGGTCACCAAACCGGTACTTTTAAAACTAATATTTTACGCTTTAAATAACCAAATTCAGCCCATTTTACAACTACAAGAAACACAAAATATTTACTGCCAGCATAAAAACATGTATAACATCAAACTACCAGTAACCAATCACAGAGCCGGATTCGCAATATTGCACCATGCGCTCGCTGCCATCTTGGTATACCTGTCATCGTCTATTCGGCTTACTGCTGCCTTAGCCACCAGCCATCCATGTATAGAGATCAGTACCACTGGTGGTACGCTCGTACTGCTGCAGTGGTACGCGGTGATGTTACGAAAAATATAAAAAAAATATTGGATAAGTTACGAAAAATATAAAAATATAACATATAAAATGTAAAAATATAAAAACATTGATATGTTGCCGGAGGACTTTAAGGCCAAAGATAAGGAGCAGTTTTATGAATTGAATTGTGATTCAGAAATAAGGCAAACTTTTTCAAAAATTGCTCTTTTGAACTTTTGGGTTGAGAGGTATGCAGACTATCCAGACATAGCTGACAAAGCAGTTGGATTTTTACTGCCCTTCACTACTCCGTACTTGTGTGAGACTGCATTTACTTCACTTGTTTATCTCAAGAATAAATACCGGAATAGGCTCCTTACAATGGAAAACGATCTTCGTTTGAGACTCAGCATTCTTAAACCAGACATTCCTAAGTTGGCTTCTAATCTTCAAGATCACCCTTCACACTGGTTGTTAGTTGAATTTTGGTTTTTATGTTTCATTATTATGAGTTGTTTTATTAACATTATTTGTACAGTGTCATTTCTGAATGTTTGAATTGAATACTTATTGTAATAAATAATAAAACAACTGGGCACACTTTTTATTAATTCAACTTTAACTCCAACAGTCTAACTCTAACAAACACAATCTACAATCCGTCTTTTGGTCTACTACGTGGTGGAGGTGGGGTTATAGTTACTAGATCTCCCAACCATTAGGTGGTACGCGAGAGATTTTCATCCCTTAAAGTGGTACACACACAAAAAAGTTTGGGAATCACTGATTCAGGCGACCGCTAACTTGGGTTTAATTAAGAAGGGTCAGGGAAGGGATTATGGACCCGTTGAAAGGAACCATCCCGGCATTTGCCTGGTGGTGAAAATAGGAAACTACGATAACTATTTCGGGAACGGCCGAGGTAGGATTCGAACCTACGCTGTTCCGATGCCAATGAGTCACTACCTAGCGCGTTAGTCCTCTCGGCCACCGTGACCGGATAAGTTATCAATGTATGTTTCAAAATGAGTATTTTATTGTGAGAATTATACATGGACTAGCAGAAGTACCCATTCTTCGAACGGTCTTTGGTATTAATAACCAGACGTAATCAATTGAGCTACTGTTGCAATGGTTAGAGGCTTGGAACCTCTCAAACTAAATTTACCTAACGTATACTTCCTGACGTGAAAATAAAATTGAAAACCCCGTAGACGAAACGCAATACACGTCACATAAAAACTGACCCTCACTGTTGTGTCAAGTCCCCATCCAGAGGAAGACCCCTTTAATAAATTATAAAGGCTTGTGGTGCGGGAAAATTCAGGTTTTTTAGCCTCCAATGGCCCAAATTCCTAAAAGCAAGAAATAAAATACTGTTTCAATTCAGAAATTTTTGAAAATAATGTTGCTGTTTGGAGATATAATAGACCTTCTGTATGACATATCGCACGTTTAAGTCGTGTGAAAAAAATCTATGGATACCCCTGACCCCCTTAAGCGCATTGATGAATTTTACAGTTTTAGTTGGTTCCGTAATAACCTTATAGCCATTTGCAAACGTTCACAGAAATTTGCAAACGTTCACAGAAATTTAATAAATGGAGTGGCATTACTTCTTGCAGAAATAAATGGAAAGTTGGATGTCACCTTTTGAAATGCTTTTGTCATGGATATTGGCGTGCATTCCTTCATTAGTTTATTAAATGAAATTAGTTTTCTGGGAATATCAGAATCTGTTGGTATTAGAGCCTTAAAATATAGTTTTCGGGGACCCTTTATGGCTATTTAGGGTCCCCGAGTTTTGTTTCTGACACCAAGGGGCAGAAAATAAGTTTTGTCTCGTCTTTGTAGGCCGTAGTACAAAAATAATAATAATAATTATAGTAATAATATAACAATATAGAGATAGAGACGTAATAGACCTTCCGTACCATACCTGCACGTGAAAATCGCGTGAAAAAAAATCTAGAGTACCCCTTGATCCCTAAGCACATTATATGTATTGATGAATTGTACAGCTTGATTTGGCTCCGTTATAACCTTATAGCCGTTTGCAAACTATCTCAGTAATGTAATAAATGGAATTGTATTGCGTCTTACAGCAATAGATGGACCTGTGAAGTTCTGTTGCCATGGTTACCGGATTGCATTCTTTCATTATTGTATTAAACGAAATTAGTTTTCTGGGAATATCACAAAAACGGTTGGTTTTAGGGCCTAAAAAGGTGGTTAGGGCCCCCGAGTTTCGTTTCTCACATTCAGGGGCTAAAAATGAGCTTTATCTCGCCCTTCTACGCCTATTTCAGCAAGGGTTTTAAGGGGGTAGGCCCCCTTTTATGAGAGCTACAGAGAAGAGTTACATCAATGATTAGTGTCGTGCCTCTGAAGGATATCTGTACCAAATTTTACGTTGATCCACCCAGCCGTTCTCGAGTTATAAGGGAACATATATGTCCACAGACAAACAGACAGACAAAAATTTATTTTCGCGCGCATCCGTCATAAAACAGTCTGAAACGCGTAAATAACGCAAATTTCCGTAGAAATTCAGAAAAAAAAACCAGACAAACTTTCATTTATATATAGAGAGAGATATTTCAAATGAATTGGTTTCTACATTTGGATGTGTGGTGCTTTGCTCTTTCGTCCCTTCGTAACTTTAAAAACCAAACACCACACTTTCAAACGTCTAAACATTTTATTTGTTTCATCTTATTGATCCTGTATTTCACATTTTTAGGACCAGGTTAAAAAAATATACGCTTTTCTTCGAAAGGCGAACAGGGATGGAACATCGAGGTCATCATTTGCCACTTGAAGAAACGTATAGGCTATATTACTCCTCAACAAGTAGTTCGGAGAAGAACTAAATAGCCTATTTTCATATATTCTATTTATGTTAATTGCCTCTATCAACACACAAAATTTCCGTTTGTTTGCTGTGATAGATTCGTAGATATTGAGAACCGTCTAAATATTTCGGATGGTCGCCATATTGTGTTTTTATATATGTAGGCCATAGTGTTAAGCACTATAAGATGAAGATTATTACGTAGGTTTATTATTCAAACTTCAATCGCATGATTAGGACACAAGACATTAAAAAAACACAAGATTTTAAAATTTCGCACAGCCGCCATCTTGAGGTTATGAAAACAACTGAAATAAATTAGATGTCAGTGGATTAAAATTTGTATAAGCATTTACCGTACCAAGATCCACTGCACTCGGATGGTTAAATCGCGAGAAAGGTTCGTTTAAATTATTGAATTTGCGTTGCCGCCATGTTCGATTTGTGCTCATAAGGTTATTGAAAATCCCATAGGACAACTAAATTTCATTTTGATTGCTGTCACAGAATAGTACATATTGAGAACCGTCTATATATTTCGGTTGGTCACCATGTTGGAGTTTTATATATGTAGGCCATAGAGTTATGTACTGTTAGATGAGGATTATTTCGTAGGTTCATTATTCAAACGTTGATTTCGATCGCATGAACAGGACACAAGAAATAAAAACTTAAATTTTAGATTACAGCTGCCATCTTGAGGTTATGTAAACAATTTAACTAAATTAGATGACATGTATACAAACATTTTCTGTACCAAGTTTCACTGCGCTCAGACGGTTAAATCGCGAGAAAAGTCGATTTAAATGTTTCAACTTCAATTGTCCACCATGTTCGTTTTTTACTTGAAAGGTTTCTTCGAGTAGTGCCCTTTATCACCGTACAACATTTCAGGGTGATATCAGTAGTAGTTTCGGAGATATAGAATGCGGGTGAAATATTTCGCACAGCCGCCATGTTGGGTTGGTGAGTCGTATAAAAATTTGAAGGGCACGGTCGGGGTCGGACAAAATAGTACTATGTCCTTACCGAGTTTCGTTGAAATCGCTCCAGCCATTTAGATTTTATTAGGGGGCACACACACGGACAAAAGCTGATGTCATAAGCCTATTTTTTTAATAAATGAAAATAGGCTAAAAATGAGGAATGCATTACTTCGGAATTCATTCCAGGATATCTGAGAATGACTTATGCTACATTTAATATCACAGAGGTTAAAGAGAACCACGTGTTAACCATAGCCAATAAAAGAAAATCCGCGTACTCCTAAATACTGCTCTGAAGTAGTCTCTGGATGCATTGCGCTTTATTACACCGACGAGTTTCTCGACCAACCATCTACACGATGTGATGTGCATTGCTTTCCTTGCAGGTGTGTTACCACAGTAGTTACATCAGTAACCTTTCTTAAACAATGGAATTGGGGCAGATGACCTCAATTTTCTACCCCATGTAACAATAACTACTACCAACCAGGCGAGGCTCTCCACGGTAGACAAAGCCTATTGAACATTTTGAAAATGAAAGAAAAAAAAGTCAAGTATTCTTATACACTAATAAGGTCCTTCTATAGAACGGAACCTCACCGGGGCCGCTTGGCGACCGGACTTGATGAGTTACGGTCAGATAACTAGCATCTACGGATTATAAAACAGTGGGTCGGGAAGCACCGGATGCTGTCCTGGTATTGATTACATACGCAGCTGGCAAGAAACCTTAGTTGAGATAATTAAGATTTATGGTGAAGTACTGTAGCCTATCCCGTATCCCATGAATAAGGTTAGGTATAGAATAAAACAACGGATTTTACTCGTGGATATTTATCTTCTCAAGAAGAAGTCTTCCAGTAAATGTGTTCGTAAGTTTTAGCGCCGTGCAATGTTTACTTGTGGGGGAACCTCAAACAAAAGGTAGCCTACAGGCTACAGAAACAATCCGCATACTCTGGAGGCTCACGAGAACGAAATAACTCATAAATACGAAATATCAGTGAGGATGAATTACAGCGAGTGTACCACAACTTCGTACGTTGGTGCAATATGTTTTTACAAGATGAAGGACACATTTCCAGCAACTACTCTGAAATTCATGTAAGTAATGTCGAGTATTAAATACTTTACAAAGTGTAAATGTGTTAAATTACTTGGGCACTACGTTGCAGCTAGCGCCAGTTTCTTGCTCGACACGCTGCAATAAACAGTGCCCCGGACGTCACACGGCGCCTGCGAGGCTCCGTTCTACAGGGAGGGCCCTCACTGAATTTTGTGACCAATATACCGCAAATGTAACATTTTTCCTACGTAACTCCATACATCGAATGTTTGACATCCCCTAACGATTCGAGATATCAAGGTTCGACTGTATTATTATTATTATTATTATTATTATTATTATTATTATTATTATAATTATTATATACAATATTTGCAAATGGGCGTAATTCTCGGTGGCAAATTGTACAAATACAGAAAATTACCAACAATAACATCAAATGCAATATACACCATTCACAATTTAGGAACTATAATAATTACGTCGCAGTATTTACACACAATTTCAATCTACTCTTAAACACATCAATATGTTTGGGGAAAGGCTCTAAGACTGAGGCAGGTAATGAGTACCAATTATCAATACCATGGTTAATGAAAGAATATTTCCCACGATTTGTACGCTGTGGTCGGACCTTTACTTTGTGTGGATGATCTGTCCTGGGATTTCCCAGACGTTTGTATTTGGTAGGCCTATAACTAAAGCCAGAAGTTTGCTACCTCAAGCATCATCGGGGAACAAGACACCATATACTATTGTACGGAACAACAGTGATTTACAGCAGCAGGGGGAATGCGGGATAATCCGCAGATTATGATTACAGATAGTCTAAGTCTCTCGGGCAGCTACTGTACAGAATAGGCTCCATTACCCTGCTAAGAGAGAAAGCCATTCATCCATAAACACGCCCAGCAACTACTCTGAAATTCATGTAAGTAATTATGATAATAATAATAATAATAATAATAATAATAATAATAATAATAATAATAATAATAATAATAATAATAATAATAATAATAATAATAATAATTATGATAATAATAATATCGTATGGCCTCGGGTGCCAGGTGCAAGCTATGTTATTTGACACCCAGAGGACAGCTTGCATGTCGAATTTCGTCTTTCCTTGCTACGCTATGAAAGTCAAGGTGGTTAGATATCTAAGCTCCTTGACACTATAGCGCTTCCTAGTAGAGAATGGAGGAACTTTGTGTTGGCGGAAAATCCTGAGATTAATTTTGCAATTATGAACACGGCCTACTTAATTCAAATGGGTTCTTTAACATGCCAACAGCGTATGACATGCATGTCGTAATTTTTGTTGCCTTTCAAAAAAAACTTACCACGGCCAGGAGCGAACCTGCAAGCTTGGGGTTGATAGTCCGACACGATAACCATTCATCTACCGTGGCGAGCAGTAATTTTGATTATTAAATACGTTAAAAAGTGTAACTTGAACACTACGCTGCAGCTAGCGTCAGTTTCTTGCTCGACACGCCAGATAGTGAAATCCGCTAGTTCATGAAAATCCTAGGCACTTCATGAAAAGCTGACATATGATGTATCAAGGGATAGCTGCACTATCTGACGCGTGGTTTCATGAAAGGACTACGTTTAACCGTCACAAAATGTAATTATTTTTGTACATCATCTGACGGGAAGTCCAGCCCGTCACTTCATGATGTAGCGGTGTCCTCGTGGTGAAATTAGTGTGCTTTTGAAGAGTTAATAGTGGCAATATACGGTATGGAAGTCACCGTGGACTTTCAAAGGCTGTTGTTTCTTGAGGTGTATTTCGGTAAATTAACGATTTCTGTTTTTTTTTTTTTGGTTCAGCCTGCATATTTTAGTTGTGTTGTTCTATTGTTGTTGTAAATTCATTTTAAACCATAATAAACAGGCATTAATTTATTTCTTAGAATAGTTCGTGTATGACGGCGAAATATTAATGTACGACTCCATTGCGGCAGTCATTGCATGAAGAGTCGAATCAACAAACACCGGATCTTCATGAAGTGTCTCGGCTGATAATATAAAATAATTTATATGTTCGACGATGTCGAAATGTACATATTATATGTCAGAAAACTGTACTATAATGAGGCTCATTATAGTAAAAGTTATCATTATGGGACAGTTTCTCCCACCAATCAGAGCTCAAGAAGCAGTTGTTTGACCAATTATGCAAGGATAGCATCGCACCTGCGCTGAGTTCCAAGGCCTTCTAATTTAAATTTCACTGCGTGGCCTAGTGTCATAGTGGGGTAATCGAGGAGGCCATGGTCAAATACAAAGCATTCTCTGCGTCTCATGCGCTCTGTTCAGCACATAAAACTGGCGAAATCTCGGCAGATATTTATGAATATTTATGTTCGAACATAAAATAGTTATAATAATTATCGTCGAACATAAACAGTCGTATGCAACTCGCCTATAATGTTAATTAAGACACTCGTATGTAAATTATAAAAATCGCTTACGCTCGTTTTATAAATCTACTCGTGTCTTAATTATTGCCATTGTAGGCTCGTTGCATAATGTAGGCCTACTATTCTTACACCATCTGCCTAAATCGGTACTTAATTGGATGACATGTTTCGATGGTCAAACGATTATCATTGAAACATGTTTACCCTCTCCCCCATTTTTGTACATAAAAGCGTGTTATTTTGTGATAAATATCTTATGTATTTTTTTTTTCAGGTTAGGGTGTTTAAATATCAGTGGCGAAGCTGGAGGGGAATCTTTGAGCCTTCGAATACCCATTTCATTCTCAAGGAACATGCACATTTAAATGTTCTTATTTTTCATTGGCATAGGCAAATTAAATCTAGTTTTCCGTATTATTCTCTGTAACCATGGCGGGAAGGACGCTAGCTTCTCAGCGCGGGACTGAGCAGACAGTGAGTCTCCTTAGAGACAGGCTCAAGTATCTGTGGGTACAGAAGGCAATTACGCATGCGCGAAGCGGAAGGTCGATAGCTGAAGGCGTGATCAAGATCCTAGGCTCCAAGCAGTGCAATCTCGTGGCGGGCGGTATCTCAGTGCGTGCATGTCCGTTTGTGAGTTTTAAAACATGGATCAGTGTAGTGTTTTAATAGTGTATTTAAAATCAAGACCGTTTTCTTCATTGTCCTATGAAGAAAATATATTTTGAACAACGGCCTAGAAAAATATATCGTAAGACTGATTCTTACCTTTCCCCTTTCTAATGCTTCAAGTAAGTATGAGTGCTTTGAAGACAGTTAGACATTTTTAAGGAACTCCATGTCAGATTCTAGACTGAGCAATTACTAAAGTACCAGTAGAGGAATCTGGCTATTGAGAAGTTTGGTAAACTATCTTTCCAGGGATGACATATTCAAAGAACGCATCATTGATATCTTTTATGAGCGAAAGACACGACGACGGGAGTTTCTTCTTCTTCTTCCGAATTTGGCCAACTGTGGACCGCATAGAACTTAAGGCTTCTTGGCCTTCCTTCTCTTTTCTTCCCAGAACCTCTTCATTCTTTCGCTCCTTATCTTTCTCTCCTCCTCGGAAATGATCCGCATGATTCTCTTTGTAATTGGTTTCTCTGCGAAAGATTTTAAACTGTCTACCTTTCTTCTAAACTCACTTCTATCCAGGCGCGGATCTAGAGTTTGGTTTTGGGGGGGGGGGGGGTCAGAGAATCGATCTAGAGTTTGGCTTGGGGGGTGGGGGGGGGTGGGGGGGGGGGGTAGAGAATCGAAATTGTTAAGAAAAATGGTATCACTAAAAACGCAATCACAAAATAACCAAACGTACAAAACCAGACCAATTTTTTTGCAAGCTTCATGGATAGAAATATTCGTACAAATTGCAACGGCGTGTTTTGCGACTTTTACATCGAGCTTCGAGAAAAGGATCAAGGTAGGTAACAGTTTCGGCAAGTCGAGTTGGTACCGACAAAGGGAGAAAGTCACAGCTTAAATTGCCAACCAAGCTTGCAGTTTGGAAAAATTTTTGTGCGAAAAAAGCCCCAGTTTCCTATCCGTGCATTACTGCACATTCAACGTCACATCACTATAAACATCGATTAGGTAATCACAAGGTTTGCTAAACAAAATAGACGAGTTGATTTTGTTGTATAACTAATAGTTTTTATACAAGAGGTTAGAAGTTGTAAATATGTACACTTGTAACAGAACATAATAATTCCAATCAAGATAATTCAGTATTGATTAAATGAAAAAAAAACTGCTTTCATTTAAAATTCGTTAAGTTTTATTTGTCTGGTAATTGTGTTTTCGTTTTTTGAGTTTGCAAAAAAAAATTGGTCTCCGTTTGGGGGGGGGGGGGTCATGACCCCCGTGACCCCCGTGACCCCCCCCCCTTGAATCCGCGCCTGCTTCTATCGTGGATCAACTCTGGAGTAATTCCAACTTCTGCTGCATCCGTCTTGACCTCTTCTCCCCACTTAGAGGTGGCCTTTAATCCCATGATGTATTTGAAGATCTTTTTGGTTAGTCGGTTCTCGTCCAATCTTACCAGGTGTCCATAGAACTTCAGCCTTCTTTTCTGCATAGTGCCCGTGATCTTTTCAGAACACTTGTAGAGCTCCTCGGTCTTCCTCTTCCTCCAAGTTCCATCAGAAGTCTTCAGAGGTGCCAGAATTTTCCTCAGAATCTTCCTTTCCTTGTTCTCGAGTTCTTGCAGCTCCCCTTTTTTTAAAATTTAAAATTAGACACTCGAAATCGTACAATCCTTCTGGTTTTATGCGACTGGAGTTTATCTAAAAAAAAAAAAAAAAAAAAAAAAAAAAAAAAACAGTCATGAACTTTAGAATACTCAGTTGCGTGAATGTAGTTTGGCCACTGATAAATATTTGTTTTCCGCCTAATCATTAGGGCCTAATGTAATAGGGCATAATTTGTGTTGACCCGACTGGAAAGCTTCCTTTAATAGGCTTGAACTGTGAGTGCATTACGGCAGGGGTTCTCAAACGTTTTCTATTGCGTCCCCCTTGTGAAACATGAAATATCTAGCCCCCCCCCCTCTTATTATTCTATCCGAAGTATGGCAAGCACTAGCACTTTCATAGGGTCTCTCTTTTCCACTGCTAATAAGCCACATCCATGGGCAATGGCGTTACTTGTATCAGTTTATTGTAAATCGGGCTAACCATTTCCACTGAACACGAACTAGAATTCGCCTGTTCACGCAATGTCTTTGAACTGACTGCAGAGGCCTGGCTGAATTCGAGTCGACAATGACAGAAATAGAAGATTCTATTCTTGTAAGGAAGTGGTGGTCACATTTTCAAGTGGCTTATTGGCATTAGTGGTTGTTACGTGTTTGGTAAGGAGATATCGCTGCGGGTGGCGAGTGAAAGGGAGCTGTGTGGGAAATGTTACTCTATACCTTTTCTCAGAATTCCTGCTGGCAGGATCTACTGGTCACTTCTTGTGAAATAAGGCAGCCAAAGTACGAATTTATTGGTCTTGGGTGGTCGTGGGAGCTTCCTGTCTATGATAGCTGCATGGATATGACGATAGCGATATTTGTTATAGAATATGAAATCTACACTAATATAATAAAGCTGAAGAGTTTGTTTGTTTGTGTGTTTGAACGCGGTAATCTCTGGAACTACCAGTCGGATTCGTAGATTCTTTTTGTATATGATAGCCAGATTCAAGAGGAATAGTTTAGGTTATGTAGCATCAAGCTACACCTCTCAGGTAACCTTGAAGGTTGATTTTTTGTTCAGTAAGTCGGAAGAACAAGCGCTCCCGAACAGCTTCAATAATACCTAAGTCTAGTGTTGCCTGGCAATTCGGGCTGCATCACGTCGCCACTGCCAGTGCAGAATTGCGAGCTGCTTATAAATTGCAGTCACGGGGAGTATTTAGTGCAAAAAGATTCCTTAGACCCCTTAAAATAGTTATCATCATGACAATAGTATGCTTCTGTATAAGGGCGATGGTGAGGGTGCAGTATACTGAGGTTATCGGCTGCAATAAGCGTTGGTGCTTTCCGATCCTTATCCTTGAGCGCTCCAGTTCTGTAGTAGTATTCATTATCATCCATAAAACAAATAAATCCACCGGGCGAAGCCGGCCACTACTGCTAGTATAAAATATATTTCAATGAGAGCCGGCGCCCCCCCCCCCCCCCCCCCCCCCCCACTTTGAGGACCTCTGCGATTACGGGACCTAGTAGCTCACTGCCTTCAAGTGTCAAGGAGATCTTGGATATTCTATTGTCCAGCGGTCATTATTAAGAAGCTCTGTTACATTCCAGCAATGCATATCACAACTTCCGGTACTAATGAGGAAGCGGAGGCCAATTATTAAGATGTCGATTACGAGCTAAGAGAGAGAGCAATTACGAGTCCTTTCAGGAATGCAAACATGCTTGCTTGGCCTTGCAATTATGACACAGCCGCTCGTCTCAAAATAACCCTTATCCGCAAGGCACGAAAAAAAAAAACCCCCCCGGAGATGATGAGATGTTTTACACAGCTGTTCTCAAGGAACTTCAGTGGCGTAACTAGGATTTGCTTCTAGAGGGGGATGAGCGGCGTCAAGTCTGAACTAATGAGCCACGAAGAGCGTTTTACGAAGTCTATTCGCTTGCTTGATAAAAATTTTATAGAACAAACTATTATTTTCAAAATTTTATTTTAGCTCCCTTTTGTTTTAGGGGGTGTGTCTGCTTTCTGTTGTGTTTTACTTTCGGGTTATGTTTCTATTTATGGTTTGTATTTGTTTTGGCTTTGTGTTTTTGTTTTGGTTTTGAGTTTGTAGTTTTCTGCTTTTCTTATTGGTTTTTGTTTTTTAATTTGTTTTTTTTTCTGCCTTTGAGTTTGCGTTCTTTTTGCTTTGTGTGTTTGTTTTGGTTTTGTGTTTGTTGTTTTCTGATTTTCAATTAGTTTTTATTTCGGTTTTGGTTTTTAATTTGTTGATTTCTGCTTTCGCTTTTTTGCGTTGTGCTTTTGTTTTGGTTTTGTGTTTGTAGTTTTCTGCTTTTCTTATTGGTTTATAGTTTTCAGTTTTCTGCTTTTGATTTTTTGCTTTGTATTTTTGTTATTGTATTTTCTTTTGGTTTTGTGTTTGTTCATTTCTGCTTTTCTTATTAGATTTTATTTTGGTTTTTAAATTGCTGTTTTCTGATTTTGCTTTTTTGCTTTGTGTTTTGATTTTGTGTTTGTATTTTTCAGCTTTTCTTATTGGTTTTTCCTTTTGTTTTTGGTTTTTAGTTTGCTGTTTTCTGCTTTTTTTGCTTTGTATTTTTGTTGTATTTTCTTTTTGGTCTTGTGTTTGTTGTTTTCTGCTTTTCTTATTAGTTTTTATTTCGGTTTCGGTTTTAAATTTGCTGTTTTCTGCTTTTCATTTTTTGCGTTTTGCTTTTGTTTTGGTTTTGTGCTTGTAGTTTTCTGATTTTCTTATTGGTTTTTAGTTTGCTGTTTTCTGCTTTTGAATTTTTGCTGTGTAATTTTTGTTATTGTATTTTCTTTTGGTTTTGTGTTTGTTCATTTCTGCTTTTCTTATTAGACTTTATTTTGGTTTTGGTTTTTAATTTGCTTTTTGCTTTTTTGCTTTGTGTTTTTGTTTTGATTTTGTGTTTGTAGTTTTCTGCTTTTCTTATTGGTTTTTCTTTTTGTTTTTGTTTTTGGTCTTTAGTTTGTTGTTTTCTGCTTTCCTTATTAATTTTTATTTCGGTTTTGGTTTTAAATTTGCTGTTTTCTGCTTTTGCTATTCGCGTTGTGCTTTTGTTTTGGTTTTGTGATTGTAGTTTTCTGCTTTTCTTATTAGTTTTTAGTTTGCTGTCTTCTGATTTTGCTTTTTGCTTTGTATTTTCTTTTGGTATTGTGCTTGTTGTTTTCTGCTTTTCTTATTAGTTTTTATTTTCGTTTAGGTCTTTAATTTCCTGTTTTCTGCTATTGACTAAGAAAATCACAAAGCCAAAGGCAACGAAATGGAGATGTTTCCAAGAATGTGAGAAAGGCTTGAAGCAAATTGGTATTTTAGAAACGAAAATCCACGACAGATTTGAATTTCGACAAATGGTTAAAAACTATCAAAATTTTAATGTGGAATCTGAGGCCAGGAGATGGCGAGGGTCTCTACCAGAAGCACAAAAGAAGGCACTGATCGATGGAGGAGGATACCAAAGCTGGTAGAAGAAAAATATCTAGAAAAAATGGAATTGATTGTCAACATGCAGTCCATAGAGACTCAATTTAAAAAATATATATATAAAAATCATGATCATCATTATATATGAAACGAATTAATCAGGACTCAATAACCAACCATTAATCACTAAATTCGGAAATATATCTCCATTAGATAAATTCAAGTATTTAGGAGAAATTCTTCAGCCAGCAGTGTTAAATCAAGAAGCGAACAAGCAAAGAGTTACAAAATTACAAAAAGCACATAAAATCAAGTGGAACAGATATAATAAAAATGAGTGTGGAGATGGTGAGAGCAGCAGGAGAGGTGGGGATACAGTGGCTGTACCGAGTGATGAGGACAGCATGGAAGGAAAGGATGACCCCAGAGGACTGGAAAAAAGGAATCATTGTCCCGATCTTCAAGAAAGGTAGTAGAACAGATTGCAGAAACTATCGGGGAATAACACTGATGAGTCATTGTGCAAAGATCTTCGAGAAAGTTTTGGAAAAGAGAATTAGGACAAGGATAGAAGGAGGGATGAGGGAAGAACAACATGGCTTCAGAGCAGGAAAGTCCACAGTGGATTTGATTTTTGCTGTAAGGCAGTTACAAGAACAGCACTATGAGTATGGAACAGATCTACTGATGGCCTTCCTGGACATTGAGAAAGCATATGACAGTGTTTGCAGAAACAAAGTATGGACGTCCCTGGAGGATAGAGGAGTAGAGAAATGGACTATAAAGAGGATAAAGGAGATGTACAAGGGAAGCGTGAGCTGTGTGAAAGTGGGAGGAGAGAGATCAGACTGGTTGGAACAGAGAAACGGCCTGAAACAAGGAAGTGCACTGTCACCGTTACTTTTCATTGTGGTGATGGATGACATAATGACCCGAGTGGCACAAGTAATTGGGGACGGAAAGATGAAAGCAATGGTGTTTGCAGATGATTTGATGATTTGGGGAAACAAGGAGGAGGAGGTACAGGAACAGTTGGACGTGTGGGAAGGAATAATACAAGGATATGGGATGAAATTTAGCATAAATAAGAGTGAGATGGTGATCACAACAAGGAAGAAGGAAAGAACCACAACGGGAATAACAATTGGTGGGGAACAGCTGAAGAAAGTGGAGAGTTTCAAGTATCTGGGAAGCCTGATACAAGATAATGGAAGAAACGATAGAGAAATAAATGAGCGGGGGAGGCAGGCAGAAGCATTTCGGAGGAGTGTGAGAAGCATGTTATGGAGCAAGGATGTCCCTCAGAACAGCAAAAAGATCATATATCGGACGTACTATGTCCCTATCCTGACGTATGCCTCAGAGACCTGGGTTATGAAAGGAAGGGAGAAGAGCAAAATACAGGCCAGTGAGATGAGGTTCTTGAGAAGCAGTATTGGAGCTACAAAGATGGACAGAATAAGAAATGAGAGGACCAGAGAATTAATGAAGGAGGAACCATTACAGGATGGTATAGAGAAATCTAGACTTAGATGGTATGGACATGTAAAACGAATGGAGGAGAAGAGGATACCCAGGAGAGTACATCAGACGAAGTGGGAAGGAAAGAGGCCGAGGGGAAGACCGAGAGACAGGTGGCTGAAGGGGGTGGAAGAAAGCGTGAAGAAGAGAGGAGAGGACTGGACAAGGGTGGAGGCTGAGAGATGGTGGGAAGACAGAAGACGTTGGAGAGGCTTGTGTTCCAAACAGACCCGGCCAGTGGCTGGAAACTGTGCAAGATGATGATGAACACAAAACGCAAAATTACGACACCACAATACCGTCATCAAACCAGAAGCACTTATCGCATCTGAAACTTTGATGATTGGGGGAAGATCACAAGTAGAAAACATCGCGAAATAAAACAGAAAAATCCTCATAAAAATCTATAATATCTATAACTTAATATGAAAACGGGGTTTGGATGAAAAAGAAGTCACATGGAATCATAGTATTGAAAATATCACAGATTCCATCAGAAAAAGGAAACTGACATTTTACAGTCACATACAGAATGGATGACAATAGACTAGCATATACAATTTTAATCCTAGCACCAACTTATCACTGAAAAAAAAACACACAACAATTGTCTGGCAGAAATACCACATGACAAGCAAGACATTGGTATCAACGAAGAAGTCATTCACAATGGACCAACGTTCAGAGCCCTAATAACCGGACATAGATTTACCGAGAAACCTACAGGATGGAGAGTGAACGGATGAATAGATTTTGGACAGAAAACAGGAAATATTGTGCTAAATAAGCTCTAACGCGCTCCTTAGTTGGGCATAACGAATCAGAAAATAACCATCATGTCACAAACCTTTTATAATGTCTTAAATATTATCATAGCTCAGTCATACGTCCTTCCATCCCCATTTACACATGCTAGTCCTATCTAAAAGGGTAAGTTTTACCCCTACCCACAATGATACGGATAACGCGGCTGAACGTGAGGAAGGATTTCCTTTCTTATCTCAACAACATTCGGATGATGATGACACTCGATGGACTACCGTTGTGAAACGAGGAAGAGGAAACAAATTTTCTTCCCCACATACACCAACAATTATTGGGACGAAACGCATTCACTCAGACAATGAAGATGCGGTACAATCCAATGAACTTCAGGCGATATCACCTAGAGCGTGGCTATATATAGGCCGATTACTTACGACCGCTAACACAGAGAAGATTGAGAGACATTTGAAGAATCTGCACGTTACCGAGATATATGATTGTGAACAATTACAAACGCAAGGAAATCTCAAAGCCTTCAAAGTTGGCATTCCCATGACAGATCTTCACAAAGTCATATCACCGGAACTTTGGCCAAAAGGGGCTCTCGTCAGACGATATCGTCTTTTTCGTTCCCAAAGACGAGGGGCGAGTTTCGAATATGAATCTTCTTCTATGGAACGTGGAAGGGTTGAGGAGCATTCTAGATCTATCTCAGAGTGATCTTCTAGATAAGCAGGATTTCCTAATTCTCACTGAGACTTTCGCAACAAAGGCAATAGACATTAATGGATTTTATTCGGAACACGTCTTCGCCACTCAAGGACCAAGGGGTCGACCCGTCAGGGGTGTATCTTGTTATTTTAAACCTACCCTAGGGAGTTTTTCAACACGGTATAAAGACGAGGACACCATAATCCTCCAATCAGCTAGCTTAACAATAATAGGCATATACATCGATCCATCAACACTCCCAGAAGATATTATAGCAACAATTATGATTTCACTAGGAAAAACGCACCCCGGGAGTAATATTATTATTGCAGGGGATTTCAACTGTAGAGTAGATACTGACAACCATAGGAAACATGTACTACTGCAGTTGATGGCGGAAGAAGGATACACTCTTGTTAACAAAGCGGCGGACAGAACATATTTCGCATGCAACGGCTCAAGTACGATAGACTTAATTTTCTTCAAGGGTGCTGGGATCGAGTTGTCCGAATATAAGGTGTGTTATTCCAGCTCCGAAGCTCCACTTAAAAAGCATTGCCCTGTTGTAGCGCACTTTACTGTCGCTGCTCGTATTCCACTCAAGATAGAGTCAAAACGCGTCCTAAACATTTCACGTAAACTGAATGAAAGCCTACTGACTCAAAATACCAACAAGTTAATTCACTTTAACAATAGAATTGAAGCAAGTGATCTTGACTCTGCCGCCTCTGCCCTTGAGGACATTTTGAAATCATCAGTTCCACTATTTCGCGAACGAAAATCACAGAACTGGTTTAACCACACCTGCAGGCTATTTCGAGAGAAAACGAGTATTACAGGCCCTTCACGTAGCGCGAGCAAGCAATAGGCATGAGGACCTAGATATATACGGCACTTTGAGGAAGAATTATAAGGAATTACTCAAGAAGACACGAAAGGACATTATTGAACTTGAGGTGGCCAAAATGGTGGAGAATGCGAAAGCGAACCCTTACTTAGCATTAACACCAAGGAAAACGCAAATGGTTGGGAAAATTGACATGAGTATTTGGGAGCAACACTTCACTGCCATATTAAATCAGAAGGGAACCTTAACAGCATTCCAAATGAAACCATCTGAACAAGATGGCACTGCTATCCCCTTGTTCACACCAGATGAGGTTCGTAGTACTCTTATGACTCTGAAGGACGGAAAAGCGTCTGGGCCAGATGGCATCTTTAATGAGCACATTAAAACAGCAGGTACCGTGCTATTACCGGTATTTACAAATTTAATGAATCTTTGTTTGAGATCAGGAGACGTTCCTTCCACGTGGAAATGGTCAACATTGAAGATGCTCTATAAGGGGAAAGGAGACCAGTTTGACCCCAATTCCTATAGAGGGATCGCGTTAGAAAATAATCTTCTCAAAGTGCACACCAAACTTGCGGCAAAACGGCTCACGGATGAAATTGATAGTAAGATACCAGAAGAGCAATTTGGATTTAGAAGGGGGAGGAGTACAATTCAGGCCATTAAAAATCTCAAGGACGATGTTGAAAACGCCCTTAAATCACCACGAGGCAAATTTCACGCAGTTTTCATTGATTTTACAAAGGCTTTCGACAACTTAAACCGGGTCATAATTTCCTCGAAACTGGATGAGTTGGTGAAGGACAACAAACCACTCACAATCCTGATCCATAATATATTAAGGAGTAACTACGTTCAAATTTTTGACAATGTAACAATATCGAAAGAGATATTGCAAACAAATGGCGTGCTTCAGGGAGACCCCCTGAGTCCCTTCCTTTTTAACGTCGCAACCCACGATGTTGTTCGAGCGATTAAAGAAGACTCGCCGGAAATAAAACTGTACATTTATGCGGATGATATGGTTCTGGGCTCCCGTGACATCAGTGAGCTACAATCGGCTGTTTCCTCTCTGGAGGCATGGGCGTCTACCAACGATTTGCAGGTTAACGTCGAGAAAACGAAATATATGATCTTCAGGAAAGGCGGACGAGCGTCCAAGGACGACAGTATAATTTTGAAACAAACTCCCCTTCAAATTGGAAATAGCTTCACCTATCTAGGCTTGACTCTGCAAACTACCATGCAATCCTTCAGGATTCACATAAAACAGCGGGTGGCATCGGCCACTAAAGCTATTTTCGATATTAGAATTTCTGATTTCGGTAGGAGTAAATTCCATAATCTGGTCCCAGCTACAGCAAAAGAACGGTTGAACATTCATTGATTTAGCGGCATCGGTGGCGTAGTTGGTAGCATGCTGAGCTTCTATGCCCAAGGTCACGGGTTCAAACCCGGCCGAAGTCGTCAGATTTTTAAGAGCGTTAAATATGCCTCAGTATGCCTTCCTTTCGAGGGGAAGTAAAGCCGGCGGTCCCATGTCATAGATTAATGGCTTGTAAAAGAACCTTCCACTAATTACACTTGTGTGAAGCTAAATTATAGGTTAGATTTGACTAACGCTCTTAGGTTCCAACGTTCGTAGCCAGGAGCCGACTGCGGTGGCATCTAGTAACCAAATTCAGAACTAGTTGTCGTTGACGGTGGCGTTTGGTAGAAAAAGTAGGAACTACCTGAAAATTGAATGTCTAAAGCCCTTCAGATGACACTTACTAATACAAACATCACATTTAACACCGGTTATCAGATGAATTCTACACACAGCAGCCGTTGTCGCAGCAGCCCCTAGGTCTAAACTGAGGAACCAACCAACCATTCATTCATTTAGGCCTATTTTATTTGCAAATGGGGGCAATTCCCTGGCGACAAATTGTAGAATTACAGAAAATCACCAAGAATAATATCGAACACATTTATTGTACACAAGTCGCCATTTGGGAACTAGAGTAATTACAGTACATCATAGTACCGGTATTTAAACAAATTGTCAATCTTCTCTTAAACACATCAATATGTTTGGGGAAAGGCTCTAAGGCTATGGTAGGTTATCAGTTTCAATTATCCATACCACGATTAATGAAAGAATATTTCCCATAATTTGTACCCTGCGGTCGGCCCATAACTTGAATGAGTAATTGATGGAAATGGCGATATAAGAGTCAGATTGAGTTTGTCGGTTATGAAATGAGAACAAATAACTAAATGTTGATGAGACTTGACCTTGAGAGCTGAACGGTAGGAGCGGGGTGTAGAGCAGTGCGGGGATCGTGTCGAATACTTCCCTATCTGAGAATATTGACGCGCGTGACAGTAGGTTCTCGCAATCAGGCACAGACACGCTCAGCGTGGTAAATGTTTTTACGCTGCAGTAGTATTGTGGGGGAGTGGGATGGGGAAGTGCAAAGCTAACTTCCGATAACTGTAAATGGGGGTGCTTTCCTGCAGAAATCGTTACATGGATGTCAGTAAAATATTTACGGCGTCCATGAGGTCAAGAATGAGTTCGGTAGCTTAGGGTTATGTATAAAGCAAAAGGTTACCGCATCAGCACAACTGTTATCCACATCCGCACGACTTTTTTTTACGCATTCGCACGCTTCTTATCCGAATCTACTGGCATTACAATAATATTTTAAATTAGCACAAATTACTAATGCAACATATTTAGACATTTGCGAAAAAAGTCTTCCCCTAGGCTAAGTATGCCATGTGCTTTGTTTAAAATGAATGTTATACAGCCAGAGTTAGCGGCTTCGGTGGCGTAGTCGGTAGCATGCTGAGCTTCTATGCCCAAGATAGCGGGTTCAAACCCAGCCGAAGCCGTCGGATTTTTAAGAGCGTTAAAAATACCTCAGTATGCCTTCCTTCGGAGGGGAAGTAAAGCCGGCGGTCCCATGTCATAGATTTATGGCATGTTAAAGAACCTTCCACTAATTGCACCTGTGTGAAGCTAGATTGGATAGGTTAAGAATGTAAACAACGCTCTTAGGTTTCTACGTTCGATGCCAAGAGCCGACTACGGTGGCGTCTAGTAGCTAAGTTCTGAACTTGGCCTAGCAGTCGTTGACAGTGACGCTTGGCGGCAAAAGTAGGAACTATTTGAAAAATTCTAAGTTGCAGGACTTAAATAAAAAAAACAGATGGCACACACTATTACAGTCATCACAATTAACACCGGTTATCAGACAGATTCTACACACACCCAAAGTACACGGGGCTACATGACCACGTTGTCGCAGCCCCTAAACTTAAGAACCAACCAACAGCCAGAGTTGCAACCATTTTCAGTTCGGAGTGTTAATTATGCGTAGTGAAATAATGACATAATTAAATCATCATGAAAAATACATAAGGGAAAAATATGATATGTCATTACATCCGGCTCCTAGTAATGATATTCAACAAGTTGTATTCTAAAAACTACCCGCCAATTTACTACAAACATTACCCGTAGCTTATCCGCTATCCGCACATCCATGCGAACTATATCCGCGGGTTTATCTGCGGATATCCGCATCCGTCGTTGAGTTTCATTGTTTGTCAATGAGATGCATCAACGAGAACAATGTCACAGTAGTCGAGAATTTAGTAGTATTAGCTACATTGCAAACGAAGTACGATCAACAAAGTACGTAGGGCCTAGCGACAACAACAGCTGGGAAACTTCCTTTGAATTTCCAAGATGCAATCCACTGTTTTTGTCATCGAGCCCTGTGATGTAGGTGTGGGGAATCTGTGTGATGGATGTAGGCTATTAGAGTGTGTATTTGTCATAGGGGCTGTGCTTTTCGTATGAGGCGGCCGTGGCCTTAATTCACGCACAAATCCGACATTCGCCTCGCGTAGAAGTGAGGAATCCTCGGAAAACCACCAGTTCTGTCTCACAATGCTGAGTGTCCCAGAATTACATTTCTTGGCATAGCCAAGAATCGAACCCGGACATCCGGGGCCACCGCCAAGAACGCTAACCGCTACACTACGAGATGGAAATTAGGGACATTTTCCTTCAATTACAGTTACCAAATTCGTCAGCAATCACTGAATTAAATATGTCTTAAAACACTTCATTTAATTACTGGGGACCGGATTTTTTGAAAATACATATGCGCATCTGCAAATGCATATTTTGGGGGTTTATTGGATTTATTGCATATTCTGAAGACAACAGCATATTTTAGCATATACATTTGAAATTAAGTATACTTTAAAACATCTTGAACAAAATTGGTTTCTCTTGAGAATTGGATATCGCTTGTAAGCAACATTCCTTTAATCATCTGGGCAACTTTCTGAGAAACATATAACGAGATAACAGTATTTTACGCTAGCATCTGCCTGGTTATTTCATGAAGGGAATAGGGTTGGTTTTGTGAGGAGTTTCTTCAGTTAAAGTGTTACTCGATTCTTAGTCTGCATCTGCATATCCTTAACTCAAAACGCCAAAAGCGTGGACCAGCAGAAAGTATTTATTAAATCAGTGGGTGTCAGGTAATAGCGATTATTCAACTGATAGCGTTGTCGTCTAATGTCAAGTAAGCTCGAAGGAAGTGAAGTGTGAAAATACATCTCAACTTGAACAACATGCAAAAACGACTGCCTTTTTACGGCAAATGAGGGAAAGAGGAGTAGGCTAAATAAGTTTGGCTTATTGTTATTAATTACCCTTTCACGAATTGATTGCCGGCGGTCGACCTGGGAACTTGTGTCACACGTCAGCCTGCTTCGTTGACAGGTACAGTTGCGCGACTAGGAAATGACTCAGCTCCAGTAGCTTTAGCCACCGTTTAACTGTCTGTTTAAACATGAGCTCCTGTGAAGCTTATCTGACGCAATGCTGCTTGACTTATGTGCAGACTGCACTCTGTCATCACTATGTCCTCCGCTTCGCCCCGCGGGGCTCATGCTACAATAAACAACAAACGCTGGCGCAGCCACGCTCAGTGACAATCAAATGTTTAATTGGTAATAAGTGCATATTCTTCAATTTTCAATGTGTAATTTCAACATTTTTGGTGCATAATTACATGAATATATAATCGTCTTAGTGCATAAATGTCCGGTCCCTATTAATTACATATAAGAGATACCAGCCACGGTGGCCGAGAGCCCCAGCGCCCACCTCACTGGCATCGGGAAAGTGCGGATTCAAATCCTACCTCAGCTGTCCAGATAATAGTTTTCGTGGTTTGCTATTTCCTTTCAGCTGGTTCACGGTCGACTTCCTCCCAAAATACGTACCTTCTCTGACCCTTCCTTAAATAGACCCAAGTTAGTGGTCGCCTGGGCGATCGGCCTGCCATCATCCCCAACTGTATCTGCCGATAAAATGTATTCAGCCCCCACCCCACAAAAATAACAACATTCAAGAGATGAAGGAAATGTTAAAATAATAGACCCGGTATTATTTAATTAGGATAGCATAAATTTAAATTATACTAAATCCCTTCCCACTCCGGCTAAGTTCGATTACCCTCCAGAGGAAAGCTGCTGAATTCAACACCCACTGGGATGAATGGAAAGAGCAATTTCGTTCAGTGGAGTACTACGTGCAGGCGCGACATCTCCCGGCGAAAGAGCTGCACTATCTAGAATTACAGTTCCCGAAGCGAGTTCTCACTCAACCTACCAGATGGCTCTAGCGTGAGAAGCGACACGATATTTCGTTAACTAGTCCGCAGAGAGCGCTAGCTGTTCCCCTATGCAGTCGTGTTAGTTGGCCTGCCTAATCCCCAGGGAAACAAGTTGATCCTGCAGCTCACTCTATAATAACAGCACCGTAATCCGCCACACAACTCCGTGTTCCAACTGATAAGAAGAAATAATGTTATAAACAAACTTTATCCCTCATATTGCTGATCATGACGACCGAAAATAAAACATAATACAGCTCAAAAGGTTTTAAATAACGAAAACAAATCAATTAGACCTATCCTAACAAGAAGCCATCCATCGATTTCTGCATGAAAGCATCCCAGTGTATCAAACTTAAATTACTTGCTCTCATTTCCTAACCGAAGCACTCGATCTGGCTCTTCCCTCACATTCGCCAATCACTTGTCAATGTTCAACCGTTCTATATTTGTTATAGCTGGATCTGGACAATGGAATTTAACTCCTGCCGATATCAGAAACTCTAAGCATATTCACAAATTTAAGGTAGTAGGCTGACTGCCTCATGTGAATGGTGATGGATGGTAGGATGAAGAAGGAAGATGGTACTTTTATGTGACCGTGAATCTTGTGATTATGAGCCAAGGAACCTCCTTTTTACGTGGAATCCGAACAACAGAACATGGCATTTCACTTCGAAAATCTCACATGCGATGACTGGGAATCGAACACAGTCCACCTTGGTGAGAGGCCAACAGCTTGACCGCTGAGCCACCACGCCTCTAGGATGGTAGGATGAATGACTGCGCAATGTAGGATATCATTAATCATTATAATTTTCCCATTAAATATATATACTCTGCCTTTCTTTACTCTATGTACCCGTCAAAGACAGAAATTTAGCATATATGAGGCATCCATTTCCAAAGGGTGCCTTGTCCACTAGCTATGGCGTAGTCTGTGCGTTCTTTACTGATTTAAGTATGTCTTACAATGCCAAAACGCCCCAAACTCCTTGAAATTGCATTGAAATATCGAATGCACTTCCAAATTGGCCCCTGTCTAATGCCACAACTCCAATATGGCGAACCTAATAATCTACAGTATCAAACGGTCCCTTGTTCTATTGTGCGGGTAAGCAAGCTACGATACAGCGTTCCAAAGTTGCCCTTATCCGTCACGGAAGATATCTGTTACAGTTCGGTAGTTGATTCAAAGGTGATTCTTTACTCTTTGCTATATGTGAGTGCAATACTACGTGTTGTCCAGCTGGCAGCAGTGTTTTCACAGACAAATACAATCATTACTTTGGAACTCCAACGATCAGAAAACCTTTAATATTTCTTTGAAGTCTTTGTTTGAAACAGATTAGAAATTCGAATGTTTTCTGTGATTATTTAGGGTACTACCCAGACATCATCGTTTCAAATTATGACACAGATAATTCAGAAGTAGCAGAAGACGAAGATGGGTTCCCGTTCTGTAATAGCGGGCATGTTTGTTTCTAAATAACAATGCACACTGTTTCCAGTTCTATGAATAAACCATCCATCCCATATAACGCAGTAAATATTGGTTTCAGAATTTGTTAAAGATGACGTGTAAACTTTACAGAACCGAAATCTCCCTTGTCCATTGCACACTGTTCCAAAATGGCTTCTGTCCTTAATGCAGTTCCAAACGGCTCCAGGTCTAAGTTGTTATTTTTATTTCATGAAGATTCCTTGAGGTCTATAAGCTGTAATTCCACCAATAGGCTTCCACAAAATGACAGTATTAGGCGTACAAAATATTATATACATACAGTGAACGGTTTGTGTGCTCAACGTTTTTTGCCTTTTCCCACAAATTCCACTTCTTGGACAAGGAACACCTTGGCAATGGATGCCTCATATGAATCGCTTGATGTTAAAAGGGGACTTCCGCAGGTTTTACGAAATATTAGTTATTGATGCGATACTATAGATGATAGGCAGGGCCACCGTTTAGTGTTGACATGAGACTTCTGCAGCCCACACCACGGCAGTGCCGAGATTGAGAAATCTGCATGTGATGTTAAATGGAGACATCTGCTACTCGTTGTGCATAATATCAGTGTAGTCTTTGCATTTTTGCATTACATTGAATTGCTATTGTTGGAATCATTGCTTTCCGTGTTTCGATGAATCTTGCATTTATATTGTACTTCATTTTCATATTAATATTAAGTTAAGTATTGATTCAGTGTTCATACTGAGAATTGTATTTATACATTTCAATTATTGTAATTATTTGTGGGTTTTATGTGGAAGTTGGCATTCAAAGTTCCAAAGTTCACTCCATTTGATGTATCAAGGGGACTTCTGCAACACTATCATCTGTCATTTTTTCATACTCCTTGAATTGAATTTTGTATTTTCTTTCACTGAAGTATAGGCGTCATGCACTGGCAGAAGCGTAAAACATAGATCGACATTTTCCATCACCTAGACGGTTTTTCCTTCTCCTGTAAAATCTACAATGTGTCAGAAGTCCCCTTTAAACATCACGCGATTAATTTATGAAGGCCCGTTCCGACACCGCTTAATCGCACAGCTGACTTGAGAATCATTATATAAATTTCTAAAGTCATTTAGCTGCCTTGCGGTCCCGTCTTCTTAGGAGTGTGTGTGTATGTAGAATCTATCTGATAATCTGTGTTATTGTGATGCCTGTAATAGATGAAGAGAGCACAAGATGTCCCACCTGCAGGAAGAAGTGACGCAGCTGCATCAGATACCATAAATAACACTGTGATGTTTGCTTACGTTAAGCGCAGCTGCCAAGAGATTATCTGGAGCCTGGACCACGCGGGCAGTCGACCACTGCCACCCTTTCGTTGCTATGTAGCGCATTTAGACTGAAATGTCTCCAGCTGTCCAAAATGTAACGCTTTTAATAGTATATCTCGGGGAGAGGGTATCATTGATCACAAACACATTGTGCTTGTATGGATTCTCTCATGATGGAACATTTCTCTTTCCACAAGAGTGATTTTTACAGCAGTTTTAACAAGTAGACGAAACAGCTCTTTTTGATCACTGACTGTGCAGACGTGGCCAACTTATTAGTATTAAAGTAAAATTCCACCAATCCATTCACTATTAATAACCCTAATTAAGAACCTGTGTTTTCATAGATTTGATTTTAGTTAGTGATGAATATAAAATTTCTATATCTTCTTCTTCTTCTTCTTTTGAATTTGGCCAACTATGGACCGCATAGAACTTAAGGCTTCTTGGCCTTCCTTCTCTTTTCTTCCCAGAACCTCTTTATTCTTTCGCTCCTTCTCTTCTCCTCGGAAATGACTCGCACGGGACTCTTTGCAATTGGTTTCTCTTCAAATGATTTTAAACTGTCTACCTTTCTTCTATTTTATTAATTATTATTAATTCTTTTCAGTCAAAGGGGTTCTTTATACCCCATTATTTGGTGAAAAATTATCACACTTCTTCCTTCATAGACGAAAAAATATCCATACTCAAAAAACACCCAAACATGTCACGATCCAGAAGGAAGCGATTGTATACTATAATTCAATAAAGAGAGCTTTGAAGCCACTTTTCAGTGTTTCTTAATTGACAATTGATATTGTAACTTTCAGTCAGTCAACACAAAATTATTCCAATTACTGGAATATACGGAAATACAACCTGAAATAAATTACATGCGATTAAGATATACACACTACTGTATATTATTATTTACGATTGAAGAAGAGGAAAAGTAAAGAATGACATGTTTCGCTCGTAAAGCGAGCATGGTCAGATCCGAATCTACAAGACAAATAGCTCTACAAAACACTACCAAACCTACAGAGACACCCACAGACAGTCTCTGCCCTCCAAAAACAAAAACCCCATCAGAAAACTTAGTGTGGTAACTATTACCGGTACTGACAGATATTAAGGTATTAAGCACCGAAAATATACCTATTTATTTTAACGTTGCAAAACATATAAATGACGACCCATCAACAAAACAGTCTCCCTAAACTAATCTATGAATGTGTAGCTACTATTGCTGTGATACACTTAAACAATAAACCCAAACTACTGTAGAACTGTAAACTAATTAGCAGAAATGACCTACAATTACTCTGCTGTGATGATGGTAAAAAGCTGTAACTACAACATGCGGAATAGTGTTTGTGTACCATTAATATGTTGCAAGATCCGATATGGAGACTTATCTGAATTGTGTAGAATGTACAGGCTGCTCAGACAACCACTATTTGTTGTAAATACACACATCAATAAAAGTTTTGCATATTCCCATGAAGCACAGTCAGGACGGACTTATTTATTAATCAGTGTTCACACCTGCTCTACACAATTGAGATCGGGAGAATATGCATGCCATTCCATTCTGTCAATACCATTCTCCAGAAGAAAGGCTTTGACACTGCCAGCTCTGTACGGGCGAGCCTTATCGTCCACGAAAGTGAAATTTGAACCAAAATTGTCAGCATAGCCTTTCACTACAGGTAACTATCATACGCCCTGGGATGTACACAAAGAGGGGTTCGGCGACCATACATGATGCCACCCCAAAACATTGCACCAGCTACTCCCTGTAGCTATATGTCTAGGATTTATTGGCCGTGCATACGTTCACCGGGTCGTCTCCACACTCGCACACGGGCGAGTGTGCACAGCCGATATACACACACGCCAGACCAATTAACGACTCTTGGCCAGGAATATTCAAAACGTGCTTTTTGATATGTGTACAATCTGCCCAAATTATTGCTCTGAGAAAAAAAAAAAACAGTAGCTTTCATGAAAGCATCTCTTGAAGAGTGTTTCACGTTCTAGTGAACGTTCGTAGGCGACCTGCGCGTCCAAATGATGAAGTGATAATGAAGACGTCACATACACCCAGTCCCCAGGCCACAGAAGTCAACTCCAGGATATGAAAATGGTATTACAAAGGGATCTATCATTCCAGTATTTAGGAAGCTTGATAACCTCCAGCGGAAGTTGTACAGAAGAAGTGAGACGCAGAATCTCCATGGGGAAGAGAGCTTTCGGGAGAGTGAAAGGTTTATTAACAGCCAGAAGCAGACCGATCAAACTTAGGAAGAGGTTTGCAAAATGATTGTGTGGTGTCTTATTGTTCAGAAACACGGACAGTCAGACAGAAAGAACAAAACTATTTAGAAAGTTTTGAAATGTGGTGATGGAGAAGAATGGACAAAGTAAAATGGTTCGATAGAATGAGAAATGAGGAGGTGCTAAGAAGGGTAGGAGAGGAGTTTCATGAGGATGATACAGAAGATGAAAACATCTTGGATGGGTCACATACTACGTAGGAATTTTCTTCTACAAAGTATCATGAAAGGAAAAGTATAAGGAAAAAGAGGGAGAGGAAGAAGATGATGATGATGATAATTGTTGTTTTAAGGGGCCTATCATCTAGGCTATCGGCCCCTGATGGTTTGGGTGATCGTGAAGATGAAAATGAAATGCAAACTTAAAACTAACTACCAACCTACATACTAGAAGAAGAAATGGAAAACTAAAGGAGAATAAGGCAAATAAAGGACAGGAGGAAAAGAAATGCCCGGAGAGGAAGAAGAAGATTTAGAATGTCAACAGATATGAAAAGAGGAAGAAGTTACAAGCAAATGAAAGAAGATGCTCAAGACAGAGAAATGCAGGATGTTCAGTTGAAACCTATCTGCGGACAGATCTACTGAAAGAGAGAGAGAGATCTTAATTTGCAATAAATTATTTGGTTCTATTCAGCTTTACCATAATAAGTTGGCCACCTCTGTACTTCCAAGATTTGTGGATAAATGTACCTCAAATACACCAAACAAATTCGAGGAATTGATTCTGTTTAAGAAATACTGGTATGAAAATTAAATACCACCAGACTACTTCAGAATATATGTCTCTGTCTGGAATACTAATATTCTAATAATATGACCCCATGTGTAGTAGGCAGAAGTAACTGAGACGTTTGCTGAAGATTTGTTCTTTCACCATTTGTAAAAAAAAAATAAAAAAAATAAAAAAATGCTTTTAACTAAACCACACCTTTTCTAAAAGTACGGTATATAATTAATCCATGTTATGTTTTCCATGTTGTCAAGCCTCCGTGGCTTAGGCGGCAGCCCGCCGGCCTCTCACCGCTGGGTCCGTGGTTCAAATCCCAGTCACTCCATGTGAGATCTGTGCTGGACAAAACGGAGGCAGACAGGTTTTTCTCCGCGTACTCCGGTTTTCCCTGTCAAAATTTCATTCCAGCAACACTCACCACTATCATTTCATTTCATCTGTCATTCATTTAATCATTGCCACAGAGGAGTGCGTCAGCCCTCGGCAGCCGGCACAGTCCATATCCTCGCCGCTAGATGGGGGGCTTCATTCATTCCATTCCTGACCCGGTCGGAGACTGGAAGCAGGCTGTGGATTTTCATTTCATGTTTTCCATGTTAGCAGAGGAAACTTGTGGACGGTGTATACAATAGTTGAAACCTTGAAACATAAATTTTATTGGTTTTACGTCCCTTTTAACTTCTGCGGCTGTTAGGGACGCCGGAGTGCCAGAATTTTGCCTCGAGGGCGATCTTTAACGAGCCAGTAAATGTACTGACACGGTTCCCTCGCATTTGCGCACCCTCAAATGCCAACTGGCTGCGCCAGGATTCGATCCTGCAATCTTGGGCTTCGCAAGCGAGAACGTTACCGCTGAGCCACGCAGCCAGCCTACAATAGTAGAAATGACATGATACGAAAGAGAAGTGTATGTGGTTCATATTCTTACCTTTGGATGCATCGTGGCGCCAGCTGCTGAAGAGGTCGGCACTCCGTGACAGGTATCCTGTAGAGAAAACGCGCATGCACAATGATTTCAACCATGGACATCACAGGGAGTAACATTTACTACTTTGTCAGACATGAACCTATGCGTGCAGTTGTTGGGCAAGGGTGCAGGTCAGTACTATATCAGTGAGCAATTAGAGGATAATGCATCGTTTATTTCAAGGTTCCTAGCCGTGAAACCTGTTCGTACCATAGGGACCGAGCTCATGTTTTGAAGGTATGCAATGCATGTGAAGAAAATGTATGTTAGATTGGGAGAATCGCAGCTTTTCACGTAGACCTACCTTTATATCACACTGACAAGATATGAACCACGTTATATTGAAATCTAAATGGTATTAAATAAAGCCATCAGTAGTCAATAAATATATTACCATAAGTTGTTTAATATAACAGGACTAGTTTCGACCACAGTGAGATCATCATCAGCAATCTTAAGTTGTAGGAAGAAACTATTAAACATATGAAGTTGCGAGTAATTGAAACTATATCGTAATTTTGAGATGCTCTTAAATTATTACAAATCCATCGAAAACAGATCTGTTACAAGGTAATTTAACCAAAAAATATAAATTATCTTCTTAAACACTTATAATAAAAGTGTTGTGTTGCTCTCAAGATTTAAAATCAAAATGAATTTGAAATTTTTACGACTAAAAGGAATATTAATTATACGTTAGAATCAAATATAAATGTTCTTCTAATATTTATGCGTTGGGTGTGCTTCTTCAGATGTACTCTACAAAGAACAAAATGCTGAATGGTATTTATTCAGAATTATTCTACAAAATCAAATATCTTAAATTGATTGAAAAAAAAATCACGTGTTGTATGTAATATGGCTTGAATGCCCAATCTGCACTTCATACAGTTCACATGAAAAATTACTTCGAAGACATATGGCAACTGGATATATACAACCTTATACATGCTATGCCCTGGCTCTTTTTTAGGATAAATGTTATTTTATATACAGTAGGTGTTGCCTGTGAAAGTATAAATATGGTTAATAGTTTGTATTTATGTAATATTATGGCTATAAACCAAGATTTAAATGGTAATTTACATGTAATGTAGGTATCATGTGAGCATTACATTGATCCATTGCCGCCTTCATAGAAGTGTATTTCATTATTTATTTTAACGATATATTGCAATTTTAAGAAGGAGAAATAAAAGTGTTGAATAAATCATTTCCTTTAACGTTATTGCCATAGTTCAACATATTAATATCTGTGTGTCTCAAATGCATACATATAATGGAATTAATAATTCGCAGGATAATTTTAATAACTGATATTTGTATATGGAAATATTATTTATTTCATTTACATAGTTTACACCCATATTGGAGCACTTATATAAAAAAATACATTTAAGTCCTCGACGGATTCACAGGGAATGTAGCTGTCATCTTCCTCCTCTCCCAAAACCTCTTCATTCTAGCTGACCTGGCCGCCCTTCCCTCACCAAGTGTAAGCCTTGTATGTTTGTTCATCATGGAAATATAATATTACATAATAATAATAATATACAGGGTCATCGAAAAAGGCCAAGATTTTAAAAAATATATAAAATCGAAACCTTTTATGTTAAATGAGTAATTATTTAACTGTGAGGTATCTGGTTAGCGCAAGTTCTGTTTAATGCATTAGCGTGACCTTGGTATGCACGGACTAGTTGACTAACGAAACCCACGAGTACAGTATGTTTATGATTTTCCCAAAGTCAATGTGTGGTGTGGGTTACTTCATGACCAAGTTATTGGACCTTTCTTTTTCACTGGAAAAAACAATTACAGTCCTAATTACCTCGACATGCTTGAACAATTAGTCTTCCCTCAAATGGAAGACATCGAACAACAGACTGGATTGAGTGCCTTTTTTTATTCGCAAAATGAGGCTCCGCCTCACTAACTTCGCGCGATACGCGATACACTCAACGCACGCTTTCCAAACGGTTGGATTGACAAAGAAGTCCCCATTTCCTGGCCTTCCAGAAGTCCAGACCAAACCCCTTTGGAATTCTTTTCTGGGGGTTCATAAAAATCGTTGTTTACGCACAAAAAAAACGTGATTTGGTGCATCTACGCGAGCGCATTGCTGCCGCCATCTCTACTGTTACTCCAGATATGATTCAACGCACGTGGCACGAAGTGGACTACAGGTTAGACGTCTGCAGAGCAATAGACGGAACTCACATTGAAATTTACTAAGGTATGAAAAGAAATGTTATCATTTTCACGCATTTTAAGGCTAAAACCTTTAATAGTTTTTTATGGCGATTATTTTAAAATCAAGGCATTATTTTTAATTGACCCTGTATTTATTAACTTGGTCCCTTCTTTATGCTCATGAGGTCATGTTGGCTGCAGAAAACAAGTTGTATCTGCAAAATCAAACCCAACAATGGAAGGATCGTTTGGCGCCTTAATGTGCAGAAAACAGTGTATATGACGTCAGATGCCCTTGAAACAGGAACCATCTAAGTAGACAGTGCACATCTGCTGCGAGTGAGGAAATTTAAATACCTTGGTTCCAAAATTTCTGATGACGGGCGATTTGTGGAAGAGATCAATTCAAGATTTTATTTTCACACGGCAATATCCCAAACCCATGAATAATTTTAAGGACCAATTTGTTTCAGATATAGTTTATTTTCTTTTAGAGCAAATTGGAAGTTCGAAGACTCATATCGACCACAATTTATGAACTATAGGTTCTACTCATAGTATTGCTGTACTGACTCAGTAAGGAAAGCAATGGCAAACTACCTCACTCGTTACCTTGCCTACAAGAAGACCGCGCCTACTCATCAACACCAATTTCGTCCAAATTTATGGTATATGCAGGGTTTGGCCAGAAATGAAAGTGACAGAAGTTGGAGCTCCGGATGGCAAAGCGTTTAGAACAAAATAGCATATTTGGCGCGGTCAGGCGAGGCCTGAGCCACGTATGTTTTGTTTTTGTTTTTCTACAGCAACTTTAAAACAACCATGCCATTCTAAAAAAAAGCGACGGCTACAGCGTGTGCAAGATGCTGAGAAAGCTACTGCTTCTCCTGTTTTGAAGATAAATATGCCCCCCCCCTCCCCCTCCAGCACGTGTCAATAATCAACTGTAAAATCATAAATGTATCTTATGTTATAAACGACGCTCTCGAGTACGCCTTAATTGCAATCCCTTCCTGGAAATGTATTGGTCTGATCACCTGTGTTACTGTGGTGTCTTTACTAGAGTGTATATTTTTAACTGAAGTCAGGACCTGGGTATGACTTTTACAGTAGTTAGGAACCACCCCGGTATTTGCCTGGAGTAGTAGGAAACCACGGAAAACCACTTCTAGGATGGAAAAGGTGGGTATGAAGCCTAATGAAACTTAATCAATGGTACACTGGTCCAACTTTCAGACCAACAGAGTTGATGTTGAGAAGAAAGAGAATTACGAGCCAACAGTTCTTTGTAGAAAAGTGCATCAATGGTAATATCGAGGTTGTAGGGCTAATAACATGTGCAAGAGGCATCGTTTCAATATTATCAGTGGAGACATTTAAATTGTATAAAGTCAATCGTAGTTTTCTGCACGATATAGTTAGCTGGACGAGAGGTTCAACAGCCATAAAGAAGAATCACCTATGCCGTCATTAGTGTATGTCTTATACAGTATTTCATTTTAAATGTGAAATTTACTTGTATGTTTTGAATACTTTGTGTCTGGGTAATGCCAGGAATCGAACACAGATCTCAGGGGTGATAGTCCAAAAGGCTACACCAGAGGTGTCCACAACAGCCCGCTGGGCGCGCTGGCATGTCACCGTGCTTCTGGCACGGACAGCCTTGCAGCAATAGAGGGGAAAGACTATACAGTACAATGTCTCTCACGCTCGCTTTCCCATCTCATTCCCTCCCGTACAGCCTTCGCTGTGTTGTGGTTGATCGGTCGAATGTCAAACGGTATTCAGTTTATTGTAAATATGAACACAAATTGAAACAAAACGAAAACAAAGGGAAGAGACAATAATGTGATAGAAATTGCAATACCTTAAGTGAGTCCTATGATACCTTATTGGTATTTCTGACTGTTTTAATATTAAGCACGTAATGTGCAAGTGCCGATACTCGGAGAAACGGGCAAAACACAATGTAGATGTGTCAAACCAACGCATTGGAATAACAGTTTGATTATATTTACGTTCGGTGCGCTAGCGATCCCAACTTGACTGTCAGACGCGACGAAGAGCTGTCGCAGCGCCGGCAGTCAGGGCAGGCAGCCTAGCCAAGATAGGCAGGAGCCAGCCTGCCAGCGTGCGGTGCAGCATATCTAGTACGCCAAGCGTGCAAAGGCTGGACGTCGCTGGGCTAGACACTACACCACAACATGGTTCCCGCAACAGAACTCTATGATACCGTACATGGATGCAACACTGATACATATAGAGTAACTTACCATCGATATGATTGCAAATGTTAATCAATAAAGAGTCACTCACATCAAAACCACAGCAGGGAAATGTCAGCTGATAGGAACAGGCCTCACTACAAATAATTCTATCTTTTGTTTATATCTAAAAAATATGTATTACAATACATCATCCACTTGAATCATACGTGCATGTTGTTGGTTAGTAAGCCGAGCACTCAAACACACGGGAATAAGGAGGGCAATGCTTCGTCAGTCTAGTCGAGAGCACGCTATTGGTACAACTCTCTTTCAGCACAGATTTGCAAACACTATTCATCTGAGATGAATGGAAAACTGAATGTTCAACATACACGTCCAGTGCTAGGATTCATATAAAAATACATTCATTTATCTGATAATCATGTTTTTTAAACTTATCTTAGTGAATTATGTTTTATAATACAAATCACACTAATTTATTTTACATATTTCCCCATATTTCTGGATTTAGCACACATTAACATGGAACATAATTATTATTCCACATCGAGTAGTACATACACTAAGTGTCTTGGCTAAAAGTCGTCAGTGTTTATGAAGATAATTCAGCCCAAATAAGACTGTTTATCAGCTACATCAACCACATCATTAGGGGCCAATAACCTAGATGTTAGGCGCCTTAAAACAACAATTATCACCATCATCTGTATTCAAAATCATGGATGTTTTCTTTACCAACAGAACATAACGGTGAAACTTGAACATACTTCGAGTTGCCTACAATGTCATCACTAGTTTTTGTGCGATAAACGTGTGTACAAGCGAAATATAAACTTAAACAAATAGTAGATATAATGGCCTGAAAGAACTGGTATATTATTATGGAAAATTTCAATATTAAACTTACCAGTATAAAAACCTCCCACTGTCCAATCCAATATTGTACAAGGCTGTGTTTTTATTAACTAGCGCTACATTTTAATTTAACGTCACTTCACGTCACAATGATGTTCTCTTCGTTTCCTTCTTTCATGATTGGTCACCAGTCAAGGTTCATTTTCCTTAGTGCTAATGCATAGTAGGTGGGGTTGATGACCAGCCATAAAGAAAGGGATGGAATAGAGCAACATTGTGTTACACGAGACAATGCACAAGCTGAACTGAGTAATGAATGAATGTATACACGCTCTTGCAGTATTATTTTTGTACGACGTACTTGAGTCAAGCATTCAACCTAGATTTTGAATAAAATATTCAGCTAATATGTGCTCAGTGCTGGCAAATATACTCAGTGATTTTCTATTCCATCCATATTACTGTACTCTCCAATATGGGTTAGAGAGCATCCGCTATTTTAACAGGGAATGAAATTAAAAATGAATTCATGATATTAAAAAAAAAAAGCTGAGGCTAAATTACTTTTGCTAATATACATGTAAATTAAGACAAAGGCTCTGTGAAGTGTATGGGAAGGCAGTGTGCAGATACCGAGAGAACAAATACAAATAGACACTCACCAAGAGTCACAACGGCAGGAAGAAGGATCCCACTTAATGAAAAGAATATGATCCACACACATATTAAGAATACATTAAAATTATACACACTGATATAATAAACAACTAAGAGCCAGTTGAGTATTGTCAAAACGGCTCTCAGGGTTATTAGGTCGTGTATAATATGTCTTGATATCTTCTGACGTTTAAGCAACAAGTGTGGTTGGCATTTTCAAACATTTGCACTGACAGATTGAAGTGGCGTGGTCTGAAGTTTTTATACGCTGTTAGAATGTTCTCGAAAAGCCATGAAACTTGCGTGATTTCTAGTTGTTTCTGGTTCACATGACTATAAAAATAATAGACTTAGGCAAGACTATCTGGCTCAATGAGACACGCATTGAACGAAAACTCACCCCTACGTACGTACCAATCAGAAACACCCCTAAAACTCACCCCTACGTACGTACCAATCAGAAACACCCCTAAAACTCACCCCTACGTACGTACCAATCAGAAACACCCCTAAAACTCACCCCTACGTACGTACCAATCAGAAACACCCCTAAAACTCACCCCTACGTACGTACCAATCAGAAACACCAGCAGCAATCACCCAAACAAGCTATGTTGATTTGGATTAAAAAAAACGACATCAAATTTGCTTACATAAAGAAACAGAACCACCAACTGCTGAATTACAGTTAGGCCAGTAATTTTTGGCATCCCACTCAATATTGTATTGACTGACTGAAAAGTTGCAATACCAACTGTCAATATGGCAACACTGAAAATGGCTTCAAAGCTATCTTTATGTTATTGATATACTCTATGTGATAGGTTGGCTGCTGTGGGATGTTCCACATTTTGTAGGGATGGGTGGAGCGTGACGTCATTCAAGTTCCTTGTGTTGGCTAACAGCTGACCGTCAGATATTGCTCATGTGGAGTATCTCCATTTTTTGCTATTACATTTTGTGGATGATTATAAATTCCAATTTCTTCTGTGTACAGTCTGGTGCAGAATTGAGATATTCTATATGAACAATATCTGACGGCCATCTGTTAGCCAGCTCCTGGAGCTTAAATGACGTCACGTTCCATCTCCCCTTAACCACGTACAGGGACGAAGGATCCTACAGCAGTCAACCTACCACATAGAGTATATCAATAACATTGCCACACGGCAACGAAAACAATAGAACTGTCGAACAAAAAGCGCTCAAGTATCATGGTTTCTCGAAAAATATTCCATAAGCCTGCATAAACCTCAGACAGCGTCACTTCAAGCTGTCACAGTTTCAATCTCCACATTTTCACATTCATTCTTCAAGACTTAAGACAACATAATATATTGCCATTTTGATATATTTTGAAATCAATACTAATTAAAATAACCTTCTTAGACATATGTGTTCATTGAATATAGTTTTCCATTTATAAATTAAGCCAAGTTCTTGGATATCCAGATTTCATTTTCAATATGCAACAAGAGTAGTGTTTTCTTTGTTTTATGTTTGTCTTATGTGAATAAAAAGTATTTTGAGGATGATAGCTTCTTCGAAAGCTGAAACTTGTTCGAAAGAATAATACATGTTTATTTCTAGTATTGACTCGGCGTATAATTATTAAAGTATAATTCAACTGTTAATACGGATCCTAACTTCACTTTACCACAATAGAACAAATCTTTGAAATTACCAACCACACTTGCTGGTGAAGCGTAAGGAGATATAAGAAACGTTTCACATGGCGTGATGTCCAAAAAAGCCGTTATGAAGCATCGACCTTGATTACATTCTGTTTTTCATTTTTGTGAGAAGTGTATTAGTTAAACTACATTGAATTTTAAATTAATTTGTATTTTGAAAATCCAGCCATTCTGATAAGGCAATTTAGTCTTCCAAGAACATGCCCTTGCACTTACCATTATTACTCTGAAGAAGAAAGAGAGGTGTTATAAAATGTTAATTTGCTAGACTCTCCCTCACGGTACCAATAGCTTAGAGCTCGACGAAACAGACATTGCATTAGAAGCGTAGATACATAGAACAAAGTGGATGCGATATTGCAGCCAAAGATTGGACACCATTATATTCAATACTAATTTATTTTGTACATATAGACAGCAGAAATGAGCGTACAGAAACAACAGAATCTACTCCACCTATACACCTCTGATGCTGCTTTTACAATGACTACCTCCACTTGACCAAGACATGTATTAAAAAAAACAAAAACAGATTCAAAGTTCCCGAAGTATGTAAAAATAGTCATTCTCTGAGTAATGGCCAGTGTTGGTATTTCATTGTCGTAACAGCCTTCAGATAGAATTCACACCCAAAAGAGTAGCCACTTGTTTCCCTGTTTCAGTGCTCTGCTGTTTCTCGTAATAACGGAAATCAAGAGCAACTATAATTAGCCTGTAATGGCCAAGTCCCGAAGATTCACACTTCTCCGCGATTCAAGAAGGAAACAACACTGAAATATGTTACAGAAACGTAGTAATTTCAATCGTGGTAAAAGCGTGTTAATAACAGACACAAGTATAATAATAGATACGGAAGATGTTTGCACTTCCGTTAAGTAAACAATATTGAACAAGCAAAAACATTTACCATTTTAGGAAAATGTAAGAAAATTTCCGTATTGATTGATGAATTATTTAAAATGCTCCACCAATCAATACAAATTCTAATCAAATGCTAGTACATGTTTCGATATACGATGATATCTTCTTCAGCCATTATATGATATTAAAATAAAATGAATACCCTTACAAATAATTAGATTAAATAAAGTTTAGGTTCTAAATATTTCAATATAATTTTCAAAAACACTCTGGGGATGCTGTTTCCAAACTGGTCAATGGAGCCGTGATGGATCATTGTGATGTTGAAAAAACTGACTGATAGAATTGAGACATCTACCAAATGTAAAGCCACAATTCCCGGCATATTCTCGGTGTAGTCGTTGGATTGCTTCATAAAATGTTTATATACTGTACTTCATACGGATCGAATCATTCTGTGCTGTTATGTGAAGGATTCCCCATATTATAGACTCTAATTGAAAACCAATGCTATGCTCTCATATATCAAGTAGGCCACACTTGCAATAGATTGAAATGAATGGAAGACCTATAAGATAGAGGCCAGAAAAAAGGATCTTAATAGTACATTATGCAACGAGCCTATAATGGCAATAATTAAGACACGAGTATGTTTATAAAACGAGCATATGCGAGTTTTATAATTTCCATACGAGTGTCTTAATTACCATTATAGGCGAGTTGCTTACGACTGTTTATGTTCGACGATAATTATAACTTTATTATATGTTTTAACATAAATATTCATAAACATCTGTTGAGTCAGCCACTTGAATTTTGTGATCGGAGAGCGAGCGCTGGGTATGATATCTCTGTCTTTCAAGATCTCTGACCGACCGACGCATGCGCTCTGTGTGCTTGCAATGCCATATTATGCAGGTCATATTTTTACATCTGCCGTCCCTCAGTAATATTGTCACCGGAGTCGTTTGAAGGCAATGCGCTGTGTAGAAATTAGGGTTGGTGATATTAAGGTACAGTGCTATTTCTTGTCTCATATTCGCCAGTTTATTTACGCGAACATATGGACGGTGCGTATTCCATGTCGGTAATTTATTATAGTTGGATGTTGTGTTTATGTCCGACATGTTGGATTTTGAGCGCAAGCGCGAAGGTATCGTTACCTAATTGGTCAATGAACGAGCTCTGATTGGCTGGAGAAACTGTATCGTAATGAAAACAGTGTTATAATGACCAGCATTATGTTACAGTTTTCTGACACATAATAGTGAGGGTCGAACATAAAAATATTTATGACATTGTAGGCTATCGCAATCTTTATTCATATTATATATATTTATTTTTGAAAATTATATTTAAATATTCAGAGCCTTTATTTAATCAAATTATTTGCAATTATTTTAATATTATATAAACGCTGAAGAAGATACCATCGTATATCGAAACATGTAGACTACTAACATTTGAATAGGATTTTTATTGATTGGCGGAACATTTTAATTAATTAACATTGACAAATGTTGAGAGTTTCTCAGAGACTTCAGTTGGTGTCGTCGGTAGTTGTCAAATTAACAACTGTATGCCAGTCGATAGCTATGTCTCTTTGAGAATTTCCTTGAGTTGCTATCATGGAAAATCCCTGAAAGGAATCATATCTAGTATTTCGAGCAATGAACAAGATACAAGTCCAGCACTGGTGTAGCATCCAGCTCCAAGGTAGTATGTATGCCTTTTCTTTTATGTTAACTCCTCAAAACTATCCATTACAAACAGACGACTTCAGAATGAGATACAATTAATGACATCTTTTCTTTTTTTTCAATACACTTATTTTCTAATATGAGAGGCTCTGAGCCAAAATAGAAACATAACAGGTCACCCATTATCTACCTTCTTTGGTGAGAGAACAAAGTTAAAACTGCCCACACAAGAAATATAAGAACTGTGTGCCTGAACAGCACAACACTAACTAATAGTTGAAACGATACAGGATTACGGAGCAAATTTCAGAGATATGTTACATTTTAATAGTACAATGGAATGCAAGCCATGATTAAAATAGGAATGCTTGATTTTAGTCTCAACACGTAATAAGCGAACTAGACTTCTAATATTGCGTGAAATGGCAGATTGGAAGCAGGGAAATCTGAGTTGACTTCAGTTTTGAGTGGTGAATTATGAAGATATTGTCGTGCAACACAGCCAATGAGTCCACGGAGTTCACCAAGAGAGCAGAGCACCCAGTTACCTTTGAAGACGAAGTATAGGCACACGGGGTAGGGGTTGGAGCAGCTTGTTACACAACACCTATAACAGCAGGAGAGACATCCGTTAGCAACACCGCCCGTTCAGGATCTCTACACACTACTGTGGCATGCTGGGTTAGAACACACGTTACAGTACAGTTTACTTGAGAGCGTCCTTCACTCGATCTGGATTCCACGACGTCAGGGTTGTACGTTACGTCATAACAAGAGATTTTCAAAGCATGTCAAGCCAAGCTGAGAAACAACGGTCTTCCTGATTGTCTAAAGCTCATTCAGGTCTTGCATGAGAAGAAAGCGAATATCAGGGCAGCTTTCTATAGGACCGACGCCATGATAAACACGAAATGGATGGACGTAGGCTACAAACTGCGAAACACTATGAGACATTTTGCGGTCTATGGATTTACCAAAAACTAACTACTCAACTGAAAACTCACGATCAAACTTGATCATGTGATATCATATACTAGATACACATAGGCAAAAAATTAACTAAAAATAACCATCAAAAATATAAATTCCCCCTAACTGAAGGATAAAGGGAGCATCGAAAGGAGCACCAGTCCCATAATTTTCATGGCATCTCCAAGTTTGAGATTAAGATTTCACCATAATCTGTGCCTCAGAAAGAACATCCATAAAGAGGACTTAAGTTGTGTTTGCAAACTGTGTGGAAGACATTGTGAACGATATGCTCCTTAAGAACAATTTATTTTGTTAAACTATGTTCATTGCACAATAATTTATGTATGCACATTGTGCGATCGCCTATTCTGTTATTATAATTAAAAGTTGTCTCGTCCCATAATTCATCTCCACAAAAAACCACGCCCCAGAGAAACTTAGAGTGGTAGGGGGATGTTTTGACCTTTGCTACCAAATCTTGACGCCATGACAAAATTAATGGAGGGTCCATAACGTTCCAGAGAGAAAAACACATTCTTAGGCGACCGAGAGGCCCTCTCTAGGGATGGCCCAAATGGATTGAAGAAGTCATATGCAAAAATCACACGTCCACTGAACATTTTTGAGAAAATAGGTTTTATTTAGTTACGTCATTATTAAATGTATACGGACTTTGTGTTTTTTTTTCGAGTGCTAGAAATAACCACCAGAAACGTTGTTTGAAGGTATTGATTTTGTATGACTTCTTCTAAAATAATATATAAAGTGCTTGGACATACTGTAATATGTCGTTGTGAAACTCTCTATATTTATTAAAAATATAATGACCATTTGAAATAACATAACATAGATTCTGAGCAAAATACATCAAAAATGTTGTAATTTATGAACTTCTAATCACTGTCATTGTTCCACTCTTTGTATTACCACTAGTAAGGTTTCCGTACTTACCAGCTCTTGATACGATAACTTAAACTAGAGATACTATCTATATACTTCATTATGTCTCTTGCTTTTGGCACTTTCAGAGGTGCTGTTTTGCAACTGCCTTAGTTTCCTTCCTACAATTCTAAGGACTTCTTCATGGAAACGTATGTTGTTTTGCATTGTACATAATGCGTAGTTACAGTAGTTGTCTAAAGAACTCTCAACTCATGTATCGTTCAAAGTGGACTTGTGCGGCTTTTTGCATCTACCTTCTTCAATTTGAGGATGAAATATCATCATAAATGTTTCCCACGTGGCCTAGTCAACATGTATGCAAAGTTTCACTAATATCAAGAGATCAACGTTCGTGATGTTCTCTTGACTCAGGCGATGCGATCCCTGGAAGTAAATCAAACTAAATCAGCCTTCTCGACTTAATAATCAATTTTTGCATTCCTTCGCTTGAATGGTCCTCTCATGGCATCATTCCAAAATACGAACAAGAACACACATTAAAGTGACCCATTTCATAACATAACTTTAAATTACAACAATGCTAACCAATTTCGTGTTTCATAAACGTGAGGCTGTTGAATTTATACGTTATTTCAGAAGGATTGAAGTTCATTAACGTGGTACGATGGTTAGTTCCTGAGAAGTAAACTGACGTTTACGCGTTTGACCTCAAAGAATGACCATTCAGATACCATGCTGCACCTAACACTTAATACACTATTCTAATGATGTCAGCTTGGCATGTCGACGTGGACTGAGCAGGCAGAAGAAATGAGGAGCCGGCATCTTACCCCACCAACTACGCAGGACGCACTCAAGTAAAGCGGACTATACCACACTCAACCAAGAGAAAGCAAAGCTTCAGTTTGTGAAGTAGTAAGTGTAGAGCACTACTCAGCAATATCGTGCGGGCAAGTGGAAAATAGATACGGTGATCGTCTTGGAGCGATACTACTTGTGATGGCAGGAAGTGTAAAACATGCTGCTAGTGATAGTTTTTAGGGACGGAATATTATAGTTCTCTGACCCTAGTAACGAAGGAAGAGTCTGGAAAGGAAGAACTCTCTAAAGGTCAGAAGAAAATAAGCAATGAAGAAGGGAAGTAGGGCAGGAAATATGATAGATAGGAGCCCGACTCACATAAATGGAAGCCATGAGGATGTAAGACATCACGATGACCAAAGCAGTAAACAAAAAATGGCAGCAAAATCATAAAAGCAGATGTAGAAAGAGGAAAGGAATTAGTGGTGGTTAGACTAATGTACGAAATGAGAATGATTAGAGAGAATAACGAAGAGGTCGGATAATTGAAGAGAAAAAAAGCATAAAGGGAGAAAGCTATGGAAGACGAGTTAAAGGGTGTAAAATGACAGGAACAGAAGAGCAAAATTTGACAGAAAAAAGGGAGAAAGAAAGATAGATAGATAGATAGAATTGTTGATTTTCAGTAAGAGACGTATACAAATAGAATGGCAATAAACACCTACAAACGTCTACTAACAACACTGTGTGACAACTCCATATCTTCAGTTCGATTATCACAGAGACAGAGTCCACTTCTCCAGTGTTACTAAATGGCTACTTTAGCTTTCATCCCTATTTTCATCGTGGACACACGACACAGTGGTCCTTTTAGGGTATCTGGCCGCGCAAAATACCTTTGCATATAGAAATGGTCTATAAACCTTAAAATAACTGTTCAAAATTATGTAAAACAATTTTTATAAGAATTTAAGTTTGATTGTCGCCCCGGAGGTCCAGGTTCGATTCCCGGCTCTGCCAAGAAATTTTAATTCTGGTGTGAGGGCTGGTACGGGGTAAACTTAGCCTCTTGAGGCAAAACTGAGAAGAGGAGGGTTCGATTCCCACCTCAACCATCCTGGAAGTGGTCCTGGAGGTCTGGGTTCGATTCCCGGTTCTGCCAAGAAATTTTACTTTTGGTGTGATGGCTGGTACGGGGTAAACTAAGCTTCCTGAGGCAAAACTGAGAAGAGGAGGGTTCGATTCCCACCCCAACCATCCTGGAAGTGGTTTTCCGTGGTTTCCCCCACTTCTACTCCAGGTTCCTAACTTAGAGCTACGGCCGCCGTCTTCCCAATCCTATCTCAAATGAACAAATAGTAGTACAGGCATCACAGTAACACAGGTTATCACACAAATTACACACACACACCCAAAATGCATGGGACTATACGACCACGATGTCGCAGCCCCTAAAATAAGCAACAACAACAAGAATTGAGGTTAAACTTCTCTTATTAGCCTAATAATAATAATAATAATAATAAAAATAATAATATTTTTCAACTGGATTAGAATATTCCTCAACGCCGCTAAACTGGCAGAAAATTCTGCATTTTTTTCCAATAAGTTCAGTGGTGTCTCTCCTTCCTTCTAAGAGTATACTCACTTGACCGGCTAATGCTAGCTCCTCCCTGCTGAGTTTTTGTATTAAAGGTCGCAATTTCCTTCGTTTCGAAAATTCACTACACTCCACGAATGATTGAGAAGGACGACCCACGTTACCTGTATTCCCTCTCCATGTTCCCTTCCAGGCTATTCTTATTTCGTGACAAACTTTCTTAAGATGCTGTGATTGGCAACCGACGTTCTTCATAACTGCGCGGAAAAATTAATAAGATTTTTTTCGAACATTATTTTAACAGACTGTCCAAGGGATTTCAGATCGCTGTTTTCTATTTGATAGGTTCAAATCCTTTCGCTTTTCCACCTGCATGGCGCCAAGCATCGAAAAGATCGCTCCGCGAAAATCCTCCCGACAACATTAAAAGGAGAGCAAAAGCCAAAGTTGCAAAATTTGCAAATAATTTTTACACAGAAAACATAATAGGGTGTAGGCTATAGGCTAATGGAAAGAAATTCACCAATGGTTGAAAATTGTGAATTTCCTGGTCTGAAAACCCATAAAAGAAGAATTATTTTATAACAAAAATTCACTATTTTCAAACGTTTATCACATAAACACAGCGATTTTTATAAGATTTTGCAAATTTCATAAAGAAAGATCATATCATAGTCTGTCATATCCACTGGCAAACGATGAAGATATCTGACCTAGCAAGTCTTTACAAGCACAAGATTCAAACACAAATAATCAGCCTTGCTTCCAGCTGTGGATGCGATAGGAAACGTCCTACTTCAGCGGTCTTTCACATTCCAGGGGGTGAACAAATATGACATATAAGTTCAGTTCTGAGGTCCTCTGACATTGCTGATACTAAAAATGTCATACAACATGAAAATATAAGACATTTATTTTTTACATTTTGAGCGCCAGATCGTGCAAAAGGACCACTGTGCACGATGTAGGCCAGGATATCTTGTAGTCGATGTACACAAGATGCCTCACTCAATGGAGACAAATAAAATACTCTCCGTCCCACGAATTGCAAGACATCAAACATTCCACAGTACACCAAATCAATATTCCTTCCTGTCGAGAACGGATCTCCTCATAACACATTTCTGAAATAGAACCCCAGGGGTTCACAACTAGTGACACATGGGATGGCAACCACGGGGCCTCTGCTGAACACGGCATTGCTTCCAATTACTTGTGCCAAGCCCGTCTCTTATCTACAGTCGACCTCCCTTGGTGAACTCTTTTTCTCATTCAACCCTGACGATATTAGGATATAGGAAAAGTATGTATTAAACACAAAAGATATAGTATCTTCTTTCTTGGGAAAAAATATTCTGCTCAATTCGAACTATTTATTATTAAAAAAAACTTGTCGGCCTGCACACAGCGGAACTATTTGGTTTGGTTACGCCCCATCTGCTGTCGTGCTTCCATTCGTTCAAATATAACTCACATGTTCATTGTAATGTCGTAGACTGGGGATAGACCCAGATCCTCCCCCACCCTCTCCTCTACAGGGAAGGTGAGCAAGCACAATCACTGACTTTGAGCGCTGACATTTAATGGCTTCTATACAGAGCACGGGCCACCAACCGGAGCCACTGAATCTCCCCTTAGAAAGTAATAGAGAAATCGGACCCCCCAACCAGTTCTAAGCGTTCATTTGTTAGCTCGTTACTATGTATTTGTTTATTTATTTATTTATTTTTATTTCCTTATATATTTTCATTTATTTATTTATTCATTTACTTATTTATTTACGGTATTTCTTTCTTTCTTTCTTTCTTTCTTATTTTTATAATTTTTTTTTACTTATTTATATTTTTATTTACTTATTTATTTATTTGTTTGTTTATTTATTTATCTTATATATAAAAAGGAATGTCTGTCTGTTCGTCTTTTATGCGTTCATAAACCATTCATCCGATTGTTATCAAATGTTGGTGAGTTGCTGAACACACTTCCGGGATGTTCATAGGCATAGTTAATCCATTTCGAAATAGATAACGCGCGAGTAGTTTAAACAAATGAGTGATGACGATGCGTTCATATACAAATCATCCGATTGCGATCGAAATTTGGTGAGTTGTAGTGCACACTCCCGAGGAATTTATAGGCGTAGTAAATCCAATTTACAATAGATGGCGCGCGAGTAGCTTCAACAAAATGGCGTGCGATTCGTTTCAACAAAGTCCCACATGCATTCATATATCATTCATCCCATTGGGATGAAACTTCGGTGAGATGTTGTGTACACTTCAGGGAAGGGTTCTGGCTTAGTAAATCCAATTTACAATAGGTAGCGCACAAGTAGATTCAACAAATGAGCGACGACGCGCGAAGCGTTTCAACAACGTCCCGTATGCGTTCATATACCATTCGTCCGATAGCAATGAAACTTGGGTGAGATGTTGTGTACACTTCATGGAAGGTTTCTGGCTTAGTAAATCCACTTTACGATAGGTAGGGCACAAGTAGATACAACAAATGAGCGACGACGCGCGAAGCGTTTCAACAAAGTCCCATATGCGTTCATATACCATTCGTCCGATACCGATGAAACTTGGATGAGATATTATGTACACTCCAAGGAAGGTTTCAGGCTTAGCAAATCCAATTTACAATAGGTAGCGCACAAGTAGATTCAACAAATGAGCGACGACGCGCGAAGCGTTTCAACAACGTCCCGTATGCGTTCATATACCATTCGTCCGATACCGATGAAACTTGGATGAGATATTATGTACACTCCAGGGAAGGTTTCAGGCTTAGTAAATCCATTTTACAATAGGTAGCTCACGAGTAGATTCAACAAATGAGTGACGACGCGCGAAGCGTTTCACCAAAGACCCGTATGCGTTCATATACCATTCGTCCGATAGCGATGAAACTTGGGCGAGATGTTGTGTACACTTCATGGAAGGTTTCTGGCTTAGTAAATTCACTTTACGATAGGTAGGGCACGAGTAGATACAACAAATGAGCGACGACGCGCGAAGCGATTCAACCAAGTATTACCCTTTCACGAATTGATTGCCGGCGGTCGATATGGGAACTATTCTCTGTTTACTTGTCACACGTCACTCTTCTTCGTTGACAGGTACAGTTGCGCGAGTAGGATATGACTCAGCTCCAGTAGCTGTCCGTGGGTACATGAGCTCCTGCGACACTTATCTGCGCTTCTAAGACAGGTAGCGCGTGCAATGCTGCTTGACTTACGTGCGGACATCACTCTGTTAACACTGTGTCCTCCTCTTTACCCCGCGGGGCTCCTGCTCCAATAATCAACAAACGGTCGCTCAGCCATGCTAAGCGGCAATCAAATCTTAAATGAGTAATACCACATGCGTTCATATACCATTCGTCTGATATCGATGAAACTTGGATGAGATATTATGTACACTCCAGGGAAGGTTTCAGGGTTAGTAAATCCATTTTACAATAGGTAGCGCACGAGTAGATTCAACAAATGAGTGACGACTCGCGAAGCGTTTCAACAACGTCCCGTATGCGTTCATATACCATTCGTCCGATAGCGATCAAACTTGGGTGAGATGTTGTGTACACTCCAGGGAAGGTTTCTGCCTTAGTACATGCATTTTAAAGTAGGTAGCGCATGAGTAGATTCATCTTATGAGCGACGGCACGCGAATCGTTTCAATAAAGTCCCGTATGCGTTCATATGCCTTTCATCAGATTGCGATGAAACGTTGATGAGTTATTGTGTACACGCCAGGGAAGGTTTTCGACTTAGCAACTCCATTTATTAATATTTTGCGCACAAGTAGATGCAACAAATGAGTAACGATGCGTGAAGCGTTTCAACAAAATCCTGTATGCGTACATATACCATTCATCGATTGCTATGAAACTTCGAAGAAATGTTGTGCACACTCCCGGGATATTTTTAGGCGTAGTTAATCCAATTTACAATAGATAGCACGCGAGTAGTTTAAACAAATGAGTGATGGCATTGTGTTCATACACAATTCATCCGATTGCGATAAAATTTTGGTGAGTTGTTGTCACACTCCCGGGAACGTTATAGGCACAATAAACCCAATTTACAATAGATAGCGCGTGAGTAGCTTCAACAAAATTGCGTGCGATTCGTTTCAAAAAATTCCCACATGCGTTCATATACCATTCATCCGATTGCGATGAAACTTAGGTGAATCGTTGAGTACACTCCAGGGAAGGTTTCAGGCTTAGTAAATCTGTTTTAAAATAGGTAGCGCATGAGTAGATTCAACAAATGAGTGACGGCACGCGAATCGTTTAAACAAAATCCCGTATGCGTTTATATGCCATTCATCCGACTGCGATGAAACTTTGATTTGTTGTTGTGTACACGCCAGAGAAGGTCTTCAACTTAGTAAATCGATTTTACAATATTGGTAGAGCACGAGTAGATTCAACAAATGAGCGACGACGTGCGAAGCGTTTCAACAAAGGCCCGTATGCGTTCATATACCATTCGTCCGATAGCGATGAAACTTTGGTGAGATGTTGTGTACACTCCAGGGAAGGTTTCTGGCTTAGTACATGCATTTTACAATAGGTAGCGCACGAGTAGATTAATCTAATGGGCGACGGCACACGAATCGTTTCAACAAAGTCCCGTATACGTTCATATAACATTCATCTTATTTCGATGAAACTTTGAAGAATTGTTGTGTACACTCCAGGAAGAGTTTCTGGCTTAGTACATGCATTTTACAATAGGTAGCGCACGAGTAGATTCAACAAACGAGGACAGCAAGCGAATCGTTTCAACAAAGTCCCGTATGCGTTCATATACCAATCATCCGACTGCGATGAAACTTTGGTGGATCGGTGAGTACATTCCAGGGAAGGTTTCAAGCTTAGTAAATCCATTTTACAATAGGTAGCGTACGAGTAGATTCAACAAATGAGTGACGGCATGCGAATTGTTTAAACAAAATCCCGTATGCGTTCACATGCAATTCATCCGATTGGGATGAAACTTTGATGAGTTATTGTGTACACGCCAGGGAAGGGTTTCGACTTAGTAAATCCATTTTACAATACTTAGCGCACGAGTAGATGCAACAAATGAGTGACGACGCTTGAAGCGTTTCAAAAAAATCCTGTATGCGTTCATATACCATTCATCGATTGCGATGGAACTTTGATGAGTTGTTGTGTGCACTTACGTGTAGGTTTCTAACATAGTAAATCCACTTCACAGTAGGTAGCGAACGAGTTGATTCAACAAATGAGTGACAGCACACGAATCGTATTAATGAAATTTCGTATGTATTCATATGCCATTCATCCGATTGCAATGAAACTTTGGTGAGTTGTTGTGGACGTTCCCACGAATGTTTCTAAATTAGTTAATCCATTTTACGATAGTTTGGAGGCAGTTAGCGGAATATGAAAAAAAGAATTGTGTATTCAAAAGCACTCCAAGAAACAAAATTACAACGCCAGCACTTTCTTTGATCGGCGTTGCAACGCATGCCGGGTTCAGCAAGTATTATATATATTATTACATCTTGTTGCCCCTATGGATAGTGTTTGAACTCGAAAATTTCACGATATCACAATTTTCCCTTCTTCCTCTTCTCTTCCCAAAATCTCTTCATCCTTTGACTGTGTTCCTGTTTACTTTGTTCTGTCCACACCCAATGTTCCCGTCTTCTTCTTTTCAGGTAGGCTACTAAACTTTTTATATTCTTAATTTTGTGATCCCTGCCTGCCTGAAGTCTTCCTCTATTTCATGAAACCGATTTGTTTTCATGCTTAAACTGTTAACAACAAAGATCTTCTTTGTTTATTTATTTATTTATTTATTTATGGTATTTCTTTTTTATATTATTATTTATTTATTTTTCTTTTAATTTACATATTTATAATTTTATTTACTTATTTACATAATTTTATTTACTTATTTATTTATCTTTTAATTAATTAATTAATTAATAATTAATTTGTTTCTTTGAAATTCCTTGTCCAACTTTTGTCCGTTGATTGATAATTGATGTATTTGTCTGCCTTTCAGTACAACAGATAGGCTAATTCCGGTACGGTGCATATTTGCACACAGTGCTCTAGTAACCGGTAGAGTAGTAGAGGTCATAGTACACGTATCACAACGATACGTAATAAACTGCTCAATTGTATGCAATGAAATGCATACTTGTTGGTGTTCTTTTGCAAAGAAACTTTTGCATCATTATTTTATATTTAATTTCAAATGTGGAATGTTTCTCTTATCATTCCCGTAATGTAGCTACTCGTAATTTTGGTACTGTAGGCCTATCAGTTTTGTAAGACGAGACTTCCCATCGACATTTGGTCGAGCTTAGAATAGTGTAGACTTATAGAATGAAACTCTTTCCATAACCACTCCAATTAAAAAAACACATCTAACATACGAACAAAACATCCACATCAGTAACATGCCTTTTGTGTATGAAATCATTAAATGTCATGCATTAGTTTGTCAGTTCAACTACCTTCAGGCCATCTCTTCATGTTATATGCATCCATATTGACAATGTTAATAGTAAAAATATTAGTATAAGATCCGCATTATCAATAAGTTATTCATTTTTGTATTCAAAAAATTGGCACTTGTCCTACATAAGCTATTAGTTGAATATGGCGATCCAGGATAACAAATAGGCATTGAAATATTAGAATCCCGTTTTCAGTCGGTCAACACGAGAGTGCCCAATACGACTGGGTGGGGAATCATCTCTACATAGTACGAGGGCTATTCCAAAACTAAGGTCCGGTTTAAAAAAAAACATCCAAAATCAAAATTGTTTCCAAAACAATTGTTTTATTGACATTCCTTACGTCTTTCTCTATTTTTCTACATAATTTCCATACTTATTTACACATTTGTCACATCGATCCACAAGCTTTTGAATGCCTACGACGTAGAACTCGGCCGCCTGCGAAGCTAACCAGTCTTTAACAGCTTCTTTCACTTCATCATTTGTGTCGAAGCGCTTGCCGCCAAGAAACTCCTTTAGGTAGCGGAACAGGTGGAAATCACTTGGCGCCAAGTCCGGACTGTACGGTGGATGGTCCATCTGTTCCCATCCAAATTTCTTGATTAGAGTTTGCGTGTCATTCGCAATATGGGGTCTGGCATTGTCATGCAACAACAACACTCCAGACGACAAAAGACCACGTCGCTTATCCTGGATTGCACGTCGAAGTTTAGTCAGGGTAGCGCAGCAGGCGGCTTTATTGATCGTTGTCCCTGAACTAGTGAATCGTCGATCTTCACGAATTTTGTCGTCAACCGCATGAACCAACTCGTCTGAAATCACTGATGGTCTGCCAGAGCGGGGTTCATCGTGCACATTTTCCCGTCCTTCATTAAAGGCTCGCACCCACTTGCGCACTTTACTGTCACTCATTATGTTAGGACCGTACACTTCAGTAATCTGCCGATGAATTTCTGCGGCAGAAAGTTTCTTGCAGACAGAAACCGTATCACTGCCCTTACTTCACAATCGGCGGGATGATTAATTGTCTTAAACATTGTTAACTGACACTATCAACAGCACACAGCAACAGTAACAACGCTACTGGCGGCTTTTGCCGCGCAAGGCATGCCATGGGTCAGCGCACATGCGTGTTTTGCCCTTGGCGCCGCTTTCAAATATTTACGGCGAATCGGACCTTAATTTTGGAATTACTCTCGTATAAAACAAAGTCCTCGATTCTTGGATGTCATGGGTAATCTCGAGAACCTCTGGATGATTTTGATGCGGTTTTCACCATTCTGTAAAGGATATCTCGAGGAAGGTTTCAGTAGATAAACATTCATTTATGACCAAAGGAAGCCGAGTAGTAACGATTTCGGTGAATCGAGTCGAAGAAAAACCTGCCGTCCTTGCGCCTTTTAAGCTTACGCTGGGTAAACCATTAAAGATATCGGGCGAAGCCAGGGCGGGTTGCTAGTCATATGTAAAACGCAAAGGTGTATGTTTCACAAAGAGATAGCTGTGAAGCCATTTTTCAGTGTTGCCATATTAACAATTTATATTGTGGCTTTCAGTTGGTCAAAACAAAAATCATTCCAATTACTGGAATCTTAGAATCTGGAAATTAGACCGAGCCTATCACCTGACGAAAAATCTCTAGACTATAATAAAATGTCGCTGAGCATTGGAGCCAAATAAAGACACTACAGCACGGTTGTCAAAACTGAAGCATTGTATGCTTCCGAGACTTTGACTATGAACAGACAGGGACTAGTCGACCAGTTAGTCAAAAGAGAACGCAGGGTATTGAGAAACATTTTAGGCAACTGATGGGTTGATGGACAGTTACGTTTGAAGTCAAACGAAGTTATATAGAAAGGTAGAACCAGTCACGTCAACAATAAAAAGTATAATGTTGTTCTACGGACACATTTTCAGAATGCCGAACGATCAAATAAAATTTGGAATTTCATGAAACCAATAAGGAAAAAAATTGGCATGGTTCGAAGAATGTAAAAAATGCTGTTTCATAAAAAAAAATGACTAAAATCGCTTGTTTCTTTACTCGATTTCCTTTTGATTCAAATCCTATATAAATTAACTTATTCACATAATTCTTTCCTTAATGTGTTAGTTATTGTTGTTTTAAGGGGCGGAACTACGAGGTCATATGCCCCTCTTTAATGTCTTCCTTGGTTCAATACCATCCGGCATTTATTGTTTTTGTTTTAAATCTTCACACCGGAAGAAGTTATAAGGTCGTAACTGAAACTCTGCATTGCCTCACACTAGCGCTCGTAGTGGTAGAGAAGGCAAATTGATAACCTAATCGACCGGATATGGCTGAGTTTCCGGTGAACAATCATCAGTCTACCGCGTGTCCTTTACGTTTGGAAAAGGGTAGAAGACAACGAAATTAATTGCAATTGCACCAACCAAAAAGTTTCAATGATGAACCAGGTTCGAGTCGGCAATTGCACGAAAATGTAATAGGATGTTTTTAACATTGAGTTGCTTGCCTGAAGGCCTAGCACAGTGGATTTATTTGGTGTTACGAGGGTCATATGACCTTGCTGTTCCACCCCTTAACCCTTTAAAGGGCAGACTAAATTTTTCTAATTTATATTACAATTGTTTTTATTTAAATTTTCTTTTCAGCTCTAATTTTAATTTTAGTTATTATTCAATATTATTAATTTTATTAAAAACATTTAAAAATGTTTCTTTATGTAGAGGAGGGGGTAGGATATGAGATATGGTAGAAATAAGAGATAGCAAGGTTTTCGCCTCTGTATAGTGCCGACATATTTCGAAGGAAATTCCAAATACAGTACGTGTACAAGGGTCGCGACTGTTTCACCCAAGAGGTTGCCACATCAGCGTTAGCTCTACTCCACTGTGGATGTTTGTTTGTACTAGTGCTGTGGAAAGTTTTTATACCTCGTCGCGGAAGTGTGGTATACATCGATATACATTCTAATTTTCCAAGAAACAATTAAGGTAAGTTGATCTTCATTAATTCCACTCTTGCTACCACCTTTAATCAGCATGGTTTTTAATGCTTTAATCAATGCTAACCTCTGTGCCATATGCCAAGAAAGAAGCTAAAGAAGGAAAGTAAAAGGTCTAAGAAAGAACTACAACGAAGAGGATAAATTTTAAAAGCTATTGAAGCGGTAAAATGAAAGGAATGTGGCTACCTGAAAGCATCGAAGAAATATAACGTGCCTCAGTATACACTTCAGCGTATGTGTTCAAACGTGATGCATTTTTTGTTTTATTTTGCTGTTTTCTCTCCTCAAAACGTTCCTATGACCGGTACACTATTTGAAATGTTTCACTGTAGATATGCATTTGAGTGTTAAATTTTTCAAGGGTTACATTTTTAAATTATAGCTTCCTTATATCTAGGAGATTGATGATGCTAGGCTACTGCTGTAACCATAACTAGAAGATGCGACCTGATTATTTTGTGACTCAAATTTTTCAATTGAATCTGAAGGTGAATTGTGGATTCAGTGCTTCTTATTCCAAATGTGGACCCACATTGATTGTCCAGGTCCGGAGAGTGCAGTATATCGTAGTGATTATTGTAAAATTGAGTGAATCCTAGGCATGCTGGAGCTCGGTCTCATGTACAGGAATTGTATGTCAATAAATTATTGCCAGAGACTTTGGTATGAATTTCATGGTTTTATTTAATACAAAATAGAAGTGTCTCATATTACTACCCAATTTAAAAATTCTTTCAAACTGAGTTTTCTTATAAAAAAAAGTATTGTAAATACTACTAGCTTGAGATGATTCATGTTCATGCAGCATATTCCTCAAAAAATTTACTAACGAATTTCCTCTCAATTTTTTATTTATGACTATTGTGACTCTTTCTAGGCCCCAAAACAAAAAGGGTATTTCATATTCCTACCCCTTCTTCATTTTTATTTTAATTTTAATTTTTTTAAATTTTATAATTTGAATTTTATTTTAATTTTTTGTGTGTTTTATTTTAATTTGTATATTTATGTTTTTTTGTTTAATTTTAATATTTTTGGTTAAGTTTTCTTTATCCAGCACCATCGTTCAAGGAGACAGATATAATATTTGCCTTTCAGAAATACATCTACAGTACAAGACGTTTTCTTTCAACTATTAAGTGGTTAATATATACACCACTATCCTATAACTAACTATATCGACTTGTCCCCAAACTTGTCGACAGAGCTTCCTTTATTCCTTTATTAAGAGCACTGGGCTGCGAATCAATAAGCAGAGACTGAACACCACTACAGGCCATGACTTTACGATCTTATTGATGAGATGAATATTGGACCAGCTGTTCCCGACTACAGGCACGGGGTCGAGACCCACTTCCCATCGGCAATACTTTCTCCGAGACCGCAACTCCTCTGAGTTTATTGGTGCGTGCAATGGCAACACCTGCTAAGTGAGAAGTGACTGCTACGTGATAGTTCACGGTTATCCTAGGAGTCCCTGACCTTGCCCGCAAGCCGAGAACAACTGTCGAGCAACTAACTTACCTGACGAACTGTACGTCAGCTCTACTGCGAGTTCGTGGTGTGATTGCTATTTTTAAGGGCGAAACATCTAGGCCATTTTCTCTCAATTAAAAGGACGGTAAAGAAAAGGAGGAACATAAATGTAAACTATTACTTTTACTACTACTCCTGTTGTGCGTAGCCTACTAGACGAATAAATGGACAAGAAAGGAATAAGCGAAATTAAAAGTCAGACAAAAGAGTTAAGGGACATGGAAGTAAGTAGTCATGAAAGGCAGATAAGAATTAGAAATGGGAGAGAGTCCACCCTAAAGACACTGAAATAAAGGGACCCAGCTCAAGAATCCCTTGAGGGTGTAGCGCTATCCAGGGTGCACCATGCGTGGTGGGGCAATAAACCCTGCTCCCTTCAGGGGTTCTTACAGTAAGGAAGGCAGTATCATGAAAAAAGAAGAGGTCAGAAAAGAAACGATAAGACCCAATTAAGGAAGGAATATGAAAGACATCCTAGGTCTCGTACACAGTAATACCGTTGGGGTCGAAAGAGAACAAGAGTTGACCAAGGAAGGTCAATATGAATGATTAGAGAAGTTCGACACAGGTAAGTGAAAGTAATGTCGGACTCAGCTGGGTCCTGTGATCGCCAACCACTAGTTGTGAGCCCCTGAGGGCATTCAGAGACGGAGTGACAAACTAATCTCTCTACATAACATTGTCTTTGAACCTACACATTTTAAATGTACATCTAAAACTTTGCATTTACCGTGGACAAATTGTATACTAATCAAATATAGTCTGTCTGTTATGGACTGATGAAAAAATTACCGGAGTGAATGGAATGATGATTGGTATCTTAGTAATGGCAGAGTGGTTAGGGTGCAGAGAGAAGCTGAAAGTACAGGCCTGAAGATCAACGCCGATAAGACCAAGGAGATGAGGGTCAACTCTGATGTCACGACCAGACTGACAGTCAACGTTAAGGAAGTCGAGAAAGTTGAGTCCTTCTAACCTTGGAAACAGTCACAATTTCTGGAGGGGCAGAGGAAGATGTCAGAAGCCGCATCCAGAAGGCGAATGGTGCGTTTGTCCAGCCAGCTCTACCCCATATGGAAAAGTAGAAACATCTCCAGAAAGACCAAGCTGAATCTATACGGCTCGCAGATATATCTGTCTAGATGAGCAGAGAAACCTACTTATTGATGATTTAATACGTTGACGATATTTAAGTGTGTACATGGCTGAGTGAAAGTAGCCTCTTACTTCCGTGGTTTCAGCAACAGAAAGAACACTTCACTGTCGTTCACTCAGCTCAGAAGCCCCGCTAGAAATACAGGTCACCAAGTGTCACGGTGACACTGGGCTTCAGCCAATGCTATTCGGAACAGCTGAGCAGGATATTGTTAAAACAACGTTCAGTTGTTTATAATTCAGTCTCTCATTGATCAGTTGGACAAACAAAGACATGGCGAGAATCATAAAAATGACTTTAGAGCAGTCATGGGCAAAGTATGGCCCGCGGGCCAAGTGCGGCCCTTGAGCTAGTCTAATCCGGCCCGCGACATGGTTTCGAACTATACTCCCAACAATTACACATAGTGTAATAGACTAGATTCAAGCATTATTTAGTTAAATTGCCAACTTCATTATCAATGTAAAATATTTCATAACATATAATTTTAGAAGTTGTATCTACTTGCATGTATGTTCATTTTCATCATTTATTTGATATCAGTTTAAATTAATTTGTACATTAAGACTCATATGTTGTCATAAGATGGAAGTTACCGTCATAAATAGATTGACAGACCATCATTTAGCTGCACTTCTAAGAATCAGCTCGTCCCAGTTTCAACCAGATTATGAAAAACATTTAGAAGCACAGTTACAGTTACATTTGTCACATACTCCTTTCTCTTCTAACAAATAATGAAGGTGTGTTCTTCTTTCCGAAGTATTCTACCATTGTAGCCTATAAGTTTTGTTTGATTTAAAATTAAAAAAAACACGTTTATAATCTATAAAACATGTGTTGTTTTTTTTTCGGCCCGCCTAGATTATTTTGTATTGCATCTGGCTGGTCATGCCCCTGAAAAATTTGCCCATGCCTGCTTTAGAGTATAGTCTCTCTGAAAGCGGCTATAGTGTGCTTCATATCCTGTATTTACAAAATGTGATACATTACTCTAAATACTGTATTGTCTTTCGACATCTTCAAATTAAATGTGTGCTCTGCAATCCCAGTTGGGAATACCTCATTGAATTGACTACTATGATAAAGGTTACAGTAGCCGAACTCCTGATGAGAGCCTTTATGCATAACTAGCTGTTACCCGCGGCTTCGCCCGCAATAACATTTGTAATCCTGTTATAACATTAGTTAAATAGATAGATAAGCATGGGTCCTAGTGGAAAATAATTCTATCACCTGAAACCAAAAATGCATGGGACGAAAAAAACATCAAAATATCATGTTGGTTTTGGACCCTAAAAGACGTGAAAAATATAATAAAAGTATTAAAAAACTATTTTTTTGAAATTTCATTCGAATCAATTTTTATGTCATTCCTGGGACTTTGAAAATTCCGGCCAAAAAGTACAAAATCATTAATAACTCCGTAAGTATTCGTCGTATGATGAAATAGCAAGAGACAAAAAAGATGTAATGTGTTATTGTCTACAACATAGGCCATGTATAATTTTACACACAGACGTATTACGTTTCCACCCCCCCCCCTAATTACACCCCTCCCCATGGGCCCCATAAATTGGATTTATGAAAAAACGGTCAAACACCTGTTTAGTTATTTTTTATGCTCATTCTTTTCGGCTGAGTTCCAAACTCCTCGCCTATGTCGTTTAAGAGATACACGCTCCGTTAGGAATCCTTCAACCCCCACTTTTCACCCCTTTCTGCTCATAATATACACCATATCGAAAAACCCTCAGACACATGTCTTCTTATTTTTTGTGCTGAGTTTATATGCCGAGTATCACATCCCCCCAATGAAACCAATCGGGAAATATTGCTATTCAATGAAATGCAGATCTACCCCCTTTACACCCCTTTAGAACCTGAATATCCAAAAATCCTTTCTTAGTGGGCGTTTGCGGCCCTTGAGGAAGCTGGATACCAAATTTCATTCCAATCGGTTTGGTGGTTTCAGAGATTTCGTGATGAATGAATGAGTCAGTGGTATTTGAGCTTTATATAGTAGATAAGCATCGGTCCTAGTGGAAAATAATTCTATCACCTGAAACCAAAAATGCATGGGACGAAAAAAAAACATCAAAATATCATGTTGGTTTCGGACCCTAAAAGACGTGAAAAATATAATAAAAGTATTAAAAAAAACTATTTTTTGAAATTTCATTCGAATCAATTTTTATATCATTCCTGGGACTTAGAAAATTCCGGCCAAAAAGTACAAAATCATTAATAACTCCCTACGAATTCGTCGTATGATGAAATAGCAAGAGACAAAAAAGATGTAATGTGTTATTGTCTACAGCATAGGCCATGCATAATTTTAAACTCAGACATATTACGTTTCCCCTCCCCCATAATTTCACCCCTCCCCATGGGCCCCTTAAATTGGATTTATGGAAAAAAAACGGTCAAACACCTGTTTAGTTATTTTTATGCTGATTTTTTTCGGCTGAGTTCCAAACACCTCGCCTATGTCGTTTAAGAGATACACGCTCCGTTAGGAATCCTTCAACCCCCACTTTTCACCCCTTTCACCTCATAATATACACCACATCGAAAAACCCTCAGACACGTGTTTTCTTATTTTTTGTGCTGAGTTTATAAGCCGAGTTTCACATCCCCCAATGAAACCAATCGGGAAATATTGCTATTCAATTAAATGCAGGTCTACCCCCTTAACACCCCTTTAGAACCTGAATATCAACAAGTAGTTCCGTGAAGAACTATACAGCCTATTTTCATATATCCTACTTATGTTAACTGCCACAATCAACATACAAAATTTCAGTTTAATTGCTGTAACAGATTCGTAGATATTGAGAACCGTCTAAATATTTCAGATGGTCGCCAGGTTGGATTTTTATTTTTGTACTATTACATTAAGATTATTGTGTACGTGTGGTATTCAAACTTCAATAGCATGATTAGACAACAAGAAGTAAAAACGAGATTTTAAAATTACGCACAGCAGCCATCTTGTGATAATGCAAACCATTGAAATAAATTAGATGCCATTGGATCAACATTTGTATAAGCATTTAACGTGCAACGTTTCACGGCACTCGGATAGTTAATTCGCGGGAAACGTCCATTTAAATATTTATACTTCGAGTCGCCGCCATGTTGGATTTGTGCTCACCAGGTTCCTGAAAGTCCTATAGGTGAACATATGTTCATAGTCTCTATGAACATTAAAAAATTCAGTTTGGTTGCTGTAAAAGATTCATAGATATTGAGAACCGTCTAAATATTTCGGGAGCTCACCATTTAGGAGTGTTATGTGTATAGGCCATAGAGTTATGTACCATTCAAGGACAATTATTGCCTAGGTTCATTATTCAAACTTTCACTTCGATCGCATGATTACGACACAAGAAATTAAAACTTAATTTTAAAATTTCGCACAGCCGCCATCTTGAGGTTATGTAAGCAATTGAATTAAATTAGATGGAAGTGCATTACAATCCGTTCGGTGGTTTCTGAGATTTCGTGATGAATGAATCAGTCAGTCAGTGGTATTTGAGCTTTATATAGTAGATTTAACCGAGTGTGTAGATCCTGCTAATCTACGAAGAAACCTTGGCATGCATGATAATTATGCTCAATCTCATATTAGCCGTTGGCCGCTGATCGCATCATCCGCTTTATAGGAGAATAATAATAATAATAATAATAATAATAATAATGATAATAATAATAATAATAATAATAATAATGGTTGTTTTACTACCCTTTTAACATCTGCAGCTTTTAGGGACTCCGGGGTCCAAAATTTTGCCCCGAAGGGGATCTTTAACATGCCAGTAAATCTGCTGTCACGGCTCCCTCGCATTTGCGCACCCTCAAATGCCAGCTGACTGCGCCAGGATTCGATCCTGCAACCTTGAGCACAGCAAGCGAGAACGTTACCGCTGAGCCACGCAGTCAGCCGCTTTATAGGAGAGAGTGGGTTGAACAGGCACAACCAACACTCTATGTGTAAGCTGTCTCTCACTTTGGTTTATCGCTCATTTTCTCAAGTTCAGTTTCTAGACAGGGTTTTCTCTGTTTTAGAACTAATGAAATACAATTTTGGAAGATTGTGCATTACAAACGTGCGAACAACATTTTACTTATCACTTACCATTAACTTTTTAAATTTAGTATTTCCGAAAAATATTGAATAAATCCCTTGTTTTGTTTTGTTTTGAAATAAAACTAGAAAACCCGTGCTGCACCACATCATTCATTTCAATCATCCTATTCCACTTATTTGCCTACAGCATTTGCTGTTCGGATGCCTTTATGCCAATGACCTGCACAGGCAGTTACCGTCACCTTTAATTTTTGTAACATCTGTAATTGTAATTGTAACATCTCGTATAAATCATCGTGTTTAGAGCACACACAACCTCTAAGAACGAATGCTGAAACAAAATAACAACCAGCGTTTGTAATTTGCAGCGGGACAGGCCATCTGACTCCAGGACGCTTGCGCATAACAGAACACTTGATTCACTCCTCCATTCGCTACGGCCGACACACAGCTTGACCAGAAGAATGGCCTTGGCAATTATTTAAATACACGGATGACAGAAGCAAGTAAGTTGAGGCTGAATGATGAGTAACGTGCATTGTGTCTCAAACCAACAAACGTCGTCGTAGCAGTATTATTTAATAAAGATGTTTCAATTTTAGTAAAAGGTGAAATTTATTCGCAATTATTTTAATATATAGCATTACATTCATAGCAGCGCCATGCCTCAGGCTTACGTGTATGTTCTAGACTGGGATAGACAACACGGAAAGCAAAAGCAACTTTTTACGGATGGTTCTAACCAATAAATATGTTTTTCCCCCACGTTTAGTAATACCAAAAAATATTTAAACTTTACGATCACAGTGATCTTTAATTTTTAACCAGTTTTGAACATTATAGAAACGGCTTCGGTGGCTTACTCGGTAGCATGCTGAACTGCTATGCCTAAGATCGCGGGTTAAAACCCGGCCGAAGTCATCGGATTTTAAAGAGCGTTAAAATCCTTCAGTATGTCTTCTTTCGGAGGGGAAGTAAAGCCGGCGGGCGCATGGCATGTAAAAGAACCTACCACTACAATTGGTAGTGTTTAGCTAAATTTGTAGGTTATTTGTAAGAAACGCTCTATCAAGTTCCAACGTTCACCGCTAGGTGTCAGTGACAGTGGTATCTCTGGTAGCCAAAGTTGGAACTACTTGAAATTGAACTGGATGGGAGCCTACGGGCGCTCAATTAGAATACCCCGCTATGGCCATTGGCTGCAATTTAAATATAATAACATTATAAAGATCAATATACTACACAACAGTCACAACATGGAACTTACGAATAACTGATCAGACTAATATTTACGAATACATGTCCAATACGAGTGTTACTTTTCTTCTACTCCACGAAACCATACAAATAGGAGACAACGTTTAAATCATGTGAATTAGGCTACCACGTGCACCATTTCACCAGGGTCCGTACTCGGCATTAGAAATAATTTACAAATAACACATGTGTGGAGCCAGATCAATATTACTTTTGGTCCGCCAAAAAATTAACTTATAATATTTTAGGTTACAGTGCACGCTTAGAGAACACCAGATACTAAGCATTGACCAACAGTTTGTACAAAATACAACGCATAAAATATTACAACTAAATACATCGTGTTTTTTTTCTTCCCATATACGATGATCAGTACATTTCTGTAATGTATAGCGTATTAGAACCTAGTTTATGTTGGTTGGTTCTTCAGTTTAGGGGCTGCGACAACGTGGTATGTAGCCCCATGTACTTTAGGTGTGTGTAGAATCTGTCTGATAACCGGTGTTAATTGTGATGGCTGTATTAGTGTGTGTTACCTGTTTTTAATTCAAGCAAGGACTGCATACATTCGATTTTCAAGTAGTTCCAACTTTTGCTACCAAACGCCACCGTCAACGACCAACTAGTTCTGAACTTTGTTATTAGATGCCACCGTAGTCGGCTCCTGGCGACGAACGTTGGAACCTAAGAGTGTTAGTCAAAGATAACCTAAAATTTAGTTTCACACAGGTGTAATTAGTGGAAGGTTCTTTATCATGCCATAAATCTATGACATGGGCCCGCCGGCTTTATTTCCCCTCCGAAGGAAGGCATACTGAAGGATTTTTAACGCTCTTAAAAATCCGACGACTTTAGCCGGGTTTGAACCCGCGACCTTGGGCATAAAAGCTCAGCATGCTACCAACTACGCCACTGAAGCCGCGATAGTTAATGTCGCTTCATTGACACATAATATATTTCTTGGTTGAGGTGGTTGCAGGTAAACCTCTCATAAATTAAGAATCGTTAAGTTACGTTAATACGCTAGACTCTCGCTAATCCGGCCATTCTTTGAGAGTTTCTGAATTTATCTAAAATTTCGAGTTTCTGTTTGAGGTCTAGCATAATGTGTTTCTTATTAGAAGATGATGATGATGATAATTGTTGTTATAAGGGACCTAACATTTAGGTTATCGGCCCTTTCCTTTTAGAAGCTATGATACTGAACTGTGAAGAAAACCACACTGTATGTATAGCATTGCTTAACATTGGAATTAACTAACAACATTGTTGCGCACGATAATTTATTGTTGTGTGCGTTATTTTCCTTGAGCAACTAGAGCCCGGATGGGGACCGGATTATTATGAGACCGGACTATTTAGGGCCGGATTTTGTGTGCAAGCTTGTTTAGTATAATTTTCAATAGCTGATGAACAAACCGCAGTAGTTTCCAACATGAAGTCTACATTCATTAAAAGGTACTGACAAGGCAGATAAGATAGTTTTTTTGTATTAAAAATCATATAAATTCTTGCATAATTGCGGTGTTGATTGTCCCAGAAACATTTAAAATATACTAATAACCAAAGGATATCTTTTATTTTAAGTTCAGAATGTCTTAAAAACCTATCATTTTTAACATTAAACCTGTAAATTTGCATTTGGATAAGGAAGATTGTAGTTTTACGTGACCGTTAATCTCGCAATCATGAGGCACGGGACCTCCTTTTTTTACGTGGGATCCGAACCACAGGACGTGGCATTTCACTTTGAAAATCTCACATGTATTGACCGGGAATCGAACCCGGTCCACCTTGGTGACAGGCCAACAGCTTGACCGCTACGCCACCACGCCCCCATTTGGATAAGGTTATTGAAATAAAAATAAAAATTAATCTGATTAGATTTTATGTTTGTGATTAATGGACCTCCCCCATTAACGGTCCACCTCACGACTATGGATGTATGACAGAGAAAGCATGGATATACTGTACATGAACTTCTAATCTGGTGACCTCGATCAGATGAGGCGCATTATCCGGAACAAGACTGGGACCTACAGCATCAGACACTACGTCTCAGCTTCAATGAACACACGTAATTGAATTTCCTCGCACGTGAAAGCAGCGACGATTCACAAGAGGTTGCAATCAGCTTTCTATGATTACGCTTATTAGGAAACTGCTGCTGAATTAAGGTACAATACGTACATGGTGAAAGCAGTAATAAGATGGGAAGATTCATTCATAAATTGCCAGCTTCTGCCATGTTTTAGTACAGCGACTATAGTACGTCTCTTCCTTACAAGTGCGTATGTAATATTTGCCTCTCACTCGCACCCGCATGTCTTGCAGTTAGCTTCGTCCTTTTCTACCCCTGCAAGGTTATCACCTTCCCGATTATGTAAAATGATTTTTAAAAATAATTTAGTGGTCTTACAGAGAATCTTTATGATGACGCTAAATTAAATTAAATTAAATTAAAGAATATGAATTATACCCATCAATCAATATCATCAAAAACATAAATTAGTATATATTTGTTTTGTACATGTTTCAAAATAGCATGGATGTCTTCGTCAGCAAATTAAGTTATCTAGTAAATAATTCTATAAACTATTCTGACCGTATTATTAACAAGTAGTTCCGTGAAGAACTATACAGCCTATTTTCATATATCCTACTTATGTTAATTGCCTCTATCTACAAACAAAATTTCAGTTTGATTGGTGTAATAGATTCGTAGATATTGAGAACCGCCTAAATATTTCGGATGGTCGCCATGTTGGATTTTATATATGTAGGTCCTAGAGGTACGTACTCTTACATGAAGATTATTGTGTACGTGTAGCATTCAAACTTCAATCGCATGATTAGGACACAAGAAGTAACAAGGAGATTTTAATATTTCGCGCTCCTGCCATCTTGTGGTTATGGAAACAATGGAAATAAATTAGATGCCAGTGGATTGACATTCGTATAAGAATTTACTGTACCAAGTTTCACTGCGCTCGGATGGTTAAATTGCGAGAAACGTCCATGCGAATATTTATACTTCGCGTCGCCGCCATGTTGGATTTGTGATCACCAGGTTATTGAAAGTCTTATAGGTGAACTTAAGTTCATAGCCCCTATGAACATTAAAAAATTCAGTTTGATTGCTATAATAGATTCTTAGATATTCAGAGCCGTCTAAATATTTTGGATGGTCGCCATGTTGGATTGTTAAATGTATAGGCCATAGAGTCATGTACCATTAAAGGAAAATTATTGCGTAGGTTCATTATTCAAACTTTCACATCGATCGCATGGTTACGACACAAGAAATAAAAACTTAATTTTAAAATTCGCAAAGCCGCCATCTTGAGGTTATGGAAGCAATTGAACTAAATTAGATACCAGTGTATTACAATGTGTATAAACATTTACTCTACCAGATTTCATTGTGGTTGGAACATTAAATCGCGAGAAAGGTCTATTTAAAAATTTCAAATTCGCTTGGCCACCATGTTCGTTTTGTAGTTAACTGGTTTTTGAAAGTCTTATAGATGAACTTCCAGTAGTGCCCTTTATCTCCGTACAAAATTTCACGGTGATACCGCTAATAGTTTCAGAGATATAGAATGCCGGTGAAATATTTCGCACATAGGCCATCTTGTGGTTATGTAAACAATTGAACCAAGTTAGATGTCGGTGCATTATAATGTGTATAAACATATACTGTACCAAGTTTTATTGCGTTTGGTTGGTTAAATCGCGAGAAACGTATATTTAAACGTCGCAAATTCGCGTGGCCGCCATGTTGGTTTTGTAGTTACCAGTTTTTTTTGTCACATAGGTGAACTACTAGTAGTTCCCTTTATCACCGTAAAAATTCCAGGGTAATATCGGGATTAGTTTCGGATATATTGAATGCTGGTGAAATAATTCCCACAGCCGTCATGTTGGATTGGTGAGACGTAACAAAATTTGAAGGGCACGGTCAGGGTTGTCCGGAATAGTGCTATGAACTTACCGAGTTTCACTGAAATCGCTCCAGCCGTTTTGAAGTTATTAGGGACACACACACACACTCCTCACACACACACACACACACACACACGGACAAAAGGTGATCTCATAAGCCTATTTTTTCCAAGTTGAAAATAGGCTAAAATACATTATACTGCATATAGACTATGTTTTGAAACCTGAAAGTAAAACATGATATATCCTGAACCTCTGTTTTATTTTTTGGAATTATGATTGTGTTGACCGACTGAAAGCCACACATTAATTGTTAATAAGGCAACACTGAAAAATGGCTTGAAAGCTATCTTTACAGATTTAATACCTCAAGTGTAAACGATCTGATAATGATCGCTTGACGATCGAAACTGGTCATCCAAGTGAATTTATTTATTAATGTTATGTGCCGGCCCCGTGATGTTGGGATAGCGCGCCTGCCTCTCACCTGGAGGCCCCGGGTTCGATTCCCGGCTCCGTCAGGGTATTTAGAAACTGACGTGAGGGCTGGAACGGGGTGCACTCAGCCTCGTGAGGACAATTGAGTAGCTGTCTGACAGTGACGCAGTGCCCCGATCACGAAGACCAAGATTAACGGCCGAGGGGACCCGATGCGCTGATCATGCGTCACCCCAATATCTGCAGGCAATATGGCTGGGCATCGGTCGCTTGGTAGACCTAGGCCTTCATGTAACATTTTTTTCAGGTTTAGGGAAACACCCATTACAATTGGGTATATACGTGTTGACCGACAGAAAATCATCAATTTAAATACTACATTTAATACGTTTTGTCGCCAACTTTGTGCAAAAGTCACTAGGCCTACCAACAAAGTCGCTAAATTGGCAATACTAGTACTAGTGTGTGTATTTGTAATAGAGGTTAGGATTGAAGTACCATTCCCGCATTCGCCTACAGAAACCACGTTAAATCACATCTAGGATGACTGAGGTGGCAATCGAAATCATCATTTCTCAGTTTCGCTTTGCAAGGGTGAATGCATCCCCGTTCCAGCTCTTTGGACGTCCATCATGACAGTCGGATGTTTCTCGGTACAAAAATTAGATTTTGAAATCTAATATTACACATCTTATAGATTTTTACACCTTAAGTTCATAAGAATTGGTAGTTTTCCCCATTAATAATTAAATTAATCCAGTTCTACTGTGTACTATACTGGAGAAGCGTAACGAGCCAAGTGTTCGTTGCACGGCTCGAGCACCGACCAGATTTCTACAGTGACTATGTAGTACAGTGCAGAAGCTAGACCCAGAAACTCTTAAGTTAACTCCGCTGATCGTTGCATGACGGATGCAACAAGGCTCAAAGTGGCGTGTAAGCGAGAATACCCGAGCTGTTGCGGATACTGCCGATCATGCACTGGCTCTCAATGTAAATAGACTGCAGCTTACTATATTTTCACACTATCTCACGCTGATGTTTAACATATGCTAATTATGTTGTTTTCTTTGATTGACATTTGTTTGTCTATCTGTCTGTTTATTTATTTTGTTGGTTGGTTCCTTAGTTTAGGGGCTGCGACAACGCGGTCATGTAGCCCCGTGTACTTTGGGCGTGTAGAATTTGTCTGATAACCGGTGTTAATTGTAATGGCATTATTAGTGTGTGTTATCAGTGATTCAGGTAGAAGGACTGCCGACGATTAATTTTTTAAGTAGTTCCTACTTTTTCTACCAAATTCTACCGTCCACGACACCTAGGTGCGGACGTGGCTACTAAATGCAAAGCAGTCAGCACCTGGCGGCGAACGTTGGAACTAACATAGGGTTATCAACTAACCTACAAATTTTAGCTACCACAAGTGTAGTTAGTTCATGCCTTAAATCTATGACATGGGACCGCCGGCTTTACTTCTCCTCCGAAGGAAGACATACTGAGGGATTTTTAACGCTCTTAAAAATTTCGACGACTTCGGCCGGGTTTGAACCCGCGATCTTGGGTATAGAAGTTCAGCATGCTATCAACTACGCCACAGAAGCCACATGTTTATTTATTTATTTATTTACTTATTTATTTAATTATTTATTTATTTATACCAAGCGGTGTTCTGGCGATGTCCATGTGCTGGTCTAGCTCCGAACCTGGCTGTGTGTACAACATTTTGAAAGGAAATGCACTACTTTCTTGAACGTGATAATGCTGTGTGCTACAACGTTCGTTTCATTTAATGTCAGAGGTGGGTGGACTATTTGTAAATATTGCACCGTTCTGTCGGGGTTTTATGGTCAGCGAGAGATTATTGTTCTATTTATGCTAGTGGCTCACTTGCCTTCGTACGTCACATCCGCCAAGATTCATTCGCTTCTCCGTTAAATATAGCTGCACTGTCGCGCCGCCGCGCCGCTATTTCATGATGAAGATGCATTGCCAATGTGCATTACCCTGGATAAGCTGTTTCACACAACTCATGTTGTTGTGCTGTTATAGTTAGTCCAGCGCCGTAGTCGTGCTCGTTAAATCGAGCGGGTGGGGAGATGCAGCAAGTCCAGAGATCGTAGCTTCGAATTCCGGCTCTGACAGCGGCTATACTGAATGTGGGTTTCCTCCGGGTTTTCCACACTCCCTCCAGGAAAATGCCGGGATAGTACCAAGTCCCGATGCACCTAAACTGTCCCTAATACAGCTACATACACTACTACAGTCACCACACAAATACAGGTTATCAGGCAAATTCAACACACACCCAACTACACGGGGATGATGACCAAGATGTCCCAAACCCCAAAAATGAATAATAATGAAACAAAACGAATCATTTAGGGGCTTTGCAACATATAACCTCATAGACTCAGGAGCGTGTGTGGGGGGATTGGAAACTGTCTGATAATCTGTGTATACCAGGATACTATGCTGGTTAGGAGGTGGTTAGCGGCCATCCCAGCATTTCTATGCAGTAGAAACGACGGAAGACCACTTCTAGGATGGCTGTGGTAGGAATCGAACCCACCTCTCCTCAGCTCTAAAAGCTTGTAGTTTAACGTGACCGTTAATCTTGAGATCATGAGCCACGGGACCTCCTTTTTACGTGGAATCCGAATCACAGGACATGGCATTTCACTTCGTAAATCTCACATGCATTGACCGGGAATGCATGTGAGATTTACGAAGTGGCTCTGCCTCACGTGACTGAGTATACTCTCAGACCAGAACTACATTTCTTGACAAAGTTGGGAATCGAACCCGGATCTCAGGGCAAGGTGACAGATAAGGTGGTCTATTCAAATAATACTAAATGCACAATATTTTCTAGATTTTTGCCGTATTTGTTGTGGAATTTCGCAGGTGCTTGGTACACCTTGTCTGGGTGACATGCGCTAAAGAACTGTATTGCCTGTGTCCATTACCAGTAGTGGCTGTTGCAATACCTTGGACTAATCGTAAACATAGCAATGCATTATTACTATTATAAGGTGCGTTCAAAAAGTAACGAGCCGGTGGCTGGAATGCGCAAACCGGTGACCACATCGGCTAATCGTGGCGTGTCTAACGAGGTGTGGTTCCGATCAGAGCGTGGAACGTCACAGCCCGTCGCTAGAGAGCACGCGTGCACGTCACGTGACGATACAAAGCGAGCAGCAGCATGCATCAATCGTCCAACGCTGTCAGTCACATTGGAAACAGTGACATGGAGGCGTTAACCGTAGAGCAAAGAGGTGTTTTTCGGTTTCTGACAGCGGAAGGAGTACGGGGAACGGACGTTCATCGCCGAATATCACAAGTGTACGGCGAACACTCCACGTCCCTCGCAAGGGCCAAGGCGTGGCACAAGCGCTTCAGGGAAGGACGGGTGTCGTTAGCCGATGATGCCCGGTCTGGGGCAACCCCCTGCATTACCGATGACAACGTCCAGCTGGTTGATGCACTCATTACCCAGGACCGCCGAGTGACAGTGAACGCCATTGCCGCCGTGGTCGCTCCCCGACAATGCACGACCTCATACGGCCAACACAGTCGCTGCACTCCTGCAGAAGTTCAAATGGGAGGTTCTCAGCCACCCTCCATACAGTCCAGACCTCTCTCCCTGTGATTACGCCATGTTTGGTCCCCTGAAAAGGGCTCTGCAGGGCCAACGATTCACCTCGGACGTCGACGTCCAGCTGTACGTGCGGAACTGGTTCACATCGCAGCCCAGGGAATTTTATGAGACAGCCATTCACCGCCTCGTGTCACAGTGGGACAAGTGCCTCAACAGCCAGGGCCAATACTTCTAACATACAGGTACTGGTTTCTGTAAATATGCCTCCGGCTCGTTTCTTTTTGAACGCACCTTCTATTATTTTTCTTTTGGTTCGTTATGCCCAACTACAGAGCGCGTTAGAACTTTCTTAGCTCCCATCGTTTCCTCTTTTCTTCCCAATATCTCTTCATCGGTTCACTGTGCTATCTTTTGCCGTAGTGGCTAACATTCTTGGCTGTCACCGCGCAGGCCCGGGTTCGATTCCTACCTCAGTCATCCTGCAATTGGTTTTCCTGGTGGTTTCCCACTTCTACTGCAGGCAAATGCAGGGATGGTACCTAACTAAAGTCTACGGTCGCTTACCACCCAAATCCTACCTCAATTACAAATACACACACTAGTATAGACAACACAGTGACATAGGTTATCAGGCAAATTCTACACACACCCAAGTACACGGGGTTACATGACCACGATGTCGCAGAGCCCCTAAAAGAATTAACAATATTTTACGTTCTTCTGCCCATCCAGTGTTCTTCCGTGTAGGTTTCTCGGCAAATTTGTGTCCGTTTATTAGGGTTTTCAATTTTGGTCTATTGTGAATGGTTTCTTCATTTAGAATTTTCTTTGTTAGTTTATTGTCATCCATTATGTATATGCGAACATACAATTTCAATCTCCTTTTTCTAATGGAATCTGTGATATTTTCAATAATTTGATAGATTGCATGTGGCTTCTTCTTCATCCAAATCCCGTTTTCATATTATGGCCCTAAGAATTTTTATGAGGATTTTTCTGTCTTATTTCTCGATGTTTTTGACTTGTGATCTCACCCCAATTGTCAAAGTTTCAGATACTTAGCCTTAAAGTGCTTCTGGTTTGACGACAGTATCGTAGTGTCATAATGTGCGTTTTGTGATAAGGATTTTTTATTATATCTGTTCCAGTTAATTTTATATGCTTTTTGTAATGTTGTAATTCTTTGCTTGTTGGCTTCTCGATGTAACCCTGCTGGCTGAATAATTTTCTAAATACTTGAATTTATCTACTTGAGAGATATTTCCATATTTGGTGATTGAAGGTTGGTTGTTGAGCCCTAATTTAGTTCCTCCATATATTTAGTCTTCTCATACGAAATTAGGAGTCATCATAATTATTTTTTAATTTTCTTTCGTTTTTGTCATCTATGGAACACGCTATTTCAATTGCTTTCTCCCTCGATCACTCTCATTTTCCCAGTATTCCCTAATTTTTCTTCGGTGAGCTTCCTTCCGTTCTTCGGTCCAAATCTTTCCCGTTTTCATTTTGGGTTTTGGCTGGAAATTCTTTATTTCCCCAAGTTTCTTCTTCAAACGGTCACGTTCCAAGTTGTCCTCATGTGATATCCCCAGTTCTTGTAGGTCTCTTTGCACCTTTGTAAACCAGATCCCTTTGGTGTTCTTTCCCACAAAGCAGGCACAGATCGATTGAACAATCTTCCAGAGCCCATTCGTGTCAGTGGCCATAGAAAGAGATGGTGTTCGTTATCTTCTCCACGTGAAGATATAGTTCATCATCGCCATCATCATTATTATTATTGTTATTATTATGTTTTTTCTTCTCGGTTGTAAAGATGTTCCTCTGACGGACCTTGACCCGGTGGTCGACCCAGTCTCTTCCAGAAAGGCACGGCCACGAGCCACATAACTTTCACTCCAGACAGAATATAAACAAAACAGGTTTCATGCCTTCACAGAAGCTGCACTATAAACGCTTGACTGGACTGGTTACCGTATGAGACATAGGCCTACCTTCTGTTAATGGGGAGAACTCACTTGCATTAGCAAGAACCCACATCAGTATCTTTGGAGTGAAAGTGTTTCTTGTCGAACACACGTTATCTTTAGCCTATTTTCATGTATGAAACAAGTAGTTCCGTGAAAAACTATATAGCTTATTTTTATATGTCCTACTTACTGTATGTTAATTTCCTCTATCAACATAAGAAATTTCAGTTTAATTGCTATAATAGATTCGTCGATATTGAGAACCTTCTAAATATTTCGGATGGTCATCATGTAGGCCATAGAGTTATGCATTATTAGATGACGGTTATTGCGTAGGTTAATTATTCAAACGTTCACTTCGATCGCATGATTAGGACAGAAGAATTACAAACTTAATTTGAAAATTTCGCACACCCGCCATCTTGAGGTTATGTAAACAATGAACTAAACTAGATGTCAGTGCATTACAATGTGTATATACATTTGCTGTACCAAGTTTCACTGCGTTCGGATTGTTAAATCGCGAGATAAGTATATTTAAAAGTTTCAACTTGGCCGCCATGTTCGTCTTGTACTTAACAGGTTTTTGGTTAGGTGAACTGTTAGTAGTGCCCTTTATGACCGTACAAAATTTCAGGGTGATATCAGTAATAGTTTTGGAGATATAGAATGTCAGTGAAATATTTCGCACAATCGCCATGTTGGATTTGTGATACGTAATAAAAATTAAGGGCACGGACGGGGTCGGACGAAATGGTACTATGTCCTTGCACACGCACACACACACACATACACACACGGAAAAAGGTGATCTCTTAAGCATTTTTTTAGGTAGATTTCATTAGAAAGCTAACTATTGCAATGGGTATCATGTTTCGACTTCCAGAAAATTTCGACATATCTTCGCGTTTCACATCCCCCAGACCCTAAAACCACCGTCAGTTCAAAAGTTTATATATAATTTATGTATGTATATATATATATATGTATATCAGTTTCTTGTGGGCACGATAACTGCCGTAATTTTTCACCACTCACTTTGAATTTTTTACCGAATATGTATACCTATAAAATCTCGGTCGAGCACGTTACTGGGCCAAATCGGTCGAAGGGGGTGAAAATGGGGGTCTTTTTTTTCAAAAAAAGTGAAATATTGCTATAACTCTCTTAATATGGGAAATATCGAATCCGTTCAAAGTGTCGGATAAAGCCCAAAAATTTATGTTTGAAGAGTTTTTTTTATAGCACCAACCATTAACCCAAGGGGTGGGAAAAAGTGGGTTTTTTGGGAAACATTAATCATATCTCTCTTAATAGGCACAATATTAAAACCGTACGAAATGGACAATATCCCTAATAATTACCTAAAACTTTTGTCTGAAAGGATTTTTGATATGACCCACTATTACGCCAAGGGATGAGAAAAATGATTTCGGAATTATAAGAAAATGCCAAGAGCTATCAGAGGTTGCCATGGCAACACTACTAAATTGATGAGGAATGAGCCATCAGACGTTGCCATGACAACGCACTTGCACGAGATCAGATTCAGATTTCCATCTGACTAAGTGTGAAGCGGTTTCGGTGACGTAACTGGTAGCATGCTGAACTTCTATGTCCAAGGTTGTGGGTTCAAAGCCGGCCGAAGTCATCGGATTTTCTAAGAGCGCTAAAAATCCCTCAGTATGCTTTCCTTCGGAGGGGAAGTTCCAACGTTCGTTGCGAGTTGCTGGTTGCGGTGGCATCTAGTAGCCAAGTTCACAGCTAGGTGTCGTTGACAGTAGTATCTGGTAGCAACATTAGGAACTACTCCTTGAAATTGACCGTCTGCAGTCCTTACCTGAATTACAGACTAATACAGCCATCACAATTCACACCGTTTGTCAGACAGATTCTACACTCACCCAAAGTACACGGGGTTACATGACCGCGTTGTCGCAGCCCCTAAACTGAGGAACCAACCAAAATCTCTGCGGGAGATATAATTTTGCGTGAAGAAGTAACAGACCGTTATATAGTTACACATCAGGGTCGAAACCTTGCATAAGGACAGTGTGACCACAAGTATAAAAATGGACCCCAAATGACAAGAAGGTTACCGTCTCCATAAGACAATAAAATGTTTAAAATATGCATAAAATGACGAAAAACAAAGTTAATTAAGCTCCAATTATAAAATACTTTCTCGCAATAAATGAGGTCTGATCCTTCTACGAAAAGCTGCATATTCTGCCTATTTTCGCCTATCCCCAAGTTTGTCCGGTGAAATCTACCTCCGCCTTCCGGCGTGCCGAGAGGACTTTTTTTTTTCATAAATGAAAATAGGCTAAAAATAGGCTGTATGGTTCTTCACGGAACTATCTGTTCTTCCCGTTCTCAAATCGCAGGCGTGATGCAAGATTTGTGCATTTGTCTGTTGACACTGAGGAAACGACTTCACTCATCACTCGGATGTTTAAGACCTTAAAAAAGTACTTAATATGCAAGCAAACATGGCATACAAACTTATACGGGACCTGTCAAGGCCGAACAGGGCGTGAGATAACTCGGAGTTTCCTTCTTTACTAATTGCTCTGAGCTGAATTTGTCTCCTGGAGTGGCATCTTACTTGATGAGACATCCGTACAGAAGTCCTTTCTCGGAATCAGCTGGTCTTATAAACCTGCTATCTACCTGTCCGGGAATACAGAGAAAACTACATCTACTGAACCATTTGTAAATACCGTGTTTGAAAGTCCACCCTGATAACTTGAACCTTGTCAACTTTTAAATTAAGTCCTCAAAATACAGTATAATCAACTATAACTATATCACTAAAATGAGCAACATATGACAAAAACCATAAAATGGCCAAAATATGCATTTATAGGAAAAAAAAAAAGTTTCTTGAAACGAGGTCAAGGATCCTTCATTCACACTTATTTTTCAAATTTTGGGAAAAATAAGCTCAGAAATAAATCATGACTATTTCTTAACTTCCAAAGCTTAGACTCATCACAACGGACCGGATTCTTAGGCTTTACCTATTTTTTCCCCCTTACTTCTAAATACAAAAATACTTTAATACTTTTCCGAATCACACTCAAAAGAGCAATATTCACGAATTCTGTAGTACCGGTACCTAAAAACCTAAATGATATGCGAGTACCTAAAAGTAGACTACCTAATTGCAGTTTTGTTCCATTTATTGTAGTACGGTATAATTGAATTGTTTGCCCATAATTTTTAAAAGTAATCCACAAGACAGTGTTTATTCCTAGCTCTAGTCGATCGAAGGAAATCTTACCTGCTAGAAACTTCAAATAAATTCACCACTTTTCAGCATATATAGTCTGGTTATTTCCTGCCAGGAAAGTGAGGATACATCTCTTATTGTTTCCAAGTTCTCTATATTCTAAATAAACTAAGTTAATCAAACGAGCTAGAATGTGAAAGTCACCTCTGGCATCCTTGGTTTTATTGAATTTGAATAATACAATTAACGTATTTAAGGAGAGCAAATATTGCTTAAGAATGTGAAGTTCTCTGTGATGATTTGATAAAAGACGTATCATTGTGTAAAATATGTACACTCTCGTTACAATCAGATTTTCTACTAACAATTAGGCATTAATGGGAAGCTTTGCGCTGTTTATGTCAATTTTTGCTACACTTTAAACATAAAAAACTATTCTAACAATTAAAAACCTAAAATAATCTATTTTATGTTTTTGAAAACCTAAAATGACAATTTTTAAAACCTAAAATTCCGGTTCCTACTCATCACCTTGCCTGGTACGCCTCATTATAGCGCTGTCTTGGGTTTCTACCACATAACTACGACGGTGGTTTTTGAGGATCCGACCAACCTCCGGGCTGACTACTTAACAGACAGACTCAAATCGCAATCCCATAAAACTCTCTCTGCAGGTTGCAACACTGCAAGCTGCCGTATGTGGGTTATCTGTTACTCACGCACTGCTTTATGACGTCAAATTGGAGCAGGGTGTTTTATTACAGCATCTTCTTATAGTTTCCTACGATTGGATTACTTACTATTCTTAATTCATTATCATTAATCTTTTGTTATTAAATATGAAATGATAAAAATACACTGTGTGGGAGGGGTTCAATAAATATATCTTTATTCTTTAAAAAATCAGTAATGTCATGCATTGAAAAAATAATTCTTTTGAGTGCCAATTATTAAATAAAGGCCAGTGAGAAAACTAACCGAAATTTTTCACATCCCAGAAAGATAACACGATTATTGATTATATTATAACTCTTTTATAACAGAGCCCCCAACAATGAGAACAAACGATATTAAAATAAAATAAATTAATTAATTAATTAATTAATTAATGTATAAATAAAGAAATAAATATACTTGTGTTGGCAGTGCCAACTTATGTCACTTAACTTAATAAATATCCTACAAATCAAGAGGTCTAAGTTGGAGGTTTGCCATTTACGAAGTGCAGTAGCTAATGATCTGTCACTATATCAGTTGTTAAAGAGGCCCTGGACTATGTGTAAACCGCATTGTAGAGGGGTGGGCAATAAACATTCTGTTAATCGAGAAGTTGGCAGCGTAGAAAGCCGATTTTACGGCAGCACTCCGTTGTGTAAACAGACGTCCGACAAGAAAATATCGACCACGTTTGACATCTCGCTGCAAGCTTGTAGGGTAAGCACACCAATCATATTGTCCTGTAAGACGATCGTCTTCCAGCGTTGAAACCTTCCCCTTATAATATGGCCTAAGCTATAATACAGGGTAAAAAAAACCACTAACGCACCGGAAAATTAGCGGCTGTGGCCAAGATCGTGAACAACGCTGGTGGCATCTCCGAGGAATCGGACGACCGCAGCCAGGCCAAAGACAATGTTACACATGGTGAAATGTTTTCCAAGCCTTTCTGCGCCCCTGAGAATTTTGCTTGGATATGAAGGGTGAACATTTTCAGCTGTTGCTATTAAGTTCATGTAGGACAAAACCTCCAAACTATGTAATTGCTGCATATGAGCAGGGAACGACTGACATCGGACTTGGTTGCGATCGCACAAATTTTCACTTTGTAATAGGCTAATCTGATTGAAAATATACGCAATTACTGCATGAATAAAAGATTGGTTGGTTGGTTGGTTCCTTAGTTTAGGGGCTGCGACAACGCGGTCATGTAGCCCCGTGTACTTTGGGTGTGTGTAGAATCTGTCTGATAACCGGTGTTAATTGTGATGACTCTATTAGTGTGTGTATCTGTTTTTTAATTCAAGTAGGGACTGCAACTTTGAATTTTCAAATAGTTCCTACTTTTGCCGCCAAACGCCACCGTCAACGACTACTAGGCCTAGTTCAGAACTAGCTACTAGACGCCACCGCAGTCGGCTCTTGGCAACGAACGTAGCAACCTAAGAGTGTTGTTTACATTCTTAACCTATCCAATTTAGTTTCACACAGGTGTAATTAGTGGAAAGATCTTTAACATGCCATAAATCTATGACATGGGACCGCCGGCTTTACTTCCCCTCCGAAGGAAGGCATACGGAGGGATTTTTAACGCTCTTAAAAAATCCGACGGCTTCGGCCGGGTTTGAACCCGCTATCTTGGGCATAGAAGCTCAGCATGCTACCAACTACGCCACCGAAGCCGCAATAAAAGATTCGAACGAATGTTCGAGCTCCGTGTGCATGCATTCGCTATAGCTGACAACGTTCCACGCGAGAAAATTATATAGCCTATATGCAGTGTAGAGTTTGTGTTGAAAACCGGACATTTCCATCAAAAACCAAGATTGGGTTCTTTATGGTGCTAGTTGGTTTAGGTAGAGAGTTATTTGAACTTGTAAGTGGTTTTGTTCTGACTCCAACATTTCTTTGATTCATTTCGTATTTCCAATCAAAACCAAACAAAACTAAACTTGTGCCACGCTATGACAAATGCTTGCAAAAGTTCGGCAGTTATGTGGAAAAGTAGTTTAAGAGGTGTAGAATGTTGTGCAATAAATAATTTTTCTGTATCTGTACACAGTTTAATTTTATTACCAACCGGAACTTACTTTCTGGACGAGCCTCGTATATCTTAATCACATGCAATTTATTTCAAGTTATTTTTCACATATTCCAGTAATTGGAATTATTTTTGTGTTGACTGACTGAAATCTACAGATGTATTAATGCATGGCTATTTCAAGATAATATTCATTGGGCGACAAAAAAAAAATCGAAGAACATACTCGAAATGCCCTAGATTTTGAACTTTCTCTTTAGTATATGAACGTCCGCAGAATATGACTATATTATTGTTTCTAAGTACAGGTACCGTATTTATCAACCTCTGTCACTATCTTGAGAGTTCCGACACCGCTAAAAAAAATGACTGGAAAATCAAAGGTTACCACACGCTCAATCTCACTGTGACGTAGTAGCTAGCACCCAAACATGATTTTCCGTGGTTTCCCCAATTTCAACTCCAAGAAAATGCCGGGATCGTACCTTCTAATAGGCTTCCCTAACCAATTTCATCTCTGATGATGTTGAGGTCAGAAATAATCTGGCACTAATTAAACCCACCTCACCTCTTTCTAGCCCCCGTTAAATGGGGATGATAAGGGGTAGAAGAACACCATGTTACCACACAGAGAAGAAGGATCGGAGGAGAAAGACACTCACCTCGGAGATGTTCCTTAAAGGGGAAGTGGGTCGCACGCTCCGCACTTGTCCATATAGGTGTGACCTTGCGTAATCTGCTCTACCCACCAAGATTTCACTCCTCACTCATACATCCTGGGTTTTCATCAGGTAATGCATCTTTTCACTTAATAGGTCTAGTTAAGAAATGTTTATTAACATGGCCTGTACATTCAAAACAAGAAGTTCCGTGACGAACTAAAGAGCAACTTTTCTTAAAATGTAAGATTCATGCCAATGATTAATCTACCCCATGGACCTATGTAGAATAATGACGAAATTAAGTTGATAATAACGAAATTTTTAATTAGTTCGAAATATACCTGACATAGTGAAACCTAATAGAGCACTACAGTTGGCAGCCCTGTGACTGAATATATTCTTAGTTCCATCTATCAAGGTACAGAATGCACATACAAAATTTGGTTGAGGTCCGATGGATAGCATGGGTATTACATGCAGGTAGACATTGGATCTATCAGCGCGAGTAAAATCATGCTGCAACAGTGTCATGCATGTGTCTGAAATATTATGATCTATTGTTGTGCCAATTTTGGATGGAATCCATTTGTCAGTATAGAAGTTACATGTATTTAAAATTGGACCTATCAGCAGGCTTATAATAATGACGGCACCATGTCAGAATGTCAGGTACTATACCTGTGCAAAGTTTAGAGCTGCTGGCTTGCATACTTTATGATATATTGATATCAGGATATAAAAATACAAGAGCATTTATTAACAGATGGCAGCCTTGGTGGCTCTTAAGAATACACATAGTCATATCTGTAATGGTACACAAAGCACATACAAAAATTTGGTTGAAATCCAATTGATAGGATAGAAGTTACATGTACAGTATTTAAAAATTGGACCTATGAGCAGGTTTAGAATCAAGATGGTAGCACTGACGTATGTTAGTTACTCCTCATTAATCTAGAATGGCAAAGTTTAGAGATGTTGGCTTGGATACTTTCTGATATATTGGTATTAGGATTAAAAAACTAGAGAGAGAGCATTTATTAACAGTTGGCAGCCCTGGTGGCTCCGAAGAATACGCAGTCATATCTGTTATGGTACACATAGTACATACGAAATTCGGTTGAAATCCAATTGATAGTGTAGAAGTTACATGCATTTAAAAATTGGACCTATCAGCAGGCTTAGAATCAATTTAGCAACACTGTCATGTTGAAAATTAAACTGAAATATTATTATCTACCATTTTGTAATAGCTCCCATGCATACCTTCCAAGATATCCAACATGGAGCTCAAATTTCAATTGCGATTTTTTAGCAGTTGGTAGTACTGACATCATTTTCAAATAAGGCCTTGAGATATTTAGGTATAGTTCTTAACTCATACCAAATTTGGTTTCGATAGTTGCAGCCGTTTAGGAGTTGATAGGGGCGGGGGACTCAGACAGACAGACAGACAGACAGAAGGGCAGACAGACAGACACACACTTGCTCTGATCGATCTCATAAGTCTACTTTTTCCTCACTTTTACAAAATGCGAAAAGTAGGATTAAAATCATAAGTTTATGTAGCATACGCAGGATTTATTTCGGGGGGAGGGGGGTTCATTCATCAAGTAGTTGTGTACATTATTAAAATTATACTTCGATTATTATTCACAAAAAGCAATAATTAAATAAACATTCTCTTTGCATGAAAACTATTTTAATTAATATTTTCCAGCACAATACAAAAAATGAAAGACTTCAAGATGTAAAAAAGGAAAGGGAAAACAGTAACTAAACATTAAAACTGAAATGATCCAGTGGTATCATCATGTCCATACGTTACTGCTTATAATATTGATTTTGTGAGAAAAATAATGTTTTGCTCTCCATGTTCTTACTGCCATTGGGCTACTATTGACTCTCAAAATCTACCTATCTTGATGGCTTTATCTGCATCATTGATAGGAATAAATTGCAGAAACTCCTTATGTACCGAATTATCTTGAACGAAACAGACACACAGTGAGGGATATGCATATTTAAAGCAGCCCGAAGCGTCGTGAAGAAAGTTACCGATCGCACACTTTAACAGTAAAACTTATCCATGGCTAGCTCCAACACTGGAGGAGGAGTCTTGCTGCGAGCGGAGTGTAGGGAATTTACCAAGTGGAGAATATGGTCACATTTAAGCTTCAGTGGCGGTAGCGTAACATATTTACCAGGTGATAGATGGGACAATATAAGGATTCAAGTAAACAAAATGTCTTTAGGGGGGATCGAACCCTAACCCCTCCCCCCTCCGTCCGTACGCCTCTGATAACGATCAACAATATAAAGGGAGTATCTGAAACACCTTAAAATAATGCCAGAAAGCTTGCTGTTACGCTCCTTAAAACAACGATAATGTCATGAAAAACATACAGAACCTGGCTAGTTTATTAGACTTTCACTTTCAAGCTCTCAGTTGATGGATGTGTGAAAACTGTCACCCTTATTTACTACGCTATGCACCCAATTTCTTTTTAATGGAAGGCAGACCAATAAAGAATAATATTAACATGAAATTTAGTCATCATCGAGTGTATAAATTACATGGTGTTACTGAAAATAAGTGATGTCTTTAAGCCAAATGATATCAATGTTAAAATAATAATATCAGTGGAAACAAGGAGTTAAAATTTCAGTTTTGAGAGTTAAAGAAACTCTATATTATTTTCTAGCATGATTAATATCAAGATTCAAGAATTACCAACGAAAACAAAGAACAATACACCCATGTTTGCCACCAACCACGATGTAGACAAGATAGGAAACACTGTGAAAAAAAAAGTTACATACTCCACGAATTAAAATAAATATTGAATACAGATTGTCAGCAGTTTCTGTGGAATATATATGTGAGTCAAAATTGAGTTCTACCAACTCCCTGAACATTGCTGCTATCTGGCGTAAAATTAACGAAATAATCGATAATAGAGACATCGTTACCCTGACAGTTTTGGCACGAACGGGGGGTAACGATAGATTCGTTACCAAGAAAGTCTAAGGGTTAATATCTAATACAAAAATAATTTATCAACCGAAGCTCCTTTAAGATATTTTCTTATTCAACACTGGGCATTTCTTTACACCAATTGTTGTAATTTTCGGGTACTTCGCATCTTCGAATAATTCAAATATCTGAATTGATTGCTTTACGGTATTTTAACAATCGCACATCCCCATTGTTCGAATAATTTATTCAAATTTCGGATGGACGAATATTCGAAGTAGTTTAACATAATTAATTGAATTTTCGAATAATATGGGCAGCCGTACTTTGTACACGGGGCTGATGACCACAAAAATATCCCTAAAACTAAACAACTCTCTACGATTGCTGAGAAATACAACTCGAGGAGTTCCATCATGTCTCTGAAATACTGGTTATAAACATTACACACATCATGTGTTTGATTTACAAGCTACCAGCTTCATTGTATGGAAATCACACACTCGACTCGATAAGCCCACGCTCCTCAAAGTCCGTTTGTTTTAGGCTTGAGTCAGAAGTACTGCAAGAGTACAACGGCAGGATTGCTTACGAGAGAATTATAAAGTCAGGGGGCAGATGACCTCGAAGTTCCTCCCCCTTAAAACAATAACTAACTAGAATTATAAAGCCCTGCGCGGATGCGGATATCCGCAAAAATTTTCGCCATGCGAATATAGTTTGCATGGCTATGTGGATAGCGGATAAACTCCGGATAATCTTTGGAGTAAATATGCGGATAGCTTTAGGATTAAAATCCGAACTTATTGAATATCATTACCAGGACCCGGATGCTATGATTTATGACACATCATATTTTTCCGTTTTGTTTGTTTTTCATGACAAATGTAAGATGATGATTTAAGCTAATCTCATTCAAATTATGTCATTAAGCATAATTAACACTCCGAACTGAAGAGGGTTGCAATTCTGGCTGTATAACATACATTTTAACATAGCACGTGACACACGTAGCCTAGGGGAACGATTTTCTCCTCAAATGTCTAAATGTGTTGCTTTAATACTTTATCTAATTGAAAATATTATTGTTCGGATAACAAACGTGCGGATGCGGGACGGATGCGGATAACGCTTTGTTTATCCACGCAGGGCTCTAGAATATGGTAACAAACATGGCTTTCAAAAAATAAGTCAATTTATGTAGTCTACTGAGTTCTTCGATAAAACGAATTTGATAATACTGTATGTAAAATACGTAATGTAGTGGCTAGCGTTCTTGGCTGTCGTCCTGGAGGTCCGGGTTCGATTTTCGGCTCTGCCAAGAAATGTTCAATGACCAACCAGCATAGTGAAGCGGTCTGTGTTATGTATACCACAGACAATGCTTGTAACACGGAAACGAAAGCAAATACACCACCCCATATGTTTACAGGACATGTTTTGCTTGTTGTCAGGTCCACGATCGAATCCCCGGAGCTTTCCCACATATTTAGTTACTCCCTGTATAAAGTAATCAACTCAATGAAGGTCAGCATAAACTGGCTAGAAGAAACTAAGGCGGACCACCAATAAATAAATAAATAACACAGACATCATAGAAATATCGTGGAGCCCATAGAACAACAGTAGGCAAGTACAAATTCGTAGAAAACCTAACAGAAAACTGGCAGCAAGTGGTCCACAGGTGCAACACAGTGCAATCATGAAGATATTTTCGAAGGATAAGATAGCGAAAACCATCAGGCCAACTAACAAGTTCAAACGCGCTCTTTGAATGGGCATAACAAAGGAGGAGGAGAAGAAGAAGAAGGACTATAAATAAATAGATAAATAAATGCATAAATAAATAACCAATACGATATTTTTATGATCAAAAGAGTCTTGTTGCTATCGTAGGCTCAACACTCCCTCTAATGCTGAGTCACCATGAGCAAATGAACATTCTTTGGCACGAGAATCACACATGAAAATGTCATAATCACTTTCTGTTACGTGACACTCTTCGTGGTAAGAAGTTCCACAAAAAGAGCAACAAATCCAATTTGCTCCATTTCGTCTCGTGACATCCAGTGGAGAAATATCCATCACAAACCCCACAAGCACTTTTCTTCGTTGTGGATGGTAGGCTCGCTACCTTATGCTTCAGATAAATTTGGAGGAGTAAGACACTTAACTCTAGGGGTACCGGTATAAGAAATATCACGGAATTAGATTAATACTGTATTATACAAAGGGACTATTGATGAGCTGAAATACGAGGGGTGATCAGAAACTAAGGTTACAAGGCCGATATTCTTGGAGTTTCGTCTATTATAGAGAAATTAGTAGTGTGGGGGTAATTCGAATACATACGGTTGGTAACTGTGCAGAGTCTCAGCCAGTTGGCGCTTGATGTACGTAAACAACTAATGGCGACTCGTTTGAAATATTGGTCTCACGAAGAGATCCACTCTCAGTTATTCGATTTATGTGGGCGAAACATGTAACCGCGGCCAGGACTTCTCACCGAGGGCATCATCTTCCTTCATGACAACGCGCGACCTCATACAGCCCAGAAGACCACCACGCTGTAGAAGCGGTTTCGCTGGGACATTATTGACCACCCTTCCTACAGCCCGAACCTCACTCCTAGAGACTTTCACCGTTTCCTCACTTGAAGGAGCAAGACAATGTGAAAACGAAATACATTTAACTTGAACATGCTCTTTGCCGAGACGGCCTAACCAGGCAGAGAATGCGGCAACACAGCACAAACTTTCCTGCGGACCTCGCCCGTCAACAACAGTCACTATAATCATAATAAATATCAATCCATATTATTATTTTCGAGTCAGAAAATATCAAATAAAACACAGATACAAATACTATGACTACAAACATTATATAAGATTTGACCAAAACTTGGCCACTTCCACTGCATTCTGTGATGCTTCATGAAGTTCATCTTCTGTGCAGGAGGTCGGGCACAGTCTACACTGAAGCATATGTTTCACAGTCTGATCTTCTCCACAGTCACACTGTATGTCATCTTCCTTAATGTAGCCCCACTTTGCAAGATTGATCTTAGATCTGCCCACTCCTGATCTTAATCTATTCAAGGATTTCCATGTTACCCAATCTTGATCATGACCAGGAGGTAAAGTTTCGGCTATCCTTTTCCAGCCCAGGAGAGGAGATTTCTTAGCTTTCGATAATTCTAGCCTGGCTTTTTCACATGTAGCCTTCAATTCTTTGGATGTTCTTAGGAAACTCTTCCTAGACTTCAGCCTCAGAGCATGAAGTTCATGCCCATGTAGAGGATGGGTTGCTTACTGGACAACTTTCTTCCTTTCCTTGTTTGCAGCTACTTCTCGTCGAATAGAGGGTGGTGCTATTCCTGCAAGCTGGTAGAGGCATTCTGTTGGTATTGATCTTAAGCATCCAGTTATAGTTCTACACGTTTCATTGAGAGCTACGTCTACCTGTTTAGCATGAGTTGAGTTATATCAAACCGGGCAGGCGTACTCTGCAGCGGAATAGCACAATGCCATTGCAGATGTTCGAATAGTGTCAGGTTGGCTACCCCATTGTGATCCGGCCAGTTTCCTCAGAAGATTATTCCTGGTGTGAACTTTTGACTTGGTGTTCAAACAGTGTTTATTGTAGATAAGAGCTCTGTCCAGTGTCACTCCTAGAAATTTTGGGGTGTAACAGTGTTCCAGTTCAACCCCTGACCATATTACCTTCAGTTTACGAAAGGCTTCCCTGTTTCTCATGTGAAAGGCACATACTTGTGTCTTGAAGGGATTTGGTTTCAGTTGATTTACGATATAATATTTGGACAGATCCTTTAGGGCACTCGTGAGGTTGTTCTCCACTGATTCAAAATCCTTACACTGTGTAGCAAGAGCGAGATCGTCAGCGTACAAGAAACTCCTGGTGTTGGGAGCTATCGGCTGGTCATTTGTATACATGTTGAACAGAAATGGAGCGAGAATACTTCCTTGGGGTAGGCCATTCTTCTGTAGTCTCCAACGGCTGCGTTGCCCCTGGAAGTCCACAAAATATCTCCGATTCTGCAGGAGAGTAGCAATGAACCTGGTTAGGCTGGAGTTCTTAGTCAGCGTGTAGACCTTAGCAAATAGAAGCTGATGATTAACAGTGTCGTAGGCTGCCCATAAATCGACAAATGCCACTCCAGTTACCTTAGCTGCTTCGAAACCATCCTCTATGAATTGCGTAAGGTTCAGCAACTGCCCAGTACAGCTTTTGCCGGGACGAAATCCAGCTTGCTCAGGTATGAGCAGAGGATCAATTACGGGTAAAAGGCGATTCAAAATCATTTGTTCTAGTAGTTGGTAGAGGTGACACAGTAGTGCAACTGGTCTGAAGTTCTTTGGACTGTCCCCTTCGTTGCCAGTTTTCAACAAAGCTATCACACGGCTCTTCCGCCATATCTTTGGAATTTGATAATTCTTCATGCAGTTATTGAAGAGCTGGAGTATCCATTCCTTTGTTTTTAAGCCGAAATGCTTAATTTGTTCTGTCCGAATGTCATCCAAGCCGGCTGATTTTCCATTTTTAGTCTGTTTGATAGCCTTCTCCAGTTCTACCATAGTGAATAGTATTGTAAGATCGTTACTTTCCTCTTGAAATCCTCTTTGATGTCTGGGAACTTTGTGCTTATAGATGGGCTTCCCGTTCATCAAAAGCTGATGAGCTATTTGGTTGGCAGTGATGTTGTAATGTACAGAGGTCTTTGTCGGATCATTGCTTAAACGCCTTAAAAGTCTCCAAGCCTTATGGCTGTCTCTTCTCAGATTCAGGTCTTCTACAGTTCTAACCCAATGATCCCGTTTTGTTTCTCTCATGGCGGAGATGAGTCTGTTCCCAGCTTCTACTGGTGATTCGCCGAAAGGGTTTTCTTCAAATTCCTTCCTGTATTCTGTTAGTAGGGTAACTTCGTCTGATGTGAGACCAGAAACATCAACCGAGTCCTTTTCAGGGCCACAGTTAACAATTATCAATCCATATAAACCCCATTTATTTAGATCACGGATAGTTACATACCGCAAGCGCTTATTATATGTGGATTACAACGCACCCATGAACGAACTTCTGCGGGAGTCAAGTTTCGAAATACGAGCCTTTCACATAATTGATTGTTGCGTTGTTTGTGTTAGAGATCAAATTTTGGAACTTCACATATAGCCAGAAAACATATCTGACTAACACATATCCAAAGTTGGGTGCTATAGCACAACTGAGTTAAGGGTTGTGAATCTCTAAAGTCGACACTTCGCTCGAACCCCGCAAAAAAAAAAACGGTACTTTTTACGTTATACCTGCCATGAAGGATATTAAAATAAGTTTCTAGAAACTACTTTTGTCATCAATCAACGCAGAAATAAACCAGGAAAAAGGTAATGTTACAGACTTTCTGCAGGCCTTTCGGTTGTTTTGTTATTTATCTCCAAACTCGGGTGTACATAATTTCTGAGCCGACAGTATGAGGTCGACGATTCGCTTCAGACGAGGAGGTGAAACACTTCGCGACAACGTGGCTCATCAGCAAGGACAGAATTGTTACCAAGAGAGAATATTCAAACTCATCCCACGAAATGATAAGTGCCTAAACCGATATGGAGACTATGTCGAAAATTATTTTTATTAATGCAGTCAATGGCCATGTACTATAGCTATGTCGAAGTATGTATAGGTACTATCAGTTCGCTGTATTGATTGTATAAAATAAAATGTACACGTTTCATTACAGGCTTTGCGTTGTAACCTTTGTTTCTGATCACCCTTCGTACAAGAAAAGTTCACAGGATAATGGACTAGCTTGGATTTAGAGAACTTTGCGACTGGTGTTATCTCGAGAGATGGACCTGCTTACGACAGATGATGGTGTTTCCTCGTGTTTGTAGTGACAGTGGGCTCTAAACGAGCATTTGTGATGTAATATTGACTTCCAAGAAGCAGCACCCATTAGTTGGCCCACTTGTAGACTGCTCATTAGTCTCCTCGAGATGACCATCAGCACGCAAAAAATCACCGCGCTTTGCTTGACTGACACACAAATAGCTTCCTGTCGCTTCAATTCAAGCTTGACCCCAATGCAACTGGCAAATTACTTTGACTAGGATTTTGTTTCCCCCAATGAATTATCCAAACATGCCCTGAAACTATGCTTTCATGATCTTAGAATTTTAAAAAATTCTCGTATTTAATATGCTAGAAATAAATAATTTCAACCAGCCGATTCATAAGTGGGGTAACGATTTTGTTTGACATATAAATAACCTAACCTTGCTCTAACAATACGGTATATACATTTAACACCTAAAGTAATGCCATGGACTATGTTTGGCCTATGGTGCCCTACCCCGTGGCTGAGCGGTTAGCATGCTAGGGTTTGGCTCGAAAGGTCCCGGGGTCGATTCCCGGCTGGGCAGTGGGGGTTATTAATATCTTATGGTTAATTACTCTGGTTCGAGGACTGGGTGTTTGTGATGTAACATTATGAAATAAATACCAAAAATAGAAAAACGAAAATAGGAAAGAAAAAATAGCTTCTTCCCACTTTCTTAAGCGGAACAGTAGTGTGGCCAATGAATCCCTCTAGTGATGTAATACCGCTGAACAATAACAAACAAACCATTCGTGAGGGGTAATAGACAGTGGAGGGTCGGCCCATTGCGTTATATAGAGGATTTTTAATAAATCGTTATACTGTATATATAAAAATAGGCTATAGGCCTATTCATGCTTCAAAAGTGACTTAAATTACAAAAAGTATAGTTGGGCCAAATATTTTTCAAAAAACCTGTAGTCTAATCCCAGGATAAATTTATTTCAATTTAATTTTAATTTAAATATTGGTTTTCACGGTCATGAATTATACTCCATCAAAGAGTTTAGGCATTTTGCCATGTGTGTTGCAGAGCTTCGCCGGGGTTCACCTCTATAAGGAGGAGAAACGCTGTGGGAACTGGAAACGTAGCACAGCGGTGTGCTATAAGTATGAGACGTTATCCTAGCGGTGGTCCGGGCAGGGTGTACCAAGAGCCTGCTGATGAGTCTGACTTGGTACCTTGTTGTTAATTTTTTGTCTATATTTTCTTCATTTCTTATTCTATAATTATCAGTTTCTTCACTTTATCCTATGAAATTTTGTTTCTGAACAATAAGTTAAAATAACTTAAGTTTTATTAAGTTTGATTCACATATTGCTGAAGAAGGTCCCATTGTTGGATTGAAATATGTACAATTCTGTAAAAATTACATATTGACTAAGACAGATTAATATCAATGTATTATAATGTTAATTTGTCACAAAATATGAGAGAAACCCAAAACGGATCGCTGTCCTTAGCAAATGGTTATCACATTACAGAGAGAGAGAGAAAAAAAAGAATCAGCCATTACAGTGCGAGATCCAAAACAAAACGTAAGAAATCAAGCCACGAGAAATGATTACCCTATAAATCATTCTACATAGACTAGCTATATTTTGAAACTGAGTTAAAAACAAGAGAATACTTTAATTTGAGGGTATCAGCGAAAGGCTCATTATTCTGGTCTCAGGGACCGCGATCGCTCTCCAAAGCCCTGGGCATGAATGCGAAGTGATGTATTTTATTTCGAATATTTATAGATTCGCGCCTGCATCTGATAGACTGATCGTGCACTTGTTAGCTGATAACTAATAACAAGAGTTACGCTAATTGAGCTATTAGCTCTTTGGCTCTAAGTAATTACCTAGTGGGCGTTGCACCAAGTGTTGATTACAGCCTGCTAATGTGTTCAGCACTACAGGAAGTGGGTTTTAACGCGGAAACTGGCAGATCCGTAGAAACGCGCTACACCCAAGGGTTGATTGATTGCGAGAGACGCGTGTCAGTAGATTTACTGGAGTATTACAAATCCCGTTCGAAATTAAAATTCCGACACCATCCCTAAAATCACGGCACATCAAAGGCACGCTAAAGTTTGAGTGAAGAACAGGAGATCCATATCAGCGTTGGCATTGAACACCGAATGTGTAGTTAAATATTCTGCCGTGGTTCAGGCGGAGCAGGTGGTCAAACTTAAGTCAAGGGCCGCATGACGAAATGAAGGTTCTTACAGTATAACATTGAATCACATTATAATTCACGATTATACATTATAATTCCAGGAAACAATAAACCGAGGGAGTTTCGGAAGGGGTGGCGAGTATTTTGTACTAGAGGAATAAGCACAAAGGAGAAAAGGTGCGACACTATGGCTACATTTGGAACGGTTTCATTCAGTGCATTAACTTATAAATGCAATTGCGTATCCTGCGCGAACTTAGCAAATCAATAAGTCAGAAATACATTGTAAAACTAACATAATATCATAATTAGCTATAAAGAAGTGTTTTTTTGAAACTTCTGTTTTGTGGATTGAAGGAAAATTAGTATTCCAAGTTACTTTTATTTTACATTAAATATCCTTGGCATGCATATTTACTCTTAAGCTTATGCATAACCTATAACTATAGGAGACGCATTTTTTAAAATATTGTGGGTGTGTGTGTTTGACACAGCTGAGTTGGAGCAACATCGCCGGCATGCCACAGAATAAGCTGTATGCATCACAAAGCTGAAATAAGATCCAACATTGGCTCAAACATATCACTAAATCGCAAATAAAGCAGACCAAACTCCTGAGACCAAGGTTGAGGACACTATGTTAAAATAGATCCGTTGAAAACTACTCAATTAAGTCCAATGGCTGAAGTCCAGCAGAAGATCCCTGCACACAACAGAAAACGCAAAGGGAATCATCTCAGATTAAGATTATGGAGGACGGGAAACACCCACCCGGTTGGCTGGAAGCTACCATTTGAACAACTCCAGCTCAAGAGAAGCACTGATCAACTTCGTACGGTACTGACGAACAATTTTTAGTGGAGCTTCCCTAGTTCGTCCATGCTTTGTGGATGTAGCGAAGAACAAACGACTCACTTCCTGAACTACAGCAAGTGCCACAGTGGACGACTTGATGGAATCGACGCCAAACATCCATTTTCTAGTCAAATTAAATTTGATGTTAATTTAGCTTATGCTAGTTAATAAAATAACCCTTATGTAATGTAAATGTTCTTTTAATATTTGAATCACTTTTTGCAATGTTTGCATCCTATATAAATAAATAAATAAATAAGTAATATTAAGTGATGCACATGGTCAGAATAGAACAGTTTCCTCGCAGAAATCATTAGTATCAGAATAAAATATCATGGGCCTATAGCACATTATCCTTATAATATAGTTCAAAGGAGAGACAGCTCTATGTTTTGACATTAATTGACCCAACAAGTGTGCAGTCCATAGGTTCGTACAATCAGCAAAACACATTACAGTATACTCGTATTTACGGTGTTTGAGTTTCTACACTGCTTATTGCAAAACGAAGGCAACTTCAATTGTATTTTCAACAATAGCTCTGTTCGCATATGTGTCAGAATATGGAAAGGCCCCAGCTCTCTGGCATTGAGATGACACAACATATGGGTTGTATAAACAAGTATCCAAGTTGTTAGCAACTATATTAAGAATTTAAGATTGTTTATCATCTAGAGACATGGACTTAAGAGCTTGCGACTATCTAGACCCTAGAACCTAAAAAATATGCTAGAAAATTCATTCAAATTTCTTTAATTTTCCTATTTCAGTCTGGGCTCTGTGTTGAGCCAGAAGAACTCAAATAGCGGTATGTGTAAAAAATAGATGTCACGAGTTGCCAGTTTCCAGTTTAAACTTCACTAGAAGAGAAGAACCGGACGCTTTTCATATGCACGCACATATACTCGAAATGATGGTCTAGGAGGATAGCTTGCTTGACGATGGGAGGTGGTGACTGTTAATTTAAGGGGAGAAACATATAGGTCATCTGTCCCTAAAAATGAAAATGATAAATAAAGACCAAAACTAACCATTGACCCAGAACTAAATTACATACTAGAAATATTGAAATAGCAACGCTTTTTAGTCGGTCAGCACAAGGGTACCCAATTAGATTGGGCGAGGATGCCTGAAATAAAATTAATATATGAATTATTTATACATTAATAATAAAATACTTCTCATACACATGGGGGGGGGGGGGTTAATTGGATGACCAGTTTCGTTCGTCAAGCGAACATCATCAGATTATGCTCACTTAGGTTTAATTTAGGTTTGGCGGATATGTATGTATCACTTATGTACAACAGTATTTACAATGATTAAGTTACATACGTTTTTGATTTAACTTTTAACGAGTCAGATTTCTTCAAGCATTAAAAAAAAATCATTATTAGTCTATTATAAATGCGTTTTTTTTGTTAGTACTTTTTATGTATAAGTATGAAAATACAGTACTTTAAATCGTAAATTCTACGGCAGCGAGCTTTTGAAGTTATTTTGTCGTATTTGTCAGTGTTCAAATTTCTACTTTACGTAATGAGCTTTTGTAATTAGTTAGATTAATCACTTGAACAAACACTATAATACTGTATAACTCAGTTGATAATGCGATTGTATATACTTAGCTGATTCTTGGAGGTCCCTGTACTTACGCCCACTACACACTCGTGTTGACCGATTGAAAAGCTATTCTACTAATACAGTATACTAGAAGTAGGAGAATATAGTACAAAAATGGGAGTGCAAGGGAAATGGCAGGGAAAAGAAATACCCTCAACCCTCGAAGAATGACGATTGGTGGACTTGGAAAGAAGAAGTAAAGCAATGGAAGGGACATAGGAAAGGGTAAGAGTCTGCTCCCAATGTCAACGGGAAAAAGGAAAACAACGGCCCTGCTCTGGAATCCTTCGGGGTCACCGAATCCCAAATTCACCAGCCGGGAGCCCTTAAGGGGTAGTGATATCCGAGGTGGGGCTACACACACCGTGCTTCCTTTAGGACCTTGTGCAGAAATCATGTAAAGAAACGAAGAGGTCTGATCCCTCGAAATCTTAGTATATCAGAAAAAAATAGACAAGAGCCAACTAGGGCGAGAGAGAGAGAGAGAGAGAAAGACTCCCAGGGCCTCGGATAACCTAATGCTGTCGGAGTCGGAAGAGAACTAGTGTTGACCAAGGGAGGTTGACAGGAAAAATGACAGTGAGGAGTCCGGCACAAGTAAAGTAATACCAGACTCAGCTGGAATCCCGTGGTCGTCAACCCACGTTCCACCAGTTGTGAGCCCCCGAAGTACTTGACCATGGACCAAGGGACTTATCTTACTTGGATCAAATCCCACCTCAGCCGATATTAACAATTATTTAAGGGGAATACAGGGAGATCAAGCCCGTATACCTGATATCGAAGGGAAGGTTTAAACAGTTCTGGTTGCCGATGATGACAAAGCTGAGGCATTTAATAAGGCGTATAGTAGGGTGGTAAAGAATTGTAGATGGGGGTGATGTAGGGGAAAAGTGTTTGAAGAAGGCTAAGGAATTAAGCTAGACAAATGCTATTTATGACGCAATACGGGCATTATACTCTATGAATTGTTAAAGATCATGGGGTGGAGTATTGTTTATTTTTGTCTCAATAATGAGGTATTGCATGGGAATTGGAAGGAGGAGCAGGAGGTCTGGAAGAGATTGCTTAACGGACATACTGTATGGTGGCTAACATGAAAGCAGTATGGATTCAGAGAGGCTATTTTTTGTCAATCTCTATCAGCTGGTCTTCAGAAAGATGTAACTGAAACTTTGGATAATGGGGGACATGACGACTGCATAGCCATTGCAGGGGTGTATATAAAATTATTTTTCGGGGGGAGGCTGACTATCCTGGAAAATTGTGAGTATTCTCAGGGGATTGTCACCGCAAAATACCCAGAAATATCAACCAATATCTCCGAACATATAACTTTGTGTAATTATTTTAGATAAGAGTTAATTGTAAAATTCTAAGTTTATATAGCCTACAGTTAGTGGCAACACACAAATAAAATGTTATACTTAATGAATTTTCTATTATGGCCTATGGAGTATGCATGGCAAATATCTAAATATTTGTCAATTTATTAAACAGAAAGGTAAAGAGGTTGTTTTTTGTTATTTTTCTACAAATTGATTATTTATTTCTCAAAAGTACCGTACTGTGGAATTCTCAGTTTTGCCTCACAAGGCTCCAGACCTCCGGGACGGCAGCCAAGAATGCTAGCCACTACACCACGAGGTAGTCTAATTTCAATCTTAATATTGTTTATAAGTTAGCCAAAGAATTAAGATTAGGGTACAACCAAATTTACAATTATTTTATGGTTTTACCAAAGCAACACTTCTTAATATTTAGTGGCTTTTCTTGGAGGCGGGGTTGATGTAGAGAAAGGGGGGAGGGGGCGCTTGAGTCCCCACAGCTCCCCCCTTATATACACCCCTGATCCATTGATCTATCCAAGGACTTTGTCAGGGTAAATAATGGTATGTTATTAAAGAGGAATTGGGTCTGAAAAAGCGAGTAGTGTGATGGGTGAGAGCTTCCTTGAAGGTTAAAAGTCAAAGGGTTCGCGTTAGGGGTTGTGGTGGGAAAGAGCATGATTCAGGGCAGTAAATAGGGACTTCTCCTGATTCTAATGTACGTAATTGATATAGCAGTTAACGTGTCATCACAAATAAGATTATTTGCCGATGATTGTTTTTTATAGAAAAACTAAGGATATCAATGATTTTGACGCATTGCAAAGGGATTCGATTATGATACAAAATTAGAAATGCTACAGGGGTAATTGCTAAGAAATGTCAAGCAGATAAAAAAATCTACTTGCTTATGATTATTCAGTAAGAGGAACTAGTGTTCAGTTTGGTGGAGATAGTTGATATTTAAGGATTACTGTGAGAGGAAATGAACAAAGGGGAGAGAGTTAAGAACACATACAAGTCACAGCACATTACTATGCTGGTGTTGAAAGAAGCTGGTAAGGAGATTAGGAAGGAGTTACTTAGTTATTGTTGTTTTAAGAGGCGGAACAGCGAGGTCATCTGTCTCTATTACAGAGAAGTATGACCTCAGATGGAGTATATTTATAAAATGGAAGGGGTGCAAAGGAAGGGTTCGAGGTACGTAATTGGGGATCAGAGTTGGACAAGCAGTGTGGGTGACGCGATTCAGAATTTTGGTAGGGAAAGTTTGGCTAATAGACGTCCTAGAACAAGGTTAGGGGACATGCGTTTAGTTTTTAAGAAAGAGCCTGAATGGAAAGATAGTTGTGCATATTGGGAATGGTGGGCGATTATACAGGCCAAATTGAACATTCTTCTAAAGTTAGGCTACGCCAATAAAATAATAACTGGAGCAAACGTCCTTTCTTGGCGAGACGAAAAATGAAATTGAACCGTTTGCCAGACTAGCCCTATGCCTCCAAATGTTCAGAGGTTTAAGAAGCTAGTCAGACAGTCTCAAACTAGAAGCCGAGATGAGATTAGAATCGGTGGATATCAGTGTGTTTGTATGTGTGTTGGAGCGAAGGGGTTGGATTAGTATGTCGTTTTAAAATTACCGTTCATTATTTCTGCGGAATAGTTACCTGGTTTTCGTTAATAATAAATAATATATTGCGCACAATGTGCATGAACGTGGTTCTTACGAACCATCATTAATACAAAATCTTGTCGTTGTCACTGTAAATGCCTCTTTCCGATGGGTGTCCATATATTTCTAATTTTCACAGAATTTCTTCAGAGACACCTCTCTGCACTTGCACGTCCTCACGTGGTATCTGTCGCAAGGACCCTTACAAAGCTTGCACACGCATAGATCGTCTGGTTGGTGATAAGACGTCTCTCATGCAGATCCGGTGGTGGAAACCATGGACCGCAAAGCGCGTCAAGATATGTCTCAGCTCGTAGGATCCTTGCATCCAGTCCTGTGTAGTCATAGCGTCCGTCGTATAAAATTCATGCCAAATGTCATTTCTCTTTGCTGTCATGAGACGTAAATACTCCTCAAATCCTGGTTTTGTGAAATATATATATATTACATTGCAGTTGTATTGTAATCATCAGGGAATATGTTCCCACTTGCAAATAATATTTACTTACCAGTATTGACTGGAATTTATATTCACGACATAGTAAGTTGCGTTCAGCATAAAGAAAAACCATGAGAATATAAGAAATCATTCTGAAATTTGATATATTAACCCTTAATAGTGCCAAGACCCGACATATCGGTCGAGGGAGCTTCTGCTAAACATGCCAAGGGCCGATCTATCGGGCCCATTTTATTTCCAGCCACGCATTGCTATCACTGTTGTAACCAAGACAACGCGTGAATCATTCTCTCTCAGAATATATCAATTTTCTTAAGTTCCTTGAATAATTGGATTCATAATAAATGTTCATTGAACATGTTGCAGGTAGCTAACGTCCCGCACATGTAGGCTAATATTTGAAAACGTGTTTGTTAGTAGAAATTGATCGTACACGAAACCTATCTGTTAGAATTACTAAAAAATTGGGATATTTATAAATTAACATGCAAATAACAAAATATATTATTTACAGTGTGTAGGCCATCAAAATTATATTTCTTATTTACATTTTAAGAACGTTTTTTAATTGAGCAATGTATTAATTAATTAGCATAATATGTTTAAAATATATTTACCTGCTTTGAAAAAAGTATCAAGATTCTATCTTTAAAAATATTGGTAAGAGATAATTTTTATCAAAAAGTTGTAATTTTATCAAACTTGGCTTGGCATTTTTAATATAACCACTCATAATAAATTAACATCAAAAGGGTTACATGGTGCTATCTCACATGTATAGTATATAAACTTGAGCCGCCTCAACTGCACACCACATTTACAAGCATAGTGCAGGAACTACAGGGTGCACGTTATCAGGACAGGAAAATAAACACTACAGTTCAGTGCATGTGCTACACGCTTTATTTAGTGCCAACTCTCACTCAATACATGCCGCATGCGTCACACTCATATGTACATTTTAGAGATTAATAGTGTTTAACATCTTAGTAGCAATAGCATAATTCAACAAATCAGTACAAAACAGGCAATAACAATAACACAAAATGAGATAGCACAGTTTAAGATAGAGCGAAAAAAGAATAAAGAATACAAAAAAGCAGCATAAATATTTTCACGCCACTGATGAAAATCAGAATAAAATAGATACAGTGCATATATTTACACGTATTGTGCATACTAAGCTAAAAGCGCTATCATATTTAAGCGATTCGGTTACGTTTCCAAATCGAGCTGTTTCTTACTCGATATAGTGCCAACTTTACGAATTAAATCGAGTAAATACACAAATATCATACTGTGTTCTCCATTGCTGTACTAGATCCGAAATATCTGGAGTGGTGACTAAGTGATTTCTGCAGAAAAACGAACACCTAGTCGACATGAAAACTGTGGTAATGATTCATGAAATATAGAATAAATTGTTACAAAAATAACTATAGCACCCACAAATGTAAGAGTTGTGGCTAACCTTTAGAGGAAATTTCACAACTCTACAATGCACTGTTTAATAAAACCATCTTATCTGTACTATCTCAATTATGTAATCAATTAGCACCTGGCATCTACATCGTAGTTCTGTGTCTCGATTGGAACTACGTCTGAAAACTGTAAGTTCACTCGGAATTTAAATACAGCATTAAGTAGCGAACAAGCTACTAGATACGATCAATGAACAATGTGATAGTTCTGATATTGAATATATCAATATCGCAAGCTTATGACAATTTACTTACATACTTTCTGATCTCCAACTTCCAATAAAAGACTATATAAAAATATAATAAGATCTAATTGTTTTGTCAAAATTAAGTATTAATATACAAGTCAGCTAGCAATGCGATGAACGATCTGCCAATGAACAAATATATCCATACTAATGCAGGTATGGTTACAAATATTAAACAGCACAATACTTTTGCCTTCATTGCAATTATAATGTTTGCGTTCCGGTCAAAATTTAACAAAATACTTCATTCTTCATCTACAAAACGATATCGAAAATGGCGTAGATCCGAAAAATAACAGGATAACTGACTAGCCAATGGTAAGAAGCAATAATAAATCCATGTGTGCAAAAACAGGTTCTTTATATTATTATTATTATTATTATTATTAAAAGGGATATCTCTAATCTTTGGACAACAAACTTATTTTCGACCTGAGAATAACAACAGTTTATATACACATTTACACATTACCGCACCATGTTTCTGCATCCAACTACAGCAAACTAGAAAATGATAATGTATCTACATTATTTCATTACGACTTAAAGCAACTACGCTTCGACCATCTGGTCATTATTTCCCCACAGTCATTACTTTAGGATGAGCTAAATAGGAGGAACAAGACCATAAACATAATATTACACAGAGAAATACATGATCTACGTAGTCAAATATATATATTTCGATTAAACAGACGAGTTTCAAAATCATGCGTGTTTAGAATCCCGGCAAAGAACATACAGACAGGACTAAACTTCGTTCAATAAACTATTTTTACACTCCCTTCTTAACTGTCTCTTGTAAGTGCACTCATGTTTCCAACGAACGAACATTTCGTAGGAAAACGAATACTCTTCCTAGTTTATAATATCGAAAAGGTCAATTATTCTCCCAACAATCTCCATCCCCAGGAAATATTAAAACCATACCTATTCGAGACACTAACGAATACGGTGAGATATAGACCAATAATGGCACGATACATCATTTAAAATATTTACAACTACGGAAAATAACTACCGGTATGTGCTTTAAAACATTAATATTACAAATGCCTCATTAACTATTTCGCGTGATCACGGCTTCTCCAGCAAAAGATCTCCATCGCATGTATCTGGATATTATCATTTAATTATCGGCTTTTCAACACAACGCTGCTAATATTCGATCTGTAATTGAACTTGCTGGAACACATTTAAATCCATACGCTCCAATATAAGGCAGAAACTCTACTACAAACTGCTTGTATACAATTTTAGAGAATGAATATTGCAAGGACTGAGATGATTGCGAGGACAAGCCCGATCACAGCGAACAGATCGAGCTGTAGGATGTCGTGCGTGCATGCAATGCAGTAGGAGCATGCAACCAACAGGGTGGCGGGATCCAAATACCAGCTGCAGGTCTTGGACAAGACTTCCTCACCTTCGCAACAAGCTCCTGCTTCCTTAACGACACTCGAGCTCACAGACGTTGAGGGTACATCACACTGTTCATGGACGGTATCACCGTTGTTAGTCTGAGTAGCGATAGTAGCTACTTGCTTCGGGCTGGCGACCTCACAATTAACTGAACTCTCACTATCCATCACACCAGTCTCTTCCGTGGCCTTATTTGACTCAATAGTAGTAGACTCCTTGGTGGTAGAGGTATTTTCCATAGCATCGTCGGAAATATTAATGCTTAGCTGATGTCTATGTCTATACACAGCACACGCTTGATCTAGCACATCTTTCTTCTCTTCATCTTTAACTCCCTCAATGTCTTCAGCACACTCTTCTTTCAACACCTCTTCATTCCTCGGACTAGTCTCCACAGTAATTGACTGTTTAATGGTAACGACAGATCCATCATAGTCTTCAGAACACAACTTTTCATTCCCAATGCTATCCACTTGTTTCCCGCTTACGTTGGTGTCTACATTGGTTTCTTCACTACCGTCCACCACCACGCCAGAACTTATATTTACTTTAATACGATTAGTACTGTCACTCTCTTCCCTTTTCTCTAGACTTTTCCTCTCAGACGACTCGGCGCGATCGTCACCAGTTCCATCCTTACTATCCATAGCATCAATTCCGGAGATATCACTGGATGATTTCTCTCCATCACAGAGAGGAGCCAACTTTTCTCCATCAACTTGAGTGTCTTCAATACACTTGACATTTCCAGGAGTGCAGCTCCTATTACGATCTTGAACATCCTTCTGAGAAGTCTCTGTCACAGATCTAAAGTGTCGCTCAACAATTTCTTTTTGATTGATATCCACAATCCCTCTCTGCGTTCTATCCGCAAGTGTTTTTAGATTCTTTTGAAAATTGATTACTTGATTCTCATCCACGATAGGATTCTTATTGCTGTCCATCTCATCGCTCAGAGCTACATTGAGGTTTGCTTTAAAGATACTATTCTGGTTGCTATCTAGCATCATGTCTTGCTTGCCGACTTCTGTTTCAGGCGGCACCTCAACTAAGTTCTTATTGTCCACGAGCGATGGCTGAAGCTGGAGATTAGGGTTCTCCTCTCCCAGCTGCTGAAGCTCCAGATCAAGTTTGTCGCTGGTCGCACGCGCCTCCCTTGCCAGGGCAGTCAGAAGTTCCTCCAGTTGTCGCTCGTCAATAGGAGATCCCGGGACACCATCCGGGACGGGCAACGATTCGTCTTCATGAGCTGGAAGCTTACTTGAAGAAATCTTCTTTTCAGTTCTTGGTCTTTGAATGACATCGGCCTGCGGTGGAATATAAACCCTGAGTCTTTGCTGCCAACCAGCACGCTTGTTAGTCCCCTCCTGCTGCTGCAGGTTCGAACGACTATCTGTAAGAGTCTCCGTGCTGGTACTAGCCCCAGCACCCAGGGCTTTATCCAAATTCGCACGTTCAATCCATGTAACGGGAGCTATTCCATAGCGGGGATCTAGCACTGTTCCTTCAGTTGAGCTATCACAAACATCTCGTTTATCAGTTGCATCAACCGCTCCAGATGTCAAATTCCGTAACTTGACAGGACCACCACCGATCACCTCTTTACCTTCCAGAATTTTCTGCGCTACTTGCAAAGCATCTGGAAGATCTGACAAGCTCTGGGCTTTTTCAAATTCTTGCTGTTTATCTTCTACGGGTACAGACAGAGGCTCCCTGTGAACAAAGCTCATCAGATTAGCGGACAGCGACCTGACTGCACGTTTCTTCCGAAGAGAGAAGTTGCTGTGCGTAGGGTTAGTAACAGTCAAGAAACTTCCATCATCCGCGTTTGTTGTAGGGAGGCTAGAAGAATCTTTTTGAGAATCCTTTCTGAGATTACGAAACGCTAAATCATCCTTCACGACATCGGGGATTCTTCGGGGCTTAAACGTTGGCCTGAATCTTTCGACAGGTGTGGCATGCAGATAATCACTGTTCGCTGCTGCAGTGATCGGCCCCAGAGGAATACCAAATGGAGGCTGAGGATCCAGAATTTTTAGTGTGCTGTTTGCATGTTTAATAGTGCGATATACAACGTCATCGTACGTGATATCGGGTTCCTCACTCACGGAAGAAGATGATTTTTGCGGCTGTGCAGAATCAGTAGCACCCGGACTCTGAGCTAAACCGGGAGAAGCTAGCATGTAGCTGCCGGACTGAGAAACAACGTTCCTCATATCTTGCGATCCAGGCCGCTCTTTAGGATTTAATCGACGGTACGCCATATCGTCCATGACTTTGTCGGGAATGCCTGAACGTCGCAATGAGGGTGCTCGTTGTCTCCTGACAGGCGGATCAGTGTCAAATATGGATTCATACGAGGACCCGTAGCCGTAGTTATAGCCCGAGTCGGATTCAGCCCCTCGAGAATTACCCCAGACCTGCGGTAGACTTTCCCTAGGCTGCTGATGTGCCGTGGGCAGATCTCTCCGCTCAGCTCGGTCTAGAAGGTCTTCATCGCCCAACCTTAGACTCTTGTAAATAGCTTCTAACTCATTGAGCGCATCTTCCAGATTAGAGGAGCGCCGCTTGGTTTTCTGCGCATCTACGTCCTCACCCATCCACTCCGATGCTTCAATGCTCGACGTTGAACTCTGCCGCGAGTATCGTCGTACTGGCGGCGTAGGAGGAGCGGTCTTCACTGACGATTGCAACACCCCTGCCAAAGTTTGAGCCACTTCCTCGTTGACTGGTGATGGAGAGATGTGATCCTGACCCTCTGTATTTTCCAGCACCATGGATAACGGTCGTATATTTGAAGTGTCCTTCTTCCCGTGGTTTGCAGCTCCTGACGAATCACAACTGTCATAGCAGGAGCCATCTGAATACACCTTGGAGACCAACAGGGGGCTGGATATGTCAGATTGGCCACTGAGCGAGCTCACAGAGTCGGTGTTACGTACAGGGAAGGTGAGTGGTGCTGCCCTCAACTTGGAAGGTCGGCCACGGGCATTCTCCGAAACATTCTCCTTGGGACGAGGGCTGTTAGATCTCGAGCGATCGCTTCTGTTTGTATGTTGCAAAGGTGGCTTTGTTGAAGTTGGCTTTCTGTGCTTCAAAGCATTCTCCTGATCTTTCTGCCTCCAGAATTCCGAAGCACTCATTACAGGGTTACGTCGGTCCTGGTAAGGAGGTTTCATCATTACTACCTGAGAATCACTTAAATACGGTTGATCACCGCCAGGTGCACTGCTCAACTGAATATGGATCGGTTTCCTACTCCTTGGTTGCTGGTCAGCATAATATTGAAACGACTGTGGATTTTCTTGTTGCTTTGGGCCTCTGTTTTGATTGCTGTATGGCCTCATAGCCTCCGGTGTTACAGAGGACGGACGGGGACGGGTTGTGACAACCTGAGCTCGCACCTGCTGTGTCTGCAGCGGGAACTGGGCAGCAATCTGGTTATCCGAGCCCGCCCGCCTCTGATAAGTGCCCCACCCGGCTCCAGTTGCTGGAACATTAGAAATGATATGAGGCTGCGGCACGAAGGAGAACGTTTTCATATTTCCGTTGTGATCCATCGTTCTGCTGGGATGATTGAGACTATACTCTATGCGAGCTGTCTGCTGAGAACCGTTCTCAAAAGCGTACGACATGGGTCTCGGAGGATCTGGCTGACTGGGTGCCGAAGTGAGTCTCCTTTGCGGATCGCGTGGTGGGGGTGGGGGAGGCCCCGGTTTGAACAGCGATTGAGTAGCGCTACTTCCCCGTCCCAAAGTTGTGTCTACAGACCGAGACTGGAAAGACTGCGGCCTGGCAATGGGAAACTGCACAACCAGCACATCGTCTGACCCAGATACCGCAGACGGGCCATTCATATTCGTATAATTCGTAGCATGATGAATATTGCCTTCGTATGAATGGCTCCTCTGACCAGGATGTTGGAACTCGTATGCTTGATTTGGGGCTCCTTTGCTATATACATTCTCATAGTTCACTGCATTTTGTCTGCTCGGTAAGTATTCAGTGCGACTTCTGGTCATCCCATGGACGGGTAGCGATTCATTACTCCGATTGGACGAGGCTGGAGAGATACCCCGAGGCACATAAGGCCTAGGACCAACAGACATCCACACGCCCGAGTTCTGAGGGGGAGATTTGCTAAGCGTAGGGCTATGGTAATGACTAGGAGGAAACGTGGAAGTCAGTGAATCAACTGGCGGGGCGGAAGACGTGTACTGGAGCATAGCTTTAGGACGAACTCGGGGGCTCTGAGCAGGACTCGGGGTAGCAGAAGGAGTCCGTGTGTATAACCGAGGTTCGATATCACTCGATTCTTGATACATCGCACTAGTCGGTAACTTATTTCCACTTGAAACTTTGGCATTTCTAGTTGGTCTGTTAAAACTTCCCTCGGCATCAGATTTACACACCCTCTGCCTTTGCAGTGAGTCCATTTCCGCCTCTCTCTTTAATATTCCCTCTTCATCGCGTGAGAGTCGTCGGATGTACCTTTCCGTCCTGGCAATGCGTGAGCGCCTGTTGAAGGAACCTTCTCTCTGATTGGGACTAAGACTGTCATCGCTCCTAAATCTCGACAAAGTAGGAGACACAGGGAACCCATCGCATTCATCCGAGCTCGATCCTCGCTGTTGACCCCTTATGGCTTCCACTCGAGCCTTGATCATTTCACGTTTACCACGCCGGTTGGTGGAACCTTCCAGAGAACCGGACCCACTGGAGTCTTGGCGCTTGTGCTGTTGGGGCAAGGACTCCCGACTGGAGAGGTTTGAGAGCCTGTCTCCACTTCCTCCCAGCGAGTCTCGGCTACCACGAGAGGTAACGTTAACATGGTTTTGAGGAGGAGATGCAGTATGTCCGTTTATGTCGTGCACTCGATTCTGTGTTTGGGAGAGAGGATTCACTACAACATGATCAAACGTCCCCACAATCTTCACGCGCTGCTTCCTCTTTTCCCGGCGAGACCGTCGTCTAGCAAGGAAACCTTTCCGTTGGGGAGGATCATCTTCCTCAGAGGTACTCTCGGATTCCGGATCTTTTTTCCGCCTTCTGAACAACCCGCCTAAGGACCATTTCTTCTCCTTCTTCTTCTCCGTGGTGTCGGGCATGGGAGCCCTGCGTCGTGACGGCGGCGGGTACGGCTGGCCAGGAGATACCGGGAAGTCGTATGGGAGCTCTGCTGGCGGGGGACCAGTTCTCTCCATGCTGCTGCTCCGCCGCACCGTCAGGGGACGAGCCCGAGGCACCGTGCTCACCGTCTGCAAGGAACAAAAAGAACAGTTATTTTGGTAATATCCTTTTATACAATGTTATAAAAGTACATTTTTAAATATAAAAAACACATGATCTACCGTATTGACACAGCTCAAGATAATGCATCTCAGCGGTAAATAAATAAATAAAATAAATACATGTTTGTTGTTTGAGTCTTCAGTCTTTTGACTGGTTTGATGCAGCTCTCCATGCCTCCCTGTCCTGAGCTAATCGTTTCATCTCTACATAGCTCCGACACCCTACATCGAAGGCAATCTGTTTAACATATTCTAACCTTGGTCTACCCCTACAGTTTTTGTCCTCGACCCTTCCTTCCATAACTAAGCTTGCTATTCCTGGGTGTCTTAGTATGTGTCCTACCAACCTATCTCTTCTCTTCATTAGCAGTCGCCAGAAACATCTCTCCTCTCCCACTCGTCTTAATACCTCTTTGTTTGTAACCCTATCTACCCATCTGATCTTCATCATTCTCCTGTAACAGCACATTTCAAATGCTTCAATTCTCCTCTTTTCTGCTGCAACAATAGTCCAAGTTTCACTTCCATAGAGCGCCACGCTCCAGACAAAGCCTTTCAAAAATGACTTCCCAATACCTAAATCTATATTCGATGTCAGCAGATTCCTTTTTTGTAGAAATGCTTTCTTTGCCTGAGCCAACCTACTTTTAATATCCTCTTTGCTTCGTCCATCACTGGTTATTTTGCTTCCTAAGTAACAGAAGTCTCCTACTTCCTTCAGCTTTTCACCTGCCAATTTGATCTCCATAGAGGTTTCCGATTTATTTCGGCTGCATTCCAGTATTTTTGTTTTACATTTATTAATTTTCATCATGAATTCTTTCCGTAAGACGGAGTCCATACCATTCAAAAACTCATTCAAATCCTCAGGCTTGTCGGCCAAGATGACGATGTCATCAGCAAATCTCAGAGTTGAAATTATTTCTCCTTGAATCTTCACTCCCACTTTAAATTTTTCTCTAATTTCCTTCATTGCTTGTTCAATGTAAAGATTGAAAAGTATGGGTGATTAGTTGCAGCCTTGCCTTACACCTTTCTGAATACCAGCTTCTCTCTCATGTCCTTCAGCTCGAATGACTGCTGTCTGGTTTCTGTACAGATTGTAGATCACCCTCCTATCCCTGTACTTTATTCCAATTGATTTCAAAATGTCAAACAATTTAGTCCAATCAACGTTATCAAAAGCCTTTTCTAAGTCTACAAAAGCCATGAACATTCTCTTATCTTTCCTTATTCTACCTTCTAAAATCAGCCTAAGACTTAGTACAGCTTCCCTTGTTCCTACATTTCTCCTGAAACCAAACTGGTCTTCACCCAACTCCGTTTCTATCTGGCTTTCAATCCTCTTGTAAATTATCCTAGACAGGATCTTTGAAGCATGAGTAATCAAGCTGATTGTACGGTAATCTTCACATCTGTCAGCTCCCACTTTCTTTGGTATAGGGATGATAACATTCTTTTGAAATCAGGGGGTACCTCACCTGTCTCATAAATCCTAAATACATATAAAATATATAAATAAATTATTTTGTGTATTATTTTGTGATGCATTGCTTTAGTATTAATTCGCGTTTTAGGAGAATATGTTGATTCAATATTATTTAAAATAAACATGTACGTTTTATAATAAATAGCCATTAATTTGTTTGTATTGACGGCTCAAAATTCTTATCGAGCTTTCTTTTACAGATAATCATAAATAAAAGTTTACAATTATACGCCGAATCAATTCTACTATCAATACGGATATTTATAACATTTGTTTTCAATGGCAAATGTGTTTGCATTAGATAATCATATATAACAACGGTGAAGAAACAAGAAAGGGCATGGAGGAAGTTGCGAAAGTGCATGGAGGAAGTTGAGATCAATCCAAAAAATACCTACAGTAGATTAGGGATTTGTTTCGAGCTAAGATTGATAAAGAGAGGAATAGAAATCACAGCGAAAGAATGAAGAAGATCTGGAAGGAGAAGAAAGGAGTAGCCAGCATAACAATTGTTTCCTGTCATCCAAAGTTGGCCAAGATCGATAATAATGAAGATGATAATAACATAATCGGGATCAAATTTCAACTTTTACTATAACCAATCTTGACATCGACGCCGTTTGTTGACTTTAGACACGACGAACGTTACGCATTATCCATTCAGTCCCAACTTACTTGATTCTGTCATCCATGTATTAAATTAATTGAGAATGTTAATTTCACCAAGGTCTCTCTTCTGAACAAGCTGAAGTACCGAAGTTCCACTTTCAACCGCCAGGCGGCACCTAGCGCCCCAATGCGATGTAATGGCTATCTCCTGATTCCAGTCAACTACACATAAATAAACCAAAGAATGTATTATTCTAATAGCAGCACAGCCATTGCAGACAGATTTCTTACAAAATTAACAAGTGCAAATGCTCAGCGACGTTACGTACTGTATGGAAAACGTATAATGCATCACGCATGTGCCCAGGATCCAGACAACCTGCCCCGTTGTAACATGCAATCGCTGTCTGGTTGGCATACCGGTATTGTTTCAGCATTCGTTCTTAGACGTTGTGTGTGCTCTAAACACGTCGTTTCATATGAGGAGTCAAGGCGAATCTCAATACAGATGTTATACAAAAAAAAGACGACGGTAACTGTCTGTTCAGGTCATAAGTATAAAGCCATGCGAACAGCGAATATCGTATGGAAAGATGTTCTATACGATTGTTGAAATGAATGCTGCGGAGCAGCATGGTCTTCTTCTTCTTCTTCTTCTTATAATAATAATAATAATAATAATAATAATCGTTCTTGTGCACAAAGTGCGGAAAAGAACCTTTCTCATTGATATCGCAGTGCCCAACTCCCATAATCCGCAACAAACCTGCTGTAAGAAGATCACCAAGTATCTGCCCTTGGCTGAGGAAATATGGCAAATTTGGAGACAGGAAAGTGTAGTGGTTCTACCCATAGTCATCTCTTCTACAGGCATCATCCCTAAATCATTGGCTAATAATCTAGAAATATTGGGAATACAACCTGGTCTACATATCATCATGCAGAAGGCCGTCATCTTGGACACCTGTTCCACAGTTCGCTCGTTTCTCAATGTGCCACCCTAAAAGAAGTTGTAATACCGTCTTGCAAATAAGCCGACGGTATGTGGTCAAATGAATGACAATAATAATAATAATAATAATAATAATAATAATAATAATAGATGCGGCAATCCCAAACAGTGGCAACATGGTAACAAACCATGTTGAAAATCTGTCCAAGTATGAAGAGCTTTCAGAACTGATCAGGAAGCAATGGCACATGTCACAAGCCAGGACAGTTCCTTATAATCATCTCCAGCACTGGCGTGATTCCGAACAACCTAACGGAATCTCTCACTGAGAGATTATGTAGAAGACAGTCATACTTTCGACTTGTCGCATAGTAAGGCTGTTCTTGGCTAATCAAGCTTGAAGCCGAAGGAGTGGGGGAAAAGAGTAAATCTACCAAGTAATGCAGTCACTGAGAATTTGCTGGGATTGTAAATGTTTTCTTTCCAGCAAATATGCTGAGAATGTGTAAGCGCATGCGCAAAATAAATAAATAAATAAATAATGTGCTCCTTAACATGGCCATAGGCGATATTGTAAAATATAAACAACTGTAGTGGCAATTAGCCTTTAGTTTTGAATGAAAGTGCGGAAATGAATCACAAGTTCCAAACAACGCCTACACAGCCGGGTGGGCTGGCCAAGTTCCCTCGCATAATTTGTCCCAAGTCGACTTGGGAATGCGTTGGCGACCAAAAATAAGCAGGGCGGTCCAATGGAATAGTGACGGAACTGGGTAAGTTGATACTTCTTCAAGGACGGCATACTGTATCAACAGCCAGAACCCAGTATGTGGTATAGTAGGACCACACCACGACTGCCATCAAGTAATTGTTAATTATTTTAACTTTTAGTTGTGATCAGTAAATATTTTCAACAACTTTTATATTTAGTTGCCTTTCCCAAGAGTACTCAGTACCAGTGGCGTAAGTATGGCGGGTGATCAGGGGGATCAGAGCCGAATAATAACAATATGAAATTTGTTGAAGTTTCTAATTTTTAACACAACCAATCTTCGGATTGATGGCAAATGATTGAATAATGTAAATTTATACTTATTAATTTGAAAGCATTTCTTTTAGCACGTGTGAAGTTTTCAGCTGTAGCCTAACTTAACAATTACTGTTATGGTGTTTGAAGCCATTTTCAGTGTTGCCTTAGTAACCAATAGTTGGATACTTTTCAGTCGGTCAACACGATTGTGCCCGAATGAGATGGGTTATTCCCTAATCCTGGAACAAAATTTACATGAGATTAATAAATACACTTGGATGGCCAGTTTCGATCGTCATGCGATCATCAGATCCATAAAAAGTATGGGTGAAAATATTTACAATATATACACTTATTTAGTTGCAGTATTGATAATGCAACTCGTCAGTATTTGTTAGTTGTAGTCTATGTAATGTTTTGTTGAGATACTGGAAGTGGTGATTGACCTCCGGGATTTCCTTGTTTAGAGTGAATATGTGGTTGTTGTAAATGGCCAATTCAGATTTTATTGTACAGACTACTTATCTGGTTGAGTCTTGCGCGGTCCTGGTGAGAGCAGTTAACTTGGTCACTGTCTGCCCTCGACTGAAGGGAAATTCCTGTGTGTGAGGGTCCCTTATCTCGTTGGGATATTCCCCCTCTCGCAATCCAAGGTGCCATGTGTTCCTCGTACAAATGTAAATGTAAGTTGCCAAGTGTAACAATTACTGAATGAGAAAAGAAAGTCAGCTGTTCAATTACCCAAAGGGGTGGTAGCGAGATGGGTGTGGCACTAGATCTCCTCATCCCTTTCCAAGAATACGCCACTTGTCAGTTGCCATTTTGTTAGTATCCGAGTGTGAGTGTCATTTTGGAAAGTGAATAGTATTGTGTTTATTTGTATTGCAGTTGTAAGTTAAACTTAAGTAGGGAACTGTAATTTATTAATAGCCTATAATACAGTAGGCTATACAATAACAGGCAATACAAAGGGACAGATGATTTCGCAAAGAAAACTGGACTTCATAATTTTAAACAATGTTAATTTTCAAGCATTTGCACATTGCTACATCGTATCAAACGCTATTGAAATCTAGCACGAAAAATAAAATATTGATTATGTTTCATTATGTCCGAAAACTCACCAAAATCCTAGTCCTAGTGATCACAGAGCTAAATGAAGATTGTAGAGCGCGTTATTCACCTTGAACCCACGACTATTTCTGCTCCCGCTCAATTGAGAATGAGAAGGAACAGGCGTCAAACATGGCAGACGTTCAAAAAGAGTGCGTCGTGTAGCGTAGGCTAACATGTCAGTAATCCATTACGTGAATCATCTAAGCACAATTTAAATTTAATTGTTTTAAAAGCCAATCTCTCTGTATTTAAATTGAAACAAGAAAATATAACTGCAGTCGAACCTTGATATATCGAATCGTTACGGGATGTCAAAATAAATTCGTGTTATAAAGATGCGTAGAAAAAATGTTCAATTTGTTATATACTGGTCGAAAAATACTGTATGTAGACTTACAACATATAGGCCTAGTTTTCTAAATTTATGTAATAAAATGGATGTTGGTAATGATGACAAATTTATTACATTATCTAAAGTTAAACGCGACGGCTTACTTTTTCATGACTTTTTAAATTTTCTGTGCACGAGCTTCCGCCACAAAGTTGTCAACCATTTTCACTGATGTCTGGAACAACTTGCATGGTACAAATACGTGAATGTTCAAGATAAAGTGCCAGGGATATAATTTAAGCTAGTAGATATTTTAAAACAAGTAGTTCCGTGAAGAACTATACAGCCTATTTTCATATATCCAGCTCATGTTAATTGCCTCTATCAACATACAAAATTTCAATTTAATTGCTGTAACAGATTCGTAGATATTGAGAACCGTCTAAATATTTCAGATGGTCGCCAGGTTGGATTTTTATTTTTGTACTATTACATTAAGATTATTGTGTACGTGTGGTATTCAAACTGCAATCGCATGATTAGAACACAAGAAGTAAAAACTAGATTCTAAAATTACGCACAGCAGCCATCTTGTGATTATGCAAACAATTGAAATAAATTAGATGCCAGTGGATCAACATTTGTATAAGCATTTAACATGCAACGTTTCATGGCACTCGGATAGTTAATTCGCGAGAAACGTCCATTTAAATAATTATACTTCGCGTCGCCGCCATGTTGGATTTGTGCTCACCAGGTTACTGAAAGTCCTATAGGTGAACATATGTTCATAGTCTCTATGAATATAAAAAAAAACAGTTTGGTTGCTGTTAAAGATTCATAGATATTGAGAACCGTCTAAATATTTCGGAAGCTCGCCATTTAGGATTGTTATATGTATAGGCCATAGAATTATGTACCATTCAAGGACAATTATTGCCTAGGCTCATTATTCAAACTTTCACTTCGATCGCATGATTACGACACAAGAAATAAAAACTTAATTTTAAAATTTCGCACAGCCGCCATCTTGAGGTTATGTAAACAATTGAATTAAATTAGATGGAAGTGCATTACAATCTGCAAAATCATTTACTGTACCACATTTCACAGCGCTCAGAGAGTTAAATCACGAGAAAAGTCTATTAAAATATTTCAAATTCGCTTGGTCGCCATGTTCGGTTTGTACTTTACAGGTTTATGAAATATACATAGGTAAACTTGTATCAGTACCCTTTATCACCGTACAAAATTGCAGGGTGATATCTGTAATAGTTTCGGAGATATAGAATGTCAGTGAAATATTTCGCACAGCCGCCATTTTGAGGTTATGTAAACAATTGAACTAAATAGATTTCAGTGCATTACAATGTGTATAAACATTTGCTGTACCAACTTTCATTACGTTTGGATAGTTAAATCGCGAGAAAAGTCTATTTAAAAGTCTCAAATTCGCTTGGCCGCCATGTTGGTTTTGTAGTCACCAGGTTTTTGAAAGTCTCAATGGTGAACTTCCAGTAGTGCCTTTTATCACCGTACACAATTTCAGGGCGATATCGGTAATAGTTTCGGAGATATTGAATGCTAGTGAAATATTTCGTACAGCCGCCATGTTGGATTGGTAAGACGTAACAAAATTTGAAGGGCACGGTCGAGGTCGCCGGGAATAGTGCTATGAATTTACCGAGTTTCATAGAAATCGCTCCAGCCGTTTAGATTTTATTAGGGGGGACACATACACACCTCACACACACATACACGGACAAAAGGTGATCTCATAAGCCTATTTTTTCAAAATTGAAAATAGGCTAAAAATCCAGTTATAGAAGTTCGACTTAAAGAAAGACAATAGGCTACAGTCATCTGTTTAATCCCAATAAGGGAATTAAGGTTTTGTGCTTAGGTACCTCGAGATCAAATTGGCAGGTGAAAAGCTGAAGGAAGTAGGAGACTTCTGTTACTTAGGAAGCAGAATAACCAGTGATGGACGAAGCAAAGAGGATATAAAAAGTAGGTTGGCTCACGCAAAGAAAGCATTTCTACAAAAAAGGAATCTGCTGACATCGAATATAGATTTAGGTATTAGGAAGTCATTTTTGAAAGCCTTTGTCTGGAGCGTGGCGCTCTATGGAAGTTAACTTGGACTGTTGGTGCAGCAGAAAAGAGGAGAATTGAAGCATTTGAAATGTGGTGTTACAGGAGAATGATGAAGATCAGATGGGTAGATAGGGTTACAAACAAAGAGGTATTAAGACGAGTGGGAGAGGAGAGATGTTTCTGGCGACTGCTAATGAAGAGAAGAGATAGGTTGGTAGGACACATACTAAGACACCCAGGAATAGCAAGCTTAGTTATGGAGGGAAGGGTCGAGGACATGAACTGTAGGGGTAGACCAAGGTTAGAATATGTTAAACAGATTGCCACACCCTACGTCCGAGGCAATCTGTTTAACATATTCTAACCTTGGTCTACCCCTACAGTTCTTGACCTCGACCCTTCCTTCCATAACTAAGCTTGCTATTCCTGGGTGTCTTAGTATGTGTCCATCTCTTCTCTTCATTAGCAGTCGCCAGAAACATCTCTCCTCTCCCACTAGTCTTAATACCTCTACGTTTGTAACCCTATCTACCCATCTGATCTTCATCATTCTCCTGTAACACCACATTTCAAACGCTTCAATTCTCCTCTTTTCTGCTGCATCAATAGTCCAAGTTTCACTTCCATAGAGTGCCACGTTCCAGACAAAGGCCTTCAAAGATGACTTCCTAAGACCTAAATCTATATTCGATGTCAACAGATTCCTTTTCTGTAGAAATGCTTTCCTTGCCTGAGCTAACCTACTTTTTATATCCTCTTTGCTTCGTCCATCACTGGTTATTTTGCATCCTAAGTAACAGAAGTGTCCTACTTCCTTTAGTTTTTCACCTGCCAATTTGATCTCCATAGAGGATTCTGATTTATTTCGGCTGCATTCCAATATTTTTGTTTTACATTCATTAATTTTCATCATGAATGCTTTCCTCAAGACGGAGTCCATACCATTCAAAAACTCATTCAAATCCTCAGGCGTGTCGGCCAAGATGACTATGTCATCGGCAAATCTCAGAGTTGAAATTATTTCTCCTTGAATCTTCACTCCCACTTCAAATTTTTCTACAATTTCCTTCATTGCTTGTTTAATATAAAGATTGAAAAGTATGGGTGATAAGTTGCAGCCTTGCCGAACACCTTTCTGAATACCAGCTTCTCTCGCATGTCCTTCAGCTCGAATGACTGCTGTCTGGTTTCTTTATAGATTGTAGATCACCCTCCTATCCCTGTACTTTATTCCAATCGTTTTCAAAATGTCAAACAATTTAGTCCAATCAACGTGATCAAAAGCCTTTTCTAAGTCCACAAATGCCAGGAACGTTCTCTTATCTTTCCTTATTCTACCTTTCAAAATCAGCCTAAGACTTAGTACAGCTTCCCTTGTTCCTACATTTCTCCTGAAACCAAACTGGTCTTCACCCAAATCCGTTTCTATCTGGCTTTCCATCCTCTTGTAAATTATTCTTGACAGAATCTTTGAAGCATGAGTAATCAAGCTGATTTTACGGTAATCTTCACATCTGTCAGCTCCCACTTTCTTCGGTATAGGGGTGATAACATTCTTCTGAAATCAGAGGGTACCTCACCTGTCTCATAAATCCTACACACCAAGTGAAATAACCTGATCAGACCTTCATCTCCTATGCAGCGTAGCAACTCAATCGGCATATCATCCACGCCTGGTTATGTCTTGCAATGCTCTGTCAAATTCTGATCTCAATATAAAATCTCCTTTTGCATCCTCATCAATTTCTTCCTCCCTCTGTCTGATAACCGGTGTTAATTGTGATGGCTATATTAGTGTGTGTTATCTGTTTTAATTCATGTAAGGACAGCAGACATTCAATTTTCAAGGAGTTCCTACTTTTGCTACCAAACTCCATCGTCAACGACAACTAGTTCTGAACTTGGTTACTAGATGCCACCGCAGTCAGCTCCTGGCGACGAACGTTGGAACCTAAGAGCGTTAGTCGAATCTAACCTATAATTTAGCTCCACACAAGCGTAATTAGTGGAAGGTTCTTTTACATGCCATAAATCTATGACATGGGACCGCCGGCTTTACTTCTCCTACGAAGGAAGGCATACTGCGGGACTTTTAACGCTCTTAAAAACTCCGAAAATGGAGAAGCAAACTTAAACAAATATCATCCTATCTTAAGGCCGCTTTCACCAACTCTTCACTAACGATTAGTTTGTTAATTCCTATTTAACTTAAATACGAGATTAATGCATGGTTATCGTCGATGCATTTCACGAGGCTATTCGGGTTCCTAGTTACTTAAATACGCTTTACGGTTCACGCGCATACGTAGACTAGGTTTTACCCTGGAGAAACATGGCGGACAGATCAAGAAGCGTGTAGCACTGACCGTTGTTTGCGATGCCTTCTTGAGATTTTGTGGAACATAATTCTACAGGAAGGAAATACAGAAGACCTTATTCACGGCAAAGGCTTAAAATGATATGAACAAAGCAGGCCTATTTAGGAAAACTGGCAGTTGTGTGTGTACATTGTTTACTTAGGTAAATAGGATACGCTCTCCCCGTTGTCTTCGTAGCGAAACTGGTTGCGTTGTAGACTCTTTAGTTCATTATGCAAAGCTGGAAAGAGTTTTTTTCGTATTCTTCTTTCTCGGTAGACTATTAATAACATGTATGATCTTTTATAATTTCATTTTCATAAACATATTTTATATTCATATTGTAACGATTCGATCCCATAGCTGTTATATTTATAGGGTTATTCATTTATCATGTTATTATTATTATTATTATTATTATTATTATTAATTAGTACATCCATGAGATGATTTTTATATCAGATAATTGTAAGCGGTTTTTATTATTATAGTCAGACAGATTTTTATTAACAATTACTTGTAAAGAGACGAAGTAATATATATTGCAACAAGATTGGCAATAAGGACCAACCCTATGTGTCACAAACAGAACGACGCAGTAGTAATTTCACAACGGCAGGTAGCCATTGTCCCGGGATCTTAAAAACCCCAGAATGACGCAGTAGTTATTTCACCACGGCAAACAGAGTCACTGTCATGGGATGCTAAGAATCACGTGCGCACCATCGAGTTCCTTCTGGAAGGAATGGAACATTATATTTCACGCATGGTGCAACTAACACGCCATTTCTACTGTAGGTACGCTGCTAAATATTACAAGTTGTGATGCAATTAGCCCTCGTGAGAGAATGAACACTGAAGAAAGGGAAGCTTACCAGTGGAGAGGGAAGTTTACGACTCACGTGACAAGGAAGTTATTAGTATCAGCACCCTCGACAAGACATTCATTAATCAACAGCTCTCAATGAAAGAAGGAAGTGGTAACCTTGCTTTCTGGGTCCTAATGGACTGAGCATACAGAGTCGACACTGAACGATGTCCTGCCGATATCTATATTAGTACATAATGGGTTATATCCCTGATCAAGAGTCTTTCTACAGATGGCAACGTACTTAATGAGGATATTTCATAGTAATTGAGATATCACATTTTTTAAACATATGCGACGTAACATCGAGATCATCGGTCATTACTTAAATATGACGAATCTTCGACTGGGTGAGCAAACAATTAAATAAAACTATCGTCTCTTCTTCTTCTTGTTTCGAATAGGCCATCTATGGACCACGACGTTCAACTGTTACATTTGGAGTGGGCTTTGATGTTTGCCCAGTAGTTACGCATCATCTGGTTGTGTTGTTCCCTCCTCTCCTGGGTCCAGAGGGCACCTGTTTTCTTTCTTGGCGGTTTGTCCTGGAACCTCAATCGCTGAAGCATCTTCCTGACAGATGTCCGGTCTTTTAAGACTCTATTATAATTTAACTTCAATTAATTTTCAATTCATTTTAAATGTTCATTTTCTTTTAAATAATTAAACCGCAGTTGGTAAATTAAATTCTTTTTTGTAACTATTAATATTGTTACGTGCCACCCCCTAGTGGCACTTTTGTTAACTGGATTACGGTGGGGGTACAAAGCACAACACCAATTACAGCTTAAAGAAATAATTAACTTTATTGCGGCCAGAAAATTACACTAGTCAGCAAATACAAGCAATTAGGAGCCTTATTCCAGTTTCCTCAAATCTCTTCCTTATGCGCTCTTGGCCCCTTTCACTTGCAACAGACCACAGAAGTTAATCTGTCCTAATGAGTACGGTGGCCTTGACAGAAACTACCTGTTCCTCTCATTTATGTTCTCCGACCACAATTACTTACGATCACTTGCTGCAGGCTATTTCGCTGTCCACAAGCTGGGAGAAACAATGTCACAGGATTTCGTAACTCGCACAGCACTTCGTCACCACACTTCTGTCGCACAAGATAATCGCTCGCACTAGCTCGTAAAACACAACCACAACTGCTTCACGGGTCACTCTTATATAGCAGGCCGGTGACTCAATAAATGGTTCTAGATCCATCCAGAGTCCACGGCTTCTCGAGGTTTCCACCGCTGGTCCAGTCACGAATCTTCTGGACTATCCCTTTGTCTGTAGTAGCCCTGTTGCATAAGGCGCGCGCAATACAGGAGGCAAGCCACAGCCCAGCCCCTGGGGCAGTTGTGACTCAAGCGGCGAGCGATGACACAAACTCACAGCCGTAACACCACCCCCTTCCTAAAAAGGCTGATCGTCCCGATCAATCATCGGTCCGTCTGTGTCCCTCCGTAGGCTGCCAGGCGATCTCGATGCACGATCTTCATCTTCGCCCTCGGGCTCCGCTGGATCCTGTAGACGACATCGTTGATCCGTTTCACGACTCGGTACGGGCCCTCCCAGGACTTCTGCAGTTTGGGTGACAGGCCTTTCTTCCGTAATGGGTTGAAGAGCCAGACCAGGTCGTCCTCGTGGAATCCGCCGGCATCCGTCTGCTGGTCGTATCGGGTCTTCATTCTGTCGGTCTCGATCCGCAGTTTCCTCCTCGCGAACGCGTGCACGTCCTCCAGTTGGTCGACCAGTTCTTGACAATACTGGCTTACCGGGATCGGATCATTCCCAGGTCGGCCAAAGGCAAGATCGACAGGTAGACGGAGCTCCCTCCCAAACATGGCCCGGGCTGGTGTGCACCCGGTGGCTTCATGCACGGCGGCGCGGTAGGCCAGGAGAAATAGTGGAAGATGTTTGTCCCAATCCCTCTGGTGCTCGCTGACGACTATTCGAAGATGGTTCTCGATGGTGCGATTGAATCGCTCTACCATCCCGTCGGACTGAGGGTGTAGTGGCGTTGCCCTTGTCTTCCGGATTCCCAGCAGCTGGCATAGGTTCTGGAACACCTGCGACTCGAAGTTCCTCCCTTGGTCGGAGTGCAGCTCCAGGGGTACTCCGTACCGGCTGACGAATTCCTTCACCAGGGTCTCTGCAATCGTCGCAGCTTCTTGGTTAGGGAGCGCATACGCCTCCGGCCATTTGGTAAAGTAGTCGCTGACGACTAATATGTAGCGGTTCCCTGCCTCGCTTAACGGGAATGGCCCAGCAACATCGATGGCCACTCTCTCCATGGGGCCGCCCACGTTGTAGGGCTTCAGTGGACCCCGTCGTCTTCGTCCTGGGCCCTTGCTGGCTGCGCAATCGTGGCACCTCGCGCAGTGGTTCTCCACGTCTGTTCGGCATCCGATCCAGTAGAACCGCTCTCTCAGCTTCTCCAGGGTCTTCTTTATCCCTAGGTGTCCACCAGATGATCCTCCATGAACTTCCTTCAGGACTTCCTCCGTCATAGCCTTTGGAACGACGACTTGTTCCCGAGATGTCTTCCCGTCGGTGCTCTCCCAGGTACGGCAGATGAGGCCATCCCTTACAATCAGCGAGTCCCACTGTGCCCAGTAGGACTTAAACTTTGGGCTGCAGTCACTCACAATGTTCCACCCGGGTCTGGGGACACAGGCCCTCTTCCATTCGGCTATCAGTCCCAGGTCATCATCTTCCGCTTGCGCCCGCGTGAAAGATTCGCGGCTCCAGCTCCCTTGAAGTTCCACGGTAGTCCTTCGGCACTGTATCCCGGTGTTCTCCTCCCTTCGGGCACAGGAGGTGCAGTTTTCTGGGCACGGTCTTCGTGACAGGGCGTCGGCGTTAGAATGCAGTTGGCCTTTCCTGTGCTGAATCTCAAAGTTATACTGTTGAAGCCTCTCTAACCACCGCGCGAGTTGACCCTCGGGCTGCTTGAAGTTCAGGAGCCACCGCAGGGATGCATGGTCGGTCCTGATGAGAAATTCTTGCCCGTACAGGTACTTGTGGAAGTGTTCAATGGTCTTCACGATGGCGAGCAGCTCCTTCCTGGTGACGCAGTAGTTCCTTTCTGGCTTTGACAAGGCCTTGCTGAAGTAGGCCACTACTCTCTCCTCGCCGTCCACTACCTGCGACAGGATTCCCCCTATGCCAAAGTCGCTGGCATCGGTATCGACGATGAACCTTGTTCCAGGTCTGGGGTAGGCCAGAATAGGCGCGGTGCACAGAGCCTGCTTGAGTTGCTCGAAGGCATTGTGGCATTCTGCTGTCCACGTGAAGAGTTGGTCCTTCTCGGTCAGTCGATGTAAAGGTTTGGCGATGTCGGCGAATCCTCTCACGAAGCGACGATAATAAGTGCAGAGTCCCAGGAAGCTTCGTAGTTGCGACTTGTCCTTCGGAACTGGCCACTCCCTCACAGCTGCGGTCTTCTCTGGGTCGGTGCGCACCCCTTCCTCGGAGACGATATGCCCAAGGTACTGGACCCGCTTCTGGAAGAGCTGACACTTCTTGGGGCTCAACTTCAGCTGGGCAGCCCGTAGCTTCAACAAGATCTCCTTCAGGTTGCTGTAGTGCTCCTCGAAGCTCCTCCCCAGAACGATGACGTCGTCTAGGTATACCAGGCAGGTCTTCCAGTGTAGTCCCCTCAGAATGGACTCCATTAGCCTTTCGAAGGTTGCAGGGGCGTTGCACAGACCGAATGGCATGACGGTGAACTGCCAGAGCCCGCTGCCCACAGAGAACGCCGTTTTCTCGCGGTCCTTAGGGTGGACCTCCACCTGCCAGTAGCCACTCTTCAAATCCAAGGTGGAGAACCATCTTGATCCTGATATGGTGTCCAGCGTGTCGTCGATCCGGGGTAGAGGGTAGCTGTCCTTTTTCGTGACGTCGTTCACCCGCCTGTAGTCCACGCAGAACCTGGTGGAACCGTCCTTCTTCTTCACTAGCACGACCGGAGAACTCCAAGGACTATGTGATGGCTCGATCACCCCTTGCTCCTTCATCTCTTCTACCATCCGGTCGACTTCGGCTTGCTTGGCGAGCGGGACACGTCGGAATGGGGCCCTAATCGGTGCGCTGTCCCCAACGTCGATTCTGTGCTGGACCAAGCTTGTCCTGCCGAAGTCTTTGCTCCCCACGGAGAAGACATCCTGGAATTCGCGTAGCAGGTCCTGAAGTTGGCGTGATTGTTCCTCGTCTAAATGGTCCTGGGATCCTTGGTACAGCTTCTGTAGTTCTTCTGGCAGTGTGCGTCTTCTTCGGTTGTCCGTCTGCAGGTGTCCGCCCGTCGTGTCGGTGATGCGGGCAATCCAGGTAACGGGCTCGCAGACTCCTAGGTTGGTGTCCCGGTGAACCGTAATGTCGTAGTCGTTCAGGTTGGACAGGCGGACGTACGGCCGAGACGTCGTGTTGATGAGGGTCTTGGCAACTAGCAATCCTTTTGTCTGGATGTCCTCATATTTTGGCTCGATGACAGCCGCCACTCCCTCAGCAGTTCCGTCGACAATTACGGCAGCGCTGACTTCCGTCCTGGCGGGAACGATGACGTCTTCTCTCAGCCTTACTCGTCGTGCGGTGATGGACTCGTGCGCAGGTTGCAAAGCAAGTTCCTCACCTCCGAAGTGCAGAGTGTTGGTACTCAAGTCCAAGATGATGTTGTTCTGGTCCAGGAAGTCCAGTCCGATGATCACTTCGCTTGATACGTCAGCCACAAGCACTGGATGCTTCACCACCCGTCGACCAATGACGAGCTCCAGTGATGCCTCGCCATGTACCGGTGCGGTCTCTCCGGTCGCGGTTATTAGCTGGAGGTTCCTTTGTGTGGGTTGCACTCTCCACTTCGGGATCACGGTGGGATTGACGATGGTCCTCGACGCTCCCGTGTCGATCAGCATGGGCCAGCTCACCCCGTTGACGACTCCGTCGACCATCAGGCTGCTATTGTCCCTCCGTAACTTCGTCACACGCACTTGGACTGCTGGGGCTTGACGACTGTCACAAGCCAACCTTTGCCCCCCAAGGCTGGCTAATACTCGTTTCCCTGGGCCGCGCGGTTTTCAGACGACTGATTTCCCGTCGGATACCCTCGGCGGCGGCGATCACCGCAGTCCTTGCTCAGGTGGCCTTTCTTACCGCAGGCCCAGCAGGTCGGTAGTCCTCTTCCGGGCCGCTTCTCCGGTTGTCTTCCGGCTGTGTCGTTGCTGGTGGTACCGCGACTATCGAAGAAACGGCTTAGCGCCTCCATTAATTCGTCGGCCAGGGGCTTGGTCACGTTGGTTTTTACTGGTTCGTCGACGTCCACTTGACGCACCCGCGCGTGCATTCTAGATGCCTGTTTTGCCGTCTCGAACTCAAGTGCGTGGCTCAGCGCATCTGCCAGGGTCTTATTGCGCGCAAGACGCAGCGCCTGTTGAGTGTCCGAGTCCCGTAGCCCGTCGGTGAAAGTCTGCGTCGCTATCTGCTCCAGAAAGTCGGCCGGCGCTGTTGGGTAGGCGAGCCTTACGAGGCGTGCGATGTCCATCTCGAACTCCTGCAGGGTTTCCGCGTTCTTCTGTACCCGTGTCCGGAGCTGCATCTGATAGGCCTGCTGAAGATGGCTATCTCCATATCGGGACTCCATATGGGCGATCAGGGAAGCGTAGTCCTGGGATCCAGTCGGGATGGCCTGAAGGACGTTAAGGGCGTCACCTCTCAGCGCTACAATGAGAGCTGTAGCCTTTTCTGTGCTGTTCCAGTTATTTATGGAACAGGCCGCCTCGAACTGACGTAAGTAGGTGCTCCACGGGACCTTTCCGTCGAAGGTTGGGGGCGTCACTCTGCTATGTCCCGTTCCTAATATTCCAGGTGTAACGGTGGGCGGGCGTTGGCGCAGCTCGGCAACTTCCTCTCTTAGAGCGTTGAATTTCTCCTCCACCCCCGTCAGTGGGCGTTGGCGCAGCTCGGCAACTTCCTTTTGTAAGGCGTTGAATTTCTCCTCCACCCCCATCAGCGGGCGTTGGCACAGCTCGGCAACTTCCACTTGTAAGGCGTTGAATTTCTCCTCCACCCCCATCAGCGGTCGTTGGCACAGCTCGGCAACTTCCTTTTGTAAGACGTTGAATTTCTCCTCCACCCCCATCAGCGGGCGTTGGCGCAGCTCGGCAACTTCCACTTGTAAGGCGTCGAACTTCTTTTCCACTGCCGTGACTTCCTCACGCAGACCCAGTTCTAATTTCTTCAGGTCCTGTGTCAACTTATTCTGACCGTCTTCCATCTTCTTCTGGCCGTCCTCTATCCTCTTTAGGTCCTCCGCTAGCTTATTTTGACCGTCTTCCATCTTCTTCTGGCCGTCTTCTAGCTTCTTCTGGCCGTCTTCTAGTTTGGCAGTTAGGTCCTCGGCTAACTTCTTCTGGCCGTCCTCCATCTTGGTTTCCATGCCATTTAACTTTTCAAGCAATGCTGCCAATTTCTCCTCCATTTTAGTTGTTTGTCTTGTAAAGGGCATGCACTCACAGGAAAATTAGAGAAAATGACCTGCTCGGGTTTTGAAACCAGGACCGTCAGGTGTTGTGCTTGAGTTCGTAATCCGGCTTCTGACACCAATTGTTACGTGCCACCCCCTAGTGGCACTTTTGTTAACTGGATTACGGTGGGGGTACAAAGCACAACACCAATTACAGCTTAAAGAAATAATTAACTTTATTGCGGCCAGAAAATTACACTAGTCAGCAAATACAAGCAATTAGGAGCCTTATTCCAGTTTCCTCAAATCTCTTCCTTATGCGCTCTTGGCCCCTTTCACTTGCAACAGACCACAGAAGTTAATCTGTCCTAATGAGTACGGTGGCCTTGACAGAAACTACCTGTTCCTCTCATTTATGTTCTCCGACCACAATTACTTACGATCACTTGCTGCAGGCTATTTCGCTGTCCACAAGCTGGGAGAAACAATGTCACAGGATTTCGTAACTCGCACAGCACTTCGTCACCACACTTCTGTCGCACAAGATAATCGCTCGCACTAGCTCGTAAAACACAACCACAACTGCTTCACGGGTCACTCTTATATAGCAGGCCGGTGACTCAATAAATGGTTCTAGATCCATCCAGAGTCCACGGCTTCTCGAGGTTTCCACCGCTGGTCCAGTCACGAATCTTCTGGACTATCCCTTTGTCTGTAGTAGCCCTGTTGCATAAGGCGCGCGCAATACAGGAGGCAAGCCACAGCCCAGCCCCTGGGGCAGTTGTGACTCAAGCGGCGAGCGATGACACAAACTCACAGCCGTAACAATATTTTGTTTTTGCATTTAATAAATTCATTTTCTTTAACGTAATGCCTATTTCTTTCATAGTGGTTAGTAAATACTATACGCAAATTCAACTACTCCTTATAAATAAATACTGAATGGTTAGTCAACTAAGTTACACTACGGCTCGGGTAAGTGGTCTCGAACTCTACTGCTGACTGCCGAGGATATATTTATAAATTTCGATTCACTGTCTTAAATAGGAATCTGGCGCTCAACAACTTATTATATTATACTATCACAGGTAAGGTCACACCGCAGTGTATTTATTTATTCTTATCATTTTTGTTTAATTGAACCATTATAGTTGTCACCATAGTTAAGAATAAATTATAAATGTTACATTTGGCGCTACAACGTCGGACACGAAAACCATTCGGTATTTAGGAGAGGAGTGTATGATTTCAGTGCAAATTGTCAGTGCTTTTGGGGGACAGTGAAGTAAAGTGAAATTTTGGAAGGGCAATCTTTATACGGTGTACTTCAAGATGGCGGATGAGAATGAAGAGTCTATCGATATTCCTGAAGAGTCATTACAGGCGATGATCAGTAGGATGTTGCAGAATAATTTGGAAGAGAGTTAATTTGGAAAGTAGGATAGAATTGAGTAGAGATTTAAGTGCGAAATTTGAAGAGAGTATGGATAAAAATAGTAAGGAGATGAGAGAAGAGATGGGTAGGCTAAATCAAGATATGAGTGAAAAATTAAATAAGCATAGTCAGGAATTCAATGTTAAATTTGAAAAATTAGAAAAGAATTGTCAGGAGTTGAATTTGAAGCTTGATAAGAATAGTCAGGAGATGAGAGAAGAGATGGGTAGACAAAATCAGGAAAGTAGGAAGGAATTTAATGAGAAGTTTGAACAATTGCATAGAAATAGTAAAAAGATCAACCAAAAGCTGGAAGAGAATAGTGAAAAGCTAGACAGTGTGGTTAAAGTAAATGAAGGATTGAGTAAGAAGTATGATATGCTACAGGAAAGTATTCAGGGGGTAAAACAGGAGATCAGAGGTGAAATTAAGGAAGTGGTAGAGAAGAAGGCTAAAGATATGGTTGAAAAAATAGATAAACAATTAGAAGCAGTAGAAAATCAAATTAAGGAAGTTGAGATAGAAGTTAATAAGAAAGTAGAATCAGTAAAGACAGCCTTTCAGGAGATTTTAGATGAAAGTAGATCGGAGTCAGAGGAAATTTTAGGTAAAAGTTTTAGCAAATTGGTAGAAGCGGAAACTAGGCAAATGAGAGAAGATTTTGGGGATAAGATTAAGGTATTGAGAAATGAATTAATGGATAAAGAGAGTAATTTTCAAGAAATGGAGGCGAGACTAAAGAAGCAGATAAGGGAGGAATGAAATCAGGATAGAATGAAATATTTAAGTAGTATGAGAGAGACTGAACTGCCTAAGTTTTCAAATAAACAGGGATGTCCTATGCAGTTCATAAATCAGGTAGAGGATAGATTTAAAGAAAGGCTAAAAGATGGTCAAATAGAATGGAGGATGGTAGTAGAGCTATTGGACCAGGCTTTTATAGGAGATACTAAGGGATGGTTTTTAGTATACAAGCATACCTTGATAAATTTTGAAGATTTCAAAAGTAAATTTATTGAAAAATATTGGAATGAGGATATCCAATCACAAATGAGACAGATTATTAATTCTGGCAGGTATCAATCTGGGGAAGGGAGTAATATGACTGATTACTTTCTAGAGTATGTACTCATATGTAAACATCTTGACGGAATGAATCAAGATGGGGATGTGGTAAGGCTTCTCCTCAGGCATTTCCCACCCAAGGTAAACGTGGCTGCTTGTATGCAAATGATCACTACAATACAGGAATTAGAGGGATTGTTAAGCAGATTCGATGCACTCGAAGATGCATACGATATGCCCATATTACAGAATAATCCTGAAAATAATTATTATGATAATAATCAGCAGGATTATAATGGCAGGGGCCAATATCAGAATAGTAGATGGTAAGAACTGTGATATGCCAGAGAACGTAGTGATGTGAATTTGTATTACCGATAGTTACTGTTCCGTATGACTTAAATATTAAGTAATGAAGTTGTATAGGATTTAACAGAGGTAGATAAGGAACCTGCTGTGTGTAATTTTAATTCAGCCGTGAAGTTAGGATGGTAAGGGGCGCGTAGTGCCTGCGCTTATTGATTTAGGTGGTCTAAAATCATTTAATTTGGAAGACAGAGGTTGTCGTGCTATTTAGCAATTCAGGTAAGTAGATTGTGGGTCCTTAAACTGCAGGTAAGTTGGAGGAAGTGAGGATTAAATTTAAACATTAAGGAAGATTATTACAAAGGTAAGTAATCGAAAGAAAGTAATAATTATTATGGCAACCATAATTATGAATATAATGGTAATACAGATTTAATTCAAAAGTGAGTGAAGATGATGTGGTACAGTGGTAATAAAATTAATGAGTTGAAGAAGTAAGTATTGATTTAATAAAGAAGTTTCATTTTGAGGACAGCGAGGTTATCAGTGGATATATTTGAGAAATTTAGAAGTGGTTTAGAATAGTTGATGGTAATGCGTTGTATGAATTAACCAACATCGGGTTGAAATAAGGAAGTAGTAACTAATTAGGACATCTGGTAACTTACTTGGTGACAGATATGTGTGTGTGTATGTGTGTATTTTCACGTAAATGGACGTGAGTTTGAAGTAGTAGGCCAACGAAGGTAATGCCGTTGAGCAATGTGGTTTTAAGTTTTGGTAAGATGCCAAATGAAGTTGTTTTTTTGAGGAAGTTTTTGGTAAGATGCCAAATGAAGTAAGTTGGAGGAAGTTTTTGGTAAGATGAAGTAGGTCAGCGAGGTATATTCCGTTGAGCAATGAGTTTTTTATGGTGTCTACGGGACTACGTGAAGTTAATGTTGGGAGGTTTTTAAAGTATATATGGTTATACGCATACAAAGAGATTACAAAGGTAAGATGGTCCAAGTTTTAGTTACAGTTACGCACGTTTTAAAGATATTACAAGGCTTGTTATTGAGCTAAACCACTTTGTAGTAAAAAGTTACTGACGATTAATGATGTGGTATATTGTTGTCCTACACACAGGTAAAAGTAAAGATGACAATAATAATTAGATGGTTGGCATAATATTTACTAGCATTGAAAGGAATTTTTTATAATTCGAAGTTTTGAGGATTTTAAAGGTAAATCATTTTTTTAGTAGACGAGAAATTAAAGTTTTATTTATGTCATACGGAGTTAGTAAAGAGAAGTTTATATTTTTGAAGACAAGAGTAGGTTAGTAAGGTAAGTATACCTAAGGGTAATAATGAAGTTTCAATTCCAAGCAGGTGTAATTTATTCATTTAATTTGGTAGAGCAGAGAGTATCTGAACTGTGTTATAACTCAGGACTTGCTTTATGAAGTGATTTTGGGAGAATATTTGCCAATTAGGAGTGTCGGTGTTATTGACTATCAACTGGAACACTGTCATTATTTTAGGAAGACAATAGTTAGGAAAACAAAGTATGATGTTATTATTCCAAGGAATTAGTCGAAGCATGTAAGATTTTTTTTAGCTGAAATTTAGGATGTTATTGGTCAGTAAGAGGTGACCTGTAACAGTAAGAAGATGTGGGATTATACCACGAATAGGGGAGGTTTTTGTATGTGACGTGTGATGTCACGATGAGTTTTGAGAGATTCTGGTATAGCAAGAATGAGCTATAGTCCAGGCGATCGAAGCATGTAAGGAAGTGTTGACGAGAAATGTCACAATAAGTTTTGAGAGAAAACTAAGGGGGGTTTTTAGGTATTCAGCCAGAAGTCAAATCATGAATAGATTAAGTTCAAAGTATAAGAGCATTAATATTTTGTGGAACGAAATATTTATTCCGAGGAGTTTGTCATGTGTTTTTGTGAAATAGTTTAGTGATATACGTAATTCAGGTTTATTGAGTAGTATTTTGTCCAAGTCTTAATCATTTTGTTGTGGTAGGTAAGAATGACGATGCAGTAAAGATATCTTGACGCTAAGTTAAATTTTATAATGTGAACAAGAAGTCAGATTGTATGTTTATTGCTGATTTTGAAAATCCAAGTTATTGTTTTCGAGAAGTAGTAAAGAGGAATTATGGTTTTATGAGAGGTTAAGAAGTCGTGGAGACTTAGGAAGTATTAATTTGAAAGGAGGCGGCCGTGGCCTAAGAAAGAATTAAGCCACGAAGGTAGGTGAGTAGTAACTTGGATATTTAAGTGAACTGTTTAATAACTGCTTTAAGGTATTTCGATGTCATTATGTATTTGGGGAAGTATTTACATGTATGACATATGCACTGAAATTGGAATTGCCTTAGGTATCTTGCTAAGTTAATTTTTTCTTCAATTATTGAAATTTTACTGCATTTGAGTAATCCCTTTATAGAGACGAAAGGAATATTGCGTTGTTTGCATATCGTGTGCTGTAATAGTTATAATGTGTTAATCAGCTGGAAATACAACAATATAATTCTACACCAGACTGACGAAAACTACGTTCACTAGATATGAAACCAAAATTGTATGTCAAGCATACAATCACCACAATTATAAACGAGTGCAGCGCAGATATATATGTCAAAATTAAAAGTGAAGGGCATTTATGTATATTTTTTACAGCTCGCTTATACATTATAAAAAGAAGAAAATATGGAACATTTTGAACATAAAGAAGAATGTATGTATTCAAACGGAAAGTACTATGAACATTTTAAGAAATGATAGTACAAATATGTAAAGTGAAAAGAGTATATTTCTTGTATATTTTTGTGTATTGATGAAGAGTATATTGTATGTTGTCTTTTTGGGGGTTATAATATTTATATTTATAGTTTTTTATGTTGGATGTGGTAAGAGAAATAATGTTAAATGTCATTTAAATTATTTATCTTAGGGGCGATTGTAACGATTCGATCCCATAGCTGTTACATTTATAGGGTTATTCATTTATCATGTTATTATTATTATTATTATTAATTAGTACATCCATGAGATGATTTTTATATTAGATAATTGTAAGCGGTTTTTATTATTATAGTCAGACAGATTTTTATTAACAATTACTTGTAAAGAGACGAAGTAATATATATTGCAACAAGATTGGCAATAAGGACCAACCCTATGTGTCACAAACATAACGACGCAGTAGTAATTTCACAACGGCAGGTAGCCATTGTCCCGGGATCTTAAAAACCCCAGAATGACGCAGTAGTTATTTCACCACGGCAAACAGAGTCACTGTCATGGGATGCTAAGAATCACGTGCGCACCATCGAGTTCCTTCTGGAAGGAATGGAACATTATATTTCACGCATGGTGCAACTAACACGCCATTTCTACTGTAGGTACGCTGCTAAATATTACAAGTTGTGATGCAATTAGCCCTCGTGAGAGAATGAACACTGAAGAAAGGGAAGCTTACCAGTGGAGAGGGAAGTTTACGACTCACGTGACAAGGAAGTTATTAGTATCAGCACCCTCGACAAGACATTCATTAATCAACAGCTCTCAATGAAAGAAGGAAGTGGTAACCTTGCTTTCTGGGTCCTAATGGACTGAGCATACAGAGTCGACACTGAACGATGTCCTGCCGATATCTATATTAGTACATAATGGGTTATATCTCTGATCAAGAGTCTTTCTACAGATGGCAACGTACTTAATGAGGATATTTCATAGTAATTGAGATATCACATCATTTTTAAACATATGCGACGTAACATCGAGATCATCGGTCATTACTTAAATATGACGAATCTTCGACTGGGTGAGCAAACAATTAAATAAAACTATCGTCTCTATTATAATTTAACTTCAATTAATTTTCAATTCATTTTAAATGTTCATTTTCTTTTAAATAATTAAACCGCAGTTGGTAAATTAAATTCTTTTTTGTAACTATTAATATTTTGTTTTTGCATTTAATAAATTCATTTTCTTTAACGTAATTCCTATTTCTTTCATAGTGGTTAGTAAATACTATACGCAAATTCAACTACTCCTTATAAATAAATACTGAATGGTTAGTCAACTAAGTTACACTACGGCCCGGGTAAGTGGTCTCGAACTCTACTGCTGACTGCCGAGGATATATTTATAAATTTCGATTCACTGTCTTAAATAGGAATCTGGCGCTCAACAACTTATTATATTATACTATCACAGGTAAGGTCACACCGCAGTGTATTTATTTATTCTTATCATTTTTGTTTAATTGAACCATTATAGTTGTCACCATAGGCTATTTAAAAAATGTTACAATATGGATGAAAGTTCGTGTAAAACTCAGAAAACAAAACAATTTTTCCGCCATTGCAAGATGTGCGAGGTAGAGTTCAGCTGTTTCCCTCCACTTTAACTATGCTTTAGAGAGTTGGGTGCTCAGATTTGGCCATTTAACGTAATTGCTTTATGGTGGTAAGTTAACGAGAGCTTCTGTTAGATGAAATGCTCGTGCAAAATTAAATAACATTCAATGATGAATTAAGAGATAATTTACGTTGGTGAAAACGGCCCTTAGTGATTTGTACCATTATTTCTCTGACTGAACATCTTCAATGTGGCGGCTAAATTTATGGGACTGTCCACAATGAAATATTTTGGTTTACTACTTAACCTCAGTGCAGCTTTTCGCTATAATATTTGCATTGATAACCAATTAAATCCGCATAATGTACTATTATTCCATTTTAAAGAATGTGTTGTATTCAGAGGAAACTAATGCTTTTGTTACAACCAATTTGCAATATTAGAGAAGAATGTTGAACATTGTCGATCTAGTGCCTTGTACGTAATAGGAGAAAGATCACCATACTGGTCAAGCGAGAGAGCTGTACTGCAAGGCCATTAACCTACAAACACTACGTCCTGCCCTTTCATAGACCAACACATAAGGACAGACATTTTAAAGGTCAGGGAAGAAAAACATGATCAAATCGTAGGAATTGAAACACTTGGAAGTCTTCACTTCCCTCAGGACGTGAATGAATAGCTACTTTATCAATACTAAATGCGAGTTTTTATCTATTAGGTCGTGATGTGCAAATGGAGTACAAACCATCAAGATGTTAAACAGAGAGTTAAAATGTGACCAGGACTCGAAACTGAGACCTTCGAATCAGTAAGAACATCGGACCGGAGATCTAAAGGTGGATATGCAAATGTATGACTTGCAAAATATTTCTAAAAGTAATCACAAACGTTCGATTTTTGTTTCATTCAACATTACGACTGAAATTAAAGTCAGGAAAAATATATGGCATATCATAGACAGTCGAGTTCTACTTAACGCCTATTTCCAAAATTCAGTTGAATTCATATTTCAATATTATACAAGTTTATTCTTTGCATTGAAGAGTGATACAGCATGTCCGGATCGCTTATTTATAAAGCCTTCCTCATTTCGACCCTATGTCTCAGAGAACCAATCCATTCCACCTGCTATATCTCAGGCCAATTATGATTGGTTCCGCTTTCACGCGCGAAGATACGCCGCACACGTTGTTCAGTGTGCTCTCGTTGAAATGTCTTGGTCCAAAGTGGGGCGATTTCTGCGGGTAAAAATACATTCTAACGATGAATCTAACGTAACCGAATAAATAAAGTGGGAATAAAATGTGAAGAGGAATCTCTGGAGTGGCTATCTAAATACCAAAAGAGGCAGGTTATTATTTATACAGCATGTTCAATGTTCATCTCATGATAACTTGAATTTTCTTTCACATCAGGCAGTGTTATTTTTTAAATAATATGTGGCCTGACAATCAGTGCATACCATACGGTTTACCCTTCGGTTCAAACCCGGGCGAAGTCGTCGGATTGTCTGAACTCGCGAGGCTTTATAAATAAACTGTAGGGAATGTGCATATTCAAACAGAAAGAGAATAGAGATACAAAGGTGAAAATCAGTACAGTAATTAATGTGTTGTATTCCATACCAATAAATTAATATACAGTACTACGTGATTAATTAGAGTATGGTACTGTATATTTATGTAAGGAAAGCTGTCCGATATGGAGCACTGGCAGGGAAGAGAATTCTTCCTCGTTAATTAATTAGGAAGAGATGTGTGCGGACTGATCGAGGCAGCGCGGCGGGTTCAACTCGGGACCGCCGGGTCCCAGGGCGGGCAGCCACCCCACTTGCCCTCCCTCTAGGCGGGCAGCACACCAGTCCTGCCTACCACACAGCGCAGTAACTCTCTAGCTCCTCTACAGCTCCCTAAAGGGGAAGAGTGGTTTTAAAAATGACTCACCCCAGGAAAGTTCTTCATGAATAAACCCTCTTCATGCTTGGAGCTCTTCGACTCACTCACTGGCCCGGCGAACATTATTAGCCAACATACACACACTTCGTGACGTTCTAACGACAGGGACTCATGAGGTCACACAGGTTGAAAACACCATGCTTAGATGAGATTGCTAGAAATTGTAGTTTTTATCATTTAAAAGGATTTTTTGGAAAATTATACGTAGTAACTTAATTAGAACTAAAGGAATACTTCAAATAACGTAATATTGCTTATCGTATTATTTTAAAACACTGCAGACAATAGTCAGGAGAATCTAACATAACGAAAACAAACCAAAAATAAAAACCTTTCTTCGGCTTATATCAATTAATTGGGTTCACTAAAGCCAACCTGGCTCCTTTTGGTTTTTGGCCGATGTTTTAAAGCCGGATGCCCATCCTGACGCCACATGATTCCACCCCGCTATCATTGGCAAGCATAACTTAATACACAGTACATATAAAATATGCAAATTTACACAGAAAAAAAGTACTTTGATCGTGAAAGAAAACTCGTTAATTAATTAGGAAGAGATGTGTGCGGACTGATCGAGGCAGCGCGGCGGGTTCTACTCGGGACCACCAGGTCCCAGGGCGGGCAGCCACCCCACTTGCCCTCCCTCTAGGCGGGCAGCACACCAGTCCTGCCTACCACACAGCGCAGTAACTCTCTAACTCCTCTACAGCTCCCTAAAGGGGAAGAGTGGTTTTAAAAATGACTCCCACTGAAAAATTTTAAACACAGTCCACACAAAAAGAAAAGTGTTTAGTTAACAAATACATTTTGCAGGAATTTCTACTGTCTTGTGAAGGTATAGCTACAATGCTATTTTTATTATTATGCTGTAGAAAATAAAAAATATATAGCATTTTATCGCGAATTAAATGCCACTATAATCCTCTCGTACTGGTCATAGAACATGGGGATACATGGCGTAATGAGTTTTGGGCAAATGCCACATCTTTTGTAAATGATAAAAACCAAAAATTCTAACGAGCATCCATTAAATGTGGTTTTCTGGAGTTAATTGTAAATAATCCATATTGTTATTTGGCACCGGCTTCGTAAAATAAGGGGTAAAGAACGTGACAGCACAAGCTATCCACTTATGCACTTCGTCACTCGTAAAGCACTTGGACTAAGAACGATCATCCATTACATGGGACTTTCTGCAGCTAATTGCAAATAATCCATATTGTCTCTACGCTATCTTCGTAGAAGAAACGTGACTACACACGAACTCCGTCACTCGAAAGGCACACAGTTTGTATAACGAAACTCGCATCATAATAATGAACACTTGAGTTGTACGACTCTCTCACACCGGCTGCCACTTGATCTCACAGAACCACTCTGTCCGACAGAAGAAGCAATACGAGAAGATTCCTTCAATATTTCAGGCAGAGGCTGGAATTCGGCGAAAAAGCCCTTGAGAGACCGAGGCAGTGTCGTATTTATAACTCGACTGGCCTGCAGACCCCACAGCCTGGTCCAAAATGTTATACATCGCACGGAGTAAATTTAGGTGTACGCCCCCGTTTCACGGCTGGCACGGCTCCGATAAGTTACTCATACGATTACACACTTCCGCAATTCCTCAGATAAGATAAAGTAAGAACCGTACTTGTACTGCGCCTAGTTCACCTTGAACTTCTCTCATCCTCAATTCCCTCCCACAAAGGTCAGCTATATATTTGGAGAAAGATGACAGATTGGTAAAAAAAAATCCCCTAAATTCGACGGACTTATTATCGGTGGATTTGCAGGTTCAAATCCCGGCCGAGGAAATCCAATTTTTGTAGGGTGGGAAAAGTCCACAACACACACGAGTCGTACAATGTCGGTTCGCTAAAGACCTCTCGTATCGCATTTGGAGATTACAAAATTAATTATACCACAGTGGCAGGTGACTCAATATGGTGAGGTGTCGCTGCCAGGTGACATGCGTGGTGGAGCTACACACGGTCCCTTCTTCAGACCTCTTACAGTATAGCTTGGGCGGTTTGTGGTGAAGCCTCAAGGTCACAGTACAGTATGAACGGTGCGAAGCTCGAGCGTTGGGGGAGACACACCGACGTTGCTGCGCCGAACTCAAGACGATTGCGTGCAATATGTAGACACCACGGAGGACGAAGAGTGACTGAAACCTATGGTGTCGTGCGATTTGCGGACCTGCTAGTTGCGGACTGTGCTAGTTGCGTAGATAGTGTGAAGGTCATGATTAGATGGTGCTAGTTGCGGACAAGGATCGGGAAGCCAGGCACCTGGGTTATTCCCTAGGGATTCCTGGAAGGTTAAATGTACTTGCCCATGTCAGCGTTGGAAGAGAAGTTGACCAAAGGAAATGTGAAAATGAAGCGCCCCGTTCGAGCGAGTGGGGTGGGGTCCTGTGGTCGCCAATCCACATCCCATTAATTGTGAGCCCCTGGGTGAAGACAACTCGAAAAGTTACACGTCGTATTCTAACAATAATTATCAGTCCATGAACTGTTGCGGAAATGAATCATTTGGCAGTCCAATGCCTCGAACAAAGATAAGCGATAAGGGAAACAATAGCGTGTGCAAACACTCCATGATGTAATTCACACCTTCCTCATTGTTCAGCACACGCGCTCTGTAAGAAGCAGGGTTACATCACCAGCCTGAGGTTTGTGAGAAATGTTTTTCCCTTCTCATCTATTGAGTTCTAATTTGTAAAACACTTTTTGTTGTGACAGTAAACAGTTGCTGTTATATTGCTTTAGGGACTCGCAGTATCCTAGTCAGCATTCCGTGTTCTTGGGTGTGTGCGGAATCTGTCAGGCAACCTGTATTGGGTACTGCATTACATGGATATGGGGTTGTAACTGTGGTCAAAATGAACAACAAGTAGGTCCATAAAGAACTAAATAGCCTATTTTGATATATCCTACTTATATTAATAATTGCCTCTAACAACATACAACATTTTAGTTTGATTGCTGTAATAGATTCGTAGATATTGAGAACCGTCTAAATATTTCGGATGGTCGCCATGTTAGATTTTACTATATGTAGGCCATACAGTTATGAGCTATTACATGAAGATTATTGCATAGGTGTATTATTCAAACTTCAATCGCATGATTCGGACACAAGAAATAAAAACAAGAATTGAAAATTTCGCACAGCCGCCACTTTGTGGTTATGAAAACAATTGAAATAAATTATATGACAGTGGATTAAAATTTGTATATACATTTACCGTACCAAGTTTGACTGGGCTCGTATGGTTATATCGCGAGAAACGTCTATTTAAATTTAAATGTTTCATTTTCGCTTTGCCGCCATGTTCGTTTTGTACTTAACAGGTTTCTGAAAGTAACATAGGTGAACTTGTAGTAGTGCCTTTTATGACCGTACAAAATTTTAGGGTGATATCAGTAGTAGTTTCGGCGATACAGAATGCCGGTGAAATATTTCGCACAGCCGCCATGTTGGATTGGTGATCGTATTTAAATTTGAAGGGCACGGTGGGGGTCGGACAAAATAGTACTACGACATTACCGAGTTTCATTAAAATCGCTAGAGCCGTTTAGATTTCATTTGGGACACACACACGAACAAAGGTGATCTCACAAGTTTTTTTTTTATATAAATGAAAATAGGCTAAAAATCCGACACCATGATTACCATGGCAACAAGTGTTCGTCAGCTAGGCCTAAGAATTCTGCACTAGTTCAGTAGAGACTTGGGGCCGTTTTCATCAACTCCTTAATAACGATTACTGTAGTAAATTAATTCCTATTTAACTTAAATACGTAAGTTAATGCACGGTTATCGTCGATGCATTTCACGGGGCCATTTTGATCCATAATTACTTAAATAAGCTTTACGGCTGTCACGCATGCGTGGACTCGGTTTTACCCTGGAGAAACATGGCGGACAGATAAAGAACCGTGTAGTTTTGACCGTTGTTTGCTTCCTTGACATTTTCTGGAACATAGATATAAAGAAAGGCAAATACAGAAGACCACATTCATGGCAAAAACTTAAAATGATAGGAACAAAGTATTTGGGAAAACTGGCAGTTGTATGTGTACATTTTTTACTTAGGACACGCTCTCACTGATGTGTTCGTAGTGTAAGTGGTCGCGTTGCAGACCTCGAGAATCTCACATGCATTGGCCGGGAATCAAACCCGGCCCACCATGGTGAAAGACAAGGAGCTTGACTACTGCACACCCCCCCCCCCCAGTTGACATTTAAGTGCGAGGGAGTCGTGTCAGTAAATTTACTGGGACGTTAAAAATCCCTCCGGGGAAAAATTCCAGCACCCCAAACGTAGTTAGAAGGAACGTAAAACGAATTTCATAATAATAATTATTATCCCCCCGAGGCCTCACGACTAATTGGACGTGAGTTGTCGACCTCGGGACTCCAACTGAGTTCGACATTGCTTCCACTTATTTATGCCGGCTCCTCTCTGTCTTCTTTCCTGTTGACCTCTCGTGGTCAGCTCTTGTTCTCTTCCGCCCCGATAGTATTAGGGTGCCTTTCACTTTCCCAGCTTAGTTAAAAATATTTTTGTTTCGTTTTTGAGTCTTCAGTCTTTTAACTGATTTGATGCAGCACTCCATGCCTACTGTCCTGAGCTAATCATGTCATCTCTACATCATTACCACGCCCTAGATAGGCCACGAGGTAATCTGTTTAACCTTGATTTAGCCCTACAGTTCTTCTCCTCGCCCCTTCCTTCCATAAATAACTTTGCGATTCCTGGGTATTTAAGTAAGTGTCCTACCAACCTATCTCTTCTCTTCGTTAGCAGTCCCCAGAAATATCTCCCCTCTCCCACTCGTCTTAATACCTCTTCATTTGTAACTCTCTCTACACATCTAATCTTCATCATTCTCCTGTAACACCACATTTCAAATGCTTCTATTTCCTGCTGCAGCAACAGTCACTTCCAGTTCAATTCAATAGAGCGCCATGCTCCAGACAATTGACGACTTCCTAATACCTAAATCTATAATGGGTGTCAACAGATTTCTTTTCTGTAGAAATATTCCTCTTGCCTTTGCCAACTTTTTATATTATTTGCTTCGCCCATCACTGCGTATTTTGCAGAAGTATCCAACTCCCTTCAGCTTCTTACCTGCCAATTTGATGGCATCAGAGGTTTCTGATTGATTTCAGCTATATTAAATTATTTGGGTTTTTGTTTCCTTACACAATCCAATATAATAAAGAACTACGGCAACTATCAGTAAACGATGAGAGAGAAGATAGCACCAAAGCTTCGAGTAATGATAGTTTGTAGAATAATTCTTCGGTCCCACCTTGTCATTTTCCAGATAATACCAAGTCTCATTTGACGGGCGGTTTTTTGATTCATCTATGTAAAAACTACTTCCACATGATAACAGTAGGCTACTCCTCGAGAAAAACGTGCAGGCTAAACATACACTCCACCTGTATATGCCATGTATTTCAACAGCGATCTGCACGCTCTCTGAATGGAAGACAACATCCGGAGACAATTCTAGGAACCACATTACAGGCCTCAGTATCCGCTATGACAATGTAATTTTCAGTTCGGTACTCAGCACGACTACTGGGCATAATACTCGCACAGTCCAAGCTGAGGAGAGGAAATAAAACATGTTTGCTGTTGCTTATTTTAAGGGCTGCGACATCGTGGTCATATAGCTCCGTGTATTTAGATATGTGCGGAATGTGTGTGATAGCCTATGTTATAGTGATGGCTGTACTAGTGTGTGCATTTCTAAATTGGGGATATGATTTGAAGGAGGCGGCCGTGGCAATAAGTTAGGAACCATCCCAGCATTTACCTGGAGAAGAAATGGGGGAAACCGAAACTTATAGGCTATGAGCACTTCCATTAGCGTAAACTAACATACGAAATCGCTATGCACTGAATTTACAAAAGTAGTAATATTAACTGGTTATTTTTGATTCTACATTGCTGAGTTACGAGCGTAATTGTACACAGTATTTTCATTCAGAACATGTGCACTTTAAAGCAAAATGAGTCATAACCAATAATCATATTTCACACATGATTGTCATAAACAATAATAATAATGATAGGGAGCCTGGTTCAGTGAGATACATAAGATCTGCAAGAGATTGGGATCTCACGTGAGGATATCCAGGAGAGTGACCATTTTAAGAAAAAACTTTTCGAACTTCGGAGTTTCCAACCTAAGCCGAAAACTGGAGAGGCGTGGCCAAACGAGAGAAAAGAACAACAAATCAAGGAATACTGGGATAATTTTAAGGCTAAAAGGAAACAGTTGAAATGACGTGGTCCTTAGTTGGCCAAAACAAGACGAATGACAGGACATACGCTTCTTACATGCCAAGTAAGGAACGTACGAGTGCAACATATTTGAGAAATGATTGCCACTGAACGAGATAGCACCGCTGTTTGTTTATCCCAATGCTTATAGATAGAGCCCTGCACGGATAAATAACACGTTATCCGCATCCGCCCTCATCCGCACGGCTTTTTCACGCATTCGCACGTTTGTTATCCGAATCTACTGGCATTACAATAATATTTTAATTAGATAAAGCATACATTACTAAAGCAACATATTTAGACATTTGAGGGGAAAGTCGTTCCCTTAGGCAATGCATGTCATGTGCTATGTTTTAAATGAATGCTATACGGTACAGCCAAAAATGCAACCCATTCCTGTTCGGAGTGTTAATTATGCTTAATAATAAGAATAATAATAATATCGTATGGCCTCGGGTGCCTGGTGCAAGCTTTGTTAATTGACACCCAGAGGGTAGCTTGCATGTCGAATTTCGTCGTTCCTTTGAACGCTATGAAAGTCAAGGGGGTTAGATATCTAAACTCCTTGACACTACAGCGCTTTCAAGTAGAGAATGGAGGAACTTTGTGTTAGCGGAAAATCCCGAGATTAATTTTGCCATTGAACACGGCCTACTGAATTCAAATGGGTTCTTTAACATGCCAACAACGTATGACATGAGTATCGTGATTTTTGTCGCCTTCAAAAATCACTTACCATGGCCAGGGGCGAACCTGCAATCTTGGGGTTGGTAGTCCGACACTATAACCACTCACCCACCGTGGCAAGCATTATGCTTAATGACATCATTTGAATGAGATTAGCTTAAATCATCATCTTACATTTGTCATGAAAAACAAACATAACGAAAAAATATGATATGTCATAAATACCCGGGTTGGTTTGTTCTTAAGTTTAGGGGCTGCGACAACGCGGTCATGTAGCCCCGTGTACTTTGGGTGTGTGTAGAATCTGTCTGATAACCGGTGTTAATAATGTTATTAAACAAGTTCCGATTGTAGTCTAAAAACTATCCGCAGCTTATCCGCTATCCGCACAGCCATATCCGCGCAGGGCTTTACTTATAGGCTAGCGGGGATATCAATGGACGCTTATGCAGTACCAGAAGAAAAAAAGCGCGTAATAACATACTACAGATATTTCAATTGGGTTATATACAACAGTAGGGATAACACAAATGACCGATGTTTGACAATCCTGTGGACGAATACCCACAACAGATATTCACGTCCACTGTTCATTATCTGATTCCCAGTCAATACATGTGAGATTTTCGAAGTGAAATGCCATGTCCTGTGGTTCGGATTCCCCGTAAAAAAAGGTCCCGTGGCTCATGATCGCATGATTAACGGTCACGTGAAACTACAATCTTCCTTCCTTCTTTTTGTACACTACCTGCCCCAACGCTGTACAAGATTCCCCATACCCTCCCTGTTTGCTGGTGAAACCATTCTCCCACCGCATCACGAACAGCTTGATCAATGGTGAAGTGCTTATTCTTCAAAAAAATACTTTAACGGATTCTTTAAGTTGTTGTTGCTTCATTTGAGGCACTTGGACACACGTGGTCATTTATCCCAGTGTAATTGGGTCTGTGTGGTATTTGTCTTGATAACCTGTGTTATTGTGATGACTGTATTAGTATATGTATTTGTGATTCAGGTGAGGATTAGAAAGGCGGCAACCATGACCCTAAATTAAAATCTGTCCCAGAATTTGGCTGGATTAGAAGTGGGGGAAACCACGGAAAACCACTTCCAAGATGGCTATCTGGGAATCGAACCCACCTCTTCTCAGTTTTGGTTCACGAGGCTGAGTGTACCACGTTCCAGCCTTCAGACCAGAATTAAATTTCTTGGCAGAGCCGGGAATCGAACCTGGATCTCTAGGGGTGGCAGTCAATAATGCTAGTCACTGCACCAGGAGGTGGACCAACCACATCAAAGAAAGAAAATGAAATATTTAAAGGAAGGGAGGAAGATGGATACGTACCTTGGGGGGTAGACACGCGATAGTGAACAACTGTACAACCAACAGCTCCTCTCAGACAGTAACCATAATAGAATTCAAGTGCATGCTCTAATTGTATTTTATTTTATTTATTATATTGTGTTGTCCTAACTGTAAACACGTGTTTAATACGCATGCGTAATTCACAAACCCTTATAAAATCAAACTAAAATTATGTAAAGAGATTCAAACTGTGAATCGCAATATAAACAACTAAACGCACTACACTTATTTGTAGTTAGATAATACTTGTATATACATTTAGAGGGGGCTGCGTGGCGCAGTCGGTAGAGGCACTGAGCTTCTAATTGGAGGAGAGTGGGTTTGATCCCCACCCAGATAGTGGATTTTAGAAACATAACTACCACTTTCGTAAAAGCAAGTAGCCGTGGGGTTTACTCAGCCTACACCAGGGAAATTCCTGGGAGCAAAGACGGCCGGGCAAGGAGATGTCAACTCTATCCCATCTAGTGCCGATGTCAGAAAGAGTGGAAGCCTCTACCTTCCACTACTCCCAGGGCCTCCATGGCCTGTACGGAGTTGGCTTTGCTTTATAAATTTAAACCTCAACTCAGTGATCAGGATCTGATGATGGCCGCTTGAAGATCAAAACGCGAAATCCTAAAATAGTCCCCTTATAATAGTGATCATATTTTTATATTATATACATTGGACCCCGCTTAGTCATTGGGCAAATTCGCGTTGACCGACTGAAGAGTTACAACCAACAGTACTTCACGTATAATGAATAAATAAACCATCCATAGCGAAACGCAAACCGGAACAATAGTAAAGAATACTCTGAGCTGAGATAGAGGAAAAAATATGGTAGCTTAACGCTGACTACATTGCTATCATTTATCGTACCGGAAGTATCTCTCTCTCTCTCTCTCTCTCTACCCAGCAGAAAGATGAGGAAGAGAAATTCTGCGAGGATAAAAAAAAACAACGAGATTTAGCTATAGCTGTTGCACGGTGTAGATCTGGAAACATATTCCTTCGAGTAGAGTAGTATAAATTATCCATTACTAACGCAGTCGAATTGCTTCTGAGCTCAAGATGTTAGTTCCATACTGCTTCAAATAAAAGCATTTAAAGTAACAACAATCTTGCTTTCACATCAGAGAAAGTGACAATATTGGTTTTGAGGATGCAAAGCAAATGTTAGCTTTGGCAGTTGTGTTTATGCATATGGAAAACACATTGCATCCGGTGGAGGTCAAGAGAGCTTTCAATCAAAAGGCCACTGTGAGGTTATCGTCGCGCAGTGACGTTCGTTGCTTATCGCAGGAGCAAGGGACATTGCCAGCTGCATCGCATATTTCTCAACACAGTCCTTGTTTATATCTACCGCTATGAGAGTCTTTGTGGTTTTGGTAGAGTTTGTGGGTTTTAGCCATTAAAAATCCAGAATTTAACATTTAGAATGTTAAAATTAGCGTTTGGTAGCATATAAGCTTTTTATATGGATCATTTTGCTGCAAATGGGTAAACATAAGAATTGTGTGCAATTTATATATTATTGTTTGAAAATAATACAGCTATTAGAGATTTGCGTATTAACTAGTCCTCACTCTCAAAGGATAAATGTCGTGTATCAATGGCGAATCCTGATCTTCGAAGTCAGGTACGACAAACTTACTTGAGAGGACGATGGTGATTTTGTCTGGACTAAAGATAACAAACATTAAGGTATAGCTGCAGTGGACTACTTATCTCATTAAATACTTGACTTACAAGAGATATAATCAACAAATATCGGTGTGAGAGCAGTTAAGTCTGTTAAAAAATTATATTCAGCGATTATATTTCAGAAACTTTCCAATTACAAGATCATAGAAAGCTCGTAATATAACTTTTTCAGAGTAACTTATATGATCCCGTTAGCCAATACGTGTTTTTGTGCCGAAATCCTTTAAATGAGGGAATACATTTTCTCCTAGTGCTTTAATTTCACTATACGCCTATATTTAAAACGAAAAGCGTAAAGTGTTGGAAACTCAAGTCTGTTTGCTAATATTCGAGGGCCATTTCAATTATTTTATATACGGTATACGGGTGAAATATGCCACCTATCATTAAATACAGCTGCGAATCAGGGTCTGAAATTCACCAAACAAATTCAGAGCTCTACTATCAAGTACAATATGCAAGTAAAGAGTTCAGCTCATACGAGTATGAAATTCTACATGGTTAACCTCGATAGTATTCAACAAGTAAAGGGGATACGTGTGAATAAGTTAGCTACAGTGACAGTAATTAGGATTGATTCTATGGGAATGCCCCAGAATTCTTCAAGCCAGCCAGCCATCATCGGTGAGTAACAAGCTGCAACATCCAGAGTCCTTGTGTGTATGTCATATAGAGTATGCCAATGTATATATGATAGGGAAATTATTCGTCCAGTCTGTATTCGGCGAGGGTTCTGCCAAGTGTTATTTATGTCAGGTATCAAAATATATATTAATTTTTACCAGATATTCAGTGTTTTTATATTGTGCGGTCACCGGTGTAGTTAGGTGTGAATGTTTATTGCTGCTGTTTATATCGCACAGGTGTTTAACCCCCACGCACCCCGTACCTATATAAGTATTGAGAGGCGGAAAAGTTACAGCACGGAAAACCACTTACAGGATGGCAGAGGTAGGAATCGAACCTTATTTTTCTCAGTTTCGCCTCACGAGTCCGAGTATACTCCTTTCTAGTCCTCACACCAGAATTAAAATTTCTCGGCAGAGTCAGGAATCGAAACCGGACCTACGAGGCGATAGCCAAGAACGCTAGCCACGAGGTGGTCAAAACTTGTAATTTATTACAGAATATAGTGTTTTGGTCGTTGACCGTGAAAAAGAATCCTTCCTATTGAGAAATTCAAAATACAAATGACCCAAAAGAAAGCTGTATCTTTAAAGGAAAAACGTGTCCTTAGGTTAACAGCCTTCGGGTTTGTGCTTGTAATTTTCCACCAGGAAGACTTAAGATATGGCCTCAAGCTACCAGCAACTGCAGTATCAGATTGAAAGATACAAACCAGGAGAGATGAAACGTCATTCATCTCAATGGATTTTTACGCTTCTGAAGCCATCTTGTACCGAGATTGGACCGACGAGAAATTATGAACTTCACCATGTATTAACTATGCTTAGCTTCCACGAATTCCACCAAAAGCTGTGTACCAACCCTCCAAAGAATGTTCTCAAAAGTGTAGTAAATATTACATCCAGTGGCGTAACTATGGAGGGTGGTCAGGGGGCAATCCCGCCCCAGAACGAAATATAAAACTTGTTGAACATTTCAATTTTGAATGAAACCAATCTTCGGACTGACAACAAATTATTGTATTATCGAAGTTTACACTGTATTCACTAATTTGAAAGCATTTCTATTTGCTCGTGTAAAAGTTTTAGTGTTACCCTAAAAGTTAGGGTCTAACTTAACACATCGAATGAGTAAAATGGTCAGCTGTTCGTTAGCCAGAGGGGTCGCAGTGAGATTGGTGTGGCACTTTCTTTCCTCATCCCTTCCCAAAAATACACCATTTGTCAGTTGGCATTCTGTTAGTATCTGAGTGTGATTGTCATTGTGTTAAGTTGTATTTATGTTTTAAGTTAAACTGTAGTTTATACAATGTCCGAATAGAAAGGGCCAGATGAATTCGCGAAGACACCTGGACTTTATCGTTCAATATCGATAAAATTGTTTATATTCGAGCATTTGAACATTGATAAGTGAAAATATAACATATCACATGCTGACGAAATCAAACATGAAAAAAAAAATAGATAGGAGGTTTTGAAATTTTGAGACCATATATTTGCTTTCATTTACAAGGCCTCATTATGTCCGAGTGATACCCCTCTAATTTAATTTTGACTCAGCTCATCCTCCTCCAGAGGCAAACCCTAGTTACGCCACTGATCACATCGAGGAGTGTACATGAAGAACTATAGCAAAGTGTGCTTATTATTAAGAGGACGAAATATTTTACAGAATGTCACGGATCTCACTTTTACCCAGCAGGGAAAAAAACGCATTTTATGACTGACATAATCCACAAACAGAGGTCATAAAATATGACGATTCATATTCGCGAGATTTAGACTGATCCACAAGCATTACCCGTTGGTAATGAAAACATGCCCTAGAACATGTATTGGAAACATGACTTTTAAAGGCAAGACTTGAACAGTGGCGTACCAACAGGTGGGGATTTACCCCCCACCCCGCAACACATTTGTTCACCTAAATCCTCGTATTGTCCCATCTATCACTTGCTACATATTTTACACTACCGCCAGTGAGGTTTCTTTACTCAGAAGGAGCCCTTCGTTTGGCGTGTGCATTTCTTTAGTTAATTGTAAGGATTGTATGCAGATAAATACATCATCAATATATGTAGATAGTGAGAGCCAACAGCAATGGTAGTAAGAACATGGAGAGCAAACCTTTATTTTTCTCACACATAATATTAATATTATAAGCAGTCACGTTGTAACCAATGCATTTTCAGTTGATTTAATTACTGTTTTTTAAAGTAATTTTGCATATTTTCAATAGTAACTTATTTGCAATAAAGTTCATTGTGCTGGAAGATATAAAAAATAATTTAAATGCAAAGAAAAAGTTTATTTAATTCTTGCTCTTTATTAATAATAATACACAACTATTACTGATGAACCACCCAGAAATAAATCCTACGTACACCACCGGACTTGAGGCACCTTCACAAAGACTTCTCCAAAATCGTTCGATGAACATCACAACAGTCTCGTGCACTTGTGTAACTTTTCTTCCCTAGGAACATGCTCAGTTAGTAGCTTCATTGAAGTTCAAAGCAATTTCCTCAAATCTAGTTCCATTAATAATATACGCCACAAACCACACGCAGTGAAGCAGTAAGTACAAGTGGCTGATAACCACAGTGAAGCAACAGACCAACAGAAAAACTGTAGCCTGGTGAACAAGGAACGCACTACATCTGGTCTGCCAGCTAATGTTTGTTTATTTTGATATTACTATAATTATACTCGTGGTCCACCAAGCGACACATTCAATTATACTGCATCAGATATGGCACCAGAGTACACAGTTAGCAGTAACCTGGAATCTAGTTTTGTTCACAAACAAGCACAAAGTGCAATGCAAGTCATCACTGAGAAAATACACACGCACACACAGCAGGATGTACAGGATTAGAACTCGGCTTTTGCGCGGTGATGCATTCGCAAGCACAATCCCGGATGTTCATAATGCTCCCGTGAGGGGGTAGGTGCTGGGCAACATAACAATTCAACCGAGATTACCACGGAATAAGCCAAATGCTTGTACATTTTACACCTATCTGATCAATTGTCGAGCTGGGTGCAATTATGGTACAACCAACAATTCGACTAACAATAAGCTATTTCTCCAGCGATTCAGACTCGTAGAACTGTATAACTGGTCATTATTATTATTATTATTATTTACGTTACAACGTTTAGGTAGATGTCGAATTTAATTCATTTAAGGACTTGGAAATCGTGTAACAAACAAACATGTAAATAAACAAATAAATGAATAAATGAATGAATGAATGAATAAATAAATAAACAAATAAATAAATGAATAAAAATGAATTAATTAATTAATGAATGAATGAATTAATGAATAAATGAATACACAAATTAATAAATGAATGAATAAATAAATAAGCAAACAAACAAATAAATAATAAATGAATAATAAACTCTGGGTTTTGTAATTTCTTTTTTTATTATTTATTTTTTATTTTGTAATGGACTTATAGGACAAAACTACGCAGTGCTTCAATTACGGAAATTGTCAAACCCGAGGATTATATCCCTCGAAGCCAGCTAGTCAAAAGAGAATGCAGGATATTGAGAAAAAAAAATAGGCAACAGATGGGTTGACGGTCACATACCGTTTGAAATCAAATGGAGATTTAGCTGAACAAAAATATAGAACTAGTCGCAACATCAATACTTATTAAAAGAAAAGGTTGTCAGTCTATGAGCACATCTTAAGAATATCTAGTATTTTATGAAAGCAAAGGGAAAAAATGGGATGGTTCCAAGAGTGTAAAAATCTTACAGAAATCGGTCTTCCGGAGGATAACATGATGTAATTTAGACAAATGTTCAAAAACTACTGGGGTTATATATTAAGAGCAGAACCCAAAGGATTGGAAGAAGGCACTGCTGAGTGATGGGCTCAAGAGATACTGGCAGGATATCAAAGCTGGCAGACGAACATGAGTTTAACACCAAATGCTCAATTCGAATGTAAATACAGTAATAATAATAAATATATAGGATTTGTGAAGTCACTAGTATGAGAATGTCTGCCGGAAATACCACTTAACGCAATACGATCTCTTCAACTGCAGTGACGGCTCTCTAATTGAAGCAGTGAGTAGTATTGCCGTACAAGTCCATTACAACACAGAGAGATACCAAACTAGAATCACGATCTAGCCGACATGTGGGAAAGGACGGTGAGAAGGGAACTTGTCATGAATAATACACGACCATATTGTTTGGGGGGTGAGTGATTTCCACTTTCACTCGTTCGAACCCGTCAAGGGATAGCTCCGAGCTGTCAACACTGCAAGCGCTGTTGTCCTACAGTCTGCGGTTCAACGGTCATTATGGACCTCTTCTTTCAAAAATACATTTCAGCATGCGATTCATGATATGAAATCGATTCGTTCAATTACAAAGTCCAAGCTCCTCTTCGATTATGTTTTCTACCACACTGTATCGATATGTGGTGTTGATTTCCTTATGTAGCAAACCGATCAGACTGATAAGATTCAGCTTAAAGTAATTGTGCAAATACAAATAGCAGTAAACCCACATGAACTTAGAGAGCTGTTGTAGAATAGTAAGACTCAATTTTACTTTCTGATTGATAAATTTTGTTCGGGGGTCATGCTGTAAGACCCACACATTCTTTACACGCACTAACAATTATTGTTTCAGTTGTAGACATGGAGTCTCTAAGCCTGGGGTTTCAAGTTTGCCGTATTCTGTATTTGTATATGCTTCCTCGACTTGCAAGGCAAACCTTAATAACTATCATGACAAATTTCTTCTTCTGATAAGAACGCCGTCTCCCCCTGAAGGTTGGCAAAACAATCGATTATGCTTATGCGCGAGGCGCACGGCTCGAAATATTTCTATTGGGTCACGAGATACACGGGAAGAATATGCTTCGACTAGGTTTACATATCTTTAACTGTACCAAAAGGGGCTGATTATTTTCTCCAGCGGATGAGAATTCTCCATCTCAGCATATCGCAATCTGTGGTAATTACTGTCTAAAAGAAAGAGCTCATGTAAGAGAGACTAGTATCCGGTCTGCTCGACATCTTTACATGACAAACACTTAATTAAGGGTAGATAAGGAACATGCACGCTCTGATTGAGAGTAGTATTTGTGTCAGAAGAACATCTTGAGCATCGCTACCACACTACCACATCTATTGCTCACTGAAACTCGACATTCCTGTCGGTCAGACGCAAGGAAAACATCAATCCATTTGGGCTATCCCTATTATAGGCACACGAGACTTGGGGCATCACATTTCTTGGTGCGCACTGAGTTCTCATCCTTTTTTACCAATCGCACAGCTACAACCAAAAGGACTTCCTTTGACCACCTCGTGGTGTAGTGGCTAGCATTCTAGGCTGATTCCCCGGATGTCCGGATTCGATTACCACCTCTGCCAAGAAGTTTAATTCTGGTATGAGGGCTGGAACGGGTTACGCTCAGCCTTGTGATTAATAACTGAGAAGAGGTGGGTTCGATTCCCACCTCAGCCATCCTAGAAGTGTTTTTCCGTAGTTTACCACTTCTACTCCCTGCCTCCTTTAGGGACTCATGTAGAGCAGGAGATACCAGGACAATCAAGAGTCGAAAAGTAAGTGTACCGGTACCAGGAAAGAATAACAAGGGTCATTTATTCATTTGTTTACTCATCTATTCATTCATTTACCAGGTATTTATTGATGTGTAACATCTTTCCTCTCGGTTGTTGGATATTTATTGTGGTAGTGATTTTGGAAAAGGGACGGAAGTGTGTTACAGGAAACAATGCGCGCGGGCGGTGGCGGAGATTGGTACCAAGACGTACTGTCAGCCAACATACAGGAAACAATGAGCGCGCGCGGTGGCAGAGATTCGTACCACGACGTACTGTCGGCCAACATAGTGTTGGCTCTCGGTTGCTGGATATTTTTTGTGGGAGTGATTTTGGTAAAGGGACGGAAATGTATAACAGGAAACCAGGGAAGCGCGCGCGGTGGCGGAGAGATGCCTGTGAGATGGTGCCAACCCATTTTGCGTGAGGTGACTCCCCCTCTTTTCCTATAGCCACCTTAATTTAACCAAAGGACCCAAAACTAATAGGTCATCGGCTTTTTTAATATCTCGCGAACCAATAATGCTAGGGACTTGTATGAGGTGTCCTAGGACTCGGGGTGACACCCCCAGTTTTTCTATAGCCCCCTTAATTTAACCAAAAGGACCCAAAACTAATAGGTCATCGGCTTTTTAATATCTCGCGAACCATTAATGATAGGGACTTGTATGATGTGTCCTAGGAGTCGGGGTGACACCCCCATTTTCCTATAGCCCCCTTAATTTAACCAAAGGACCCAAAACTAATAGGTTATCGGCTTTTTAATATCTCGCGAACCAATAATGATAGGGACTTGTATGATGTGTCCTAGGAGTCGGGGTGACGCCCCCCCCCCCGTTTTCCTATAGCCCCCTTAATTTAACCAAAGGACCCAAAACTAATTGGTCATCGCCTTTTTAATATCTCGCGAACCATTAATGTTAGGGACTTTCATGACGTGTCCTAGGAGTCGGGGTGACGCCCCCGTATTTCTATGCCCCTCTTAATCTAACCAAAGGACCCAAAACTAAAGGGTCATCGGCTTTTTAATATTTCGCGAACAAATAATGCTAGGGACATGAATGAGGTGTTGTAGGACTCGGGGTGACGCCCCTTTTTTCATGATTTTGTGATTTGCAGAGATGGATAAATCCAGAGCAGAATATATGCGGAATTATGGACAAAAGAAACGTGAGATAAAAATAAAAACTGGAGGAGTACAGCCGAAAAAATTCACTTCACATATATTTGATCTCTATTCATAGTTAGATAACATGTCAGATGTTACACATCACATGCGACTACTGTAAGGCTCGTTTTATATTTATTTGTGTATTTACTTGTTTATAGGTTACACGATTTCCAAGTCCTTAAATGAATTAATGAAGGACTCCCTCGGCGTCAGATACCATAATACCGTCCGTGTCAAAAGAGAAGAAGAGTTGACAAAGGAAAGATGAAAGAGAGGAGCGCTTCAGTGCCGCACTCAGCGAGGGTCCCGTGGTCACCAATCCACATCCCACTATTTGCGGGCCCGTAGGGAATGCTCGACTGTAATTATAACGTTCTAGGATTGGGGTAGTTGTCCATCCTGGCAGGGTCGTGTTAAAACTACATTCAGGATGGCCTTCCAGCTCCCAACTGAGGAGTGTGTACTGGGTTGGGGCCGGCAGTGGTTCAGGAAGTCATAACGCCCGTTGGCACAAGGCACAATGTGTTCATCGAGCCGAACGTTATAAAACACTCAACCTTGATAGCGATGGCCAGTGACGTGCTAGTCATGAAATTACACACAAAAAGTATGGCTTTCAGGGTCATCATATGGCTCATAGTTCAGTAATAACAGTTGTTGTTTCATTTACGATCTTGAACATCAGCTTCGTGTACAATTTGTCAGATAACCTATGTTGCTGAGGTGTAACGCCGTTTCCTACAGCAGAATTGGGAAACAATACTTCTAGGAAAATTGAGGTGTGGAATAGAATCCAGATCCTCTCAACTTTGCCTCACGAGGATGAGTGTATCCCGCTCCAACCCTCTGGTCAGAAATTAATTTATTGGCAATGCCGGAATCGAAACCGGACCTTCGGGGCGACAGCCAAGAATTCTAGCCGCTACGCTACGAGTGCAGGCGGACTCTACTACTAACTAACTTACTGACTTGTATCTAACTTACTGAAAGGACACAATAGAAATAAGGGAAATCAAAGAGAGAGAAGAAAACGCCTCGAAGAATGAGGATTGAGGGTCTTGGAAGGAAGCAGAACTATGAAAGGCGGATAGGTATGCGGAAAGTGGCGTAACTATATTTGCTTCTGGAGGGGAATGAGCGGAATCAAATCTGAACTGATTGCGTTTTTGTTTTGTGTTTGTGGTTTTCTACAATTTTATTTTGCTTTGTGTTTGCTTTCTGCTTTTGATTTTGTTTTTGAATTTTGCTTTGAGTTTATTTTTTGAGATTTGTTTGTTTTCAGCCTTTTTAAATTTTGCTTTTTGATTTGTATTTTTTGTTTTTGTGTTTCTCTACTTTTGATTTTTGATTTGTGATTTTTGTATTTGATTTTGTGTTATTCTGCTTTAGCTTTTGAATTCTGATTTTTGCTTTGTGTTTTTAGTTTTTGGTTTTGCTTTTGTTTTTGAATTTTGTTTTATGTTTTTGTTTACTGCTTATGCTTTAGCTTTCTGTTTTGGTCATGTGTTTGTTTTTGCTTTTTGCTTTGTACGGGGGGAAAAATAAGACAATCAATGAAAGCAGACCTACAAGTTTTCATGTTTGATCTCGATAGCATTTGATACGTTTCATTTGCACCTCTCAATGTTCAAAAGCTTGGAAAAGAACAGTTTTGGTAGTTACGCCACTGGATCCATCCCAATGTGGGCGTGGTGGCTCAGCGGCCAAGCTGTTGGCCTCTCACCAAGGTGGACTGGGTTCGATTCCCGGTCAATGCATGTGCGATTTTCGAAGTGAAATGCCATGTCCTGTGGTTCGGATTCCACGTAAAAAGGAGGTCCCGTGGCTCATAATCACACGATTCACGGTCACGTTAAACTACAATCTTCCTTTTTCCATCCCAATGTCACTGGAAAAAGAGATCCAGCTCAGGATTCCCACGGGGTCCACCAACTCCCAAACTCACCAGCCGTGAGCCCTTGAGTGTGGAGCCCTAACCAGCTACACACTCCCTGCCCCCCAGAAGGGCCTCTTAGCAGGGGCGTATATACATTTTTTTTCGGGGAGGGGGCTGACTATCCTGGAAAATTGTGAGTATCCTCAGGGGCTTGTCACCGCAAAATACCCAGAAATATCAACCAATATCTTAGAGCTTATAACTTTGTGTAATTAGTTTAGATAAGATTCAAAGTTTCTATAGCCTACAATTATTACTGGCTATATAAAAAGGTGCAAAATACAACACAACACACAAATAACATTTTATACTTAATGAATTTTCTATTATGATCTATGGAGTATGAATGGCAAATAGCGAAATATTTGTCAATTTACTAAGCAGAAAGGTAAACAGTTTTTTTTTCCCACAGTTTTGCCTCACAAGGCTGAGTGTACCCCGTTCCAGCCCTCAGACTAGAATTAAAATTTCTTGGAAGAGCCGGGAATCGAATTCAGACCTCCGGGGCGGCAGCCAAGAATGCCAGCCACTACACCACGAGGTAGTCTAATTTTAATCTTAATATTGTTTATAACTGAACCGTTTTTCTTTTCCACCTGTAGTCTTCCCTTTTTTCTCTTTTCTTCGGCGTGTCAATTATCGAAATTGTTCTCTTTTCTTCTTGGTTATTACTGGCCAGAATAGCCGAGCAGATCAGTGGACATTTCTATAATTGCTGATCAAGGTTCGTTATAGTGATTTCTTGCTATGCCGAATCGTGATTAGTGACACCTCTTACCTTTTTATCTTCTTTTTCCGTCTCCTGTGACAACCCTTTGTTACTCTCTAGGAGTGTTCTGTTTTTTTTTTAATCCTGGTAGGACCTTTTGGTTTGTGCACCCGCTCTCATTTTCGAGATGCCTTGATTTTCTATTCTGTTTTTACCGTTCGTTTGTGTTTTTTTTTATAAAGGTGCGCGTAGAGGTGCGAATTTAGTTTTTTTAATGTAATTCCGTGATGCCGGATTAATGCTAATACCATCAAGGTATGTTACTTATTTTTGTCTTTGCTCATCGTATGGAATACTAGGGCATATCGCCTATTCTAGTATGTCCATGGAGTATCTGCTTCGTTCCCGTCCCCATTTCGTCGTATCTTTTGTGTAGGTATTTGGTCCGGTTTACTGAGTAGCGTGTGTTCTACAGTAAGACCTATGCCATACCTCTTATCTTTTGCTTGCCTCTTATATTAGGATTGCGTTTTCATATGCAAGTCCTTGAGTATGGCTTAATCCCTTTCTGACGTAACTTATTTTGATGGATATCTTTTATTTTGTGTTGCGATACCTTTCTCGTAATTATTTTTAATATCGGTTACTTGCCCCTTTTTGTGTTTATTCTTTTACGTCATATCTACGCGCGCTTTTATTAATACTCCGTCCCCCTAGCACTCCCTCATCTCCTTCAGGGCTATTTGAGCTACCGTTCGCTTCTTTGGCGGTAGACTCATTTTTCCTGACTCTCTTTGTCTAGCCCTTTTAATCTTTATTTTTCACAATGTACATTTTACTCTTTACGAGTATACTTTCCCAAATGTGTTCCCCCCTTTACCGTTATCTCCTATCGATCATAACATTTACGTTTCGATCCTTTCGTCCGTTATTTTACCTAATATGACATGTTTGTCGTCCACTTAACCTCATTCCTCGTCATTCCTTGATGTTATCTCTCTTATCCTTTGCCTATGTGTTGAGTATGTGTACCTTATTTAGTCTTTATTTCTTTAGGCTTGCTTGCATTCACATGGCAGTGAATGTACGTTCAATCCATCGCCTCTGACACCTTCATAACCTTAGTCCGGTTTAATGGGCCCAGCGCCAGGCTAATTGGTACACACTTCCACTGCGAACTAAATCTTGCGAAAGGCCAGACGGCACATAACTTAGCCAATAAGTTAAGATTAGGGTACAACCAAATTTACAATTATTTTATGCTCTTACCAAAGCAACACTTTCTTCATTTTTATTGGCTTTGGGGGGGGGGGGCTGGAGCCCCCTCAGCACCCCCCCCCCCCCCTTATATACGCCCCTATCTCTTAGAAGGCATGAGATACTGTAAAAAAAGGCTAACCTCTCGAAAAATGAGGGCAAAATAAAAGAAAAAACAAGGGTCAATCATGGTGGGAAATTAAATATACCCTATAGCGCATCCAACGTTTAGAATGAAGCATTTGTCTTAAGGCGAGTTACGACAGGGTTGCCACCCCATGAGAGGAGGCAGTACAAAGCGCTTCGCGTACACTTTCCGCATATTCAGCAATTGTGCAGTGACGAAGACTTGAATTAAGTACTGTATAATAATACTAATAGTAGGCTAACATAACACATACAACATACAACGAAATTAAATTAAATTAACTATAACGTATGCTCAATGTGACATAAAGAAAACAATCAAAATAAAATAAATAAAGTACAAACACAAGGAAATGTGTGAAGTTTCGACTGCAGTTAAAGTTGAAGAACGTTATTAAAGAAAATACTCCTCATTGGCTTACCTTTCATGATTTATACTTTCTTTGGGTTTAAGATTCTTAAAATAACTGAACACATTAATTACGACCTGTTTTTCCCTCCTTCTGAGCACTTGACCACGCTTTCTTTTCACAAAACTATCCATTGTTGTATGTGAAATACGTAAAACACAACACGTTCAATCTAACAGAACTGCTGCACACACACTCAAGATAGAGACAGCCGAACTACTGAAATACAAGCTCGAAGGCCACAGTAATAAAGCTCTGAGTAGCATGCTGCACCCCGCTGTCCTTTGAAACCTCATTTTTATAATCCGCGGTCAATGAACAGGCCGGCCTGTGTAAACAATTAAACCTACACTCTGGGTAAGCAGGTAGAAAACTTCTTCCAACATTCTTCTACAACTCTCAAACTGACATGACATGGTTATCTTATAAATAGAAAAGTTGGCAGCATACGAACTTTTTCAATGCTGCTATGCGGTTATGAGAGTATATTCAGAAGTTTTACCTACATGAAAATTGTAATATTGCCAGTATAAAATATTTCAATAATCCATCATCAAGACGGCACATTTAGCTACATGTGTGTGAAAAATAGGCATCACAAAGTCAATGCAAAATGATATAAGATCGATTTTACTAAAAAGGGGACTGAGTTTATAGTTTTAAAAAAATATGGATATCTAATTTTTCTAGCATCTCTATCAAGTTTACGTAGTTCTAATATAGGACAAAAAAGATCAGCAAAACATAGTTTTATCCGAATATGCTGTTTTTTCGACAAAGAAAATTTTTTGAATGATATGGCAACAGTGGAGTGCTAGAAAATGACAGCGTTATACATGTCTCGCGTGCAACAGAAAGAGAGTGCTTCATTCTAAACGTTGGATGCCTTATAGGTCTCTGAAACCTTAATATCGTTAGGCTGGCAGTCATTAGCCAATGCACATGGTAGCATGCTCGGCGAACAACGAGCCAACTCTCAGGCGTACGTAAACTATAAAAACGCTTTGAACTATTCAAATGACAGTCAAACTCTAAAAACAAATCAAAACCCGCCCAAAGAAAAAATAATTATATTCATTATTCATCATTATTATTAGTAGTAGTAGTAGTAGTAGTAGTAGTAGTTAAACCTATAAGCAATACATATTTTAAAATGTACATAAAATCCCCGAATCTGCAAACTAGGGAGAGTAGGGCAAAACGCAATGAAACCTGGCCCTAAACTGCGCCAAAAGAGAGAATATAGCGGAGGAAAACAAGAGCTGATCAAGGAAAGACGATAGGAAAGATGAAGGAGAAGAGTCCATCACAAGTTAATGGAAGTAATGCGGAACTCAGTTGGGGTTCATTGGTCGCCAATGCACGTCTCTATATTATGAGCCCCTAGGGAGAACACTCGCTCTACTGTAAAGTTGTTGTTGATTCTTTAGGGGCTTTATGACATGATTTTGTATCCCCGTGAACTCAGGAGTGTGTAGAATTTGTCTAATAACCTGTATCACTGTGATGTCTGTACTGGTGCGTGTATTTTGTAATTAAGATAGGATTAGGGTGGGATGCGGCCGTGACCTTAAGTTAGGTACCATCCAGGCATTTTCCTGGAGTAGAAGTGGGGAAACCACGGAAAATCACTTCCAGGATGGCTGAGGTAAGAATCAAATCCGCCTATTCTCAGTTTTGCCCCACGAGGCTGAGTGTACCCCGTTCCAGCCCTCAAGCCAGAATAAAATTTGTTAGCAGAAGCGAGAATCGAACCCGTACCGCCTTCTTCTTCTTCGAAAGTAAAAGCTAACGACTGACTAAGTACAAAGAAATCGAGCAAGTCTCCAGTGTGCTTATGAAAGTTGCTACCTGCTCCTTATCACAGTACATATCTTGGTCCCGGAGATATTTCTGTTACAGCCCAAGTACAGTACAGTAGTTACTCAACTATCACTAAGCAAGCACATCAAGTCCCTTCTAGATAAGAGGAGAAAATATTCTGTTCTGTTGCGACAGCGTAGTCCTGACATCTTCCAACAGAATGTTATTGTGTGTGATGTAGAAAGCTTTTCAGTCGGACAACACAAATTGTGCCCAATTATATTCGTCGTGAAAAGAAGAATTTAAGCACCTTAACCTGAAAAAAAATACTACATGAGATATTTATCACAAAATAGCACGATATTATGTACCAAAAAGAAGGGGGAGGGGGCTCTTTATTGGACGACATATTTTGCTAAGTGAGCAGATTATGATGATGATCGCGTGACGATCGAAACGTCTAATCCAATTAAGTAGTCCCGCCCCACTCTTTTCTACATAAAAGCGTGTTATTTTGTGATTAATATTTTATGTAGTATATCTTTCAGGTTAAGGCATATAAATATTTGTTAGCTTGCCACGGTGGGTGAGTGGTTATCGTGTCGGTCTACCAACCCCAAGTTTGCAGATTCACTCCTGGTGATTTTTGTAAGGCGACAAAAATCACGGCACGCATGTTAACCGTTGTTGATATGTTAAAGAACCCATTTGAATTCAGTAGGCCGTGTTCATAATGGCAAAATTAATCTCGGGATTTTCCGCCAACACATAAAATCCTCCTTTCTCTACAAGAAAGCGCTATTATGCAAAGGAGCTTAGATATCTACCTTGACTTTCATAGCGCTCCTAGGAACAACAAAATTCGACATACAAGCTGCCCTCTGGGCGACAAATAAGAAAGCTTGCACCCAGCACCCGAGGCCATACGATATTATTATTATTATTACGGTATTATATAACATTTGTTTTTCAACCAGCGTTCGTCGCCGGGAGCTGACTGCAGTGGCGTCTGGTAGCCAAGTTCAGAACTAGTTGGTCGTTGACGGTGGCGTTTGGTAGCAAAGGTTGGAACTACTTGAAAGTTGAATGATTGAAGTCCTTACTTGAAATTTAAAAAATCATCTCGGCACGCCGGAAGGCGGAGGTAGATTTCACCGGGCAAACTAGGGGATAGGCTATAATAGGCAAAATATGCAGGTTTTCGTAGAAGGATCAGACCTCATTTATTGCGAGAAAGTATTTTACAATGTAATTGGAGCTCAATTAACTTTTCTTTCGTCATACTATGCATATTTTTAACATTTTATTGTGTTAGGGGGACGGTAACCTTCTTGTCATTTGGGGTCCATTTTTTTATACTTGTAGTCACACCGTCCTTATGCAAGGTTTGGAACTGATGTGTAACTATCTAACAGTCTGTTACTTTTTCACGTCAAATTTTATCTCCCGCAGAGATGTTGGTTGATTCCTCAGTTTAGGGCTGCGACAACGCGGTCATGTAACCCCGTGTACTTAGGGTGTGTGTAGAATCTGTCTGATAAACGGTATTAATTGTGATGGCTGTATTAGTCTGTAATTCAGGTAAGGACTGCAGACGGTCAATGTCAAGTAGTAGTTCCTAATGTTGGTACCAAATATACCGTCAACGACACCTAGCTGTGAACTTGGCTACTAGATGCCACCGCAACCAGTAACTTGCAACGAACGTTGGACTTCCCCTCTGAAGGAAAGCATACTGAGGGATTTTCAGCGCTCTTTGAAAATCCGACGACTTCGGCCGGCTTTGAACCCGCGACCTTGGGCATAGAAGTTCAGCATGCTACCAGGTAGGCTACGTCACCGAAGCCGCTTCCCACATTGTCAGATGGAAAACTGAATGTGATCTCGTTGTCATGGCAACCTCTGATAGCTCATCCTTCATCAATTTAAAAGCGTTGTCATGGTAACCTCTGATGACTCTTGGCATTTTCTTCTAATTCCGAAATCATTTTTCTTATCCCTTGGCGTAATGGTGGGTTGTATCAAAAATTCTTTCAGACAAATGTTTTAGGTAATTAATAGGGTAATATCGTCCATTTTGTACGGTTTTGATATTGTGCCTATTGACAGAGATATGATTGAATTTTCCCGAAAAACCCACTTTTTTCCACCCCATTGGCCAATGGTTGGTGCTGTCAAAAAACTTTTTAAACATAAATTTTTGGCAATTTTCCGACACATAATATGAACTTTGAAGGGATTCGATATTTCACATATTAAGAGAGTTATAGTGATATTTCACTTTTTCGAAAAAAAGCCCCCCCATTTTTACCCCCTTCGACCGATTTTGCCCATTAACGAACTCGACCGAGATTTTATAGGAATACATATTATGTAAAACATTCAAAGTGATTGGTGCAAAATTACGGCAGTTATCGTGTCCACAAGAAACTGATATATATATAGATACATATATACATAAATTATATATAAACTTTTGAACTGACGGTGGTTTTGGGATCTGGGGGATGTGACACGCGAAGATATGTCGAAATTTTCCGGAAGTCGAAACATGGTACCCTTTGCAATAGTTAGCTTTCTAATGAAATCTACCTAACAGATAACACACACTAGTACAGCCATCACAATTAACACCGGTTATCGGACGGATTCTACACGCACCCAGGGTGCACGGGGCTGCATGACCGCGTTGTCGCAGCCCCTAAACTGAGGAACCAACCAACCAAGATAGGAAAGGAGATGACAATGGCCTTAAATTAGGGAACCGCCTCGAGGTTTAGCGACTAACTTTCTTGGCTGTCACCCTGGAGGGCCGGGTTCGGTTCCCGGCTCTGCCAAGAAATTTAATTCTGGTGTGAGGGCTGAAACGGGGTACATTCAGCCTCGTAATGTAAAAACTTCTACTCCAGGCAAATGCCGGAGTGATTTCTAACTTACGAATGTGTAAATCTTGCTGATACACTGGTTGGTTCCTCAGTTTAGGGGCTACGACAACGCGGTCATGTAGCCCCGTGTACTTTGGGTGTGTGTACAATCTGAGATAGAACAGCCATTTAGACAGTTTTGACCCCTCAAAGCCACCCAGGTTTTAATTTTAACTTTTTTTTCCGCTCCCTAAAATAGAATGAATGAATGAATGAATGAATGAATGTAATGAATTTTTTTATTTATTTATTCGTATCAGAAGCATTAATAGGTACTATATTATACATTATTACGGTATCTATTATTATTATTATTATTATTATTACTATCTTACGTCGTTATTATTATTATCTCAATCTAAATTACATTGTGTAGGGTGGGTATTTTGTAAGTATTTTTATTCTCAATTGCATTTTGTGACTATTTTGAATCTAAATTACATTTTGTAAGTATTTTCTATCGAAATTGCATTTTTAAATATTGTCAATTCAAATTACAGTCCAGTAAGTATGTAGTTAGTTTTAGTTGTAAGAATGTAGTTAGTTTGTTTATTAGATATAGGTCATTGTTCTATTAGACTGCGGTGTGTGTGTGTGTGTGTGTGTCTGGTAGCAGTTGCATTGTTTATTAGTTATAGTTCATTGTTTCAGTAGACTGTGATGTGTGAGGGTGCATGTGAGTGTGCCTGGTGACAGACTGTTTTAGTGGTAGTATTTGTTGTTGGTGGAATTTAAGTTTTTTTTCTTCGTTAGTAGAATTTTGGTATTTAATTGTTAGTAGAAGGTTAGTATTTTTGTTAGTAGAATTGCTCTTTACTTATTCTGAAAGGGAGTAGCAGCCTTTCAGAATAAATCAATTCTTTACTAGTCTTATAGACGGTTAAGATATTGATAATATAAGCCAAATAATGGCTACACTGCGTCCTGCTGCACGGCTGAAAGCAACGGGAAACTACAGCCGTAATGCTATTTCCGAGGATATGCACCTCTCTATCCATAATTACATGTGATGATGGCCTCCTCCCTTGTAAAATTTCAAACGGAGGTAAACTAGGCCCCCGTTCGGATCTCCGAGTGGGGACTACTCGAGAGGGGTTAACATCACAGAAGTGACAAAGAGGAAATCTGACATTCTACGGATCGGAGCGTGGGATGTTAGAAGTCTGCTAGGAAGTGGAAGGTTAGAAAACTTAGAAAGGGAAATGGATAGGTTAAGGTTGGATTTGGTTGGGATTAGTGAAATGCGCTGGCAGGAAGAACAGGACTTTTGGTCAGGAGACTATAGGGTCATAAGCACTAAATCAAACAATGGCCAAGCAGGGGTTGGTCTCATATCGAGTAGGAAACTTGGACAGCGGGTGGAATATTATGAGCAATATAGTGAACGGATTATTGTAGCAAAATTCAATACTAAACCTACGTGCACCACAGTGGTACAAGTCTATATGCCTACCAGTCAAGCTGATGATGAGGATGTTGAAAAGGTCTTCGAAGAAATAGACGAAATTCTGAGGTATATCAAGGGTGATGAAAATGTTATAGTAATGGGAGATTGGAATGCTGTGGTAGGAAAAGGGAGAGAAGGGAAGATAGTAGGAGATTCCGGATTAGGTGAAAGGAATGATCGAGGAAGCAGGCTGATGGAATTCTGCACCGAGCATGAGTTGGTCATAGCTAACACCTTATTCAATAACCACAATAGAAGAATATACACTTGGATGAGACCAGGAGATACAGGGCGTTACCAAATCGACTTCATTATGGTCAAGCAGAGGTTTCGAAACCAGATTTTGGATTGTAAAACATATCCTGGTGCTGACATAAACTCTGACCACAATCTGGTTGTAATGAAATGCAGATTAAAGTTGAAGAAACTGAAGAAATGTCAACAGCCAAAAAGGTGGGCAATAGATGATGATGATGATAATTGTTGTTTTAAGGGGCCTAACATCTAGGTTATCGGCCCCATGTGGGCAATAGACAGACTGAATGTAAAGGATGTAAACGAAAGATTCGAGAAGAGTATAAAGGAAGGACTAATGAAAATCCCTAAACAAACTTCAATTGCAGACGAATGGGCACTTTTGAAGAATGAAATAACATAATCCGCAGAAGAAAACATTGGTAGGAAAGAAAGAATAGGTAGAAAACCGTGGATCACTCAGGATATACTAGAATTGATGGATGAGGCGGAAACACAAGAATGTAAGAGATGAAAAGGGGAAAGCAGAATACAGACGTCTGAGAAATGAGGTCAACAAGAAGTGCAAGGAAGCGAAAGAAGAATGGTTGAAAGAGAAATGTGCAGGTATAGAAAATTGTCTGAAATTAGGAAAAGTAGACACAGCTTATCGAAGGATTAAGAATACATTTGGGGAAAAGAAGACTAAGTGCTGTATTATTAAGGACACAAATGGAAAGCCTCTAACAGATAGGGAAGAAAAGGTTGAGAGATGGAAAGCTTACATTGAGAGTTTGTATAAGGGAAAGGAGATTGAGAATCATGTAATGGAAAGGGAGGAGGAACTTGATGAGGATACGAAAGGAGATTTAATATTGAGATCAGAATTTGGCAGAGCATTGGAAGACTTAAGCTGGAACAAAGCACCAGGCATAGATGATATACCGATTGAGTTGCTACGCTGCATAGGAGATGAAGGTCTGATCAGGTTATTTCACTTGGTATGTAGGATTTATGAGACAGGTGAGGTACCCCCTGATTTCAAGAAGAATGTAATCATCCCTATACCAAAGAAAATGGGAGCTGACAGATGTGAAGATTACCGTACAATCAGCTTGATTACTCATTCTTCAAAGATCCTGCCTAGAATAATTTACAAGAGGATTGAAAGCCAGATAGAAACGGAGTTGGGTGAAGACCAGTTTGGTTTCAGGAGAAATGTAGGAACAAGGGAAGCTGTACTAAGTCACAGGCTGATTTTGGAAGGTAGAATAAGGAAAGATAAGAGAACGTTCATGGCATTTGTAGACTTAGAAAAGGCTTTTGATAACGTTGATTGGACTAAATTGTTTGACATTTTGAAATCTATTGGAATAAAGTACAGGGATAGGAGGGTGATCTACATTCTATACAGAAACCAGACAGCAGTAATTCGAGCTGAAGGACATGAGAGAGAAGCTGATATTCAGAAAGGTGTTAGGCAAGGCTGCAACTTATCACCCATACTTTTCAATCTTTACATTGAACAAGCAATGAAGGAAATTAGGGAAAAATTTAAAGTGGGAGTGAAGATTCAAGGAGAAATAATTTCAACTCTGAGATTTGCTGATGACATCATCTTGGTAGACAAGCCTGAGGATTTGAATGCGTTTTTAAATGGTATGGACTCCGTCTTACGGAAAGAATACATGATGAAAATTAATAATTGTAAAACAAAAATACTAGAATGCAGCCGAAATAAATCAGAAACCCCTATGGACATCAAATTGGCAGGTGAAAAGCTGAAGGAAGTAGGAGACGTCTGTTACTTAGGAAGCAAAATAACCAGTGATGGACGAAGCAAAGAGGATATAAAAAGTAGGTTGGCTCAGGCAAGGGAAGCATTTCTACAAAAAAGGAATCTGTTGACATCGAATATAGATTTAGGTACTAGGAAGTCATTTTTGAAAGCCTTTGTCTGGAGCGTGGCGCTCTATGGAAGTGAAACTTGGACTATTGGTGCAGCAGAAAAGAGGAGAATTGAAGCATTTGAAATGTGGTGTTACAGGAGAATGATGAGGATCAGATGGGTAGATAGGGTTACACACGAAGAGGTATTAAGACGAATGGGAGAGGAGAGATGTTTCTGGCGACTGCTAATGAAGAGAAGAGATAGGTTAGTAGGACACATACTAAGACACCCAGGAATAACAAGTTTAGTTATGGAAGGAAGGGTCGAGGACAAGAACTGTAGGGGTAGACCAAGATTAGAATATGTTAAACAGATTGCCTCGGATGTAGGGTGTGGTAGCTATGTAGAGATGAAACGATTAGCTCAGGACACGGATGCATGGAAAGCTGCATCAAACCAGTCAAAAGGCTGAAGACTCAAACAACAACCTAATGTAATTGGGCACAATATTTGTGTTGACCGACTGAAAAGCTTTCTATAATAGCCAATGCTGAATAAAATTCTTCTAATACTTCAATATGGCATTACGTGCCCACGTTCCGTCAAGTCTGCAAGTGTTAGCGAGTGAAAATGTATATTTGGAGTCCAATCGGCTTCTTTAATTGGATGGTTTCGATACCTTGTGACCTCATATTAACAGAAAAGTAATTCCAAATAATCAAGAAGGGCTCGACACATGTTGAGATGTTCCAAATTCAATGTGATTGTTCCTTCAAGTTATACTTTTACACAACTAGTAACGGTGAATCGCACATTAAACATTTGATCTAGAGGGAATTATATCACGGTCTATGAACGCTTTGGAACATGTTCTATGTAATGAAATTACCAATAGTTAAGTTACATGGTGTTCTTTCGACAGATAGGCAAATTGCTACTGCAGGATACCATTAAGTAGATGTAATTGCTTGTTCAGTGTGATATCTGTAATGCTTAGTGAATGGTCAGGTTGGTGTTTTGTTACTTGGAATGGATTAAATAACTTCGCTGGTAAATTGAGCGCTGTAGTATCCGTTCTGGTGCAGCTGCTATCACCAACACTGTCCACAGTGAATAGATTGACGATCGAAACTAGTCATCCAAGTGAATTTTTAATCTCATGAAATTCTTTTCAGGGCTAGAGCATAACACCCATTACAATCGTGTAAAATCGTGTGTATTTATATGTTGCTACTACTTGCCCCCCCCCCCCCCCCCTCGTTGAAGAATATTTTGGTGCTAACATATTTGTCTGTAGCATGGAACACCCTGTATATGACATCAAAGCTGCACCTGTAATCGCAGCTGGCGCAGGTGCATGGTGGGTCCTACTGGGTCACGGCTAACATGACCAACTGCAGGTTACAACACCTGAAGCACGTGCTAGCGTGCGGCCACTACAGCACATATATAGTAAAGCCATCATTACTTCCGACTTGACGTTTCAGTGTTATCCTAGAGTTATCTAGCGGTCACAAGGAAAATCACTTTAACTAGCCAATCACAGGTAGTCATTCAAATAGATGTATCACGACAAATCGAATTTTGTTCGCTATGTCGTGATTTAGCGAACGAAACTCTAGCCTAGCACTGAAACGTCAAGTCGGAAGTAATAATGGCTTTACTATAATCGTCCTCGTCAACTGTCTGACTACAATACTGTACATCAGGCGTTCTCAACCAGGAAATTTGGTGCTCTCCCATACGTGCCAAAAAGTGCTCGCGAGCACATGCTTCCCTGAGATCCATTCTTCAATACAAATTCCGTTACACGAACCGAAATAATAGTGTTTATGTATATCAGAAAACTGTACTACTTTTCATTATGATACAGTTTCTCCAACCAATCAGAGCTCAATATTTTCATTCATTGACCAATTAGGTAAGGATAGCTTCACACATGCGCTCAAAATGCAACATGTCGGACATGAATTACACGATTTGAAAGTTGACAATGTAGCCTATATTGGATCAACGATTGTAGTTACAATGCCAAACACAAAGACAAAATCAGCACGAACCTTTACGGTAACAAGAAAATTCTATGCAACATGGAAGAAATTTAGGAATCTACGCCCAGAAATTTGCAACACACAATAATTCTACCCTCGCCTATATAAATCACCCACATGGAATGTGTGCACCGTCCGTAATGTTTGCATAAACAAACTGCGGAATATTGCAAACTAAATAGCAATGTACCTTAATATCCGCAACTCCAATTTCTACACAGGGCATTGCATTCGTACGATTTCGTCGACAATTTTAGTAAATACTACAGTTGATATAAACACACTAGAACGTCATGGACGCAGCAAGCATCCGAAACGTTTAAGAAAGAGGCTGCGTTAGAAGCAAGGCAAAAGAGACATTGAACAACAACAGCAACAACAACAAAATGTATGCTAGTGCGTCAAAGGGAAGAAGAGGAATTCTATAGTAATGGCACGTTCTAAAACCTCAGAAAATTAGGAAATATATTCATGTATCGTACTCAAATCCAATAGGCAAAAATAGAAATATTGTTCAATATAAATTTCGTATCTTGATTTCCAAGTAATCAGAAATGAACTGTGTCGTGTCGTGGTCCTGTTAAAATCTGTTGGAATTGTTTATATCAAAGACTTATATTTGATTTGAAGTTGTTGATTGTTACTTAATTTATCCTTACAGTTCTTGATTCAAGAAGTTAAATTCAGTTGAGTCTTGTTGTGGAATCTGTAAGTATAGTTTGTCTATTGTCAATGTTTCTTTTATTAAATTAAATGGTGAAGTAATTTTAATTCGTCTTTCAGTTTTAAATTGATAGGTATAGTCGCTTGTTATAATGTAAATCTTGTTGCCTTCAAATTTAAATTGTAAGGACGTCCATTTCGAAAATGTATGTTAATTTATATTGTAATTCTGTTCACCTACACCTAATGTAGTGTTAAGCTAATTAAAAAGCTGAAGAAGGCCCCACTGAAAGGCTGAAAAAATGTTTCTATAAGTAAGTAAACATATTAAGTATTAAGAGAAGTTCAAGCGAATTGTATTAGTTATCGAAGTCAATACGTAGAAATAAGCAATTTCCAATATGGTTAATGTTTTTGCCTCATTTGAAAATGGAAACTACAGAACCGTCGGACAGTGGGGTTCGAACCCATTCGTCTTCTGAGTCCGGAGATAACCTGTCCTTATAGCCCTGGACCTAAACGCTATGAAATAAGCCAGTGCTGTGGAGATAACTCTCCATAACGATTCAAGAAATAACGATAAAACTGAACCCAGGAAATAATACTCGTCAATAACAATTATGGAGCAGAAATAACAGTGCTGTAAAGCTACCACAATTATACTACAGAAAGTCATCCTTCAACATTAATGAAATAAATGAAAAGAGAGAAAAAACGTGCACGAACCTTGATGGAGGGAAAGTGACGGAGAACAATCGAATGACTTCATCCTAACGTGTTAACCTTGGGTTAATTCTCCACGGCAGTCATAGCAGCGCTCGGGTTATGGCTACGTCACATAAATGTGAGATTACATGTACAGTTACCCCATGGCGGTATTACCAGCACGACCGAAACAAAACCGGAAAGGAGTTTTTAAATACAATTTATACGGTACTTAATAATTATGTTAAACTAAAAGGGACAGTCATTTAACAACAAAATTTATTAATCTACCTAGTCTCACCATCTTAGTGTTACAAATCACAAAATATAAATCATAAGACTGGTTCAAGTTTTATTAATATCCAATCGATATGCTTACAGTGACTACACTTCGCACCAATAATTTTCTCCACTCACACAAGCTACAAATCTATCTGGCCACTCGTATATACAGTACAAGCACGCATGATATCTACTGTAGCCTATAAACTGCCACTGCTCCGAACAAATAATGGTTCAAACTTGCAATTGAGTGGTGCCTCCTTTTGTGAACAATGCCTTCAAGCCCAATGGGTTGAGATCCAGGGTGGTAGTAGGCCAGTCAGCAGGCGAAATAACATCAGACACGTGGTGCTCGAACAAGCCTCACACTGTGGCCGGACCAAAGAACTCCAGTGCTATTTTTTGTTTAAAACTTTCGCAAACAATTTTGATACACATTCGTGCTAGTTTTATCCCCCCACCTTTTCTTTCCCATAAAAATACTACTGTACGGAATAACTTACCCCAAAAATCATAACTGAGGAGTAATGAACTTTCAGAGGATACTCTGGCTTCCCGTGAGCTAGAATAATTACACATTATTTAACGGTTGAATCTCATATAGGGGTAGACGACCTCGCTGTTCCGGCCCTGGAAACAACAATAACTAACTAACGATCAAACTGATCAAATATTTATTATTATTATTATTATTGATACGGCATTGAGTTAATATTAATGGGCCCTTGTCCTTGCAACTCCATGGCTGTTCAATGTCAAGTGCAGGCCTATATTTGGACTTCTGAAGTGGAAGAAGGAAAGGAGACGACGGAGATTGAACTTAGTCGAGGTCAGTCAGTTTCAAATCGCACATTCTTACCTCCAACGTCAAATTATTTTCATATAGAAGGGATGTAAAGTAGAATGCAGTTAAGATATTTTGTAAGCGTCTACCTAGGTATATAATTAAACATAAATCTTTAAAATAAGAGTATAAGCTCAATAATTTCAATTCGTGCTATTGAACATAGTTCCAAGTGTCATGCTTGATACGTCAGGCACAGAGTTGCCGACGCCTGTCCCACGATAGGCGAGATCGGAAGTGATCAACAATCAACTGTCGGACAGTAAGTTATTGTTTAGTGAGAAGATTCCCACACTAAATCGTGTGTTTAATCCAATCTATAGAATACTGTTCCTTTCTTTTCGGAAGAGTTGATGAGCGCCCGCTAGAGGTAAGACGTCTTCAGCCTCCGGCAAGGAAGTGTCGGCGAGCGTGAAAGCTCCTTTATTGCTATGTCAAGGAGTTCTCACGAAAGGGCAGGGCACTGATTGTGAACAGCTTTCTCCTGAGAGGCTGCAACTGTGATATGGCTAGACGCAAGTATGCGTCGTAAGACTGTACAAGCCCTCTCATTTACTTTGAGAATAACAGAGAAGATGTGGGTTCGATTCCTACCCAAGCCATCCTACAGGTGGTTTACCACTTCTACTTCAAGTGAATGCTGGGATGTTATCTACATCTAGGCCACGGCAACCTCCCACCACCCAAATCTAAGTCCAAGTACGAATACACACACTGGTAGAAACATCGCAATTACACGGGGCTACATGACCATGATGTTGCAAACCCCCTAAATGAATCAACAACAACTGTAGCAGGAATAGGCAAATATTGCAAGAAATGGTACGCTAAATAAGGAAACTTCCAGAAAGAATGAAATGTATAACTGCGGAGAAGAACGAAGAACAGTTTTTCCATGAAGATGAGGGTATACTGGAAATCTAGGAAGACTGGTGTATAAACCATAGTCCCGAGTGTTCGAAATAAAAATAAATAAAAAAAATAAAACGATTATTAGAGACAATGAGTAGCCTCCGTGGCTTAGGCGGCAGCACGCCGGCCTCTCACCGCTGGGTCCGTGGTTCAAATCCCGGTCACTCCATGTGAGATCTGTGCTGGACAAAACGGAGGCAGACAGGTTTTTCTCCGGGTACTCCGGTTTTCCCTGTCACAATTTCATTCCAGCAACACTCTCCACTATCATTTCATTTCATCTGTCATTCATTTAATCATTGCCCCAGAGGAGTGCGTCAGGCCTCGGCAGCCGGCACAGTTCATATCCTCGCTGCTAGATGGGGGCTTCATTCATTCCATTCCTGACCCGGTCGGAGACTGGAAGCAGGCTGTGGATTTTCATTTTCATTAGAGACAATGATTTGGGACTTGAAGTGGGTTACCAGACCACTGTGGCCGACGCCTAAATGAACTGAGAAGTATGGATGTTCCCAGAACAGTGACACAACTGAATGGACTGTCACATTCACGACCCCTCTAGAAGGATCTTAAAATTCTCGGCACACAAACGCGTCTGTTGCGGGATATTTACATGAATTAACACGTCACACGTTCTATTCCGATACTTGAACATTCTCGTTGTCCGAAGAATAGCGAGTGCCTTCACGCTGTTACAGCTCAAGACGCGTCAGTATTACTAATGAGTGACTAAAGGCCCAATGGGCGCTAAAACAAGTTTAAATAAGTAGTTCCGTGAATAACTAAATAGCCTATTTTCATATATTCGACTGGACGTTTCCATTAAAAACTATTAAAAGCATTTTTCAAGTGAAGTACTAAATAGCTTTTAGTACACGACCTATGAAGTATACAGCAAGAAAATCAAAATCAAAACTCAATATTCATAAGTTGCATATTCAAACAGAATACCTAAACAATTTCAATATTCATCACTTACAATAGTTAAGCAGGAGCACATCTATTACATTTTTTAAAATGAGAATACAACCACATTAACAAATTAATGCATTTGAAAACTACAGCTTACATGATATCTATTGACAAGCTAGGAAAAGGCACACGCCATTAAAATAGGCAATTACAAGCACTATGAAACTACAATACTTGACTCCAGTAAGCATAGAAAGCTTTGAATCCAGTGTTGCCTTATTAATAAGTATTGTAACTGAAAAGTTACCATCCAGTAAACATGAAACATAGTAAACACACGAGGCAATATTTCAGGCATAGAATGAGCACCTGAAAAGGGACAACATGTTATATAAACTTGGTTTATTGATATACAGTAATAGACGTGAAAGTAGATGGTGTCCCTGTCCATTTTAGTGGCATTGTCCGCACATACCTCAATGAGCGATATCCTAATCATCCAGCAGACAGAGATGGACCAATTCCTTGACCGCCACACTCACCGGACCTAAACCCGTTGAACATTTTTCTGTGGAAGTCGATGATAAACTCAACTGCTGTGAAGGATGTAGAAACACTTAATGCACGAACTGTACAGTGTTGTCAAAGGTCACGTACACCCCTAGGCACTTTTAAACTTGTTCATACCTCAATCTACGAGGAGTAAAAATCCGTATTATGGCAGAGGGTGGGCATTTCAAACACCTCGTGTAATATATTGTACATGGTGCATCATTGTAAAAGTAAACTGGAGCTAGTAATGCATCAAGTAAACTACTTTCATGTCTGATAGCTAAAGGTTTATAAAACATTTTCGATCCATTACAGGTGTGTATTCTTATTCTGAAATATTGCTGTGTATTGCCGAAACACCCTGTATACAGCCTACAATTCTACAAAGGTGGTTGTTGCTTGATTTCAAGGGCTGGGACATCGTGGTCATTTAGCCCAAAGTACTTGGGTGAGTGCAGAATGTGTATGATAACCTGTATTATTGTGGTGTTTATAGTAGTGTGTGTATTTTTAATTCAGGTGAGGATTGGGAAGGAGGCGGCCGTGTCCTTAAGCTAAGAATCATCCCGGCAATTGCCTGCAGTAGAAGTGGGAAATTACGGAAAACCACTTCCAAGAAGGCTGAGGTTGGAGCCGAACCCACCTCTTTTCAGTATTGTGGCTATTGCCTCACAAGGCCAGAATTAAATTTCTCGGCAGAGTTGGGAATCGAACCCAGACCTCCGGAGCGAGAGCCAAGAATGCTAGCTGCTACATCACTAGCTGACTTCTAAACAAAGCAAAAGCGAAGTAAATGCCCAACTCCACTAATGGCTAGTGCAGTGGAGAATATGACTCAAATGGCCCTGAATTTGTCGTCAAAAGAGGTTTCGCCAGCCTACATTGAGATCATTGTGACAGCTATATTTTTGAGGGTGGGGTGCCAATTAATTAAAGACATTTTCATTTAAAGCACCCCTCTAAAGACTGCAACCAGAAAATACTTCGAACGTGTCAATATTGTTGCTTCAATGACAGACTAGGAACATTATGTTCTTCAACACTATGCACTTGTCTGGTGACCTGTATTACAGTATCGTGGTGACTTAGGTAATGCCAATGTTAGGGTATATTATTATTACCTATATACGAATTGCAGCCAAAGACATCGCAGGGTATTTTTAATTGAACGCCCGAGGGCTCCCAACAAGTTCAATTTCAAGTAGTTCCAACTTTGGCTACCAGATGCCACTGTCACTAACACTAACTGCGAACGTTGGAACTTGATCGAGTGTTCCTAACTAGCCAAATATAACCTACACATTTTGGTACACACTACCAATTGTAGTGGTAGATCTTTTACATGCCACACATCTATGACATGGGCCCACCGGCTTTACTTCCCCTCCGAAGGAAGGCATACAGAAGGGTTTTAAAATGTTAGGTTATAGGACTAGGGTACATGCACGGGACTTAATGTAAGGTTAAATCCCAGAATTTGCCTGTAGTTTGTTAAAAAAAATCGTGTGGTACCGCTATGATATCTGAACGTGCAGCAACTCAGTTCAGTAGAGGACTGCTCGGATAAACACACGCCATCTTCCCCGAGATTGACCTCATAAACCTACTTATTCTATTTTTTTCAAATGAGAAAAGTAGCGTAATAGGGCAATAAACCACATATATACACAATAAAATCACAAGAGATAAGCATTAGTGCCACTAACTTTGTATACAAGAACAATGGCAGCAGTGAGATGAGTCACCATTTCTAGAGAGAACAGTAATAGCCGACTTTATTAACTATTCATACAGAATCTGCTTTGTAGAACAACCACTGCCGTAATTGAATACACCGGCATAATGAGACATACTGATATGAGCTCACTTGAATGCTACGCAGAAGTATTTATCTGCCGAGAACGTGACGCCTTTCTGTCTGGCTGAGAGCCAGCACTATGCCTTCCCAAAACATTGCGCCGTAACTTTCTACTCGTCCTACTGAGTGCACAACGGGCCGATATATTCTGCCGAGTAGCAAGCAGGTTACAAGGCAACGAATGGCGTATGTGTAGGGAAACCCCTTCCACTCGTTCTCCGCCAAACCCTGCGCACGGTAACAAGTGAGCTCCCATCAGAACAAACTAATTTCATCAACAGTATCAAACCATAATCCCCTTTGAAATATGCACTCAAGTGTCAGAAGTGAAGTACTTCACTCCCATTCCCTTCAAATTTAGAAGGTGGTTAGATGAGATAGAACACACTCCAAAAGTGAAAACCACTTAGGCCCATTTTAATAATTAAATAATTAACTAGCGGGGCCATACGAGAACTCTCGCATGTGTATAAACCATCGAGTTTCATTGCTATGCTGGCTCAACGCGACAGCCGCCTTCGATGAAACTTGGATGAGTTGTTGTGTACATTGCCGTAAAGACTTCTGAATTATTAAATCCATTTTACAATAGGTGCCGCACGGGTAGTTTCAACAAATGACTGTTGGTGCGCGATTCGTTTCAACAAAGTCCCGTATGCGTTCAGATACCATTCATTCAATTGTGAAGAAACTTTGGTAAGTGGTTGTGCACACTCCCGTGACGATTTCTGAATTAGTAAATCCAAATTTACAACAGGTGACACGTGATTTGTTCCAACAAACGTGGTCTGATCACGCGTCGGAAAGCCTTCTGATTTATTCATGTACCCACCAGACAAAAAAAAAAAGTCTCTCCGAAAGCACTTTAATAAACAAAAATACAACACAAACCCTTTCTGTCTTTCTTTCTTTCATTGGCATGGCAACGCATACCGGGTACTATTAATAACTCATAAAACAATGGGGAAGCAGAAGTTTGTACACATAAAGCTGATTTTTAGCCTACTTTTCACATTTTGCAAAAATGAGGAAAAAGTAGACTTATGAGATCGATCCGGGAAAATGTCTGTCTGTCTGTCTGTCTGTCTGTCCTTCTGTCTGTCGGTCTGGCTGTGTGTATGCGCCCCCCCCCCCCCTATCAACTCCTAAACGGCTGCAGAAATCGAAGCCAAATTTAGTATGAGTAAAGATATATACCGGAATATCTCAAGCCCTTATTTGAAAATGATGTCAGTGCTACTAACTGCATAAAAAACGCACTAGAAATTTGAGCTCCATGTTGGATATCTTGGAAGGTATGCATGGGAGCTATTCCAAAATTGGCACACATGTAGATAATACTATTTCAGTTTAATTTCCAGGAGGCCTTACATGACAGTGTTGCCAAAATAATTTTAAGCCTTCTGATAAGTCCAATTTTTAAATGTATATAACTTCTACACTATCAATTGGATTTCAACTAAATTTTGTATGTAATATGTGTACATAAACTGATATGACTGAGTGTATTCTTAAGAGCCACCAGGGCTGCCAACTGTTAATAATTGCTCTCTCTATTCTCTTTATCCAAATACCAATATATATGAAAGTATGCAAGCCGACAGCTTTAAACTATGCACACGTATAGTACCTGACATTTGAGATTAATTTGGAGTAACTTATATACTTCAGTTCTACCAACATGATTCTAAGCCTGCTGATAGGACCAATTTTTAAATACATGTAACTTCTCTACACTCAGTTGGATTTCATCCAAATTTCGTATGTGTTATGTGTAACATAACATATATGACTATAAGTATTCTTAAGAGCAATCAGGGCTGCCAACTGTTAATAAATGCTGTCTATTATTTTATACCCTAATATCAATATATCAGAAAGTATGCAAGCCAACAGCTCTATACTTTGCACACGTATAGCACCTGACATTCTAGATTTATTTGGAGCAATTAATATAAGTCAGTGCTGCCAACATGATTCTACGCTTGCTGATAGGTCCAATTTTAAAATGCATTGAACTTGTATACTAACATATAGATTTCATCCAAAATTGGCACAACAAGATATCATAGTATTTCCGATTATTTCTAACCAGCACACGCATGACATTGTTGCCAACATGCTTTTACGCGGCTGATAGATCCAATGTCTAACTGCATGTAACGTCAATTGGACTTCAACCAAATTTTGTATTCGGTACCTTAAGAGATGGAACTAAGAATATTATCAGTCACCAGGGCTGCCAACTGTAGTGCTCTATTAGGCTACATTATACCAGGAATATTTCGGACTAATTAGACATTTCGATATTACCTACTTAATTTCGTCATTATTCTAGATAGGTTCATATACTGTAGATTAATCATTGGCATGAAAAGTAGGCTCTTTAGTTTGTCACGGAACTTCTTGTTTTAAAATAATAATTCCTCCTTACATGTTTTTCAAAATTTAGTTTAGATTAATTTAGTTTAAATTTCAATTTTGTGTTAATATTTTATACGGATATGAAATATGATGGAACAACAAGGCAGAAAATAAGACCATAAAAGTATAAGGTGCGTTCAAAAACTAACGAACCGGAGGCATAATTACAGAAACCAGTACTTGTATGTTAGAAGTATTGGCCCTGGCTGTTAAGGCACTTGTCCCACTGTGACACGAGGCGGTGAATGGCTGTCTCATAAAATTCCCTGGGCTGCGATGTGAACCAGTTCCGCACGTACAGCTGGACGTCGGCGTCCGAGGTGAATAGTTGACCCCGCAGAGCCCTTTTCAGGGGACCGAACATGGCGTAATCACAGGGAGAGAGGTCTGGACTGTATGGAGGGTGGCCGAGAACCTCCCATTTGAATTTCTGCAGGAGTGCCGCGACTGTGTTAGCCGTATGAGGTCGTGGAGCGACCACGGCGGCTATCGCGTTCACTGTCACTCGGCAGTCCTGGGTAATGAGTGCATCAACCAGCTGGACGCTGTCATCGGTACAATGTAATGCAAGGGGGTGCCCCAGACCAGGCATCATCGGCTGACGACACCCGTCCTTCCCTGAAGCGCTTGTGCAACGCCTTGACCCTTGCAAGGGGCATGCAGTGTTCGCCGTACACTTGTTACATTCGGCGATAAATGCCCGTTCCCCCTACTCCTTCCGCTGTCAGAAACCGAGCAACACCTCTTTGCTCTTCGGTTGACGCCACCATGTCACTGTTTGCAATGCGACTGGCAGCGTTGGACGATTGATGCATGCTGCTGCTCGCTTTGTATCGTCACGTGACGTGCACGCGTGCCCTCTAGCGACCTTCCACACCTCGTTACACACGCCACGATTAGCCGATGTCGTCACCGGTTTGCGCATTCCAGCCTCCGGCTCGTTACTTTTTGAACGCACCTTATATAATGCGCAAATGTATTGAGAAACTTTAGAAGCCACCTCCTATAAGTTAGAATTTTCAAGGAACATTTTCTCAAAATCCAGATGAAATTTTTATATAGAATTCTTTGTGTTCAAAATGACGTTTTACCGCTGCCATTTGGCAATACACTGTAGTGTTTAGTTTATATACAATTTAATTAAATAAATTGTTTATTTTATTTTGGTTTTTAACCAGAAAAAAATTCAAAGGAAACTAGAAAAGATACTTCAATATCTTTCCGTCCTAACTTCAATACTAAACCACTGTATACGTTAAAAAAAGTATATTTAATAATTTCTTCATAAAATTTCACCAAATGTTATCACTAAGGCCCGGAAGTTCATGCAAAATCATATTTTTTTGCATATTTTGGTTATTATGGCACAATATTTCATATTTTTCTCCTTTGTCTGTTGAAGTGTATATCTCTCTGCTTGAGAAGGGCGTACAGTATATTCTAATTTCCATTTCTTTGGAAATGTTTCTTGTAACTTCACGTTCATAACGTCGTATATTTCGATTCGGACTCCGGGAGTCTCGTGGCTGGTTAGTCAAAACCTGAAAACTTCCCTGTTATTGAGAAAGTTGCTTTCATCTCCCTTAAATCACCCAGAATATTTGTATCATCTGCTAATTAATACTGTAGTTTGCACTGTCTGTGAGGAAGAACCAGATTCTCCAACAGCAGTTCACAGTTGGGGTTCAGCCATGAATGACCAGGAATTTCCAGAAATATTACCCAGACCTATTATCTCAAATTCCTTAATTCCGACCTTCAGTTAACTGCCAAGCTGCTTACCGTCAACCACTGCAAACACGGAGTTATGGCTCTAATGAAAGCTAACGGCGGCTTTGTTAAGTTGAGGAATTTTGTGAAATCATTGGAAGTGATTATTTTCTACCGACGATAGTGTCCTTCATTGTGCAATTTGTGAACAAATGTAGGGAGTTCGAGAAAGATTTCAGTGACTCAACAGTTGGAAACCGCCAACCATAAGTGAAATGTCGTAAAAAAAAAGGGGGGGGGGGGGGAGGGGGAACCAATCAATTCAGCCCTTGTTAACAAGAATACATTTCAGGAGACTATCACAGAATAATACTGAAATTATTTTAATAACTGTTCAGTCCTTTTTGCAAGTTAATAACAATTATTTTTATTCAGAATTCACTATGTAAATATTGAAAAATTATTTACATTTAAAAAAATTCCATGGTTATTAAAATTGTACCGTATATGAGCTCTTTCTTCTTCTTCTTCTTCTTCTTCTTTCTCTATACATCATTCCCACTCCTATGTTTCTGACAGCTCTCCTCCATTTAACCCGGTCATGCACATCCACGTCTGACAACTGTTTTTCCCCGAGGTCCTCCTGTACACAATCCATCCATCTTCGTTTAGGTCTGCCACGCATTCTCATTCCCTGTATTTGAATGTCTAGCATATTCCTCCCCACGTAGGATTCCTCGCTTCTACTCACATGCCCGTACCATTGAAGTCGCTTTTCTTGTATCTTCTTAGATATTTCCACAGCCTTCAATGTTCCTCTTATTTTGGCATTTTCCACTCTATCACGCTTAGTCACTCCACGCATCCACCTGAGCATTTTCATTTCCGTGACGTCAAACCTGTTTGTGTGCGTTTTGCGTGCAGGCCATGTTTCAGAGCCATACAGCAATGCTGGTCTTACGACAGGTTTATATATTTCCCCTTGATCCTGTGGTCACACAGCACTCCTGACATTTTCCTCCAGTTCATCCATCCTACCTGAATCCTGTGTGACACTTCCACATCCAGATTTCCATCTCCAGTCACCACCGAACCCAGGTATTTGAACTCATCCACTCTATTTAACGTTTCCCCTTGCATTCTGATCTCACAGTCTTGATCTGTATTGAACCTCATATACTCCGTCTTTTTCCTGCTAATCCTGAGTCCTCTGTCTTCCAAGGCTGCCCTCCACTGTTCCAGTTTTTCCTCTATGAGATCTTTGGTGGTACTACACAACACAATGTCGTCCACAAGTATCATGCACCAGGAGGCTTGGTCTCTTAATTCACAAGACATTTCGTCCAGAATTAGGTCAAACAGATATGGACTTAAAGCTGAACCATGGTGTAAACCTACCCGAAGCGGAATCCTATCTGTAAGTCCAACGCTGCTTCTAACCTGTGTTCTTGATTCTTTGTACATTTCATGAACCTACTGCAGGTACTTCTCTGGGACTCCCCTTCTGTCGTAAACATCTCCAGACCGTATAGCAATTATACTTAAAAATTAACATAATGAAATAATTATTAATGGTCAACACCGCTTGAAGTTCCATAACATAACATTTCCTACTATTTAGAACTGTTTCTTAATTGAGATATTTGAAAATAAGTGTAGTTCATATTTTCTTTATATTCAAAATAGAAACGCTTAAGAATACGGAGTGATCGTAATTACCATAGTTATTTTATTGTGCACATTTTTTTGAAAGGTGATGCATATTTGACCAATGATTAGTGCATATTTGCATGCATATTTTTTATTCATATAATAGTGCATGAATTTCCGGGTCTGAGCACTTTCACAATGGCAGCATAGGCAACTCCAGCTCCCTTTAATACAGACTGCACATTCTATCTTCTCCGTAAGTACTTATTATTATGATTTGATTGACAAATGATTAATTGACCTACTGTTATTTTATCACAGCGTGAAATTACGACGGCCGTGAAAGAAAGATAACTAATTAGGCAGCGTTAACCCGACCGACAATTTATCTTCAAAGATTAAATAACTTACGTTTATTGTTTAAAGTAAAATGGTTCACCTCGTTGCGTAGTGGCTAGCATCCTTGGCTATCACCGCGGAGGCCCGGGTTTGATTCTTAGCTCTGCCAAGAAATTTAATTCTGGTCTGAGGGCTGGAACGGGGTACACCCAGCCTCGTGAGGCAAAACTGAGAGGAGGCGGATTCGAATCCTGCTTCAGCCATCCTGGAAGTGGTTTTCCCACTTCTACTTCAGGCAAAGATTAAATAACACAATCACATGGTACAGTGATGACTTGACCAGGAAGTCGGTGGTCGACTATATACTGTATGAGAAAGAACTAAATAAGAACATCACGGACATCAAGGTTATACCATCGGAGAACCTGGATAGCGACCATCGATTGCTGGTAATGAACCTGAGAGGGAGTAAGGAGAAGAAAGGGACTGAGAACCAGGAAAGACGTATAAGGATATGGAAACTGAAAGAAGGGGATAGAAGGGTCGAGTACCTCAAAATGGTAAAGGAAGGAATTCCAACACATGAAGAAAGAGGGGTGGAAGAGGAATGGGCTAGATTTAAGAAGACACTAGTAGGTGCAGCAGAAGCAGTATGTGGGAGGACAAGAAGAGGTGGAAGGAAACACCATGGTGGAATGAGAAGACAAAAGATATAGTAAGGGAAAAGAATAGAGCCTTTAGGAGGTGGTATCAAAATAGGACGGTAGAGACAAGGGAAGAGTACCAGGAAAGAAAGAAGGAGGCGAAGAGAGTAGTGGCTGAGGAGAGAAGAAAGTGGATGGAAGAGTGGACAAAGATGATGAAGGAGGATAGTGAAGGTACAAAAAAGGTCCTGTATGGGATGGTAAAAAATAAGAGGCGGAAGGATCCTACGGATTATGTTAGAATGGTGAACAAAAGGGGACAAGAAATAGAAAGTAGGGAAGAACTGAAGAAAATGTGGAAAGAATATTTTGAAGAACTTCTGAACCCAAATGGAAACCACGGCGAGGAGGAAGAAATCGGGGAAGAGGAAGATGAACTGCAAACAGAAAAGGACTTAACATGGAAAGAAGTGGAAGATGCAGTGAGGAAGATGAAAGGAGGGAAGGCACCGGGTGTGGATGAGTTGAGTGTGGAGATGGTGAGAGCAGCAGGAGAGGTGGGGATACAATGGTTGTACCGAGTGATGAGGACAGCATGGAAGAAAAGGAAGACCCCAGAGGACTGGAAAAAAGGAATAATTGTCCCCATCTTCAAGAAAGGTAGTAGAACAGAATGCAGAAACTACCAGGGAATAACACTGATGAGTCATTGTGCAAAGATCTTTGAGAGGATAGAAGGAGGGATGAGGGAAGAGCAACATGGCTTCAGAGCAGGAAGGTCCACAGTGGATTTGATTTTTGCAGTGAGGCAGTTACAAGAACAGCACTATGAGTATGGAACAGATCTACTGATGGCCTTCCTGGACATTGAGAAAGCATATGACAGTGTATGCAGAAACAAAGTATGGAAGTCCCTGGAGGATAGAGGAGTAGAGAAATTGACTATAAAGAGGATAAAGGAGATGTACAAGGGAAGCGTGAGCTGTGTGAAAGTGGGAGGAGAGAGATCGGACTGGGTGGAACAGAGAAACGGCCTGAAACAAAGAAGTGCACTGTCACCGTTACTTTTCATTGTGGTGATGGATGACATAATGTCCCGAATGGCACAATTAATTGGGGAAGGAAAGATGAAAGCAATGGTGTTTTCAGATGATTTGATGATTTGGGGAAACAAGGAGGAGGAGGTACAGGAACAGTTGGACGTGTGGGAAGGAATAATACAAGGATATGGGATGAAATTTAGCATAAATAAGAGTGAGATGGTGATCACAACAAGGAAGAAGGAAAGAACCACAAAGGGAATAACAATTGGTGGGGAACAGCTGAAGAAAGTGGAGAGTTTCAAGTATCTGGGAAGCCTGATACAAGATAATGGAAGAAACGATAGAGAAATAAATGAGCGGGGGAGACAGGCAGAAGCATTCCGGAGGAGTGTGAGAAGCATATGGAGCAAGGATGTCCCTCAGAACAGCAAAAAGATCATATATCGGACGTACTATGTCCCTATCCTGACGTATGCCTCGGAGACCTGGGTTATGAAAGGAAGGGAGAAGAGCAAAATACAGGCCAGTGAGATGAGGTTCTTGAGAAGCAGTATTGGAGCTACAAAGATGGACAGAATAAGAAATGAGAGGACCAGAGAATTAATGAAGGAGGAACCATTACAGGATGATATAGAGAAATCTAGACTTAGATGGTATGGACATGTAAAACGAATGGAGGAGAAGAGGATACCCAGGAGGGTACACGAGACGAAGTGGGAAGGAAAGAGACCGAGAGGAAGACCGAGAGACAGGTGGCTGAAGGGGGTGGAAGAAAGCGTGAAGAAGAGAGGAGAAGACTGGACAAGGGTGGAGGCTGAGAGATGGTGGGAAGACAGAAGACGTTGGAGAGGCTTGTGTTCCAAACAGACCCGGCCAGTGGCTGGAAACTGTGCAAGATGATGATGATGATGATGACTTCAGGCAAATGTCGGGATGGTACCAAACTTAATCCACGGCAGCTTCGTACCCAAATCCTACCTCGTTTACAAGTACACACACTAGTACAATCATCACAGTGAAACATGTTATCAGATAACTTCTATAGACACCCACGGCTACATGACCACGATGTCGCAAAGCCCCTAAAGAATCAACAACAACAATTAGAGTAAAATGACCGACTATAATGAATAGCAATTGCAATAAAGCGCAGGTGGAAGAGAATCCGGATACTGCATGGTCTGTGACTCATCTCCCCACATCGCATCGCTTCGGCTACTCGGTAGACAGGATTCACTCGTTAAAAAAAGAGGCCTATAGATTTGATTTAAACTGGGCCAATGCGGCTTTTCACTTTTTTTGGGATGTGTACAGTTACAGCGTTGAAATATTTAACGGAATTGCGGGATAACACTTCGAAGAAATTTCTTGTTCCCCTTTGGCACAACAAAGAGCAGCAAATCAACGTAGCATCATATCCACAAAGTCTCTGGGGAGAGGTAGAACCACGCCGTTCTGATAATGATCTACAGCTCCGGGTTTATTGGCTGAGAAATCGAAGTTTGTGTATCTCTACTACGCCACATGAATGTGCAGATGGATTCACGTTGGGTAAACGTGGCGGCCAGAACGCTTCTCAAACAACCTTCCATGTGGCCATGTTTACATCTGGTGTCCCTGGCTTTGTAAACTAATTAAATAACTTAAGTTCACGTTGGGCAAACATGGCGGCCACAACGCTTCTCAAATAACCTTCCATGTGGCCAATGATTACATCTGGTGTCCCTGGCCGTATGGGTTTGTAATAACCAACTGAATGAATGCAAGAATGAATAATATAGGATTAGTCTGTAACTTTCGTATTTCAACAGACCTCTGTAGAATTGGCGGAAGTGCCTCTGTTTTGAAGATTGGACAGAGAAACATCAAGTCTCAGCCTACGCGAGGGTAACATAAACTCACAGAGGCACGCTAGCGTCACACGAGGAAAGTGATACCGTAAGGATGAAACCTGTGGCTCTAAAGAAGATGACTCAGGGTTATTGTGTATGTAACCGAACACTGTCACAGCACTTTCAAACACGCGACGTAAGCTCACGGAAAAACAGAAATCTAATTCTCATTCATACGAAGCACAAGTCACGAACGCTCCCACACAAATGCTAGGATTGAGTTATCTAACGAGGAGATTATGTCACATTGAACAACCGTATGCTGAGGGAAGGTCGCTCAACAGCAGCCAGGGCCCCACCCTCCATTCTCTCCAAACTATTATAAGTCACAAGCTAACAACACCAGTCGTTGACGTGTTCATCGAGTTCATAGGCACTTTTTGACGACAACCTCTAGGTCAGTGGTTAACCCGTAGAAGTCTGCGGACCACTCAGCCTGAAATTGAATCATGCACGGAGCCCCCCTCCCCCCGCCCCACCCCGCTCGCTCCAATACACCTATTCAGTTGTAACCTTTCCTCAATAACACTTATTTTAAATATATTTCAATTCAAAACCTGATCATCATCACCGCGAATACATTCGGACGATTCTCGTTCAACGCACATTGTTTTCGAAATCCCCATGTATTGGCCACTTTTTTTTATACGTGCTGATGTACCCTTTTTTTTTCCGCGGACCACCGGTTAAGAACCACTGCTCTAGGTCATATTCCCGTCACTAAATAAAGGTCTTATGACAGAAAATAACGATGAAAGCCTTATGGAGGACAACCTTACACCGTGAACGATTACGTACTTATCATCCATCATATTTATTAAAAGTCTGTTATTTGAACATAAAAGCATGTTATTTTGTGATAAATATCTCATGTAATATTTCTCTCAGATGAGGGTGTTTAAATATTTGTTTACTCGCCTAATGTAATTGTGCACAATTTGTGTTGGCCGACTGAAAAAATTTCTATAATAGGCAACACTGAAAAATGGCTTCTATCACTTCAATATTCTAAGAGAATGTTAGAATCATTTCAGAGCCGTATTGACCAAATTACAATTTGGACTTGAGAAATGAAGATTTATACAATTTATTTAGATAATGATTCATTTTCATTTTCAAGTATTTTTTTAGACTTATGATTTTACGACGACGCATTATTAGCTTTATTTTCAGTTGTTATAATGTGATAACTCGAGGTTAAATTTGATTAAGTTACCTATTTATTATCATTTTACAAGTATATTAATTAGGTTAAATTTTTGTTCATATTATTATAGGAGAGTCAAAATGACTAGATATTTGTTGTGTAATGAATAATGATAATGTTATTGGTTTTTACGTCACAGGCCACGGTGGCCGAGAACGCTAACGCTCGGCAGAGCGTGGGTTCAAATCCCACCTCGGCCATCTTGAAAATGGGTTTCGTGTTTTCCCCTTTTCACCACCAGGCAAATGCCGGAACGGTTCCTTTCAATAGGTCCACGGCCGATTTCCTTTCAAATTCCCTTCCCTGACCTGTCCTGAAAAGAAAAGTAAAGAAAAGAAAAGGAAAGGAAAGGGGAAAGGAAAGGAAAGAAAAGGAAAGGAAAGGGGGGAGGAAAGGAAAGGAAAGAAAAGGAAAGGAAAGGGGAAAGGAAAGGAAAGAAAAGGAAAGGAAAGGGGAAAGGAAAGGAAAGGAAAGAAAAGGAAAGGAGAGGGAGGAGGAAAGGAAAGGAAAGAAAAGGAAAGGAAAGAAGAGGAAAGGAAAGGGGAAAGGAAAGGGGAAAGGAAAGAAAAGAAAAGGAAAGGGGAAAGGAAAGAAAAGAAAAGGAAAGGAAAGGGGAAAGGAAAGGAAAGGAAAGAAAAGGAAAGGAAAGGGGAAAGGAAAGGAAAGAAAAGGAAAGGAAAGGGGAAAGGAAAGGAAAGGAAAGAAAAGGAAAGGAGAGGGAGGAGGAAAGGAAAGGAAAGAAAAGGAAAGGAAAGAAGAGGAAAGGAAAGGGGAAAGGAAAGGAAAGAAAGGGAAAGGGGGGAGGAAAGGAAAGGAAAGAAAAGGAAAGGAAAGAAGAGGAAAGGAAAGGAAAGGGGAAAGGAAAGAAAAGGAAAGGGGAAAGGAAAGGAAAGGAAAGAAAAGGAAAGAAAAGGAAAGGAAAGGGGAAAAGAAAGGAAAGGAAAGGGGAAAGGAAAGAAAAGGAAAGGGGAAAGGAAATGAAAGGAAAGAAAAGGAAAGAAAAGGAAAGGAAAGGGGAAAAGAAAGGAAAGGAAAGGGGAAAGGAAAGGAAAGGGGAAAGGATAGGAAAGAAAAGGAAAGGGGAAAGAAAAGAAAAGGAAAGGGGAAAGGAAAGGAAAGGAAAGGGGAAAAGAAAGGAAAGGAAAGGGGAAAGGAAAGGAAAGAAAAGGAAAGGGGAAAGAAAAGGAAAGGAAAGGGGAAATGAAAGGAAAGAAAAGAAAATGGCTATTGGCTGCATGAATAAAATTAATTACTGCGGCTCTTAGAGACGCCGTGGTGACGGAATTTCACCACGAAGGGGATCTTTAACGTGCCAGTAAATCTACTGATACGGCTCCCTCACATTTGCGCACCATCAAACACCATCTGACGTCGCCAGGGTTCGATCCTGCAACCTTCGGTACAGCAGGCGTTTTGAGTAATGAAATGAGATAGATCCTTTATTTTAAGTCGTTGTTGTCTTATTTGTGCTCAAGAAGGGTAGGCTACACTATACCCGACACATGTTCACAATACATTATGAAGTTATTTCTTTTAAATGTATATAGTATTGACTGGTCGGTTTTAAAATAAACATTTTGTTTTATTATATTTGAATTGCAGTCAATGGCCATAGCTGGGTATTTTTGTTTGAACGCCCTTAGGCTCCCTATCGGGTTCAATTTCACGTAGTTCCAACTTTGGCTACGAAAGATGCCACTGTCACTGACACCAAGTGGAAAACGTTGGATCTTGATAGAGCGTTTCTACTAGCCAAATGTAACCTACAAATGTTGCTACACAGTACCAATTGCAGCGGTAGGTTCTTTTTTATACCATAAATCTATGACAAGTGCCCAACGGCTTTACTTCTCCTCCGAAGGAAGGCATACTGAAGGATTTTAACGCTCTTAAAATCCGACGACTTTGGACAGCTTTCAACCCACGATCTTGGGTATAGCAGTTTTACAAGACCAATTAATAATGGAACTTGCGACATCGTCATGTACTAGAGTGTGTGTTGAACCTGTCTGACAACCTGTTTATGTGGTAACTGTCCTAATGTATGCATTTAGGGACTAGAATTAGGAACGAGTCGGCCACGACCGTACTCTCGTTAACATCCAGGCATTTACCAGAAGTAGTGTACAAGAGGAAAGAGTTATTTGCGGACTCAGTAGACGTGGGTTCGAGCCCCTCCGATGGCCAACCTTGAAATTGTTTTACGTGATTTCTCATTTTCAACTCTAGACAAATGCTGGGACGGTACCCTCTGACAGGCCACGGTCGCTTCCTTCCACATCCTTGCCCAGTTTCGTTCTTATTCATTTATTTCATCCTCTCCTGAGGATAGCGTCCGGTCGTAAAACCCACCGTCACATAGACTTCATCGCAGATTATCCCCATCCTCGTTGAGAAAAGGGAATAATAAGGGGAAGACATACTGTACACTGTACAAGTGACAAGTCAAAGAAACCCACTTCCAAGGTGGCTGAGGTGGGAATCGAACCCACCTCTTCTCAGTTATCTTTTCGAGACAGAGTGAATTTCATTCCAGCCTTCAGACATGAATTACATTTCTTGGTAACGCCAGAATTCCAACGCGGGACCTCATGGCTTGCAGTTAATAACGGACAGCAGTGGCGTAATCAGGCAAGCAAATACTGGTTACTGAAGGCAAGACTCACGTAGGCAGGTCTCTTATCCGAGACAGTTCATCACATCGAGAGATATGTCACGTCACATATATCGCATCGAGAGATATGACGTCACATATATCGCATCGAGAGATATGTCACGTGATAGGTATGCAAAACCAGGAACTTTCATCAAAAATTATTTTGTATCAAAATATTTGAAATATCCGATCACCCCAGTGGGGTAGAATGTATCATCGGACTACCTCGTGCCGTAGTGTTTTACATTCGTGGCTGTCGCCCCAGTGGTCCGGTTTCGAATCCCGGCCCTGACAAGAAATCCTCGTGAGGCAAAACTGAGAAGAGGTGGGTTCGATTCCCATCTCAGCCATATTTGAAGTGGTTTTCCGTGGTTTCTCACTTCTACTCCAGGCGAATGCCGGGATGGTTCCTAACGTATGTCCACGGCCGCCCCCTTCCCAATCCTCGCACATGCATGCATACATACACACAAACACCCTAGTGCACAGGGCTACACGACCACGATGTCGCAAAGTCCCTGAATAAATCCAGATTAAGAATGTAACATCATTGAAATAATAATTTATGTGAAACGAGCCTTGGACAATCATTCGCCTGAAAGTTCGAGTCTTAATCTTTCTTCTGGGTGGATTTAGCATGCCGTCAGTCAAGTATCGGGGGATTTCTTCAAGTGTACGGGTGACGGCTGACCAAGGCTCTCCCTAATCGAAAGTATCATGGTGGATCTAACGAGACAATGAATGCTAAAACAGTAATGTATTATGACATTGAGACGTTAAAAGGTGACTAAGAATTGGCACGTGCCCAGCCAGTTGAGTTGGCTCGTACTGTGACCTCAAACTACGCATCTACAGAGTACTTAGAAATTTGGTGACTGAAACATCGAGAGTTTAGTAGTAAGCATAAAAAGAAACCAAAACAAGATTTACGAATGTACTGTATTACTTTGTTTTCCAACCAGTAACTACGGCTAGACTTCGAGACCCAGGAGGGATTGGAGACATTATTACCACAGTAGTAATAACAGGGCGTAAAACAAACCCTCTACTCTAAAATGTCCAATTTCACCAACTCAACTCTCCTCAGAAGCTCGCAACTAGTGGGACGCGACCTCAGCTGTTCGGCATTGCATCCACTTACACAAGGAGACCGCGCCTATTCATCACCGATTTGTATGGTTGTGTATTCCTTGGAATACACGTTTAGTTAGAGTTAGCAGTCACTGCTCTTTGCTTTTTCTCTTTTTCATTAATTCCTTTATTTCCCTTTTTGCAGACACCAACAGCGACCTTTCTGTATTCCTGTTTCTTTGAATATGTGTTGATATTTTTGTGTAAGTCTGTTTCAGTTGTGTATTCTCTGCAACCCAACCCCACGCGGTAACCTGTTGAAGCTTTTGAATTCAGCAATTTCAAGAATGGTTTCAACCCACTCAAGCAGATGTAGCCCTTGTCGTCATCTACCATCTCCATGAAAATTTTATTTGATGTATCAAATTCTCGCTGTGTCGAATTTTTATTTTTTCTATGTTCCCCACAGTGCATAGATTCTTATGTTTACCCCTCCCTTCTCCTCCTAACGCTGGCTATCAGAGTGTTTATATCCCTCTCACACTGCTCGTCTGGTCACCTTAGTGCAAAGTTCGGTCCTCTGCAGGAGGCAACTTCCTTTACCTATGAGGTAATTTAAATCGACGCCATGTTGTAAAGTTTGTCTAACGGCTGCAAGGAAACGTCAACCTTCAATCTACAATGAAAAGTTAAGTACACATCTTAAGTGATTTTAACCATCTTTTAAAAGGTTTTAAACGAATTCTGAACGCTTTAAATGAGCTTTATAGGCAGTATTTGAATTTCGCAATATTGTGCAACTTTATATAACTGCCCCCCGTGGGATCTTCTGTCATGCTTAGCCTCGCTACTAAAGTCATGAAATCTAGCATTTCATGTAAGGGGATACCTTCCCTTCAACGAGGGATTCATGCCAAATTCATAGCTTATCAATTAATATGATAAAATTGGTCCGGTCAAATCAAACATAAAATGCCTGCGTTTCGCCCCAGTGTGCCGTTGGGCTCGTCAGTTGGTACAGACACACCTCACCAAGACGCATGGCTAGGACCGATTTTATCATATTAATTGATAATGTATCCGATCAAACGGAAATAACATCATATTCCCATTCGGGAATATTCATAACCTATTTAAATTCATAGCTGTTTAAAAAATAACTTGTCTACCTTCGAGGGATCTCTACTTGCTCCCTTAAACTGTAACTACAGTTCTGGAATTTTCCATTCGCAATAGACTCTAAACTGTGAAGAACTATACTCAACACCGTCAAAAGTACTGCCAACTTTAAGTTGAATGGAACTAGGCTGGAATGCGCAAACCGGTGACGACATCGGCTAATCGTGTCATGTGTAACGAGGTGTGGTTCTGACTAGAGCGTGTAAGGTCACAGCCCGTCGCTAGAGGGCACGCGTGCACGTCACATGACGATACAAAGCGAGCAGCAGAATGCATCAATCGTCCAACGCTGCCAGTAATGCTGACGTTCTTCTTTGACCAAGATGGCCCCCTTCTGATACACTTCATGCCGCACGGGACAACAGTGAATGCCCAGCGTTACTCGCAAACCTTGATCACCCTTCGCCAAGCGATCGAAACAAAACGACCAGGCAATCTCACCCGTGGGGCCATTCTGCTCCATGACAATGCACGACCTCATACGGCCAACACAGTCGCGGCACACCTGCAGAAATTCAAATGGGAGGTTTTCGGCCACCCTCGATACAGTCCAGACCTCTCTCCCTGTGACTACGCCTTGTTTGGTCCCCTGAAAAGGGCTCTGCGGGGCCAACGATTCACCTCGGACGCCGACGTCCAGCTGTACGTGCGGAACTGGTTCACATCGCAGCCCAGAAAATTATATGAGACAGCCATTCACCGCCTCGTGCCACAGTGGGACAAGTGCCTCAACAGCCAGGGCCAATACTTATAACATACAGGTACTGGTTTCTGTAACTATGCCTCCGGCTCGTTACTTTTTGAACGCACCTTATATAACATTTATTCGCTCTGTTTAAATACTCAATGTGATTATAAACCCACATTTTAATACGCATTTTTTTCCTGCTGCGTCCAGGAAGGTTATAATTTCCCAATTGTTAAACATTTAGGCCTATATCTAATTTTGTATAACCCAGGCTTCGTTAATGCGACCTGTCCTATTTGAATTTAGCATCTCTTAATGTCTGTAAAAATATCCTAGTGGTTATAAATCCACTTCTTAATTCACTTTGTCTTCTCCTGCTGTGTCCAGGAATTAAGAATTTATTATTTATAGCATTTTTGCCCACTACAAAGGCATTCTTAAAGTATTGGTATTCTACTTAACCAATATGACGAAAAAATTAAACCAAATTGTAAGTCCTTTAGTATTGTTATTATAGGTCCTAGACCTTTTAATAGTATACATAGTTCGAAAACCCTTGTAAGTTTTTTTTATTGTTTGTCATAGGTCTGAGACCTCCAAATTGTTCAACATTGTTTCTAAATTGTAAACTATCACAAAACTTATTATTATCAAAGCAATTAAAATTACGATAGTCTCGTCTAGAGTTCCATTATCTTGCACAAAGAGCTGTTAGGTACGACCTTTCCTTTTCTACCCTTTCTTACGAATTATTTAATATTCAAAGAAATAAACAAAATCACCGAATGCTAAGATTGCTACAAACTCAATCATTTGTTGCGTTTAGAGCAAAACTTCTGCTAACACCACTCAAAAAGTTTATTTTAGCTATTCTAGCTAATTCTAGAAAATTATTAAGGCAAGTATAGCTCGCACAGCCAGCTTCCTACTTGAAGAGATTTTCGCTCTGTCCTGTGATTTACTCTTTAGAATGTTGGTTTTGTTCAAGTTAGGTTTGGGTTTTTCATTCTTTCTAGACTTTCAGTTGGCACCCTGCTGGGTAAGAGTTTAGCTTTCTTCAAACGCAACAATTGGTTCTCTCTAATAATTTCTACTACTAATAATAAAAATCTCACTACAAGCCCAGAAGGTGCTTTATCTCTGCCCACTCTGGGGGCATTTGGTCATTCTGTTGGGGATCCAACAGTGGCGGGTAATAAAAATATCCCGGCTAATTTAAATCTTTCCAGCATTTCAGAATGCTTTTTAAAATCTCTCTCTTTTGAAGGGAAAGTACATAAGTCATTTTCATCTGGCATATCTTTGTTCCCCATAGTACTCAAATTCTTGCTCGGGGGGGGGGAAGAGCACTTAGCTAAATGGAAAGAATCTAAGACAAAATAAGTTCGTGAGAAAAAAATAGTTTTGTTGCTCAAAGCTTGTGGAAGCAAGGTGATTAAGTGGGAGCCTTAGCGAGAATAACGGAAAGAGCAGCGTGTGAGCTGAGGTTACCGGCACTTTTTTTTCTCACTATCTTATTACTTATTTTGTCTTGGATTCTTTTCCTTTCTGCCTAAGATCGTTTCTACTCCTAAACCTTTTTCCCTTTCTTTTCAAATCATCTTCCCTCAGGTAGCGTCTGAGCTCAGGCTTAACCTACCATATGGTATATGCAGGGCTTGCCCACAAAAGAAAGTAACATAAGTGCGAGTTCCAGATGACCAAGCGAGGTTAACAGCGAAACTCCAAACACATAAACGCTTCTCTGAAGTCTTAACTTGACACGACTCGACAGTTTGTTGCTGGCCGAAGCTGTGGTGATAGGCTCACTAGCTCGTAAACCCACTCAGAAGATAGTAATTGAAATTTCTACTGAATGGAGATTGTTGGAAGAAATGAAAACGTAAAAAACACTTTAAGTTATAGTGGGCGATGCATTAAAGATAGACATATGCTGTCACAGACTTTTTTGTAGAACTTTTCATGCTGAAAAATACTTACACTCATAGTATTGAACCCTTATTGATCTTCGATAAATAAGTATTCATATTTATTATTATTATTACTACGGCCCAGGCAGCACATAAGGAAGTCGACTTGGATATTAGGGAGGCCAGTATTTCGTAATGGTTGCAACAGAAGCTGAGTTGGTAGCTATTCCTGGGGGACGGCCAGAATTAGTCGAGTTCAAGGCCAAATTGTGCAACTACTGTACCAAAATTGGAGACATAAAGGAAGAATCACGAGGTCCTCTCAACGAACATACGATTGAATCAGCCAATCGCAAGAGACCAAGCCGTGACCACGAGGTGGACGGCGTCAGTAGTAAAAAGCGCGCGGAAGTGTGTATCTAAGGAACCGCCGAACGGATTAATCTCCGCTCGAGTAATTTGAGACGTTGGATTTATTTAGAGAAGAATGACACTAGCCCCATCTTTGTGAGACAAAAACTCTGGAAGTTTTTATCCGACTCCGCCCCACTCCACCGCCCTTGTCAGTTTCTCATAAATAGTTTGGCCTGACGCCAATCGAAGTACTATCTTGTGGAGCCTTCAGAGGCATACTCCACGCCAGTTTGAAGTGTGATTTTGACGCTCGAATTTATCTAAGTACTCAGTTGTGGAGCCTTCAGAGGTATACTCCACGCCAGTTTGAAATGTGATTTTTACGCTCTAAAATCAGTGAAGCTAATTTATTTTCTGAGCTCTGGGAAGCCAAAGTCGCAGCGTTTGCAGTATCGAATTTAAAAAGCTATAATACATTCTGTTCTAAAAATCAACTAAATTGTGTGATCTAAATATTTCACGCCAGCGCGTGATAAACTGTAACATTCTTTTAAAGACGACGAGTTCAACTTTAAGGGGGAAGTATTGTATCACCCTCATTAGCGCTTACCAGAACCGAAGTCCATAAGACGGGACGGAAATACCAGACGAGATAGCGACTGCGAGTGCAGCCAGGATTTTGAACTTGTTAACGAGCCAGTGGCGCGGACTCGAGATGTATATTTTATGTATAAATTGTGTGTATTGTATGTGTTTTTATAGTGCGTATGTGCGATATAATTAGGGCCAGTCTTCGCTATTAATCGCAGTAGGACAATTGTGGGTGAACTGAGTAGCCTGCAAGCGATTATAGATAGGCAAATATTTAACATTGAACTTTTCTGCCAAGGAGTCGAGACCAAGATGATCAGCACGTGGTTTGAAGTTGGGATGAGCTTCAAGAAATCAACGCAGACGACTACTATGGAGTGCTAAATTGTCCATAGGGCAATGGGTTGAGAAGGATGTCCTTAGTCCTACATGCAGAAGCGGTGATGTACTAAAATTGGATTATTTCAATTATGTAGTTAGATTTGGCCGGGGAACTTTGTAAATAGTCATGTTTTTCTTTCTTGTTTTTATAGCTGTTTTTCTTGTACCGACACTATATGTTTAAATGTCCGTTGGCGCGTGGCCAGAGTGTTTGTTGATATTTTGATTTTTTTTGAGTCATGTGTAATGTACGCGGCGTGCGTGCGTGATTTTTATCCTTGCAATTGCGGAACCCGTTACATTCGATAAATGGTGCTTTATTAACGTTAATATTTGAAATAGGAATGGGAGGAAATGATTGTAAAACATTTTGCTGAACAGGTTATTATTCATGTTAGGGTAGCCGAGTGCACCAACTTAAAAGTAATTATAGAACACCTTCGTTCTAATTTTGATAGATTTTTCTTGAGTCCTTTTCAGGTGACTAGTCACGGCATAGAACGATGGCGCCAGCATGTGGATATTATTTGTGTCTTTTATTTCAGGGTCTGTCACAACCCATACGTGTGATTCAGTGTGTGTGTTGATGTGTCTTGTGTGTGTTGATTCTACGTGAGGAGGGGGTAGTTGTCCTACCGCCCTTATATATTTTTGCTGCTGTTGTATTTTTTTGATGGAAAGACAGAGTGCTCTTGGGAGACTGCTGATTCTTGTCCATATGTTTTTCTGACACACACGTATTATTGTGCTTTGGGGCACATTTCCTCGAGGTTCGACCCCATGTTCTGGGAAGTCGAGGTTATTGACACGTGGGTTGACAGACATGCAGAGTTCCACAAACCGCCCGTTTTGCCTGTGACTTATGTTTGATAGGCAGTCCTTTTTGTCCGACTGAACCCTGTAAGCTTTCATGTAGCAAACCTGTTCATTGTGATGGCTAAATTTTTAAGCCATAATTAATTGGGGAGTTCGCCATGTGTGTAACGGATTGTTGTACCTTGTATGGATAAGAATATTGTGATTAACGTAAATGTTGGCTGTTTGCCTATTGCTTTGTTGATGACTCGATTTCATGTAATTTTGTTTGTCACACCCGTGTGGTGTAGTGGTAGAGTATTTGTAAATTTTGACAGCGGTCATTTGAGTATTTTTCTATTGGTCACGTGTTAATGTACTTGTGTTGATTTGTGTGAGAAGTCCTAAGATTTTAGGCAGTAAATGTTGCTACGGCAATTTAAGTCCAATTTCACACGGAAATTTTGTGTTGTTTATTGTAGATTTAAGAAGTGTCGGTTTAACTTAAGTATTGTAGTTGTGTTCCTTTGTGTCGGTCTAGCTCTAGGAAATGCGGATTCGCTGTTTGAAGGGTCACTCTGGATGATAACGAATCACGCATTCAAAGTACACATCGTGATGCATGTAGAACGGCGTACGCACTTATATGGTCACTTTTTGCATCTTTTATTTAAGGACACTTGGTCCAGGTAATTAATCTCTCCAGAGATATCGCCTAAGTTGTTTGGCATTTTTATTAAGCGGGAGTCAGTTGGGAGTTTTTTGTTGTTGTTAATTGTTTATGTGTAAATATGGTGATTTGTTATTAAATTCAGTTGTTTTAACCCTGGCTTCACTCTTTCCTGCATGTTATTTTGTTATATGTTACCCTGCAAGTTAATGAAGCGCCCTGACAGCAACTTACGAATATGACCTGTTACGCCCCGAATCTGAGTCTCATATGCTTCTTTGCAAGGGTTCATAAAACAAAAATGGCTGCCCAAGTGGGGATTGTTGTTGTTGTTGCTTCGCTGATCTCATATTTATTTCGTTGAGAAATGATGCCAGGTCAAGCGGACATGTAAATTCAGTAAATGGAGGCGATGTTGTACCGCCATGTGCATTAGTAAAATCACTGAGTTCCTAAAGTTAGAAATATTGAACAAGGTTAGAATTTGATTTGGTATTTGTTATAAACTTGTTCTGGCGCCCACATTAAAATTAGAAATTTGCATTATTAATGAACTCAGTCAAAGCAGGAAGATGTTGCCTTATATTTGACATTTAATTGACTTCGGTTAATTGGTGTTTCGTAAATTCTGTTGGTTAGGAATTTAAAAGCAGATCACTAGGGGTTATTTTGTTGTTTGGGAATAAATGTCATTGTATTCAGTAAATTTTGTTACTGAAATTTTCATTAAATTAGAGCCAATAATATTTAAATGTGTGACATGTATGTGCGTATAGGGCTGAAACCTTAGCCCATAACCCTGTTTTTCTCTGAATATATTTTGTGTGTGATATGGCGAGTGTTGATGAGATAAAGGCATTGTTAGAACAGATGTCGATCCAGATGTCCGTGAAGACGGAAAAACAATTAGAACAAATGTCCGCGAAAAGTGAAAAACAATTAGAACAGATGTCGATTCAAATGTCCGCGAAAAGTGAAGAACAATTACACGACATGAGCGATAATATTTCGGTCCAGTTACAAGCGCAGAAGATAGACTGTGAAAAACAATTACTTGATATGAGCGGTAACATTTCGGTCCAGTTAGAAGTCCAGAAATTAGACACTGACAAACAATTCAATGAACTAAACCACAAATTGTCACAACAGGCGGTAACACAAACCGAACAATTAGGAAATATCACTAATGACATTAATCAGAGCGTTAAAAAAGTAGAGAAACTGGCAGGCGAGGTTGCGGAAAACAACATCAAACAGTTAGGCGAAATGAAGAAATTGGAGGCGAAATTTGATAACAAATTAGTACAATTTGACGAGATGGTGGCAGATAAACTCAAGCAGATAGAGGCAGCATGTGTCAGTAACACCGCGGGAGTGAAGAAGACCCAAGAGAAACTACAGCAGAAAATTAATTCGGTAGATAACAACGTGCTGGAATTAATAAAGGAAATAGATAAAGTCGAAGTTAAGGCTGAAACCGAGCGAATACACTTGCGGGAAAATTTAGAGGAGCAATTAGGCAGAACGCAAGAGATCATAAGAAAAGAGATGGAAGGCCAGCTAATAAACACACAAGAGGTCATAAGACAAGAAGTAGGGGAGCAGCTCGTCAAAACTCAGGATAATTTGGAAGGTCAGCTAATGAAAACGCAAGAGGTTATAAGAGAAGAGGTGGGGGAACAACTAGTAAAAACGCAGGAACGGATACGTGAAGAGCTAGAGAAAAATCAGGAGAGGAACGAGGAGAAAATAAATAGCTTAAAAAGTAGGATCCGGCGAGATTGGGACCAGCAGGCTCATGCGAATAAGGAAGACAGGCTGGCAGTTTTAAAGCGAATGCAGGCACTGGAGGAAAATATGAAGTCGAAATTACAGGAACACTCAGAATTAATCATAAAAAACGAGATTAGATCGTTAGAGAATGCGACATTATTTTCAAACGAAAATATTCCGGAAAAGCAAACAAGTATTGGAAGTCCGGCAGGTTCGAAGTTGGCTGAGGACACGAGTCGGGGTCAAAGTCCCAGACTAACGACTAATGCATTCCAGCAGTACAGGGGGGAGACTTCAACTCCGCAACCGAACTTGGCACCAGCCCAAGTCATCCAAGTCATTCGGGGTAATGATTTTAAGCCCGATAAGTTTAAAGAACATTCAGGAACCACTCCCAAAGCATTTCTACGGCAATTAACTGACTACTTTAATGACCAACATATCGGCCCGGAGAAACAATTAAGACTGGTGGAGAAATTTTTAGAAGGACCTAGCCTGACCTGGTTTTTAAGTTTCAAGTACACGTTTACAGACATGACTCAATTCCGCGAGGCGTTTTTGAAGAAGTTTTGGAGTCCTTCGTTACAGCAAGGGTTAAGAATGGACCTGTACACGCGCAAATACCACAGTACACATCCAACCCGTTTTTCAGAATTCTTCAGTCAGCAATTGGTAAAATTCAGGGATTTTGATGACCCGCCTAGCGAGCCGAATATGGTTCTAACCATCGGAAAACAACTCCCAATGCATATCCAACAATTATTAGTCGCAGGAAATATTCAGACCGAAGTCCAAGCCGAAGAATTACTCAGACACTTAGATGAGACGAGTATGGTAAGCCCACAGACAGGAAGAAGGAATTTGGAATGTGTCAACACGGCAGAGGTAGTTCAGGGACTCCAAAATAACCACGGCCAGGGGAACCAAAGTAAGACACAGTCCACAGGGACACAGTTCACGCCAAGAAGACAAGATTTTGACGGCCGAAACCAGTTCCATAACAACAATCAGAATTATCAGAATAACCGCGGGAGATATCATCAGAATAACCAAAATCAAAATAATCAGTGGACGTACCAGCGGGAATACGCGAATTGGAGGGGAAACCAGAGACAAGGTAGACCTTACCAAAGAAATGGAGATGGTAGATGGAGTAACGGCAGGGACTATCGCCAAGAAAACAGAGGAGATTATAGGAATAACTGGGACGAACGATATATTGAATCCCGTAAATACTTGGATCAATTAAGTAATGAAGAAGCGGAGAAGGAGAAGTGGGGGCGTGCCATGGCGAACAGACAGAGCCCAGACCATTACCGTGAAGAAGAGAAGAGACCAGCCGACAAACCAAAACAGAAAAATAATAGAGGAAATTCGCGGGACGAAGTTTCGGTCAAGGGCCTGGAAATATGGTAGCAGAAGAAGAAGATGGGAGAAGAAGAAGACGGCAGAAGAAGAAGATGGGAGAAGAAGAAGACGGTAGGAGAAGAAGATGGGAGAAGAAGAAGATGGGAGAAGAAGGAGAAGGAGAAGGGAACCATTTGATGATTAGGAAAGATGATATGTGCAGAATCTGTATTGCCAAAAATTTATATTTTTTTTTTGAGAGCAAACACTCAAATCCACGGGGAGCGCGTGAGTACGCACTTTGTTTGTAAACAACGAGCAGCTGAGACGACGGGAGTGGCAACTACGTGAGGAGAAGGGGGAGATCTAATGAAAATATGAATGACATTCCAGCGAGAAGGGAGCACACTAATTGAGTCACAGGGGCATACACTCGAGCAGCTGAGTGAGATTTAAAGAGATGTGTTGTTACTACAGTGGATTTTGTTTTTGAAATCCAAACCAATAAATTGTTTCGAATTTCAAAACCTTGCTGAGGATAAATGAACCCTTATTGATCTTCGATAAATAAGTATTCATATTTATTATTATTATTACTACGGCCCAGGCAGCACATAAGGAAGTCGACTTGGATATTAGGGAGGCCAGTATTTCGTAATGGTTGCAACAGAAGCTGAGTTGGTAGCTATTCCTGGGGGACGGCCAGAATTAGTCGAGTTCAAGGCCAAATTGTGCAACTACTGTACCAAAATTGGAGACATAAAGGAAGAATCACGAGGTCCTCTCAACGAACATACGATTGAATCAGCCAATCGCAAGAGACCAAGCCGTGACCACGAGGTGGACGGCGTCAGTAGTAAAAAGCGCGCGGAAGTGTGTATCTAAGGAACCGCCGAACGGATTAATCTCCGCTCGAGTAATTTGAGACGTTGGATTTATTTAGAGAAGAATGACACTAGCCCCATCTTTGTGAGACAAAAACTCTGGAAGTTTTTATCCGACTCCGCCCCACTCCACCGCCCTTGTCAGTTTCTCATAAATAGTTTGGCCTGACGCCAATCGAAGTACTATCTTGTGGAGCCTTCAGAGGCATACTCCACGCCAGTTTGAAGTGTGATTTTGACGCTCGAATTTATCTAAGTACTCAGTTGTGGAGCCTTCAGAGGTATACTCCACGCCAGTTTGAAATGTGATTTTTACGCTCTAAAATCAGTGAAGCTAATTTATTTTCTGAGCTCTGGGAAGCTAAAGTCGCAGCGTTTGCAGTATCGAATTTAAAAAGCTATAATACATTCTGTTCTAAAAATCAACTAAATTGTGTGATCTAAATATTTCACGCCAGCGCGTGATAAACTGTAACATTCTTTTAAAGACGACGAGTTCAACTTTAAGGGGGAAGTATTGTATCACCCTCATTAGCGCTTACCAGAACCGAAGTCCATAAGACGGGACGGAAATACCAGACGAGATAGCGACTGCGAGTGCAGCCAGGATTTTGAACTTGTTAACGAGCCAGTGGCGCGGACTCGAGATGTATATTTTATGTATAAATTGTGTGTATTGTATGTGTTTTTATAGTGCGTATGTGCGATATAATTAGGGCCAGTCTTCGCTATTAATCGCAGTAGGACAATTGTGGGTGAACTGAGTAGCCTGCAAGCGATTATAGATAGGCAAATATTTAACATTGAACTTTTCTGCCAAGGAGTCGAGACCAAGATGATCAGCACGTGGTTTGAAGTTGGGATGAGCTTCAAGAAATCAACGCAGACGACTAATATGGAGTGCTAAATTGTCCATAGGGCAATGGGTTGAGAAGGATGTCCTTAGTCCTACATGCAGAAGCGGTGATGTACTAAAATTGGATTATTTCAATTATGTAGTTAGATTTGGCCGGGGAACTTTGTAAATAGTCATGTTTTTCTTTCTTGTTTTTATAGCTGTTTTTCTTGTACCGACACTATATGTTTAAATGTCCGTTGGCGCGTGGCCAGAGTGTTTGTTGATATTTTTTTTTTTTTTTTTTGAGTCATGTGTAATGTACGCGGCGTGCGTGCGTGATTTTTATCCTTGCAATTGCGGAACCCGTTACATTCGATAAATGGTGCTTTATTAACGTTAATATTTGAAATAGGAATGGGAGGAAATGATTGTAAAACATTTTGCTGAACAGGTTATTATTCATGTTAGGGTAGCCGAGTGCACCAACTTAAAAGTAATTATAGAACACCTTCGTTCTAATTTTGATAGATTTTTCTTGAGTCCTTTTCAGGTGACTAGTCACGGCATAGAACGATGGCGCCAGCATGTGGATATTATTTGTGTCTTTTATTTCAGGGTCTGTCACAACCCATACGTGTGATTCAGTGTGTGTGTTGATGTGTCTTGTGTGTGTTGATTCTACGTGAGGAGGGGGTAGTTGTCCTACCGCCCTTATATATTTTTGCTGCTGTTGTATTTTTTTGATGGAAAGACAGAGTGCTCTTGGGAGACTGCTGATTCTTGTCCATATGTTTTTCTGACACACACGTATTATTGTGCTTTGGGGCACATTTCCTCGAGGTTCGACCCCATGTTCTGGGAAGTCGAGGTTATTGACACGTGGGTTGACAGACATGCAGAGTTCCACAAACCGCCCGTTTTGCCTGTGACTTATGTTTGATAGGCAGTCCTTTTTGTCCGACTGAACCCTGTAAGCTTTCATGTAGCAAACCTGTTCATTGTGATGGCTAAATTTTTAAGCCATAATTAATTGGGGAGTTCGCCATGTGTGTAACGGATTGTTGTACCTTGTATGGATAAGAATATTGTGATTAACGTAAATGTTGGCTGTTTGCCTATTGCTTTGTTGATGACTCGATTTCATGTAATTTTGTTTGTCACACCCGTGTGGTGTAGTGGTAGAGTATTTGTAAATTTTGACAGCGGTCATTTGAGTATTTTTCTATTGGTCACGTGTTAATGTACTTGTGTTGATTTGTGTGAGAAGTCCTAAGATTTTAGGCAGTAAATGTTGCTACGGCAATTTAAGTCCAATTTCACACGGAAATTTTGTGTTGTTTATTGTAGATTTAAGAAGTGTCGGTTTAACTTAAGTATTGTAGTTGTGTTCCTTTGTGTCGGTCTAGCTCTAGGAAATGCGGATTCGCTGTTTGAAGGGTCACTCTGGATGATAACGAATCACGCATTCAAAGTACACATCGTGATGCATGTAGAACGGCGTACGCACTTATATGGTCACTTTTTGCATCTTTTATTTAAGGACACTTGGTCCAGGTAATTAATCTCTCCAGAGATATCGCCTAAGTTGTTTGGCATTTTTATTAAGCGGGAGTCAGTTGGGAGTTTTTTTTGTTGTTAATTGTTTATGTGTAAATATGGTGATTTGTTATTAAATTCAGTTGTTTTAACCCTGGCTTCACTCTTTCCTGCATGTTATTTTGTTATATGTTACCCTGCAAGTTAATGAAGCGCCCTGACAGCAACTTGCGAATATGACCTGTTACGCCCCGAATCTGAGTCTCATATGCTTCTTTGCAAGGGTTCAGTATATAGATATTTTTAACGGTTTACCCAGCGTAAGCTTAAAAGGCGCACGGACGGCAGGTTTTTCTTCGACTCTATTCACTGAAATCGTTACTGCTCGGCTTCCTTTTATCATAAATGAATGTTTTCCTACATACATTTTTCTCGAGAAATCCTTTATAGAATGGTTAATACCGCATCAAAATCCTTCCAGTGGTTCTCGAGATTACCCGTTACATCCAAGAATTGGGGACTTTGTATTATACTATATAGAGACAGTTGCCAAACTTTCTAAGTTTTTGCCGTGCTTTTGTGTGTTTAATGATAGTGACCTTTCGTGGGTGTCATTGTTGGTTTGGTAGTGTTTGTAGAACTAGTTTTGCCTTGTATATTTGGATCTGATGATGCTCGCTTGACGAGCGAAACATGTTATCCATCGTTTTCTCCCTCTTCTGTAGTCCATAACAAATAGGATATAATCACATAGCCTACGATTTTTTCAGGTTATTTTTTCGCATGTACGAGTAATTTAGGATTATATAGTGTTGATCGATTGAAAAGTTGTAATATCAACAACATTTTTCACAACATGTGAAAAGCAGGCTAACCTATTACGATACACCAGCAGAAGACAGCGGCCTCTGACAGGAACTGAAATCACCAGTGATCTGCAGTTCGATTAGCGGCCGGAAGTCATGTTAATCCACCTTTCTACATCGCTTACTTCAATTACATCAGCTACTATTGTTACTACCGCAGTGGAACTATCCTCGTTACACTGTCGACATGGGAACCATTGACGTAATGCAATATTATTACGAAACATCTGAGTGATACCTGTTGTTAACTAGTACTTTCCTTCCAAAGTTACAAGTAAATAATTAGGGTTGCTTCCTCAACGTAGACCGTCTTAACCCGTTTGGTGCCAAGCTATTGTGAGTGGTCATGTTAATAACCTTAAGCAAGGTTTGATGAAATGAATTTTTTTTAAATAAAAATTATCTCCCACCAATTTTTTTTAAAGATAGAATGTTAATATTTCTTTACGTAGCACGAACATATACCGTATTTTAAAAGTATTACTGTATATTCTAAACAATTAATAGGCTACTACGTTCCATGTTTCATTACAAACACTTTCAACACCGGTTTTGTTGGCCGGTTTCTGAGAAAGAAGGCCTTGAGGGAAATGTGTAACATTGATAGCACTACGTGGCTGGTGGTATATTCTTTGGAATACACGGTATGAAAGAGTAAACTTTTACTGCTCTTTGCTGTAATTCTTTCTTTCCTTCTTCTCAAACACCAACAGTGATCTTCCAATTTCTCCTTGCTGTTTATAGTTCTCATGTTACTTGTGAGTCTGTTCTAGATATATATCTTCCATGACCCACCTAGCGTCATCTAGCAGCGAATCTCTGAAGTTCCTCAATTCTTCCCTGTTCATGAGGACTTCCTTATCAATCTGGCCACCAGATCTCGTCGCCATCGCCAGCTATCGTCTCCGTGATCAAGAGAACTTCGTCTACTTTTTCACCCACCAGGCTGCTCTAGTGTCGCCTACTAATCAACTCTTTGAAGACCATTTCATCAAGAAAACATTTATTTTGGTTAAGTTGTCTATTCTGATATGTATTCCTTTTGTTTCCTACCCCCACTCTTTTCCCTTCCCTGGTCCATCTGTGCTTCGCTGAGCGTGTCTCACTTGTACGCCAGCAGTCGACTCAGTCAGTTGAAGCTCAACTAGAGCTCGCCTCCTCAACTCAAGAGGCAATTTTTTAAATTCCACGCCATGTTGGAACTTTAATCTCAACCGTCAAAGGGAACTTCTCCTTCACCATGAAGCCAAGCTAAGTACTACTTCTACGTTCTTCAACTAATTTTAATGGATTTTAAATAGCTACATGCTTTTTATGATCATTTTATAGGCAGTGTGAGATTACAATATTTGGGGCAATAATCATCCTTCGCGGGATTTTCCATGTTGGGCTTTGGTTTGTCTAAGCCGATCTTAATAGGAAGCAGCATTTCTTATGCTTATTAAATGAGAGATCTTCTCACAACGTGGGATACCATTGAATTACCCACTGTCTATAAAATACTTAGCTCGTTCCACCGCTGGAATAACTTTTGCCCTATTCTTCAGTCAGGATTGCTCTGGAACCTTCCAGAATCTGCACTCTATCTACCAGTTATACCGTCATGTATTTTCCACTCGCCTGTGGGAATACCTTTTCTAACTAAGGAATCTTCCTTATGAATTACTTATCAATAGCTAATTTTTCTTCCTCCGTTGGGATTTCTTTTCTCGGCGCTTTTAACTGTGATCTACAACTTTCTCAAGCAATAGACTCTCGCCAATCTAGTGTAACTAGTTATTTTCCATAATTGCAATAACTTTCTTTGCCATAAACTTTTTTGCTACTACAGTGAACTTTTCATCTATTTCAACAGACTATAGTGAAAAACAGTGTTTGTTCAACATTTCATCCGCGTCGCGCTCGTCCGATTACAATAAATACGGCCATGAACATTTATCCTCAATTCCATTTGATCTTTCCCAAACCCCTTACTAACAAACCAAAATAATAAAATTGTTACTTTAGGTCTTTTTCAATGAGGTGTCACTCTCAACTAGTGCCCTCCCTTTTTTTTTTGCTCCATATACAACGAATTAATGTCTGCATAACTACGTGTCTGGTACACGTCTCAAATTATCTTGTTTCTCCCTTCTAATTAGGGAATACAATTCTTTCAACTCATAAGTGAGTTATTTCTAGGTTTCACGAAAGGGAAACTTGCCCCATTTGTCTCGTGATTCCTACTTAAACATAGGAGGTCTAGAAACTTCCTTTCGATTTTTCTCTTCAGGTTTCACAATAAGTGACCTGTCCTATTTGCATAATCCAACCAAGTAATTCAGCTTCAATATAAGAAGTTATAGAAACTTCTATTCTATTCTTCCTGTTTTTTGTTATTGTTATTTCCGAAGTTGTTACTCTTTCTAGGATATTTACTTAGAAATTCCTTAAAGTACACACCTTGTACTTGATTTATTGTCTAACTTTAATCACTTTAATTATCTTTAAATTTTTCATTTTATCTTCGCCATTTCAAAATCTTGCGAAGATTTTAAAACATATAAAGGTTTGAAACCAAAAGAATTGTTAATTGCCTGGCGCAAGCTTTAAATATCTTCGGAGGTCTGCGACCCCAAATTGTTAACAAAATTGAAATTATATATTTGTTAAATTCATTACACTCTTTTGCATTGTTAAATAAATTAAAGAATTCTTTTTCGCTTTATCATTTCTCTAACATAACGGTTAGGCAAGATCCTGTCTTCCTTGACTCTTCCCACTTAATGCAAATAAATCTATTGATAGGGCTTTCACCACTTGTTGCATTTGAGCAAGAACTCTTAGTTGACAACTTGGTAAAGTCTCTCTTAGCTTTAATAGCTAATTCTAACTGGCCAGTAAGGCAAGCATAGCTCGCTACGCCAGCTTCCTGCTTGTGGAGATTCTCTCCAACACTTATGGTTGGTTTTTTAAAATATAAGTGTTTCTCCTTGCCTAAACTTTTAGTCGGCTCCTTGCTGTGTAAAAGCTTAGTCATTTCCAAATGCAACTATTGGTACACTTACCAAAATTATTCCCAAAGTTATAATTGCTTTATCACTATCCTTCTTGGAAGCATTTGGTCGCTCTTTAGGAATTTTACAATTTCGAAAACTAAAATATCTAAACCGATTCAAATTATTGGCGTTCTTCAAATTATTTGTTTAAAAACAAACTCCTTTGAACAGATACACCATAAATCTGTTACTCTTTGTCTTACCAGACCATCACCCTTCCCCATAGAAGGCATATGCATGCTTGAGAGGGAATACTCTAAAGCCACTCTCTTGCAAACCGCCCAAGTTCTAGCTGCGTTTCCCGTTAGCTTTGCCCAGGTCCCTACCCACTTTAGGTATCGGAAAGCGGATTTGCAGTGGCAACCGCCTTTGAGTACATTTAAAATTAAACTTATAACTTTTGTAGGACTCTCCTCCTATTTCTCCATCCTTTTTCTCCAGTCCGAAACCCATCTCCTTCTCTTTATCATCTTCCCTTGGAGGTTAGGTTATTCCCAAGCTAATAATCTACCCAGCTGGAAATAATCATTAAAGAAACCGTGCCACTACAGCCATTGAAGAGCCTAGACCTATCAAGCGACCGTTCCCCAGCCATTTGGCCTGCAGATTATGGGGTAACGCGTGGTCAGTGCTTCGGATCCCCTCGGCCGTTAATCTTGGTCTCCGTGACCGGGGCGCTGCCTCACTGTCAGACAGCTACACAATTGTCCTCACGAGGCTGACTGCACCCCGTTTCAGCCCTCACGCCAGTTTCTAAAACCCCTGACGGAGCCGGGATCGAACCCGGGATCTCCGGGTCCGAGACAGGCACGCTACCCCAACAACACGGAGGCCGGCAGGAAAAATCATAAGAACGGCTCATGGTATTTTTAGCAAAAGCTCCTTAGGCCGATATATCGGACCTCTGGCACTATAAAGGTTAATTGCTGTAGTTTTAAATAATAGTTGCTTTATCAATGATAAGGCAAAAAGTGTGAAGTGCTGAATGAACTTTAGTTACTTGATTACTTCGTGTACTCTAGTGTGTGTCAGGTAACTTGCGTGGAAGGATGGTAGAAAGAAAGAAAGATTTAGGTGTTCAGGCTCTTGATCTTAAACCGACCAAATTAATCCTGTCTCATGGTTGACATCAAAACTCAGCAATTTTTCTAGGTTTGTGCCGTGTCTTGTGTCGGGTTTCGCCTAGGACACCAAGCTGGCTCATCAGCGGGCTCTTGGTATCCGCGCCCGGACTCCCACAGGAGTAGCGAACTGCGCGCTACCTCCCTTTTATGAAGCGCAACTGCGCCTCTTTACTGCGAGAACTAAAAGCTCAAGCAGCCATAACCTTCCTATGAAGGCTTCCAAAAAAGATGGTATATTTGCTTTCATGGCCAGTGAATTAAAACTCTACAATTTTTGTAGGTTTGTGCCGTGTCGCTACTCCTTGACATCGTTCATACAAAGTACGGTGGTGTTGAACATTTATATGGGAAGATAGAAGATTTTGTCTACCGAAATGTCTGTAACTTATTTCTTCGACTACGCCAAGTTCAGTTTATGATTTAACTTCATTAGTATTATGTTCGTTACCACTAACGAGCGAATGGTTATAACATTCTTATCACTCTTCTTCTATTAGTGGGATAGCTGTAGTTTGAATAGAGTGCGTTATATAGATAAGCAGAAAGAAAGAAAGAAAGAAAGAAAGAAAGAAAGAAAGAAAGAAAGATAGAAATGGTGAAACCTCTTTAGACTTAATATTTAGGTGTGCGATGATGTAGAGGTCTACAGTAGCTACTTGACTCGCACCAATATCCCAAATTAAATACATGTGAGATTTTCGAAATGAAAGTCACGCAGGTACAATGGTTCCAATTCCATATAAAAAAAAAAGGTTTCTTGGCTTATGATCGCGAAGCCAAAAAAAAATTGCTAATATTAACTTAATAATTAGGGAGGGCGGATGGTGCGTACATTAGATTCTTCGAGAACATCCCGACCCAAGCGGAGATGTGGTCTACTGTGCAGCTTCCTCTGCCACACATGGCACTCACAACCGGAAGGTTAATATGGCTATGAGCATCAGATAATTTATAACTGTACTAGGCCAAATTAAATTATTGCCTGCACATTTCTTGGAATAAATAAATGTCTTCTTTGCGCTCCATGTCAAAAGGTTGCAATGAAAAGGAAGCTTGTAGTTAATCTCGCGATCATGAGCCACGGGACCTCCTTTTTACGTGGAATCCGAACCACAGGACATGGCATTTCACTTCGAAAATCTCACATGCATTGACCGGGAATCGAACCCGGTCCGCCTTGGTGAGAGGCATACAGCTTGACCGCTGCGCCACCACGCCATGTTGGAACTTTAATCTCAATGGTTGAATTCCTCTCTGTATGTTGTATGTTTCGCACATCACATGCGAGCAGCTGCCAAATAACCCCATGAACATTAGGATTTCCGTCCATCTAGGTAGGACATCATTTCTGTTGTATAAAAGCGAAAGGAGATTTGAAGGGAAACGTAACGATCGGTGTTATGAAGGAATTGTGTGTGACAAAATATGAGCGAAATATAAATTGAAGCGTTTTATGCTGCATTTTTTGAACCATAGAACGACCCACAGCCCACGTGGAGATTACTCGCTTTGTTGCTTCCGGCTGGACTGCTTCAATCCCAGGAAATGGGTTCTGTACGCATATCAACCTGGGCGAAGTCGGGTGCCTCTGCTTGTTTGTAAATAAGACACTTTGCTCATATGCGTGGTAGACGACAGTGGACAAGTTCCGACGGTATTATTATTGTTCCAAGTGCGGCACAGGTCAATGTCTCCCTCCATTCATGAGGAAACTATGACTGAACATTCACAGGGCTGCAGGCATTTAGAAAGCAACGTTAAAACATAATTCAGTATGTCGTGTTTTATAATAAATTTCTACACATAACAAGTCTCTCTCTGAGGCAATTAGCCATGCCAACATCCATTTCATTTTACCATTAATTATAGATTTTATACATTATACTTGGTTTGGAAGAGGAAGAAGGAAGCGTGAGTAGCGGACCTCCCAGGAAGAATGCTTTCTTTCAGTGACTTCGTGACGGTAGTTCGTTGTTGTTGATTTATTTAGGAGCTTTGCGACATCGTGGTCATAAAGCCCCCGTGTGTTTGGGTGTGCGGAATGTGTCTGATAACCTGTCTTACTGTGTGTATTTTTAACTCAAGTGTGGATTGGGAAGGAGACAGCCGTGGCCTTCATTCCAAGATGGCTCAGGTGGGGTTGAACCCACCTCTTCTCAGTTTCGCCCCACGAGGCTGAGTGTATCCCGTTCCAGCTCTCAGACCAGAATTACATTTATTGGCAAAGCCTCCGGAGCGACAGTCAAGCATGCACGGTAGTTACGATAGTACCTACCCTGTCCCAGAATATCCCTCTGAAACTACTATTCAACGTACGAGAAAATCAAACTTGTGGTTCAAGAAAAAGCAGCAGATGCTGATGGTGATGATGAGAAACGTTTTGGCGCAACTAAAGTAGTTGCTTTATTCCACATTGTTTCGCAATATAGGCTGAATATTATTTTATTTTTTACATTTTTAAGGCATTATTTTGGTGCAGTTTTAAATGACTTTATTTGAAGTTTTTAGTACACAACTAAAAGTGTTCAAGAATGTCCATAGTAAGCAGCATACTGGGGGATAAGAACAGGAAAAGGAAATTGTCGAAGGTTGCCTGCATGTGTAGATATCCAGAAAATCATCCGAAGAATAGCACTTCAAAAGTAAAACAAATTGTTGGTGAGAGAGTGATGATTTAATATGAAAAGCAATGCACTACATTACTTATCATTTCTGTCTGAAAAACTTGATTTGTTTAATATTGTATATTGTTCAAGCTAACCCTGCATGTTTGCCACTTCAGAACGCAGACCCATCACTATGTTGTAGTTGTAAGAGTGTCGGTCTTCAAATCGTTAAACAGACTCTGGGTCTGATAGAAAAGCACAGAGTTTCGGCAATCAAGAATTAAAGTTGGTGGTCAGAATTTCTAGGGATGGAGAGGTACACAGAGGATAATCATTCATCCAGCTCTCATAGATCTCTAGTGATCTCCCCTACGACAGCAGCAGACAGTATTGATTCGAGACAGTCAACAACCTTGAGTAACACTTCCAAACTTCTTGCGTAAAATACACGTAAATTCTTCACTGAGCTAAGACGTAAATCTATATATTGAACCCCTATTGATCTACGATAAATAAGTATTCATATTTATTATTATTATTACTGCAGCCCAGGCAGTACTTGAGGAAGTGGACAAGGATAAAATGCAGGCTAGCGTTTCGTAATGATTGCAACAGGAGCAGAGCTGGTAGCTATTCTTGGGGGACGGCCAGATTTAGCCGGGTTCAAGGCCAAATTGAGCAACTACTTGCACCAAAATTGGAAGCATAAAGGAATGATCACGAGTCACTTGCAACGAACATACGATTGAATCAGCCAATCACGAGAGACCAAGCCATGATCACGCGATGGACAGCGTCAGTAGTAAAAAGCCCGCGGAATTGATTATCTAAAGAACCGCCGAACGGACTGATCTCCGCACGAGTGCATTGAGACGTTTGATTTATTTGAAGAAGAATGACACTAGTCCCATATTTGTGAGATAAAAACTCTGGAAATTTTTATCCAATTCCACCCCACTCCTCCGTCCCCTGTCAGTTTCTAATAAATAGTTTGGCATGACGCTACTCGAAGTCATTCGTTTTGGAGCCTTGAGAGGCTAACTTCACGCCCGTTTGTATAACGAATTTTAACGCTCTGAATTAGTTGAAGTTATTTTATTTGTGAGCTCTGAGGAGCTAAATTCACATCAGTCGTAATAACGAATTTTAAAGCTCTAGTACATTTTATCTGAAGTCAACTTTATTTTTGCGAGATAATATTTCACGCGGTGTGCGTGGTGACTTGTAACATTTTTTTTAAAGACGACCATTTCAGCTCTGAGGGGCAAGTCTTGTAACATCCTATTTAGCGCTCACCAGAGCGAAGGTCAACGGTACAGTACGGAAATACCGAGCAAGATAGCGACTGCCTGTGCAGTCAAGATTTTAAACATATTATCGAGCCAGTGACGTGGTCTCGAGGTGTATATTTTATGTACAAATTTCAGTGTATTTTTCATGTGTTTATTGTGCGTGTGTGCTAGATATCTAGGGCAAGTCTTCGCAATTAATCGCATTAGGACAATTTGTGGGCGAATTGAGTAACCTGCAAGCGATTATAGCTAGGTCTTAATAATTAACATTGAACTTTTCTGCCAAGGAGTCGATACCAAGATGCTCAACACGTGGTTTGGAGTTGGGATGATCTTCAACGATTCAACGCAGACGACCACGATGGAGTGTTAATCTGTCCATAGGGAAATGGGCTGAGAAGGATGTCTTAAGTTCTACAAGCTGATCGGTGATGTACAACAATTGAATTATTTCAATTATGTAGTTAGATTTGGCCGGGGACTTTTGTAAATAGTCATGCTTCTTTTCTTGTTGTTTAGAGTTTTCCTTGCACCGACACTAAATGTTTTAAATGTCCGTTGGCGCGTGGCCAAAGTGTTTGTTGTATATTTGTTTTTTTCTTTGAGTCATATTTAATGTGCGCGGCGTGCGTACGTGATTTTTATCCATGCAAATGCGAAACCCGTTACATTCGATAAGTGGTGCTTTATTAACGTTAATATTTGTGATAGGAATGGGAGGTAATTACTGTAAGATATTTGATGAACAGGTTATTCTTCATATTAGGGTTGCCAAGCGCACCAACTTAAAATGTAATTTGTAGAACACCTTCGTTCTAATTTTTATAGATTTTTTTGAGTCCTTTTCAGGCTAACTAGTCACGGCATAGAACGGTGGCGCCAGCATGTGGAAATTATTTATGTCTTTTTATTTCAGGGTCTGTCAAAACCCATACGTGTGATTCTGTGTGTGTTACTGTGTCAAGTGTGTGTTGATTCTACGTGAGGAGGGGGTAGAGGTCCTACCGCCCTCATATTTTTGTTGCTGTTGTATTTTTGATGGAAAGACAGGGTGCTCTAGGGAGACCGCTGTTTCTTGTCCATATTATTCTGACACACACACACGTATTATTGTGCTTTGGGGCACACTTCTTCGAGATTCGACCCCATGTCCTGGGAGGTCGAGATTATTGACACGTGGGTTGACAGATATGCAGAGTTCCACAAATCGCCCGTTGTGCCTGTGACTTATTTTGATAGGCAGTCCTGATTGTCCGACTGGCCCCTGTAAGCTTTCATGTAGCAAAACCTGTTCATTGTGATGGTTATATTTTTAAGCCATGATTAATAGGGGAGTTCGCCATGTGTGTAACGGCTTATTGTACGTTGTATGGGTAAAATATTGTATTAATAACGTAAATGTTGGCTGTGAGCCTATTGTTTTGTTTATGACTCGATTCATGTAATTTTTAGTGTGACACCTGTGTGGTGTAGCGGTAGAGTACTTGTAAATTTGACTGCGGTCATATGTGTATTTTTTATTTGGTCACTTGTTAATGTACTTGTGTTGATTTGTGTGAGAAGTCCTAAGTTTTTAGGCAGTAAATGTTGCTACGGCAATTTGATTCCAATTTCACACGGAAATTTTGTGTTGTTTATATTAGATCTAGGAAGTGTCGGTTTAGTTTTTTTGTATTGTAGTTGTGTTCTCCCGTGTCGGTCTAGCTCTAAGAAATGTGGATTCGTTGTCTGAATGATTATTCTGGATGATGACGAATCACACATTCGTTTGTACACATCGTGAAGCATGTAGAACGACATACGCGCATACATAGTCACTTTTGTTATTTTTCTTTTGGGACACTTGTTCCGTGTAATTAATCTCTCCAGAGATTTTGGCCTAGATTGGCATTTTTATTAAGTGGGAGTCATATGGGAGTTTTATTTTGTTAATTGTTGAGTGTAGATATGGTGATTTGTTTATTAAATTCATTTGTTTTAACCCTGGCTTCACTCTTTCCTGCATGTTATTTTGTTATAAGTTACCCTGCAAGTTAATGAAGCGCCTTGACAACAACTTACGATATGAACTGACACACCCCCCGAAACTGAGTCTCATATGCTTCTTTGCAAGGGTTCATAAAACAAAAATGGCTGCCCAAGTGGGGATTGTTGTTGTTGCTTCGCTGATCTCATATTTATTTCGTTGAGAAATGATGCCAGGTCAAGCGGACATGTAAATTCAGTAAATTGAGGCGATGTTGTACCGCCATGTGCATTAGTAAAATCACTGAGTTCCTAAAGTTAGAGATATTGAACAAGGTTAGAATTTGATATTGTATTTGTTATAAACCTGTGCTGGCGCTGGCATTAAAATTAGAAAATTTACATTATTATTGAACTCAGTCAAAGCAGGAAGGTGTTGCCTTATATTTGACATTTAATTGACTTCGGTTAATTGGTGTTTCGTAAATTCTGTTGGTTAGGAATTTAAAAGCAGATCACTAGGGGTTATTTGTTGTTTGGGAATAAGTGTAATTTTATTCAGTAAATTTTGTTACTGAAAGTTTCATTAAATTAGAGCCAGTAATATTTAAATGTTGTGACATGTATGCGTGTATATGACAAATCTTGGTGCATGACCCTGTTTTCTCTGAATATATTTGTGTGTGTGAAATGGCGATTGTTGATGAAATTAAGGCATTGTTGGAACAGATGGCCGTAAAGTCGGAAGAGCAGTTAAAGAACATGAAGGAGGAAATAAGCGGAGACAATAATAAACAGTTAAAAGAACAATTAGGAGCTCAGCGTGAGCATAGTGAAAAACAATTAGAACAGATGTCCGCGAAAACGGAAGAACAATTAGTGCAGATGTCCGCGAAAACGGAGGAACAATTAAATGACATTACGGTCCAGTTACAAGCGCAGAAGATAGACTGTGAAAAACAATTACATGACATGAGCGGTAGTATTTCGGTCCAATTAGTGGTCCAGAAATTAGACACGGACAAACAATTAAATGAACTAAATCACAAATTATCACAACAGGCGTTAACACAAACCGAACAATTAGGAAAGATCACTAATGACATTAATCAGAGCGTTAAAAAGGTAGAGAAACTGGCAGGCGAGGTTGCGGAGAACAACGTCAAACAGTTAGGCGAAATTAAGAAGTTGGAGGCGAAGTTTGATAACAAATTAGTACAATTTGACGAGATGGTGGCAGATGAACTCAAGCAGATAGAGGCAGCATGTGTCAATAACACCGCGGGAATGAAGAAAACCCAAGAAAAATTGCAGCAACAAATTAATTCGGTAGACAGCAACGTGCTGGATTTAATAAAAGAAATTGATAAAGTCGAGGTTAAGGCCGAAACCGAACGGATGCACTTGCGGGAGAACTTAGAGGAGCAATTAGGCAAAACACAAGAGATCATAAGGAAAGAGGTGGGAGAGCAGCTCATCAAGACTCGGGATAATCTGGAAGGCCAACTAATAAAAACACAAGAGGTCATAAGAGAAGAAGTCGGGGAACAATTAATAAAAACACAAGAGGTCATGAGAGAAGAGGTTGGGGAACAACTAGTCAAAACACAAGAACAGATACGTGAAGAGCTAGAGAAAAATCAGGAAAGGAACGAGGAGAAAATTAACAGCTTGAAAAGTAGGATCCGGCGAGATTGGGACCAGCAGGCTCACGCAAATAAGGAAGACCGTCTGACAATTTTAAAACGCTTGGGGGAATACAATTCAAGAATGCAGGCATTGGAGGAAAATGTAAAATCAAAATTACAGGAACACTCAGATTTAATAATCAAAAACGAGATTAGATCTTTAGAGAATGCGACATTATTTTCGGGTAAAAATATACCGGAGAAGCAGGGAAGTATTGGAAGTCCTGCAGGCTTGAAGTTGGCTGAGGATACCAGCCGGGGTCAAAGTCCCAGACTAACGAGTAACGCATTCCAGCAATACAGGGGAGAGACTTCAACACCACAACCGAACTTGGCACCCGCCCAAGTCATCCAAGTCATTCGGGGAAATGATTTCAAGCCCGATAAATTTAAGGAACATTCAGGAACCACTCCCAAAGCATTTCTACGACAATTAACTGATTACTTTAATGACCAGCACATCGGCCCTGAGAAACAATTAAGACTAGTGGAGAAATTTTTAGAAGGACCCAGCCTAACCTGGTTTTTAAGCTTTAAGTACACTTGCACAGACATGGCTCAATTCCGCGAAGCATTTTTAAAGAAGTTTTGGAGCCCTTCTTTACAGCAGGGGTTGAGAATGGACCTGTACCCGCGAAAATATCATAGTACGCATCCGACCCGGTTTTCAGAATTCTTCAGCCAGCAGTTGGTAAAATTCAGAGATTTTGACGACCCGCCTAGCGAGCAAAATATGGTTCTAACCATCGGGAAACAACTCCCAATGCACATCCAACAACTATTAGTCGCAGGAAACATTCAAACCGCAGTCCAAGCCGAAGAATTACTCAGACACTTAGACGAGACGAGTATGGTGAGCCCACAGACAGGAAGGAGGAATATGGAATGTGTCAACACGGCAGAGGTAGTTCAGGGACTCCAAAATAACCACAGCCAGGGGAACCAAACCCAAGACTCAGTCCACAGGGACACAATTCACACCGAGAAGGCAAGATTTTGACGGCCGGAACCAGTTCAACAATAATAATCAAAACTATCAGAATAACCGCGGGAGATACAATCAGAACAACCAAAATCAGAACAATCAATGGACGTACCAGCGGGAGTACACAAATTGGAGGGGAAACCAGAGACAAGGTAGACCTTACCAAAGAAATGGAGATGGTAGATGGAATAACGGAAGGAACTATCGCCAAGAAAATAGGGGGGATTATCGGAACAACTGGGACGAGCGATATATTGAGTCACAGAAATACTTGGATCAATTAAGTGCCGAAGAAACGGAGAAGGAGAAGTGGGGGCGTGCCATGGCAAACAGACAGAGCCCAGACAATCATCAAGGAGAGGGGGCAGAGAGTTTATTGAGGCAACAGGAGCGACAGAATGACAACCAGCGAAACACGACAAATGGGTCCCGGGATTTTAAAAAAACTCCAAATGAACTGAAAAATGATAGTCTGAAAATGGAGGTTGCCAGGGAGCGAGAAGAAATGGTAGTGGCCAACATAGAAGAGTGGGTAGCATTCCCGGACGACTGCCTGGAGGAAGTGGTGAAGAACCGTGAAATGTTATCAGACAACTACCAATTATTTACGCGCATATTGGAGGCATGAGGGTGAGATGTTTGATTGATTCAGGTAGCCAGGTGAGCTTAGTCACTGAAGTTTTGATAAAAGAAATAGGAAGAAAACAAACTGTTCCAATTATGCCGGTACCGCTAATGAAAGTCAGAGGGGTTATTCCTGACAAAACTATAAATTGTAAACAGCAAGCATTTTTAGATCTGGAAATATTGAACCATATTTTTCGCAAACATTCATTGTTATTCCAAAGATGAACTACAACATAATTTTAGGAGCCAACTTCATCTGCGATTTTCATGCTGTAATTAACTTACTTAACAACACTGTAAGTTTCAAACAAGTAGAGGGGTTGAATCATGTGGGTTTAAACATGGAAGAGAGTCCGTTGGAGAGAGAGGCAAATACTTGGGTCGTTGAAGAATGCACCAATGAGGCCGGAGATAAGAACTTGACGGGGGAGCGAGTCAGCCAGACAGCAGTGGTAGAAATTGACAGCCGAGATATTTCGCAGGAATTGTGGGTGCATTTGGCGGAAGAAGAAATTAGCGGAACTAAATTTGAAATTCTACTTCAGGAGCGACTTAAGGAGGCCATCGTAGGGGAACCTGATAGAAGAAAACTGGAAGAAATTTTGAGATTACATAAAGGAGCTTTTGACACCATACCTGGGAAAGTTTTAAATTTTCAATATGCCATGCAAGTCACAGACTGGACCCCATTTAAAAGTAAATTGTACCCGATCCCAGAGAAACATTTTTCTCAGGTGAAGGACATTATTACTAACTTATTAGATTCTGGTATGATAAGGAAGGCAGCAACCCCTTACCTGAACGCAATATTGGCTGTAGCCAAGCCAAATGGATCAATTAGCATACCTGCCAACCTCTCAAACTGAAATATCGGGAGATTTTGAACCTAAACATATTTCTTCGCCTTATTACCGAGAAACCGACAAAATCACTCAGATTGTAAAATCACAATAACCTACCATCACATTATGCCAACAACATCCAAGTTATAGGCTAGACAGATAATTTCACGTGTTATACAGATAGTCTACAATATTCCGCAGCCTACAACTACCTCTCACCCACAGGCTATTATGAAAACTTCTAGGAACACGTGCTGAATTAACCATCGACTATTTCAAACAAAGACATATTCAAATACAACTAAGCGGGACGCGTAGTTATAGACTATAAATTATATTGATACGAAGCGAAACTGCGGTATCGAAACACACTTCTCGTAAAATCGATCTGTTCGATGAATGACTGGAGTTTGTCTTCTCGCACTTTCAGTCCGACATAACGCACGTGATTTGAAAAAATCGGGAGATTTAATACGTTGAGCGGGAGGGCGGGTGAAATGGTGTAAAATCGGGAGTCTCCCGCCTAAATCAGGAGAGTTGGCAGGTATGAATTAGGCTATGCCTAGACGCGCGAGTTTTGAACAGCAAACTGCTAGTTGAGCATGACCAAGCACCTAGGATCAAAGATGTTTTGAAAGGCTTCCGTGGGAAGAAGATATACTCAAGTGTTGATTTGACGAATAGTTTCCACCATCTTGAACTTGAAGAAAAATCCCAACTGTTGACGGGATTTTTATTCGATAATCAAAGTTATATCTGGTGTCGAATGCCCTTTGGCGTGAAAACTGCGGGATGTGCACTCATTAGAGCACTCGATAGGAATCTGACTGAGGAGGTCAAGAGCTTCACCACGAGATATGTTGACGACATATTAATTACATCTGAAACAATGGATGAACACCTGATAAATTTAAATAAACTTCTGGACAACCTGAGAACCATGAACTTCAAGATTAACCTAAAGAAATCACATTTTTGCCAGAGCGAGATTTTATATTTGGGGCATATAATTGATGTCGAGGGCGTGAGGCCTAATCCAGCCAAGATTGATGCTATTAAGAAATTTCCCACACCTACTAAAGTCAAACATGTGAGAGCGTTTTTGGGAGTGACAGGCTTCTTCAAGGAAAATTGCCCTGGTTACACAGAAAAAGTAGCACCTATGCAGGAGATGTTGAAGAAGGCAAATCGATGGTCGTGGAACGAGGAGTGCGACAGGTCTTTTAGAGCCACGAAGGATTTATTGGAAAACTGTGTGAAACTTGGATATCCGGACTTTGAGAAGCGATTTATTATTCAAGCAGATGCTTCATTGATTGGAATCGGTGCTATGCTGTACCAAGAGGACGCTGAAGAACCCAAGAAGAAATCCTATTTGGCATTTACGAGTCGTAAATTAAGGAAACATGAGAGGAACTACACCGTGACGGAACTTGAGTTGCTAGCAATCCCATATTCTCTTCAACAGTGGCGTAAGATGATCTACGGTTATTCCATCATTGTTAGAACCGACCACCATGCACTGACATTTTTATTCAAGACAACAATGGCAAGTGAGAGAGTTACGCGCTGGTCCATCTACATACAGCAGTTTGACATTACAATAGAGCATTGCCCGAAAGGATGAACGTCATACCAGATGCCTTGAGTAGAAATCCTGAGGACGGAAACGAAGTAACAGCGGAAGTTCACAATATTACATTAACACCTAAGGCTCGTGAGTTTTTGGCGAGATTGAAGGATATTCGGAAGGAGCAAGAAGCAGACCCATGGATGATGATGATGATGATAAAATTCTACAGGAAGGAATTACAACCAAATTCACCTGAGTACCGAGAAGCCCGTGCTAAAGAAGCGAGATTTCACTACTTAAATAACTTGTTACATAAGTACGTGGATGAGCATCATACTAAACTGCGAATCCTAGTTCCAGCATCACTACAGAGGGGATTGACTTGGCATGTTCACGAGAGCCTAGCACATATCGGCACGGATAAGACTGAAGCTACGATAGGGGAGACCTTTACTTGGCCTAAGATGCGATTCACCATTGTTGAAGTAATTAGAACTTGTGACGCATGCCAGCGCAGGAAACCGAACAACTTCATTCTGAAACAACCTCCAAGACCACTATTACCTGAAAAACCATGCGAGATGCTCGCTATCGATTGCTTTGGTCCTTTAGTAAAAGGAAAGCGTGGATGCCGACACCTTCTGGTGTGTGTCGATGTATTTTCGAAGATGGTCGTACTATGTCCTATCCAGAAGACAACATCAAAAGAAGTCCTCAGTCGAATTAAGAACAAAGTTATTCCGATGCTTGGGAAGCCGGAATCCATTTTATCAGATCATGGTACCTATTTCACGAGCAATGTTTTTAGGCAAGGTTTGGAGAGCCTAGGAATAAATCACGTATTTTCAAGCATTCGTCATCCTTGTGGAAATCCGAGCGAGAGATCAATTCGCTGTGTTGCCAAGAACTACAGAGTAATGATTCCTAACGATCATAATAAATGGGTTGACAAAGTAGGGGAAATTGAGATGTGCATGAACACCACTAAGCACGAGTCGACGGGTCAAGTCCCACTGATTGTACACCACAACAGATTGCCAGAAAGATCTTGGGACAAGATTATTCCATGCCCAAGGGATCCACTATTAGCGCATGAGTTGCGAATCCAGCGAACGAGAGAGCACATGAGGAACCAAGCGGACCGAAGACTGAGACGGTACCAAGGAAAGAAGTTTCACTGGGAGTTACAAGAACAAGAGTTAGTGCTGGCTCGTAGACCACCGATATCCGACCCTAAGAACAAAGTCTTCGCAAAATTCTGTCCAAAATTTATTGGCCCGTTCCGGGTAATAAAGAATCTGGGTAACAATGCCTACAGGCTGGAAGAAGTAAGCACTGGTGCTAAATCTGTTTTTAATAGCGCCAATTTAAAACCTTACTACAGAAGGGAACCATTTGATGACTAGGAAAGATGATGTGTGCAGAATCTGTATTGCAAAAATTTGATTTTGAGAGCCAACACTCAAATCTACGTGGAGCGCCAGAGTACGCGCTTTGTTTGTAAACAACAAGCAGCTGAGACGACAGGAGTGGCAATCACGTGAGGAGAAGGGGGAGACCTAGTGAGGATGTATGAATGACATTCCAGCGAGAAAGAGAGCACACTAATTGAGTCAGAGGGGCGTACGCTCGAGCAGCTGAGCGAGGTATTAAAGAGATGTGTTGTTACTACAGTGGATTTTGTTTTTGAAATCCAAATCAATAAATTGCTTCGAATTTCAAAACCTTGCTGAGGATAAATGAACCCTTATTGATCTACGATAAATAAGTATTCATATTTATTATTATTATTATTATTATTATTACTGCAGCCCAGTCAGTACTTGAGGAAGTGGACAAGGATAAAATGCAGGCTAGCGTTTCGTAATGATTGCAACAGGAGCAGAGCTGGTAGCTATTCTTGGGGGACGGCCAGATTTAGCCGGGTTCAAGGCCAAATTGAGCAACTACTTGCACCAAAATTGGAAGCATAAAGGAATGATCACGAGTCACTTGCAACGAACATACGATTGAATCAGCCAATCACGAGAGACCAAGCCATGATCACACGATGGACAGCGTCAGTAGTAAAAAGCCCGCGGAATTGATTATCTAAAGAACCGCCGAACGGACTGATCTCCGCACGAGTGCATTGAGACGTTTGATTTATTTGAAGAAGAATGACACTAGTCCCATATTTGTGAGATAAAAACTCTGGAAATTTTTATCCAATTCCACCCCACTCCTCCGTCCCCTGTCAGATTCTAATAAATAGTTTGGCATGAAGCTACTCGAAGTCATTCGTTTTGGAGCCTTGAGAGGCTAACTTCACGCCCGTTTGTATAACGAATTTTAACGCTCTGAATTAGTTGAAGTTATTTTATTTGTGAGCTCTGAGGAGCTAAATTCACATCAGTCGTAATAACGAATTTTAAAGCTCTAGTACATTTTATCTGAAGTCAACTTTATTTTTGCGAGATAATATTTCACGCGGTGTGCGTGGTGACTTGTAACATTTTTTTTAAAGACGACCATTTCAGCTCTGAGGGGCAAGTCTTGTAACATCCTATTTAGCGCTCACCAGAGCGAAGGTCAACGGTACAGTACGGAAATACCGAGCAAGATAGCGACTGCCTGTGCAGTCAAGATTTTAAACTTATTATCGAGCCAGTGACGTGGTCTCGAGGTGTATATTTTATGTACAAATTTCAGTGTATTTTTCATGTGTTTATTGTGCGTGTGTGCTAGATATCTAGGGCAAGTCTTCGCAATTAATCGCATTAGGACAATTTGTGGGCGAATTGAGTAACCTGCAAGCGATTATAGCTAGGTCATAATAATTAACATTGAACTTTTCTGCCAAGGAGTCGATACCAAGATGCTCAACACGTGGTTTGGAGTTGGGATGATCTTCAACGATTCAACGCAGACGACCACGATGGAGTGATAATCTGTCCATAGGGAAATGGGCTGAGAAGGATGTCTTAAGTTCTACAAGCTGATCGGTGATGTACAACAATTGAATTATTTCAATTATGTAGTTAGATTTGGCCGGGGAACTTTTGTAAATAGTCATGTTTCTTTTCTTGTTGTTTAGAGTTTTCCTTGCACCGACACTAAATGTTTTAAATGTCCGTTGGGGCGTGGCCAAAGTGTTTGTTGTATATTTGTTTTTTTCTTTGAGTCATATTTAATGTGCGCGGCGTGCGTACGTGATTTTTATCCATGCAAATGCGAAACCCGTTACATTCGATAAGTGGTGCTTTATTAACGTTAATATTTGTGATAGGAATGGGAGGTAATTACGGTAAGATATTTGCTGAACAGGTTATTCTTCATATTAGGGTTGCCAAGCGCACCAACTTAAAATGTAATTTGTAGAACACCTTCGTTCTAATTTTTATAGATTTTTTGAGTCCTTTTCAGGTTAACTAGTCACGGCATAGAACGGTGGCGCCAGCATGTGGAAATTATTTATGTCTTTTTATTTCAGGGTCTGTCAAAACCCATACGTGTGATTCTGTGTGTGTTACTGTGTCAAGTGTGTGTTGATTCTACGTGAGGAGGGGGTAGAGGTCCTACCGCCCTCATATTTTTGTTGCTGTTGTATTTTTGATGGAAAGACAGGGTGCTCTAGGGAGACCGCTGTTTCTTGTCCATATTATTCTGACACACACACACGTATTATTGTGCTTTGGGGCACACTTCTTCGAGATTCGACCCCATGTCCTGGGAGGTCGAGATTATTGACACGTGGGTTGACAGATATGCAGAGTTCCACAAATCGCCCGTTGTGCCTGTGACTTATTTTGATAGGCAGTCCTGATTGTCCGACTGGCCCCTGTAAGCTTTCATGTAGCAAAACCTGTTCATTGTGATGGTTATATTTTTAAGCCATGATTAATAGGGGAGTTCGCCATGTGTGTAACGGCTTATTGTACGTTGTATGGGTAAAATATTGTATTAATAACGTAAATGTTGGCTGTGAGCCTATTGTTTTGTTTATGACTCGATTCATGTAATTTTTAGTGTGACACCTGTGTGGTGTAGCGGTAGAGTACTTGTAAATTTGACGGCGGTCATATGTGTATTTTTTATTTGGTCACTTGTTAATGTACTTGTGTTGATTTGTGTGAGAAGTCCTAAGTTTTTAGGCAGTAAATGTTGCTACGGCAATTTGATTCCAATTTCACACGGAAATTTTGTGTTGTTTATATTAGATCTAGGAAGTGTCGGTTTAGTTTTTTTTGTATTGTAGTTGTGTTCCCCCGTGTCGGTCTAGCTCTAAGAAATGTGGATTCGTTGTCTGAATGATTATTCTGGATGATGACGAATCACGCATTCGTTTGTACACATCGTGAAGCATGTAGAACGACATACGCGCATACATAGTCACTTTTGTTATTTTTCTTTTGGGACACTTGGTCCGTGTAATTAATCTCTCCAGAGATTTTGGCCTAGATTGGCATTTTTATTAAGTGGGAGTCATATGGGAGTTTTATTTTGTTAATTGTTGAGTGTAAATATGGTGATTTGTTTATTAAATTCATTTGTTTTAACCCTGGCTTCACTCTTTCCTGCATGTTATTTTGTTATATGTTACCCTGCAAGTTAATGATGCGCCTTGACAACAACTTACGATATGAACTGACCCCCCCCCCCGAAACTGAGTCTCATATGCTTCTTTGCAAGGGTTCAATATATAAAAATCAATGTTACGTGATAGTTTGTCTGTCTGTCTGTGGGTATGTCTCCTATGCGTTCATATACCATTCGTCCGATTGCGATGAAACTTGGGTGAGATGTTGAGTACACTCCAAGGAAGGTTTCTGACTTATTAAAACCATTTTACAATAGGTAGCGCACGCGTAGATTCAACAAATGAGCGACGATGCGCGAAGCATTTCAACAAAGTCCCGTATGTGTTCATATACCATTCGTCCGATAGCGATGAAACTTGGGTGAGATGTTGTGTACACTTACGTGAAGGTTTCAAAATTAGTGAATACATTTCACAGTAGATAGCGCACGAGTAGATTCAACAAATGAGCGACGACACGCAAAGCGTTTCAACAAAGTCCCGTATGCATTCATATACCATTCGTCCGATAGCTATGAAACTTGCGTAAAATGTTATGTACACTGCAGGGAAATTTTCTGGCTTAGTACATCCACTTTACAATAGGCAGCGCACGAGTAGATTCAACAAATGAGCTACGACGCGCGAAGCATTTCAACAAAGTCACGTTTGCGTTCATATACAGTACCATTCGTCCGATAGCGATGAAACTAGGCTGAGATTTTGTGTGCACTCCAGGGAAGGTTTCTAGCTTAGTAAATCCCTTTAAAAATAGGTAGAGCACGAGTAGAATCAACAAATGAGCGACGACGCGCGAAGCGTTTCAACAAAGTCCCATATAATTTCATATACCATTCATCCGATAGCGATGAAACTTGGGTGAGATGTTGTGTACACTCCAGGGAAGGTTTCTGGCTTAGTACATACATTTTACAATAGGTAGCGTACCAGTAGATTCAACAAATGAGCGATGACACGCGAAGCGTTTCAACAAAGTCCCGTATAAAGTCATATACCATTCGTCTGATAGTGATAAATGTTTGGTGAATTGTTGTGTACACTCCAGGAAAGGTTTCTGAATAAGTAAATCCATTTTACAATACGAAGCGCACGTTTATATTCAACAAATGAGTGACTACGCGCGAAGCGTTTCGACAACGTCCGGTATACGTTCACATACCATTCATCCGATTGCGATGAAACTTCGACTCCAGGGAAGGTTTCTGGCTGAGTACATCCATATTACAATATGTAGCGCAAGAGTAGAATCAACAAATGAGCGACGACACGCGAAGCATTTCAACCAAGTCCCGTATGCATTCATGTACCCTTCGTCTGTAGCTATGAAACTTGGGTGAGATGTTGTGTACACGTCATGGAAAATTTCTGGCTTAGTAAATCCACTATACAATATGCAGCGCACAAGTTGATTGAACAAATGAGGGACGACGCGCGAAGCGTTTCAACAAAGTCCCGTATAAGGTCATATACCATTCTGCCGATAGCGGTGAAACTTGGGTGAAATATGGTGGACACTTCAAGGAAGGTTTCTGGCTTAGTAAATACATTTCACAGTAGGTAGCACACGAGTAGATTCGACAAATGAACGACTACACGCGGAGCGTTTCAATACAGTCCTCTATGTCTTCATATCCCATTAGTCCGATAGCGATGAAACTTGGGTGAGATGTTGTGGACACTTACGTGACGGTTTCTAACTTAGTAAATACATTTTTACAGTAGGTAGCGCACGAGTAGATTCAACAAATGAGTGACGGAGCGCGAATCGTTTAAACAAAATCAGGTATGCGTTCATATACTATTCATCCGATTGCGATGAAACATTGATCAGTTATTGTGTACCCGCCAGGGAAGGGGACTTAGTAAATCCATTTCACAATAAGTAGCGCAAGAGTAGATGCAACAAATGGGTGACGACGCGCGAAGCGTTTCAACAAAATCCCCTATTGCGTTCATATAACATTCTTCGATTGCGATGAAACCTTGATGAGTTATTGTGTACACGCCAGGGAAGGGCTTCGATTTAGTAATACATTTCTCAATAGGCAGCGCACGAGTAGATTCAACAAATGAGTGACAACGCACGAATCGTTTAAACAAACCCCCGTATACGTGCATATACCATTCATCCGATTGCGATGAATCATTGATCAGTTATTGTGTACACGCCAGGGCAGGGTTTCGACTTAGTAAATCCATTTCACAATAGGTAGCGCACGAGAATATGCAACAAATGGGTGACGACGCGCGAAGCGTTTTAACAGAATCCCCTATGCGTTCAAATAACCTTCTTCGATTGTGATGAAACCTTGATGAGTTATTGTGTACACGCCAGGGTAGGGTTTCGACTTAGTAAATCCATTTCTCAATAGGTAGCGTACGAGTAGATTCAACAAATGAGTGACAGCGCACGAATCGTTCAAACAAAATCCCGTATACGTTCATATGCCATTCATCCGATTGCGATGAAACTTTTGAAAGTTGTTGTGCACGCTCCCACGAATGGTTCTAAATTAGAAAATCCATTTTACCATAGCTTAGAGGCAGTTAACGGAAATTGAAAAGCATGTTGTGTATCCAAAAGCACTTCAAGAAACAGAATTTCAACGCCAACCCTTTCTTTGATTGGCATTGCAACGCATGCCGGGTACAGCTTGTGTTTTATAAATTTTGATAATTTTTCATAGTTTTTTATTTTTTTGGTGTGTAATTTACAAAGTTACTGGAGATATCGCAATGTTATCTTACAACACACGTGTTTCTGAATATCCAGCGATTTTTTAAGTAAAATTGGTGAATATCTCATGCACATGGAACATTTTGATTACCTAAATATGTTGTTTGGAGATAAAGCATTTTTATAAAACCGCATGCTATATTAACCAGTTTGGCTCAGCCAATGAAACTTTTTTGTAAAAAATCTGAAATACAATGTTTTGTTGTAGAGATAAAGAGCATAGAGACCTTTCGTTTGAGTTAACCTACGAATTTCTAGGATTTCTAGTACTTTATACATTCTCGTAAAAAGTCACCGTGGCCCACATTTTAACCGAGTGTGTGGATCTTACTGATTTACTAAGAAACCTTGGTTTGCAGAATACACTCGATCTTCGATTAGCTGATGACGTGGTGGCTATTGATCTCGTCATCCGTTTTATAAGTGATAGTGTGTTAGAGCCAGCAATCTAAATTTTCAAGTGTAAATTTACTCAAAGACTTGCTGTTTTTAATTCTGAATTTTGTTTTACGTAATGTTTGTGTATTATTATTATTATTGTTGGATTTATTTTATTTTTGATTTATTAATTTTAGGAATTTTTAAAATCATATTTAGGCATTCATCTGTAAATTCTAATTTCTTCTAAATTTGTATAGTTTTATCTTTGTTAAGAGGGGAAGATAACCTCGCTGTTCAACCCCCTAAACAACATTAACTTCATGTTGAATTTTAACGTAAACACTAATTTTATCATCGAAATATCAGATTCGTACGGTGATAAAGTTGTTTCTTGGTTGGAAAAATACGTTTTAAAAACTCGCACATTGTGCTGAATGTCTCCTCAAAGATTACCAAGCCTGAGAGACTCTGCATGCTTAATGATCCAACCGAAAATCATCAATTTGTCGACTGAAAATCCTCAAATTCTTCAATATCTTACATTAAAGAAGGAAATTCATTGGTATGTCCAAACGTACCATACTGAGAAATTCGTATACTCGTTTATATACATATTGATTAAAAATTCTCGAGTAAATAACTGCTGGAATAGTCCTTAAATTGCCAATGTATTAGATAATTTTTCTTTTTTTTTTCTGTCTGAATTCCTGAGTCGCGAATTCTGAGTGTCTCTAGTCATGATTAGAATCGTAAGGGATGTAACAAGAATTTGAGTATCGGAGGTCCAATTGCACCCCGACAGTGGCTATCCTGAGTGAGCTTCCTTTCCCTGGATTTTTCCACTCTCCCTTCAGTAGAGATAGTACCTTAGGTCAGCTTCGGGACACCTACTCCATCTCCGAGCTTATTACAGCTACACAATCTACAGCCACCACAGAAACACAGGTTATTATACAAATTCAACACATACCTAAGTACACAGGGCTGACGACCAAATACGAATCATTATTATTATTATTATTATTATTGACAAAAACAACAACAACAACAACAACGATCAGGTGTCTTACTCAATAGGATGAGATAAGCTTCAAGAGTGAAGTCAACCTGTAAGTCATTAGCAATTTATTACGATCCACGCAGGAAGGAAGATATCCAGTAAAAAAAAAGAAAAAAAGATCGTTCAAATTCACCTTTACGACACATTGAGTCACCGGATGTGTATTTGCATGAAGGGATAATAATTACATAATCATCGGAGCTGGTACTTATGTCCATTAAGATCATTCATTTAAGAGCTGATTTTAACGCAAAAACCGTGGGTTATGCGAGATTATATTTTGAGTAGCTCTATCACGGCACTGTATATAGCATGGGTGACCAACCGGCGGCACACGTGCCACTAATGGCACGTATGTGCTCACTCAGTGGAATGCATAAAGTCGCTGTATGAACTTCTAATCGTCTTTGTTCTAATCAGAAATAGAGATTTAAACCAATATAAATTGTACAGAAGATGGAGAAGTTAGTTAGAGCATGCATAGAAAACTGAAATAGCAAATGCATTTTTTAGGTAGATTTCATTAGAAAGCTAACTATTGCAATGGGTCCCATGTTTCGACTTCCGGAAAATTTCGACATATCTTCGCGTTTCACATCCCCCAGACCCCAAAACCACCGTCAGTTCAAAAGTTTATATATAATTTATGTATATATATATATATGTATATATATATATATGTATATCAGTTTCTTGTGGACACGATAACTGCCGTAATTTTGCACCAATTACTTCGAATTTTTTACAGAAGGTGTATACCTATAAAATCTCGGTCGAGTTCGTTACCGGGCTAAATCGGTCGAAGGGGGTGAAAATGGCGGGCTTTTTTCGAAAAAGTGAAATTTCGCTATAACTCTCTTAATACGTGCAATATCGAATCCATTCAAAGTTCATAATATGTGTCGGATAAGTGCCAAAAATTTATGTCAAATAAGTTTTTTGATAGCACCAACCATTGACCAAAGGGGTGGAAAAAAGTGGGTTTTTCGGGAAACATTAATCATATCTCTCTTAATAGGCACAATATCAAAACCGTACAAAATGGACAATATTCCCCTAATAATTACCTAAAACTTTTGTCTGAAAGAATTTTTGATATGACCCACCATTACGCCAATGGACGAGAAAAATGATTTCGGAATTATAAGAAAATGCCAAGAGCTATCAGTTGTTGCCATGGCAACACTACTAAATTGATGAGGCATGGGCCATCAGACGTTGCCATGACAACGCACTTGCACGAGATCAGATTCAGTATTTCCATCTGATTAAGTGGTTGGTTGGTTGGTTCTTAAGTTTAGGGGCTGCGACAACGCGGTCATGTAGCCCCGTGTACTTTGGGTGTGTGTAGAATCTGTCTGATAACCGGTGTTAATTGTGATGACTGTATTAGTGTGTGTTATCTGTTTGTTAATTTAAGTACTGCAACTAACAATTTTTCAGATAGTTCCTACTTTTGTCGCCAAGCGCTACTGTCAACGACTACGAGGCCAAGTTCAGAACTGAGCTACTAGACGCCGCCGCAGTCGGCTCTTGGCAACGAACATAGAAACCTAAGAGCGTTGTATACATTCTTAACCTATCCAATTTAGCTTCACACAGGTGCAATTAGTGGAAGGATCTTTAACATGCCATAAATCTATGACATGGGACCACCGGCTTTACTTCCCCTCCGAAGGAAGGCATACCGAGGGATATTTAACGCTCTTAAAAAATCCGACGGCTTCGGCCGGGTTTGAACCCGGTATCTTGGGCATAGAAGCTCAGCATGCTACCGACTACGCCACCGAAGCCGCCTGACAAAGTGGGAAGCGGCTTCGGTGACGTAACTGGTGGCATGCTGAATGTCTATGCCCAATGTCGCGGTTTCAAAGCCGGCCGAAGTCGTCGGATTTTCTAAGAGCACTAGAATCCCTCAGTATGCTTTCCTTTGGAGGGGAAGTTCCAACGTTCGTTGCGAGTTGATGGTTGGGGTGGCATCTAGTAGCCAAGTTCACAGCTAGGTGTCGTTGACGGTAGTACCTGGTAGCAACATTAGGAACTACTGCTTGAAATTGACCGTCTGCAGTACTTACATGAATTAAGACTAATACAGCCATTACAATTCACACCGTGTATCAGACAGATTCTACACTCACCCAAAGTACACGGGGTTAGATGACCGCGTTGTCGCAGCCCCTAAACTGAGGAACCAACCAGAGGTAGATTTCATTAGAAAGCTAACTATTGCAATGGGTACCATGTTTCGACTTCCGGAAAATTTCGACATATCTTCGCGTTTCACATCCCCCAGATCCCAAAACCACCGTCAGTTCAAAAGTTATGTATAATTTATGTATGTATATGTATATCAGTTTATTGTGGACACGATAACTGCCGTAATTTTGTACCAATCACTTTGAATTTTTTACCGAATACGTATACCTATAAAATCTCGGTCGAGTTCGTTACTGGGCTAAATCGGTCGAAGGGGGGGTGAAAATGGGGGGGCTTTTTTTTTTCGAAAAAGTGAAATATTGCTATAACTCTCTTAATATGTGAGATATCGAATCCGTTCAACATTCATACTATGTGTCGGATAAAGCCCAAAAATGTATGTTTGAAGAGTTTTTTTTATAGCACCAACCATTGACCAAAGGGGTGGGAAAAAGTGGGTTTTTCGGGAAACATTAATCATATCTCTCTTAATAGGCACAATATCAAAACCGTACAAAATGGACAATATTCCCATAATAATTACCTAAAACTTTTGTCTGAAAGAATTTATGATATAACCCACCATTATGCCAAGGGATGAGAAAAATAATTTCGGAACTATAAGAAAATGCCAAGACCTATCAATGGTTGCCATGGCAACACTACTAAATTGATGAGGGATGAGCCATCAGACGTTGCCAAGATAACGCACTTGCACGAGATCAGATTCAGATTTCCATCTAAGTGTGAAGCGGCTTCGGTGACGTAACTGGTAGCATGCTGAATGTCTATGCCCAAGGTCGCGAGTTCAAAGCCGGCCGAAGTCGTCGGATTTTCTAAGAGCGCTAAAAATCCCTCAGTATGCTTTCCTTTGGAGGGGAAGTTCCAACGTTCGTTGCGAGTTGCTGGTTGCGGTGGCATCTAGTAGCCAAGTTCACAGCTAGGTGTCAACCTGGTAGCAACATTAGTAACTACTGCTTGAAATTGACCGTCTGCAGTCCTTACCTGAATTACAGACTAATACAGCCATCCCAAAGTACACGGGGTTACATGACCGCGTTGTCGCAGCCCCTAAACTGAGGAACCAACCAAAATCTCTGCGGTAGATATAATTTTGCGTGAAGAAGTAACAGACCGTTACATAGTTGCACATCAGTGTCGAAACCTTGCATAAGGATAGTGTGACCACAAGTATAACAAGATGTTCAGTAAAGAACATATAGCCTACTTTCTGCTAAATGCATAACTCTTTGTCCTTTTCAAGGAGTATGATTGAATGTTGGTTGTAGGAGCTTGTTGAAATACAACGTGCTATAGGGATATTAAACATGAATATGAGGTACCCTTTGCTAGTGCTACCTCTGTACCAAATTTCGTTCAATTCGGTTTCACCGTGTTTGAATTGATAGGGGGAATCGATTTGCACACATACTTGGCCACCATCTGCAAACTATTGGGCTGATGTTCTTGCAGTTTGGTCAGAATATGTTTCCCACATAAAGATATGGTGTTGCAAAATTAGGTAGAGACTAGATTATTAGGTTGGTCGTAATTACATTTTAGCTTTTAACATTTGGGTGGCCGCGATTACGTTTCCATCAAGATAGCGGTGATATAAAACATGACACTGAGGTTCCCTTTGCTAGTGCTACCTCTATACCAAATATCGTTCCATTTGGTTTCAGCGTGTTTGAATTAATAGGGGGAATCGATTCTGACACAAAGATGGCCGCCATCCGCAAACTATTAGGCGAATGACCTATTAGATTGGTCAAAGGATGCTCCCTCCATAAAGGTATGTAGGTGCAAAATTTAGTAGAGATCGGATGATTAGGTTAATCGTAATTTGATTTAAGCTTTGAACATTCGTGTGGCCGCCATTACGTTTCAGTCAAGATGGCGGCGATATAAAACATGACACTGAGGTGTCCTTTGCTAGTGCTACCTCTGTACCAAATTTCGTTCCATTCGGTTCCACCGTGTTCGAATTAATAGGGGGAATCAATTTTGACATAAAGATGGCCGCCATCCGCAAACTATCAGGTGAATGACCTATTAGATTGGTCAAAGGATGCTCCCTCCATAAAGGTATGTAGTTGCAAAATTTGGTAGAGATCGGATGATTAGGTTAATCGTAATTTGATTTAAGCTTTGAACATTTGTGTGGCCGCCATTACGTTTCCGTCAAGATGGCGGCGATATAAAACATGACACTGAGGTGCCTTTTGTTAGTACTACCTCTGTACCAAATTTCGTTCCATTCGGTTGCACCGTGTTCGAATTAATAGGGAGAATCGATTTTCACACAAAGATGGCCGCCATCCGCAAACTATTACGCTGATGACCTATTGGTTTGATCAAAGGATGCTCCCCCCCATAAAGGTATGTCGTTGCAAAATTTGGTAGAGATCGGATGATTAGGTTAGTCGTAATTTGATTTAAGCTTTGAACATTTGTGTGGCCGCCATTACGTTTCCGTCAAGATGGCGGCGATATAAAACATGACACTGAGGTTTCCTTTGCTAGTGCTACCTTTGTACCAAAATCGTTCAATTCGCATTCACCGTGTTCGAATTGATAGGGGGGGACAGACATTCAGAGTACACACACTCACACACACACAGACACACAGACACACGCACACACAGACTCACACACACACATACACACACACAGACAGACACAATTTTTTCGCCCTGTGTTGATCTCATAAGTCTACTTTCATTTTTTGCAAAAATCGAAAGTAGGCTAAAAATGGACCCCAAATGACAAGAAGGTTACCGTTCCCATAAGACAATAAAATGTTTAAAATAAGCATAAAATGACGAAAAACAAAGTTAATTATGCTCCAATTATAAAATACCTTCTCGCATTAAATGAGGTCTGATCCTTCTACGAAAATCTGCATATTCTGCCTATTTTCGCCTATCCACAAGTTTGTCCGGTGAAATCTACCTCCGCCTTCCGGCGTGCCGAGAGGACTTTTTTAAATCTCTGTCGGCAACGCCGGAAGGCGTAGGTAGATTCCACCAGGCAAAGAAAATTATTTCGAATTCACTAAATTTGCCAATTATTATATACATACAAAAGTTCCACATGTTTAGCATACGAGAATCCATATCTTCTTATAATTCCGGAAACACTTTACTCATCCCTTGGCGCAAGGGTGGTTCATATGAAAAATTATTTCAGACAAAAGTTTTGGGTAATTTTTAGAGACTATTGACCACTTTTCGTTCACCACTGAATCTGACCATCGCCTCCTAGGTCTACCTCTGCCTCTCTTACCCTCTACAGCTGAACTCATTAACCTCTTAGGTAATCTCTCTTTCCCCATTCTCACCACATTACCCCACCATCTAAGTCGGCTCATACGAACAGCTTCATCTAGCGTGTTCTTTTCTAATTTAGCCTTTATCTCCTCATTACGAGTCCTCCTGTCATTGCTCCCATCTACTGTATTTGCGTAGCAATCATTCGTGCTACCCTCATATCAGTTACCTCTAGCTTATGAATCAGATACCCCGATAAGAAACTTAGAAAAATGCAATTGTATACGGACATGTACAAGTAAGGTCGCTCTGCATTGACATTTTCATCTAAGATAGGCGGAGTCGGTGCAGTGTAGCCAACAATGTACGGTACCTACCTGAAATGGAGGAAATTACGGTTCAAATCCCGACTGCCATATCCAACAGATATGATTCATCTAAAGGAAACTATTGTAGTCTATAAGTCTACTATCCGCTGGTGTCCCGGGTGTATTTAAAAAAAACGAATTTTGAAGAAACCTCGGTCCCAGTCCTTTAAAAATAGTCATGATAACTAATATAGCTGTTTATTTCCGTCACTAAAACATACCTAAGTCTTAAAAAAAAGATGGTATATTGGCTTTCACGGCCTTTGAATCAAAACTCAGCAATTTTTCTAGGTTTGTGCCGTATCTTGTGTGGGGGTTTCGAAACCCTACACAACACATGGCACAAACCTAGAAAAGATGCTGACTTTTAATTCACTGGACGTGAAAGCCAATATACCATCTTTTCGGAAGCCTTCATAGGGAGGTTGTGGCTGCTTGAGCTTTTAGTTCTCGCAGTAAAGAGGCGCAGGTGCGCTTCATAAAAAGGGAGGTAGCGCGCAGTTCGCTACTCCTGTGCGGGTCCGAGTGGGGACACCAAGATCCCACTGATTAGCCAGCTTGGTGTCCAAGTGAAACCCCGCACAAGACACGGCAGAAACCTAGAAAAATTGCTGAGTCTTTATAACGAATTGGACTGCTAAATCCCAACATACTCATTCGCTGCTTTTACGGGTAGAGGGAGGTTTATTATTGCCATTAAAATGGCGAAACGGAATCCATGAAGGGGAAATATTTCACCAAGGTCAAGTCGTAAAGAGGCCATGCTAAATTCTCAATCACTGTCACATTTCCCTCGGTTCTTTTTGTGCAGTCACAACAATAGCTAATTACCAGTGACCTCCATCGCGTCCTGGACCTACAGTGTGCCTACAAAGGAGCAGCTAACCTGGATATGGGGAAGTGAGAAGAGGAACTGCTTGTGCATGGTATACCCGTCTGATTTTAATAAACAAGCAAGTTCGTCGTTTCACGTGACTTGTACGAGGTATCCAAACCGCTGAACGTGACTTTTCGTTTTCAAAATATCACAATCATTAACCAGGAATCGAACAGCCGTCCGCCTTGCAGAGAAGCAAGTAGCTACAGCATATCGCTACGCTATCAAGTCCGTATCATTGTATTAAGGTGGTGTTGTTTAAAACGTGTAGCATATCTATTTATAAGGTACTGACCGAGCAAAACGGAAAGTACGATAGCACTATTAATTCATAAATTTGTATTGAAATGAAATTAATCATATTTGATTCAAAGTGGTCCTTATTGACCAAATATATTAATAAAAAATAAAACACCCTGGCACTACAGTCCTTGGTCTACCAAGCGACCGCTGCCCAGCCATTAGGCCTGTAGATATTAGGGTGACGCGTGGTCAACGCATCGGGTCTCCTCGGCCGTTAATCTTGGTTTTCATGACCGGGACGCTGCCTCACTGTCAGTCAGCCACTCAATTGTCCTCCACGAGGCTGAGTGGACCCCGTTCCAGCCCTCACGTCAGTTTCTAAAATCACTGATGGAGCCGAGCCGGGAATCAAACCCAGGGCCTCCGGGTGAGAGGCAGGCGTGCTACCCCCAACACTACGGGGCCGGCATTGATTTTAAAAAGTACACAATAGTATTAGGAGCTATGCAACAAAAGTCAATAAATCAGCACTAGAAGTTCTTTAATGAGGTACTAGTTCCAACCACATTGTGGTATTCTTCAGCATACGTATTACTTTATAAGAGAGACAACTGGTTTGTAATTGCGAGTACGGTATTGATATAAACTTATATATAAACTTATTTACTATAGATAGTATATACTATATTTATTATGAATACAGTAACGTACACCTTATTTGAGAGACTAGACTTGGCAACTCACTACAGGTACACTTGCACGAGGAACACACAGCACTTAGGAATGCGAGAGGGGGAACAGCCCAGCGAGATAACGGACCCTTAAACACAGGAATTTCCATTCAGTCGAGTGCAAACAGTGACCAAGTGAACTGCTCTCAACAGGACCGCGCAAGACTCAACCAGATAAGTAGCCTGTACAATAAAATCTGAATTGACCATTTTCAACAACCACATACTCACTCCAAACAAGCAAATTCCGGAGGTCAATCACCACTTCCAGTATCTCAACAAAACATTACATTGACTACAACTAACAAATACTGACGAGTTGCATTATCTAATACTGGCACTAAATAAGTGTACATATTGTAAATATTTTCACCCATACTTTCAGACATAGATTTTCTGATGATGGTCGCTTGACGATCTCATGTTGTTGGTTTTTTTCAGTATTAGGGAATAACCCATCTCATTTGAGTACAATCGTGTTGACCGACTAAAAAGTATCAAACTTTTGTTTTATAAATTATATTTTGAAATGTTCCAGATCTGATTTTGTAACATTTCTAAACAAAAGCCATTACGTAAATAGGAAATCTGAATAATAACAGTTACTAACAAAGCAGTCTAGAACACAATCACTTTCGAGAGCTCGCTACGGTAGAAGTTAACGATTAAAGGGTTTTCCAATTTATACACAGAAAGCAATAGGAGACTAATTGCTACTCCCCACCCAATCTAATTTGGTACATTCGTGTTGACCGACTGAAAAGCGTCTACTAATATCTTACCTATGCAACACTGAAATATGGCTTCTAATATTTCAGTATTTTCATATTTTCTTTCCAATTTAGAAGGCGATATCCAAATGTATTTATATGACACACATCTGAAGATTACCAGATGACTGTGGGAATAAATTGATCTCGAGTAGTCGCCAATTTAATTGATGGCTGGTTGGTTCCTCAGTTTAGGAGCTGCGACAACACGATCATGTAGCCCCGTGTACTTTGAGTGTGTGTAGACTCTGTCTGATAACCGGTGTTAATTGCGATGGCTGTATTAGTGTATGCTATCTGTAATTCAGGTAAGGAATGCAGACGATCAATTTCAAGTATAACCTACTTTTGCTGCCAAGTGCTACCGTTAGTACCTAGCCGCAAAATTGGCTACTAGATGCCACTGCAACCGACACCTGGCGGCGAACGTTGCAATTAATAGAGCGTTATCAAATATAACCTACAAATTTAGCTTCACACAATTGTAGTTAGTGGAAGGTTCTTTTACATGACATAAATCTATTACATGGGCCCGCCGGCTTAACTTCCCTTCGAAGAAAGGCATACTGAGGGATTTTTAACATTCTTAAAAAATCCGACGACTTTGGCCGGGTATGAAATTTCATTGAAATCCATTGTTTAGCCCCGATGGCTCACAGACTTGCGGAGGTAATAAGGATCCAGGAAGGGCGGGGATGTCCCGAGGGAAACACTGGGATATTGTAATATGAGCCACACAATATCAAGAGGCTTCTCGAACGTGTAGCCTACAGGCCTGAAAGAAGATACTCCCTACTTTACATCGCCACAGATCACAGAAGTCACGCGTTAGTTATTTGGTGGTGGTAGTTGTTCTGATTTTATTAAGGGGTATAAGATGTACGTCAACAGCTTGTATACCATTTATTTCAGAAGAAAGAATCGGAAGCACTTGGCGGGAACGGTATAAAATGGCTGCCGGGGTCTCATATTGGCTGGAGTTTGACAGCTAGCACGACACGTTGCCAGTGCGAGTTCATTCATTAAGTCACTTGTTAACCGTCTGTGTCGGAGTTCCTTTCAAACGTGCCGTATTTCTCTATTTGAATGTACTCGGCATTGACTCAAGATCGACTTATAAAATGCATTGCGCATAATAGTACCGAAATCATGTCCGAAGTGTAGCCCTGTGTATTATTCGAATCAGCTGATTTACAACAACATTAAAAACTTGGCAATTCAGCTCAGCTGTTCCAAACTCCCGCCATATCCTTCACGTTTATTCTTTCGAAATGCAGGGTATAATAATGTTGGTTGATAACGATAACTAAAATGTATATGAATATGAATTGGAACTACTACTACTACCGTACAACAAACCTAAGTTACATGAGAAGAAAATGACATATCAATTAGAATGAAGGAAATAAAAGACAAGGAAAATAAATGACTACGAACGAAGTAGAGCTATGAAAGGCTGATAGGAAATGCAAAACGGAGCGAGTCTTCCCCAAAGTTACTGGAAAAAGAGAAATAAATAAAACGGAAACCAGCTCAGGATTCCCTCGAGATTATCAACGCCCGGGAGGGTGTAGTAATATGCAAGGCGCACTATACATGGTGGGGATACACACACTCAGCCTCCCTAGAGTCTCTTCCAGGGATTCCGTAAAATGAATGACGTCAGATTATCAAGCAATTACCGACAGCAGTGGCTACGCTGGCTAATAAAGCGCAGCATTAGGTCATGGGGCCAAGCTCTCTGCTGACTCGGTAGACGCGTGGGTTCGAGCGCAACCGTCGGCCGTCCTTGAAATGGTTTTACGTGGTTTCCCCATTTTCAACACCAGGCAAATGCTGGGACGGTACCTTCTGATAGGCCAGGGCCGCTTCCTTCCACATCCTTGCCCAGTTTCATTCATCTATATCCATTCCATCTCTCATCCCGATGCGCAGAAAGACCTGCACTCGGCCTCTCAGGAGACCACATGAAAAAAAACAAGCAATTGATAAATAATGATATATGTTTGTATCACATCAGTTCTCTGTGTAAAGAAGCTGGAATAATGTGAAGATCAAATTGGATTAACATTCGTATGCTTTGCACAAGCTTAATGTTTCTTGGAGAACGGAAGGTGGGGTGGGGCGAGTTGATGAGTGCCCCAAACACCTCTGCTGGCAGCTCCACACAGGAGGAACCTTGACCTGGATACAGTGCATACTGTACGCTAGTTTTAGACAGAGTATGCGAGTAGGTGTCCGGACATAACGTACCACTTGATTTTCGAGGACATAACGTACCACCTAGGTCGTTATCTACCTAAGAACGGGTTTCCCGTAATCCCAAAATATTTACGCTAGGACATAACGTACCAATTGATGTCAGACGGGCATTCCAGTTACAGGTTCATTACCACAAGAACATCAGTGGCGATCACACTGTGTGGCTTTAAACATTTTGGTATTGTAACATGGAGTTGTGTACAACGAATAAGGGCGGTTTATTTGGGCACTTTGACGGATGAAGTACGAATTGTACATTGAAAGTTCAAAGAGAAAGAAGAAATATGTCAAGTATGATGAACGGCTTGACAGAATAATGAAGCGGTATGAAGAGAATGGAAACTTGAAATCTTGCTTCAGAGCTCTCTCATATTCGCAGAACTTGGAATGAAACTTCACATGGCGAACTTGCTATTCGCTAGGATATAAAACAAAACAAACAAAAAACAAAAAAACAAAAAAACAAAAAAATACAAAGTAAAGAAAACGAAAAATTACCAGAGCTTAACCACAACTCATTTTAAACACGCTAAAATATGTATAAACATTTTTCCAGTCCAAAGTCTGGATAAAGTGTGATGGGAATCCAAAAACTTACCATATTTTATATTAGTTTATGTTATGTTATGTTATTGCTCACGTATTTATTAGCAGGATTAATTGAGCAATATCGAGCAAGTGGCCGTGCGGTTAGGGTTTCATGCACCCTAAATACTTCCCACTCTTTCAAGTGGTACGTTATGTCCGTGGTACGTTATGTCCTATAATCATGCGAGTAACCTGCAGGGAGGCGGGGTGCAGTCGTGAGTTAGCAAGGAGCTACGATGGACCAATATATCAAAGTCTTGAAATACGAACCTATTTTTCAAAAATAGGAGCGGCAGAAGACATTATCATCCGTCCGAGATCTGCCGAGTCGCCAGCGCGGAGGGCTACCTTCACCTTTACCTGAGGTGTCTGGCGCCTAGGTATCTAGTCTCATTTGTGAGCAGCCAGCCGCCAGTGCAATAAATGCTCCTCATGCTGGAATATGATTTTTTGAAGTTTTTAATAATTTATTCAAATTTGAATTGTTTTTATTTTTGAGTTTTAAGGTAGCAATGTTTTTCACCACCGGGGCAGACACGGTGGCTTCGGGCGATGGCGTAATTTGTTTGGTATTTAAATTTAACATTGATGTCTTTAGTAGTTTGATTATTTTTGCGTGCGTTGATTGAATCGTTTTGCATAGTATTATCTTTAGCCTAGATAAACTTACGGTACTTTTTAGCTGACCGACAGTACGCTTCTTCGCTCGCCAAGTACAATTTGTTAAATTATTTGAGATTGATGTGGATGAAAAGCAAAATTAAGTAGATTGGATTTGGTATTTAACAGCAGCGTCGTGGTGGAGTTGAAAACTAAACCTCTACTGGGTATTTGGTTGGAAGTCGTTGTTGAAGTAAATGGAAGTAAGAGACCTATAGTAGGTTCGTCGTTATTCGACAATAGTTAAGTGGAATTCAGCTCCTGCCGTCGGTTGTAGTGTAAGAAAGTAGGTGGATGTTTTGTACGGCTTTGGTCTGTGTGCATGTGAGGGAAGTTTGGTGTACTGTAATGTGTGTAGGTCTCACAGGGGCAGAGATGTTATGCAACTTTCAAATGAGCTCATTATAAATAGTGCAACATTTAAACGAGCAACTTTCACCATATCAGCAATGTAACGTAATTTAAATAGTGTATACCAAGAGTTCTGTGACGATGCAAGTGCGTAGACGTAGACATTTTAGATGCCAGGTGTCGCCTTTGTAATCTAGAAAAATACTGAATTTCAGTCGATCAACACTTGAATGTGCCCAATCAAAATTGAGCGGTGAATAAAACTACTCAAACCTGTTAACCTGGAAATAATGAAATGATTGGGGTAGTTATGATGAAAACGCTAACCGACTGCTCAAATTACACCAGAAGTATTAACATTGCACTGATAATTTAAGATTAACTTTTCATTCAATTTGAGATGTCCTAACATTGCCATTAAAACTCCAAATATTCATGTAGATAGGGCCTATAGTTGCTGAATTAAAAAATAACGAAATTCACTAATCTAGTAAATGGTGTACCTCCAAACCGGTCCCGTGGTGTTGGGGTAGCGGAGCGTTTACCCCCCCCCCCCCCCCCCGATCGGATTGTAGGGGTAGATGACCTCGCTATTCCGCCCCTTAAAACCTCAACAACTAATCCCGCTCGGATTGTAATTGGCAGAGGTTACCATTGGAAGGTCACTCTATACGATGATGGTAAATAAATAGGCTAAAATTAACATTAAGTCTGTATTTAAAGCGGTGGAAAAAACGCCAGGCAGAATATGGCGCACATACAGTTTAGCCCTAAGGAACTTGGTTCTGATAAGTACATTCAACATCTCACCAACCAAGGGCTAAGCAAACCCCACATTACACCCAAATAAGCTCCTCCTTGGCGAAGAAACCCCTTGCAGAAAATCCACTACGAAGCTACATCCTACATGGCCCCCTCTCGGAAGGGTGTTCAAGCCCACCCAACCTCCAAACCACAAACCCGAGGCTGCTGCTTTGGCGCTCGGCGTCCCAGTGAACCAATAGCCACCACTGACCTGGCGGCAAATTTAAAAATTGCAAAACGGGGACGTGGACGTCAATGCGGTCAGCAAGCACAAACTGGACACGCTATCTCGTCCACACCAACAGTGGAAACAAATGCAAACACAGTACGGTACATATTTAAACAAAATTACATCTGTTCTCAATTTTTTCCTCCCCAGGACCAATACGAAGGACCAGGAGGAAAATAAATAAAAATAAAAATACAAAATAAAAATCAACAAAGAACAAAAACTCAAAACTCCTTGCAATGAAGGGTAAAAGGAGCTCAACCGAGCACCAGTCCCTGCTACAGCTCTTCCGTCAATAGGATAGCCAGCAAGCCCGAGATTAGCGGGAGGAAGTGACAACCAGGCAACCGCCAGCTCGTTAAATCGTGCACCACGACCGCGCGGCCAGCTGCTGCAAGTCCGTTAATCGTAGGTTCAAATCTCAGCACCGACAGCGTCTGTCCATTAGTGGGGTTTTTCCCTGGGATTTTCCACACTCACTCCAGGCAAATGCCGGGATAGTACCTTATTTCAAGACCCGGAGCGCCTACCCCATCCCTGGCCCTAATCCGGTTACACACACTCCCATAGTCATCACATAAATGCAGGTTATCAAACAAATTCAACACACACCCAACTACATGGGGCTGATGACCAAAGTGCCCCGAGCCCCTAAAATGAATTAACAAAGAAAAAAGCAAACGATCAGGCCAATCACACTTAATAATCACCGAGGAATCAATTAGCCTACAGTCGTGTCAACCATAAATCACCACCCGAGAGACTAATTCCACGTAACGTCCCTAAACCAATTTGAAAAAAGTTTTTAAAAAATGGTAAAATAAGTAGGCGTATATAGAGTACAATTAACTTTTTATTGGCGGAACATTCATCTGGAAATGGGAGCAGTAACACGCTGTACCATGTTGACCTTTCGTTAATCTAGCACAATCATTAGACGGAGGATCTCGCCACATTTGCATAGACCATTCCTCGCATGTGGAACGTTATGCTGGTGAAACAGAGGTGTGTTTCCTGAAAATATAAGTTCAATAATGCAGGCTTTGTTGTAGATAGATTTGCATGTATTAGTGATAACACCATATCTCGTATATAAAGTTCATATGTTGTTAAATGTACACAACATAAATAATTTAGCTACTACCGCGTAAACTAATTGGATGCCAGTTGGTAGTGTTGCCCGGGTCACCGAGAAGGGGGAGGGGGCAAGGGGGGCAAATGCAAAGGGGCCCGTAACCAATGAGGGCCTGTAAGTGGTGCACGCTAGTTTCAGTTTATTGTACCTAGTTTTATATTAGACTATGTAAAATGTTGTCTATAACTTGCAATCAGAACCTTCCTCTAACTACTACATTGTGTGAAGCTAAATTTGTAGGTTAGATTTCATTAACGCTCTATTAGTACCAACGTCCGCCGCCAGGTGCCGGTCGCGGTAGCATCTAGTAGCCAAGTTCGCGGCTGGGTGTCGTTGACGGTAGCATTTGGTAGAAAAGTAGGAACTACTTGAAATTAATCGACTGCAGTCCTTCTACCTGAATTACAGATAACACACACTAATACAGCCATCACAATTAACACCGGTTATCAGACAGATTCTACACACACCTAAAGTACACGGGGCTACATGACCGCGCTGTCGCAGCCCCTAAACTGAGGAACCAACCAACCAACCATCGAATCGTTAAGGTAAGTCAAAACAAATTCGATTCATCAAATTTCGAGTTTTGAGGATACGTAGGAAAAACGTTAGAATTTTTGTGACACACTGGTCGCAAAATACTGTATGTAGGCTTACAACATACAGTATATCAAAATGAGTAGCCCTATTAATTTGTACTGTATTTAATACATTTATTACACCTTAGACAATAATAATTAAATTAATATAAATAAATTAAAGAATATACTAGTATCGGCCATGATATGGCCTCCTTCTGCGGTGTTGTTATAGCCTAAAGATACTAACCTCCCCCATCCTATCTGTGATCCAGAGAGTTTGAAAGGAAAGATAAATGAGATGATGATAGTTGTTGACATCTAGGTTATCGGCCCCTAATGGTTTTAGCGACAGTGAAAATGAAAGATAATGCCATCATTGCCATGAAACCTACAACTAAAACTAACTGCTGACTTAACAACTAACTTACATACTAGAAGAAATGAATAAATACAAAAATAAAAAAGGGAAATAATGGACAGGAGGTAATGAAATGCCTTCAATCCACGAAGAATGAAGACTGAGGGACGTGAAAGGAATGATAGCCATGAAAGGCGGATAGGAAATGAAAAGAGGAAAGGGCCAGCCCCAAAGTCAGTGAAAAAGGGGGGGGAACAGACCCAGCTCATGAATGCCTTGGGGTCGCTAACTCCCAACTCACCAGCCGTGAGGGTGTAGCATTATCCAGGGTGCACCCTGCCTCCTTGAGGACCTTGTGCAAAAGGCAGGAGATATCATGTAAAGTAAAAGAAGGCTGGCCCCTCGAAGAATGAGGGTATGAGGAAAGATGAGACAAGGACAATTAAGGCGGGAAAGTGAAAAATCCCATGGCCTCGGATACCCTAATACCGTCGGGGTCGGAAGAGAACAAGTGTTGACCAAGGGAAAGATAACTGAAAGGAGCCCGGCACAAGTAAGTGGAAACAATGCCGGACTCGGTTGGGGTCCTGTGGTCACAACCCACATCCCACAAGTTGTGAGCCCTGGGGGAGATGAAAGAGAGAAGATCGTTGCAATGCAGGGCTCGACTCAATCTACATCCCACTGGAGGGTGTCTTGTAATAAGACAGACAGTACTGGGGGTGATAGAGTTTGGAGCATCTGCCGTGCCTGCAGCTGCTATGTCTGCAGCTGGTAGGAAGGTGTTCCAGTCCACAGAGGATAATGGCTGAAGGCACTCAACCTGCCCATTGATAGCAGGCCACTTTTACGATTACAGTCTCGCATTACGACCGTCAGACGTCACACTGTCAGTGTGCCGCCCCACACATCTTCACATCTCACCGTGTAGCTGGTCACTTCGGATTACTGCACGTAGACTTAATTCTTGAGAACTTCCGTCACTGCAATGTCTAGCTCGAGACGAAATTTGCAACCGAGTAAAACAAGCCATCCATACACATCCCCAGGGCGGTTTATGTGGCGTAGTTGGTAGCATGCAGAGCTTCTATGCCCAAGATCCCGGGTTCAAACCTGCAGAAGTCGTCGGATTTATTTAAGAGCGTTAAAAATCCCTCAGTATGCCTTCCTTCGGAGGGGAAGAAAAGCCGGCGGTCCCATATCATAGATTTATGGCATGATAAATAACCTTCCACTAATTACACGTGTGGGAATATAAATTATAGGTTATATTTGATTAACGCTCTTGGGTTCCAACGTTCGTCGACAGGAGCCTACTGCAGTGGCATCTAGTAACCAAGTTCAGGACTAGTTAGTCGTTGACAGTGGCGATTGGTAGCAAAAGTTTGAACTACTTGAAAATCGAATGTCTTCAGTTGTTACTTAAATTGAAAACAGATAACACACACTAATACAGCCATCACAATTAACACTGGTTATCAGACAGATTCTACACACACCCAAATTACACGGGGCTAGGTGACCGCGTTGTCGCAGCCCCTAAAGTGAAGAACCAACCAACCAATTTGTGGATGCTAAACCAATTGGGTTATCTTATTAATGATTTTTCTTCAAATCTGCCGAAGTTATAGGCCTACAACAATGTTGGTACATGAATAAAATCCCAAACATTTTCTTGCCAATTGGTAGTATTTTTTGTACTTTTTGTAAATACAGTACTAACAAATTGAAGCTAAGACTTATAAGCATTCACTGGTCAATAGCTTCTGTGAGTGTTGAGCTAGCGTAGCCGAACATTCACCAGTCTGTAGCACAGCACTTTGCCAACAGACGGTTTGTTGTTTGAGACATGGTTGCCAGATTCAAGTCTACTCGTCTTCGAATTTCTGAGGACCCATAATAAATTGAATGACTGTTTGGAGACATACATGATTCTTGTTTTAATTTCTTGGCTCATGAACGGTTAATTTCGACTGAACCCCGCCAATAAAGGAAGTCTTGTTCGTAAAACAGAATTCAAGTTCATTTAGATTCATCCCGAAGACCTATTAACGCACAGGACTCTATGACGGTGGGATTCAAACCCACCTGTCTCTAGTGCCATGTTGCTCAAGATAGTGCATAAGAATGTACAATTTAGCACGATGTATTTAAAAAGTAGTAATTTTTGTACATTTTTAAATTTCTAAGTAAACAAAGGCGGATAAAAACTCGCTGTGCACCAAACGAAAGTTGTCGCATTTAAGAGTGGAAAGTTGGACAATGGTATTTGTACAGGTAATGGCAACAAAAAGTAGTCAACCACAGTGCGGTGTCCTCTGGTCACGTACCACTTGCCTGCAGTTGAAAGTGAACTGTTTCCAAGACTCAAACGACGACCCCTTCCACAAACTTCGGAACTACTTTCATTAACCCTTAGACTGTCAATGTAACGATCTATCGTTATCCCCTATTCGTGCCAAAACTGTCAGGGCAACCATCCATCGTTACCGGCTTTATTAATGATTATCTCGTTATTTACACCCCAGACAGCAGCAATTTTCAGGAAATAAAATGACTATTTTAACTGACGTTTATATTCCGCGTGAACCGCGGACAATTTGTATTAATATTTATTATTAGAGTCTGAAACATGTGCTCACAGAGTTTCATGTCAAGTTTGCATCCTGGTTGGCGGCACATGCGTGTGTATTTCTCTCTGTTTTCATTAATGATTTTAGTGGAATTAAACAGTATCATATAAAATGTATTTAATTTATTTGCTAGTTCATTATTTAAATAAGTATGACAAAAATTCAATTTCCCACATTTGCTTCAACATTTTCAAATATGAAATTTGTAACTGGTTTTTTTCACTGTTATTTTTTAAGTATTGAAACCATATGGTTTAGAGAAATAACTTATTTTTAATGACAAGTAATTTATAAACTCTATGTTTACAAAATTGCATGATAATGACTTCATAAGTCTGTCTTCCATGTCCCTTAAAAGAAGGTATGCACAGCTTGGTAAATACGTCTGGAAGTTCTCATATATCCATCAGCTGCGAGCTTGAAAGCGAAAAGGTTAATAAACACGCTGTTGGACATAATAACATGGCAACAAGTTTCACTGGTTTTCTTGTTTTGTTTGTTGTTGTTGTTTCATTTGATGATGATGATGATAATTGTTGTTTTAAGGGGCCTAACTTCTAGGTTATCGGCCCCCAATGATCTGGGTGATAGCGAAAATGACAATGAAATGGAAACTAGAACGAAAAATAAGTGAGACGGAATATACTAACAAAAAGGAACTCAGATTGAAACAACTCACAAAATGTTCTTACAAAAGGAAATTTAGAACGAAAAGATTCACAAAAGGAATGGATTGAAAAATACGCACAAAATGTAGGCTAGGTTCAAAATACGTTCAAAATACAATGTAGAGTCGAAATACTTACAAAATGCAATTGAAATTCAAAATACTTACAAAATGCAAATGAGATCGAAAATATGTACAAAATGCAATTGAGGTTCAAAATATTTACAAAATGTAATTGAAATTGAAAATACACAATGCAACTCAGATTGAAAGATCCCAATTCCAATCCGAAATATTCACAAAGTGCAATTGAAATTCAAAATACCTACAAAATGCAATTGAAATTGAAAATGCTCACAAAATGTACGGTAGATTCAAACTAATCAATTGGATTGACAATACTTACAAAATGCAATTTAGATTGAAAATACTTGACAAAATGTAGCTTAGATTCAAAATACCCACAAAATGCAATTGAGAATCAAAATACTTGCAAAATGCCCTCCACACAAAATGCAATTTAGATTTAAAATTCTTGCGAAATGCGGTTTTGGTCGAAAATACTTACAAAATGCAATTGAAATTCAAAAAACTCACTAAAATGCCCTGCTCCTACATTGAAAGACTTACTAAAAAGCAATTTAGATTGTCAAACTTTACAAAATGCAATTGAAGCTGAAAACAATCGTGAAATGGAATTTAGATCGAAAAAAACTTACAAAATGCAACGTAGATTAAAAATACCTACAAAAAGTAGTGTAGATGCAAAAAAAAATATTTAGAGACTCGGGTGAGCCAAGTAACAAAAACAGTGCGAGAATCTTAAAGAGAAAAGGAAATATAGTGAAAAGAAAACAAGAGGGCTGACCCCTCGAGGAAGGAGGGATCAGGAAAGATGAGACAAGGGCCAATTAAGGCGGGAAAGTGAAAGACTCCCTAGGCCTCGGATACCCTAATACCGTCGGGGGTCGGAAAAGAACAAGAGTTGACAAAGGGAGGTCGACTGGAAAGAAGACGGAGAGGAGCCCGGCACAAGTAAGTGGAAGCAATGCCGGACTCATCAGGGGTCCCGTGGTCGCCAACCCACGTCCCACAAGATGTGAGCCCCTGGGGGATGTTTCATTTGAGGGTCATGGACTTCGTAGTCATTTAGCCTCGTGTACTTGGGTGTCTGTGGGCTTATCTTACATAATTTGTGTTATTGTGATGGCTGTATTTTTAATTCAGGTAGGGATTGGGAAGGAGGCGGCCATGGCCTTAAGTTAGGAACCATTCCGGAATTTGCTTGGAGTAGAAGTGGGAAACCACGCAAGACCACTTCCAGGATGGTCGAAGTGGGAATCAAACCCACCTCTTCTCAGGTTTACCTCACGAAGCCAAGTGTATCCCGTTCCAACCCTCAAACCAGAATTAATATTCTTGGCAGATTCGGGAATCGAACCTGAACCTCCCGGACGACAGCCAAGAATGCTAGCCGCTACACCATGAGATGGTCATAGTTTTCTTGTAGCATGCAAAATTCTTGCTACCAATGATGATTTTGGAGTAGGCTACTCACATCAAGTGTGATACCTCGTGGTGTAGCGGTTGGCATTCTCTGGCTGTCGCCCCAAAGGTCTGGGTTCGATTCCACGCTCTGCCAAGAAATGTCATTCTGTTCTGATTGCTGTGAAGAGATAGGTTTGATTCCAATCTCAGTCATCTTGGAAGTGGATTTACGTGGTTTCCCACTTCTACTGCAGGCAAATGCCGGGATAGTTCCTACCTTAAAGTCACGAACTCCTTCCCAATCCTCATCTGAATTACAAATGCACACAATAATATATACAGTTATCACATAAACACTGGTTATCGGATAAATTCCACACACACCCATGTACACGGGGCTATATGACCACGATGTCGCAAAACCCCTAAATCAATCAACAGCAAAATCATATCAAAAAGATGGTATATTGGCTTTCCCGGCCAAGTAATTAAAACTCAGCAAATTTTCTAGGCTTATGCCGTGTCTTGTGCAGGGTATCGCCTAGGATCACCAAGCTGGCTCATCAGTGGGCTCGTGGTGTCCGGAGATCCGGGTTCGATTCCCGAATCTGCCAAGAATTTTAATTCTTGTTTGAAGATTGGAACGGGGTACACTCAGCCTCGTGAGGTAAACCTGAGAAGAGATGTGTTTGATTGCCACTTCGACCATCCTGGAGTCAGCTTGATGTTTCAAGGCGAAACCCTGCACAAGACACGGCATTAGCCTAAAAGAATCGCTGAGATTTAACATCATATCAAGTTTGGCCATAGAAGGATTCTAGTGTATCTGTCTGTTTACCATCTCTTGATGAATGCAGTGCATTTGCTTTTGTCTGTTGGCACAGGCTAGAGTAAAATGTAGCTCTTCACCGATGTCTCAGTCTCATTCAAGGCTGTGATTTTATGGAAGATACTGAGGTATGGGTGGTGCTGAGTAACGCCATTCAGGGAACACAGCTAGTGCCTGTGGATGTTATGAAAGGTTCTGCTTGTAGGGTTAGTACTGCTGTACTGACTCAGTGAGGAAAGCAATGGCGAACTACCTCAAACTACCTTGCCTAGTACGCCTCATTATAGTGTTGCCTCGGTTTTGTGGGTTTCTACCACATAACCTATGGTGATGCTATTTGAGGATCCAACCAGCCTACAGGCTGACTACCTGACGGAGAGACAGTAGCACTTATGACCTTTATAAATTGGGCGTTCAACTGTAATATTGAAAAAAATAAGGCTTAATGTTTATTTCTTCCTTGTCAGTGATGTGAGGTTCCAAACTTCAGCTAACAGTCATTTTTCCTACAATTTCTGGAAAATCGCCTCGCTGTGCTGCACTGACTGCGAGGTACAACACATCCTTGATACTAACCTACTAACCAACTGTGACGTCAATGCCATTGAAACTGATCCAGACACACTTGGCACCGACAGGATTCTCGTTTACAAATATTTACCCGAGTACTGCCTACCTATTTACTTGAGTCAACCTGGGTATCGTAAGACATGTCTGCACCTACATCTGGGAACTTACAATAAATAATAATAATGTTATTGGTTTTACGTCCCTTTTAACAGGTTGGTTGGTTCCTCAGTTTAGGGGCTGCGACAACGCGGTCATGTAGCCCCGTGTACTTTGAGTGTGTGTAGAATCTGTCTGTTAGCCGATTTTAATTGTCATGGCTGTAGTAGTGTGTGTTAACTGTAATTCAGGTAAGGACTGCAGACGATCAATTTCAAGTAGTTCCTACTTTTGCTGCCTAGCTGTGAACTTGGCTACTAGATACCACCACAACCAGCACCTGGCGACGAACGTTGGAACTGATAGAGCGTTAATCAAATCTAACCAACACATTTAGCTTCACACAATAATTGTAGTTATTGGAAGGTTCTTTTACATGCCATAAATCTATGACATGGGACCGCTGGCTTTACTTCCCCTCCGAAGGAAGGCATACTGAGGGATTTTTAACGCTCTTAATAAATCCGACGACTTCGGCCAGATTTGATCCCGCGATCTTGGGAATAGAAGCTCAGCATGCTACCAACTACGCCACCCAAGTCGCTCTGTCTGTACCTTCAACTGGGAACTTAAAATAAATAATAATAAAGTTACTGGTTTTACGTCCCTTTTAACCATTGCGGCTTTTAGAGACTCCGTGGTGCCAGAAATTTTCCCCCAAGGGGATCTTTAACGTGCCAGTAAATGTACTGGCACGGTTCCCACGCGTTTGCGCATACTCAAATGCCAGCTGACTGCGCCCGGATTCAATCCTGCTACCTTGGGAACAGCAAGCGAGAACGTTACCGTTGAGCCACGCAGCCAGCCTGGGAACTTACAATATTGATCTTTATTACTTAATAATTAATAAAATAATGAATGACCATCATCGAGGTCTAGCTTGATGCACTGACGGCTCGGGTTTGATTCCCGGATCTACCACGCACTCAGCCTCGTGAGGTCAACTAGGAAGAGAGATGGGTTCCTTTCCCACTCTGGAGCACTATTGACATGCTTTTCCCCACTTTAATTCCATGCACATGACGGCATGGTATCTAACTTACGAACTTCCCAGTCTTAGCCCCAGTTACTGGGGCCGACGCGACGATATGAAGATCATGTGGATAGTGAAGGGGTTGCGAAGCTCTGATCAACATTCAGAACAAGTAAACCCACTGCTAACTGATGAAGTCATCTTAACTAGAGTACACCCATTGACTTCGGTGGCGTAGTCGGTAGCATGCTGAACTGCTATGCCCAAGATGGCGGGTTCCTACCCGGCCGAAGTCGTCGGATTTTTTAAAAGCCTTAAAATCCCTCAGTATGCCTTCCTTCGGAGGGGAAGTAAAGCCGGCGGGCCCATGTCATAGATTTATGACATGTAAAAGAACCTACCACTGCAATTGGTGGTGTGTAGCAAAATTTGTAGGTTATATTTGGCTGGTTCGGAAACGCTCTATCAGGTTCCAACGTTCGCCGCTAGTGTTAGTGACAGTAGTATCTGGTAGCCAAAGTTGGAACTACTTGAAATTGAACTTGTTGGGAGCCCTCGGGCGTTCAATCAAAAATACCCAGCTTATGGCCACTGGCTGCGATTCATATATCATTAACTCACCCATCAACAGCACGGGGAAGTGACAAGCACGTCAGGCAGGAACTTACCTGTAAACAACAGAGAGAAGAGTTAGGGATCAGGTGACAACATCAACAAATAATGTTCAATAGAAAGCGTTGTGACGTATTAAGTAGTCCCAATCTTCAAGGCGGCTCCTAGGCCACTCAGACACCTGGGGGGGGGGGGGGGGGGGGGGGGGGGAATTGTAGTGGATGGACATCCCCAATTTATAAGATTTCCTTCAATACAGTTCTCTCACTTTCCTCGTTAACGAGCGCCTCACCTTTGAAACCTATCTGGGCGGATATGTTTACATCACATGACTGCAGTGAGCCAAGGCTTTCCCAGCTCAAGGCACAGTGTTGTCAACTCTCCAACGTAATCACTGAGAGCTAGCTGCGAGACTGGACACAACTACGTGCAGCTGTGCAACACTGGGCACCTGACACCTGCCTGACACACGAGCAGGCCGCCAGACCGTGCTCTCAGGGGAGATAAAGGAAGTATGCTATTGGTCAAGAACCGTCAGCTATCGGTCAGTAGCGAACAATGGTCATTGTCGGCTACTGCCTAACGTTTGGTTCACCGCTCGTTAACCAGGGAAGTGAGAGGACTATACCACGATCTTCCACGAATGTAATACATTGTAGAAATCGGGTCAAAGACGACAGTGGTCATGAATGAACAGAAGTAGAATAGAGAAAGTTGTGAAGACATTTTTCAGTGCTGCCCTTTTAACAATTCAATGGTAATTTGCAGTCTGTCAACATGAATATAAGTCCAACTAAATTGGGATAATGTGATGTCACCTGAGAAAAACTTACATGTTATCAAATAGTATTTACACAGAATAAATCTCTACTTAGTATAAAACAAAGTTCCCGATTCTTGGATGTAATGGGTAATCTCGAGAACCACTGGATGGATTTTTATGGGGTTTTCACCAATCTATAAAGGATTTTTCGAGGAAGGTTTCTGTAGAAAAACATTCATTTATGACAAAAGGAAACCGAGCAGTAACGATTTCAGTGAATCGAGTCGAAGAAACCCCTGCCGTCCGTGCGCCTGATAAGCTCATGATGGGTAAACCGTTAAGATACCGGGCGAAGTCGGGCGGGTTGCTATGTACATAATTAGGGCACCTCGCGAGACTACACCAGAACAGATGGCTGCAGAGGACAACCACGTGGGACTCCTACATAGGAAAGAGAAGCAACGGCGAACCAAGAAGAAGATGGGCAGATGACTTCAGACATTTACTAGGACCACACTGGACCAAGAATTGATTGAAAAGACGGCGGATTAAGTAAAATAAAAAGTGAAAAGTGATTAAATAAAAAAGTGCCCTCCTCCTCCTTCTAGACCTTTCCCCTATTAAGTGGGGTCGGCATTTCCATCCTTCATTCTTTTCCACCATTCATTTCCGTTTAGGGCTTCTTCTCTCATCCAACCTTTTTCCCCTAAGGTCTTCGGCAACCTAATCTCTCCACTTAGGTCTCCCAACCCTCCTCCCTCCAGGGACCTTCATCTTCTGCACTCTCTTTACCACATAGTCTTCATTTCTTCGTTCTACATGTCCAAACCACCTGAATCTGCTTTCCTGTATCTAACCCACACTCACTAATCACATGTAAATCTTTTTCAGGTTTAGCCTCATGGGCTTATATTGGTGTTGGCCGACAGCAAATAACCATTGAAAAGTAGAACAGTATAGAGTAACGTGCGATCGTAAGAAGTGTTCACTAAAAGTTTACAATGAGCACGTTTCCGGTCGACAAGGAAAACAAGGTTCTTCTGCCTACATATCATAGCCATGGTTCTCGATATAGCTCTTCTGAGAACCAATCCCTTATCACAGCTCCGAGCTTAAAGTGGCAGCCTGGGCACAAAGAGAGTCTGCCGCAGAACGCAGTGGTTCGCAACCATTAGAAAACGGGAGCCACAATCTAAGTTAGTACACTTCAGAAAATGATTAGTCTATTATCATTAACAACATGCTGAAACTAAAAATAGAATTTTCAATTCTCAAATGAGGGAGTGGTTGGTTCCTCAGTTTAGGGGCTGCGACATCACGGTCATGTAGCCCCGTGTACTTTGGGTGTGTGTAGAATCTGTCTGATAACCGTTGATAATTATGATGGCTGTATAAGCGTGTGTTATCTGTTTTCTAATTCAAGTAAGGACTGCAGACATTCAATTTTCAAGTAGTTCCTACTCTTGCCACCAAACGCCACCGTCGACGACAACTAGTTATGAACTTGGTTACTAGATGCCACCGCAATCGGCTCCTAGTGGATCCTAAGAGCGTTAGTCAAATCTAACCTATAATTTAGTTTCAAACAAGTGTAATTAGTTGATGGTTCCTTTACATGCCATAAATCTATGACATGGGGCCGCCGGCTTTACTTCCCCTCCGAATAATAGAATACTGAAGGATTTTTAACGCTCTTAAAAATCCGACAACTTCGGCCGGGTTTGAACCCGCGATCTTGGGCATAGAAGTTCTGCATGCTACCAACTATGCCAGCGAAGCCGCTAACTGAGGGAGTAGCTAATCAAATTGTATAGGCCTGCAGTCTATATGCCAGTAAAATTAATGTTCACCGTAAAAGTATGACAGAATTGACAGAAAGTTGAAGTTCCTTCGCTACGCTGGGGAACATCGAATTATGGATATGTGTTTTCAGATCTAGATGATGAATACTTGTTGGCCTAACCAAGCCCCTCAAATGAAACAACAACAACCATTCTACTTCGGTTCTCACGGGAAGATTGTAATTAGTAGTGGTAAAAATTTCAAAACTCTAACCTTGACAGTTCCCGAGAAATTAGGGCATCTTTTTTATGTCGAATATGCACTGTCAGGATACGGCTTTCCGACTGGCCTTTAATAAAATACTATCCAGGGGAGGGGAGGAACAAAGGCTCAGCAAAGTAAGAAATGGAACAGAAAGTCGAGTTCGGTCTACTAGCAGACACCCAGGAGCGAAGTGTTTTTGCATAGCCACGAACGCGTGCCAGAACGTGGACAAGAAGCAGCATTTTGGAAGCCGGTGGGCATAGTGAAAGTCACGGTAAGACCTGATTTGCAACAGCCGCGTCCCTGGTAGCAGTGCACGTATTGCTAAACGGGAAATGAAAGAGAAGGGCCGACCTGGTTGTGATCAAGACGAAACTTAGAGCACTGAGAATTGCGTGTCCATAAGTAATGTTCCATGGTGGCCGTAAGCGCTGTCGCGCTACCTAGTGCCTCGATGGCATCCCACCTTGGCCATCCTAAAAATTATTTTCGTGGTTTCCCATTTTTACCACCTGGCAAATGTCCTTTCGATAGGTCCACGGCCGATTCCCTTCCCTTCCCTGGTCCGTCCGGAAAATAAACTGAATGGGCATTGGCTTCATTAATAAAATTGTATAAGTACTCTTGCTTGTGTCACCTCTATAAATAAAGTAAGCCGTATGTACGACGGTATATTGGCTTTCACGGCCAGAGAATTAAAACTCAGCAATTCTTCTAGGTTTGTGCCGTGTCTTGTGTGGGGTTTCGCCTAGGACACCAAGCTGGCTCATCGGCGGGCTCTTTTTAGAAGCCTTCATAGGGTGGTTAAGGCTGCTTGAGCTTTTAGTTCTCGCAGTCAAGTGGTGCAGTTGCACCTAATATAAAGGGGGGTGGCGCGCAGTTCGTCACTCCTGTGGGGGTCCAGGCGGGGACACCAAGAGCCCGCCGATGAGCCAGATTGGTGTCCTAGGCGAAACCCCACACAAGACACGGCACAGACCTAGAAGAATTGCTGAGTTTTTGTATGTACGACCATTACGAATTTTCGGCAAAAACGGCGTGTTTACCCCGAATGAGGTGTAGTACAGTATAATGACCAATTTACACTCGGTTTAAATTTTGTATATTTGCTGTTTATTGTGGGTTGGCGGCATCAAAGCTACTGAAACGAATGGCATGAAAATTCGCATTTTAGTAGAATAAGAACCTAAACATATCTTTCATTTTTCGGAGAGGCTACGTTTAAATTGTGCATGTGGATGGGCACAAGGTACACCAAATTACATTTTGATAATGGAAAGCTTGGAAATGCAGGACGTCGATTTAACAACTGAGCTCCGATAATGGAAATCTTGGAAGGGCAGAAATTCGATTTTACAACTGAGCTCTGCACTGAAAGCAGACGTCTGATCAGCCATATAGAACACAATTGAATTCGACGCTGGAGGCTGAAGTGGCCATTCTCGTAGTTCTGCCTTTTTTTGGAGTGGTGCAACCCACTACGGGTAATAAAGCCTATTTTATATGCTTACATTGTTTTTCTGAGAGTCCGAACAGCGTCAAAACACAGTAGATAAGCCCGGACGATGACCGGCACTAATGACAAGAGATAAGCTGCGAGGGTTCATAATGTGTTATTAACTAAAGCTCCTAGATTTCTTCATGCACGACACTCGACAACGAAGGAAGAGGCTCATTCTGTATACTGAATTCTTCGCAAGAATTGATTTAAACCAACATAGCTATCGAGAAAGGATCCACTGCACGCAAGGCCAGAATTTAACACGTTTCCTCTAAACAAATTAGCAGCATGACACTAGCCTTCTAAATATTGATACCATTTGACAAATTTTGAAGGCGATTTATTTTATTATTATTATTATTATTATGCATCGTTATGTCCATATGTAGAGCGCGATAGAACTTCTTTAGCAAACTATGTTCTTTTCTTCTGCCAAATTGTCTTCATCTGTGCACTTCCTCCGTTCTTCAGTCCACGATTTCTTGGTCCTGGTAGTCATTTTCTCCGAGAAATTATGGTTGTCCACTAATGTTCTGAACTGGAGTCAATCTTGTATAATTTCCTCTGTAATGCCAATTTCTTGAAGGCATTTTTCTATTTCACTAAGCTTGACTTTCATTGAGAGAGCACGGTTGAGAATCCTTTCGGTGAGCTTGTCATTGTTCATTCTGAGAATGTGGCCGTACAACTTCAACCGTCTTTTCCTGAAGGTGTCAGTGATCTTTTCAGCATGATGATAAAGCTCCTGAGATTACGTTTCATCTAGATTACTTCTCAGCGGACTGGGCCAAGAATTCTCCTCAATAGTATACGTTGTTGTTTCTCTACGTCTCTAATAAGAGAGCTGCCTCCAATGATCAAGGTTTCCGAGTAGTATAGTGCTTCAGGATTGATTACTGTGGCGTAATGTCTTAATTATTATTATTATTATTAATAGGGGTTGCTCCTGAGTAAAGCTTTGGGGTGGATCAAATGACATTGTTTCATATTAAACATTGTTTTATGTTTGTCATTTATTGTTGCCAATATTGCCATTATCATCATTCCACATTATCATCATCATTCCACACAACACAACATTTGAAACAAATTCTAATAAATAGTTCATGTATTAAAAACTGTAGACACATGGCTCCTTATTTGTAAATATATCCCCCACTCCCGTGCTTGGATGAAGCAAATTTATCTATCAGCTTGGTTGATGAGGTCCTAATTTTTAAATTTCTAACTTTATGTTGAGATGTATAGAATAAAATGTATTTGTTAATAAATGAAATCCACCTCAATCAATTTCCTATCTCGCACACAATCGGGATTATTAAACAAGAAGTTCCGTGAAGAACTATACAGCCTACTTTTCATGCCAATGATTATTCTACAGAATATGAACCTATATAGAATAATGACGAAACTAAGTTGGTAATATCGAAATATCTAATTAGTTCAAAATATACCTGGTATAATGTAGCCTAATAGAGCACTACAGTTGGCAGCTCTGGTGACTGAATATATTCTTAGTTCCATTTCTTAAGGTACAGAATACAAAATTTGGTTGAAGTCCAATGGACGTTACATGCAGTTAGACACTGGATCTATCAGCACGCGTAAAAGCTTGTTGCCAACAATGTCATGCGTGTGCTGGTCAGAAATAATCTGAAATATTATGATATCTTGTTGTGCCAATTTTGGATGAAATCCATTGTTAGTATAGAAGTTACATGCATTTTAAAATTGGACATACCAGCAGGCATAGAATCATGTTGGCAGCACTGCCTTGTATTAATTACTCCAAATTAATCTAGAATGTCATGTGCTATACGTGTGCAAAGTATAGAGCTGTTGGCTTGCATACTTTCTGATATATTGATATTAGGGTAAAAAAATATAGACAGCATTTATTAACAGTTGGCAGCCCTGATTGCTCTTAACAATACTTATAGTCATATCTGTTATGGTACACATAGCACATACGAAATTTGGTTGAAATTCAACTGATAGTATAGAAGATACATGTATTTAAAAATTGGTACTATCTGCAGGCTTATAATCATGTTGGTAGAACTGACGTATATAAGTTACTCCAAATTAATCTAAAATGTCAGAATATACGTGTGCATAGTTTAAAGCTGTTGGCTTGCATACTTTCTGATATATTGGTATTTGGATAAAATAAATAAATAGAGAGAGCAATTATTAACAGTTGGCAGCCCTGGTGGCTCTTAAGAATACGCGCAGTCATATCTGTTTATGTACTGATATTACATACAAAATTTGGTTGAAATCCAATTGATAGTGTAGAAGTTATATGCATTTAAACATTGGACCTATCAGAAGGCTTAAAATTATTTTGGCAACACTGTCATGGTTGGACTCCGGGAAATTAAACTGAAATAGTCTTATCTACAAGTGTGCCAATTTTGGAATATCTCCCATGCATACCTTGCAAGATATCCAACATGGAGCTCAAATTTCTAGTGCGTTTTTTCAGCAGTTGGTAGCACTGACATCATTTTCAAATATGGACGTGAGATATTCCGGTGCACATCTTTACTCATACTAAATTTGGTTTCGATTGCTGCAGCCGTTTAGGAGTTGATAGGGGGACACACACACACACACACACACACAGACAGACAGACAGACAGACAGACAGACAGACAGACACACACACATTTTCCCGGATCGATCTCATAAGTCTACTTTTTCCTCATTTTTGCAAAATGTGAAAAGTAGGCTAATAACTACTGTACGTACCGAACCACAAAGTTAACAAGTAGTTCCGTGAAGAACTATACAGCCTATTTACATATATCATACTCATATTAATTGCCTCTATCAACATACCAAATTTCAGTTTGATTGCTATGTTAGATTCGTAGATACTGAGAACCGACTAGATATTGCGGATGGTAGCCAGGTTGGATTTTTATTTATGAACTATTACATGAAGATTATTGTGTACGTGTTGATTTCAGACTTCAATCGCATGATTAGGACACAAGAATAAAAACTTAATTTTAAAATTTCGCACAGCCGCCATCTTCAGTTTATGTAAACATTTGAACTATATTAGATGCCAGTGAATGACAATATGTATAATCATTTACAGTACCACATTTCAATGCGCTCATATGATTAAATCACGAGAAATGTGTATTAGAATGTTTCAAATTCGCTTGGCCGCCATGTTCGTTTCGTAGTATACAGGTTTTTGAACGTTACATAGATAAACTTGTAGCAGTACTCTTTATCACCGTACAAAATCTCAGGTTGATATCATAAATAGTTTCGGAGATATTGAATGCCTGTGAAATATTTCGCTCAGCCGCCATTTTGAGGTTATGTAAACAATTGAAAGAAGTTAGATGTCGGTGCATTACAATATATATGAACATATACTGTGCCAAGTTTCATTGCGTTTGGTTGGTTAAATCGCGAGAAACGTCCATTTAAACGTCGCAACTTCGCTTGGCCGCCATGTTGGTTTTGTAGTTACCAGGTTTTCAAAGGTCACATAAGTGAATTTCTAGTCGTTCCCTTTATCACCATACAAAATTCCAGGGTGATATCGGTAATAGTTTCGGAGATATTGAATGCTAGTGAAATATTTCGCACAGCCGCCGTGTTGGATTGGTGAGACGTAACAACATTTGAAGGGCACGGTCGGGGTCGCCCGGAATAGTGCTATGAACTTACCGAGTTTCATTGAAATCTCTCCAGCCATTTAGATTTTATTAGGGGGACACACACACACGAATCACACACACACGCGCGCGCGCACACACACACGGACAAAAGGTGATCTCATAAGCCTATTTTTTCAAAATTGACAATAGGCTAAAAACACATTCACAGAAGTCACTTATTTATTTATCTTATGATGAATATATGTACCTATACAAAAAAAATGTGCACACACAAGTTCATACAATCTCATAGTTCAAGGTCAAGATCTCTGACCTATTCAACGGCTTCAACTGATGCTTGATGAACATCTGTCAACGTTCCATGGAAAGCTCGGAGAGGGCAGTCAGCGACAATGTGATGGATTGACAGTCACAAACTGCTGAGTTAGACCAGCTCCATTTATGCAGTGAATACGCACATCTGCCTTGTCCTGTGTTTATCCGATTTAAGATCCTCACAGAAGTCACTAATGAATATGTACTGGGTTTGGAACACCAGACAACTGAAAGTGTATAAATATAATTGTGTAAATTCGTAACTTCAGCAAGCTGTGAACCATGTTTAATCACCTGTTTAAGAGCGTGGGGTGGAAAGATGGTTTGACCTTCAACCAGAGACCGAAGCAGAAAGTGAAATTGGGATATCTTCTATTTCGCTCCAGCGCAACGTTATGGGCCAATTCTTTAGGCCGTTGCAAAGAAAAGAAAATCCTTTCATAGCACAGAAGAATTAGCGTGCAAGACTATGCCCACTGTTTTCGCACCCAGCCCTTCACTCCATTTACTTTACGTGGAAGGTTCTATAGAGCGGCCCTCACTATTACAATACACCATATTATGAGACTGTCAGGAACTTAAGCAAGGAATGAGTTACATATACTGAATTCGTTTAGAGGTTCGAGAAAGGGAAAACATTTATTTTAAATATATATCTGTATTTTTAAGTAATTTTTAAACCGATTTTATGCAATACGGCCTATCGGCCCTGGGTGGGTGGGGCCCTTTCGGCCCTTAATGACGCACCGCCCCTCATTATTATTATTATTATTATTATTATTATGCATGTATTTCTACCCATTATTAATTCTTTTCTAGGGGGATCGAGGTGAGATGAGATAAATATCTAGGTGGCAAATATATTTCAGAGGAGTCAATGAGAGAAATGATTTAAATAGGACATGGCGTTGGAGGAAAGCAGTCGTGGCCTATAATAACGTACCATCCCGACATTTGCCAGGAGTTGAAAATGGGGAACCACGGAACACCATTTTAAGGATGGCCGACAGTGGAAATTGAGCTCCCTAGTCACCCGAGAGCGAGAAAAAAGAGAGATATTAAAGACACTGTATAGTGACTATATTTTAGCCCTGCCGTACTCTCACACTAGTATCTACAGTATACTTGGGGCATCATTACTTACGCTTGACCTTTTTAAGTGCTACGCTAGAGCTACCAAGCGGCCAGTGGTGAAATCAACCTGCCAAATCACAGGCAGCCATTCATATCGATATAGCAGCATCACGAACGAAAATCAATTAGTCGTGATATATCGATATTAATGGCTGCCTGTGATTGACTAGTTAGAGTGATTTCACTTCTGACCGCCAGGTGGCGCTGGCGTAACACTTAAACGTAAAGTCGAAAGTATTAATGCCCAAGTATACGCTGTAAAATACATCCAAAACACGGCGAGCACGCACACATGTCAACACAGCTGGACTGAAACTTTTGCACCGGTGTACCCTTGAGGCTGGCGAGTATAGTTCTCTCACTTTTCTCGTTAACTAACGGCGACTCAAATGTTAGGCAGTAGCACGCGCTGACTATAACCAATTTTTTTTTTTTTTTTAGCGTATGGCTTTTAGTGCCGGGAGTGTCCGAGGACATGTTCGGCTCGCCAGTTTTGTAGCTGCTTCGAGACGGACACCCAATGGGTGAGCTACAAGTACCGTTGGGGAGGAAAGTTGGAAGGGAAGGGCGAGGAGTTGGAAGGTAGCGGCTGTGGCCTATAGTTAGGGACCAACCCCGGCATTTGCCTGGAAGGAAGATGGGAAACCACAGAAGACCATCTTCAAGGTTGCCGGCGGGGGGATTCGAACCTCCTCGCCTCCCGGATGTGAGCGACTGCTATTAGTCATGCCGTAACGACCACGGCTAACTCACCCGGTACTATAACCAATGTTCGCTACTGACCAATAGCATGCTTCCTCTATCTCTCCACTTGGATCCTAGAATCCGGTCCTGGCGGCCTGCTCGCGTGTCAAGTGTCCAGTGTTGCACGGCTGCACCTAGTTGTGTCCAGTCTTGCTGCTTGCTCTCAGTGGCTAAGGTGGAGAGTTGACAACACCAGGGAAAGCCTTGGTTCGACACAGACATGGAATGTAAACATATCCACCTAGATAGGTTTCAAAGGCGAGCCGCTCGTTAACTAGGAAAGTGAGAGAACTATGGCACTGGTAGGGGAAACTACATCTTAGCAATGCATGTGTGGCCACTGCATCTCTACCGAAAACTACCATGCAATAGCCCACTTAATAAATGTCCGATTGTGAAAACTTTCCATCTTTCCCCAAGATAAGAAAATGACGTAACTCTTAATAGGGTGATAACTCCAAGCTACTCGACGCCCAGTCGACATTACGCCAAGGTCGATTGAAAGAAGACACTGTTCGCACCAATTTCCAGATAGGCTATAACAGCCTGGTACGGAGGTCACACTGAAATAGCGAGAGAGTCGATATTTAATGAGAACGTGCAAACAAGACCATATCTTATCCATGTCTCAGAGCGCGCAAGATCTTCAACTCATCAGGTAGTTCACCAAAGCACGACAATCCTTCACAAAGACAGCGCCGTCGTTGGAATATCTCACTTGGAGGGAGGGGCAGATATTTGAATATCGCTAATTTTAACAATGGCAGACTGCTACTATTATTTACGGTGGGTGAGTGGATATTGTGTCGGTCTACTAACCCCAAGATTGCAGGTTCGCTCCTGGCCGTGGTAAGTGATTATTGAAAGGCGGCAAGAATACGATACGCATGTCATACGATGTTGGCATGTCAAAGAACCCATTTGAATTCAGGGTAGGCCGGGTACATAATGGCAAAATTAATCCCGGGAGTTTCCGCCAACACAAAGTTCCTCATTTCTCTACTAGAAAGCGCTATTGTGTTCAAGGAGCTTAGATATCTAACATCTAACCTCCTTTACTTTCATAGTCAAGGAACAACGAAATTCGACATGCAAGCTACCCTCTGGGTGTCAAATAACAAAGCTTGCACCCGGCACCCGAGGCTATACGATAATATTATTATTATCTTATGTAAATTCTTTTCAGAATTAGGGAAACACCCATTACAATTGGGTACAATCGTGTTGGTCGACTGAAAAACATCAAATTTCGATTTACCAAAGGACCGTCCACATATTACGTAATCACACCACATGTTTTCGCGCGGGGACGTAGTGGCGCAACGGTCAAGCTGTATGCCTCTCACCAAGGCGGACCGGGTTCGATTCCCGGTCAATGCATGTGAGATTTTCGAAGTGAAATGCCATGTCCTGTGGTTCGGATTCCCCGTAAAAAGGAGGTCCCGTGGCTCATGATCGCAAGATTAACAGTCACGTTAAACCACAAGCTTCGTTTTGTTTTCACGCGTAATCATGTCACATTACGGAATATTCTACATTGAGATTTGAACCAGTGAAGCGTAGCAATGAAAGGAGGACATGCAGCTAAAAGAAATGAGCGAAGAACAATCGTCCTGCATTGCCTCCTGAGAGAACTACTGTAGTCTATTGTCTTCAGCCTCTTGTACTGAAGAAAGCTATTTAAAACCTGTCACCAATGTTCTGGAGATTTCACTCGGGATGGAACTGAGCGCAAACCTACTTCTTCCTGCATGCACTGTTTCCCCACTTTCAGTACGTACGCCAGAAAAGAATATAAGAAAAGAAGAATAGGTCTTACTAAGTAGCGTAAATATAAACAATTATCTCACAAAGAGGCAAATAATAAGCTGTGACTATCTGTACAAAATGTGTACACATTCGGTTAAAAAAAAAAAACTTGATAGTGAAAAAATTCTCAAGAGCAGTTAATGGCCGAAATCCATAAGATGAATTAATATGAAACATTGACCCACTGCCTTAAAAATTCCACATTATTTTGTCCGACATATATATTTTATTCAAAGTTTGTTTGCTGTTTGAATTTAATTTTTAATGAATTAGGCTATTATTCATTCATTCAAATTCGCTAATCGGCTTCATTTTACAATCTGGCATTTGTTCATTTTTCGCTTGATCCACATTGTCTTCACGAGCTCACTGTGTTTAGCACGACGTTCTTCTGTCCATTTCTCACCAGTTGTCAGTTTTTCGTCCCGGAAAGTCCCAAACTTCCTGATGGCTGCTCTAAAGATTTCGGTCTTGTGAATCTTCCGCTCGTAACCCCATTTCTTTAAGATCTATCTGGACGTTAACATACCATGGCATTGTCGTTGTTTGGTTTTGAGTCAAAGATACTGAAGATACGTTTCGTCCATCGGGTGTCGATCATCCATCGTATATGACCGTAAAGCAAACTCTGCGTTTTCGCATTGTGTCTGTTAGGTTCACTTCTCATTAAATCACATAGACTCCTCTAGAATGCATATTTTTTATTATTTGTTGTGGAAAGGGTTCACAATTCACACGATACACACCATATTGATTTGACACTGACCTTCACTGATATCAAAGACTATGTCAAAGATACTGCACTACACTCTTGTGCTTACTGCCAACACAACATTCTCCCACCTTGAGTTGTGGAAACAACTCAACAAAACAATAAAATAACATAACACATATATTTTCACAAAATAAATGAACACAGAAATAAATAAGTCACTCAAAATATCTCTTTGGTTTAACCACCACTCTCCCACTACTGGTTTTGATGAGATCAGAAGTATTAGTAGATGGTTTAACCGTTTTTGGATTTTTCTCCTTCTTCTCATTTTCATTCCGCTCAACTTGCAGTCTTAAAGCATGATCTTCTCCAGATGTCACTTCAAGTGGATACACCCTCTGTACTGGCCTGAGTAGCTCTCCTTTTGTAGTCACCAAGCGAACAACTCTCACGACACCACCTTTGCCAGGGATGACCTCCGTCACTCTTGCCAGCGGCCAGTCTAGTCTCTTCGTGTTGTCACTGGCTACCAGTACTACTTCACCTACGCAGGGTTTGTGCTGACTTTTCCTAATGTGGTTCTTCTGTATTAGCTGTCCAAGATATTCATTCCTGAATCTTACCCTTAATGTTTCCTTTACTTTCTGTCTGAACCTGAATCTTCTGTCAAGTTTTATGTCCTCTATCATGTCGATATCGGGCATTCCAATCTCCTTGACTTCCTGTAGGAACATTGTAGGGGTGATAGCCATCAAGTCTTCTCCATCATTGGATAGGTAAGTAAGTGGTCATGAATTCATGACAGCTTCAATGTCACACAGAACAGTCATCATTTCTTGGTACGACAGACATGACTTTCCCAGAACTTTCCTGAGCATTTGTTTGAGGACACCAATCAGCCTCTCCCACCATCCTCCCCACCATGCTGCAGTGGGAGGATTGAATTTCCATTTTATTTGGTGTACAGAACTATATTCAGCAATTTTTCCCACTGAATTATCTCCAACATATTGCAGGTGCCTTGAAAGTTTGTCCCATTGTCACTATAGACAATCATTGGCCTTCCACGTCTGGACACGAAGCGCCGAAAAGCTTCGAGGAATGTTGCAGTAGCCAAAGATGTTACTAGCTCCAGGTGTACTGCACGAAAAACCGCACACGTGAACAGACAGACCCAGGCTTTCTCTCCACCTTTCAAAATCAGAGGCCCGGCAAAGTCGACCCCTGTTATTTCAAAAATTGAGGCTTCTCTTACTCTGTCTATGGGGAGATGAGTTTGTTCTGTTTCAAGATGTTTTCCATGGTACCTTCTGCAGACAACACACGTCTTAATTGCACCCTTCACCGTTCTCCTTCCTCCAAGGATCCAATATTTCTGTCTGAGCCCGCTGAGCAGAATCTGGGTTCCAGCATGACATAAGTCTTTGTGCTTCTCCCTAATGAGAGCGTGAACTGTTGTATGCTTCGCAGGAAGGATAGCAGGACAACGGAAAGCATAATCATCTTTGCGCGATATAATTTTTGTTTTCAGTCTCATCACTCCCTCATCATCCATGAAAACACATAGTGAGTTGAATCTTTCATCCTTTTCACCAACAAAACACTCCTTTTGTATGAACTTCATCACGACTTTTTCTGCTTCTGTGGTTTCTTCAATGGATAGTTCGGTAGTTCTTCTATTATTTTTCTGTCGACAATTATACAGAAACCTCAAGATCCATCCTATCATACGAACTGTTCTACGGAAACTTGAGAAATAGTCAAGGTGCCATTCATGGGTATTGGACTTGTCTTCTAACACCGTCATAGTGTTGACTTTCTTTTTTCTTTCTTGGAAGACTTCATCATCGTTTGTTGAAATTTCGGGGCTAGGCCATTGTGTAGTGGATTGTTTTAGCCATTTTGGCCCTTCCCACCATCTCTGTTGAAGTAACTGTTTTGTGCTACATCCCCTTGATGCCAGGTCAGCCGGATTCATGGTTCCTGGAACATGCCGCCACTGTTCTATTCTGGACAGTCTTCGAATTTCTTGCACTCTGTTCCACACGAAGGTCCCCCAAGGTTCGTCTAACTTGATCCAGGACAACACAGTCGACGAGTCACTCCAATAATAAGTAACGATTTCTTTTTCAGTTAATGTTGGCAGTACTGACGTCACTAGTCGAACCCCTATTGTAGCTGCTAATAATTCCAGGCGTGGTATGGTGATACTCTTCTTGGGTGCCACTCTTGTCTTGGCTTGTACAAATCGTAGCTCTATATTTTCAACCCTCTGTATTCGCAAGAATATAACTGCAGCATACGCAGTTTGACTGGCGTCGCAGAACACGTGAAGAGATATATCTTCAACCGACTGGACACTACCGATCAAACATCTAGGAATCTTAATCTCAGACAGCTGAGGTAGTTCTGCCAACCACTTCATGAATCTTCTCTTAGTTGTTTCGTCTACTCTGGTGTCCCAACCCAAGTCAGTGGCCCATAGTTCTTGCAAGATTAATTTTGGACAGAGAAATACTGGACATGAGAAGCCAATAGGGTCAAACACCTTATGTGCAGCACCTAGTATAGCTCTTTTAGTGATTACATCATATTTGAAATCGTTAACATGAGTTAGATTCAGTTCAATGGTATCTTCTCCTTTATTCCAAATGAGTCCTAGCACATGAGTAAGATTTTCAGCTGTACCATCCTGAGAATACTCCCACCCTCGGAGATTGAAAGATGCCTTATCCATTATTATGCTTGCCTCTCGCATGAATGAATGAAGGTCATTTCTGTTGTTAACACTAATAGCACAGTTATCCACATAAAAACATTCTTCCAATCTTTCTATTGTTGAAGTTGAGTAGGAACTATTATCGACTGTTTGTCTCTTCAACTCGTTCAAGTGGAGTTTGATGGTTGCCGACAATAGGAACGGAGAACATGCAAGTCCAAAGACAACTCTATTGTGACGGAACACTTCTACCTTCCCTGTACTTTCCTCCTCCCACCAAAGGAATCTCAGAAAATCACGGTCTCTAGGATTGACACTTATTTGAAGAAATGCTTTTTCTACATCGGCCGTCACACCGATCTCATTTTCTCTGAACTTCAGTAGCGAACTAGGGATCAACTCTATGAAGTTAGGCCCTTTTTCAATACATTCGTTCAGAGATGAAGCGTTTCTCTGCTTCGCCGAGGCATCAAAAACAGGCCTGATCTTGGTGGTGCTGTTTTCTTTGAAGACAGGTCGGTGAGGTAGATAATGTCCACTATTCTTCAGTTCTTCTTCAGGTACCCTCTCGATGATTCCTTGCTCCAACCAACTTCGTAAGACATTATCGTATTCCTGATAATGTTGTTCAGCTTGTAGTTTCTTTGTAGTGATTTCTAATCTGTGCTGAGCAATTTCTCTGTTGTCAGGGAGAGGTGGATGTTGTTCACTCCAAGGCAGACACACTTCATATCTGTTATCTTCATTCAGCCGTGCAGTCTCAAGGAAGTTATTTCTAACACGCTCATTCCTCTCGACGATAGATTCTTTTACAACAGGGTCAGTAATTCCAAGAATTTCTAAGTCCCAGAGATCAGAAATTCTTGTATTTTGGGAAAACAATGATGACACTAATAATGATGCCGAATCCCTTTGGGCCTTGTTACCTATAACTTTTCCCATTAGTGTCCACCCTAGGGAAGTCTCCACCAAAACTAGGCCACATTTTAGTTGATGTTTCCTCCCAGTGAGCAGTTCACCTGCCTTATCGGCCCCAATCAGAATCTGCACAGGCCCACTCTCTCGTACATCAGTTAAACATATTTTCAGATCCCTTATCTCCTCACTCCAAGAACCATTCTTAATATATGGGACATCTTCACAAATTATCTCTTGGCTTAAAACTTCCAGCTCCTTGGAATAGTTTCCCTCCAATCGCTTTTCGAGAACGTACTCCACCAAACAAGGAATGTATTAACGTTTCCTTCCTGATTGACTGATACCCCATTTCTTCGGCTAGGTCACGTGCAATGTAGGATTTAGTAGACCCAGTATCAATGACAGCTCGTACAGTTTTTTGTTTACCCTTTCCTTTAACGACAACTGCCAGGGTTTGCAAGTACACCTCAGGAGAACAAGACACATTAGCTAAAGCCTTATCCACATTATTGACATCCTGGAGAACCAAATTCCTGTCTCCCTCGTAATTCTGTTTGGACACACTTTCATTTTCTTTGTCACGGAGCTTATAACACATTAATACCACATGTTTACCACCACAAACAATGCACCTGACAATCGATTTACAAGCTCTACTTGCATGGCCCTTCTTTAAACAATTGAAGCAACAGTGTTTATCAGTTAAGATTTTCCTTTTCTCCCCTACAGTCATTTTTTGTGCTTTAATGCACTCTGGGCTCGAATGAGGTTTAAGACAAAAAACACACTCCTGTCTCTTAGAAACATCAGCAAACAAAGCAGAAGCAGTAGGTATATTTGGTTCAATGACATCCCTTGGTTTCTTGTCTCCCTTAATCTTAGATCCTTGGGATGTGCTAATACTAAACCCTTTCATAGCCAATGAAATTCTTTCTTCACTTACTACTTCATTTTGAAGAAAAGCCATGAGCTGCTGCAAACGATCTTTGGATATGGAATCACACCTGAAGGAAGTATTCCTCTGCCATGCTCTTAATAGGTCTTCTGGCAAAGATGATTCAATTAGGGGATACAGCATTGCAGTACATTTTTCTGTAGTAACGCCTAAACTTTCCAGCGATCTGAGATGTGACTCTAATTTATCATACAAGCTACTCAGTGTTGGCCTTTCTTTGGAATTGACTGCATTCGTCAACACTAGTTTGAGCAATTCACGAACATAAACTTCCACCTGCAAGTCCTCTCTACCAAATCGAGCTTGAAGACTCTCTATAGCTTTGTCATAATTCTCGGCAGTGGGTGGAAAACTAGTAACTAATTCATATGCTCTGGAACCTTCTGTCATAGCCTGAATTAAATATTGGAATTTATCTTCCTTCCCAATGTCCTCATCCTCGTGAATTTTACGGAACTGGCTCCAAAAATATAACCAATCAATTATTTCACCAGAAAATTTCTTAAATTCTATTCTTGGAAGTCTATATTTCTATTTATCACAAACATTGTCATTCACTACACTTTGCGGAGGGGCAATGGAAACAACGGGATTCATAAAACGTGTTGCTTTTGTTCTACAGCTAAGTAATTTGTGTTTGTAATCATCAGCTGATTCACATTCCGTTTCTATTTCGTCATCCTCACACTCGTCGTCTATCATCTGTTGAAATATTAATCCATCTAAATTAGAAATATCATCATACTTTTCTTGAAGGATTTCAAGTTGCACTTGCACTTTTTCCGTTTCAGTTTGATCATCTTCTAACAACGCCATTAGTTGATTGTGTGAGCGCGTAAATAACCGCCGCTTTACGGTTCTTTCTTTAGCGAGTCTTTCCATCTTCTTTCTTCACGGGAGCCTTTTACTATGAACGAGTCCTGTCACGGTCGCCATAAAATGTTAGGTTCACTTCTCATTAAATCACATAGACTCCTCTAGAATGCATATTTTTTATTATTTGTTGTGGAAAGGTTCACAATTCACACGATACACACCATATTGATTTGACACTGACCTTCACTGATATCAAAGACTATGTCAAAGATACTGCACTACACTCTTGTGCTTACTGCCAACACAACAGTGTCTGTGATCTTCTCTATCTTCGAGTATATTTCTTGCCTGTTTTTTTCTGATGTAGATGCCATTTTTGTAGTCTGGGCCAAGTATGATATGTAGGAACTTTCTTTCTTTCTTTCTTTCTTTCTTTCTTTCTTTCTTTCTATCTTTTCTCTCTAAATTCGCGAGCAAACATTTCTCGGATAGGATAAGGCATTCAGATGCATATAGCGGTACTGGTTTGATGACAGTGTTGTAGTGACGAATTTTTGTGTTCATAGAAAAGCACTTTTTGTTATATATGTTACTATTATTATTATTAATATTATTAATAGTATTTATTTATTTATTTACATATGTTACGCCCTCATTGGAGCACTTAACCAAAACAAGTATATACATATCTCAAAAAACAATATTAATGATTCAGCTTCTTATTTTTCTTCTTTTCCCAAAACATTTTCATTCTAGTCGACCTTGCCGCTCTCTCTGCATCGCTTATGGTGTAAGTTTTGCGGGTAAAGGTTTTTAAGGGAAGTCGGATGTTCTTGTTTTTCAAAATATTCTTCTCATCTTTGTTAGCAATTTGGGACATTGTCAAGCCGAGTTCATCCAGATCATTTTGAATTTCCATAAACCAAGAGTTCTTTGTTTTACTTTTGAAAAAATAATTAAATAATACTTTTAATTGTCTGGTATCCGGCAGGCGTGAGAGATGACAAAAAAAGCAATTCGCCTTTTTCGCATAGTATCAACTATAGACTCAAGTTTCTTTATAAACCACTTCATTTGGTAATAGACGCCATTGACCATCCACCTGATGTTTTTTATTAATTATAGTTCTGAGAATTCTTCTATCAATCTTCTGTAATGTGTCAGTAACTGATCGAGTGTTTAACTTGAAAAGTGTTTCACAAGCATATATTGCTTCCGGTTTAATAACTGATTTGTAATGTCGTAATTTGGCATTTATGGAGAGTGTTTTTTTTTTGTAACTAGACCAAGTAATGTATTGCGCTTGTCTTAACTTTGTTGTTCTATTTTCGATTGACGCTTTCTCATTCAAATTCCATGTTATAATCTCTCCTAAATATTTAAATGTATGTACAACTTTAATTTCTTTATTGTTGATCAATGTAATAGCTTGTGTTTCCACATCAAAGGATGCCATGATTTCAGTCTTTTCAAATGAAATTTGAAGTCCTACTTTTGCTGCAATAGACCCAAGTTCTTCAATTCTGTGTTTAGCCTCATCTATACTGGTTGCAAGCAGTGCAAGGTCATCCGCAGAGGCCAAGCAATTCAGTTTTATATTTGTACCAATCTTTACATTTGGAGGACAAGTTTTGATCCACTCACGCATGATCTTTTCAAGAACACAATTAAATAATAACGGTGATAGACCATCTCCCTGTCGAAGTCCAGTCCGGATATCAAATGGTTCAGACAAGGCGCCTCGAAATTTAACCTTTGATTTAGTATCTTTCAAAGTAACGCCGATGAGGTTGATAAGCTTTTGATGTAACCCAAATTCCCTAAGGATGTTAAGTAATGACCCTCGATGGATACTGTCATAAGCTTTCTTAAAATCCACAAAAGTAATGACCAAATCCTTTTGTCTCATTCTATGATATTTCATTATCCATTTCAGACTGATGATCTGATCCGAACAGCTGCGACCTGGTCGGAACCCTCCTTGATATTCTCCTAGTTCTTGGTCGAGTTGTTGTTGAATTCTTGTCAAGATAATTCTAGATAGAATCTTGTATGTTACATCAAGCAAAGAAATCCCCGGTAGTTGTTCGGGTCTGATCTATCACCCTTTTTATGAATTGGGTGGATTACAGCCATTCTCCATTCCTCTGGTATTTGTTCCGAATTCCATACATCGATGAGGCGTTTATGGAGGTTGGAGATGGTTTGTTCATTTGCATATTTCCATAATTCTGCTACCAATGAATTCTCTCCTGCTGCTCTATAATTTTTGAGCCAATTAATCGCTGCACATACTTTAGTCAAGTCAAGAGGAATAATGTTCTGTAAATTTGTTTTATTTTTTGGATTAGGCTCAAAATCAAGATATTCCTTAGGTTCATCAGCATTTAGTAGTTCTCTAAAATAATCTGCTAGAATTTTAGCATTATCAGTATCATTGTGGGCTAGTTTACCTGATTTATCTTTCATTAATAGTGTAGGAGGGCTGTATTTAGAATGATATTGACGAAATGTCCTGTAATAGTCCCTTGTTTTGTGTTGCTTAAAGGAATCATCAATAATTTGTATGGACTTTTTTTGATTTTCTCTTTTAATTCTCCTAATTTCTTTGGCAGTTTCCCTTCGAACAATGGTTAATTAATAGTATATTATTATTAATAACAAAACAAATTGAAATTAATCTATTATTATTATTCTTATTATTATTATTAATAATATTACGGGCCACGGTTGCCAAGAGAGCTGACGCGAAAGCTCCACTTACAGTAATGCAGGGAAGAGTTTGTTAGTTATTGTTGTTTTAAGGGTCGGAACTACGAGATCATCTGCCCCTCTTAACACCGATTAAAGTATACACATTTGGCATGAAATTTAAAATTTAGAGGTGGACACCTAAATTTGAAAAGACCGAAAATTATTCAAACAAAAATTAAATAAAACTACAGGGAAGAGTAATATCACACAATGAGTGCAGTCTGCACATAAGTCAAGCAGCATTGCGCGCGCTACTTGTGTTAGACAAAGGTAGTTGTTAATTCAGTACGGGGCTTTGCGACATCGTGGTTTTATAGCCTCGTGTAATTGGATGTGTGTAGAATGTGTATGATAACCTGTGTCACTGTGATGTCTGTACTAATATGTGTATTTGCAATTGAGGTAGGATTTAGCTGCTTCTCACCCCAAATCCTACCTCCATCTTACCATCCTGACATTTATTTATTTATTTGTTTATTTATTGAGCAATATGAAGGAACACAGGCACCAGCCCAAATACATTCCTTCTTGACATTATCTGATTTAACAACAACATGTATCAGATTACACAAATTACACAAATGAAGAACAGAAAATAAATACTACAAAGGAGATCGTGAAAATATAAACCACAAAATGAAAACAAAACTGTACAAAGTAGAAAAAAAGAATTTACAAAAATAAAGGAGAAAAGAGTACCCAATATTCAAGGAACAGCTGCTTTTACTTGTTTATTGAATAAGTTAGTGCCAGCGAATAAATCTACTTGAACATCAATTGAATTATAAAATGATAATATTTTAACTAAAGGCGAATTAGAATGGTGAACACTTTTAGATCTTGGGATGTGAAAGAGTGCTTGCTGTCGAGATCTTACTTGTGGTACATGAAAAGTGATGAATTGAAATAATTCTCGGCAGTCAATTATTCCACTTAAAATTTTCCTCAGCAGTTGCAAAGAATTTAACGACCTTCTACTTTTCAAAGACATGAAATTGAACAAATTTCGTAAAAACTGAGTCGAAGTGTCAAATGGACAAAATACATTGAACGTCTTATAATACATGTATCTTAGAAATTTATTTTGCACAATCTCAATGTGATGAATTTGATCTTTATAAAAGGGATCCCAGATTACTGCTGAATATTCTAACTTGCTTCGAACTAAACTTTCATACAACTTAACAATTACTCCAGTTTTAGTAAATAATTTGGAGTTTCTAATGACAAAACCAAGCATCTTGTTGGCCGAACTAATTGTATTTGATATATGGCTATTAAAGGTTAATTTGCTGTCATAAATAATTCCTAAATCATTTATCGACGGTACAATTTCGAGTGCTGTTTCTCCAATACAATAGTTAGGATTTATATACTCCTTCTTACTTGTAAATACCATAACTTTACATTTTTTACATTAAGGACTAAATTATTACTAACACACCAAACTACAATATTATTAACATCCTTCTGAAGGTTATTCTCATCTCTCAAGTTGTATATGGTATTGTATAGCTTTACATCGTCAGCAAACAATAAGCAGTCAGAGTAACATAGAATATTAGGCAAATCATTAACCAAAATTAGAAATAGAAGAGGCCCAAGATTAGATCTTTGTGGGACACCAGAAGAACTAACAAAATTACCTGAAATTTCACTTCTGAAACAAACAAATTGCTGTCTAAATTTTAAGTAGGAGCATAACAATTGAAGTAATGATTTTGCAACTCCAAACTGGTACAGCTTTGTCACCAGAATGTTATGGTCTACTTTGTCGAAGGCCTTTTCTAAATCCATGTATATTGTGAGAGCTTAACCTTAATATGATTGTAAATCTTAGAATATAAAATGTGCTCATATACTTTTGCTATAGCATTTATCACTGAGTTCGATATCATTTCAGAGTTGCCTCCCTTTAGAATTGGAATAATTCTAGACATGTTCCACTTTCCAGGAAAGCTTGACGTCTTTAAAGAAATATTAAAGATGAAAGCCAACTGAGAAACCAATAAGTCCTCACAGCCCTTGAATATGTATGGTGGTATGCCATCAGGCCCACAGGATTTCTTAGGCTTTAATTTTCTATTTATAGTTGTTCTTACTTCATCCACCGTTATGTGAGTCACGTTCAGCATATCAACCCTGGGCAAAACAGGAAATTCATTCAGAGACAAATGATCCGTGTTATAAATAAAATTCGTTTTGATATATACTGAAGAGAAATACTCAGCAATCCCATCTGCAATACTTCCAGCTGTTTACTGATAAGTTTACTACTTTCATCCAATCTCTCATGACAGACATCAATAGATTTCCCCAGTTGTCTCTCAATGTCAGTAGTAGACTTGTTTACACTGTCCAACTTCTCCTGCATAGATAGTAATAGTTTGTATATTTCACCAACAGATGGCACAACGGACGCTGGCTGGTTTTCACTGTGTAAACTCTCACGCCTGTTACTATAGCACTGTTTACACCTCCATAATTGACTCTGCGATAGCATATACTCTATAACCGCTTCTTTGAGATTCACACATTTGCTGTGAAACCAATTATTACATTCAATGCACTGAATTTTGGCTGTTACGTCTTGTCTAGGCACTGCCTTTGAACATTCCAAGCAGGTACCCATCGCTACACTCTTTGGATATACAGTATCGACTTGAAAGGTAAAGATGTGACAGTGAGGATACCCCTATACTTCAGTCGAATTAGGTTGGTAATACTGGTGTTCTAGTGTTTACATGCACATAACGACTATAAAAACTGCTCAATTTGGCAATTACGTGAATATCTACCGGTTTACATTATATATTAAATATTCCTGAGTAACTTACTGCACTCGTAGACACATGTTTAAGTCGTTCCACTTAAAAAATTACCAGAAACAACTCTATTTACACGGAGCACAAACTGACCCGACCGCCTTACACCGCCATCAACGTAGTATTGTGCCCGTTTAGACCGGAGTCCGCACGACCACATATGCATTTTACCAATAATCAGTCAGCACGAGAGTCAAAATATCCCGGAGCGCCAGATGGGTTAAAGCTAATCGCAAAAACGACATCAAATTAAAAAAATGCTTTACTGATTTTTGGCTCAATGCAACAATAAGGATAGAAGGAGATTTAATTGGGAGTAACACATCTGGTAAAATTATCTCAGTTTATTTTGAAGTTAAAATCTGACTGCAAGGATGCTCAAAGCAGCATCATCCACGTGTGGCGATCCACACTCTTATTTACACACAATATACAGAAATTTTCCAAACACATTTGACAATCTTTTTGGAAACACAAGTCCGATTAATAGTCCTGTAGACTGTGTTCCAAAATTATTAATATTTCATTCCAGTTCAAAGTTAATTGTCTATACTGGAAATATCGTAGATCACTGTTTGAATATTTACATGATATTAACTCTCGTAGAATAAATGTTCATAGAATTCTAAACTTTCACTTCCTTTTTTCCAGTTTCAAAAATATATCGTCGAAAATATTATTATCATCGAAGCAACAGACATTATTTATACATATTAATAACATCTGAAAAGTATTTGACCATTGAGCATAGCATCGAAGAACTGTGCGAAGCACAACAACAATTAATTGTTCTTCTGACATTAAACATTCGAGAAGTGACTCGATTATGAACTTCAAGTTCCAAACAAAATATATGATTTCTGAATCATCAACTTGATCAATAAATGGTTGAACCATTCAACTATTCAATTTTCCACTTGGGATCATTATTATAAAAAATATTTATATTCATGGCCATTTTTAGTAACTTTTACAACTTGCAATTCTTCGACAGAATGCGGAAATAAGAATTGTAGTTTTATAATGAATTCATTTAGTTCATGGCACTAGGATTGAAAATATCCTTCAAATTATTCGTGGTTAAAGAATTATTTTTAATTGGCAGTGGCCCATTCTATTATTTGTGTAAGAACACAATATTACAACAACAACGGCAAAGGTCTTCCTCTTAAGAAGAATAAACTACTATCATGACAAATCCGGGTTCTAGCAAAATCAAAGTCTAAATGGAATTCGTAAACAAGGTTGAAATAAGAACTGATGGTTTCAAGAAATAACCTTCGGGTCATTCATCCGACGAAATGTGTGGCTCCAATACTCCTACTATAAACCTGAGCCATCGAACCTGCTATTTGATTGATGCTCGAAAAAACCTCTTCATTCCTGCGACTTAACATGCGCACCTGGGAATGGCATTTCAACTACTCCACACACATAAATTATCTTCCCAAAATTTATACAATAAATCAAGCCTCTGCTTGTTATCAACACTGGAAGATTAATAAACTTACAAGTTTATTTTATTTTACCATTCAGTTCAACCCGTGAATTTACCATACTTATGAAAATCTTTATTTCACTTTCGAGTGTATTTACGTCATGATTTTATATAAATACAAAAATATCCTATTTGATACAAATGTCAATTGCTTCCCGTTTCATGCCTCTCCGTGTTATCTGAAAAATATACTTTGCTCAATGCAAATATCAACTGTTCAACCAGAACTGAAATGTTGGTTGAATGCGGGCTTGCGCTAACCACTTTCCTTCGGAAAATCTCCTGTTCCAAACTAGAAATGATTAAACTACTTCATAGGCTCTTTCTCAATACATATGATTATTATAAAATATAATATCCAAGAATTATTTAGAAAAATTATAAAAATTATTATTATTATTATTTGTGGATTATTATTATTATTTGTATTATTTCAAATATGTTTAATTATCATCTCATTATGTGAGAATCCACATGTTCGAATCTTCGAATATGGAAAAATTATCCATTCCTCAACAAAAATAAATTATTAACTTTTACAGTTACATCGGTTGTTTTCCGTGATTTCCCAAAAAATATGAAAAATTCAAATAAATGCTCGAAATGCTCGGTCATCGATCCTAAACTGTTCTGAGTGCTGAAAATACTCAGAATAACTCTAACAAGTCTTGCGTAAATCATTGCAAGATGTAAATACGAAGAAAAAAAATGTGTTGGTCATCTGCAGAAAAATATTTTGTTCCAATTAGCTAGGCATAATATAATTCAAATGTGGCTTACATTTCTTGATGGTCTTGAAGCGTAGTAAACCTGGTCTGTACCAGATTTATCCATCGACATGCCCTATCGGACAAGCACGTATAATCCTTGTATCGGCCGCCATTGTAGACCCACAATTCGTCTAGTCAGACATAGTGGTAGTATCTTTCGACGTTTGAATAAACTGTGATTCCATTTTAATATGGGCTTCTATCAAAGCCATAACAGTTTGTTTAAATAGGGTCAGATCTAAGTGATCTCTTCTTAAATATGTCAGTTGTAACATAACTCACGGTAATCTTATCAGTACAAGTAAAACACTGACAGTCTAAGCAATTAACGGCTGTTCTGAAGATCGTTCCCTAGGCATGGTTTGTTATATCACCATCTACCATGCGCTAGGCAACTCGTAGTTTCCCTTGCGTAGACTAATGAACGCCACCGTTATAGACTAGTCTTCAGTGTACTGACAGATCGAAGTGGTTAACTAGTTACAAATATGAAAACTGACTTGAAATGGATTTAAACATCCAAGTATTAAGTTATTACTGGACTGTGACAAAATACTATTTTCTAGACAAAGTCTAGCATATGTCCTTGTAGAAATATAAATATTTCCACCAATGTCTGTAGAAAAATCAATCACCTCAGTGATTCTCCTCACCAGAAACTTACTAAGTTCCAACTCGTAGCGCAGCACTTTTCGTGACTATCACGACTTTAAAAAGAACTTCTGCGTAGATCCGGCAACCATATGCCTTGGCTCAGCGTAGATGCAACTTGCTCGCCAAGTGCTTGTGTTAGAATGAGCTGAAGTTGCTTCGGCCAGCTGGCTTTTATTCAAAACTGCCAGGGTCACGCGTCATCACCTGATATCTAGAAATCCTCATATCTCTTGACTCCCTGGTCCGATTTACTTGATACTAATTGCATTCTCTTTCATTTGGCAGTGCCAGTAATCTGATCCCAGTCTCAAGTCTCTGCTCCATGGTTAACTATTTAATCAATAAATAGCCTCCACCTCTGCTATTACTCGCTACGTCACTTGACATCCAACTATCGGTAAATTATTTCCAAATGCTTCGAGAAGCAATGTAGCGCGATATTCAAATATCTCAACTTTCAAAAGCGGCTACAGCCTTTCCCTTGATATCTAGGTGTCTGAATCTTGGAATACCCATTCCTAGAGTTGGGCACAGTATATTTGTCTTGAGTAGAAGTGGGGAAACCACGGAAAATCACTTACAGGGTGGCTGAGGTAGGAATCGAATCCGCCTCTTCCCAGTTTTGCCTCACGAGGCAGAGTGTATCCCGTTCCAGCCCTCAGACCACAATTAAATTTCCTGGCAGAGCCGGGAATCGAACCCAGGCCTCCTCGGTGACAGTAGACTAAAGTTTTATTGCGAATTGAGAACGGAAAAATTAATAATAATAGGAGAATTAAAAAGTATGTGTTTCTAATTGTTTCGCAACAGCACAGCTAAGTGTAACAGAAGCACATGTTGGCACGGAGAGGAGAACGATGACTGAGACTCGAGCTGAATCATATCCTACCCGCGCGACTGTACCTGTCAACCAAGCAGGCTTGATAAGGTGCGTTCAAAAAGTAACGAGCCGGAGGCTGAAATTCGCAAACCGGTGACGACATCGGCTAATCGTGGCGTGTGTAACGAGGTGTGGTTCCGACCAGAGCGTGGAAGGTTACAGCCCGTCGCTAGAGGGCACGCGTGCACGTACGTGACGATACAAATTGAGCAGCAGCATGCATCAATCGTCCAACCAAGACAAAGACAGTAGGCCATTCGACATGCTTCCTGGTGTGGTTGAAGACTGTGGGGCACCCATTGGGCACACACTTTCCGCAAGTGCAGTCGTTCCTTCATGATGGTGTGCACACTTCCGACGCTCAATCCGACCACGACGGCTATGGCGTTCACTGTCACTCGGCGGTCCTGGGTAATGAGTGCATCAACCAGCTGGACGTTGTCATCGGTAATGCAGGGGGGTGTCCCAGACCGGGCATCATCGGCTAACGACACGCGTCCTTCCCTGAAGCGCTTATGCCACGCCTTGATCCTTGCAAGGGACATGTAGTGTTCGCCGAAAACTTGTGACATTCGGCGATGAATGACCGTTCCACCGACTTCATTCGCTGTCAGAAACCGAACAACACCTCTTTGCTCTTCGTTTGACGCCTCCATGTCACTGTTTGCAATGCGTCTGGCAGCGTTGGACGATTGATGCATGCTGCTGCTCGCTTTGTATCGTCACGTGACGTGCACGCGTGCCCTCTAGCGACGAGCTGTGACCTTCCACGCTCTGGTCGGAACCCCACCTCGTTACACACGCCACGATTAGCCGATGTCCTCACCGGTTTGCGCATTACAGCCTCCGGCTCGTTACTTTTTGAACGCACCTTATATGTTATATGTAACATCATTCGATGCATCTCTCTCTCTCTCTTTTTATTCATGTCTTCCGAAAGCTCTCACACACCGATCTTTGATTGAGCACAAAAGGTCTCCCCGCTTCGTGTACCGCTGTCACCTCCCAGAGAGATAGCAAGGGAACTAAACAGGGTCTTCATGAGAGAGAGAGAAATAAAACACGCTCTACTTCATTTCAATTGAACAAGTGTATAATCGCTCAACAGATGTGTGAGCCTACCCTAAGCGTAGCCGTGCGTGTAAAAAGCGCATCGCGACTGCGGAAAGAAGATGGAGCAGGTCCGGAGATCGATGGTTCGACTCCTGGTGAGTCTCTATATCCAGGTGTTTCCAAACTCCCTCCAAGAACCAGGATGGTTTTATTATTAAGCTTATGGTAAAGTACACAAAATATATAACACATTACAAACAATATACATCTTAAAAATAATCAACTGGGCACGTGATAAATTAAAAGTTTTAAAACTAAATTTTCCAGCCACTCTATAACCTTTGTAGAGGCTTGCACAAAGTCTTCCAGGTGGCGTAGTTGGTAGCATGCTGAGCTTCTATGCCCGAGATCGCGGGTGCAAACCCGGCCGAAGTCGTCCGATTTTTTAAGAGCGTAAAAATCCCTCAGTATGCCTTCCTCACAGGGGAAGGAAAGCCGGCGGGCCCATGTCATAGATTCATGGCATGTAAAAGTACCTCCCACTAACTACAATTGTGTGAAGCTAAATGTGTTGGTTAGATTTGATAAACGCTCTATTATGTTCCAACGTGCGCCAACAAGTGTCGGTTGCGGTGGCATCTAGTAGCCAACTTCACAGCTAGGTGTTGTTGTCGGAAACATTTGGTAGCAAAAGTAGGAACTACTTGAAATTGATCGTCTGCAGTCCTCACCTGAATTGCACACTATAGCTCAGCAACTCCAACTGAAACCCCAGGAAAAAATGCGAACTATAAGCTCGCTGTCCTCTCTGTCACACTGGCTGACGGAGCTAGCGCTCACACAGGGTCTCACTTCAAGTTGCTGAACTCTAATACAACCATCACGATTAGCACCTTCTTCACATACCCAAAGTACACGGGGCTACATGACCGCGTTGTCGCAGCCCCTAAACTGAGGAACCAACCAACCAACCAAAGTCTTCCAGCAATCCCAAGTACGCCCTGTTACAACACTCCGTAACAATATGATGGATGGTCTGTCTCAGCGCGATTGGGGGACGTTTTCATACCCCACTTACAGTATACAGCAACGAGACACACCGCCCTTGGTTAGTTCGTACCCTCTTAAGGGCAACCCACGATTTACGTTGCAGATCAAAGCCTGCTGGTGAGTGTTGGGTACACAGTTGTGACTGTTACCATTCTTCTGCAACGTTAAATCCTCTAATAACCAACTCTCCAACACAGATGGAGAACGTGACTTCCAACGACCAAATTTATGAAGTATGTCTGCATGAATTGGGAGAGCTACGTTCACTGATATTTTTTGAACTCAAGGATCAGATTGTTATATTATCTCCCTAGTCTTGGTGGTTTCATATAGCTGAGCACAATCAGCCAGAAAAGAGGAGTAGATTTTACTGTACCACAGATGATGCGCGTTGTCTGATTCAGGACAGTGTCGAACCGGGATGATTCCTAATTTCAAGTAGAGGAGCATCCCTACACCTACAGTTACTCCAACTTCTACAGCCACCGCAGGAACACAGGTTATCAGACAAATCCAACAAACACACACACACCCAATTAGACGGGGCTGAGGATAAAATGTCTCAAGTCCCTAAAAAATCACTACTACTACTACTACTACAGTAGTGAACCTGCCGTCGTGTCTAAACAGTGCCCCAGCTAAGGGAATTTATAATGACGGAATCAAAAAGAACCAAGGGGTCGCGAACCCAGCGATATTGCACAGCGGGGCGGGGGCGATTGAAACAGCACAGAAGAGGGGCCTAGAGCAAGCAGCCAACCACGCGGCACGTGAATGTTTATAATCGGATTAGAACCACAGAAGTGGAGGAGGATTATCGCCGGACTAAGGTTTCCTCCACAGCCTGGCAAGACAGCCACGTGTACACTGCAGGAACAGCAGCAATATGGAGACCTCACAGAATGCGAAAATATTAAGTAAACTAATAATAATAATTCTTCAGGATTGGGAGAGGTAAGGAGGGTATAAGAATAGATTGGCATTTGCTGACGATATAGTGATACTCGCAAATGATATCACAACAGCAAAGAAAAGGGTTCAGGAACTCCAAATGCTCGCAAAGAAGACAGAAGACAGGACTACAAATATCGTTTGAGAAGGCTGAGTTTGTAATCAACATCACAGAGGCTCCTCGTCACTTTCAGCTGAGAGAGGGCAAGATTATGAGAGTTAACCCTTCCAGTGTCATTGAAATATGTTGAACTAGTCTTTGAGTTCATTTTAGAACATTTTAAGACGTGCTTATTTTATTGCTTTTTCTAGTCTTTTGTTTAAACAACATTAGAAAGGAGGAAAACAATACAAGACAAGGATCAGTTCAGGGAAACCATGGAATTTGATCGCGGAAAGTAGGCAAACCTTACAATACTACACTTACATCTGCTCTCATTTCCATAACATTGATTGCCAATTGATGTTAAACCCTCAATCTCTTTGATATCCCTTACCGATTTGTCCAAATCATATGAAATTGAGGCCATATATTTTTTATCGTACGAGCCGGATATTTCACTGTTTACATCGTGCATCAGCTGATAATGTCAAACTCAAGTATATTCAGTACCTCACCAATCCTAAAAAATGTAAATGAAATGATTCACGTATTCACTTCCGGTTCCAGTTGCGTTCGTAAAGGTTATCTAATCGTTTACCTTCCTGCCACCTACCGTAATTAAATGTAAACTTATGATAGTCTGCGGAATATATCGTAAACGACACCCAAGGCAAATATTTTAACGCGGAATATTCCGGAAAAGACACGGTAAGGGTTAAACGCTTTTAAGTATTAGGGCGAAAGAATACAGGAGAATGGGTCAGAAAAAGAAGCTATCAAAGACCGGATAAGAAAAATGGAAACGGCTTACCAATTGTCGAAGGACACTTACAACAAGAAAGTGCTATCGTACGGGGCTAAACTAAGACATCTAGACACTGTCGTCAAACTCGAATGTCTGTATGCAGCAGAAACGTTGGACATGATTGGGAAAGGTAGACTTGAAAATGTGAAACAAAAAGAGGTAAAAATGCTAAGGAAAATCCTGGGCCTAAAGATGAAAGATGGAGAGAGAGAAGACAAGAAGAGGAGATTACAGTTCTATGGACACCTCCTGAGAAAGGATGGCAACAGACTGACAAAAAGAATTGACAAATTTTTCAGGAAGAGAAAGACAGAGCTCAAATGGTTTCGATAAGTGAGAACGGACCTAGCCAAGACAAGGGTACAAGAAGACGACATAGCTGAAAGGGAGCAAATTAGACGACTAATTAAGGAGTGCAGAGGTTTCCAGGACACGGGGGTGGAGCCAGAGGCAAAGAAAAGAACATACACAGAAGTACAGAAGAGAGAAGTAGGAGAAAGGATGAGAAGATACTGGTAGAGAATCAAGGCAGAGAAGGCAAAACATAATGTGAAGACTGTCAGGCGTGGTCCATAGAAAGTTAAGACGAAAATAACTAATAGGCCTAATAATGAGGCTTGCATACTAGACTGGACGCAGAAAGGCAAAACAGTCTCAAATGAAAATGTATGTAATGAATAATAATAATAATATCACAATACACCAAAATTTTGAACTCGAATAAACAGACACAAATTTACCGAGAAAGCTACGCGGAAGAATACAGGATGGACAGTACAACGCAAAAAAAGCAGTCAGCAGGAGAAAAGAGGACATATTGTGCTAAATAAGACCTAACACGCTCCTTAGTTGGACATAACGAAATGATAATAATAATAATATTGTAGATGCAGAGTCACTCCATAATTCAAACACAACCCATAGTAGAAAATGATACATTTAAAATACATTGGAATTCCTCTGTTATCACTGTAGACAGCGGAAGTTCACACGCTAAAATGTAATGTTTTAGGCACATAAAATAGGCTCCTTAACTGCTATACTTATGCACTAAAATGAATAATAAGCAGATGTCAACAAAGCATTAAAAATCGGCGTAAATGACCTTAACTCAATTTAATGTGCAATATCGGAATTAAAAGAAACCAAATACATTTCACAATCGGCATATACAGGGTGTTTCAGGAGGAATAGTAAATATTTTAGGAGCTGGTAGTATAGATGAATGGCAATAAAAATTCCATATAACATGTGTCCCATTTGTATTGCGTACAGAGATACAGCTAGCTGGTAGTATTTAACCCAAACAAATGTAAAGCCAAGGCAAATGAGGACGTTCAAAGTTATAACAGTTTAAAATATTCCACCACCAATGCATTTTGCACTTCTCACCACGTGTAGCTCTTAGGAGGGCGTCTTGGCGGTCTTTGATGAGGGATGCACTATGCATAGTCCGAACGACCAACTCTGCTCTTGTGTTAACTTTTTCCTTTTAGACTTCGCTTTTCAACCATCCCAACAGGCAAAAATCCAAAAGAGTAAGGTCCGGGGACCTTGGTGGCCAAGAAACGTGCCCATATCTCCCTCCACCTTCCGAGGAATGTTAGGTTTAGATGTTGTATCACCAGACGACTAGAATGTGCAGGAGCCCCGTCATGCTGGACGGACATACGCATTATTTTAGCCAAAGGAATTTATTCCAATAATGCTGGAAGTTCATTCCCAAGAAAGTGTAGATAATGGGCTCCTGTTCGTCGATGCGGTAACACAACAGGCCTAATCAACTGATTGTCAATCAACCCACACCACCCATTTACAGAGAAGCGTTCCTGAAATGTTTGTCCACAATTGCATGTGGGTTTTCTTCTGACTACTGATGTTCATTACGAGTGTTATTGATGCCGTCACGAGTGAGCGTGACTTCATCAGTGAAGATTACAAATGGGATTACTTGGCGAGTTGCACGTATCCAACGACAACATTCCAATCGTCTATCTGCATCTCCTGCTCGAAGGTGTTGAACGGGCTGGTAATGATACGGATGCAACCCATGCATACGTAATGTCCGCCTTACTCTTGTACATGGAACACCGATACGTGCAGAAAGTTCACAGGTACCAACACACGAAACGACAATTGTTCTGGTTACAAACCAACGTCTGTATCTCGATATGCAATAAAAATGGGACACATGTTATAGCCTATATGGAATTTTTTTATTGCAATTCATTTCTACTACCACCTCCTAAAATATGTACTATTCATCCTGAAACACACTGTATAACTCACAATTACAGACTGAGACTAAACATGTCCGTAGTTAACCTCACACGTGTCGTCTCAAAACTCACGAGTCTTAAAACACACGAGTCTCAAAATTAACGAATTTCAAGATGAGGGTTACTAAAAGTAGGTTCTAACCGGTTTCTGTACCTGAGCCAGTCTCAAAACTCACGAACCAAGCCATAGCCACCTATAAGGTTATAGGTAGCCATGACCAAGCCAGTTCATTGGAAAAAGGTCCATTGTAGAGCCAGCCAGAACTGCTTGCCCTCTTGTAATAGGCACCTCTCTCATCAAGATGTTGTTGTTGATTCTTTTAGGGGCTTAGCGACATCGTGGTCATGTACTTGGGTGGGAATTGAATTTGTCTGATAACCTGCGTCACTGTGACGTCTGTACAATACAACAGAAATCCCATTCTAAAACTGGGTGGACAAACATGGATTGAAGGGCAGTGTGCTCTCCGGAGTCGTGAGTTTTGAGACTATTATTATAATGTTCATTCAGCTACTAGTTTATTATCGTGAGTTTTGATACTATTTGTTACTATTTTTAGCTCGTGAGTTTTGAGACGTAACCGCTTCACAGTAAATAGCAACACTTTCTCTAAAAGTTATGCCGTTCGTCACTAATTATTAATTTGTACGCTGAGAAAGAGCGTTTAACGTCAACTGAAGACACAGCGCAATATTTTAAGTTTTTGATAATATGAACTGATATTTCGCTTTCACCTTCATCGTCATTCTTTCCCGTTAAACTGTTAGCGCCAACGAACAAACTCTTCGAACCGATGTTTTTCTGAAGAACTGAATTAATCTTATTATTCACTTCTTCAGCCGCAGCTTTAGGAGCTTCAGATAATCTCTGCTCAAAATTAAAACCAAAATTCTAAACTAGTCAAACTGGAAAATTGGCACTAAAAATAGACTTAGAATGGAAAATAGGCACTAACGTCAAAATAGGCATTTTAGGCACTGCAAAACTGCTTTATATAGACCTAAACGTTCATGAAAGATGTATATGTTAAAGAAAAAATAGGCATTTGCCTATTTGCCACTGTCTAGAATCTAGATCACCAACACTACAATAGCTGCCAATAAAGCGAACCACATTGTCACAAAGTGCACAAGAAAACACGGCTTATAGACATCGCAGTACCAAACTCCTAGAACATCAGAACTACGATCCACGAAAAACGCAGCAAATAATTATGTGGACTTGGCAACAGAAATCAAACGCCTTGGAAACAACAGTCACTGTCATCCCAATTGTAATCTTAGCCACAGGAGTAATACCAAAACAGATCAAAACAGCTCTACGCCCACTGGATTTACCATTCAATATCTACCAGAAAATACGTACGAAAATATCCGAAGTTTTGCCGAAGACCAAAAGAACTGTGTTTTAAGGATTAACTAGGGCGCCCGTACTGCTCCGCAGCATTATTTTTCAGTATTGAAATTAAAAAATTACGACATTATGTAATAGTTTATAACCTTTATTTCACAATACTTCCAGACAATGTTCGCTGTGCGTCGACCCTTAGGTTTAATTTCTACTTCTACATCTTTAAATGATTTTCCTCGGGATAAGGCAACATAGAACATTCCATGGCCTAAAACAGGATCAGGCAAGTAGATTCCAACTCGATGAAGCGTTTGACCCTGCGCTTTGTTGTTTGTAATACAAAACGCTAGTGTAATTGGAAATTTCCGTCATTAGAACCAAAGATATGATTGCTACAATGAGAAAAAATGTTGAAAAAATGAGATGTAATATCGAATGTTCACTCATAACTTTCCTCAGAATCAGCCGATTTGGATAGTTAAGAGCTGAAGTGAAAGCGCTTGATTCACTGAGTGTTCTTAGACCAAAACGACATTAGAACCAATTAGAACCAAAGATATGATTGCTTCAAAGTTGGAAAAAGTTGGAAAAAGTTGAAAAATCAAATAATTTGAGGAAGGCGGAAGTTATGTGATTTGTAATACTTGATAACAAATCTGTGCATGAATACCTTTCATTAAAAAAAAAGAATGAAGGAAATCGACCGGATAGAATGGCCGCACGGACTCGGATAAGTTTTCATAAATATTTTTAATATATAGATAAGTGATATAATAATAATAATAATAATAATAATAATAATAATAATAATAATAAATGGGTCTAAATTCAAGAACTAGTTGACTATCATCAATTTCCAGACCACCCAAACATTGCATCCAAAAGAACATGGTCGGAGGAGCGCAGAAATAATACATATAATAATAATAGGCCGGCCCCGTGGTGTTGGTGTAGCGCACCTGCCTCTCGCCCGGAGGCCCCGGGTTCGATTCCCGGCTCCGTCAGGGATTTTAGAAACTGACGTGAGGGATGGAACGGGATGCACTCAGCCTCGTGAGGACAATTGAGTAGCTGTCTGACAGTGAGGCAGCGCCCCGATCACGAAAACCAAGATTAACGGCCGAGGGGACCCGATGCGCTGATCACGTGTCACCCCATATCTGCAGGCCAAATGGCTGGGCAGCGGTCGCTTGGTAGGCCCAGGCCCTTCACGGGATGTAGTGCCAGGGGTTATTCTTCTTCTTCTTTCCGATGAGGCCTGCTAGGGACCACGTGCCAATTTCAATTCTTCACACTTTGTTGTTTTCTCTTCCGTTCACTCCAGTACTCCTTCATCCGTTCACTATGCTGCTTCTTTCTGTCCTCGGACCACTTCGCACCAGGTTTCTTTGGCAATCTTCCTTGGAATCCTTTCATACTTAATACCCTTTTTCTAAAGATCTCTCTGTTCACCGTTTCTTCTTCACTTATATTATTTCTTTCTAACTCTTTCTTTACTTCTTGAATCCAGCTAGTTGTTGCTCTTTTCTCCCAAAGGTACTTGAATATCCTTTTTGTTTATCTGGAATCATCCATTCTGTAAATATGTCCAAAAAATTGCAATCTCCTTTTTCTTATCGTTTCTGTTATTATTTCTATGTTCCTGTATATTTCATCATTAGATCTTAATTTCCATACTTCTGCTGTTTTCACTGGGCCTAAAATTTTCCTCATGATTCTCCTTTCTAGTACTTCAAGTTTATCTAATCCATAGTTTAGTACCAGACATTCACTTGCGTATAGGCATTCCGATTTCACCACTGTAGTGTAGTGCCTTATTTTAAGATTTTTAGATAAGCACTTTTTGTTATAAAAATTCTTAGTGATACCATATGCTCTTTCCATCTTGTGTACCCTTTCTTCTACCGAAGAATTTTCTAAACCATTTTCTTGAATTATTTCTCCCAGATATTTGAATTATTATTATTATTATTATTATTATTATTATTATTATTATTATTATTATTATTAAAATGAGCAAATGCCAGAATGTAAAATGAGGCTTATCGTGGTCCCCAGTTGGCCGATTAGCGAAATTGAATGAATTATTATTATATTATTATATTAATGTTATTGGTTTTACGTCCCTTTTAACTACTGTGGTTTTTAGAGACGCTGCGCCAGGGTGCCAGAATTTTGCCCCGAAGAGGATCTTTAACGTGCCAGTAAATCTACTAACACGGCTCCCTCGCGTTTGCGCACCCTCAAATGTCAGCTGGCTGCACCAGGATTCGATCCTGCAACCTAGGGAACAGCACGCGAGGACGTTACAGCTGAGCCACGCAGCCAGTCAGCGCAGAAAGAGCCATAGCGAGTAGATGAGATTTTGGGAGGATACGTTCAATCGCACCCCTTAGATATAACGATGTAAATAATAATTATTATTATCATCTCACGTCTCTGATCTAGTGGAGGGTATGTTCTCTAAGAAATACCGTTGTTGTTTCATTACAGGGAATTTGAGTATCGTGAATATCAGTCCCGCGCATTTAGGGGAAGTGTTCAATTTGTCTGATAACCCGAGTTTCTTCGGTGGCCGAGAGAGCTAACGCGCTACCTCGTGCCTCGCTGGCCGTCTTGAAAAGGTTTTCGTGGTTTCCCATTTTCACCACCAGGCAAATGCCGGGACGGTTCCTTTCAATAGGTCCACGGCCGATTCCCTTCCAATATCCCTTCCCTAACCTGTCCTGAAAAGAAAAGTACACGGCCATTGGCTGTATTAATAAAATTATTACTAGTGTATATTTTAGGTTCTAGGGTTGAGGTAGGTGCCTTGTAACTTGAAACAAGGTATCTGCCTGGAGGGAGTGTGGGAAACCCCGCGGGAAAACCAGACTTAGGATGCTACTGTCTGTACAGGGATTCGAACATTCGATCTCAGCTCATGCGACCTAACAAGCATCGGTTATGATACGGGGTGAACAACTAGTGCCATGGTTGTTTGTAGAGAAGGAATATTGAGGTCATCCGACAAGGTAAAGCGCGGGACTCAAGACGTCAGTTAATGCCTCATTTCCGAAAATAAGTGAGAATAATGAACACATTCGTTCCAGGCCACTTCCACTGCCCCTAATGTCTTCAAGTGCGCTATGCGCTCAACTTATCAGAGTTGCGAGTTCATTGTAACAGTTGAAGCTTTGAGAAGCCACTGTGCCAGAAGAGGAGACGTTCTTTAACACCGTAGCATAACGAATAGAATATAAAGTGTGATCTCTTCTCCCTCAATAGCATGTAATGAATACGGATCGGGTTGGCACTCGCCGCTACGCAGCGCTACAGTCGACTTGAGATTGTAGATTTCCACATAAGTTTATGTGTTTATGTGCGATATATTAAGTATTTAATCGGTCGGAGTGTTTTGGTGGTCTTCAGTGCAAACGTTTATTGATATACAAGTGCTTACACTATTACTTCATAGTATTAATACCTTAAATGCTATTGTAGGAAGCATTAACTGAAATGGAATTTAATTTCTTGTCGTGTGTTGACGTTATCTTCGTGTGTTAATTTTATTGTTATTTAATGTAAGTAAACAGCAGTTTAGCCCTGACATTTTCATGAGTGCTTAATGTGAGTAGTGAAGATGCCTTGCTGTTTTGTACTAGGATGCAGATCTGGCTATGGGGACTGTAAAGAGGTCAGACGGTTTTTCAAAAAAGATAAGGAACGTTTTATCAAGTGCAAAGGGGCCATACCAGGGAAGGATAGGGAACTTACTGAAAAGTCCTACATCTGTGATGCTCACTTTTCAGAAGATTTAATTGTTAACTTTGTGATAGGAAGTAGTACGGTACTGTACTTCTCCCAAGAACCAACTGGCGATTGAAAGACTATTCTGTTCCACATATATTTCCTAATTTGCCCAATATGGTGTAAATATAAATGCTCTTGATGCCATTAAAGACTACCTCTGTGAAGAAAGGGATGAGAATAAAACGACAATGAGTTTAAAAACATACCGTACCGGTAATGCTGAAGGAGGCGTGATCAGTTTTAGGCAATAGCCTGCTCTAAGAAGGGGTCATGACTGTGCCTTCTATGTCTGTTAAATGTTAAGTGCTACTGAAATGATGGTAGATTATTGAGTTTGGTGTTTGTGGAGTGAAATTTATGGGTATAATTGATTTTTGTAATACCGTATTCTAAGGTAAAGTTGAAGGAGCCGTGATCGGGTTTAGGCAATAGCCTACTCTATGAAGGGGTCATGACTATGTCTTCTATGTCTGTTTAATGTTAAGTTCTTCTGAAATGATGGTAGTTTACTGATTTTGGTGTTTGTGGAGTGAAATTTATGGTTATTATTCAATTTTAAAGTAATCTACGGTAAAGTTGAAAGTTGCGTTCGTACGTTTTTTTTTTTTGCTGTGTTGCAAGACTGTTAAGGGACTGTAAAATGTGTAACAATGTGAAGAAATCCTTTCTGATAGCGAGGTTAATTTTTCCGTTCTTTTTATTTTTTATTTACCGATAGCTGGCAAAACTAATTGCATTTTGAACTTGCTCTCTGTCTTCGCTTATTGTCGAAACTGGACTATTACAGTAGACGACTTATTAAATTATAATTGGGCACAGTAAAGTAAGTGGAGATGTCGAACTTATTAGCGCCTATGAGGATATCATGTGGTGTTTTAACATGTAAAACAGGTCGCAAGGTTTTAAAAGTCTCGTAAGCGCCAATGATAACTTACATCACAGATCGGAGCCAGCGCTGCGCTGCGGCGGACCAGGCGTACTAGGCCAGTGATATCACTTCTTACCGTAGTAAAACTTCTGGAATTTCTGTTCGTTGTTGTGCTTATTTTAGGGGCTGCGACGTAGCGGTCATATAGCCCCGTGCATTTTTGGATGTGTGGAATTTGTGATAACCTGTGTTATTATGATTACTAGGGTTCGGAAGTTTAAGACCTAAAGAAGTACAAAATATGCAAGCAAATATGCCCTAAAAACTAGCTAAATATGACCTAAAAATTATAAAATATGACCTAAAAACTATGAAATATGACATGAATTGTTGGGATAGATAAACGTCTTAAGTGCCAAGTGCGTCGAGGAGCGCCTTCTTGGAATCAGGTCTTCTAATCGTGCTCTCTGCCTGTTCCGGGAAAAGAAAGAACATTATATCTACTACACTATTCGGAAATCCTGTGTTTGAAACTCGACGCAGCTAACATGGTACCTTGTTAACGACGCCTAAATTTAAACAAAAATGCTGAAATTATAACCAAATATGACCTTATATCACTAAAATATGACCAAACCAATAAAAATGGCCGAAATATGCATTTATAGGCAACATCAAATTGCTTTAAACGTGGTCAGGGACCCGTCATTCAAGCTTATTTTTCAGATTTCGGGTAAAATGAGCTCAGGAAAAAATATGACTTTTCCTTAACATCCGAACCTTAATGATTACTGTACTAGTGTGTGTATTTGTAACTTCCACATTTCAACATCTTAAATGCCGACTGGATGAATCGGGATTCAATGCAGCGACTATTGGCACAGAAAAGCGACTGCTTAAATCATTGAGCCACACAGCTGATCTTCTGGGCTTCTGACTAACATCGAACCTAGAGACAAACACTTAGTTCGAACTCCAGCCTGAATACTAGAAATATTATCCTTGACAGACCCGGGATCGAACACAGGACCTCTGAAATTTGAGTCTCAATGCGCACCTGTAGACCTAAGAAGGCGACATCCTCAGAGCCGGTGTCTCGGTAGTCCATAGTAAAGTGAAGGTTTAATCCCATGTGACATTCTCCATTATCCACGAAGTCGAGCCTTGCAATGATGCTTTGCTAAGAGAGAAAGAGATTGTCGTGTACGAAGACTCGCAGAGCACTAGGAGATTTTTCTGATGAAAATCAAAGCCGGTGGACGTAGATCAGTCCTTTTACAAAATCTAACACCAGCAGCGTGATGGAGTGCAATGTAAGACAAGGGTACAGTACAAACACGTGCATTCCATGATTTCACGACGTTTATTTGACTATATGTCGAACTCTGAGCACAATCCGATTGTTATAAAATGCAGATTAAAGCTGAAAAGGAAGCTAAACAGGTGGGCAATAGACAAACTGAATGAAAAGGCTGTGAACGAGGTGACTCAAGAGGAGTTTCCGGGAAGAACTAATACACATCCTTGAATGAACTTCCAATGCAGAGGAATGGAAACATTTTAAGAATGATATAATAAAATTCTCAGAGAAAAACATTAGTAGAAAGGAAATAATACAGTAGTTAGAAAACCTGCATTAGGATATACTGTACTAGAATTCATCGAGGGGCAGATGCCCTCGTAGTTCCGCCCCTTAAAACAACAATAACTAACTAGAATTCATCGATGAAAGGAGGAAGCACAAGTATGAAAGGAGAAGAGCAGAATACAAACGCCTGAGGTAAACAAAAGATACAAGCAAGCGATAGAAATCGGTATGAAAGTAGAAAAAGTAGATGTAGCTTATCGAACGATTAAGAGTACTTTCGGGGAAAGGAAGGCTGTGCCCTGTAATAGTAGGAACTCAGACGGAAAACCTATGTTAATAGATAAGAAAAGGTAGTGAGATGCAAAGGGGTAAGGAGATTGAGCATCAAGTAGTGGAGAGAAAAGATAAAATTGATGAGGATGAGAAGGGAGATTTAATATTAAAATCAGAATTTGATTTTGTCTTCAGTGTTTTGACTAGTGTGATGCAGCCGTCCATGTTTCCCCTATCCTGAGCTAATTGTTCCATTTCTATGCTGCATCAAACCAGTCTGAAGAATTAAACGTATGTTCTTCATAACTGTGCCAATAGCTCGACAAATTTCGCTGATAGGGTTCAATTTTCACATTAAAAAGAACATTTTGCACAACAGCAAACTTTTGCGTAACTCCGCGTATGAAAACTGACGAAATGTCGACCAACAATGACTTAAAGCATAATAGTTTTGCTTGGTGGTGATTGTCGTTATAAGGGGCGTAATACATAGGTCATCTAACCCAAATATTCTAGTTTAATCAGCTGTATAGGGGTCCAACTACAAGCACAAACCCATAATTCGTGGAAAACTTCGAATTCAGGATGAGGGAGGATGAAGACGACTTCATGAGCACTGAATGCTTTCAAATCCTTCTTAGGAGAATGAGAAAATAATAAAGATCATATCTCCAACAGCATGTTAAACTACACTTTAATTACTGATGAAGACATCAATCCTGTCTCGTCTAATCTGGATTGAGATTAAATCAGCTATTGAGTGCTATTTCAAGTGCCTCATTACGGCTATATTATTGCCTACTCACGAGAATCTCAAATTTGTAGCGAAAACGTGACCAATCATTGTTCAGCACGAAAGCCTTCTTTTGTTTTAATTACAACTCACGCTATGCGCAGCTAATGAGAGGAGAAGGGGAAAGTGAATCGGGTAACAATCACAACCTTCAGCGCTTTAGTTAAATACACCCGGAAAGTAACATCCGCTCTCAATACATCAACTACGCAAGAATGGGCTAACGTCAAAAACTCCCAGCTACACTGAAAACTACAAAACAAAATAAACCTGAGCGTATTTACTCATTCATATAGTTTATTTCCAATTGGGACAGACTATTTGGTGACAAATTATACACACGCACAGATTTAATTACCAAATAATACAATTTTGAGAAATTTAAATGCTTTTCAATCGGTCAACACGATTGTACCCAACTCCAATGGGTGTTATTCCATAAACATGAAGAAAAAAAACTATGAGATTAATTAATTCACTCGGATTACTAGATTCGATCGTCAAGCGGTCATCATCAGATCTGTTACACTTGGGTATATAAATCTATGTTTACGAGTATGTGGGTGAAGATATTTACAATATATACAGTATTTTACAGTACCTCTCAACAAAAGGGAACTTACTTTCACACACATTGTCATTTCAACAAATAGCTTTTGTATCGAACAATTCGCCTCTTTTCTTAATAAACACTGTAAAAATGAAGTGACAAAATGTATTGACCATTATTTTGAAAAATCAAGGATTTACACCAAGTAACTTTTGTGATTTTAATACTAAAGGTATAGTGAAATTATCATGTTAATTCAACCTTGTAGTAGGAGCACCATGACTATAAGCAAATTTTGGAGCATGTTTTATGATGTTCGCGAGTTAAGTTTCTAGCTTAACGTGCGTACTTAGCTCGTTTTGTGTGTTATGCCGAGGTCCTTTCGGATTCTTTACGCGCTGAGTAGTATCGTATTCAATAGAAATGCCGAAGTCTAACTTGGTAGAATACTTGATATTTATTTAGTTCTAAGAGCTACAGTAAGTCTTTATAAGACTATTTCATGAGCGTGTTGACCTCAATACAGTGAGCAAACGCCCGTGGCTCAACCAATCATATTCCAGTATTTTATTGGGATCACAACAATGCTTTTAAGCGAAAGGTAGTGGAAGTTTGAAATACCTGGATGTTCTCCGAGTGGTTTACCCTTTTTTCAGATGGTTACTATCTTCTTGTTCATTCCAAGAAGTTTTAGTGGATTACAATTGTTGTTACTCAAGAAACGTAGGGTCGTTTCCGGTTGACCAAGGATATGAGGACATATTCTACCTGGCCTATTCCGACAAGGGCTCTCATAGTATTACAAGGTAGTTTACTTTAAAGTTGATAACCAATACACGGTTCTCTAAGGAGTGGTTACATTCTTAGGGTGTTACACATGGCTTGTGGTGAATTTCCACATTGTCTTTATGTTAACAGTAGCAAGGAATAACAACAACAACAACAACAACAACAACAATAATAATAATAATAATAATAATAATAATAAAAGATATTCACAAGCTGAATCTCTAGGGAAACATAGTCCCAGGTTTGATGCCGGGCAAGGTATATAACTCGCGTAAATGTCGCCGTAAGATAATTGAAATTTTTGTCACTGCTTCATACAGAGACATGTGTCATCGGTCGCATGTACTTGATTACGTTCTCGAGATGTCTGATATCCTGTGCTATTCTGGTGTTTGTGGTAGTGTGTGTGTAACACTGTGTATACAATTGAGTGGATCGAAGAGTGGATTATAGAAGCTTCTGGGCTCACTTCATATGACGCCAGCTAAGCGCTAACCAAACGCCCGTATTCATGTTTTATTGTACGGTTACTAAATGCGAGTGGAAATTAGTTTAACACAAGCAATCGCTACTATTTTCGATATCTCGAAGTAATTTTAATTTCCCGGTGAAGTTCTACACAATTTATATGTCTTGTTTTTTTCTTCTATAATTTGAAGTTCTAATAATCGAATATTTCGATAACTCGAATGATATTTTGCTCCCCAGACATAAAATGTGTCTCTTTAACTCGAAGTTGGGGGTGAAATTGCAGTTGAATTACGTTCTTTAGGTGTGACATGAGAATTAAAATATCGCGATTCGGCTGTGTAGGGCCCCTGGACTGTGTACTTCTGTCAATTTCTGAAAGCAGCTTATTACTGTATGTTCGGAATTCCAGCTAATACGCTGTCAACCGTTATGAAATAAACAGAAGATTTTTAGCGCTATGCAGGAGTCACGATTTTTGAAAGGAACTGAAAATACATAAAGTGAAATTAATCAAAATTATAATAATAATATCGTATGTCCTCGGGTGCCGGGTGCAACCTTTGTTATTTGACACCCAGAGGACAGCTTGCATGTCGAATTTTGTTGTTCCTTGGAGCGCTATGAAAGTCCAGAAGATTAGATATCTAAGCTCCTTGACACTATAGCGCTTTCTAGTACAGAAAGGAGGAACGTTTGTGTTGGCGGAAAATCCCGAGATTAATTTTGCCATTATGAACACGGCCTACTGAATTCAAATGGGTTCTTTAATATGCCAACAACGTATGACATGCGTGCCGTTATTTTTGTCGCCTTTCAAAAGTCACTTACCATGGCCAGGAGCGAACCTGCAAGCTTGGGGGGGGGGGGGGGGATGGTAGTCCGACACGATAACCACTCACCCACCGTGGCAAACTAATCGAAAATTATGTGTAATATTTGCACAGCTACATTTTACCCTAGGTTGTATATTTGCATGAGTATACCTAGTGGAGAGCTGCATCAAACCAGTCAAAAGACTGAGGACTCAAACAACAGACCTAGTGACAATAACAGCATGACGTAGCAACAGTTCACTGTTTATGTAGGCTATTTATAATAGAACCCCATTTTTTTCATGTATTTCTATATCTCGAAATTTCGATAACTCAAAGTAATTTTTCTTTCCGAAAGACTTTGAGATTTTGAAGTTCGACTGTACTTAAGCCCAGAAAACTGTCCATGGTAACTATGCAGCCAATCGCTGGTTTTGGGTTTGGCATGGTTTGCATATTCTGCGAGTCGCGGAAACATAGGGCAGATGGAACTCTTGGCAGATGTGTGTGTTCTATCTGTGGAGTAAGACCCGGGCACAAGCACAATAATAATGCAGCTGGTGTTTACCAGCAGCTGCAACAAGACCAGGTAAACTTTACGCAAGTAAAGCAGGTAAGTTGAAGAAAGAGCTTCGTCTGTACTTCCAGTATCGACCATGCCCGAAGAAGATTGACTGCGTGGCTCATCGGTAACGTTCTCGTCCGCTGTGCAGGATCGAATCCTGGCGCAGTCAGCTGGCATTTGATGGTGCGCAAATGCGAGAAAGCCATGACACGTTAAAGATCCCCTTCGGGACAAAATTCCGGCATCCCGGCGTCTATAAAAGCCGCAGTAGTTAAAAGGGACGTAAAACAAATAACATTATTACTATGTCCGAAGAAGTACGAAATTGCATTATTTTCTTTCTGTTGTTGTTGTTCCTTAATTACAGGGGATTGGATATCATGGTCATTTTGCCCCGTGTACTTGGGTATGTGTTTGTCTGATAACCTGTGTTATTATGATGGCTGTAATAGTGTGTGTATTTGTAATTCAGGTGAGGATTGGGGAGGATGATGCCGTGGCCTTAAGTTAGGAACCATCCCGGCATTTGCCTAGAGTAGAAGTGGGAAACCAGGAAGAACCACTTCTCGGATGGCTGATATAGGAATCGAACCCACCGCTTCTCAGTTTTTCCTCACGAGGCTGAGTGTAGCCCATTCCAGCCCTCAGACCAGATTTAAATTTCTTGGCTGAGACTGGAATCGAACCCGGGTCCCCGTTGTTACACCAAAGAATGCAACCCACTACGCAACGAAGCGGACGCTTGAGGGGAAATCAGAGTCTAACAAAGCTATACGATATTTTATTCGTTTTCAGTTGTTAAATCGTTTTAGGGGGCTTGAGAAATCTTGGTCATCAGCGTGTGTTCAATTTGTGTAATAACCTTTGTTTTTGAGGTGACTGTATTAGTGTGTGTAAATGTAATTATGGTAAAAGCTCCAGGACTTGGAATAAGGTACTATATCGGCCATTGTCTGGAGTGAGTGTGAAAATATCCGCGGGAAAATCACACGCAGGATAGCCCCTGTAAGCGCCGGGATTCGAACTCCCGATCTCCGAACATACTGCGGCTCCCCATCGCGGAGTGGGAGTTCATAGAAAGTTCAAAACTTGAAATACCAAATTATCTACCCTTTGTTATACCCATTTCTCCGGGGGCAGGGATGAGATTTCATGCATTTCTAGTGGTGAACGATTTTTACTTCCAGATGCCCTTCATGAAGCCCAACTAATGATAGGAGTACATGAGAAGTGTGTAGATGAATGAAATAGAACAAGGCTTTGGAAGGAAGATGCCGAACCCTATACCTCGTGGTATAGTGGCTAGCATTATTAGCTATCATCCCTGCGTCGGGTTTGATTTCCGGCTCTGCCAAGACATTAAATTCTGATGTGAGGGCTGAAAAGTGAGGCTACACTGAGAAGGGATGGGTTCGAATAACTCCTCAGCCATTCTGGAAGTGGTTTCCCCACTTCTACTCCAGGCAAATGCCTGGACTATTCCTAACCAAAGGCCACGGTCGCCTTCTTCCCAAGTCTCGCCTTATTTGCAAATATACACGAATGATTCCACGAAAATGTCATGCCGAAGCGTAAAGTGTCAAATTGATATTATACTTGCTTTCATCACGAATTATGTTTATATATAGTTTCAAATCCCTTATACAGAAGGAAGCATCGGAAAACCATCATGCACAGATAGTGAAGAAGGTTATGACTAGGGACCGGATTTTTTGAAAATGCAAACGCAAATGCTTATTTTGCGGGTTCATTGGATTTATTGCATATTCTGAACATAACGGCATATTTTAGCATATACATTTGATATAAAGTATAATATGAAACATCTTGAACAAAATTGGTTTCGCCTGCGTGTTGATCATCCCCTGTAAGCAACTTTCTGAACAACAGATTACGAGATAACAGTATTTTACGCCAGGCATTTCAAGAAATAGATGGGGTGGGACATTCCTTTCACCGTCTGGGTAGCCTCCCTTGTAAGCAACTTCCTGAGCTTCCTGAGCAACAGATAACGAGATAACAGTATTTTACGCAAGCATGCTGCCTCAAAATGCCTCAAGAGAATAGCAGCAGAAAATATTTATTAAATCAGTGGGTGTCAGGTAATAGTGATTAATTAACTGATGGCGTTGTCGTCTATTGTCAAGTAAGCTCGAAGGAAGTGAAATGTGAAAAGAAATTTCAAGACATGCAAAAACGACTGCACATATTACGGCAAAGGAAGGAAAGAAGAGTGAATAAGATTGGCTTATTGTTAAGTGGATATTTTTCAACTGAACTACATGCAAAAACGACTGCACACATTACGGCAAAGGAAGGAAAGAACTACATGCAAAAACGACTGCACATATTACGGCAAAGGAAGGAAAGAAGAGTGAATAAGATTGGCTTATTGTTAAGTGCATATTTTTCAACTGAACTACATGCAAAAACGACTGCACATATTACGGCAAAGGAAGGAAAGAATAGTGAATAAGATTGGCTTATTAATAAGTGCATATTTTTCAACTGAACTACATGCAAAAACGACTGCACATATTACGGCAAAGGAAGGAAAGAACTACATGCAAAAACGACTGCACATATTACGGCAAAGGAAGGAAAGAAGATAATAATAATAATAATAATGTTATTGGTTTTACGTCCCTTTTAACTACACTGGCTTTTAGAGACGCCGGGGTGCCGGAATTTCGCCCCGAAGGGGATCTTTAACGTGCCAGTAAATCTACTGACACGGCTCCCTCGCATTTGCGCACCCTCAAATGCCAGCTGACTGCGCCAGGTTTCGAACCTGCAACCTTGGGCTCAGCAAGCGAGAACGTTACCCCTGAGCCACGCAGCCAGACAAGGAAAGAAGAGTGAATACGATTGGCTTATTGTTAAGTGCATATTTTTCAAGTGAACTACATGCAAAAACGACTGCACATATTACGGCAAAGGAAGGAAAGAAGAGTGAATAAGATTGGCTTATTGCTAAGTGCATATTTTTCAACTGAAATACATGCAAAAACGACTGCACATATTACGGCAAAGGAAGGAAAGAAGAGTGAATAAGATTGGCTTATTGATAAGTGCATATTTTTTTAATATTTTAATGCATATTTTCTACATTTTTGGTGCATGATTGCATGCATATTTTGCTTTTAGTGCATAAATATCCGGTCCCTAGTTCTGACGTATATAAGCTCAGCATTATGCTCGTTTGACTGTCAATGGCGGCCTAGCACTAGTCAAGTACAGTGAAACCTCTCTAAAAGACCACCCCTCTTAAAGACCGATTTTTCTTGGAACCGATTTAAAACCTCATAAGGTCAATGTATTTGTTACCTCTATTTAAGGATCATCTCTCTCCCCGACCAAAGACGAGGCATTTTCTCAGTCTGACCTCTTTCAAAAGACCACTTCTCGTCTGCCTTCCCATTGGAGATGGTGATTATGAAAACAATGGTTCTGCTGGCACAGAAATGCATCAGCATAAAATGTCATTAGAAAAAGTGTTACGTAACGTACACAAAATAAATAAAAAAAACGACTCTCCTAGAAAATTGTTCGAAAACAGAAAAAATTAATGAACTTTCGAACTCAGAGATATTCCAGAAAGTGAAATTATTTTTAAAAATGATGTGCTAATCTGAAACAGAGATCAATTCGTGACTTTTTTAAACGACAGAGCTCAGAAAATAACTAATTGTAATTAATTTGTACTAAATGTGAACCAATGCAGATAAATTGTAATCAAGTATCTGTTCCAACTGTACTTTATTAATAATGCAGTTTGAAATGATTGTCAATGCCTACCCCTATTAAGAGACCACCCCACGAAAAGACCAGTTTTCCATGGAACCGTCACTGGTCTCTTAATCGAGGTTACGCTGTACCTGCATTGTGTGGGTATTACAAATATTATTTTATGTTGTTCATTATATCTGCGTTTATGCTATTTAAAGTGAGATAACTGTATTTATATTATTAACAGTGTTTTGATCATGTTCTTTGTAATAAACCGATGCTTGTAGAATTGTATGCGAGTACAATAATATACAGAATTATAATCAGTGAACTAACTCACTATGAAATGTATAATTTCAGAGATGTCAGTCCTTCAGACGACATATTTACCTACCACATCCTTATAAATTGAGTGTCAGATATGTTCTTTTTATGAAGGAGCACCTTAAACCTTCCTCTCCAAACAATATTTTGAAAACAGTATTGGAAACAAACGTTCAGAAAAATATACAAGGAAACACGTTCACGCGAATAGAGAGTTGACATTTAAATCACGGATACTTTAGAACCTAGTATTTAGTATATTTTTTATTTTTAGGTCATGTTTTATATGTCATTGCAATTGCCCAGTGTTCCTGTATCCTATATTATTAGTAGATTCAATATACATCCTCCACAACGCTTATATTGTGTACTGTAAATGTCAGTCAGTCACAAATTGAATGGCTCACGTACACTATTACAGACCTATCAATAACACAGGTTAACAGGCAAATTCTACACACACCAATAGTACACGGGGACACTATGTTTAAGACCCCAAATGAAATAACCGTCACTGATTAGAAAATACTCTCAGACATTTGCCTGGAATTGAAAATTGGAAACCACGGAGCCCATTCACCTTCCAAGCCCGGAGATAGTCTGGCCCCATCCATCATCTTTGCAGACGATATAATATGGAATAAACACACCGTTCTATGTTCCACTGCCGGAAATCCTTCGTTGTGAAACATCTAACACGTGGAAAACTAGTGGAACACCCTTATATGACCACAGACTGCCGCGCCCTTTGTAGCAGTACCAAGAATGCGAACAGGTCATCGAATATTCTTGTTCTTGGAGGAAATGCAATATCCGGCTGTGGCATACATAATGATTGAGAAACAGTCAGCGGAAACAGAAGCCAGAACCAATATCGCCTTTGTTATGTCCTCACTGACCGCGCTACCCTAAAGCTGACTGGACGGGGTTGCAGTTCTTGTTTATAGAATTTGATTAAATTGCTGAAGTTGTCGAAGCTTCAGCTCTATGTACTTTCGTGAGCGTGGTATTAATCTGACAGGGGCGTATTCAGAGAATATTTTTGGAAATGGGAATGGTGGATATAAGTATAGACTGCCTTGTGTAGTTATTGGCTTCAGGGCCATTAGTACGCGTTCTAATCCAAATTTCATTGTACCATCTAACAACTATCATAATTGCACCGACTAACACCTACTGCCAAATATATTTACAGCAGTATGTGTTAAAAACCATTGTAATTATAATTAAAATTTCACATTAAATCATAATACAATATTAAATTCAACATCCTCAAGTTAAGGGATAAACGGAGCACCGTGAGAAGCACCCGGTCCCCATAAATTACAAGGCTTAATCTTTATTATGTCTTCTTGCCTGGGTTAAAAAGCCACCCATAAGAGAACAAATGAGACATTTCGGGGGAATTTAACCCCAAATCCAATACCCTCCCCTGGTACACGCATTTGTCCGATATATTCTTGGATTGTAGTAATGTTTGTAACTGTAATTGGCCCAGTATTGGGGTAGGTGTCCTGGAACCTGACACTTGAAATAAGGTGGCAACCCGGGCTATCCCCACTTACTGGAATACAGCATCGCTAAGCAAGACAAGCTTGATCTGATTGGTGTTCGGCCAAATAGTCCGTAACGCCTTCCCATCCAATTCTCTCGCCCTGCGCCCTCGTTTGGCTCACTGACAGCAGGTCAGCTCCGAGTCGGTCAGCAGGCAGTTGAGCGGGAGAACTGCACCCGTTCGGAGTGCAGGAGATTCGGGTTGAAATTACGACTGCAATCTCATTTTATTAATAACAATACCAAGTAAGGAAAGTCTGACAGAGTCAACAAAACTGAGCGCTCAAAATGCAAATTTCGGATCAGCTTTTGCAGGGTATAAAGCAGTTCCCAAGGAAGGGGAGCCCCCTCCACTATTCATGTAACTGATTAAATTAAATACGAGCCTATTCCCTAATACCACAGGGAGTAATTCGATACGCATGCGTGGTTAACATCACTGCAACCCTCGCCTCATGTCCCGAGAGAGCACGTAGACATAATCCAGAGACAAGCAACCATTAAGATATGCTGCACTTGCACATTAGGTTATACTAAACAGTTTCCCACTAGCAACCTTTATCAAACTCACTACCCCACCCCCAGCGTATACAGGGTATTTCAAAAAATGTACTACATCCTTTTTATGGCGTGTCAAGTGGGAACATATCTGTTCAAATCATACAACCACAGTACAATTTACGCCACAGTTTTTAACCAGACAGCCTCGGTTGCGCATTCGTACAGAGAACAGTCGGCGAGCCTTAGGCATGTGTAATTGATACGTGAGGTGCTTTCCGCGCAATTGACCACTTACATATCAATTGCACATGCCTGAGGCTCGCCGACTGTTCTCTCTACAGAGGCTGACCGGCCAAAAACTTGGGGGTAAACTGCATGATAGACTGGCTCAAGCCAAGTCATAGATTTATTATTATTCAAAGGGAGAATTAAAGTGTCCCCATATAGTTTAATGGACAGAGCACGTGCGTAGAAAGCCGGAGGTCGCGGGTTCGAATCCCGCTGGGGTCAGACATTTAATTATCTAGCTTCTCCTGTTTGTGCATTACTCGACCTAACATAAATATAGTTACTATTTTGGCTCTTGAAGCTGTTTGTCCTCTCTTAAACGGAGATTTGTTTTTGTTGTGCCGCGTCCGTAATTAAGTACTCGAGTTGGTAGCAAGAACAGAGACGGCCTTATTGACCTAAGAGTCAAGGTCTTACCTGCTTGCTTCTTTAACTGTCGTTCCCACTGCTATATGTTTTCCTCTTTACAAATGCGGAACACTGGCACCGCGCAGTCCGGCAATAGCAGAGTCGTTTCGCAAGCCATAGCCACTTATCTACAGTAGTGACTCCCCCACAAGAAGAAACACAGTGTTTCTAGATCAGGAAAATTCATTTCTGAAATTAGGATTCGAAAATTCGGAAGATTTGGACTGACTTTCGGAAGATCAAAATAAATGTATAAGGTGCGTTCAAAAAGTAACGAGCCGGGGGCATAATTACAAAAACCAGTACCTGTATGTTAGAAGTATTGGCCATGGCTGTTGAGGCACTTGTCCCACTGTGACACGAGGCGGTAAATGGCTGTCTCATAAAATTCCCTGGGCTGCGATGTGAACCAGTTCCGCACGTACAGCTGGACGTCGGCGTCCGAGGTGAATCGTTGGCCCCACAGAGCTCTTTTCAAGGGACAAAACATGGCGTAATCACAGGGAGAGAGGTCTGGACTGTATGGAGGGTGGCCGAGAACCTCCCATTTGAATTTTTGCAGGAGTGCCGCGACTGTGTTGGCCGTATAAGGTCGTGCATTGTCGTGGAGCGACCACGGCGGCTATGGCGTTCACTGTCACTCGACGGTCCTGGGTAATGAGTGCATCAACCAGCTGGACGTTGTCATCGGTAATGCAGGGGGGTGCCCCAGACCGGGCATCATCGGCTAACGACACCCGTCCTTCCCTGAAGCGCTTGTGCCACGCCTTGACCCTTGCAAGGGACATGCAGTGTTCGCCATACATTTGTGACATTCGGCGATGAATGTCCGTTCCCCCTATTCCTTCCGCTGTCAGAAACCTTACAACACCTCTTTGCTCTTCGGTTGACGCATCCATGTCACTGTCTGCAATGCGACTGGCAGCGTTGGACGATTGATGCATGCTGCTGCTCGCTTTGTATCGTCATGTGACGTGCACACGTGCCCTCTAGCGACGGGCTGTGACCATACACGCTCTGGTCGGAACCACACCTCGTTACACACGCCACGATTAGCCGATGTAGTCATCGGTTTGCGCATTCCAGCCTCCGGCTCGTTACTTTTTGAACGCACCTTATATTCAATGGCATTAAAGATCCATTAATAGGTCAAGCGGTACAGAGATACCAGGTATCAACCCATGCTGAAACACCCATAATAGTACGAGGTGTAGCCTCCACAGGCAGCAATGCAGGCACATACTCTTGCATCCAGTCGATCATACAGATGGCGAATACTGTCTTGGGATAAGTTATTCCTCGCTTGCTCGACCTGTTCACACAGTTCTGTAAGAGTTGTGAGTGGATGAGTCGCACGAGTCACTTGTCGGCCCACACTTGCTCCATTGGCGACAAGTCCGGCGATCGTGCTGACCAGGGAAGTTGCCGCACATCTTGCAGTGCACGTTGAGTTGCAAGGACAGTGTGTGGGCGAGCATTATCCTGTTGAAACAACACATCCCCTTCCTGTTGCAAGAACGGCAAAAGGACGGGTTTAACAACATCCTGCACCTACCGAGCGCTGGTTAGCGTTTCCTCCACAAACACCAAAGGTGAACGAGAGTTGTAGCTCATCGCACCCTAGACCATAAGGCCTGGGGTGGGGCCAGTGAGTCTTGGACGAATGCACTCTACGTGACAGCGTTCACCAGGTCTCCGTCGAACGCGCCAACGACCATCACTTGCGTGCAGGCAGAATCTGCTTTCATCGCTGAAGACCATGGTGCGCCATTCCATCTTCCAAGTGATCCTCTGACGGCACCAGTCGAGCCGTGCACGTCCATGCTGTGGCATGAGTGGAAGACGGGCTAGAGATGTGGATGCCCGGAGTCCCACTGCTAGTAACCGGTTCGCAACAGTTCGTATTGATACTTCTGGGCTCACAAACCCTCGTATCTGTGATGTGGTAGCTGTACGATCTGCCACTGCTGCCCTTACAATACGACGATCCTGGCGGACGTCTGTGCTGCGTTGTCGTCCAGAACCTCGTCTACGGGTGTGAGAATGTTCACGTGACCACTGATACCAGCATCGTTGCACAACGGACACAGCACGTCCAACTTGTCTGGCAATTCTGCGAAAGGACCATCCCACCACTCGAAAGGCCACAATCTGACCCCTTTCAAACTCGTTCAGTTGGCTGTGAACTTTCCCTATTAAATTGTAGGCCTAGACACAGATGGCGCTCTGGTAGCTATGCCACTACGCTATCTGTTGGCGAACGACGTTGAAACCCTTATCAGTACATCTACTATCTCCCAGGTGGAACCTGCCGTAATCTGATCAAAATCGACCAAGGAGTAATAAGGAGACGCCCTGTCAGCGCTATAGCTTGCGGAGACTTGAAGCACTGACCACGCCCCCATACTAGCCCGGCTCCAGCACAGCGGTAAATGGAGCCTACGGTACCGTAGAGTTATTTATTAGTGGGATTTAAGTATGATTACCAGTAAAAGATTCGTGTGCAGGTATAGTAAGAAGTTGTAAGATATATGACGATGGAAATCAAGGAATATTTGTTGATCTTTGCTGGCTAGCGTGAAGTGTACGGCAGTCACAATACTTATCGTCGCACTTGAAAATCATGTTAACTGCCGTAAAACGTTTAATTTCACAACATAAACTAGAGCAATACACCGATTTAAAATATAGTATAGCACTTGGGAAATACATGTATTATACCGGTATGCAGTTTTTATAACCTGTAGGCCTAATTATTGTGGGTTTTTAGGCAACCAGACACCCACCACTATTTTTAACTTATACCAAATAATAGACAAATAATTACTGAGATACCAGTAGGCCTGCCATTATATTCACGAATGTGTATTAAATAAATTAAATAAATTTAAAATATTAAGGCATGTGAACTAATTGGGTGGTGGCGTTATTGTCTTTATTGCACGATGTTTTTAAAATATAGGCCAGTTCAGTTCCGGTAACAAAATAAACAAGGTGGCTGAGGTTTGAGATTAACACGTTAAAATTTGCAAATAATGGCATATGAATCTTCTAACACCCACGAATGAGGGTATCAGGAAAGATGAGACAAGGGCCAATTAAGTCGGGAAACTGAAACACTCCCCAAGCCTCGGATACCCTCATACCGTCGGGTCGGAAGAAAACAAGTGTTGATCAAGAGAGGCTGAAAGGAAAGATAACTGAAAGGAGCCTAGCACAAGTAAGTGGAAGCAATGCCAAACTCATCTGGAGTTCCAACCCACGTCCCACAAGTTGTGAGTCCCTGGGGGAGACCAGAAAAGAATGAGCGTTGGTGTAGTTGAGCTGTTTAAATCGGTGAGGTTTTCTAAATACACGTCCTCCATCATAACGTGCACTTCCAGGAGTGAATGTGGAAAACCCGAGGACATGACGTCTGTTGTTAGCGCTCGGCTATGTTGGTGTGTGTTTATCTTGTGGAACACACACAATGGACCACCATGCAGAGCGCTGCATCAGCGATCCACACGCGTGCTCAATTGCGTCACGCTCACAAGTTGCTCTTTATTTTAATGGCCTCTGCAGTGGTCGGTTATCGCGCCGATAGCACGTTCTGTTTGCTGAGCCAATGGCACGTGACTGTCAACGAGGGACAGTCACAAAACTCCTAGCACTAGAAACAACGGAGGTGCGGTAAGAACACTGGGTTGTGACGATGGCTTATTTTACAACATTTATTACACACATTTAAAAAATATGTTTCTTGTACTGTACGTCTATTTGACAGATGGTTATGAATTTAACATTAGGCAAATATTTGGCCTTCTTAAGCCTGCTGCTAATAATACATATGAAGTATAGCCTAATTGTCTGATGTACAGGGGCAGGCGACCTCGCTGTTCCGCCTATTAAAACCTCAATAAATAAATGTCTGATGTCGAATTATAAAAATGGAAAGAGCGTATGGATTAACAAAAAATATCTACAACAAAAAGTGCATCTCCTGGAATGCCAAAATAAGGCATTATAACACTGTCGTAAAAACAGAGTGCCTCTTTGCCAGTGAATGCCTCTCGATGAACTATAGCCTCGAAAAGCTAGAAGTCATGGAAAGGAGAATTCTTAGAAAAATCATGGGTGCAGTTCAGACTGAAGATGGATGGAGACTGAGAAGCAACGGAGAAGTCTACCAGAACGTGGAAAGAATCTCCGTGTCTATGCGGAAGAGAAGGCTGACATTCCTCGGACATCTCTATAGAATGAACGACCATAGATTAACTAAACAAATATTCGACTATCTCTGGAAGAAAAAGACCACCACAACATGGATTAAGGAAGTTAGGAAAGATTTAGAAAAGTTAAACATCACAGAATCTCAAATGCTAGAAAGAAATGTATTTAAGAGCAAAGTGAACAATCTGGAAGGGTTTCAAGATGAAGGAAGACCTAAGAGAAGTGGACGAACTTGGACAGAAGACCAAAGAAAAAATGCCAGTGAACGCATGAAGGAATATTGGAGACAGAGGAAACTCCAGGCAAAGAATAAGAAAAAGAAATAAAGTTGTTGCGTGATCCTAAGTGGTCAATTCGCTTGAAAAAAAAAAAAAGTCTGATATCGTTATGGGTAGAGCCCTGCGCGGATGAACAAAACGTTATCCGCATCCGCCCCGCATCCGCACGACTGTTATCCGCATCCGCCTCGCATCCGCATGACTTTTATCCGCATCCGCCCCGCATCCGCATGACTTTTATACAAATCCGCTGATATTTCAATATTATGTTTAATTTATTACATAAAGCATAAAGTGTTAAATCAACACATTTAGACATTTGAGGAGAAAGTCGTTCCTGACAATTTGCTTCATTGCAAGGGACTTAAAGTTGGATGACACTTCTGGTTCCTTGACCTCCGCTTTAGACAACAAAAAAAAACTGGCTATACTTTTTTGGCTATTTTCGCACTTGTGCCTCAGTAAGTTTGATGTGCCTGATTTGTGTCCTGAGTATGAATACACTTTTTTTTACAGGTAAAACATCCTACTATATCGTTCACATTTCGTTTCCATTGAAAACGTAACCAAGTGCCTGCCATATCGTTGACTTGAGCTTTGTTTCACGCGCTATTGAATATTCACCTTGTTTTATTTTAATTGATAGTTTATCCGTGTTGTTGAAATGATGTTCATACTCACGGTCGCAGTAACATTCACTAAGTGAACTTCTCTTTACGCTTGGAGGAAGGGATTGACATTTGGCCGAACATACGGTACTTAATAAAATGTAGTTGAAAGCATGAGTAAAATAATCTTCTCGTGTATAAGTGCAATACGTGCCTGAATATTCCATACGCAATACGCTGTAGGAGGATTCCTCTTTTACGCATGAAGCTGTAGATTGGCATATCAAATATGTAATATTATCGTAAAATTGTATTCTAAAAACTATCCGCAAATTTACTCGAAACATTATCCGCAGTTTATCCGCTATCCGCACAGCCATGCAAACTATATCCGCGTGGCGAAAATATTTGCGATATCCGCGGGTTTATCCGCGGATATCCGCATCCGCGCAGGGCTTTAGTTATGGGGTGGTCAAAAACAAGGTCAATGAAAAAAATAACCAAATATATAATTCTCTCAAGTTAGGTAGACTTTTCTTGCACCTTTCTGGTCAAGGACCTTTTTTTTGCAAGAATGTAAAGAACATGGAACTTGATAGAATGAATGGATTACTTTTTCCATAATAAGTATTTTGAGATATTAAAAAAACAGAATTGAGGCAAAAATGTATTTGCAGGGTCTCGCCTCAGTGACGAATCGCGTTTTCAACTACACCATGCCGATGGGATACACAGTGTGTGTCGCAGACCACATAAAGCGATGAATCTCGCCTGCCTCGAAGATGTGGTCCAGGGCGGTGGTGTCTCTGTCATGGTCCAGGGTGCATGATCCTAGTACGGAATGGGCCCTCTAGTTGTTCTGGAGGAGACTGTTAACATTCCTCGGTATTTTGAGCTACCAGAGGAGGCCCCACACGCTATTAGGTGACTATCCCTTGACATTTGCTAAGTCAGTGTACTGTACTGTATATGCGGATAAGCCTCAAATGTTGTTGACACAACGCCGCTGGCTTGCTCAAATTATTTAGATTAGGGCTTTGCGACATCGTGGTCATGTATCCCCGTGTACTTGGGTGTGATTAAGACTTGTCTGATAATATGTGTTACAGAAATGGCTGTATTAGTGTGTGTAGTTCGGATGAGGATTGGGAAGGAGGCAGACGTGGCCTTCATTTAGGAACTATTCCGGCATTCGCCGGGAGTAGAAGCGAAACCACAGAAAACCATTTCCAGGATGGCTGAGGTGGGAATCGAACCCAACTCTTCTCATGTTTGTCTCACGAAGTTGAATGTGTCCCGTTCCAGACCTCAGACCAGAATTAAATTTCTTGGTAGAGCCGGGAATCAAATCCGCTCCGCCGTGACAGCCGAGAATGGTAGCCAGTACGCATCAAGGCGGACAAAACCAGTAGGCCAACTGCAGACCTGCATGCGATAATTCAAAGGTTGTTGAAATACGATAGAATAAAACACTTACTAATAACGATAAAGCTTAGCTTTACGGCTTGTTAACAACTAAGAGTTATTTCCTTTTGTTTCAATAACGACGTAAAGCATTAAAACCACACTCGCAGCCAATTAAGAATAATTACAATCATCAAGATATAATCAAACGACCTGTCGATACCCACATTCCATGCGCCAGTCAAAATTTGCACATGTTATGAAGAGAATGTCGTCAACTATCTCACAGCAACGGTGATGAGAGATGTTGAACTTTGCGTGTCTCGTTAGAGATGTTTCTGCAGACGGCCATAGTGCTTTGGGGGGTTTCGGACATCTTGGTCATCAGCCCCGTGTAGTGAACCCATAGGCCATAGGGTCCATGAAGGTCGAACCCATGTCCTTAAGAAAGAAATGAAAGAAACGTATAGTTTCTTAAAGGAACGGAGAGAGATTTTAAGCCAGGAATATAGCTTAACATTGTGCAAGCGACTAGGGACAGATGTTCCTTAGATGAGATCACCCCACTCGACATTTCAGAGAGGGCTGGTCACGAGTATTAATAACTGAGTGGAACTTTCCACCGTGTTAGACAGAGAAGCCTGAATCGGAATTCGAGCTGACGTTGCTGGAATTTGACAACGCCGCATATGCGCCAGAAGAGGAATAATTAAAATTAACACGTTTACGAGCATAATAATGAGTAAACAAGCACAGTACAGTGAATCATTTTGAATGAGAGATTTTTCAGTATAGAGAAACCATGTAATAATTGTGCAGAAAAAAAACTGCCGACGTAAGACGACGTCATTGGGGAATTACCTAAGCCTCTGTGGAGGGGAGAGAGCAAAAGGAATGCAACACCCACACAATTGAGGACGAGAAATTAATTAATATCTCCGAATTGCACGATCGATTCTTAGGTGCAATAAGATCATTTGACATTGAGAAGAAGAGCTTTCGGAAGATATAATTTTTATATTTGTGGCACCATTATTTTAGAAGTTGACCACAGGAAAGGCTAGAGTCTTATTTTTTTGTAGTAAAACAGTATAAAGCTTCGGGCGTTTCCAAGCCAACCATGCAGTATTCAGACAGCCTGAGGGGGCGTCACTGTGTCGCACCGCACATGCAGTTACAACGAGCACTCCGTGACCGGAGGTGCTGCATCAAAGTCTTCAAACGTATGAACCTCAGGGGAGGTCATACTGCGCAACAAGTATAAGCACCGAATGCAGTCTTGAACAGCCCGAGGGGTATCGCCACGCATCACGCAGTACGAATCCGTCCAGGAGGACGTGAAGTTATATCAGCACATGCAGTCCTACGAGCATTCCGTGAGGGGAAGTGCTGCTCCACGACGTAGAAGTAATCATTCCGACAGTCCGTGAGGGGACGTAACTCTGCGTTACATCGATAACAGCTACCAGTACTCCTTGAGGGGAGAAACGCTGTTTTACACCGCAGAAGTAAGATCCGATAGCCACAGGCGTCACAGTAGTAACGACTTGCTTGCCTCCATAAGGAGCATTCAAGGCGAAATTTTAAAGTATCGCCGTAGTGAAATATTAGGAAAATCCTAATTATAGGATTTAGGCCCGACTGTATACAAGTTAAAGTGAAAATTCATAAGATATAGTCAGAGCAGGCTGCGAACGTCGGACTTAAAGGCGATAGGTCGTTAAATGTACGAACGAATAGATCATAACGTACGGAAGTATCGTACCAGACAGATAAACTGTTATTTAAATTGAAGCAACCTAAAAGGGAAGAACAGAATAAGGTTCGAACGTAGGAGTGTTAAAACAGTCCAAATAAAGAAGACAGGAGACTATAAACATTAGCTCCAGAAAGCAGGCGAACAATTCTAACAGTACTAGAATCGAGAAGTGCTAGCTGCTATAAACTAAATCTATAGGTCTTAGAGGAGACCTCGATCCATATAGACTTTCGTTAGGATCGATAGACAGATCTACAAAGAAGCCGTTCAAGCTAGATAAATAGCCGGTTATCCAGGATAGGAATAGCAGAATTGAACTCCAGGGAATAGTAGATGTTTCGGGACTTTCGCATTCTGCAGAATAGGAAGCCGACATCGGATAAATTTCACCCTTGGAAACGGGAATTTAAGAAGATCACGTGTGATAGGCTCAGAAATACGGCCTAGTGATCGAGTCATTGTGAAGTGTAAAATAATCAAGATTATGTGTTAAATAATATTTTTAGTGTTTATTATGTGTTCAAAAGGGACACATCAGTATATAAAAATGTCGTCAATATTAAGTGTTTTAGATATATGTCAAAAAGTGTTTTTACGTAAGATGAATACCTTTAATATGGTGTAAAAAGTTCAAAGTGGGCCCAAAAATGAAGCACCGCACCAGATTAAAGATCATAGGATGATCTGGAAAATATGTGAGTACTAAATTCATTTTATTTTGGTGTCAGAAATTGATTGTGTACAAACCCACCGGAGTTTTTGAGTAAAAGGGATGTGTTTAAATAAATAAATACTGAATAATCAAGAACACGGTCTGAACAATAATATAAAATAAATTGAGAAATTATAAATAATTATGTAAAGAATAAATCCCGTAGAGGTAATATGTGAATAAAGGGTTAATGTATTTAACAAATGTCATAAGAGCAAGCGAAATATCATTAATTATCACGAAAGACATTGAAATAAAGTAAAGTTGAGATATGAAAGAAATAGCTTTTGAGCTTGTATAAAGAATAAAGATAATAATAATAATTAAACATGGAAATGTTAAATAAAAATCAAATAAATTGATATGAATATAAGAGCGTTAAGCCTTAACGTATGTGTAAGAGATGAGGTTCAATGGAATATTTTAAAACAGGGAGCGATTTATCGACCACAGAAAGATTAATATGTGAATTAAAATAATATGAATTGTTACTAAAGAGATTTTATCAGTTCTTGGGAAGACATTTTCGGCTTAAAATAATGCATAGCGCATAATGAGCGCAAATATAATATTAAAGTGTCACGCTAGGAACGCGTAGTGGTTAAATACTTGGTACATTACTTATGGAGGGTAGTTGATTGCAGTGAATTGATAATTGTGTAAGTCCTCTATTAGTGACATAGTATCACGAGGCATTGTGTATGTATTTAAAAAGGGAGCTAATATATGGTATTATTGAGCGTATGTCATATGGGCCACGGCCGACTCTAAATCGCATTTTGTATAAGTCCTCTGTACGGGATTGGTTCCCGAGGCACCTGAAGAGATTCGAATGCAGGATCTTCTTATGATAAAAGCCCCTGAAATTCTCCGTCGTCGTATGTGTATTAATCTTCCCAATCAATGAAGACCCTCTCATAATTAATAAATGCCAAGGATACGGAAATGGTCTTTGAACCAAAGAATAGTTGTTTGAATGTTACGGTACAGTAAAGCCCGGTCTCCCCAGAACTGGATAGAATGGGAAGGTTTGTTTTGAAAGCCTTGGGAATAAGCTACTAATGTTGGGTCAGACAGGATGTCGCCGCCACCCTAACGTGTCATAAATCGCACCCCAAGTAGTAGAGTCTAGCTTTCTTAAAGCGAGATGGAACAGAGACCGTCTCGTAAGCTGTTGTAAAGAGAAATGTATACACCAGGAGTGTTTAAAGTTGTTAACGACCCGGGCCTTGAACCGAGGTCCTTATAGATGGATATTTCGTTTGCCGGTTCAGATCGTAGTTTCTTATATGATAATGGTCTATTAAGACATAAGAGATAAATAACAATCCCTATGGTAATAATGTATGGACGTGGGATTCCACGAGTTGATTGAAGGCAACTGAGTTCGGGAGTAACTATAGTTTTTTGACTGTGTCAAGTACCTTCACGCTCTGGAGTACACAATTGATTTTCTGATTACCTTAATATATTTGTGAAATAAAGAGAGATGATAACAACTGAATGTGTGGACATGCCCAAAATATTGAATTAGATAATTAACATAGATTTTAAATATAATTATATATTTGTTTTTGAGAAATAAGAAAATATAAAAGCCAGTGTTTGAGGTGTACAAGAATGACACCGTAATAATGTAAATGCATGGAGCCAAAGAGCTCGGAGTTATGTAAACTTAATGTTAGTGCTTTATGGAAGTGAGATTAAGTAAAAATTGTTGGTTTATGTGGAAACCACAGGTTTTGAATACAATATTTGTTTATTTTATTTTGTGATCCCTTGTTCATTTGGAACAAGCAGTTGATATTTGGGTCAGTAATTAAATTGTTAAAATGTTTGTAGCGCCATTAATTTTATTAATTAAATGTGTTTAAATAGGAGTTGATTTTGTTGTTATTTTTGCAAGTGTATCCTCTAATTAATCCAAAATATGTGAGTCACAGAGTGGGGGAACTTACCGCTGCCCCGAAATCCCGAATTGAGCTACGCTGGTATACTGTGATTGGCATATTTCTTGCTAAATGGGCACAGTAGTTGGGTGTGTGTTGAACCTGTAGCCTATTTACGTGGTGACTGTAGTAGTGTATCTAACTATATTAGAGACAGGGATAGGGTAGGTGCCCTGGGACTTGAAGTAAGGTACTATTCCGGCATTTTTCTGGAGAGAGTGTGGGCAAACCCGGAGAAAAACCACAATCAGGATAGCCGCTGACAGCGCCGGGATTCGAACCTACGATTTTCGGACTTGCAGAAGCTACCCTCGCATCCGTGGTGCCCGGTTTAACGAGCATGACTACGCTGCGGGACAAGGTGCTATGCCGCTGTGCTCCTCGAGCACCGCATTCTTTCTCATTAATTTCATTTTAGGGTCATCAGCCCCGTCTACTTGAGTTTGGGTTGAATTTGTCGGATAACCCGTGTCTTTGTGGTAACGGTAATTATAGTATTAGGGTCTAGGATTGCAATAGGTGCCTCGGAACTTAATATCAGGTATCATTTTTGTGAGGGGAGTGTTAAAAAAATCACGGGACAACCGCACTCAGGATGGCTACTGTCAGCGCTTGAATTCGAACCTTTGATATCCGAACTTCCAGCTCCCCCCCATTTCCCTGCACACCGTCCTCCCCCACCCAAATTTCTACCACGGAGATTGGCTTACATAATTAATAATAATAATAATAATAATAATACCCTTGATCTATACAGAGCTACAAGATACTCGTCAATTTTCTTGCCATCATTATGGAACTTTGGCGTACCAAAATTGTCATGAAATCAAACATCAGTACCACTGAAACAGAGGCTATCCATCCCTATCAAACCTGGCATCTTTCAATGTGATTCCATGAGTGCACTATGGTTCTGCTTGTATGTCTCAACCCTTTATCAGATACGCTGAAGATACGGATACCAAATAAAAGGGAATTATTAGTCTTATTCATTTACCATAACCCCTGTCACTACAGCCCGTGAAGGGCTTTGGCCTACCAAGCGGCCGCTGCGCAGCCAGTTGGCCTGCAGATATTGGGGGGACGCGTGATCAGCGCATCGGGTCCCCATGGCCGTTAATCTTGGTGTTCATGATCGGGGCGCTGCCTCGCTGTCAGCCAGCTACTTAATTGTCCTCACGAGGCTGAGTACACCCCGTTCCAGCCCCACGTCAGTTTCTAAAATCCCTGACGGAGCCGGGAATCAAACCCGGGGCCTCCGGGTGAGAGGCAGGCACGCTACCCCAACACCACGGGGCCGGCATTAATTTACCATAGATCATACAAAACGTATGAAAGGTCTAGTGAAAAAGGGCTAACCCCACACATACATTTATGGTTCACCTCATCAAAGTATATCACCTCTTTTACATGGACGACATAGATTGTACGCAGCGAATAGCAACCAAATGACATCACGCATCAGTAAAGCAGATAACATTTCGAACGACATCTGCATGGAATTTGGTACTGTACTAGCAAATGCAAAATCAATATCGTATGATCGAAATGATAGTATGGGCAAAAAAGATGAAACATACTGTACATATCTAGGTTTCGAGAAAGCAGTTGGAATCGATAAAATATGAGGAGAACCTCTACAAGAGATTTCATCATAAGACTTCGATTTCTGCTGAAAACCAAGCTTAGTGCTTCTAACCAAACAAAGGTTGTCATAAAATATCTAATGCAAACAATGGTCATACATACATATTAATAAAATTGGAAACATAATATTCATAAAAACTCTACAATTTTTCTAGGGTTATGCCGTGTCTTGTGTGGTGCTACTAGGCTAACCGCACACAAGACACGGCATGAACCTAGAAAAATTGCAGAGTTTTAATTCACTGGCCATAATATTCATAAATTATCATTACAGTTTTCATTGACAAGTGTTAATAAAGAACACTTTCTTCTGGTACAGGTTATTGCAATAAGTATCTATAACAACCTCCACCGCACAAAACACATACATAATCTGCATTGGGTCATGACATTTGCCATTCATGCACACCCTGAAATGAAAGCCATGAACTGAGAATCGTGTCACTAGATGTCTGAGTTCAAAGCCTCACTGTTGAGCAAAGCATCAGTGGTGTAGAACTCGGCCCATATATCACTCTTATTTTATCGGAGTACTTCCATGAGACCCCTATATGTAAGAGTAAATAGCAAGTGGAATCATGATTCCTCAATGAAGAATAACTCTCTAGTTAATTCGTATGTGAAGCGGGATGGAGTAACAAAGGTTATTAATTCATATGCTGTATTTGTACTGACGTATTCATTTGGTGTTTTAAAATAGTCTCAAACAGATCTATAGAGCATTAATCGCATAATATGCTTAAGAAACACAAAATGTTGCATCCAGATGCTCGTATAGAGAGAGTCACAACCCAGCGAAATTTGGGAAACAAAGGTATTATTGATGCTATAGATCTGCACAAATAACAAGTTATAGCCTACATCTACAGAATAGCGGATTCGGTGGCGTAGTTGGTAGCATGCTGAGCTTCTATATCCAAGGTCGCGGGTTCAAACCCGGCCGAAGTCGTCCGATTTTTTAAGAGCGTTAGATATCCCTCAGTATGCCTTCCTTCGGAGGGGAAGTAAAGCCGGCGGTCCCATGTCATAGATTTATGGCATGAAAAATAACCTTCCACTAACTACGTACACTTGTGTGAAGCCAATATTTGTAGGTTAGAATTGGTAACGCTATATTAGTTCCAACGTTCGCCGCCAGGTGCTGACTGCGATGGCATCTACAGTAGTAGCCAAGTCCGCAAGCTAGATGTCGTGGACGGTAGCATTTGGTAACAAAAGTAGGAACTAGGAACAACTTGAAATTATCATTTGCAGTCCTTACTTGAATTAAAATAGATAACACACGCTAATACAGCCATCACAATTAACACCAGTTATCAGACAGATTCTGTACACACCCAAAGTACACGGGGCTACATGACCGCGCTGTCGCAGCCCCAAAACTGAGGAACCAACCAACCATCTACAGAATTACTTTCAATCTCAAAAAGATACCAACGATCTACACCGAGCAGTAGCAGAAGCCGACTTCAACTACACTCCTCTGAATCTCTATAAAGGTCCATATGATATTATATAAGGTCGCTGAAGAGAGAGAAGGTGAAGAGATGGGCTGGAAAAGAACTTCATGACAGATTCTACGAGGGTATTGAATAATAATAATAATAATAATGATAATTGTTGAACAAAAGATGGATCATACACTAATTTAGATCGGTGTCCTGTCACCTATGCCATCAGCCGTATGGCGTCTGTACTTATCGTCCATTGCAAAAAATGTCGGCATCACCTACTGTACATTTAATTCTCAACGCAAGGGCTGACAGATGTCCTAGAAAATGGCGACCCATGAAGTGTTTCAAGAAAATCTCCACCAGAATGCGTTCTACCCGATACCACGTAAGCCTATACGTTCTAAAACAGACACCACAATATTAAGTGATATCGATACAAAGGTACACACAGGTCTGTTTACAAAGCTCTACGCGATAAGCAGGACAAGAGCCAGAAGCCTGTTGAATGAATGAACTGGCCTTGACCTACAGCAGCGTCAGCAGTCCAATCGCAAGCCCAATCGTTTCTGCTGTCCCAGTCGAGTCATGGTGGCGCGCCACAGGCGCCAAATCGAAATCGCACACTCCTCCCCTGTGAATGTTCCTCTCTAGTGAAACGAGTAATGCGATTATCTGGTTTCGAGACACCACCCAGGTGCTGGGCTCCATGGCGTACTATTTAATCTACCGACATAATTGTTGTTTCAAACCCTACAATACTAACATACGTAAAATGTACGTGTATAAATAAGTTAACTGCATAGAATTCCCTCTATATCTGTCCCCACGCATTATCTTCCAAGAGTGCTTCTACTGGTCTATGGTGGCGATGTTGATGCTTTTGTTATTAATGCCAATCAGCTCTAGAGGCAAAATCATGGGGCTAAGAATTGCCTGGAAACTATCCTTGAATTTAACAAATTATTGGTTCCTCCATGGTAATAACAAAGAGGTGGAGAATTTGATGTAGATATGTCACATCACTTCAGAGAGATAACTTAAAAAAACTCATAAAAACCAGAGACAGTATGAAAGGCTGGAGAGACTACCAACTGCCATTTACGTCAAAGTAAACGACTTCTGTATTTGTTGTATTTAAGATGAAACGTAACGTAATAAACTTCAAAGACCACAGAGGATTCAGTGTATATAAATAAAGTGTTACATACGAAATATATATTAATTTCAAGCATTTTACTAATTGGTGTCTCAGCACAAAGTTTGTAATGTATGTACATTTAACGTATTATTAGTACTAAGCATCTATTGAATAATGTTAGTATTGTAGGGTAGGCTTAGACACCAGGGTCATCATACCGGTGTACTTGGGGCGGTGTAATTTGTCTGGAAACCTATGCTATTATGGCGTATAATACATTACAACAGAAGTCAATACAGGGAAGACAGCGGATGTGGCCTCAAGTTAGGAGGCGTGTCGACATTTGCCAGGGGTAGAAGTGATAAAGCAGGGAAAACAACGCCTTGGCGAAGGTAGGAATTGGGGCTGTACATATTATTCGTATATCCCATTAATTCGACTACCTCGAACATTAGCAATTAGTAATTCGAATGTTAGAAAAATGCGGATGTCCGAATACTTCGGTTGTTCGAATCATTCAAACATTCCAAGTACTCTAGTATTTTGTACAGCCGATTATTAAAATAAGTCGAACAGTTTAAATTTTTGAATTATTCGAAGATGATAAGTATTCGACAATTACAGCAATTTGTGTAAAGGAATAACTTATGTCCAGTTGACGAGTTCTTCGTCGAAGCCTCATAGATCCTTAGAGCAACCCGCCCCGGCTTCGTTCGGTATCTTTAACGGGTTACCCAGCATAAGCTTAAAAGGCGCACGGACGGCAGGTCTCAGTCGCAATTCAGAAAAGCCGAGGTGAACAGCGAAACTCCAAACACATATTCTCTTCTCTGAAGTCTTAACTCGACACGACTCGACAGTTTGATGCTGGCCGGAGCTGGGTGATAGACTCACTCGTTAGCTTGTAAACTCTTTCCGAAGCTAGTAATTTAAATTTCCACTGAATGGAAATTGTTGGAAGAAATGAAAACGTAAAAGCACTTATAGTGGGCGATGTATTAAATATAGAGATATGCTGTCTCGGACGTTTTTGTAAATCTTTTCATGCTGAACAATACACTCAAAGTATACAGTATAGATATTTTAACGGTTTACCCAGCGTTAGCTTAAAAGGCGCACGGATGGCAGGTTTTTCTTCTACTCGATTCACTGAAATCGTTACTGCTCGGTTTCCTTTGGTCATAAATGAAAGGCATGGTATTTGGAAGGGGCGTAAAACCAATAACATTATTACTGCATTGTTATTATTATTATTATTATTATTATCATCATAAATGAATGTTTTTCTACAGAAATCTTCCCCGATAAATCCTTTACAGAATGGTGAAAACCGCATCAAAATCCATCCAGTGGTTCTCGAGATTACCCATTATATCCAAGAATCGGGGACTTTGTTTTATACTATGTAGCAATGAATATAATTCAAAACAAGCATCACTTGTTATTTCTTTCGTACTTACTTTCTCTTCTCCCTTATGCTGTCTTTTGTTTTGTTTCTATTTTCATTATAAGTATTCGAACATTTGAATGATTCGACTGATTATTATAATGTGACATGAAAATGACCATGTTAGCCCTGTTCCTTATTGGTGAAGTATAATAAGTTCTGAAAATTAAAAACCTTAAGAGTAAATATTAATTTGTACTATTTATTGTACCGGTTTTCCTCAGCGCAAATAATACTGTAATATGAACAGAACTGCAAGAATTACAGTACATTAAATAATTACCATAAAAGAAGGTTGTTCTAAAAACTATTTATAAAAATGAATCATCGTCTAAAAGCTAAAAAAACACATACACTAAAATTTTAAAAAACAACAACAGATCTGTTACAAAAATATGTTAAACTAGCGGACCCATGCGAGAAATCTCGCATGTTCATAAGCCACACTCTCCCCAATACGTTTATAATGAGAGACTTAAGGAGAAAGGTTATGTTTTTATTTGAACCAAATGATTATAGAACACTACTTACGTTTCATGCGTCCCTACGGCCAAAATGCGAACTGAGCAGCAATGATGTCGCGTATTTTCCTACAGCAACAGTATTTGCAAATCACACACTTCTTACAAAAATTGATATTTATGAAATTAGAATGCAATTTGTTACTGCTAATGTCATTTGTGTACTGAGTCCATTGACAGCTTAGCTGTAACACTCACTGGTTATTCGATATTTATGAAATTATACGATTTGAGTACCGGTAGGCCTACTCATTTCCTTTAAATTATTGTTTCTGAAACCCATGCAAAATGATAAAGGAAAGACCTCAAAATGTTAAAATGACATGAAACAGGCGTCACAGCGGCCAAAATGTGAAGTGCACAGCAATGGAGCGTATCTTCCTGCAGCAACAGTATCTGCAAATCGCACACTTCGTACAGTTTTTTAAGTCATTTTTAAAGATATTATTGATATTTATGAAATTAGAGTGAAATGCGTCACTGCTAATGCATATTCTCTTTCATTTGAATGCTCATCTTTCACGATCGGTCGCTTGTGAGCGATGCAGGAGGGATCCATACTACTGAAATAATATATATGATGATACAAAAGAAAGAAATCTTGATATAAAACCAGCTTGAAGAAGGAATAGGGATTGGGATATTATATAGAAAAAAAAATAGGTTAAGATTGAAGTTGTCAGAAAGGGTATAATCATGTAAAATTGTGAAGAAGCTGTGCACTGATATCGTTGAAATATTATTGACTGAATAGTCGGGAGATTTCACTAATGCGAATGTTCGAAAACGTTGACAATTGCTTTAAAATTCGAGCATGAGAATAATCCGAATAATCAGACTTCGTATGTTCGAATCAAATATTCGTATTCAAAATTAGTCAATGTTCGAATATATAGAGAGACCTAATAGGAATTAAACCCACCTCTTCTCAGCTTTAGCCACACGAAGCTTAGTAAACCCCGATCCAGCCTTCAGACCGGAATTAAACGGATTTCAAACCCGAACCTCAGGTTAAGAGTGCTTGCCACGACATAAATAATAATAATAATTTTCCGCAAACGACGACTGAGATTTTACGGCAATATCATGAGACGGAATGACGACCGACTAACAAAGAGAATTCTGAGACATACTTAACGAATCTTAAAGTAACAATAGTCTGCCATACTGGAGTCCAAATTGATCTCAGGAGTGTCAATATCACACCAATAGTCATCGAGGATCGAATGCTATTCAGACATAAGATCCAAGTTGGGAAGTTACACCTGATGATCGACCAAGAAGATCGGGGGAGGGATGGACGGAAGAACGTCGAGTTTGACACAGTGAAACGATGACCTCGTATTTCCACCCCTTAAAACAACAACAATAACTAACTAGTTTTGGAAGAACATGAAAAGTTACAGCAGCTGATCATAATTTGTTTTATGGCTCCCTCGCATTTGCGTACCCTCAAATGCCAACTGACATCACGATACGGCCCACTACCGATACGAGGCTGTCGCATTTAAACACACTTATGTTTCATTGGACTGAGTCGGGATCATGGGAATCGAAAGACAACCTTTTCAGGAAGTCTTACATGGAGGTGAGAGGAATAAAGAAAATTTCCAAATGTCATCTGACTCATGGACAACCGCTAGGGATGTCCTGAATGTTAATCAGATCATAAGTCATCCCTCCCAATATCATTTAAAAAAAAAGTGGTAATATTGAGCTCACCTGCGGACCATCGGAGGAACATGGCGGTGGGTGACCGGATTCCCTTTAACTACATTCTTGCGCTCTATGGTCGAAGTAGCAAGATTTATTTCAAAGCAGCCGTCGTTTATGCATTTAATAGTTACGGTGCTTTAAAAGTTTCGGGCAATTAACTCGAAGGTACGTTGAATAGCCGAAGCTATTTACATCATCTTTTAAAATACAGTAACTGCTAGAAGTTTTAAGACTCAACAGAATACCTGGACCATATTTCAACACACTATTTCCTGGAATGTTTTACTTGAGAGAATTACACGCCTGTGCTTTTTAGCCTCCTTTTTAAACAGAGATCCAAAGAAAGCCGGCCAGTCATATCCCAGAAAGGGAGTCGCGAGTTATAAATCAAAATAAAGAGAGGTTTTTAAATGTGTAGAACTTAAATACAGGTTTGAATTGAAAAGGGTCTGCCGGGTGCAACCATCCAGTCTCCATTGTGTAGCAAAGGGTAAAGACTTCGTCCTGCCCCAGATAACAGGGCCGTCCAAAGCTCAGCTCTGTTCAAACCTCTGATGAAACGAGAACTTCAATAACTCCAAGACCAAGAAGGAGACTGTGTCATAATCAGGAGGCGAAAATATTTAAGGTGACTTTCATGAAACAATACATGTTATCATCAAACTATCATATCGACGAAGTCATCTAACTTAAAAGAAAAGTCGGCCGGGGTTTCGCACGCCCTAAGGCTCATGCGTGCAGCGCCATGAATGGTGATGACTAGGGCCCGGATGTTGATGACATGTCATCTTTTCACTGAGCTGTCTGAAACAATGCTGAAGTACATAGAAACTCCGGACGGGCCACCCCGTCTTGAAATATGTCATTTTTGTTTTGCATCATTTTGCATTTAATGCTATTTTTCCATTTTAAGAGCATTTTTTTTCAAGTTTGGTAGATTTTTTTGGTAATATTTTAGAGAAATCAGCCTTTTAAGGTCATGTTATTCCAATTTAGTCATGTCACAGCTTTATATGAGGGAGTTACGTCTCTCAGAGTTAAAAAGAAGCTAGTAGTTGATACAAGATAATTGAAAATATTGAAATAAAATATTTCAGTAATGCTATTAGTGGAAAAATATATATCTTGGATGCAGAAGAACGGTACCGTAGGTATCAGATGCTCTTGTTTTTCGTCGCAAACCAATTATTAGCGGAATGGAATGTTACCTGCTCTGTTGACCAAGATCAGCTGTGGCGGGGTAGAACGGGGAAGGGGTGTATATTCTTGTCTCAGTTCCGCATAGTTCAAGGCGAGAGTTATCGTTCATTGCCGCTTTCAAAATGCCTAAAATAAAACCGAGTGTGGCAGTGCATTTAAAACAACTAGTATCTGAATTTAGTGACAATGTGTTTTCGGCCGATGAAAGCATATTGTTTTGCAAACTGTGAGGAACTAAAGTAGCTGCTGAAAGAAGATTTAGAAATCTCTTTTGATTGACTTTTCAGTTTGAGGTTAAGATGTAATTCTCGAAATATTAGTGAGTTTGTTATTATAAGATCATTTTCTCCATTTTACACTGCATTTTTCGAATATTTGAAATATCAGTGAGTTTATTATTTTAAGATAATTTTCTCCATTTTATAGTGCATTTTTCGAATTTTTAGGTCATTTATTACAGTCATTTTTGGAAATGTTAATAGCATTTTTCAAACTTGTGTACGGCATTAACATCCGGGCCCTAGTGATGACTGATGATGAAGGAACATAACATTAATACACCAAGAACTCTCATACGTTATACGCTATCCCCCGCCATCCAGCCCTTACATTAACACCCCCAAGGGTGTACTAATGAAGATATCCTACGTAGTAAGGCATCATTTTTCCCGAGCATGCTAGCTGGCCATCTTGTATCCATAGCAAAGTCTTACCAAAACTAATACTAACTCACGTAATTAGAATTACTGTTCTATTGCGATTATTCTTTCACTAAAATTAAAGAAACGATGTTGGTACAAATTGCTGGAACCGCATTGTCTAAAATTACAATAACATAATATCAACTCATAGGCTATGCTTGCGATAGCTGGGGTTATCCGCAGGTTTGCGACATGTTAAAACAATGGAGATTTAATATTGAGATCGGAATTTGACAGAGCATTAGAGGACTTAGGCAGGAACAAAGCACCAGGCATAGATGATATACCGATTGAGTTGCTACGCTGCATAGGAGATGAAGGTCTGATCAGGTTATTTCACTTGGTGTGTAGGATTTATGAGACAGGTGAGGTACCCCCTGATTTCAAGAAGAATGTTATCATCCCTATACCAAAGAAAGTGAGAGCTGACAGATGTGAAGATTACCGTACAATCAGCTTGATTACTCATGCTTCAAAGATCCTGTCTAGAATAATTTACAAGAGGATTGAAAGCCAGATAGAAACGGAGTTGGGTGAAGACCAGTTTGGTTTCAGGAGAAATGTAGGAACAGGGGAAGCTGAACTAAGTCTTAGGCTGATTTTGGAAGGTAGAATAAGGAAAGATAAGAGAACTTTCATGGCATTTGTAGACTTAGAAAAGGCTTTTGATAACGTTGATTGGACTAAATTGTTTGACATTTTGAAATCTATTGGAATAAAGTACAGGGATAGGAGGGAGATATACAATCTATACAGAAACCAGACAGCAGTCATTCGAGCTAAAGGACATGAGAGAGAAGCTGGTATTCAGAAAGGTGTAAGGCAAGGCTGCAACTTATCACCCACCCATACTTTTCAATCTTTACATTGAACAAGCAATGAAGGAAATTGGAGAAAAATTTAAAGTGAGAGTGAAGATTCAAGGAGAAATAATTTCAACTCTGAGATTTGCGTATGACATCGTCATCTTGGCCGACAAGCCTGAGGATTTGAATGAGTTTTCGAATGGTATGGAATCCGTCTTACGGAAGGAATTCATGATGAAAATTAATAAATGTAAAACAAAAATACTGGAATGCAGCCGAAATAAATCAGAAACCTCTATGGAGATCAAATTGGCAGGTGAAAAGCTGAAGGAAGTAGGAGACTTCTGTTACTTAGGAAGCAGAATAACCAGTGATGGACGAAGCAAAGAGGATATAAAAAGTAGGTTGGCTCAGGCAAGGAAAGCCTTTCTACAAAAAAGGAATCTGTTGACATCGAATATAGATTTAGGTATTAGGAAGTCATTTTTGAAAGCCTTTGTCTGGAGCGTGGCGCTCTATGGAAGTGAAACTTGGACTATTGGTGAAGCAGAAAAGAGGAGAATTGAAGCATTTGAAATGTGGTGTTACAGGAGAATAATGAAGATCAGATGGATAGATAGGGTTACAAACGAAGAGGTATTAAGGCGAGTGGGAGAGGAGAGATGTTTCTGGCGACTGCTAATGAAGAGAAGAGATAGATTGGTAGGACACATACTAAGACACCCAGGAATAGCAAGCTTAGTTATGGAAGGAAGGGTCGAGGACAAGAACTGTAGGGGTAGACCAAGGTTAGAATATGTTAAACAGATAGCCTCGGATGTAGGGTGTGGTAGCTATGTAGAGATGAAACGATCGGCTCAGGACAGGGAGGCGTGGATAGCTGCATCAAACCAGTCAAAAGACTGAAGACTCAAACAACAACAAAACAATCCAATGGACGAGGTGTTTTTAATTCCTTTCTCTAGAAGCACACAACCGATTCACATGAAACCTGCTTTAATATAACATTGGAACTTTCAACTCACGTTTTCGAGAGACAATTTTCTTGAGGCACCAAAGACTCGTAAATTTTCAGCATAGTGAAAATACCTCTGTGGGCGTGGAGGAATAACATCCGGCTGATATCAATTATAGGCAATATCAGCAGTGGTCTAGTGATTCAGTGATTCATTATACAGAAGGAGTCATTACAGTAATTACGTGAGATATGACAGTATTCATTATCGCTAACATAGTCTCTGTTGCTATGCTCAGAGACCTATAGGTTACTGGTAGTTACATCAAGACCTAAGCGGTCTCTTTGAAGTTCTGGTATGTGAATAGGTTATTAAATAAACACACCAAAAAAGTTATACATCGCCCGCCAAAGGTACACATGTAACCGCCTCTTCGACATTCAACGAAATGGGTAGGCTATGCTTGCGATAGCTGGGGTTATCCACAGGTTTGCGACATGTTAAAACAATCCAAAGGACGAGGTATTTCGATTCACGTCAACGTAGGTCGAGGAGGAATGATTTTATGGCATACTACACAGGTGATGCAAAACTTTTTTTTAAATCTGTGAATATCCCGCTGCCATTGGTATTTAAAGAACTACTTGGTAATTTATCACGAATATAACATCTACTGTTTTACGGGACCAAATAGCCTATGTGTTCTTATCCACGTGGCACCTACTTAAGGTGCATTGTATTATTATTTGCCAAAGTAACTGCTGTAACAGAACGCGGTCATGTCAATGGCGATATCATTTGACTTTTCACTAGTATGTTATTGTTTACTGGTAAAATGCTCGGCAGCAGCCATGATTGAGCCGAAACCGAGACCTGCTGTGTCGCTTGCTCGGCTCGTTCCTAGGACTCGCCCAAACCTGAGGTATTTTTCATAAAGGACGGCGGTATTAAATACTTCAAAATACCAATATACCGCTTGAGTGTGCATTCATCCCTAGCACTAGGCTTTCGAACTGAAAAACGTCGAAACACTTCCCTCGGATTCAGTAGAACATCAGTCGTCACAAACAACATCTATTAAATCTAAGTGCAACGGTTAAGATTAAAAAAGATACTCTAAACGTTTAAGAAAACGTATCCTTATAAAACGTAGTAATTTAGTGAAAATGTTAACGTTTTCAGAAAAACGAGTAATATACGAAATGTTTTCTATGAGGCGGTTTTAAGCGTTTAATGGCGACATCTCGAAAACGTTTTCGATCGTGAGCACTATTTCCAATACTCAACCCACTGCGAGCCATGCCAGAACCACAAGGAGGAGCAGAGACAGGAGATGCGCGAAGGTATATTTTCCTCAGGGATTGACCTGACGATTGATACAGTTGCCCCGCTTGGGTAATATACACTTAGTGGCCAAACGTCATGGGAAGGCAGATATTAATAACGAGTTGCTCCTCCGCGAGCCCTCAAAACGGCAGCAATACGGCGAGGCATCAACTCGACAAGAAATGGGTTCCACTCCCCACATTCTGACTCACGGTGGCCCTTCGAACGCCCCGTATGGTTCTGCTGTGGCGACGTAATGTCCGTTCGTTTAACGTCCTGTGGTCGTCCCGTGCGGTGGTTTATGCGGATGGTAACCTTATCTCTGCGATATTGAAGATCCACCCTCGACACTGTTGACCTCGGAAACCCGAATTCGCGTGTGATCACCGAAATGCTATGATCCATGCGCCGTGCACCGATGATCATCCCACGTACAGAGTTGGTTAGCTCGCGACGTGTTGCCATCTACACTACACTACACTCCTCGTGTCTGTGACAGACTGCTCTGCTCCACCGCAGCTAGCCGCAACGCTCAGGAGTCATACACAGCACATTTTCTCATGGGACTATCCTTCCCGTGACTTTTGGCTACTCAGTGTAGTGCTCTACTACGTAGCCAAAATTACAAAGTGACCAAAACACGAATGCCACGACGATCAAGCATAGTAACTGCAATACTGCCAGGTCCCAAACCACATCACTTACAAGGAAAAATAAATCAACAATTTAAAAAACAACTTATAAGCCCACGGAGCGCTAAGAAGAAGTGCTACAGACCGCAATCAAACAAGCAGGCCAGGCAGTATTATAAGCCCATATGTCCGTCTGGACATTACTTCACCTGCCATACACTCATGTTCTTGCAGCTCGGTGTAATTACGTGCAGGAAAAGGAGAGAGGAAATGACGACACAGAGCTAACAAAGTGCCTCAATATTCTTGTCACGCTCTATATTACATAAACCACAGGCATAGTGGAACACTACTCTCTCGACCTTGCCACATACACCAAGGACGATCGCAGGATAACAATGTGTTTCAGCACATCGAAATCACAAGTCGTTATACATGTATGGGAATGCATGAATAATCTTCCTTTACAGTTAATATCTAAGAAGGACAAATTCAGTGACTTTTCTTTAAACGAAATATAACTGCGTAAATAGGTGATAAGTAGAGTTAACTAATTGATAAGTTCACTTCACTTCAATAACACAGTGCTAGTACAGCGATGTACTCTATAGAACGGAACCTCGCAGACGTCGTGCGTAGGAGAGGTCGCAATGAATAATAATAATAATGTTATTGGTTTTACGTCCCTTTTAACTACTGTCGCAATGAGCCACCGCCAGATTTATAGCATGTAGCGATTAAAACAGCGAGTCAGGAAGCCGTGGATGCTGTCATGGCATTTATTACTTACGCAGCTGGCAAGATACCTTAGTTGAGATAATTAAGACGTGTTGTGAAGTGATGCAGCCTATCTCGTATCCCGTGATCATGGTTAGGTATAGAACAAAACATCAAATTTTCATAGTTGAAACTTACTTTCTCAAGAAGTCTTCAGTAATTTTGATCGTAAGTTTCAGCGCCGTATACAGAAACAATCCGCGTACTCTGGAGGCTCTCGAGAACGAAATAACTGAACTGATACAAAATATCAGTGAGGATGAATCACAGCGAGTGTAGCAAAACTTCCTACGCCGGTGCAACGTGTGTTTACGTAGAAATTGAAGAACATCATTTCCAGCAACTACTCAGAAATTCATGTAAGTACCAGGTAATTATCATTATTGAATACGTTAAAAAGTGTAAATGTATTAAACTAGTCGGGCACTACACTGCTGCTGATTTAAGAATGAAGATTCTGCAAAACCACCCTTCAGAAATCTGATCAACGCCGCAATATTGGGCTTTGAAGGCCAGGCAAAAGACGAGACTGGCTGGAGACGATAAAAGGAAGTGTAACATCAACATAAGCGTTATCCTCGGCATGTGTCTCTCATCACTGACTGAAATGTTCATAGGCGTCTCGACTTCAAACACTTGGAGATGGAAATAAACCTCGACAAACAAGTGACGTCAGTGTGACAGTAACCCCAAAACAGGAGTGGGACAGGCAGAGGTGGTACTGACGAGACGTGAAGATACAGACAGCAGTGTAATGATACTTACAGTTTTTGGCCGGTCAGCCCGTTCCGCAGTCGTACAGAGGACCAGGCATGTGCAATTAATACGTGAGTTGCTTTCTGCGCAACTGAGAAGGTGCGGTTTGCGCCAAATCATTCAAATCGTCTCAATAGTACCCAAAAAATCTTACATTTCTTGAATAGCCAACGGAAATATAGTTATTTGTTTAAAACGTGCGTTTAAACAAAAAGAAACAAGACGATAGCCCCTGTGTCGCGTCCAGCCCGCATTGCACTAGAGCTGGGCAGGTGGTCTATACACATGGGGCAGTCACAAGTAACCGATTGTGCATTCAAAAGGAAGAGAATTACCCGCAGCAATGACGAATTGCACTCTGATATCATAAATATCGACAATTTGTTTAAAAGGTGCGTTTAAGCAAATAAACAAGAAGCCCGCATAACAGTAAAGACGGGCAGGCACATGCCAGATTTCTCACACAGGTCCCCTAGTTATTATTATATAATTGAACCGACAGCGGTAGCTACACTCGCTAACGCGCAGTGCTAGGCCATGAGAACAAGCTCTCTGCGGACTCAGTAGATGTGGGTTCAAGCCCCACCGTCGGTCGTTCAACTCAAGGCAAATGGTGAGACGATACCTTCTGACAGGCCATGGCCGCTTCCTTCCACATCCTTGCCCAGTTCCATTCACCATCATTCATTTCATGTCTCATTAACTCCTCTCATGAGGTTAGCGTCAAGAAGGGTATCCGGCGGTAAAAAGACGTTCATCGCATCTCATCCCCGACCCCGTTGGAAAAGAAAACGGAGTAATAAGAGGTAGACAGACAGACATTATTATTATTATTACTATCGACACGGCGATGGAACGAGAGCACAGTTACCGGGCACCAGTAATGATCTGGTTACCACCCGTGACAGACTCCCGCAATGTGACACAGCTAGTTTGTCTCGTTAAGGCAGGATCACGTAACGTACAGTAATTTAAAGCCGAGCAACGCAGGGCTGTCCAAGCGTAGAAGAACAACAGTCTTTTACACGCCCCCTCCCAACGCTTTGATTATAAAAAAAAACAAAAGGAAACATCTGTTTAGTTATTAGCTTACAAACCCCCTTGAATTCCTCACTTCGCTCTTGTTCCAAGATAATATTAATAGGTAGCTTGCCACGGTGGGTGAGTGGTTAACGTGTCGGTCTACTAACCCCCCAAGCTTGCAGGTTCGCTCCTGGCCACGGTAACTGTTTTTTGAAAAAATTACGGATCGCATAAAATGCGATGTTGGCATGTTAAAGAACCCATTTGAATTCAGTAGGCCGTGTTCATAATGGCACAATTAATCTCGGGAGTTTCCGCCAACACAAAGTTCCTCATTTCTCTACTAGAAAGCGCTATAGTGTTCAAGGAGCTTAGACATCTAACCTCCTTGACTTTCATAGTGCTTCACGGAACAACAAAATTCGAATATTGTCATTTAGACTTTCACGGCCCGTGTTATTATTCATAATGTTGAATTTTGGGCTTATGCCGTGTTTATTATATTGCAATTCGACGCGTTTCGAAAGAAACCATGTCTTTCATCGTCAGGAATAATCTGGAATACGACAATGTTGCTAAGAGAAAGCAACGAAGAACATATAGAAGGTGCCCAAAGATGGACGCCATTATAGCCCCATGTTAGGGACAACGGAAAGCAGCAGTGAATTACTTTCTCAGGGTTCTGATAATAGGTAGCCAGGATTCACTGAGATTGTAGCCGGTGTCGCGGTTGAAATTATCTGGGTGTTTACGTATTTCAACCGCCTCCCTGATGATTCTGGGACGATATTGCTTTATACGGGCAAGAACATCCACCCCTTGGAACATGACATCATGGCCAGGTGTTAAAGCATGATCGGCAACAGCTGATTTATCAGGTTGAATGAGCCTGATACATCTATTATGTTCCTTAATGCGAGTGCATATTGTTCTCGAAGTCTGCCCGATGTAAACCTTGCCACAAGTACAGGGAACTCTGTAGATACCCGGTTGTTGCAATTTAGGCAAACTGTCCTTAGTTGGTCGCAGGAGTTGCCTAATCTTAACAGAAGTTCCAAATACAGTCCGTATGTTGTATCGACGTAGGATTTTAGCAATACGATCCGTTGTGTTATGTATGTACGGAAGGTAAGCAGTTCCTCTTACATCTCTTTTCTCAACTGACGTCCTATTATTATTTGTTGGTTTCAGAACCGTAGAAATCAAAGCCTTGCTATAACCGTTGCTCTCAAAGGTGGTTCGCAGGGTGTTAATTTCTTCTTGTAAAGAAGACACTTCACAAATCCTCCTAGCCCTGGTAGTTAGAGTTGTAAGGATACCATGTTTCTGGGCAGGGTGATGGTGAGAACTTGCGTGGAGATATCTATTGGTGTGTGTTGGCTTACGAAAAACGCTGTGTCCTAAAGATCCATCCTCTTTCTTGGTGACGAGAACATCTAAAAAAGGTATTTTGCCGTCAGATTCCTTTTCCATGGTGAAACAAATAGAAGGGTGCTGGAGATTAAGGTGATCCAGGAAATGGCTAAGATTTTCCTCACCTTCCGTCCAAACAACGAACGTGTCATCCACATAACGCCACCAGATCTTCGGTTTGAAAGGAGCCGACGACAAAGCTTTCTCTTCAAAGTTCTCCATGAAGAAATTAGCCACAACAGGAGAGAGAGGACTACCCATGGCCACACCATCAGTCTGCTCATAAAAATTCCCATTCCATAGAAAGTAGGAGGAGGTCATGCAGTGATAAAAAAGTCTTGTGATGTCTTCAGGAAAAAGGCCATTAATGAGAGACATAACACCATCAATAGGTACTCTCGTAAACAGAGACACCACGTCGAGACTCACTAGAATATCACCCGGCTGAAGTGTTATAGCTTTTAACTTTTCCACGAAGTGTGTGGAATCCTTAATGTACGAAGGCGTGTTACCCAGAAGCGGCTGAAGTAGTCTACCTAAGTATTTGGAAAGGGCATATGTAGGAGAACCAATCGTACTAACAATGGGTCTAAGAGGAACATCGTCCTTATGTATTTTAGGAAGACCATAGAGTCTCGGAGGAATAGCATCCCCTGGAAGGAGAGTCTTCGCTGCATCCGCTGGAATAGATGATTGCTTGATCAATTTGACGGTGACATTTGAGTAGCGAGTAGTAGGATCACGACTATTAATTCTATATACAGGATCTGATAACAAAGACGAGATCTTGGAATCATAATCAACCTTATCCAATACCACTGTCGCATTACCCTTGTCAGCGGGGAGAACGATAATATCAGAATTGTCCCTTAGATCTTTAAGTGCCCGGCTTTCACCTTGTTTTAAGTTGGTGTTAGGTGGCTTAGCTGTCTTGAGAACTCGGGAACATTTTTGCCTGGCTTCCTCGGCCTCTTCAGGTGTGAGGTGATGTACTGAGGATTCTACGGATGTAATAAGTTCTTCAATAGGAATTCTTCTAGGCGCTACAGCAAAATTGAGACCTTTAGCGAGAACTGCCTGTTGGGTATCACTTAGGGGGTTGCTGGACAAATTTACGACAACCTTGTTAGCATCAAGTCTAATGGCTTGAGATTTCTGCAACTGACATAACCTATCATATTTGGAAATATGTCTGTCCCTCACCTGATCTAGAACGCTGTTAGCTTGCACTGAAGAAATACGATCGAAGATATTCCATAATTCCTCACTTACGAAGTTTGAGAGGCGTAGATGTAGCTCAGCAGAAATCTCAAGCCATTAGACTTGATGCTAACAAGGTTGTCGTAAATTTGTCCAGCAACCCCCTAAGTGATACCCAACAGGCAGTTCTCGCTAAAGGTCTCAATGTTGCTGTAGCGCCTAGAAGAATTCCTATTGAAGAACTTATTACATCCGTAGAATCCTCAGTACATCACCTCACACCTGAAGAGGCCGAGGAAGCCAGGCAAGAATGTTCCCGAGTTCTCAAGACAGCTAAGCCACCTAACACCAACTTAAAACAAGGTGAAAGCCGGGCACTTAAAGATCTAAGGGACAATTCTGATATTATCGTTCTCCCCGCTGACAAGGGTAATGCGACAGTGGTATTGGATAAGGTTGATTATGATTCCAAGATCTCGTCTTTGTTATCAGATCCTGTATATAGAATTAATAGTCGTGATCCTACTACTCGCTACTCAAATGTCACCGTCAAATTGATCAAGCAATCATCTATTCCAGCGGATGCAGCGAAGACTCTCCTTCCAGGGGATGCTATTCCTCCGAGACTCTATGGTCTTCCTAAAATACATAAGGACGATGTTCCTCTTAGACCCATTGTTAGTACGATTGGTTCTCCTACATATGCCCTTTCCAAATACTTAGGTAGACTACTTCAGCTGCTTCTGGGTAACACGCCTTCGTACATTAAGGATTCCACACACTTCGTGGAAAAGTTAAAAGCTATAACACTTCAGCCGGGTGATATTCTAGTGAGTCTCGACGTGGTGTCTCTGTTTACGAGAGTACCTATTGATGGTGTTATGTCTCTCATTAATGGCCTTTTTCCTGAAGACATCACAAGACTTTTTTATCACTGCATGACCTCCTCCTACTTTCTATGGAATGGGAATTTTTATGAGCAGACTGATGGTGTGGCCATGGGTAGTCCTCTCTCTCCTGTTGTGGCTAATTTCTTCATGGAGAACTTTGAAGAGAAAGCTTTGTCGTCGGCTCCTTTCAAACCGAAGATCTGGTGGCGTTATGTGGATGACACGTTCGTTGTTTGGACGGAAGGTGAGGAAAATCTTAGCCATTTCCTGGATCACCTTAATCTCCAGCACCCTTCTATTTGTTTCACCATGGAAAAGGAATCTGACGGCAAAATACCTTTTTTAGATGTTCTCGTCACCAAGAAAGAGGATGGATCTTTAGGACACAGCGTTTTTCGTAAGCCAACACACACCAATAGATATCTCCACGCAAGTTCTCACCATCACCCTGCCCAGAAACATGGTATCCTTACAACTCTAACTACCAGGGCTAGGAGGATTTGTGAAGTGTCTTCTTTACAAGAAGAAATTAACACCCTGCGAACCACCTTTGAGAGCAACGGTTATAGCAAGGCTTTGATTTCTACGGTTCTGAAACCAACAAATAATAATAGGACGTCAGTTGAGAAAAGAGATGTAAGAGGAACTGCTTACCTTCCGTACATACATAACACAACGGATCGTATTGCTAAAATCCTACGTCGATACAACATACGGACTGTATTTGGAACTTCTGTTAAGATTAGGCAACTCCTGCGACCAACTAAGGACAGTTTGCCTAAATTGCAACAACCGGGTATCTACAGAGTTCCCTGTACTTGTGGCAAGGTTTACATCGGGCAGACTTCGAGAACAATATGCACTCGCATTAAGGAACATAATAGATGTATCAGGCTCATTCAACCTGATAAATCAGCTGTTGCCGATCATGCTTTAACACCTGGCCATGATGTCATGTTCCAAGGGGTGGATGTTCTTGCCCGTATAAAGCAATATCGTCCCAGAATCATCAGGGAGGCGGTTGAAATACGTAAACACCCAGATAATTTCAACCGCGACACCGGCTACAATCTCAGTGAATCCTGGCTACCTATTATCAGAACCCTGAGAAAGTAATTCACTGCTGCTTTCCGTTGTCCCTAACATGGGGCTATAATGGCGTCCATCTTTGGGCACCTTCTATATGTTCTTCGTTGCTTTCTCTTAGCAACATTGTCGTATTCCAGATTATTCCTGACGATGAAAGACATGGTTTCTTTCGAAACGCGTCGAATTGCAATATAATAAAACACGGCATAAGCCCAAAATTCAACATTATGAATAACAAAATTCGACCTGCAAGCTACCTTCTGGGTGTCAACTAACAAAGCTTGCACCAGGCACCGGAGGCCATACGATATTATTATTATAATATTAATAGGCCTAATAATAATAATAGTGATTACGTGGAATCACTGCAATAAAAGGGTGATGTCACGTAATGCAAAATTGAAGCATTACAAAACCGTTATCCTCCCACAAGCTCTATATGCAATAATAATGTTATTTGTTTTACGTCCCTCTCAACTACCGGTACTCTGGCTTTTAGAGACGCCGGGGTGCCGCAATTTTGCCCCGAGGGGGATCTTTATCGTGCCAGTAAATCTACTGGCACGGCTCCCTCGCAAAAGCGCACCCTCAAAGGCCAGCTGACTGCGCCAGGATTCGATCGTGCAACCTTGGGCACAGCAAGCGAGAACGTTACCGCTGAGCCGCTCTATATGCATAAGAAACCATAACTTTAGGAGGCCATTAAAAATTACAGACATTGAAGAGCAAGAACGCAAATGCTTAGAAAAAGACTCGGCTCTACACAAGAAAATGGAATTTGGATCAAGAGACGAAAGGTTAGGATGGACAACAATAGACTAACAAAACGATTATTCAATATAATTAATACCAAAAAGAAATCGAGGATAAGTTTGCGGGAGGAAGAAAGGGGGAGACTTGAATGAGATGAACATCAGAGAGAACATAATGAAAAACCGAGAAATCTTCAGAACCTCTGTAAATAATCACACATTTAGGGTGAAATCTAGCAGCAGGACTGGCACAAGATGGACAGAAGAATGCAAGAAGTAATACAGTGAGTTCATGAAGAGATCTTGGGAGAAGAAAAAGGCAAAAGTCATCAAGCCAACTAACAATTTCCAACGCGCTCTATGAATGGGCCTATCGAAGAAAGAAAGAAAGAAAGAAAGAAAGAAAGAAAGAAAGAAAGAATAATAAAATGAAGAGAGCATATGGCTTGAAAAAAAAACCATCTACAATAAGTGGTGCTTATCCAAGAATGCCAAAATAAAACACTACAACACCGTGGTGAAAACAGAATGCCTACATGCTAGTGAATGCCCGTCCATGAACTACAAGTTGGAGAAGTTAGAGGTCTTGGAAAGAAGAATCCTCAGAAAAATTATGGGATCTGTTCATATTGAAAGTGGATGGAAACTTCGGAGCAACAAAGAAGTTCACCAGAATGTTGAAAGAATCTTGGAGACTATGAAGAAGAGGAGACAGGCGTTCCTGGGATATATGTACAGAATGAACGACTAAAGACTTACCAAACAGATATTTGGTTACTTCTGGAGAAAATAGCCCACTACAGCAAGGATTAAGGAAACAAAGAAGGATATGGAAAGATTCAAAATCTCAGAGATGCAATAATTGTAAAACATGAATAGGCCTATATTTAAAAACACAGTTTTCTCTGTCGAGTACTCCTTCATGCGTTCGCTGGCCTGCTTCCGTTGTTCTGCTGTCCAGGCTCTTCCGGTCTTCTTATTCCTATTATTATTACTTTACTTTCGAATTGAGCAACTATGGACTACGAGTTAGCAATCAATATCACTTCCTGTGTCATGCTCTTCTGCTCGTCTGCCAGCTTTGATGTCCTGTCGCTATCTCTTGAGCCCATCACTCAGTGTGCCTTCTTCCGATCTTCTGAAAGAGGTCCCCTACGTTTTGTAGGTTCTGCCCCTACCTTAACAGCCCGGTAGTTTTTGATAATTTGTCTAAATTCATTCCTGTTCAGAATTTTGTCCTCGGAATTACCGATTTCTGCAAGATATTTACTACGCTTTTGGAACCATTCCAATATGTTTTTTGCCTTTGGTTTCACAAAATTCCAAACTTTTTTTTGTCAGTCGATCATCAGACATTCTGAAGATGTGCCCATAGAATAAAAACATTTTCTTTTATTGACGTGACTAGTTCTATCTTTCCGTACAACTCTTCATTTGATTTCAAACGTAGGTTGTGTGTCCGTCAACCCATCTGTTGCCCAAAATTGTTCTCAATATTATTAATTATTATTATTATTATTATTTTGTTTCGTTATGCCCAACTAAGGATCGTGTTAGAACGTATTTCTACTTTTCTTCCCAATATCTCTTCTTCCGTACACTGTGCTTACTTTTACATTCTTCTATTTTAGAATTATTATTCCAATTATCATCATTACTGTATTATCTATGTAACGGATGTTTTTATTTACGACTGGGTGTCCTTCCTGAGGTCAACATCATGAGAGAAGTTGAGGAAAGATGAATAAAACTGGACAAGAAGCAGGAAGCAATGGTCGTGGCCTATTAAGAAGGTACAGTCGCAGCATTCGCGTTGAGTTGAAAACGGGAAACCATTTCAGCGTTATCCGCTGGTGGGGTTCGAATCCAAGTTTGAAGATAGCCTGGTCACACGGTTTTGCTTTGTTTTTTGAAATTTTCTCGTAGCGTTTTGTTCAGTTACCGCAGATGGGGGGAGAGCGACTTTTACACCACTTGCATTTTGAAAATCACAGACACTTTTGTATCTAATTTTACAGATTCTACTGTGTGGTGCTACACATTAAAGCCACTTTCGAGAGAAAATAACTTAGTATTACTAAGTAATTTTATGCATGCCTGTGCTACTGAAAGTGTAATAGACCAACGCACGCTAATAAATTCGAGCGTTTCGCGAAAGATGCGGTTAGCGAATATTGCGGTCAGAGCTCTCTAACAGATGAGCAAATACTTTAATTTAATTAATAAAAATGGTATGTATGAGGGAAGGTTATAAATAGATTGTAATCATAGAGTATTTCAAGCCACGAATAATTCATACAGAAACACGATTTATTAAACAAAGCCCACACAAAATCACTCCCATTTTGCTATACGGATTAACAATAATAGTAATAAATTTTCACAAGTTTAGTTGACATTAAAATTCTCTGATATATCTTTCGCGTTAGTTGCAGATGACGTCGCTATTCTTTCCCCTAAAACAACAATAGCAAACTAACTTAACTAACATTTTCGTGTATGCTTCCTAGTGCACTGGTTGAAAATCGAAGGGTGTTTCAGGAGGAACAGTAAATATTTTAGGAGGTGGTAGTATAAATGAATTGCAATAAAAAATTCCATATAACATGTGTCCCATTTTTATTGCATACCGAGATACAGACGTTGGTATGTAACCAGAGCAGTTGTCGTTTCGTGTGTTGGTACCTGTTGACTCTCTGCACGTATCGATGTTCCATGTACAAGAGTAAGGTGGACATTACGTATGCACGGGTTGCATCCGTATCATTCACCAGCCCGTTCAACACCTTCGAGCAGGAGTTGCAGATAAACGATTGGAATGTTGTCGTTGGATACGTGCAAATCGACAAGTAATTCCATTTGTAATCTTCACTGCTGAAGCCACGTTCACTCGTGACGGCATCAATAACACTCGTAATGAACATCAGTGGTCAGAAGAAAACCCACATGCCATTGTGGGCACACATTTTCAGGAACGCTTCTCTGTAAATGTGTGGTGTGGGTTGATTGACAATCAGTTGATTGGGCCTGTTGTGTTTCCGCATTGTCTTAACAGGACCCCATTATCTACACTTCCTTAGGGGCGTGGTGACGCAGCGGTCAAGCTGCTGGCCTCTCACCAAGGTGGCCTGGGTTCGTTTCCCGGTCAAGGCATGTGAGATTTTCGAAGTGAAATGCCATGTCCTGTGGTTCGGATTCCACGTAAAAAGGAGGTCCCGTTGCTCATAATCACAAGATTCACGGTCACTTAAAACTACAATCTTCCTTTTTTCTACACTTTCTTGGAAATGAATTTCCAGCATTATTGGAATAAATTCCTTTGGCTAAAAGAATACATATGTTCTTCCAGCATGGCGAGGCTCCTGCACATTCTAGTCGTCTGGTGATACAACATCTAAACCGAACATTCCCACGTTTCTTGGCCACCAAGGTCCCTGGACCTTAACCTTTTGGATTTTTGCCTGTTGGGATGGTTGAAAAGCGAAGTCTAAAAGGAAAAAGTTAACACAAGGGCAGTTGGCCGTTCGGATTACAGTATGCATAGTGCAGCCCTCATCAAAGAACGCCAAGACACCCTCCGAAGGGCGTGTAGCCAGAAGTGCAAAATGCATTGGTGGTGGAATATTTGAAACTTTTAAAACTTTGAACGTCCTCATTTGCCTTGGCTTTACATTTGTTTGGGTTAAATACTACCAGCTGAATCTCTGTCCGCAATACAAATGGGGCACATGTTAAATGGAATTTTTATTGCAATTCATCTATACTACCAAGTCCCAAAATATTTACTGTTCCTCCTGAAACACCCTGTATTTTACTAAAGAGGCAGGGTTCGATTCCCGGACCTACCATGAAATTTAATTCTGGTCTGAGGTTTGAAACGGGGTACACTCAGCCTCGTGAGACAGGACTGAGAAGAGATGGGTTCGATTCCCACCTCAGCGATCCTAGAGGTGGTTTTCTACTTCTACGCCAGGCAAATGGCGGCATGGTTCCTAACTTTAAGCCACAGCCGTCTCCTTCCCTATCATAGACTCAGTGACAAATTCACGCACATTTAAAAAAAATCACAATAACAAAGGTTATCATGATGATGATGATGATGATAATTGTTGTTTTAAGGGGCCTAACATCGAGGTTACCGGCCCCACAAAGGTTATCAGACTGATTACACACAGACACTCAAGTTCATGGGGTTGAAAACACCACAACGTTGAAGCCCTTAATTGAATTTAAAAAAGGCTAGCTGCGTGGCGAAGTGGAAACGTTCTCGCTTGCTGTGCCCAAGGCTCCAGGAACGATTTTCGGCGTAGTGCGATGGCATTTGAGGGTGCTTGAATGCGAGGGAGCCGTGCCACTAGTTTGATTGGTACGTTAAAGATCTCCTTCAAGACAAAATACCGGCATCCAGGTGCCTCTGAAGGCAGCAGTAGTTGTGAGGGACGTAAACCCCATATCGTCATAACAACAACAATCATACAGACTTACATGAAACAGTATCACACTTTTCACGCACTGTTAGGCGAGGAAGAAAATGGTCTCTCCAAAATCTTGAGAACCTGGCGGTGTGGTATACAATACATTTGGCTAGTTTATGGCACAGCAATTCACAGACCTCGCGTATGTGTGTAGCACGTGAGGGAACAGCTAGAGGCTCTGTACAGGAGACCACCCACACATGGTACCGGCTTCCTCAAACACACGAATGTAACAGACACTTTACAACCCATGTGTCTGGGTTCCATCCTGACGGAAGCCAATACATTAAACAAAAAAAAGTGTTTAGATTTGTTGTCACTTTAAGAATTGCCGATAACACAGCGTCTCGTGAAACCGTTCGTTGTTAAAGCGACACTTAACACATGATTGCTACACCATAATAATAGAACATCATCATCATCATCATTTCCCCTTATCCAGCTCCTGCCAGGTCGGGGTATTTATGGCACTTCTCCACTTTCCTCTTTCCTTCCACAATTCTTTCCACGATCTTGTCCCAGTCCAGATTCCTTTTTCTCACGCTGTTCTTCACTGAATCGATCCACCTTGTTCTAGGTCTTCCCCTTGCTCTCTTACCCTTGTACTTGGCCTCCAGCACCTGTCTTGGTATTCTATTTTCCTCCATCCTCTTTACATGTCCAAACCACCTTAGTTTATTCTTCTCAATTCTCTCATTTAGTTTTCCCATCCCAACTTCCTTCCTAACATCTTCATTCCTCACTCTGTCTTTCCTTGTCTTACCTATCATACTTCTTAGGAATTTCATTTCACTGGCTTGGATTTTACTCTCATGCCTGCTTGTCAGGGTCCAAGTCTCAGCTGCATAAGTTAATATGGGTACATAGTACATTTTATACATTACCTCCTTGCATTTCCTTGGTACTTCCTTATCCCAAACAAGTTTTCTTACACTTTGATAGAATGCATTGCTCTGCTGTACCCTCCTGCCAATCTCCATGTCCAACCTACCAGTTTGCATCAATTCACTTCCTAGGTATTTGAACGTGTCCACAATTTCCAAACTCTGACTTCCAATTTTCACAGTGCCCTTTCCTTGTCTTTCCCCTCTTGTCATCACCATGGTCTTGCTTTTCTCTATACTGATTTTCAGGCCATACTTCTGAATATTTTCGTTCAGTGCATCTAGTTGTTTTTGCACTTCTTCGGTGTTCCTTCCCCAGACCACAATATCGTCTGCAAATAATAGTAACTTCATTTCTTTATGTCCATATGCTTCCTTTGTTTCCTTTACAATTTCATCCATTACCATTATGAATAAAAGAGGTGACAGCACACTCCCCTGTCTTAGTCCAGTCTTGTTCCTAAACCAATCTGTCTTTCCAACTGGGGTCAGTACCCTGCTAACACAGTTGCTGTACATTGCTTGCACCATTTCCAACATTTCTCTTCCCAGTCTCTTCTTAACCATGGTTTCCCATACCTTCTCTCTGGGGACACTATCATATGCCTTTTCTAGATCTATGAAAGTCATGATCAAATCCTCTCCATATTCCCAGTTCTTTTCCATCACCTGCCTCAAGCTAAAGATTGGGTCCACTGTGGATCTTCCACTCCTGAAGCCATACTGTTCCTCTTGCAACTCTCCTTCCACCTTTCTTCTCATTCTTCTTTCTAATATCCTTTCCAGTATTTTTACTATCTGTGATATGAGGGTGATCCCTCTATAGTTATCACACACTTTCTTGTCCCCTTTCTTAAACACTGGTATTATAATAATAGAAATGACGATAAAATAAATACATTTTCAATGTGACAGTGCAGTGGCGTAACTACGGGGTGTGAGCAGGGGGAGCAATCCCCCCCTATAGACAGATAATAAAAATATGAAATTTGTTGACGTTTTTAATTGTGAATAAAACTAATGACAAATGATTGGATAGAATATGTTCATGGTTCTTAATTTGAAAGAATTTCTTTACACTCGTGGAGAGTGTTTGATGTTACCCTAACTTGCTGAATGAGCAAAATGGTCAGCTGTTCTGTTAACCTAAAGGAAGGGAGTGATGGGTGTGGCACAATCTTCCCTCATCCCTTAAAAAAAATACACCACTTGTCAGTTTCCAACCTGTAATTATCCGAGTGTATCATTTTGGAAAGACAATAATATTGCGTTATAGGGAATACGTGGTTCAGAAAGAAAAAAAAAAGAAGATAACAAGGTATGGATGGGGAGATAGAGGAACGAAAACTCTGATAAGACTATGTATTAGTCGAAAAAGGATATCGGAAAGAGCTAATGGATGTCACAGCCATGCCAGAGGAAGCCTTTGGAGGAGACCATAGGACAGTGGTAGCAAATGAGATTACCGGAAAAAAAAGAAAGAAAGATTAAGGTCTGGAGACTAAATGAAAAGGAAGTTGCAGAGGAGTTTAAGAAAGAATTGCAAGTACAGATACCAAGGACGGACATTATCCATGTGGTAGTACCCATATGTAAATGTATGTGATCTGCACGAGTCATGCAAGCAGTTACACCATGCCTGGTGAGCTATATCAGCACTTGACCGGCTGCGTGGCCCAGTGGCAACGTTCTCGCCTGCTGTTTCCAAGGTTGCAGGACCAAATCCTGACGCAGTCAGCTGACATTTGAGGGTACGCAAATGCGAGGTAGCCGTCTCAGTAGATTTACGTTAGAGATCCACCTCGGGGTAAACTTCCGGCACCCGACGTCTCAAAAAGCCACAATAGTTAAAAAGGGACGTAAAACCAATAACCTTATTATTATTTCAGCACTTCTGAGTGAGAGATAATTATTAATAATAACTAATATATTCCATTTAATGGTGCTCGGATACTTATGACATAAAGGTGCTGCTCATAGTCTCAAAAAGGTTGAGAACCCCTTGTCTACCGGATCACAGATAGCTTGGCCCCGTGGCTTGGCTCTGCCTTAGCGAGCGTAGCTATCGCTGTAGCGTGACAACATAGTATAGACAAGAGAAATATTCTCTTGTGCTCGTCGGTGTTTTCAACTACCTTTCAATAGCATCTGAAGACAATAGCAAGCTCCTTCAATGAACATTAATAACGTAATAAAAGCAGACTACCTTAGTTAGTTATTGTTGTTTTAAGAGGCGGAACTACGAGGTCATCTGCCACTGCAGACTACCTTGTATACAAATGTAATGCAATGATGATGATGATAATTGTTGTTTTAAGGGGCCTAACATCTAGGTTATCGGCCCCTGATGGTTTGGGTGATCATGAAGATGAAAATGAAAAGCGAACTTAAAACTAAAACTAGGCTAACTACTAACCTACATACTAGAAGAAGAAATGGAAAACTAAAGGAGAATAAGGCAAATAAAAGGACAGAAGGAAAAGAAATGCCCTCAACCCTTGGAGAAGGCGGATTGAGGGACTTGGAAGGAAGGAGAGCCATGAAAGGCATATAGGAAAGTGAAAGAGGGGAGGGTCCGCCCCAAAGTTAAGGGACAAAAGGGGAAAACGACCCAGCTCAGGAATCCCTCGGGGTCGCCAACTCCCGAACTCACCAGCCGTGAGCCCCTGAGGGTGTAGCATTATCTAGAGTGCACCAGAAGTGGTGGGGCTACATACACCCGCCCTCCTTAAGGGCCTAGAGCACAAGGCTATGTAATGCAATGGTGGGGAAAGCCAAAGTAGATAAGAAAAAAAGAACAACCACGTAATGCGAATAGGCTATTCTTACCGAATATAACATTTTGAGACATACTTGTGAAATATATTTCTGTATACTTTGGCTAGTTATAGTGCAAATAAATCCAATGCCTATGTTTAGTTATTGTAATGTCAATACTTCAGAATCGATACTGCGGCAAAGAATGGGAAACATTTCCCCAGATTTGAAATAGAGAATATTCCGGAATTTGGCGTAGTGTTAGACAAGTATACTTTGACTATTTATTTATCGTATGGCTTTTAGTGCCGGGAGTGTCCGAGGACATGTTCGGTTCGCCTGAGTCTGTAGCTGCTTCCAGTGGACACGCTTAGGGTGAGCTACAAGTTCCGTTCAATTTCAAGCAGTTCCAACTTTCGCTACAAGATATCGATGATACCTAGTGGTGAACGTTGGAACTTTGATAGAGCGTTCCGACGAAATCTAACCTAACAATTTAGCTTCACACAAGTTAAGTCTGTGGAAGGATCTTTTACATGCCAAAAATCTATGACATGGGACCGCCGGCTTTCCTTCCCCTCCGAAGGAAGGCATACTGAAGGATTTTTAACGCTCTTAGAAAATCCGACGACTTCGGCCGGGTTTGAACCCGCTATCTTGGACACAGCAGTTCAGCATGCTACCAACTACGCCACCGAAGCCGTTACTTTGACTATCACGTCTTTTAACAGGAAATATAAAAACACCCTCAATTATTGAGGTCTATGGATTAATATCGCCAGCTCTATTGAAATTAGAGATAAGATGTATTTTAGAACAGAATGAACATTGAAAGTTTGTATTTTCTTTGTAGTTCACCACGAAGATCCGACGAGAGGGCGTGTTCAGGGCCCGGAGGAGAGAGTTTGTGGGTTAGGAGCATCACGGTCTTCAGCCCCATGGATTATGGGTGGGCAGAGGTATATCCATCAATATCCAGCCCTGGCATTGTAGCCGAGAGATACTGCTACAGTATTAAGCCTATTCATATCGATTTTTTACTGCTACAGTATTCATGTCGATTTTTTTTTAATCTCTCTTTTCTTATGGGCAGGGATATGCTTTACGCCAAATGTAAAGGGTTTACCAAAACCCGCGGAAGGAACATTACTGCACGGTTGGGGGAGGAGGTTTAATTTCCAAGATCCGCTATCGTAATCACTCTGTAAAGCCGTCATAACGCAGGACTCAAAATTAAAACGACACATGCTAGTTCAGTAATATAGTGACCGGTCTGATACGACGGCTGAACATTGGAATTTTGGACTCAATAGAGCATTAACAAAAAATTAAAAAATATATATTCAAAGTAAATAGCAAGTTGCTTTCCATTTAATTTCATCAATAACTTCCTACCTGCATTAAGTACATTACGATCACTTCCACTCGAGCGCCAGGTGTTCAACCACGTAAACAACACAAGCCACAACACCATAAAACAGCACTCTCTCCATTCACGATCGCACTACCTATGTGGCCCACTTCCTCACATCGCAACAGTGAATAATAAATTCCTCATAGGATAAACTCCAAGTCACTAAAATGTCATAACGACGGATGAAATTTAATCAACAGTCTTTTTATTTACCACTAGAAAACATCTAAAATAATATCGTATAATGTTTGTTCATATTGACAATGTAATGACACAGGGCTATATCACCCCGGACTTGGATCACAAACCATGCTAAGAAAATAAACACGTCGCAACGAAATGAAAACAGCAAGAGCACGCTGCACTACCGACCCTGCCGACACGCGTTCCCGCTTCAACTGGCGCGCGAGTTCTCCTCGCAGCGCACTTGCTCCCACCACTGAGATGACTGTCACGCTCGATACGGGGCAGCACAGTCGCACGAGCCAAAAAATGCTCGAAATCCAATGCAATTCGTGGTCAAAGTGCCAGGACCTTGCTTACAAGGCTCCTAAATTAAGGGGCGCTAGCTGTAGCACATCGGTCAAAGCTGGACCGACTGCAACACAGTTCGCTGCAACTGCGCATCCACCTTCAACAACCTGGGCGCACTAGGCTCAAGGTAAGTTGAAATTATAAGAGACAATACAAACAGTGTAACACAATTTTCGACCAATATTTTGAATGTCACTTTCGCCTTTCGGCTCTTGTGCAGTACACGGTGTCCCGATTCAACTTTATTATGTTAGTATCACTCTGAAACATGATTGTTAATGCTTATTGAGGATAAATGTAGGAAACACCACATTCACACTTCAATAAGGAAATTATCAACATTTTCACTTTACAGCAATAAACTGACCAAAAAAAAAAAGGACGCCATGTTGGATAAGGCTTGTATTAGGCAATCCTGCCAACTTCACTTCACCGCACTCCCCTGTAGCGGGGTGAGACGACTGTCTGGACAAAAATTACTGACGTACTAAAATAGGTGAGACAAAAGCCATTGGTCGCTACTTGGTTAGACGACGGTCTGAACGAAACCATTGTTCGTTACTTGATTTGACGACGGTCGGAACGAAACCATTCGTCGCTACTCGGTCAGACTTCGCGACGGTTTGGACGAAACCAATGGCCGGTACTAGGTTAAATGACTGTCTGGACGAATATTACTGATTGTACTACAAGCAAGGGTGTCTGGGGCGTAAGACCCTGGTGTTTGTATGTAAAGCCTTATTCCGCGTTCACAACTGCAATTCCATGTTTCGAACTAAGCGACATAACCAGCGACAAACAATAATGTTGTCACTGCTGGAGAAATGCCGGCCCCGTGGTGTTAGGGTAGCGCGCCTGCCTCTCACCCGGAGGCCCCGGGTTCGTTTCCCGGCTCCGTCAGGGATTTTAAAACAGACGTGAGGGTTGGAACGGGGTGCACTCAGCCTCGTGAGGACAATTGAGTAGCTGTCTGACAGTGAGACAGCGCCCCGATCACGAAAACCAAGATTAACGGCCGAGGGGACCCGACGCGCTGATCACGCGTCACCCCAATATCTGCAGGCCGAATGGCTGGGCAGCGGTCACTTGGTCGGCCTTAGCCCGTCATGGGCTGTATAGTGCCAGGGGTTAACTTTTTTTGACTTTTTGTTGACTGCTGAAGAAATGCAATAACACCCTCTAGTGATAAAATGATCAATTCCAGTATCTTAGTCACATTACCTATTCCTATATAAAATTTTCCGGATTTTCATAGCGGCGGCAAGCGTATACTGCACGAGTTCCTTTTTTTCTTTCTTCTTTTTTTTTTTTTCCAAAAGAGATTAGTTCTAGTTACATGCCAAATGTTTAGCCTACATTACAGATTTTGCAAAAATGATAAAAACGTAGACTGTTCAACAATGTAGATAACTCGACTTTAAGCTGTTGAAGGGCCGTGATGCTTCGTCCCATCAAGATGGACCAGGTTGGATTCCCCGGTTAAAGCATCTGGGATTATTGAAGAGAAATGTCATGTCTTGTGGTCGGATTCCACGTAGAAAGGAGTCCTCGGCTTATGATGCAAGCTTAATTCCTTCGCTTACCATGTTGTTGCTTCATTTGAGGGGCTAGGGACATGTGCTTGTGTCGCTCCGTTTCGGCATGGTGTGCTATCACAGATAACCAAAAATCACTGTAATCCTCAAACTCTGCAACGATCGTATCAACAATATATGAACATAACAAATGAATACGTGTAAAAATGTTCTGTCTCAAAAGCCAAACCTATTTTCATATTTTCATATTTCATAATTAATATCTCCTCAATTAAATAGCTTTTCCATGTGATTGACAAAATAACTTCGATTATGACCTACTTTATGATAAAAATATAGAGCAACAATAACAAACTCATAAAGAAAATTTTAGGAAGAGCTTATGTACGCCATTCAACATTTCAAAATATATAATATATTTTTCCAACTTTCACTGGGATGGGATCAATGGACTCTCTAGAAAATGATATACCAGATGGTTTCACTTAGCCTATAGCATAGGACCTACCATACCGAGTTTCATTGTAATCGGGCCATTCCCTGACGAGTTGTAGAAAATTAATTTCTGAAGAAGTGACATGCACGCCATTAATAAATTGCAAAAAGGAAGCAATGCATGTATGTATGTACCTGTGAATTTAGATTGTACTAAGGGCTATGCCAGATTCATAGGTATCGGATCATTCGGAGGCGAGTTAGATGATTTCATGTTTGAGGAATTGACAAGTGTGCCATCTTGATTTACTGAAAACAAGCTATAGATTTCATTGATTACATAGATTGAGCTATAGTAGCGGTCCACTATACAGACATTTTAGCTTTCTAGTTAACATATCGATGCTTTATACTTCATGTACACAAAATGACCTCATAGCTGAATTTGGTAGGCCGCTATTCTTTTCTAGTACATTCCAAAATGCCACACGCAGCCTTATGGCTCCGGACTGAGCATCGAGTGGAACTTTTAGAAAGCTTTCAAAACATCTAAACAAACTTTAGTTAGTTAGTTATTGAGGTTTGAAGGGGCAGAACAACGAGGTCATCTGCCCCTACTAAACAAACTTTGAGCCTTCCTCTACCCAATGATGTGCGTAATGTGTTTCTTTCTTCTACAGTTTGTTTGAAATAATATCTAAAATCTGATCTTTCAGTTTTGAATAAACCTGACTGTCTGTTAGGTAAGGGGCAGATGACCTCACTGTTTCACCCTTTAAAACAACAATAACTAACTTGTCAGTCAGGCAGTCAGTCAGGAGGTTTGTTAGATCTTCAAGAAGCACACCTGTTAGCTGTGTGGGACAACCACTAAAACTCAAGGCAGCGCTACAATAGGGCGTACCAGGCAAGGTAATGAATAAGGTAGTTTGCCATTGCTTTCCTCACGAAGCTAGTACAGAATCACTGACCCTATGAATAGAAACTTACACAGCATCCACACAACGGATGTGCCCCGGATGTCATTACACTCAGGGCAACTCAGTAGGTTCCATATAATCACAGCCATGAATAAGACTGATACATCTAGCCTGTGCCAACAGACAAATGTAAAAGACTCGAATAACCCTGTAGGTCTATATCCCTACAAATAAGAGTGTTGTATCTGCCGTCGCTTGTCCGTTTGAAGTTGAAGACACGGCGGCCCACTTAAGCCAAGTGCGCCGAACCCTCTTGCATAGCAGATTACATGCATGTAACTAATCGCCTCACTGGCTACAAATAGATCTATCAAGAGTACTCTTGGCTCATACGATTCCACCCAACGATTATGTGAATCGGGTATATAACGATCAACGGCAATCACTCTTATACCATGTCCGGTAAAGTAATGCGAGTGACATCTAATATAAGTAGGGCGTACGGAGGCGTGTTATTTTCCCATCATCAGAAACAATATAAAGAGGTGAGTTAGTGATAATGAAAATGAGCGATCATTCACCTCCGACACACCTTCAATGATCACATTAACGTGCATTACACTGCGTAACCTGGCCATACCTTTCTCTAAACCAGCAGTTAGCGTGTGTATCCCTGGGCATACTTCAGTCAATTCTAACCACACAGACAGCAGCAGTCTATTATTCGTGCGTATATTTTATTGATTTCATTATTTTATTTCGATAATAAAACATACAGTACGCACAAACAGAGAACTTCGCAAATGGGTCACCGCTAATTGGGCTAGTAGCCGAATTTTTCATAAACATATTGGAAAATTCGTTCTTAGAAAAGAACTCGACAAAGGGAAAATATGATGATCGCTTGACGATCAAAACCGACCATCCAAGTGTATTTATTAATCTCAAGTAAATATTTTTCAGGATTATGGAAACACTCATTACCATTGGGTACAATCGTGTTGACCAACTGAAAAGCATTACATTTCGATTACTAAGGCAACACTGAAAAATGGCTTTCAGCACGATAATATCATTTTATTGTAAGATTAAAAAGTCGTCATGGATCATGATTCTTTAAATTTATGCATTCAGCATTCTCCGAAAAGAATACGCGCCATTTACAACTACCACCACCACCACAAAAAAAAAGCCTAGAAAAGAGACATTGGACTGCACAGTATAATCGTTAGGTAGAATTGATTCGTAATTCAGGACCAAAAAATTAACAAACTGAATTTTAAAAAATAAACTGTAAAATAAACTAATCTGCAAGACACCGTAAACTACTACTACTACTACTACTACTACTACTACTAATAGACTGTTAATTCGAAATATGATCGCCACTGCGTTGGTGTTTGTTTATCGTACGCCAGGAAGTTCCTCCCAGTGCCCTCTTCATCTAGGACTTGGAAAATGAGTCCTGGAAGTAGCGAGGCCGCGGTATTATAAGCGAATGAACGCACCTGCCCGGAATGGATGAGATTAGGGTTCGAATCTGACTGCGACCACATTTTCAATTCCTACTCAACAATGCTAAATTCATAACATTTTGTCGTCAAGTATGCAGGGGTGTACTTAAAAAATAATTAAAAACACTATAAAAATAAATAAACACATACCGGTATACATAGAAAGACGGATAGATATTGCACCTGTGGCTCATGATGCCATTGCATGTCTGTAAAAAAATCACTAGATCTACCGACTTGCCATTCTGGTCAGAACATAAATAAATGGAGGAAACGGAGCTGAAAAAGTTCCGCTCTAAAACGATATACAGTACCATAAAATAACTCTCACTTATATGACTGATCGTACTTGAAGTCATCTAGCGGTTAAATTAATTCCGAGACTTAATTACAACTCATTATTATTCATGGGAACATTATAAATACTTCACTCTAAACTTTTGCTTTCTCCAATTACTTTCTCATGGTTTCTTGCTTGCATCCTCATCTAAATTCCGGGGGCGTGGTGGCTCAGCGGTCTAGCTGTATGCCTCTCACCAAGGCGGTCCGGGTTCGACTCCCGGTCAATGCATGTGAGATTTTCGAAGTGAAATGCCATGTCCTGTGGTTCGGATTCCACGTAAAAAGGAGGTCCCGTGGCTCATGATCTCAAGATTAACGGTCACGTTAAACTACAAGCTTCCTTCCTTCCTTTCATCTAAATTCCATCATTCGAGCATACTATATATCTTCCACTCAGACTCACAATATTAAAGCCAATAACTCCTGGCACTTCCGACGATATTTATGTGCGCCTTCTTCAGCACGACGAAGTTCCGAGTTATAACAGTAATTAAATAATTTCGGTATCTTAATTTAAGTTTCCTTAATTGCAAAGATGTCTTGATCGCGCCCGGTTTTCATACGAAATAACTCGATTAGTAGATTCAGTCTCTACAAAATCCGCACATGAGTTTTATTACTACTTCCAAGTAGCCTACGGGTAATAGCTTCTCGCTGGTTTTGTAAGTGTTGCTGTTAATGATGATTATTATTATTATTTTTTATAATGTATCCTTGTTTTGCCATACGATATAAATAAATAAATTATTTGCATATTAAGGCTTTCACGGCCCGGATTATTATATAAACAATTCATGCTTTTGGGCTAATGCCAGGTGTATTTTTAATTTAAACTATACGTTTCGGAGAAACCTTGCCTCCTTTTTCAATGGAAATAAACAATGTGGCCAAAGAAAGTATATCAATGAGATTACAAAAAATATAGATAAATTCCTCTGTTCGTCACCAGAGAGCAGCTGCCAGAAATTACTGTATGGACCATGGTGGAACGACGGACAAAATAGTAAGTAACCAGAAGGTAAAGGGGTCGGTGTGAAAATATAGAAACTCCTCGAAGAATGAGGAAGGGGGGGGGGGAGGTGGGAGGGTTAGATGGATATAAGGAAACATAAACAAAAGGGAAGTGTATCTGAACAATACCTAACGTCATACAGTCAACGGCGAAGAAACAGATGGAAACTCCTCCAGTGACGAACAAAGGAGATCAAATCCTGGCTCTGAGCCCTAGAGGGAAAATGTACAATTTTAAATATGTGAAGAACAGAGAGACTGAGAGGAACTATCTCCCTAGATCCTTAATAACTGGTAGCCAAGTGTCACTTAGCTGATATCCAGTGTCTCTGTTAAAATTATTGGGATTTTTACGAATTTCAACTGCCTCCCTTATAATTCTAGACCAGTTGTGCTTAACAAGGGCAAGCGCATGAGCATCCTTGAAACATACATCGTGCCCTGAAGACAGGGCATGTTCAGCTATAGCTGATTTGTCAGGTTGGTTTAGACGGATGTTCCTTTGATGCTCTTTGATGCGAGTTGCAATGGAACGTTTTGTTTGTCCAATGTAGACTTTTCCGCAAGTACAAGGGACTTCATACACCCCCGGCTGTACTATTGGAGACAATTTATCTTTGTTTAATGCTAAACGTTGACCAATTTTCGTCATAGTGCCGAAAACTGTTTTTATCTTGTGCTTGCGGAGAATCTTAGCAACGCGGTCAGTGGTGTTGTGAATATAAGGGAGGTAAGCAGTTCCTCTCACGTCGGAGCTCTGAGAAGGTTGTCTATCCCTCCTTCTGGGATGTAGGGACCTATATATAGTGGATTCATTATAGCCATTACCCTTAAACATGGCTTGTAAGGCGTTGATGCCTCACAAATACGTTCCGCTCTTTTGGCTAGAGTTGTTATAATTCCTTGTTTTTGTGCTGGGTGGTGGTGGGAGTCTGCATGTAAATAACGGTTAGTGTGAGTTGGCTTACGGCAGACGCTGTGCCCCATGGAGCCATCCGCTTTCCTCCTCACAAGAACATCCAAAAAAAGGTAAGCATCCACCTGACTCTAGCTCCATTGTGAAGTGGATTGAAGGATGCAGCTGACTTAGGTGGTTCAGAAAGTGGTTCAGTTTCTCAGAACCCTCCTCCCACACCACGAACGTATCATCCACATACCTCCACCAAATCACAGGTTTGAAAGACGCCGAAGATATAGCACCCCCCCCCCCCCTCAAAATGTTCCATGAAAAAATTTGCCACGACAGGCGAGAGTGGACTTCCCATGGCCACACCATCAGTCTGCTCGTAATATTAACCATCCCACAAGACATAACTGGAACACAAGCAGTGGTGGAATAATCGGGCAATGTCCTCAGGAAACAAATCCTTGATGAGTGACATGACCGAGTCCACCGGCACTCTGGTAAACAAGGACTCTACATCAAAACTCACCAAAATAGCATTTGGTTGAACGGCGATGGTTGACAATTTTTCGACGAAATGGGTTGAATCCCTAATGTAGGACTGTGTGCGCCCCATTTCGTCGAAAAATTGTCAACCATCGCCGTTCAACCAAATGCTATTTTGGTGAGTTTTGATGTAGAGTCCTTGTTTACCAGAGTGCCGGTGGACTCGGTCATGTCACTCATCAAGGATTTGTTTCCTGAGGACATTGCCCGATTATTCCACCACTGCTTGTGTTCCAGTTATTTCTTGTGGGATGGTAAATATTACGAGCAGACTGATGGTGTGGCCATGGGAAGTCCACTCTCGCCTGTCGTGGCAATTTTTTTCATGGAACATTTTGAGGGGGAGGCTATATCTTCGGCGTCTTTCAAACCTGTGATTTGGTGGAGGTATGTGGATGATACGTTCGTGGTGTGGGAGGAGGGTTCTGAGAAACTGAACCACTTTCTGAACCACCTAAATCAGCTGCATCCTTCAATCCACTTCACAATGGAGCTAGAGTCAGGTGGATGCTTACCTTTTTTGGATGTTCTTGTGAGGAGGAAAGCGGATGGCTCCATGGGGCACAGCGTCTGCCGTAAGCCAACTTACACTAACCGTTATTTACATGCGGACTCCCACCACCACCCAGCACAAAAACAAGGAATTATAACAACTCTAGCCAAAAGAGCGGAACGTATTTGTGAGGCATCAACGCCTTACAAACCATGTTTAAGGGTAATGGCTATAATGAATCCACTATATATAGGTCCCTACATCCCAGAAGGAGGGATAGACAACCTTCTCAGAGCTCCGACGTGAGAGGAACTGCTTACCTCCCTTATATTCACAACACCACTGACCGCGTTGCTAAGATTCTTCGCAAGCACAAGATAAAAACAGTTTTCGGCACTATGACGAAAATTGGTCAACGTTTAGCATTAAACAAAGATAAATTGTCTCCAATAGTACAGCCGGGGGTGTATGAAGTCCCTTGTACTTGCGGAAAAGTCTACATTGGACAAACAAAACGTTCCATTGCAACTCGCATCAAAGAGCATCAAAGGAACATCCGTCTAAACCAACCTGACAAATCAGCTATAGCTGAACATGCCCTGTCTTCAGGGCACGATGTATGTTTCAAGGATGCTCATGCGCTTGCCCTTGTTAAGCACAACTGGTCTAGAATTATAAGGGAGGCAGTTGAAATTCGTAAAAATCCCAATAATTTTAACAGAGACACTGGATATCAGCTAAGTGACACTTGGCTACCAGTTATTAAGGATCTAGGGAGATAGTTCCTCTCAGTCTCTCTGTTCTTCACATATTTAAAATTGTACATTTTCCCTCTAGGGCTCAGAGCCTGGATTTGATCTCCTTTGTTCGTCACTGGAGGAGTTTCCATCTGTTTTTTCGCCGTTGACTGTATGACGTTAGGTATTGTTCAGATACACTTCCCTTTTGTTTATGTTTCCTTATATCCATCTAACCCTCCCACCTCCCCCGCCCCCCCCCCCCTCCTCATTCTTCGAGGAGTTTCTATATTTTCACACCGACCCCTTTACCTTCTGGTTACTTACTACTTTGTCCGCCGTTCCACCATGGTCCATACAGTAATTTCTGGCAGCTGCTCTCTGGTGACGAACAGAGGAATTTATCTATATTTTTGTAATCTCATTGATATACTTTCTTTGGCCACATTGTTTATTTCCATTGAAAAAGGAGGCAAGGTTTCTCCGAAACGTATGGTTTAAATTAAAAATACACACGGCATTAGCCCAAAAGCATGAATTGTTTATATAAATAAATTATTATTACTATTATTTTACATAGTTATGCCCGTCTAAGGAGCGCAACTGAACCTATTTAGCTGATCAGGCTTTCTTGTCTTCCCAAAATCTCTTCATTTTCTCGCTAAGGCTCCTTATGCGCGCCTCCGTCCGGTTTCTGTTGGATGCAATGTTTGGGTAGTCTAAAAATTGATGATTGTCAACTAGTTTTCTGAATTTAGATCTGTTCAGTATTATTCGCTTTAGATGACTATTTCCTGGAAGGTATTTTTCACCAAGAAGCCAGTTGTTCTTAGCTTTCTTTGGGCGAGTAAGATTTAGAATTCTTTTAGTTAGTCTATGATCGCTCATTCTGAGAATATCCCCATTATTATTAGCCTATTGTTATTATTGTTATTATTATAACTATAATTATAATTTGACAATTTTCCATGACGAATAGGCTACAAATGATTAAAGTGGCGTAAAATTAATAAATAACACTTCTTGTTATACAACGAGCCAACGGCCTAGCCGTGTTGAAACACCGGATCCCATGCGAACTCCGCAGTTAAGCAACATTGGGCGTAGTCAGAACTTGGATGGTGTGCCGGTTCTAGGTACTGCGCGCTGTTGGTCAACATAAGGAGGAGCGGAAAGGCCCTGGCCACCCTACCGCAAGTAAACTCCGGCTGGGGGAAGCCTCTTCGGAGGCTCGGACCTGCCTTCGGGCAGAATACCGATTAAATTTAAGTTATACAACTTTGACACTGGAATCGATTAAGAAACTTTATAGGTTATATACCTAATATGAAACCAACTTTGGGCATATTTCTAGATTTGCAGAAGGCTTTTGACACCATACTTCACAATATTCTTCTTCAGAAGATGGAGAGATATGGCACAAAGGCATAGCACTAAAATTGATAGAAAGCTATTTTACTGAAAGGGTTCAATACGTCACAATAAATAGAACAACAAGTCTACCTCTAAGAGTGAAAAGAGGAATACGACAAGGCACTGTACTGGATCATTATTATTTTTGATTTTTATCAACGATATTGAATCATCTATACACGGAATTGAAAATGTTAATGTCATATCATACGCAGATGATACGGTAATTTGTAATGAAGGCAGAACATGGGGAAATGTTAAACAAAATGCAACTGCTGCATTGAAAATTCCGAAAAAATAAACAAGTAGTTCCGTGAAGAACTAAATAGCCTATTTTCATACTTCCTACTTATGTTATTTGCATCTATCAACATACAAACTTTCAGTTAGATTGCTGTAATAGATTCGCTGCTATTGAGAACCGTCTAAATATTTTGGATGGCCACCATGCTGGATTATTATATATGTAGGCCATAAACTTATGTACAGTTAGATGAGGATTACTGCGTAGGTTCATTATTCAAACGTTGACTTTGATCGCATGATCAGGGCACAAGAATTAAAACTTAATTTAAATTTTTGCACAGTCGCCATCTTGAGGTTATGTAAATAATTGAAATAAATTAGATGTCAGTGCATTATAAAGTGTATAAGCATTTGCAGTACCATGTTTCACTGCGCTCAGATGCTTAAATCGCGAGAAAAGTCTATTTACATGTTTCAACTTCGCTTGGCCACCATGTTCGTTTCGTACTTAACAGATTTCTGCAAGTTAAAGCTGTACTTCAGGTAGTGCCCTTTATCACCGTACAAAATTTCAGGGTGATATCAGTAGTAGTTTCGGAGATATAGAATGCCGGTGAAATATTTCGCACAGCCGCCATGTTGAAGGGCACGGTCGGTGTCAGACAAAATAGTACTATGACCTTACCGAGTTTCATTGAAATCGTTTCAGCCGTTTAGATTTTACTAGGGGGAACACACATACGCACATACACACACACGGACAAAAGGTGATCTCATAAACCTATTTTTTCATAAATGAAAATAGACTAAAAATTAGTCAAAATAAAAAATAAATAAAAAAATTATTCAAAAAGTCTCCATTCTGCTAGCCTAGAGAGTGAAATAAAAGTTGACGTAAGTGGTATTTTCGAAGGAAAGTCAATAAATATCTGTAATTGAGCTTTTTTTTTTGGTCAAAGGGCGTGCCAGGAGCAGAAATTCGTAGACGACTTTCAGCACAATACGGAGACAATGGTTTCCCACAACGAAGTGTTTACCAGTGTTTAGCTTGCCACGGTGGGTGAGTGGATAGCGTGTCGGTCTACTAACCCCAAGATTGCAGGTTCGCCCCTGACCGTGGTAAGTGATTTTTGAAAGGCGGCAAAAATACGATACGCATGTCATACGAAGTTGGCATGTCAAAGAACCCATTTGAATTCAGTAGGCCGAGTTCATAATGGCAAAATTAATCTCGGGAGTTTCCGCCAGCACAAAGTTCCTCATTTCTCTACTAGAAAGCGCTATTGTGTTCAAGGAGATTAGATATCTAACATCTAACCTCCTTGACTTTCATAGTCAATGAACTACGAAATTCGACATGCAAGCTACCCTCTGGGTGTCAAATAGCAAAGCTTGCACCAGGCACCCGAGGCCATACGATATTATTATTATTATTATTACCAGTGGATGAAACATGGGTTCACCACTTCGAACCAGAGAGCCAACGTCAGAGCATGGAATGGGAGCATCCCGGATTCCCCATCAAAAAGAAATTAAAGTGTCAACTTTCTGCAGTGTTTTGGGACTCTCAAGGGCTAATCCTGGAACATTACCAGGAAAAGGGGGACACAGTAAACAGTGAACGTTAGAGTGATATGCTGGTAAACAAGCTGAAACTTGCAATTCGCAACAAACGCAGAGGTCGATTGTCGGAAGAAGTTCTTTTGTTGCATGACACTGAGCGTCCACATACTGCCACCCACACCTCCAAACTCTTCGGACGCTACGTTTCCAGACGTTAGAGCATCCTGCGTACATTCCTGATCTCGCCTCGTCGTATTACTATCTGTTTGGTCCACTAAAAATGCTCTAAGAGGCTGTCGCTTCAGCTCCGATCAACAGGTGAAGAACACGGTGCATACGAGGCTTCCTGCTCAACCAAAAACTTTTTTTGCAGAGGGTATCAGCAAGCTTCTGAAACGGTGGACCATGTGCATTGAAAAGCAGGGGGACTATGTTGAAAAATGATATCAATATTTTTGTAATAAATTATAAAAATTGATTGCAGATACTTATTGACTTGTCCTCGTAATCAGAGAACCGCGTGCAATACCCATAGCGGGTTCACAACGTACATGCATTCCCTTCAACTTCAACTTGATAAGCTAAATGGAGCTTCGGTGACGTAGTTGGTAGCATGCTGAATTGCTGTGCCCCAGATAGCAAGTTCAAACCCGGCCGAAGTCGTCGGATATTTTAAGAGCGTTAAAATCCTTCAGTATGCCTTCCTTCGGAGGGGAAGTAAAGCCGGCGGTCCCATGTCATAGATTTATGGCATCTAGAAGATCATCCCACAGACTAAACTTGTGTGAAGCTAAATGTCTAGGTTAGATTTCGTTGGAACGCTCTATCAAAGTTCCATCGTTCACCACTAGTTATCAGTGACATATGGTAGCGAAAGTTGGAACTACTTGAAATTGAACGGAACTTGTAGCTCACCCTATGGGTGTCCGCTTGAAGCAGCTACAGCCTCTGGCGAGCCAAACATGTCCGCGAACACTCACGGCACTAAAAGCCACACGATAAATAAATAAATAAATAAATAACTGAATGGACTTAAAAATTAAATATACCGGTATGTAGTAGGGAGCGTCCGTAAGGTCTCTCCGCAGCGGCGAGCTATGCGGGTCTTTCCTTGCGGGACGTGTTAGTTCGGCTGTACACGCAAAGTCTCGCCGGATCGGTAGGCATAAGCATGGACTTGTTCTGCGTTGAGCTTAAAATGGAGCTAGGCCTATAGTGTGGGGAATACCGGATCTTTCTTACCGACAGCGAGTGCCTGTGGGTGACAGTGTTGACGCTGTAAGTTGTGTTCTTGTCAAGTTCTCGTGTAAGCTGAGTCTAGTGAGAATGCTTAATATTGAAGAGCGAGTGTTTTAGCGGAAGAGGATTTCCGTGCTGGTGGAAACTGTGGAGCATAGTGTGATTACTTAATTCAATGTACTGTAATTGCTTTCCTTATAACAACATAACATGGATGTGCTGCCAAACCAACACGTTCCGCAAGGCGAAACACGCAGAGAGAGACTTTGCGGACACACGAATTTAGAGTTTAAGGCTTCTTTCTACTTGCAATACTTTGTACGTCAAAAGTAAATAGGCACGTTTTGGTCGGATAAATTATAGTCCTATACCTAACACTTGTCAGCAATGTTTTGAGCATCTCAGTGGGCGAGCCCACTGGCTTCACTGTCTGGCCGTTAGTTGGTTGGTTGGTTGGTTCCTTAGTTTAGGGGATGGGACAACGTGGTCATGTAGCCCGTGTACTTTGGGTGTGTGTAGAATTTTTCTAATAACCGGTGTTAACTGTGATGGCTATATTAGTGTGTGTTATCTGTGATTCAGGTAGAAGGACGGCAGACGATTTTTTTTTCAAGTAGTTCCTACTTTTACTACCAAATGCTACCGTCCATGACACCTAGCTGCGGACGTGGCTACTAAATACCATCGCAGTCGGCGAACGTTGGAACTAATATAGCGTTATCAAACTAACTTACGCATTTTAGCTTCCATAAGTGTAGTTAGTGGAAGGTTCATTTTCATGCCATAAATCTATGACATGGGACCACCGGCTTTACTTCCCCTCCGAAGGAAGGTATACTGAGGGATTTTAACGCTCTTAAAAAATCCAACGACTTCGGCCGGGTTTGAACCCGCGATCTTGGGCATAGAAGCTCAGCATGCTACCAACTACGCCACCGAAGCCGCTATTTACAATTTAGGACAGGAACATTACTTTCCTGGTTGGCACCATAATCCCAGCTAAGTAACTTGCTTGTAAGCGGTTACTGATTCGAGCAACAGAGGTAGGACATGAAACTCGGCTCAAGATGTCGTGGTCATTACCCACGCCCTGGGAGTATGTAGTGCAGTGTACTAAAATTCACTCTATATTTACGATGATCTCCAGATGACCTTAAGACATAAAAAAGGGGCGTGTTGTATAACGATACCTCATTACTGCACGACAGCTAGATGCGCTCCGGTAGCTGTTCCCACGGGACTTTGTACTCGAAGAACACACTCGCACTTGTGTCCTATCCTGTCGATGGCACATCGAGTTACTAGCGACATGTAGTAATACAGTACCGGCCAGTTTGTCACAATCGGCATAAAAGTCTTCCATTTCTGAATTAAAACGCAAAGTGTATACATTCTACGAAAATGCTAAAACCCATTTTCAGTGTTGTCTTTGTAATCTTCTAACATTGATGCTTTTCAGTCTGACAATATTAATGTGCGCAAGTAAATTGGGCGGGGAATAACACTAATCTAATGAACCTACTACCCGAAAAGAATTAGTTTAAACACTTCTCGAACAAAAATGTAGAAATGTGGGAGGTAAGTTTATTTAACACACACCCAAGTACATGGGACTACATGACCACAATGTCGCAAAACCCATAAAACGAATTAAACAAATAGTTCTGCGAAGAACTAAATAGCCTATTTTCATATATCCTACTTATGTTAATTGCCTCTATCAACATAACAAAATCTCAATTTGATTGCTGTAATAGATTCGTAGATATTGAGAACCGTTCAACTATTTCGTATGGTTGCCATGTTGAACTATTACATAACGATTATTACGTAGGTGTATTATTCAAGCTTCAATCGCATGATTAGGACACAAGAAATAAAGACGAGATTTTAAATTTCGCACAGCCGCCATCTTGAGGTTATGTAAACAATTGAACTAAATTATATGCCAGTGCATTACAATGTGTACACACATTTGGTGTACCAAGTTCCTCTGCGTTCGGATTGTTAAATCGAAGAAAAGTCTATTCAAATATTTCAACTTCGATGACCGCCATGTTCGTTTTGTACAGATTTTTGAAAGTCACATAGCTGATCTTCTAGTAGTGCCGTTTATCACCGTACAAAATGTCAGGGTGATACAGTAATAGTTTCGGAGATATAGAATGCCCGTGAAATATTTCGCACAGCCGCCATGTTGGATTGGTGAGCCGTAATACAATTTTAAGAGCATGGTCGGGGTCGGACAAAATAGTACTTTAGATATTGTTAGAGACACACACATACAGTACATACACATACACTACAAACGGACAAAAGGCGTTACAATCCCACAGTATGCCTTCCTTCGGAGGGGAAGTAAAGCCGGCGGTCCCATGTCATAGATTTATGGCATGTTAAAGAACCTTCCACTAATTACACCTGTGTGAAGCTAAATTGTATAGGTTAGGAATGTAAACAACGCTCTTAGGTTTCTACGTTCGTTGCCAAGAGCCGACTGCGGTGGCGTCTAGTAGTTAAGTTCTAAACTTGGCCTAGTAGTCGTTGACGGTGGCGTTTGGCGGCAAAAGTAGGAACTATTTGAAAAATTCAAAGTTGCAGTCCTTACTTGAATTAAAAAAACAGATATACACACTAATACAGCCATTACAATTAACACCGGTTATCAGACAGATTCTACACACACCCAAAGTACACGGGGCTACATGACCGCGTTGTCGCAGCCCCTAAACTGAGGAACCAACCAACCACGGACAAAAGGTGATCTCATAAGCCTATTTTTTCATAAATGAAAATAGGCTTCAAAAACAGTCGAAACAAGATGTTCAGTAAAGAACATATAGCCTACTTTCTCCTAAATGCATGGGTATTGTTATAACTCTTTGTCCTTTTCAAGGAGTATGATTGAATGTTGGTTGTAGTAGCTTGTTGAAATACAACGTGCTATAGGGATATTAAACATGAATATGAGGTGCCCTTTGCTAGTGCTACCTCTGTACCAAATTTCGTTCAATTCGGTTTCACCGTGTTTGAATTGATAAGGGGAATCGATTTGCACACATACTTGGCCACCATCTGCAAACTATTGGGCTTATGTTCTTGCAGTTTGGTCTGAATATGTTTCCCACATAAAGATATGGTGTTGCAAAATTTGGTAGAGACTAGATTATTAGGTTGGTCGTAATTACATTTTAGCTTTTAACATTTGGGTGGCCGCGAATACGTTTCCGTCAAGATAGCGGTGATATAAAACATGACACTGAGGTGCCCTTTGCTAGTGCTACCTCTGTACCAAATTTCGTTCCATTCGGTTTCACCGTGTTCGAATTGATAAGGGGAATCGATTTTCACACAAAGATGGCCGCCATCCCCAAAATATTAGGCTGATGACCCATTAGTTTGGTCAAAGGATGCTCCCTCCATAAAGGTATGTTGTTGCTAAATTTGCTAGAGATCGGATGATTAGGCTATTCGTAATTTGATTTAAGCTTTGAATATTTGTGTGGCCACCATTACGTTTCCGTCAAGATGGCATGCGATATAAATCATGACACTGAGGTGCCCTTTGCTAGTGCTACCTCAGTACCAAATTTCGTTCATTCGGTTCCACCGTGTTCGACTTAATAAGGGGAATCAATTTTGACATAAAGATGGCCGCCATCCGCAAACTATTATGCTAATGGCCTATTAGATTGGTCAAAGGATGCTCCCTCCATAAAGGTATGTTGTTGCAAAGTTTGGTATAGATCGGATGGTTATGTAAGTCGTAATTTGATTTAAGCTTTAAACATTTGTGTGGCCACCATTACGTTTCTGTCAATATGGCGGTGATATAAATCATGAAACTGAGATGCCCTTTGCTAGTGCTATCTCTGTACCAAATTTCGTTCCATTCGGTTCCATGTGTTCGAATTAATAGGGGGAATCGATTTTGACACAATGATGGCCGCCATCCGCAAACTATTAGGCGAATGACCTATTAGATTGGTCAAAGGATGCTCCCTCCATAAAGGTATGTAGTTGCAAAATTTGGTAGAGATCGGATGATTAGGTTAATCGTAATTTGATTTAAGCTTTGAACATTCGTGTGGCCGCCATTACGTTTCAGTCAAGATGGCGGCGATATAAAACATGACACTGAGGTGCCCTTTGCTAGTGCTACCTCTCTACCAAATTCCGTTCCATTCGGTTCCACCGTGTTCGAATTATTAGGGGGAATCAATTTTGACATAGCCTAAAGATGGCCGCCACTCGCAAACTATTAGGCTAATAACCTATTAGATTGGTCAAAGGATGCTCCCTCCATAAAGGAATGTTGTTGCAAAGTTTGGTAGAGATCGGATGGTTAAGTTAGTCGTAATTTAACTTAAGCTTTGAACATTTGTGTGGCCGCCATTACGTTTCTGTCAATATGGCGGCAATATAAAACATGACACTGAGATGCCCTTTGCTAGTGCTACCTCTGTACCAAATTTCGTTCCATTCGGTTTCACCGTGCTTGAATTAATAGGGGGAATTGATTTTCACACAAAGATGGCCGCCATCCGCAAACTATTAGGCTAATGACCTAGTCATTTGGTCAAAGGATGCTTCGTCTATAAAGGTATGTTGTTGCAAAATTTGGTAGAGATCGGATGATTAGGTTAATCGTAATTTGATTTAAGCTTTGAACATTTGTGTGGCCGCCATTACGTTTCCGTCAAGATGGCGGCGATATAAAACATGACACTGAGGTGCCTTTTGTTAGTACTACCTCTGTACCAAATTTCGTTCCATTCGGTTGCACCGTGTTCGAATTAATAGGGGGAATCGATTTTCACACAAAGATGGCCGCCATCCGCAAACTATTACGCTGATGGCCTATTGGTTTGGTCAAAGGATGCTCCCCCCAGAAAGGTATGTTGTTGCAAAATTTGGTAGAGATCTGATGATTAGGTTAGTCGTAATTTGATTTAAGCTTTGAACATTTGTGTGGCCGCCATTACGTTTCCGTCAAGATGGCGGCGATATAAAACATGACACTGAGGTGTCCTTTGCTAGTGCTACCTTTGTACCAAATTTCGTTCAATTCGCATTCACCGTGTTCGAATTGATAGGGGGGGACAGACATTCAGAGTACACACACTCACACACACACAGACACACACACACACAGACACACACACAGACTCACACACACACACACATACACACACACAGACAGACACACTTTTTTTTCGCCCTGTGTTGATCTCATAAGTCTACTTTCATTTTTTGCAAAAATCGAAAGTAGGCTAAAAACGGAGATAGTCTAAATTGCTTAAATCTCCGTTATTATTAACAGAATGGAAACATTTTTTTATATTTATTTATTGGAAATTGCTTATCCTCCTAGTTCGGCTTCACCCACCGACTCTGTCAGAGATCATTCCTCTACCGTCGCAAGGACGGTGTCCGGGAGCTGAAACGCACTTTGTCAACAGGGGATGGTGACAGGTCGATCGCCCAGGCGACAGCTAATTTGGTTCTAATTAAGAAAGGGTCAGAGAAGGTGTTTTGGAAGGAAGTCGGCCATGGACCTGTTGAAAGGAACCGTCTGGGCATTTGCTTGGTTGTGAAAATTGGAGAAACCACGAAAATCATTTTCAGGACGGCCAAAGTGGGATTCAGACTCACGCTCTCCCAATGCCAGTCACACGATAGAGCGTTAGCCATCGTGGCCGATGAGAAAAATTATAAGACATACATTTCATTTATTTTTCTACATCAGACGACAGACATTGGTTATTTTGATTAGACTAATGTTAATTGTATTATTAAGAGATACATGCTTTGATGTTAATTCAACCCCGTTATACTGATTTCATGCATTTAAAGAAAACTGTAGCGTAGATTGAAATTGTCTTTACTTATGACTCAAATACCAAGTTTCATGAAATTAACATTACCATGTCTGGACTCAACGTTACAGAAATACAACCAGGCAGGAATCTAACAAACGGTCATTTAGGCACAGTTGTGTTATGAAACTACTAAGAAACAGAAAGCTTTGCCAAGCAATAAAAATCTAGCAATTCCTCTAGGATGTTGTCGTGCCTTATGTGAAATTTCGCCTACGTGCACCGAGGAAGGCTCTTCAGTGGACTCTTGGTACACCCTGACCGGACCACCACTGGGGGTAGTCCCATATATGTGAAGTGATCGACACTTCTTTGCTGCAGAAACTGAGAGCTTCCACAACATTATCTCCTCACTAAAGAGGTACAAACAGAAGGCATATTGGCTACATTGCTCTGTTCCCACAGCAAAGAAATGTGATGCACTTCACATATATGGGACGTAGTGCATGATCCACTACCCCAGCGGCGGCCCGGGCAGGCTCACCAAAATCCTGCTGAAGAGCCTAACTTTAAACATAGGCTAACCCCCCGCTCCGAAAGGAAAATAAAAGAGACACGGCAAAACAACCAGAAGATTTGTTGGATTATTTTTACTATCTAGGTAAGAATCATTCTCTTCTTTAATTCTGTTAAAACTACATAAATATTTTAATTGAAATAACTACTCATACTGGCACAGACAATTAGAGTGTGTCAGACACAAAGCAATAACACTGTAGCAAACAGACTTGATAACGTTGCCGAAAAGTCCGGGTACAAAGGTACATACCTGAGATTAAAAAAAAGCTCTTAGTCTGGAAGGCAGATGAGAATAACTGAGTTCACGGTCATCTGTTGAGGAATGTTGGGCAATAACAGCCCTTTCTACACACATGGGAAGTGTGTCAAGGATTTGTCACATATGTGAGCACCCATGGGCACGACGCACGCCGCCCACCTCAAAACGAGACAAAACACACCCGTTTGCTTACTGACACAGTGACTTAAATCATCTAAGTACCTGGAGTCGGGCGCCAGAATACAGAATACAGTCAAAAATTTGCTTTGAGCCAGCGCAGCCTTGCCTTTGGACATCCACATGGACTGCGAAGGAAAGCTGCAGCAATCCGGTTCGAATCCTGACGCTGACAGCGGCCATTCCGAGAGAAGTTTTCATCCTGGAATTTCTACCCTCTCCCCAGGAAAATGCCAGGATGGTATCTACCTTCAAGTCTCGGGGCACCAGTCTCAATACCTTACACTAATAATGTTACAGTTGAATACACTCACCATACAAACACAGATTATCAGATATCAAGCACATGGGGTTGATGACCAAGATGTTCCAAGCACCGAAAATGAATTATTACTAACAACAACAAAGAGCTAGCGCAGTTTCAGAAAGAAAAGTTACAATAATTTTATAAAAACAACTAATGTGGACAACATAAGTAGAGTTGTTGTTGTTGTTTCATTTTAGGGGCTTTTCAGTGGTCACTTAGCGCCGTATACTTGTGTGTGTGTAATTTTGTCTGATAACCTGTGTTATTGTGATGGATGTATTAGTGTATGTATTTGCTAATTCAGGTGAGGTGGAAGTTAGGAACCATTCCAGCATTCGCAGGAGGAGATGTGGAGAAACTACGGTAACCCACTTCCAGAATGGCTGAGGTGGGAATCGAACCCATCACAGTTTTGCCTCACGAGGCTGAGTGTACCCCATTCTAGCTTTCTGACCATAATTACATTTCTTGGCAGAACCGAGAATCAAACCCGGACCTCCTAAGCAACAGCCGGGAATGCCAGCCACTACATCACGAGGTGGTCGCGTTATACATGGGTAAACTGCGAAGATTCTACGACAATGCCATAGAAACCCAGCTGTTTGTATTACTCAACTGGCAAAGCCCTGTGCCAGTCATGGAACACTATAGAAGTTATATTAGCCTACTGGTGCATCAATTCCTCCTTTGTGTAAGCGTTGTGGGAGGTATTTTGTTGTTTAGGACCTCTTTTGTTTACATTTTGGGTATGTGAAGTTTTTACGTTAGCCGAAAGGAATCTGCAAACATGTTTTTAAACCAAATCTGCTTCCAAGCGTGATAGTAATAATTAAATGATCGTGTATTTAATTTGTTTTATAAGTTACCTAGCTACTGAGGTATATTTTTAATGTTTTATTTGGATTTTGAAACACGCTACCACTTTTGCGCTACCTGACGTTTCTCGTTATCTTGCATTTCCTTTTACCAGTCACGAAGCAAGAGGCGGATCCGTCCACTCAAAACTTTTTGATCAAAACGTTCCTGACTCGCGGTTTACTACGAGAGTATCAGAAGTTCCTCGAACCGGTTGAATTATCCATCCTCTCTCTGTTCACCCTATTTGTGAAGTTTGAAGCCGTTCCTGCCTTTTACACTATTTGCCCCCAGGAGGGGATGGGTGATACATTAATAACGTTTCACTAACTAACTAGATATTTAAAACTCTAAATATGCAAGCGATTCAGACATAAATGGGCCGGCCATTCGCGAGCGTCGTAGAAACGTGGATACTTAACAGCGAATCTACATATTATCACGTGACATCCCTTGACTGCTTCCCTGTACACCCGCCCAAAACCTTGTCGGTCGCTATTCTTGGGAATCACGCGTTACTTTGTTGTCCTCACGGTCCACACGCTGACAGCTCGAGTTCAACACAGAGACCGACTCAATTTAGCCTATGCATGCGCTGAGCGAGGAGGCATTGCGCATTTTACCTGCGCCGGTCACACACGTTTAAAAGTTCACTGTCTGCGGGTACACTGTTGCGCACATACATTGTACCGGCCTAGAAGCACGCCTAGATGGAACGGAATATTTATACTGCATTTTTCTTCAGAACAGCTTTTCGGGTTTAGTAGGCCGTGTATAACGTTTCTTCATAATTATCTACTGACGTTTTACCAACAAGTGTGGTTGGTTGTTTCATGAACATCACATGACTCAACCAGCCGTGAATGCCTTCACAAGTCTATACATTTAAGTCCCGAACTTAATTGGACCTTGGGTCATTCGATTAATCGAAATTTTGGATAATCCGGAGACATTCTATTTCCGCGATATAACGAGCATACGGAACTTATGCGCACCTTATATTCGATAATACGCCCATTTACTAACTGGTTGGTTGGTTGGTTCCTCAGTTTAGGGGCTGCGACAACGCGGTCATGTAGCCGCGTGTACTTTGGGTGTGTGTAGAATCTGTCTGATAACCGGTGTCAATTGTGATGGCTGTATTAGTGTGTGTTATCTGTAAATCTATGACATGGGTCCGCCGGCTTTACTTCCCCTCCAAAGGAAGGCATACTGACTGCAGACTATCAACTTTTAAGTACTTCCTACTTTTGCTACCAAATGCTACCGTCAACGACACCTAGCTGCAAACTTGGCTACTAGATGTCACCGCAACCTAAACCTGGCGGCAAAAGTTGGAACTTAATAGAGCGCTAATAAAATCTAACCACCAAATTTAGCTTCACACAATTGTAGTTAGTGAAAGGTTCTTTTATATGCCATAAATCTATGACATGGGTCCGCCGGGCTTTACTTCCCCTCCAAAGGAAGGCATACTGAGGGATTTTTAACGCTCTTAAAAATCCGACGACTTCTGCCGGGTTTGAAACCGCAATCTTGAGCATAGAAACTCAGCATGCCACCATCTACGCCACTGAAGCCACCTACCAACAAGTGTGGTTGGCTGCTTTATAAACATCACGTGATTTAACCGTGAATACCTTCACAAGTAGCCTATACACGTAATCGAAATTTTGGATAATCCGGAGGCATTCTATTTCCACGATATAACGAGCATAAGGCACCTATGCGCACCTTATATCCGATAGTACGCTCATTCCCCGTTTATAAACCATCCTTAAAATGAAGGTTTTGAAACGGGAAAATAACGTATTTTATGATTGTCTTCGTTACGTACAGACCCTCAAATGAAACAACAACAATATGTTTGTTTCCGATTCGGTTAGTCCGGATGTTCGGTTAATCGCGAAGTGAACTGTAGTTACTTGCAAAATTGACCTCCCGATGAACTGCCAACGTCGATAAAATCAACCACAAGTCCGAACTAGCGTACACTAGCGCAGCGCTGTGGTTCCCGCTTGAATTCTTAAGAGTACAACATGAGAGTACCATAACTTCCGGTGTGTGGAAGCTTCTTGAGTATTCGACGCCAGCTTGTTATAGGATGACATGTGCTGCAAGCCAATTGCAGATACACGCATGATGGCCGCACGCCGGTCGGTCGCGCCGTAAACCGGACGTGGAAGAGGCGTACGTGTCAGCCATTCCCAGAAGTCCAATGTTTACGTGAAGCAGTGGCGTAGCCAGGGGGTGTTACTGGTGGTTTAGAATTCCCCTTCTTGGAATTTTTACAAAAAATTAAAAAAAACAGCAACTGATAATAAAAAAATAACTGTGATGTGACCTATATAATGGAAAGTGTGACAGATACCAGATAACAAGATGTCGCAATAGAACCAAGTCAATTAATGAATATTGTAATAATTAATGTAATGTCTATTAGGGCACCCATTTCGATTGAAAATCCACAGCCTGCTTCCAGTCTCCGACCGGGTCAGGAATGGAATGAATGAAGCCCCATAATTAATAATAAGCTAAAATCATTTCTTAAATTAAATAATTATATGATACTGAGCTGATGAGCCTATAAGTCTTACTATCTAATGTTGTCGCCTTTCGGCCCGGCTCCCCATTTAAGGTTAAGCACGTCTTCATGACAACGTTCAACTCCGTCCTACCAGGGTTGCCAATCTAGATCTTAATCCACTAAATAGCCTAGAGCGTATTTCAAACTGGGCCTAGCGCCAAATAATTTTAAAACCCGCCTAGCGGGACAATTATATTTTTTACTCTTCCGCGGGTGGGAAATTGTTAAAATTAATCTAGTTTTAATTAAAAATAAAATTCATAATGTTGAATTTTGGGCTTATGCCGTGTTTTATTATATTGCTAATTGTTGTGGCTAATTTCTTCATGGAGAACTTTGAAGAGAAAGCTTTGTCGTCGGCTCCTTTCAAACCGAAGATCTGGTGGCGTTATGTGGATGACACGTTCGTTGTTTGGACGGAAGGTGAGGAAAATCTTAGCCATTTCCTGGATCACCTTAATCTCCAGCACCCTTCTATTTGTTTCACCATGGAAAAGGAATCTGACGGCAAAATACCTTTTTTAGATGTTCTCGTCACCAAGAAAGAGGATGGATCTTTAGGACACAGCGTTTTTCGTAAGCCAACACACACCAATAGATATCTCCACGCAAGTTCTCACCATCACCCTGCCCAGAAACATGGTATCCTTACAACTCTAACTACCAGGGCTAGGAGGATTTGTGAAGTGTCTTCTTTACAAGAAGAAATGAACACCCTGCGAACCACCTTTGAGAGCAACGGTTATAGCAAGGCTTTGATTTCTACGGTTCTGAAACCAACAAATAATAATAGGACGTCAGTTGAGAAAAGAGATGTAAGAGGAACTGCTTACCTTCCGTACATACATAACACAACGGATCGTATTGCTAAAATCCTACGTCGATACAACATACGGACTGTATTTGGAACTTCTGTTAAGATTAGGCAACTCCTGCGACCAACTAAGGACAGTTTGCCTAAATTGCAACAACCGGGTATCTACAGAGTTCCCTGTACTTGTGGCAAGGTTTACATCGGGCAGACTTCGAGAACAATATGCACTCGCATTAAGGAACATAATAGATGTATCAGGCTCATTCAACCTGATAAATCAGCTGTTGCCGATCATGCTTTAACACCTGGCCATGATGTCATGTTCCAAGGGGTGGATGTTCTTGCCCGTATAAAGCAATATCGTCCCAGAATCATCAGGGAGGCGGTTGAAATACGTAAACACCCAGATAATTTCAACCGCGACACCGGCTACAATCTCAGTGAATCCTGGCTGCCTATTATCAGAACCCTGAGAAAGTAATTCACTGCTGCTTTCCGTTGTCCCTAACATGGGGCTATAATGGCGTCCATCTTTGGGCACCTTCTATATGTTCTTCGTTGCTTTCTCTTAGCAACATTGTCGTATTCCAGATTATTCCTGACGATGAAAGACATGGTTTCTTTCGAAACGCGTCGAATTGCAATATAATAAAACACGGCATAAGCCCAAAATTCAACATTATGAATAATAACACGGGCCGTGAAAGTCTAAATGACAATATTAAAAATAAAATGTTCCAATAAATACCTAGAAATCCTATGGGTTCATTAACACAAATTTGGATGATTGATTACTGTTTTAAGGGGCGGAACAGCGAGGTTATCTGTCCCAACTAATTTGAGGATTGTTAACTTCTTGATTGTGAGATAGTCAAGTTACTTCATATTACAGATATCCAGCAATTCCTCGAATTACGGTTATTCTCCAGTTATTATACCCGCTCCCATTGGCCGATCTTCGCTACGCTACTGACGTGAAGCCATGTTGACCACAAGAGTCTATTTACCACATGAAGGAGTGCAGTATAACAGTGTGAAAACTTATAATATCGTGATAGTCTGTTCATAATTTTGTTTCTTTTGTTCAGAGTTGTCCGTTAATGTCTTTTGATCTTTGGGCTGTTAACCTATTGGTTTGTCCAAAATAGGTCTACCAAAACCAAACCGCGTGGTATCACATTACCGGTACACGAAGGGCCCTGGTCTAACAAGCGACCGCTGCCCAGCCATTCCGCCTACAGATTGGAGGGTGACGCGTGGTCAGCGTGTCGAGTCTTCTCGGCTGTTAATATTGGTTTCCGAGACCGGGACGCTTCCTCACTGTAAGACAGCTACTCAATTGTCCTCACAAAGCAGAGTGCACCCTGTTCCAACGTTCACGTCATTTTATGAAATCCCTGGTGGAGCCAGAATTCAAACCTAGTGCCTCGGGGTGAGACCAGGCGTGCTACCCCAACACCACGGAGTCCAAACTACACCAGAGAGAATAACAAAAGGGAACACCTTTAAAGAAGTGACGCAGAAACGCCATAATTGCATGGGGCAGTAGAGGCAATTATCCAAAGCTCTGTGCTGTGGAGGGAGTAAGAACCACGAACTGAGCATGAAAACTCTGAGTCCATAACAACTGCTCGGGCTAGGACATCGTGGACGTTTCTGCCCAGTGTACTTGGATGTGTGTAACATTTGTCTGATAACCTGAGTTGTGGTGGTGTCTAGGTATGTGTATTTCAGTCGCCTAGATGCAAAAGTGTCCATGTCCTCCATAACTGGTTTTGAGAAAAAGTGGAAAATGTGTTTTTACTGGGTGGATTGGTATAAGCCTACACTGTTTGTCATATAAATAAGTATGAATTAGTACAAATCTGCTTGAGCTATTGACAAAAAACCAGGAACGCAATGCTTGCAAGATATAAGCAAAATAAAAATGGACATGGACACTTTTGCATCTCATTTTGCCGATGGACACGTTTGCATGCAACTGTAATGGACATGGACAGGTTTGAAACAGACTAGAGACTATGTGAAGAGAAGACAAGTGATGATCATAAATCTAAATTTTTGTATTCAATTTTTAATTTATGGAATGAACATAAATCTAAATTTGTGCATTTTTTAAAAACGTACATGGTGTAATATCTGACAATCTGCCACGCACTTAGTACATCATACCTGGAACAATGTCTTGATCCTCTCCTGCTAGCCTAATAAGTTCTTGTACTATAACTAGGCTTGCCATACGTCCCGGTTTGACCGGGACAGTCCTGGTATTTTGCTCTTGCCCCGGTGTCCCGCCCGGTTTTATCAATGTCCCGGAAAACGACTGTAAGAAGTAGAAAGTAATGAATTTATGTGTTTAAGAATCTTTTATGAATCGGTTACTTTTCAACAATAAACATCCTGTTTTTTTGTAATTGTTTTTGAAGTTAGACAAAAAGTGGTAGTTTTTCAAAAAATAATAAGACGTAGTAATTGTTTAATTAGACAATTTTGTTAAGTATTTTAAATTGTATTTTACCAACACTTCTTTCTAGATGGTGGACCAGAAAAATTATCATTAAAAAGGAAAAATTATATTTTTTCATGTAGCAAAAATTCCTTTATTTTTATTTTTAAAAGGTGTATAGAACTAACAATTTAGGTTGCTAGTTTCCCCTCTCCCGTTACTTGCGAGGCTTAAAACTCACCATTTTGCTTCTAATTAAAAAAAATCCCGGATCCCACACTCAATACCCCCCCCCTTCCCCCCGACTCCCCGGTAAAGCCATCCCATTTTAATGTGTCCCGGTTTCACTCAACAAAAGTATGGCAAGCCTAACTATAACAGAGAGTTAATCTCCCTCCAGGACTCACCATAGTGTTTCTCGAGGAGATTTGAAACATTTTCCAGTTATTTTTCATTAATGGTCACGGGAGAGTTTGTTAAGCAGCCCGGGTTTACCTGTTTATAGTGTATTCCCCGTTTGCATACACCCATTGGATCATCGATGTCAGACCTATAATTAGGCTCCCCTTGGACGTGAATTACATTCTGTGAATTACGGATGATGATGTCTCTTTTTACTTTTGTTATCTGGGAGGGGAACGATGCTGCGGATTGGATGACGTTTTGAATGGCCCTTTCCAGTCAGCTATCTCGCAGTCTCTCCCTAGTTTGTGGAGGGTCCCATACTTTTCCAAGATGCTATGGTTGAAACTATCGTTTCTCGTTTCCGCAGTTGCCTTTTGATGAGCCCAATCATTCTATCGGAAGGCATGAATGAATATCCAGTAATGGGATAATTCACTTCTATTTTGTTGACGCTTGTAGCGTGTTTGTACATCCAATGACACAGCATCTAGACAACTATTGTGTTTTTATTTTGCCCAGGGCACCCATCGGCAATTAAACCCAAAGTTTGTATGTTGCTCATGTCTGTATGGCATAAACAGTGGTAGAGAGCTGAGCATATTTCTTTTGAACCTTTCTTACCTTCGCTCTCAAGCCATGTGTACATGAAGACATTATTAGTGGTTAACCTTGATTTGAAGAGGAACATACTATAATGGCAAGATTGTATAGGTATAATTGCCTACTGTAATAGACACTCTGATCAGATATTTTAATTCCTTTGGCAGTCGAAAGACATGGGCAGAAATTGTCCCGCATTTCCTTCAGCGATGAATAGAAACAACTTGCTTCACTGATCTTCACGGCGTACTCGCTTCCTAGAACGGTCAGGTGTTGTTTCCGCAATGCCTTGATCAACATTACTGACATGTTTCATATTTATTGTGACGAAAACAGTGCGTATAACTTTCAGCATACACTTTAAAACACACACAAGGGCTCAATGTTTACATACATAAGACGGCAGTAGAGAGGCAGGGAGGGTTCTGCTTCAAATACCGTTATTTATGCAAATGAGGGGGGCGTGGCAAGGTCAATGACCTTGAGGTAGGTCATGGTCAATGACCTTGAGGTAGGTCATTGACCTCCAAGGTCGCCGGGACCCCGGAAGGTAAACAAACCTTGGAGGGTCCAGGAACCGGTTTGAGGGGGTGTGGGTGGAGGGGGAGGAGTGGGGGTGGGGAGGGAGGGTGGGGGAGGGAGGGGGAGGGAAGGGTGGGGTGGGAGACGAGGGGGGGAAGGATGGAAGAGGCTCTGCACGAGACCCTCCTCGACCCAGTCTCTCTCTTGGACTGAGCGCCTTCTCTGATATTATCCTGGGCTATATAGCTTTGCTTTGAGCCCGATGAGATCCGAGTGTTGCCGAAGGTTTCCGAATCCTTGGTTGTGAATGAATCGTCAGAGAATTGAACGGTCAACTGGTGTGTGTGTGACGTCACAGCAGATTACGGGATGTGAGGTAGGTCATGGACGGGAGTGTTTTGAATGGAAAACATGAATGGCGGTGGATGGCGGCGGTTGTTGAACCCTGACGTGGTAGGTTTGCGGGTAAATAAACGTGAATGAAAATGGCACCGTGAATGGAGGTTGCGACGTCACAGCAGATTACGGAATGTAGCACAGGTCATGGATGAGAGTGTTTTAATGGGAAACATGAATGGAGATGGATGGTGGTTGTCGAACCCTGACGTGCTAGGTTGGCGGGTAAACAAACGTGAATGAAGATGGAACTGTGAATGGAGGTTGGGACGTCACAGGCAGAATGTAGTGTAGGTCATGGATGGGATTGTTTTTTCTAATACTTAACGGTAAACAAATTGTTAATGGGTGGGGGATACAAAACGCATGGCATGTCGGTTCAGCCAGCTCGTCATGAAATAAAAACAAGATGGTGTAATGTCTATTGATGACATTGGAATATTCCATCTAGTTGTGAAGATATGAACTGTGCCGACTGTCGAAGCCTATCGCACTCCTCTGAGTCAGCGATTGAATAAATGACTGATAAAATTAAATGATGGTGGAGAGTGTTGGTAGAATGAAAGTTAGTCAGGAAAACTAGAGTACCCGGAGAAAAACCAGTCTGCTTCTGTTTTGTCCAGCACAGATTTTACATGGAGTAACTGGGATTTGAAACACAGACCCAGCGGTGAGAGGTTGGCATGCTTCTCCCTAAGCCATGGAGGCATAATCACAGAGACCTAGTGCAGCCGAAGGATTTTTTATTTATGCTGACTTGGGAGATTTGAATTTATGTGTTATGGAGCTGAGGATATGGAAGGTGTGCTAGATGGTTAATGGACATGGATGGGTGTTAGAATGAACAATCTGATTTGAACGGTCAACCGATGTGTGATGTCACAGGAGTGAATTTCTGAGATTGACACCTGACATGTTGGCTCGCTCAGCTTCATATAAAAAATAAAAGTGGGAATGATAGACAAATAAATCAAAACAAGAATTTTTTTATTAATAGTTTTTTTCCTTACATTTACTTGTAATTTTTAATTATTTATTTTCGGAAGCTTTTTCTTCTTCTTCTTCTTCCTCTTCACTTTCACTTCCTTCCTCCGTTTCATGATCGGCCTCCATCATCATCATCATGCGGAGAAAAAACTCCGCCATGACACGGTCATTCGAGAAACTATAAAATAGAAAAAATGTCTATCAATGTCATTAGAATACCCAATCTAGCGGCGAGGATATAAACTGTCTTGATGTTTGTGTCAGGGAAAATTAAAGTACACAGCAGAAAACCTCCTAAGTTATGGAGGCATACTCCTTGCACTTCTCTGCATCAATGATTAAATGACAGGCAGAAGGTAGGAAATAATGGGAAAAGAATACTGGCCTCTTGCAGAAGGAGGGAATCAGAAAAGATGTGGCAAGGGCCTTGGATACTCTAATACTGTTGGAGTTGGAAGAGAACAAGAGTTAACCAAGCGAGGTTGACAGGAAAGAAGACAGAGAGGAGCTTGACACAAGTAAGTGGAAGCAATGCTGAACTCGGCTGTCACCTCTGTAGTTGTAAAATCCGCGTTCTGCTATATGTAAGCTTTTGGAAGCTGAGATTAAAAAATGTTTTGCAAGAAGAGAATAATACTGTTAATTTTGTTATCCTTAATTCAACCTTCTTGATTACTCATGCTTCAAAGATCCTGTCCAGAATGATTTACAAGAGGATTGAAAGCCAAATAGAAACAGAGTTGGGCGAAGATGAGTTTGGTTTCAGGAGAAATGTAGGAACAAGAGAAGCTGTACTAAGTGTTAGGCTGATTTTAGAAGGTAGAATAAGGAAAGATAAGAGAACGTTCATGGCTTTTGCAGATTTAGAAAATGCTTTTAATAAAGTTGATTGGACTAAATTGTTTGACATTTTAAAACCAATTGGAATAAAGTACTCCGTCTTACGGAAAGAATACATGATGAAAATAAATGTAAAACATAAATACTGGAATGCAACCGAAATAAATCAGAAACCTCTATGGAGATCAAATTGACAGGTGAAAAGCTGAAGGAAGTAGGAGACTTCTGTTACTTAGGAAGCGGAATAACCAGTGATGGACGAAGCAAGTAGGTTGGCTCAGACAAAGAAAGCATTTCTACAAAAAAAGGAATCTGCTGACATCGAATATAGATTTAGGTATTAGGAAGTCATTTTGAAAGCCTTTGTCTGGAGCGTGGCGCTCTATGGAAGTGAAACTTGGACTATTGGTGCAGCAGAAAAGAGGAGAATAGAAGCATTTGAAATGTGGTGTTACAGGAGAATGATGAAGATCAGATGGGTAGATAGGGTTACAAACAAAGAGGTATTAAGACGAGTGGGAGAGGAGAGATGTTTCCGGTGACTGCTAATGAAGAGAAGAGATAGGTTGGTAGGACACATACTAAGACACCCAGGAATAGCAAGCTTAGTTATGGAAGGAAGGGTCGAGGACAAGAACTGTAGGGGTAGACCGAGGTTAGAGTATGTTAAACAGATTGCCTCCGATGTAGGGTGTTGGAGCTATGTAGAGATGAAACGATTAGCTCAGGACAGGGAGACATGGAGAGCTGCATCAAACCGGTCAAAAGACTGAAGCCTCAAACAACAACAATTTAACTTTTGCGATACCATACACAGATCTCACATGAAGTAAGTGAGATTTAAACTGCAGATTAGCAGTGAGAGCTGGTATACTACTGCTAATTTACATAACAGCCCAACACAAGTTTAATGATACTGTCACAATTCTAAGATATTGAAAGCCTGTTTGACATTAGACTGGTATCAAGATTGAGGATGTAGGCTATTAACTTTTATTTTTGTTAAAGCAGTATGTCTTGGCAATAAATTTAACAGGTCTTCAACCGGTAATACAATTTGCATTAAATTACAATAAATTAGTCATGTTTCTTAAGTGGGACTGGAAGAAAAAAAAAGAAAGTCTTTTTTCCAACTAGTCTGTAGCGCAACATTAGGTCACGGTCCATGCTCTCTGCTGACCCGGTAGACGCGTGGGTTTGAGTCCTACCGTCGGCCGTCCTTGAAATGGTTTTCCGTGGTTTCCCATTTTCAACACCAGGCAAATGCTGGGACGGTACCTTCTGATAGGCCACGGCCGATTCCTTCCACATGCAAATGCTGGGACGGTACCTTCTGATAGGCCACGGTCGTTTCTTTCCACATCCTTACCCAGTTTCATCTTCATATACTCCATAGCGACGCGCAGCTCGCCCACGGACGTCGAATAGAAAGACCTGCACTCGGCCTCTGAGTAGGTCACACGACAAAAAAAACTAGCTATGAAATTCAATTAAAAGGTTGTCAGGACGGACTCGGTAGACGCGTGGGTTCGAGCCCCACCGTCGGCCGTCCTCGGGCTACACCCGGCTAAGTATATAAAACCTTAACGCCTATCTAAGTGTTCAAAGCTACTTGACCACAATTTGACAAACGCTATTAACATTAACAGCAATAGTGTTAGCCAAGCTTGACATTGCATTTAAACAATAGTGTAATAATTAACTTGACTGCTTATTGCGAAACAAGATACAACTATGTGTTTAGCTGTGTGGCTCAACTATACTGTTCTTGGCTGCTGTTAGCCTCTAAACTGGAGGGTCCTGGGTTAGACTTTTGGGAAGTCTGTGGGGATTGTATTTTCTGGTGATTAATTCCCCTGGCTTGGGGACTGGGTGTTTGTATTGTCTTAATTAAAAATATATTCCGGTCCCATGGTTAATTGGTTAGCGTTCTAGGCTTTTCCCACCGTCGGCCGTCCTTGAAATGGTTTTCCGTGGTTTCCCATTTTCAACACCAGGCAAATGCTGGGACGGTACCTTCTGATAGGCCACGGCCGATTCCTTCCACATGCAAATGCTGGGACGGTACCTTCTGATAGGCCACGGTCGTTTCTTTCCACATCCTTACCCAGTTTCATCTTCATATACTCCATAGCGACGCGCAGCTCGCCCACGGACGTCGAATAGAAAGACCTGCAGTCGGCCTCTGAGTAGGTCACACGACAAAAAAACTAGCTATGAAATTCAATTAAAGCTTGTCAGGACGGACTCGGTAGACGCGTGGGTTTGAGTCCCACCGTCGGCCGTCCTTGAAATGGTTTTCCGTGGTTTCCCATTTTCAACACCAGGCAAATGCTGGGACGGTACCTTCTGATAGGCCACGGCCGATTCCTTCCACATGCAAATGCTGGGACGGTACCTTCTGATAGGCCACGGTCGTTTCTTTCCACATCCTTACCCAGTTTCATCTTCATATACTCCATAGCGACGCGCAGCTCGCCCACGGACGTCGAATAGAAAGACCTGCACTCGGCCTCTGAGTAGGTCACACGACAAAAAAAACTAGCTATGAAATTCAATTAAAAGGTTGTCAGGACGGACTCGGTAGACGCGTGGGTTCGAGCCCCACCGTCGGCCGTCCTCGGGCTACACCCGGCTAAGTATATAAAACCTTAACGCCTATCTAAGTGTTCAAAGCTACTTGACCACAATTTGACAAACGCTATTAACATTAACAGCAATAGTGTTAGCCAAGCTTGACATTGCATTTAAACAATAGTGTAATAATTAACTTGACTGCTTATTGCGAGACAAGATACAACTATGTGTTTAGCTGTGTGGCTCAACTATACTGTTCTTGGCTGCTGTTAGCCTCTAAACTGGAGGGTCCTGGGTTAGACTTTTGGGAAGTCTGTGGGGATTGTATTTTCTGGTGATTAATTCCCCTGGCTTGGGGACTGGGTGTTTGTATTGTCTTAATTAAAAATATATTCCGGTCCCATGGTTAATTGGTTAGCGTTCTAGGCTTTGATTTAATTTTTTTAGCCTGGTATCAATTTTAAAAAAAATGAATATTACTTACATGAAAATGTCTAAAGATGAATCCCAATTTGCAGATTCTTCATCATCGCCATAATGGGTGTTGTCTTGATCCGACATAGCACCAGTGAATGACAATTCTTTGTAAAGTAGCAGGTTCATTTATACTAAATATGGAGGTCATCCAGTTACTGAGAAAGCGGACACTAAATATGGAGGTCATCCAGTTACTGAGAAAGCGGACAAACCGGCGTGTTGCCTCTGATTGTAAGGGTATATAAGCCCTGACATTATTGTTGCTAGCCAGAGAAGTCCACGAGTTGGTAGTATACACATCGCTTTGCAGCAAAGATCTTCTATCAGGTAATATTGAACACAGTACCTTTAGTTTCTCTAACTGTCGATGGTTATACAGTTGACCTTAAATATTTATCAAGTGGATAATAATAATATCAAATGGGTATATAAAACTATTATTGCAACTAACAGTCATTACCAGGCTTGACGTCAGTCAAAAGAGATATTACCTTATCTCGCTCTATCCGACTGATTTACTGGGACTGAGCGCTGTTAGAGACTCCTCGTCTTCGCAAATAAGTTTTGTATACACATTTGATAATTTAGTCTAGAGGTTTGGATGGGGATGCAGGACACACTACTCAAGTGGATATATGAAACTATTATTGCAACTAACAGTCATTACCAGGCTTGACGTCAGTCAAAAGAGATATTACCTTATCTCGCTCTATCCGACTGATTTACTGGGACTGAGCGCTGTTAGAGTCTCCTCGTCTTCGCAAATAAGTTTTGTATACACATTTGATGGTTTAGTCTATAGATCAGGGTTTGAGTTAATGTGCTAATAAATAAAGGTGGAGGGTACCTGAACCTTTTTAATAGTTTACCTAAACACTTTATAATTACCTTTCAGAACCAATATGTCTGCTATAACAGTTGCGAATCTCATTGGCAGAGCAACCGGTCTGGAGACTAAACGTTTACAGGACCTGCCAGTTAACGAGTCCTATTTGGTGACAGCTGTTCGCAGAGTAAGCACGAAATATGGGAAAAGAATAGTTTGTGAACTAGAAGATTTCGCTGTCTTCTTACCTGCGAGGTTCATGGAACTCAACGACGAAGCTGTAAATGACCTCAACAAAGGAACCATCTACCTAAAATATTTGGGACTAGAAAACAAAAGATGTTTGGTAGAATTTATTGAAGAATCAAATAAAATTTAAAATTTGTTAATGTTAAAACAGAATTTGCAGAGACAATAAACTTTGTTTGTTTTCATTCTCTGCAAACTGTTCAGTGATTTGCTGTTTTTGTAGTAAATGTAATTACTGTAAGTGTCATGATGTCAGCATCAGAACATAGTTGGCAGAACGTGGATAGTTGTTTTAATAATAAGTTATGTAGCTTAAAAATTAATAATGATGCTAAATTTTTAGACCCAAATAAATTTTTAAACGCTAGCTACAACATTTTTCAAAATAAAATGCAAGACTGTTTAAGAGAACATGTAGCGTTAAAGATTAACGCTGAGTTATTATGTGATTTTGTTATTTTAAAACAAGGTGTTGAAATAACCAAACCGATTTATTTACATACGAAAATGTGCGAATTGTACCGCACTGATAATATACACAGTTGGTATAGTAAAAACATTGTCGATAAGCTCATGACGCGCTTTGTCGAGTTTCAAGAATTGGAAAGTGGCAAATCGCTGGAAGCTATCAACCATTTTAAAATTAATGTATGCACCTTTGATCCCATGAACAGTGGTTCAGCTCATGTTAATTTACCTAAACAGTTGGAAAACCGTCACGCAGTTATCAATGTGGATAATAATGATGTTTTCTGCTTTGTGTGGGCCTTGGCTGCTGGGTTAAGTCCTGCAACTGAAAATGTTCACAGAATGGGAAAATATCACCAGAAATTTATGGAATTAATGATCAGTCTAAATTTAGCAGACATAGAATTCCCAATGGACCTCAACGCCATTTCTCGTTTTGAATCTAAAAATCCGCTTTACTCCATTAATGTATACGGAGTTGAAGGGGACAAAGTTATTGGTCCATTGTATGTGACAAAGGGAAAAAAAGAAAAGCATTTTAATTTACTGTACATTGAAGGGGAATTGTGCAACCATTATTGTTATATCAAAGATCTTTCTAGACTAGTTCGTTCACAAGTTACAAAAAAAAAAAAAAAGGATACATATATGTGATCGCTGTTTGCAATATTTTACTAGCAATCAAAAGTTGACAGCACATACTATTGATTGCATCACACAACCAGCGGTAAAAATTATATTTCCAGAAAAGGATAAAGCCAGTATGAAATTTCAAAATGTGTCTCGTCAAGAACCGCTTCCATTTACAGTATATGCAGATTTTGAATGTTTAACCACACCCATTGACACATGTAAACCGGATCCAGCACGTCCGTACACTCAACAAGTACAGCAACATGTGCCATTCAGTTGTGCTCTAAACGTGATTTGTTCATACGACCCTTCACTTTCATACTTCAAATCTTATCGCGATGCAGATGCTGCTGCTTGGTTTTTAAATGAATTGGACGCCTTGGCAGATCGGGTGTACAATATCCTGGAAAACCCAATTCCGCTTCAAATGTCGGACGCAGACGAGGCGGTTTTTGCAACAGCAACCACTTGCCACATTTGTCAAAAACCAATAGCACCTTGTGACACACCAGTGAGAGACCATAATCGGTACACTGGCAAATTTAGAGGAGCGGCTCATAGTGTATGTAATTTGGCGTATAAAAGAGCACGCTATATTTCTTGTTTCTTGCACAACATGTCTCGGTATGACAGTCATCTAATTATTAAGGAATTTGTTAACCTTGAAAACCAAAAGTTTTCTTTAATTCCACAAAATCATGAAAATTTTATTTCGTTTTCGAAATGGCGAAATGGAATCAGTATACGATTTTTAGATTCGTATAGATTCCTCGCATCATCATTGGATGCGCTTGTTCAAGGGCTTCACCCAAACAATTTGCATTTTGTACGTCAACACTTTACTGATGCCAAACAATTTGAATTATGCATTCGAAAAGGGGTGTTTCCCTATAATTATGTAAACAATTGGGCATGTTTACAGGAAACTGCACTCCCTTCAAAGGACAAATTTTACAATGACTTAACAAAAAGTCATATTTCTGAAGAAGACTATTTACACGCTCAAAAAGTATGGGACGTGTTCAAGATATCAACTTTGGGCGAGTATGCTGATTTATACCTCAAAATTGATACACTACTTTTGACAGACGTGTTTGAACACTTTCGCAAACTGTGTCTTGAAATCTACAATCTAGATCCAGCCCATTACTACACCCTTGCCGGATATAGTTGGGACTGTATGTTGAAGGTGACTGACATAGAACTGGAACTATTAACAGACATCGACATGTTACTCTTTTTTGAACGCGGAATACGTGGTGGTCTTGTTTCGCTTGTACAAAAGCACGCCAAAGCAAATAATCCATATATGGATACATACAAACCAAACCAACCTACAACATACCTCACCTACCTAGATTGTAACAATTTATACGGATATGCTATGGAAAAACCTCTTCCATATCAAAATTTTCGATGGTTGACTTCAGATGAAGTTTCAAATTTTAATTTAAAAGATGTGTTGAGCAATGACACGCGTGGCTACGTTCTAGAGGTCGACTTATTATATCCCTGTGAGATACACAATGATCATTCTGATCTACCATTTTGTGTTGAAAAATTACAACCTCCCAGTTCACGTTCCAACAATAAAAAGTTGCTGGCAACGTTAAATTCAAAAAATCGGTACGTCATACACATTGAAAATTTAATGCAATGTTTGAAACATGGTTTGAAACTGCAATCCATTCACCGCATTATTTGCTTTGACCAAAAACCATGGTTACAACCGTACATGCAATTGAATACTCATCATCGGCAACACGCCAAGACCACATTTGAATCAAATTTTTATAAATTAATGAACAATGCGTGCTACGGTAAATCAATGGAAAATATTCGAAAGCATAGAACTATTCATTTGGTAAACCACTGGGACGGTCGATATGGCGCACGAAAATATATAGCTATGCCTAATTTCCATTCTGTACGAGTTATTGAAACTGATTTAGTAACCATTGAATTGTCAAAGACAGAAATCATGTATAACAAACCAATTTACTTGGGAATGGTAATACTTGACTTTTCAAAATTTGTAATGTATCAATTTCATTATGAGTTTGCCAAACAAAAGTTTGGAGATGTAAAATTACTGTATATGGATACAGACAGTCTTATTTATCAAACCAATACGATAGATGTTTACTCAGTGATGAGAGAACATCCAAATTACTTTGATACCTCAAACTATGAGGTTAACAATATGTTTGGCATAATTCCCATGAATAAAAAAAAAATAGGTCTATTTAAGGATGAGTGCGCCGGTGATGTTATGACAGAATTTGTGGCTTTGGCGCCGAAAATGTACGCATTTTCAACACAAAAGAATAAAGGTCAATGCAAAGCGAAGGGTGTTCTTCGTAGCGTCACACAATTCCTCAATGTTGAGGAATATCGATGTGTACTCTACGCAAACACCTCTCGCTTATACCAGCAAACACGCATTCTTTCAAAGAACCATAATATTTTTACAGTAAATCAAAATAAAACATCGCTGACAACATATGACAATAAACGTCTGTGGGATGGTGTAAATAGCTTGCCTTATGGACATTTCCACACCTTGTAAAAAAGAACACACTTTTATTTTCAATTCTTTTTATTAAAATTGTATGTTTTTTACAAGAAGAAAACTAAACCATATTTTGTGTATACTATGAACTGGTGGACTGACTCTCAAATAAATACTTCACAATATTTGATTCATGTTTATTACTTTGTCCTTTTCCTCACTAATCCACCACCAATCAATAGCTTTGACTTCATCGCTCCTGCTACAATCAAGGCTGCAATCTTCTCACCAATAGAAGCAGTAGATGACATCACACGCTGCATGGCCTTTCTTAGAAGAATGCGGTCTGCAACTCGACGTACTTCTATATTCTTGTTGTTGTAAGCAATGTCATGATCTCTACACGCTGCATCCAATATGTTGATTCCAGAGTTCCCTTGTGCTAGACGTTGGCTTAGTTTAGTTCCAGGTCCACAAAATTGATAGCCAGGAATATGCAGTTCAATGGGAAGTAGATCAATGGCCTTGTTAACTAGACCATGACCAGCAAAGGTCTGGCATATCTTTTTCAAGCGTTGTCTTACTTTTTGGCGCTGGCGATACTGCCGCTGCTGTCTCTTCTTCCTCTTCTTCATCGCAACCATGGAATGATGAAGCAAAGTCTTTACAGGACGGTATATTTGTATGGCCGTGGTACAATTTGATGAGCTGACACGTTCCACACTGTCTAATGGATGGCATTTTAGTAATAGACACTTGCTGGTGATGACTAAAGTCAGTGCATGGTTGTAGTTCACGCAGACCAGGATCTCTGCTCCATTCACTAGGTACACTGTGCCAAATATTTTTCACCGCGTTTGAAGCAACATAAAAAAGGAACGCCTTGGGCAAAGCGTTCAATTCCTCATCTGTGAAACTGTCAAGCTTTTTTTTACAGGCAAAAAACTTGACAATAGCTCGCTCTGTGGGGTTTGAGTCCAAACCTTCAATTGCTGCCATATTACTACACGTCCACACTGATCACTGGTATGTCTCACACTGAAGCTGACGTTACGACGCTTTGCACTCAACATGCAAGTTTTGACACGCTCTGCGAGCTAGCCAATCAAAAAGCTTCCAAACATTTTGAAGTGTTTTATTTTGTAGAGGTTCATCAGGCACGGACAGGTTGTACAGTGCAGGACATCCCAGATCATGAAGGTCAACAAGTTGACATGTTGAATTAACATACTGACGCAACCATTCCTTTTTTTCACTTCCCTTTACAAATACAAGGTCAGCACCAAACAAGTGTGCTTTCAGAACAAGTGATAGATGCTGGTAAGGAATGTCGCCTTCTTTCCAGACTAGTCCCAAATTGCGTTGCAACCACTCTGTTTGTCTTCTGTCCTCGTCTGACTGCAAATGCAATGGAAACGGTGGTTCAAAGACAAAACTGGTTACTCTTGGTGCCCACATGGTTGTGCAGTCAATAATTCCTACTTCTTTAAATACAAACTTGTTTCCGTTCACCTTGAAAGCCTGCACGTCGACAATCAATGTTTTCGGCATGGCGACGGATATCACACCTTCCACCACCGCTGCTTCTTAACAACTAACTGATTGGATAGGAGCGGTAAAATAATATACACACAAAGAATCAATTACACAATTTTATTCATAAAGTTATCAGTACATCGCTTACAATTTTTTATCATAGGATTTGGACCATCCCAATCACAGTGAGAATCTCCTCGATGCATAAAGTGTCTACGACAAGGACGGCAGGCTGCAACATCCGCCGACATACGGAGGTGTAATGGTAGCTTATCCCAATTAAGGTCAATGTCGTGTGCACCGTACGCGGTCAGAAATCCAGCTGGTAAATAGGCAATCAGATGCTGCGGCATTTCACGAAGAAATTGTGCTTTATGGTAGGCGCGTATTGCTAAACTCACCAGGGTGCGATAAATCTCAAATGCTGCATCAGCGTCTCGACTTGTTGAGCAACGATCGCATTTGCAGTCCATACAATCTACCCGCTCTCCAACATGACAAGATGAAGCTTTGGCAACGCCATCGTCCACATTATTTGTTTGATTAGCGATGGGCTTGTTGTTGTAGCCCCTGTCATGAATACCAAACGTAGACATGAATCCATCCGGTAAATAGTGAACCAGATGCGGCGGCATTCTAAGCACAGTATGATTCTTGTGATAGGCAGTTATAGCTTCACTCACTAGGGCGCGATAAATGGTAAACCTTGAATCTTCATCTGAACCTGGTGAATCACTTTCACATTTGCAGACCCACCTCGCAGAGGGGGTTGTGACTTCATCGTAGCTTTCCATGACTGTGAAGGGCAATACAGGAAGACATGCTATTTATACTCTGGTCACCATATTGGACAGCGGTTGATAAAACACTTGCGCCTCGTGAACAATAAGGCAATAGGCTGTTGTTTTTTCTGGAATAACTGTAGATGTTTCAAATTCTAGTCTGATATCAATAGTTGTTTCCTTCATCGACTCCTCCAAATACGAACAGTCCATCACCACCAGAGGCGCCTTGGACTTGAAGTCTTGTGGTGATAATAGCGGGCATGCCTCTTTCTGATAATAGGAAGACTGAAAGTTTACAAACATGTCATAGAGCTTACCATATTTGTTCTTGTTAAAGTTTAAATCCATTCCCTCATAGGGAAAGGTAACTCCGTTCAAAAAAAGTCGTATATTTCGTAATTGGATGTGGTCAAATTTTGATGCATCTTTATTCTGTTGATATTTGCGATCTGTTTGAAATCCAACCAGGACGTAGAGTGGCCGCTCTGTATACCGTGAGGTTTTTATAGACCAAGTATGTGTATCGGAGAGTGGTAATACCGGGTATTCATGCAGCTCCCAGCTTCTAAATTGAATGGGTAAAGCTGTATCCTTCTCCACAATCTTGAGCAGACTCAATCTTTTCTGATCTGATAGAGTAACGTGCGGTACTTTCCATAGAATTCGTTGCAGTAGAATTTTTGTATCTATTGGCGCTGTATCAGCTCCCTTTAGCGCATTATAATCACTCCTGTCTCGTACAAGAATCAGATCCTGTCTTGCGTTCACAACAATGCGCTTATGATCCTCTGCAAAGCCTAGTATTAATTTTAGAGGTAAATGTCCAGTAAATGTACCATCATCGTTAATCATCCAGTCGTTGGTTGAGTTGGGACACCAACCAGCCATACAAAAAGCTTTACTCTCTTCGCTTCCATACGAGGGATAAAGTTTCATGACACTTGTTATGCCAACATTTCGAGTAGTATCCACTTCAATACCGTTGATCACGTAGCGAACCTCAGAAAACAAAAAGGCCAAAGCATTGTTGGCCAACTTTGACGTTGTTGGAATGGTACCATCCAATTTGGTGAGTTGCCCTTCAATCTGGATGTAACTTTCATGTGGAAGCGTGTAGATATCTTGTTGGTTAATAGTAATGCGAATCTCATCATTATTATTTAGTCCCTGAGTATACGGTTGGTAGGAATGGTGTTCAATTCTTACAATACCCTCCTGTACTTCGACAGGGTTTGTCACGTCTAGAATCGAATTCATGACGTAAGGTGTAACCAAGTTGTTGTAGGATCTGCTTGTTGACACGTGTTAACCTGTACACGTGTTGAGCACAACTAACGCCTGTTCTTGACAGCGTTGCCGCTTTATACACTTGTTTCATGCTGGCTTCAAATACAGTTTGTAGGTCACAGGTGTATGAGGGTCTAACCGAATGAGACGTTGGTTTCTATTCACCAGTCTTAAGGTAATATTCCTGATGTTGGTCACACTCACAGGATGATAGAGCACCACCGACGGGTTTTCGCGGATGATATAACCACCAGGTGAAGTAACAATAAAATCATAAAGCGAATGCGAGGGATCTTGATTGGTGTAGACGTCTGTAATAATATTACACGTGACAGATACGTGATGATCTTCAATTATTTTCACCGGTTGGTCAGACTTGTGTATCACGTTCGGTACTAACACTTGTGGTGAATAGCCTAACAATGACCCAATCGAATCTGGTTGAGATTTAAAATCAATCCTAAAAGAAGAAAGAATACTGCAGCGATGTGTCACGTTGTTGGCTATGAGTTCAAACTTGCGTGTCCCGTCCAGAAATGCTTTTAGACTAAATTCTTTGGTGAGAGTTGTGTAGATGTGATCGTGAATATCATCTACGGTGTAGCTGCCAGACGGTAGAGTTAACACATAGTCATCGTAGTAGAACTTATCATTGACGTCTTCAATTATGTTGCAGATTCTATTATAGCCTTCAAACGAAACAAGTCCCAGCACGTAGGGTCGTCGTCCCAATTCAATAGGAGGATAAAAGTCAACAGTTACTTCCGCACCTTGTCCGTGCACTGTAAACGTTCTACTTTCTGTTGTCATAATGACCACGTCACCCGCCATGCTCGGTCTTATATAGAAAAGTCAAACATAAACGACCGCACTGTTGCGTGTTAAAATTTTGCACTTGTTTCACATTATAGTGTATTGTTGCACTGCTTCCAAAATAGCGAACAAGCTCTGTCGGAGGAGGAAGATTTCCAAAACTGTCAAAGTACCACACGGTTCGCCCATGCTTTATGTAGGCCACATAATGCGTTCCCGGTCCATGACTGTCATCCAAATTAACAACTGCACTTTCATGGCTCCGTGGTCGAGACGGTAGTTGGTTGCGCATAAACACGCCTCGAAAGTGGGAGATCTTTAGCTGTTTTGCATATCTTAAAACTTCCTCATGCGTCATGGCTCGTCGTGGCAGTGCATCGATTAACCGTTTTTTGGCGACATGTAAATGCCGAGTCCTTTCTTGTAGGGTGCTAGCTTCATGTTCACACCTTTACCGCGCAGTGCTATGGCCTCCATAGTTTTATTATGCCTTTCACTTTCCTTCAACTGTTGCTTCGCCTCCTCAACAGCTTTCACCGTTCGTGCTACCGCACTTGCTCCTCCAAGAAGTGAACCCAGGGCTGCTAGTCCAGCAAACAGTGCAGGTAAAAATCCACCACGTTTCGGCACAGGAATAACTCGGGCACGTTTTCTAAAACGTAGTTTACTTTTGGGATTCGCATGCAATCGTGCTGCTCGGAGTGCTTTCTTAATAGCCAACTCACTATTTGTTTCTCCGCGCGAAGCTTGACGTGCCGCATGAAGAATAGCTTTAAAGCCTCCCTTTCTTGACAACTTCTTCCTCTTCTTCACCACATATCTCTGTTTCACCATCGCGACCAAAGAACAAGACAACCTCACACCGCAAAGTATAGAACACAACTAACGCTCCTCAGGAAGGGAACCTGTAGTTATTTATTCAATGGTGGCTGTATATTCAAGTTCTATATACAGAGGAAAATCGTTCATCGTTTTCCCCGCCTCTTTTTCTTCAGACGAGAGTTTCAAGTGAAAGAATAATTTGTCTCCGGCTTTCACCGGTTGATCAATAAGTGGTTGAAGACTACCGTTTAATCGTACCTCTAAATGTTTCAAATCTGGTGCATACTCAATTACACGAATGGCACCATCATACATTAAACGGTAATTGTCATACCCCGAACGTAGTATGTAGGCGAGGTTATTGGGATCTTTTACCGGTTGTTGGTTTACAATGTGAAGCAGAAATATAGAGGGTATTGATTTAATAAAAAGCGATAACCGTTGTTCCAAAAATCGTTTGGTTGTCACGTCGTGAGGTTGCACAGGATCAGCAACTTCTGCTATTCGTCTTCGCTTCATCTGTAGAGCGTTCTCCTTAATTTCCCACACCTTTTCCATTTCAGAGTTTAAAAACCGTTTTGTACAAACATCTTGATCATCTTCAGGATCGGCCACATGCACAAGGCGTGCATTATTTGCTGTATAGCCCTTTGCAGTTAGGGTGGGCACAATACTGAGCACCTGTTTCACCTTGTTATCTACATAGTCCTTTCGAGCAGCGTCCGTGTTGTTTGTTGGAAGAGCCAGCTGAGTGATTCGACGTTGGTGTACGTCATAGTCCTTTGCTTCTGTTAACACCACAGCATTGGTTAACACATAGGCTTTGGTGCACACATCTTGATCGTTCACAGGATCTGCAACGCCTGTAATACGTTTATTCTGAGCCTCATAATCTCCTTTGATACGTCGTAATCGGTAATAATCTACATACTTTTTTGAACATGCGTCCGAGGGTAATACGGGTTCTGTTATATTGGTCAATCACTTTCCATTAAAGTCGTAATTGCCATCTGTAGTGCGTGACAATACATTAGCATCGACATATCGTTTAGTAGCCGGATCTGTATCATGTTTTGGATCGTTTGTCAAAGCAAATCGTTCATTTGTTTTGAGAGTTCTTCCAAAGGCGTCCATGGTTACACTGGAACTGAAACACCCGTTTGCCTCATGTATATAGAGACCAGCTCTTCCCCTTTCACATTTAGTTGATAGGCAGATTATTAAGCAACAACATTCACTTCCGGTGGGAGACTTGGTTTCACACCTCTTCTCAACATCGTCCGAACAACGTCATGGATCACTCTTCCCATCCTCCATTCGCTGTCTCATCGCCGGCCCGTCGGGATGTGGAAAAACCAATCTTCTGCTTACCCTCATCACCTCCTTAAACGGAGTGCGCTTTCAAAATATCTATATTTTTGCCAAATCGCTGTATCAACCGCTGTATGTGTTCTTGGAACAGGTCATGTCAGGTCTGCGCAACATGGGCTACTTCACATTCGCAGCACACGAAGATGTCATTTCTCCAGACAATGTTCGCCCCCATTCGCTTATGATTTTTGACGATGTGGCCACAGAACGACAGGGTATTATTCAGGCTTACTTTAGCATGGGACGTCATAAATATATTGATTGTTTTTATCTCGCTCAAACCTATTCGCGAATACCAAAACAGTTAATTCGTGACAATGCCAACGTGATTGTTCTCTTCCGACAGGATGAGCGCAACATGCATCACGCCTACGATGATCACGTGAACCCAGACATGACCTTTCAAGCCTTTACACAGTTGTGTGCCATGTGTTGGAACGCTCATCACCACAGTTGTCTTGTTATTGATAAGCAGAGCAACATCAACAATGGACGCTACCGCATGGGATTTGACCATTTCATTCGTATTTAAGTAGCTGCATTGCTTTTCTGAACATCATTTGTTCAGATGTCATGGCGACAACAGGGAGTCAATTAAAAAAGCACATAATCCGTGCACGAAATAGCATTCGACAAAAGTTTCGCTATCTAAAACGTGCACATGCCGACAGTGAACTGTTTGTCGAAAAACATTTGAAGTCACCTCTGGAAGCTGTGTTGAAAGGAACATCAAAACCTAGTACACGCTCAAAAGAAACACAAACAATTGAAGAGGAGGAGGAAGAAAACGATGAAGAACCTGAGGATGTTTTTTCTCCATTGCTTCCGTCTTCTAGCTCCAAAGAATCACCGCTGCCCCAGTTTTTGAAAACATCAATAATTGCTGAAACACCCACTAGAGCCAAAGAAAAGCAGCCTACTCTTAAAGAAATATTAAATACGCCCGAACAATATGTGCGGTTAAAATCCATTTTACTACAAAATTATGGTGCGTTGGTTACCCCCTTCCTTGAAGATCTTTTTACTAAGAAAACTGATACTACTTATGGTGTTCGCTATGAAAACAATAGATTTCGAATTGGCGATTCACCAATCAAGATAAGTGACAATGTTTTGATTGTTAAAACAGTTCGTTATAAATTGACGCGAGGTCTTTTAGAACTTTTATTTTCACGTACACCTTCTACCGAGGACTATGATAAAGAAGATCTTGAAAAGTATAAAGACATCTTGATGGCTACAAATGGTTTTAGACGTAATTATAAACGTTCTGAAGCAATAAATGCTAATAAGAGCTTCAAATATAAAACCATCATATCAAAATTGTTTCCCACCTATGCAAGTGTTCGCCGTGCAAATTCAGCGTCCGGTATCACGTTTAATACTTTGAAACCATTCATCGATTTCGCCTATTGGAACAATCCAAATAAGTTGGTTAAACGTCTGCAACTGTTGCGTGCATCAGAACAGGCTGGTCATACCGGACACGAGGCGGAAGTTTTAGAAATAGAAGAGGAGCTTCGTCATGCTGGCATTATTGTCTAATGAGTCAACGTGTTCATACACCCTCGCCTGTTAAGGCTGGCATTGCTCGCGAGTTGCATAGACCAGCTCGTCGTCTCTACCATCGTCGTCATGTCATCACACGGGGCGTTGACGATCTTTGGCAAGCTGATCTGGTTGAAATGATTCCCTATGCCAAAGCTAACAACGGGGTCAACTATCTGCTCACCGTCATCGACGTTTATTCCAAAATGGCCTTTGTTGAACCTGTTCGGAATAAATCTGCACAACTGGTCACCGCTGCATTCAAGACCATCGTTCAGCGGTCAAGACGACAACCTCGTTTGCTTCAAACAGATCAAGGCAAAGAATTTTTCAACAAGACTTTTTCCGCTTATCTCAAATCACTTGACATCCATCACTATTCCACTTTTAGCAATCTAAAGGCAAGTGTTGTAGAACGTTTCAACCGCACACTCAAGACGCGCATGTGGGAACAATTTACAGCAAGAGGATCCTATCGCTGGCTTGAACTTGTAGGCGACCTGGTGACACGTTACAACAACACTAAACATAGAACCATCAAAATGAAACCACGCCTTGTAACCAAGAACATTGCGCAATTGGATCGCATTCATCACAAAATCAAAACAGTAGATCCGCGACGTCATCAATTACGTATTGGTGATTATGTGCGCATCAGTAAACATAAAACAATCTTCGCCAAAGGATACACACCAAACTGGAGCACAGAAATATTTCGTATTCGCAAGGTAAAACTTTCTAATCCAGTTGTTTATTTACTTGATGACCTCAACAAGCAGCCAATCCAAGGAGGATTCTACATGGAGGAACTGCAAAGGACGCAATATCCCAAGCATTATCTTGTTGAAAAAATTGTACAAAAACGTGGCAATAAACTTTTTGTTAAGTGGCTAGGTTTTAATGCCACATATAATTCATGGATTAATAAATCAGATCTGGTGTACACCTTCTTGTTTTTATTTCATGTCGAGCTGGCCGAGTCAACATGCCATGCGATTTGTATCCTACCCCCACCCTACCATTTACAGGAAATACTACTCCAGATTCATTGACGTTTGTTTACCATTGAGCACATTCAACAACCAGTTCATTCCCCCTCTCTCTCTCAATTCCATTCACTACTCCAGATACCATTGATGTGTGTTTACCATTGAGCGCTTTCAACCCCATTTTGTTTGTCTCTCAGACCCATTCACACCTAACCAACCTACCACGTCAGGGTTCAACAACCGCCACCATCCACCGCCATTCATGTTTTCCATTCAAAACACTCCCGTCCATGACCTACCTCACATCCCGTAATCTGCTGTGACGTCACACACACACCAGTTGACCGTTCAATTCTCTGACGATTCATTCACAACCAAGGATTCGGAAACCTTCGGCAACACTCGGATCTCATCGGGCTCAAAGCAAAGCTATATAGCCCAGGATAATATCAGAGAAGGCGCTCAGTCCAAGAGAGAGACTGGGTCGAGGAGGGTCTCGTGCAGAGCCTCTTCCATCCTTCCCCCCCTCGTCTCCCACCCCACCCTTCCCTCCCCCACCCTCCCTCCCCACCCCCACTCCTCCCCCTCCACCCACACCCCCTCAAACCGGTTCCTGGACCCTCCAAGGTTTGTTTACCTTCCGGGGTCCCGGCGACCTTGGAGGTCAATGACCTACCTCAAGGTCATTGACCATGACCTACCTCAAGGTCATTGACCTTGCCACGCCCCCCTCATTTGCATAAATAACGGTATTTGAAGCAGAACCCTCCCTGCCTCTCTACTGACGGCCATCTTGTATTAGTCACCTGACTTCAATCTTCATTGCGATTGGTGGAAAGGGACAAGGCAAGTTTTGAGCCTCACTTACGCATGGACATGGACAGTTTTGAATCCAACCACACTTTTCGAGAGCTGGTATTGATAGGACATGGACAGTTTTGAGCATAAATAGCATTTCAGGCATGTGTAATAAGTCTAGCTCTACACTCCAGTGTTGCCAACTCTTTTTTTTTTGAAAAGTGGACATGGACAGTTTTGCATCTAGGCAACTCATTTGTATTTGAGACTAAGATTGTGATGGCGACGGCCAACACATAGATTACAAATGGAACAGACGCGTCTCGCAGCAGCCAGCTATTGAGATGAGCACTCAATTTGTATTTCAATAGTTAGAAGTGTTGCTGTTTGAGTCCTCAGCATTTTGACTAGTTTGATGCAGAGCCCTCCATGCTGCCCTGTCCTGAGCTAATCGTTTGATCTCTACATAGCTACCACATCGTACATCCGACGCAATCTGTTTATTATAACCTTGGTCTACCACTACAGTTCTTATTCACGACCCTTCCTTCCATAACTAACTTTGCAATTCCCGGGTGTCTTAGTATGTGACCTAGGTACCAACCTATCTCTTCTCTTCATTAGCAGTCACCAGAAACATCTCTCATCTCCCAATCATCTTATAACCTCTACATTTCTAACCCTATGTACCCTTTTGATCTTAATCACTCTCCTGTACCGCCCCATTTCAAACGCTTCAATTCTTCTCTTTTCTGCTGCTCCAAAAGTCCAAGCTTCACTTCCACAGAGTGCCACGCTCCAGACAATAGCTTTCAAAAATGACTTCCTAATACCTAGTCTACAGTAAGTCTATATTTGATGTCAACAGATTCCTTTTCTGTAGAAATGCTTTCCTTGCCTGTGCTAACCTACTTTTTATATCCTCTTGGCTTCCTAACTAAAACAAGTCTCCTACTTCCTTTAGCTTTCACCTGCCAAGTCGACATCCATAGGGGTTTCTGATTTATTTCGGCTGCATTCCAAAATTTTTGTTACACATTTATTAATTTGTTTATTATTATGTTTCCCCTAAGTGAGTGTGCATGTAATCAACTCATACTGCACACTCAAAACGTAATTTAACACAAATCAAATTTTAATTTCATTGGCAAGTTGTACAATTCATAACAACAACAAAAATCAACCACATCACTAATCGTCTTCGAAGGTCTGAAGCCATTTTTTTTCAGTGTTGATTGTAGGACATCGGCAATGATTTTAGAGGTGTCTTCATTTTCGCTTATAATTTTAGATGCTTATTTTAGAAGCCTAATTATATTGATTATAAATTAACCCCGTTAATCCGAACAGGACCCGGTCCCTATTAATGTGAGAGAAACTCGCAACAGAACACTCGCGGGTTAGCCTCGGCAAGGTTTCTACGTCTCAAGCTGACATGAACCATGCGCTGGTATCTACAAGCACTCGACAGGTCTCTTGAAGCCAAGCCATTCATATACACAAATATGAGTGCTGTTGGCCTCAATTGTGGAGCCGTACTTGGATCAGAATAGAACCCAAGGATTCGCAGTGAAGCGAAACCAACCTTATGGACCATGAAAGAAAACCATTCGCGCTCTGACATGAAGCACTTTCCAGAGTTTGTTCTACTTCTTTACTTTATAACTAGGTTAATGCTATCGTATAATAATTATTACTATTTTACGTGAAGTTGTTATTGTTGGTGTTTGGCTTCAATCCCATGTGTTTACTGCGGCTTCAGTGGCGTAGTTGGTAGCATGCTGAACTGCTACGCCCAAGATAGCGGGTTTAAACCCGGCCGAAGTCGTCGGATATTTTAAGAGCGTTAAAAATCCCCCAGTATGCCTTCCTTCGGAAGGGAAGTAAAGCCGGCGGTCCCATGTCATAGATTTATGGCATGTTAAAGATCCTTCCACTGACTAAACTTGTGTGGAGCTAAATTGTTAGGTTAGATTTCGTCGGAACGCTCTATCCAAGTTCCAACATTCACCACTAGGTATCATTGATATCTGGTGGCGAAAGTTGGAACTACTTGAAATTGTACGGAACTTATAGCTCACCCTAAGGGTGTCCGCTGGAAGCAACTACAGACTTAGGCGAGCCGAACATGTCCTCGGACACTCCTGGCACTAAAAGCCATACGATAAATAAATAACTGCGAGCTTGAAATTCTTAACTTACTCCCCATTAGTGTGGATTGTCGAAGGGGCAAAGTATAACATTTAAGTGATCATTACAAATTAAAATAGAGCAGTGATTCAAACATATGTCAAAAGGAACTAACAATTAAACTTAGTACGTATAGTTTAGATATGAAATAAGCCATATCTGAAACAAATTGGTCCTTATGGATAACATTCAATTGAAATCTAAATAGTATTAAATAAAACCACCAATAGTAAATAAACATATTATTATAACTGTTGTAGTTGTTTAATGAACCAGAGGGGTATGTTGATGGAAAAGATCAAGAGAAAGACCACGCCTGAGGTATATGGATCAAATTAAGGAAGATGAGGGATGTAAGACCTACGGAGAAACGAAGAGAAGAGCGGAATGAATCAAAGAGTGGAGTAATCCAATCCTCGGATTGACCTCTAGAAAAGAAGAAGAAGAAGAAGAAGAATGAATGAACTAGTTTAGGCCGCAGTGTGGTCATCATCAGCAATCTGAACAAGTTGTCATAAGCAGGCTGCGGGGTCTTTTAGTACGTAAACAGAGCTATCAGATTAGTATCGCATGGAGTTGAGATGACGCACGCACTTTGAACTGCCAGCCTGTCCACACAGGCGACGAACCATGCGATCAGTGCATTTATCCGCTGTACGTCAGATATGTTCATCGGTACATCCGAAGGTCACAGAAGGAGCTTCCATGCGCCCTATAGTACGGTGCACACGTACTAAGATCCCGCAGCCTGGTCATAAGAAACAGAAATTATTACCCTCGGACTAGAGGCGTTTGGAAGAACCTGAAAGGAAAAATCTAGAAGACCTAGAAAAAATCAAAGCGCACTTCCTCAAAAGGGCACCGAGTCTATCAAAGTACACACCTTCACGCCTCACCTACGTGCTAACAAAGGAACAAATCTTCCTAGAAGAACTTCGCCACCGAAGCCTACAACGAACTGCAAAGAGAACTTACCAAGAAGAAACAAGAGATATGGTCGGGGGTTTTCGACACGGACTGGACGGAAGCCAGATACGACCTACGACACATCATGACGGGAATAGCGGACCATGGGTTTCACCACCGAATACGCATAACAGAGAAGTACCATAACCTAGTGCAAACAGCGACCGATGTCATTTTAATGTGGCGCAAAAACAGAGGAACCTCACTAACAGACCGAATACAAACACAATTATCTCTTGTAACATGATCTTACATTCTGCATGGCCATTGGCTGCAATAAAATTACCATTATTATAAGGAACTATTACAAATAAAGTTGCGAGTAATTGAACACTGATTATTTCAATTAGCTTGCCACGGTTGGCGAGTGGATAGCGTGTCGGTCTACTAACCCCAAGATTGCAGGTTCGCTCCTGGCCGTTGTAAGTGATTTTTGAAAGGCGGTAAAAATACGATGCGCATGTCATACGATGTTGGCATGTCAAAGAACCCATTTGAATTCAGTAGGCCGAGTTCATAATGGCCGGCCCCGTGGTGTTGGGGTAGAGCACCTGCCTCTCACCCGGAGGCCCCGGGTTCGATCCCCGGCTCCGTCAGGGATTTTAAAACTGACGTGAGGGTTGGAACGGGGTGCACTCAGCCTCGTGAGGACAATTGAGTAGCTGTCTGACAGTGAGACAGTGCCCCGGTCACGAAAACCAAGATTAACGGCCGAGGGGACCCGACGCGCTGACCACGCGTCACCCCAAAATCTGCAGGCCAATTGGCTGGGCAGCGGTCGCTTGGTAGGCCTAGGCCCTTCAAGGGCTGTAGTGCAACGGGGTTAGTTAGGTTAGAGTTCATAATGGCAAAATTAATCTCGGGAGTTTCCGCTAGCACAAAGTTCCTCATTTCTCTACTAGAAAGCGCTATAATGTTCAAGGAGCGTAGATATCTATTATCTAACCTCCTTGACTTTCATAGTGATTCAAGGAATAACGAAATTCGACATGCGATCTATCCTCTGGGTGTCAAATTACAAAGCTTGCACCAGGCACCCGAGGCCATACGATATTATTATTATTATTATTATTATTATTTCAATTGGATTATGCTCATGGTCAGCATCAAATTTGTTCCGTTTCTGAAGATAAACTTTATAATATCAAAACTGTAGAAGACTTGTATGTAAGGATTATGTTGTATTTTTGAAATGCTCTTAAAATATTCAAACTACTATCGACATGAGATCTGTTACAAACTTAATTGACACCCAGAAAAGTACATGATATTATAAATCCAGATATATTTTAAATCTTATTTTTTGTTTGTTTGTTTTTGTTTGTTTGTCCGTTTGTGCCACCTACTGTCGACCAAAATATTATGTGCACTCGAGTTGGAAGGTTGTTTGTGAAGTAACCAATAGACCTACATAAAATCCAATAACATCATAATTTTTGTCGTTCTATTATACGTTAGTTCATGTAGGCTATGTTTGGAATTTTTAATTTATATTTTAATATTTTTATCGCAGTTGGAACACAAAAAGTGCACGTTTTTAAGCGTGTTTCAACCATGCGTCATATTTAAGAATTATTACCTCACAAACCCGTCATCAGATCGAATCCAAATTTTAACACAATATACATTGGAATGTTGTATAACTGGTTTATTAATTTCAAAATTTTGTGTGTCTAAGTTGTAAGGTAACTTTTTATCGGCTCGGGGTGGTTGGAAAATGTAGTTCTTGGTTGCGTTGTAATCCTTATACATCGAAAAGGTATGATGTATGACTGTGAAATACGTAAATTAATTAATTATTTTATATAGGTTTGTATTTGTACGGGGAATTAAGACATGGTTCACCAGTTAGCCGCTCCGGTGAAAGCTGTACAACGTTGCCAAGATGGGCTCCATCACGCGTCATGATGCGCCTCGCTCGGAAGTGATGGTCTCTTGACATTATTCGGCTTGGGCATGTGATGATGTGATGTGAGACATGTCACTTATATTGGCCAAAGAGAATGGGAATGTTATTTGGTGCCAGGGGCACTATCTATCGAGAAGTTGTGACACTGTTCCAGAATCACCTGATAACTCTTGCTGAATACATCATTGCTGACTCTGTGGCCATATTGCAGCACCATATTTACAAGAATGCAAACACCTGATATTTCTGATATGAAAATACAGCTTAATTTCAAATGTGTTCCACAAAATGTATGTTAATGAAATGTCCTAACAAGGATTGAGGGGTTTGTTGTGTCTTAAGGCATCTTGGTAGAAACCAAGCAGCTCCAGTTTCTTATATATATAACATGCTAAGGTGTATGTTTCACAAAACGCAAGCTCTTAAAACCAGAGGGAGTTAGAAGGTGCGGTTTGTGCGAAACTCTTCCAAAATGACACAATAGTGCAGGAAAATTCTTGGATTACCTGAAAAATCAACGAGTATATTATGATTATAAAGTAGGGCATACTGTACGTTTAAACAAATAAACAAGACGATAGCCCCTTCCAGAACTGTGTCGCGTCAAGCCCACATAACATGAAGCCGGGCGGGTGGTTTATACACGCGGGAATTCTCGGATGGGTACACTAGTTATTATTATTTAGTGTATATTATTATTATTTATTTACTTAAGCGAAAATTTTCCTACAGGAGAGCGATTAAACTTGATAATATGATGTCATTTGGAGGCGTGTCTCCTCTGCTCCTCCCAAAATCTCTTCATTCGCGCGGAATGCTCCCTCTTCCTCTCATCCGTCCACTTTTTTCCAGGTTGTCGTAATAATCTTGGTTCAAACTTAACATTCGCTATTTTCGTCTGGCACTCAGTTCGGTTTTCGAAATTTTCTATATTGATTACTTGTAAGTCTCTCTGTACCTCTTTAAGCCATTCTGTGCCGCATTTACTCTGTGTTATGATACCAAGTAGTTTCTTTGGCAATCTGGAGGTGGCCATTCTGTGTATGTGAGTGTCAAATTTGGCTCTGCGTTTTCTAATTTTGTCCATTATCGTATTGGTCTTGTGATAGAGTTCTGTACTAGGTCTCTTCATCCAAATGCCGTTTCTTTTGGTTGCTCCGTAGATCTTCCGGAGAACTTTTCGCTCCTGTTTTTCCAGTTCCCTAATCTTGGAATGACCATCGATTACCATTGTTCCAGCGACATATGTTGCTTCTGGCAGAATAACTATTTTATAATGTCGTAATTTGGCATTCGTCGAAATGCATTTCTTGTTGTAATTGGCCCACGTTAGCCTAGTTATTATTATTATTATTATTACATTGTACACAGTATGGCAATGAGGCCAACGCTTGGCCATGATGAAACACCGGATCCCATGAGAACTCCGCAGTTAAGCAGCATTGGGCGTGATCGGAACTTGGATGGAATACCGGTTCTGGGGGACCACGCGCTGTAGGCGGGGTGAGGGTAAGGAGGAGCTGAAAGGTCCTGGCCACCCTACCGCACGTAAACTCCGGCTCAGGATAGCCTCTTCTGAGGCACGGACCTGCCTTAGGTCAGAATACACAAAAGAACAAGTAGTTCCGTGAGGAACTATACAGCCTATTTTCATATATTCTACTAATATTAATTGCCTCTATCAACATACAAATTGTCAGTTTGATTGTTGTAATAGATTCGTAGATATTGAGAACCGTCTAAATATTCTGGATGGTCACCATGTAGGATTTTTATATTATAGGCCTTAGATTTATGTACTATTACATGAAGATTATTGTGTAGGTGTTTTATTCAAACTTCAATCGCATGATTAGGAGACAAGAAATAAAAGCGGGATTTTAAAAATTCGCTCAGCCGCCATCTTGTGGTTATAAAAATAATTTAATGAATTAGATGCCGGTCGATAAAAAATTGTATAAGGATATACCGTATCAAGTTTCACTACGCTCGGATGGTTAAAACGCAAGAAACGTCCATTTGAATATTTAAATTTCACATCGCCGCCATGTTGGATTTGTGCTCGCCAGGTTATTGAACGTCCCAAAGGTGAACTTATGCTTATAGCATCTATACACTTACAAAATTTCAGTTTGATTGCTGTGGTAGATTAATAGAAATTGAGAACTGTCTAAATATTTCGGATGGTCGCCATGTTGAATTTTAATATATGTAGGCCATAGAGTTATGTACTATTAGATGATTATTGTGTACGTTCATTATGCAAATGTTGATTTCGATCGCATGATTAGAACAGAAGAAATAAAAACTTAATTTTCGAAATTCGCACAGCCGCCATATTGAGGTTATATAAAAAATTGAACTAAATTAGATACCAATGCATTACAATGAGTATAACCATTTGCTGTACGAAATTTCATTGCGTTTGGATCATTAAATCGCGAGTAAAGTCTATTTAAAACTTTAAAATTCGCTTGGCCGCCATGTTCGTTTTGTAGTTAACCGGTTTTTGAAAGACCCATAGATGAACTTCCAGTAGTGCCCTTTATCTCCGTACAGAATTTTATGGTGATACCGGTAATAGTTTAAGAGATATAAAATGCCGGTGAAATATTTCGCACTGCCGCCATCTTGAGTTTATGTAAACAATTGAACGAAGTTAGATGTCGGTGCATTACAATGCGTATAAACATATACTGTACCAAGTTTTATTGCGTTTGGTTGGTTGAATCGCGAGAAACGTCTATTTAAAAGTCGCAACTTCGCTTGGCCGCCATGTTGGTTTTGTAGCTACCAGGTTTTCAAAAGTCACATAGGTGAACTTCTGGTAGTTCCCTTTATCACCGTACAGAATTCCAGGGTGATATCGGTAATAGTTTCGGAGATATTGAATGCTGGTGAAATATTTCGCACAGCCACCATGTTGGATTGGTGAGACGTTACAAAATTTGAAGGGAACGGTCGGGGTCGCGTGGAATAGTACTATGAACTTACCGAATTTCATTGAAATCGCTCCAGCCGTTTAGAAGTTATTAGGGGGACACACAAAAATCTCCTCTCTCACACACACACACATACACAGACCGACACACGGACAAAAGGTGATCTCATAAGCCTTTTTTTATTTTTTCAAAAATGAAAATAGGCTCAAAATGGCAATCGGGGGCCACACAACTTTATAATACAGGCCCTAAATAGCCGAACTTTAAAAATATATTAAATAATTTCGTTGAGAAGGTTCATTGTGCGACCGCGGGGTAGATTCATTTAGCACACAGATGAGACTCAGCCAAAGGCGCACCGAAGGATGGGCAGTGCGCCAGCTACATGTACACAGTTCCACAAGCCTGACCCCGGAAACTGCATCTACACCTGGCACAGACATCAAGGGATTACACTTCATTAAGGAGCAAATATTTCAATGCATGACGCATCCCCAACTAAAACACATGCGGGAGCAAATAGAAGACACGGAACGGGGGAGGCAGATTATTTCTGTCTTTCGGATTAATTCTACATCTCTTCTGCTTCCAGAGAGGGTTGTGAACCAACCAGCAATGCAGTTCTCAATCTCTTTCAGACCGCGCGCCGACATTATGTTTTTGTAAGTTACTGAGAACTACTTCTTCTCCTTCCTCCCATTATTTCTACAACCATGATCATCACTCATCATAATCGTCAGACTGCCTGACCATGCGCACGGCACTGAAATAGACATGTTTCAATTTCTATTATCTTAGCATCTAGTACAACTACAGTAGAGAATAGAAATATTATTATGCTGTTACTGTTAGTATTATTAATTAATAGTTCTGGATTCTACCATCTTATTTTTAACTAACGAATTAATGATTTAATCATAAATCAATCTATTATCCAATTAATTCTAGATGTAAGTATAAAACCTAGGTATATCTGGTTCTTTGTAAGAGGAGGCCATGCAGCCTTAACAACGACAAGACATATACATAAGACGTTAATAAAATAAAGTAATGACCAATCTGGCTAGCTTTTTTACTATGCAAATTTCTTTATACTTAAGGAACTTCGGAATGCCCAAAATCTTCAAAATTATTCAAAGTGTTGTTTTTGCGTCATATTAATCTACGGGCCTTTAGCTTTCTCGTGGTACATTTATTTTTTCATATCTCATTCCTTAGGCTACTTTCCTACAATCGTGCACCTTATTAGTAAATCAACCAAGGTACATTATTTTATTTTACTTATAGGTATTAGACGATACATACGAAAGTAAACTTTTAATAAAGGGGCTGCGTTAGAAGCAAGGGCAAAGGGACATGGAACAACAGCAACATGAATGCCAGTGCTTCAAATGGAAGAAGAGGAAACCTATGGTACTGGCATGTTCCAAAAAACGGAAAAATATTTGATTCCAATTTCTCGCTAATAAAGATATAGATATAGAATGTCAGTTGAATATTTCGCATAGCCACCATGTTGGATTGGTGAGATGTAACAAAATTTGAAGAGCACGTTCGAGGTCCACCGAAATGGTGCTATGAACTCACTGAGTTTCATCGAAATCGCTCCAGCCGTTTATAAGTTATTAGGGGACGGGGGGACACACACACGGACGCACACACATACGCACACACACACCGACAAAAGGTGATCTCATAAGCCTAGTTATAGTAAAGCCATCATAACTTCCGACTTGACGTTTCACTGCTAGGCTAGAGTTTCGTTCGCTAAAACACGTCATCGCGAACGATACTCAATTTGTCGTGATATATCGATTTGAATGACTGTCTGTGATTGTCTGGTTTAAGTGATTTTCCTTCTGACCGCTAGATAACTCTAGGGTAACACTGAAACGTCAAGTCGGAAGTTATGATGGCTTTACTATAGTTAGTTACATTTTCGCCAAAAAAAGGTTACTACTTCATTTTACAAGTTTCATGGCTGATATTTTGGTTTTCATTTTCTCACCAGATTTAATAATTCATTCTAGTATTTTTCGTATTCTTTTGCCAGTAACGGCAACGTACAATCAAGGAAGTAATTCATTTAAAAAAATGCTTAAATAAAGAAAGTTGATGTTTTCTCGAGAAAATGTAATTGCTGTTGTGCTATTTTGGCAAATTATGTTTTTATCTATTATCTTCGAATAGCCATTCGCTAGAAATTTAAATATTAAATTGCTGATGTTACAGCAACAAGCTCCGTGCAGTAGAAATATAGGCGGTACTAACGGCTATTGCTGCACATTGTGATAAACCGAGCTCACAGTGTTATCTGAAATTTAGTTCAATATACACTGCCGGAAAAAAAAAAGGTCACTTGAAAAGACGACGTCGATTTTGATCCGATGACGGCAGATGCCACCTGGGGGATAGTAGATGTACTAATAAGAGTTTCAACGTCGTCCGCCAACAGATAGCGTAGTGGTATAGCTACTAGTGCGCCATCTGTGTCTACCATTTAGTAGGGAAAGCTCACAGCCATAGGGCTCATTGTGGTGCGAACGTGTGAAGCAAGCAGGTACAATGCCACGGAGACGCACTCGTGCTTCCTACAGCCAACTGAGCGAGTTTGAAAGGGGTCAAATTGTGGCCTTTCGAGTGGCGGGATGGTCCTTTCGGAGAATTGCCAAACAAGTTGGACGTGCTGTGTCCGTTGTGCAACGATGCTGGAATCAGAGGTCACGTGAACATTCTCACACCCGTAGACGAGGTTCTGGACGTCCACGCAGCACACACGTCAGCCAGGATCGTCGTATTGTAAGGGCAGTAGTGGCAGATAGTACAGCTACCACAGCACAGATACGAGGGTTTGTGAGCCCAGCAGTGTCATCGACGTGCACGGCTCGACTGGTGCCGTCAGAGGATCATTTGGAAGATGGAATGGCGCACCGTGGTCTTCAGCGATGATAGCAGATTCTGCTTGCACGCAAGTGATGGTCGTTGGCACGTTCGAGGTAGACCTGGTGAGCGCTGTCTCGTAGAGTGCATTCGTCCAAGACACACCGGCCCCACCCCAGGCCTTGCGGTCTGGGGTGCGGTAAGCTTCAACTCCCGTTCACCTTTAGTGTTTGTGGAGGGAACGCCAACCAGCGTTCGGTACGTGCAGGATATTGTTAAACCCATTCTTTTGCCATTCTTGCAACAGGATAATGCCCACACACTGCCCGTGCAACTCAACGTGACTGCAAGACGTGCAGTAACTTCCCTGGCCAGCACGATCGCCAGACTTATCGCCAATCGAGCACGTGTGGGATAAGATGGGCCGACAAGTGACTCGTGCGACTCGTCCACCCACAACTCCTACAGAACTGTGTGAACAGGTCGAGCAGGCGTGGAATAACGTAGACTATGCCAAGACAGTATTCGCCATCTGTATGATCGACTGGATGCAAGAGTCAGTGACTACATTGCCGCCCATGGAGGCTACACCTCGTACTAATACGGGGGTTTCAGCATGGGTCGATACCTGGTATCTCTGAACCGCTTGGCCTATTGATCTGTATATTTAATCATTTCATGTACTCCTTATGCACTGTTGCCACAATAAATCTTGAGTGAATTGGTAACCTCTAAAAGGGTGACCTAATTTTTTTCCGGCAGTGTTTTTTATTTTAGCAAATAAGTGTCTCTCTCAATTTAATACATGCCAATTTAATTAAAATTATTTGTGAGAGTTTTCCGTGGCCTGGCAGAACTCATTCCAAGGCCCAGAAATATTGCAGTACGCTATGTTTTAATAACAAGTAGATGGTAATGACTGTTGTTTTAAGGGGAACGAGCGACTTCTCTAATAACAATAATTGACTGTTTAACTTATAATGATGGCCGCAGACTCTGCAGACACGCACTCAGATTGCCTGTGTTGTTGTATCTGTACAGATGTGTTTTTGTTATCAATTTGGGATGGAGTTCAGAGGAATTCGTCTTTTCCCTGAGGATAGGCACCATCCTGGTATTCGCCTGGCAATGTCATGTCGGGTAATGCCGTTTGGTGGTTTAAAGAATGTCACTATTTTCAGTTTCTAATCTGTTAACTCTACGGCCTACAACATGACCAAATAACGCTATTATTAAAATACAGTAAGTTAAAAGAGTTTCAAATTTCATCGAGATTATAAATATTGGCACTTGATATCTTCTCCAGTATTTCATTGAACCAGATGAAAGGCGAGAGAGAAAATGTGTGAAACAGCTAGATGTGAGGTTGTCCAGCAGCGGAACAGTAGATACACGCTCTAGCGGACAAGTGACTGGGTCGGGTGCTCTGGAACGTAACAATACGCGTGACCTCGTTTCATGGCAGCACGGTACGGTGCCTCTGATGTGCACTTGCAATACTGCTCAGTACTTCATAATGATTAGAGATGAGAATTACAGTTTCGCAGGTTCAAAGATTATACACTGGGGTGCAAATCAAGTGTAACGCTATGTAAAAGTATATCATTTAATTAATGTCCCCCCAACAGAAAGTAATGTTTTTAAGACGGTTTTCAAAACACATTAGGATCACCATAAAGTGATAAAGTGTATTTATGTATATAGGCGGTTTTCTTAATTTCCATAGTTTTGAAGTCATTCACTTTACCTTCTAATGTTCCAGTGGCAGCAACTCTGCAGAGTTACACAACGACCAAATATTTTTATTGGAGGAGAAAGTAATATTTGAAAAATAAGAATTACATATTTTATACAGGGTGAACGATAAGTATGGAGTATTAATTAAATTTGTTTAATTTTGAGTTTAATTAAAAACGTTAAATATTGAATTCATTTGGGATATATTTCTTGCATATAATTTGGTGAAATTATTTCTTCAAATGCGCAGGTCGTGACAAAAACACCCTTATCTTAAATGCCATCCCATGTTTATTTTTACATGTATGGACTCTGCTTGAATTCTGTGAATGGGAGCCTAACAAGTTTGTATTATCAACGCAATTTAGAGTGGAAAAAATCTACTGCGTTTGAAAGAATGAATGACCTTTGGCACAGAATGTAAATTGATTTGAAAATGACATTATAAACTGTTTTCTGAAAACAAAGGTCATAAATACTGAGGCCTACACAAGCTCTTATGCGCTGAATTGATAGCAGAGTCTTCTTCTTCTTTTCTTTAGCGTTTATCCCGCCTCGTGGCAGGGTCCGCTATTTGAATCCGCTGTCTCCACTTGACTCGGTCATGGGCCACGTCCGGATGGAGGTTGACGCTTTTCAGATCCCTGTGCAGTGTATAGGCCTAACGTTGTCTCGGTCGCCCCTTTCGTCTTTTCCCGGCAACCTCCAGTGTGTAGCCCTGTTTTGCAAAGGTGTCCGCTCCTGATCGTAGCACATGCCCAAACCATCGCAGACGACCCTCACGCAAAATGCGCTCGGATGGTTAAAACGCAAGAAACGTCAATTTGATTGCCGCGATACCAAATCGTTCCCTTATTCTTTCATTGGGATGTGATCCAACCTAGTAATGCCTATTGATAGCAGAGTCAAACAAGTAGTTCCGTGAAGAACTAAATAGCCTATTTTCATATATCCTACTAGTATTAACTGCCTCTATCAACATACAAATTGTCAGTTTGATTGCTGTCATAGATTCGTGGATATTGAGAACCATCTAAATATTTTGGATGGTCACCATGTTGGATTTTTATATTATATTTTATATTTATGTACTATATATTACATGAAGATTATTGTGTAGGTGTTTTATTCAAACTTCAATCGCATGATTAGGAGACAAGAAATAAAAGCGGGATTTTAAAATTTTGCTCAGCCGTCATCTTGTGGTTATGAAAATAATTTAAATGAATTAGATGCCAGTCGATTAAAATTTGTATAAGCATATACCGAATCAAGTTTCAATGCGCTCGGATGGTTAAAACGCAAGAAACGTCAATTTGAATACTTAAATTTCGCGTCGCCGACATGATGGATTTGTGCTCGCCAGGTTATTGAACGTCCCATAGGTGAACTTATGCTTTTTATTTTAACCCCTGGCACTATACAGCCCATGACGGGCTAAGGCCGACCAAGCGACCGCTGTCCAGCCATTCGGCCTGCAGATACTGGGGTGACGCGTGATCAGCGTGTCGGGTCCCCTCGGCCGTTAATCTTGGTATTCGTGATCGGGGCGCTGTCTCACTGTCAGACAGCTACTCAATTGTCCTCACGAGGCTGAGTGCACCCCGTTCCAACCCTCACGTCAGTTTTAAAATCCCTGACGGAGCCGGGGATCGAACCCGGGGCCTCCGGGTGAGAGGCAGACGCGCTACCCCAACACCACGGGGCCGGCTGAACTTATGCTTATAGCCTCTATATACTTACAAAGTATCAGTTTGATTGCTGCAGATATTGAGAACCGTCTGAATATTTCGGATGGTCGCCACGTTGGATTTTAATATATTTAGGCCATAGAGTTATGTACTATTAGATGATTATTGTGTACGTTCATTATGCAAATGTTGATTTCGATCGCATGATTAGAACAGAAGAAATAAAAACTTAATTTTCGAAATTCGCACAGCCGCCATCTTGAGGTTACGTAAACAATTGAACTAAATTAGATACCAGTGCATTACAATGTGTATAAACATTTGCTGTGAGAAGTTTCATTGCGTTTGGATCTCTAAATCGCGAGAAAAGTCTAATTAAATCGTTCAACTACGCTTGGCCGCCATGTTCGTTTTGTAGTTAACCGGTTTTTGAAAGTCTCATAGATGAACTTCCAGTAGTGTCCTTTATCTCCGTACAAAATTTCATGGTGATACCGGTAATAGTTTCAGAGATATAGAATGCCGGTGAAATATTTCGCACAGCCGCCATCTTGAGGTTATGTAAACAATTGAACGAAGTTAGATGTCGGTGCATTACAATGTGTATAAACATATACTGTACCAAGTTTCATTGCGTTTGGTTCGTTAAATCGCGAGAAACGTCTATTTAAAAGTCGCAACTTCGCTTGACCGCCATGTTAGTTTTGTAGTTACCAGGTTTTCAAAAGTCACATAGGTGAACTTCTAGTTGTTCCCTTTATCACCGTACAAAATTCCAGGGTGATATCGGTAATAGTTTCGGAGATATTGAATGCTGGTGAAATATTTCGCACAGCCGCCATGTTGGATTGGAGAGACGTAACAAAATTTGAACGGCACGGTCGGGGTCGGCCGGAGTAGTGCTATGAACTTACCGAGTTTCATTGAAATAGCTACAGCCGTTTAGAAGTTATTAGGGGGACACACAAAAATCCTCTCTCTCTCTCTCTCTCACACACACACACACACACAGACAGACAGACACACGGACAAAAGGTGATCTCATAAGCCTATTTTTTTTTCATAAATGAAAATAGGCTAAAAATGTAAAAATTTAAGAAAAATGTGTTTCTTCACGTCCTGTACATGTGAACAAAATTCTTCCCAAATTATACGCATAATGTGAATAAATATATCCCTAATGAATTCAATATTTAACATGTTTGATAAAATTCCAAATTACAAAGATAATCAATAGTCCATACTTATTATTCACCCCGTATATTTTTGTCTTGAGTGCATAAGTATCATTTTTTAAAAACACAAAGAAAACTTAAGTGCGGTGAAATGTTCTGAAAAGGCGAAGATTGCCAACACAGTATAGGAGCACTCGCTGGAAGTGGTCGTTGCACGGCTCGAGCTCCGACCAGATTAATACAGTGGCTGGTCTGGTACAGATGTTAGATCCAGAAACTCCTACAGCAGCAGTTAACTCAGCTGGTCGTTGCATCACAGGTGCAAAAAGACTCGAGGCGTGAGCGCGATTATCTGAACTGCTCCGGACACTGCCGATCCTCCACTGCCGCGCAATGTACGAGTAAATGCAGTAGACTGTTCTTTCTCATCCCGCTGTTTATCATTGAACAGAATTTGACATTTCAGAGAGAAAGAAAGAAAGAAAGAAAGAAAGAAAGAAAGAAAGAAAGAAAGAAAGATAGATAGATAGATAGATAGATAGATAGATAGATAGATAGATAGAGGTTACAATCAATTGAAGAAGTGAACTAACAACAGCATGTAGTTTTCATATAATAAATGGCGTTGAATAGAAGGCCATGTCGAAAGATAATTCACAACTCTATGATCTCTCGAGTCAGAAGGCAACCATGCTCTGTTCAAAGGATACCATCACCTCTAAGTCCTTAGGGTGTTTAGCTATTTCTATCTCAGCTCGAATGATTCTGGGTGTGAAATATTTCTCCGTACAGATGGCAGATGTTTCATCAAAAAGATGGTCATCCTGTATGGAATGCTCAGCCACTGCATACTTCTCTGGCAGATAGACACGTAACTGTTTACGATATTCATTCGCCCTTGTTGTGAGTCTTCTAAACGTCTGGTCAACATATATGTTAACACGGGAACATGGAATGCTATATACGAGTTCTAGCGCAGTTAAGATCACTTGGGTCTTCGACCAGTTGTAAAGATTTGCCGATGGTAACAATACGCTTTAATATGGTGGTGATACTGTGTCTTTTGAGAATATTGCTCATCCTATCCGTGACAATTAATTGTAAGTATGGTAGGAAGGTCAAATTCCCAAAAGAAGGAGTCGGCGATAAATCTGTCTTTCGGCTTAGGATGTATGGGAGACTTGGCTAAATCCGCAATATTAAGGGGTTGATGGTAAACCTGATAAATTAAGGGGAATGGTTTCAAAAAGCTAACAAAAATCAAATTACTACATTATTGTGACATACATTCAGTTATTAAAATTTCACCCATTGCACTGAGGTATATTTCACGTACTGCGGACTTAATTGTCTAATAACTTACAAAAAAGGGGTGCTAGGGCTAATTCTGCGATACCTTGCTAAAACCGCAATATGATAAATCTAAAAAATCTAAAAATATGCTGTATTACTACCACTACCGCATTAATGCATCACCAAAATACATGAGAATTACTTAGCCTATAAATACAGTACTTCACAATGTACAACACAGGTTATTACGATTTTCCCACTAGATGGTAACATTTGTCGTTTTGAAATTCATAACCAAGGGAAATTAAACAGCTGACTCAACGCAAATGGTGGGATGAACTCGTCTCTTGCACTGGGGTAAATCTGCAGAAAAAGTATACTGTATTTCAAGTACTGTGGAGTTAGCCGTACCGCGGAGTTAGCAAAGTTTCCCCTAAGTTTGCGCCACAGCTTTTGGTCGGGTAACCCCGATTACGCAGTCGTACAGACGACAGTCAGCGTGCCTCTGGCGTGTGCAAGTGCAATTGATACGTGAGTTGCTTTCCGTGCAACTGACCACTTACGTACAAATTGCACATGCCTGAGCCTCGTCAACTGGCCTCGTCTCAGTACGATTGCGCAACCGGGGCTGACCGGCCAAAAACTGTGGCGTAAACTGTAGCACCTCATTAATCTCCCTCATCGAGTACCCATTCTTCTGGAATGTCTCCCGGCGTGGGACACAAGTTAACTGTCAAATTGATCCTATTCACACCATCCTTGTTATATTAATAAATGCATTAAGGGCAGCACGTTTCAGGCAAGGATGATGGTGAGAGAAACTCATGAAGATTGGTTGTATTCGAAATGAAGGGCCTCATCAAATGTCATATTTTTACTATTTGTCTCTGGGGGAGGGGTTGATCCCCCTAATAACCCTCCGTAGTTACGCCACTGGTCCAGCGAGTATAGTGGCACTGTAGACTAACATCCCGAATGGGTCACGAACCTCCACTGAACTAGAGCGTGTTTAAACGGGCAGTACAGAGCGTCATTTAGCGGCGACTTATCTTCAGTCACAAGGTAACTCAATAACTTCAGCAGGACTGCACTCACGCAGCAATGAAAGGCTAACCCACTCCTGACAGTTCCTGGTTTTGCAACGTCACAGATCTCGGTTCTTCACATGATTTGGGTGTGGGTGGTGAAAGGCTTAAGTACAACTACGTATACAGTTTATCCCAAGCATACTAATTGGCCATCTTATTCCCAAGAGATGGCCTCACCGTAACCAGTACTAACTTAGTTCACATAATACGGCTAAGTTGCGATTATTATTATTGTTGCCGTTTCGGCCATCTACGGACCACCCTATTTCAACTATCCTTTTCTATTTCTTTGCACCAGGGCTTAAACGATATTCCCGCATTCGTTTCCTAGGCTGTCCCTTCCTCGCTTCAGTCCATGCTTTTCCCGTTTTTAGTTCTGTCTCTTCTTGGAAAACATGGTGTTCTTAGAGTTTTGTATTGAGCGGAACACATTTCTGGATATCCTCCAGTATTATCCCCACTTCATGCAGGACTTCCACTTCATGCAGGACTTTCTCTACCTCGGTGCACCACGCCTTCTTTTTTTCTTTATGTATGTAGAGCTCATGATCGTGTCGTCTTATGTATTATTATTTTGTTATTCCTCAAACAATTTGTATTTTTTTAATAAAGAAAACAACCTCAGTGGCAGCAAAAGGCATAAGAAGTCTTTTTCACATAATGATTCTTCACTGCGATAGAAATTTCCTCACTATATGACACGTGTCCAGGATGATAGCTTTCTACATGAATGGTGCAGTGTTGTCAATCTGGTGATCCTTAAGGTGTGGTGTAGAGGTCAAAGGAACAGTTATTATTGTTGTTGTTGCTGATTATTTAGGGGCTTTGCGACATCGAGGTCATGTGTTATCATGCACTTGGGTGTGTATAGAAAATGTCTGGTAACATATGTCAATGTGATGTTTGCACTAGTGGTCAAAGGAACAAGATTGAAGGGTTCATTCCAAACACTCGACAAGTCCAAAAAATGACTTTTTGAGATAAATACCTCTTGTTCCTCTTCAAAGCCAGCTCAACGTATAGATATTAATGCTGTCTCCAGAAAAGCAGACAGGTTGGGTTATATAAGAGTGTGCAGTATCGGGGATTCTACAAGAAGGAGACAAGTCCAATGCTTTTCCAATGCTCTTTCAAGATAATTAATTACCTGGAATGTTTGGCATTCAATAATGATTTGTACTTTGTTAGGATATCTTATTATATAATACGCTAAGGTGAATGTTTCACAAAACTCAAGCTCCCAAACCAGAGGGAGTTAGAAGGTGTGGTTTGTACCAAAATCTTCCAAATCGTCTCAATAGTACAGGAAAATTCTTGCATTTCTTGAAAAGTCAACAGAAATATATTTATTTGTTTATAAAGTGCTTTTAAACAAATAAACAAGACGATAGCCCCTGCGAGAATTGTGTCGCGTACGGCCCGCATAGCACTAGAGCCATGCGGGTAGTCTGTACACATGGGGCGTACACAACCCATTACGCGAGAGTTGTCGCACGTGTCCTCTAGTTCATAATACATAATCGTATTTGAGGATTCAAATATTTTTCATTTTTGTATTCAACAAAGATTTCGGGTAAAACCAAACTAGTCCAAATGTTATTTTTAGGTTTTCTCAACTATACTCATAAAAAAGAAGACTAAGTGTGCCTTTGTGTGGAACGTAAAGCTGTCAGTGAGACAATAGTAGGCGTAATAGCAATTTTTATTTCAATCAGCACAAATGAAGGTGTTTTTATTTTATTTTAGTTTTTTTAAGTTTCTGAACAATTTTATTTTTGAACTTTTCTGGTTCTTGGAATGAACCCTTCAATTCCCGTAGCTGACAGTGTTGGGATCTGTCCGAACCTTAATCGTTTTCCACATTTGATTAATTTCATCATCTAAATTGATAGGTTTTGGATACTTTCCATTGAGGGGAACTTCAGTGACAGTCAGATCTACTGCTTTACTTTCCCTATCAATGAGGACTATGTCTGATCAGTTAACATTTATTACTATTATTATTATTATTATTATTATTATCATCACTCTATCATAGAGTGTTCTAATGGGCATTAGCCCACGGTGAATCGCTCACCACGACTACAAAGGGAGCTGCAGCAAGTCCGAAGTTCAGAGGTTCGAATCCCGGCTCTGATAGCGACTATTCTGAGTGTGGTTTTCCCCTTTTAATTCACATTCCCACCAGGCAAATGCCTGGATAGTACCTTATTTTAAGTCCTGAGGCACCTACCATATCCCCGTTATTGATTAGGGGGTTTGCGACATCGTAGTAATGTAACCCCGTGTGCTTGTATGTGTGTGTGTATGTATATACTTATAGAAGTTGTCTGATAACCTGTGTCACTGTATTGTATATATATATATATTTCCTGAAGGACATCCGCCCGGCATTCCAGGAGACCATAAAGATCCAGAATACAGTGTGCATACTTGTAATCGAGGTAGGATTTGGGTAGGAAGCAGCCGTGGCCTTAAGTTAGGTGCCATCCCGGCATTTGCCTGGAGTAGAAGTGGGAAACCACAGAAAACCACTTACAAGATGACTGAGGTAAGAATCGAACCTGCCTCTTCTCAGTTTTGCCTCACGAAGCTGAGTATACCCCGCTACAGTCCTCAGACCAGAATTATATGTCTTGGCAGAGCCGGGAATCGAACTCAGACCATCGTGATGACATATCATATCCTCGACCATAATAATTAAAAAGGTAAGTGTGGCCCCGTGGCTAATTGGTTAGCATGCTAGGCTTTGGGTCGAAGTGTCCCAGGTTCGATTCCCGTCCGGGCCGTACGGATTTTAACCTCCTGTGGTTAATTCCCCTGTCTCGGGGATTAAAAATACTGAAAATAGAATAAACAAAAGAACGAAAAAGTATAAGAAGAAAAAAGATGCGATATCTACATTAAAAAGAAATAAAATGCATCCATATACATGCCTTGGAGCCATAGAGCAGTTTACCATATCTGCAGATAGGTACAAAGGCTGATTGTACTGCTAAAAGCGTTACACAGAATGTTCAAACCATCTCCTGCATTGAGCCTTTAAAAGAAACATTAAGCATTGATGAGCTTAATGTTTCTTTTAAAGGCTTAGGGAATCGTGGATATCATCCCATGCATTTACGTGTGAGTGCAATGAATCACCCTATCCACTCTACTGAGGTGACTGTGTATTTGTAATTGGACTTAGGTACAATTTAGGTACCAATCTGGCATTTATGTCAATAGTTTAAGGGGGAAAGAATGAAAGAGTACAATACAAGGTTACATGTCTTATTAGATGTCCTCACGATGCTGAATATACCTCATCTTAACCCTCATACCACAATTTAAATGCTCCATGGCAGAGTCGGAAAACGAGTCGAACCGTATGAGCGAAAACCCCTGTTCATGCACGAAGGTGACTAATATAAAACACAGAAAGTCGTTAAGACCTGCACATAATAGACATCTGTCCCAACTACTTTTGGACCATATTACAGTAGTTTGCAGAGTCGATCTGCAATAGGCTGCATACTGTAACTTTACGGTATAAAATCAAGCAACACTTCGTACCGCGATAAGCGGAAAGTTGCCTAACACACAGGCGCAAATATCGACTAGCTCAGTATTTTTCCAAGCCATTTCAACTAAGAACTGAATATGACATTATTATGGCATATGGCTTTCGGAGAGAATTGGTACAGGCCTATCGAGTTGACGGCGCCGTAGGCGACACAAACACCAAGGATTATTTTCCCTCCCAAGTTAAAACCCACGACCCAGGCGGGATTTGAATCTTGGTCCCTTCAGAACAAAAGTTGAGTAGCCTATCAACTTCACCACAACACTGGACAACATGACATAAAGAAACATTTAAAGAACTGTGTGTGTTTGAGGGTTCTGTCTTTTGACTGGTTTGATGCAGCTCTCCGTGCTTCTTTGTCCTGAGCTAATCGTTTCATCTCTACATAGCTACCATACCCTGCATCCGAGGCAATCTGTCTAACCTTGGTGTACCCCTACAGATCTTATCCTCGACCCTTCCTTCCATAACTAAGTTTGTTATTCCTGGGTGTCTTAGTATGTGTCCAACCAATCTATCTTTTTTCTTCATTAGCAGTCACCAGAAACATCTCTCCTCTCCCACTCGTCTTAATACTTCTTCATTTGTAACCCTATCTACCCATCTTATCTTCATCATTCTCCTGTAACACCACATTTCAAATGCTTCAATTCTCCTCTTTTCTGCTGCACCAATAGTCCAAGTTTCACTTCCATAGAGCGCCACGCTCCAGACAAAGGCTTTCAAAAATGACTTCCTAATACCCTAAATCAATATTCGATGTCAACAGATTCCTCGTTTGTAGAAATGCTATCCTTGCTACTGCAAACCTAGTATTCGTAGATAATATAAACTCGTAATACAAAATTACGTAATGGCCATTTATGAATAATTAAAATACAGTTCAATCAATTTACCGCTTACGAAGTGTGAAGTTTGGCGAATTGCGAAATATAATTTCCTGTTAGAATTTGACGCTTTTTATTACTGTTCAGTAAATAACTTTCGCGATCTACTAAATCTATGCTGGTAATCTACCGGTAGATCATGATCGGCTTCTGCATTAGCTACACGATGGGCCATAATTATCCGTAATCCCTACACATTATCACTAATGTAACGAATAATAAACTATAATTTAACTTACGTATCTTGTGCTATCCAGTGTCAAATGAGAATGTTGTGGCAAAATTGCTACTTATCTCAGTCATCCGCAGGGTCGACCTGTGTGAGTAGGGACTGGTGCTCCTCAAGGTGCTCCTTTTACCCTGTGTTTAGAGGTATTTTAGTTTTTTGTATTTTATGTTTGTTACTGGAAGTGAGTATTGCCATTGCAGGTCCTTTGTATTTGGTCCTGCACCGCCTGATTGGTGGTGTTAATTTGTTGGTTGATGTGGATTGTTAGGTGTGTGCATATAGTGTGTACGAGATTATATAGTCGGTTTACTATGTGAAAATGACAAATTAACCACACTGTAATGTTGCAGCCAAGCAAGTGGTTGGGTCTTTTTAAGATCCTGTTAACGGAACAGCGTATTTCGAGATGCTTCGTAATTAGTTCATACCGCAACTCACGGCAGAGAATGCTTGGATTGGCTATGGTTGCAACAGGCTAGTGCGCCACCCCTTTTCGCTTTAGTTGTTCGTAATTTCCTAACGACAGCATCCTAAGATGAATTGGTCGTGGATCTCCATCATCATAGCTTCCACAAGTCCCGACCTAACCACGCCGACCCTGCGCCATAGCCGTGTGAGTTAAATCACTCCCCACGACCACGATGGGGAGCTGCTTCAAGTCCAGAGATCAGAGGTTAGAATCCCGATGCTGGCAGCGGCTATCCTGAGTGTGCGATACTCCCCGGTTTCTTTTTGGTCCCTCTAGGCAAATATTTGCAAAAAAGGATCAGTCATCGTCAGCCTGGCTCTATGGTCCTATAGACTACCTAAACGTGGGTAGCTATCTCAGTTGATAATAAAAATAATAATACATAAGTTCCAGCTTCTACGAGAAAAGAAAGTTCCGTATTATTAATACCAGCCAGAGAGTGTTTTTGAAAACAGTGACGACAAGTTGTAGGCTATTGGCATCGGAATATTCTGATTGATCAATTGGTATCGCACAACAGGCCGGATCTCGTGATTATCAGCAAGAAGATACTGTAAAGAAAGCCACCTTGATTGATATAGCGATCCCGAGCAAAGATCATTTAAAAGATAAAGAGTTGTTCGAACCTATCAAGAGGCAATGGCATGTAGAATGAGTGCAGACCATTGTCTCGAGTACGGGCGTGATCCCAAGAACCTTGCTCCAAGGCCTTAAAGAACTGGATGTGGATACTCAACTGGACAAACTAATGCAGAAGGCAGTAGTTCTCTCAAAAACCCGAATCGTCCGGAAATTCATGAGTAGCGATTTTGATATCCCAGCTTAGAACTGTCTGTTTCAAGAGCTATACAGTACTATGGTTTCCTGAAGCCCGTATAGTTATGTTGTGATGTAGGCTACCAGCAATGTCAGGTGAATCAGCTGCCCCTAATGATATTATTTTATGCAGCCCAATTAGCGTTGTTAGCATGAAGGTCGATATTTCGCTGCTTGTATCCCGTATGATACTGGGCCGATAACCTAGATGTTAGGCCCCTTAAAACAACAATTATCATCATCATATCGTATGGTACTAATGCACTGCAAGCATATCCTGCAAACGATACTGGACTATTATTTTTTCCTCGATGTGACTACTGACTAATAAGAGGTAAAAACAATCGAGTTTAGTATCGTTTGAGGGATATTCTTGCTGTGCATTAGTACCATACGGGATGCAAGCAGGGAAATATCGACCTTCCTGACAACACAAGTTGCATAAAACAATATTATTAGGGGCATCTGATTCACCTGGTATATGATAATAATAATAATAATGCACAGACGAAGGATACAGGCTTCACTACAGAGTCACCACAGAGGAATTGTCCAACCTCGCAGCTGACATCAGAAAGAGGCGACTAAAATTTCACGGCCACAGCAGCAGACTCCCACAAACCAGACTCACCAACAAAATTCTTAGATACATACAGCGACTCAAGACTACTACACCCTGGATGATGCAAGTCAAAATTGATCTGGAAAAAGCACAGGTCGGCCCAGAAGACGTCATAGACAAAAGAGTATTTCGACACAAGGTATACAAGTGGGAAATGATGTCCGATAGAGCAGCACCTACAGCCCAAAGACCAAAGTGGACCGAAGAAAGGAACAGGGTCTTTAGTGCACGAATGAAACAGTAGGCTACTGGAAAAACAGGAAGAACAAGTAGTCATGATTGCTTCGCGTGGTCTAATAGGCCTGTAACGTGTACCATAAATAAATAAATGAATGAATAAATAAATAAATAAATAAATAAATAAATAAATAATAATAATAATAATAATAATAATAATAATGAACTAATGAGGATTCAACAACCAACTTAATCACCAAATTTAGAAATATTACTCAAGTACATAAATTCTAGTCTTTAGACAAAATAATAATACAGCCAATAAGGAAAGAATTACAAAATTACAAAAAGCATACAAAATTACCTGGATCAGTTATAATAAAAAAAGCTATACATCAAAACGCAATATTACGACATTACAATGCTATCGTCAAACCAGAAGCACTTGACGCGTCTGAAACTTAAATAATATTGGGGGCAGATCACAAAAATCAATACATCGAGAAACAAGACAGAAAAATACTCAGAAAAATCTTAAAACCAAAATATGAAAAAAACCACATGTAATCTATCAAAGTATTAAAAAAACAGAAAAATGAAACATGAAATTTATGGCCACATACATAATGGATGACAATAGTCTATCATTAAAAAAAACTAACAGACTACTATCTCCGAAAAACTACAACTGGCTGGTTTAAAAATCACAAGACCTACAAGAAATTGGCATTAATGAAGAAACCATTCACAATAGATCAAAATGTAGAACGCCAATAAACGGACACAAATTTGCTGAGAAACCTACACGGTAGAATACAGGATGGACAGAAGCAACACAAAAGAGAACACAGAGAACGGATGAAGAGGTAATGGGATGAAAAGTGGAAACACTGTAAAATAAGTTCAAATGCACTTCTTACTTGGGCATAACGAATAAAATAATAATAATAATAATAATAATAATAATAATAATAATAATAATAATAATAATAATAAACAGTACAGCAATAGCAAGACCAGCATTGTCCCTGCAGTCGTCTGGTAATAGTTTGGTCTACGGTGCAGACATAAGAAATTGATTCCTAAACAAACACTCCCATTGCTGGTAGCTGACGTATATCAACTCGTGGCTGTAATTCAAGACCGGAACAATATTGCATTCTGCTCATACAAGGTCAATGTTACGTGTTGCGACACGCGTGGCTATAACCGTACCCAGGGCCGTGATCAGGTGTGGCACCAGGGGCAAGGACTGATAGTGATAAAGTGGCTCACACCTTCTTGTGTGAACAGTAATATATGCCACCTCATGGTATAGTGGCTAGCCAGCTCTGTAACCATCTTAGAAGTGGTTTTCCGTGTTTTTACACTTCTACTCCAGACAAATAATGAGATAGTATCTATATAACTTTAGGTCTCAAAAAAAAAAAACTACTGTAGTAAGTTACAGCGTATATCTTTGTTTGATTGACTGAACTAATGAACGTGACAGTTAACGTTCATCTAGAACAGGCATGCGAAACTTGGAACACAAGGTGGGCCAACCTCAGAGGACTTACAGGCGTCGTGAGCCCTACTTAATAATCGTATTATAATATTATAATTATTATTATATTATTATAATATAATATTGTTACGGCTGTGAGTTTGTGTCATCGCTCGCCGCATGAGTCACAACTGCCCCAGGGCTGGGCTGTGCCTTGTCTCGTGTATTGCGTGCGCCTTATGCAACAGGGCTACTAGGACAAAGGGATGGTCCAGAATATTCGTGACTGAGCCAGCGATGGAAACCTCGAGAAGCCGTGAACCCTGGATGGATCTAGAAGCATTTATTGAGTCACCGGCCTGCTATATAAGTGCGACCTGACAAGCAGTGGTTGTTGTGTTTTACGAGCGAGTGCGAGCGCTCATCCTGAGCGACAGAAGTGTGGAGACTTGCGAAACCCCTAGTGAAGCCGATTCTCTTGACAGCGAAGGGAGTGAGGAGCTTACAGGGGACTGCCTGTGTTTTGAGCGAGTGTGCTTACTCAGTGCGAGAGAGGTCATTGTGGCGAGTTGCAAATCAGTGAGTGACAGACCTAGTGCAGCTATTTTCAGCCAGCGTACGGGACCGGACTCATTAGCGAGAGGATTAACTGTGGTCTGTTGACAAGTGAAAGGGGAAGTATTCTCGACGTGAGGAAACTGGAGTAAGGTAATAATTGCTTGCATTTGCTGTTGAGTAGTGTGTCTTTCTGGCCACAATTTAGTTAATTATTTCTTTAAGCAGTAATTGGTATTGTGCTTTCTACCGTAATCCAGTTAACAAAAGTGCCACTAGGGGGGTGGCACGTAACAATATTATATTATAATACGCTAAGGTGTATGTTTCACAAAACTCAAGCTCCTAAACCAGAGGGAGTTAGAAGGTGTGGTTTGTACCAAAATCTTCCAAATCGTCTCAATAGTGCAGAAAAAAATCTTGCATTTCTTGAAAAGTCAACGGAACTATGTTTTTGTTTATTTAGTGCTTTTAAACAGATCAACAAGACGATAGCCCCTGCCAGAACTGTTGCGCGTACAGCCCGCATAGCACTAGTGCTGGGCGGGTAGTCTGTACACATGGGGCGCACACAAGCCATTATGCGCGAGTTCTCGCACGGGTCCGCAAATGCATAGGCTAATATTTTCACAAGAACCTGGTAGCCACATTCAATGAAGAAACTCGTTCATCACAAATTAACATCACAAACAAGAATATTATAACCGTAACCCAAAATGTTATTTACTAAAGGAAATAAGAAAATACATTTGTATTTACTTCCCTTATTAATGAGAAACTTAACGACACGCTTGCCAATTTTCTGGCGCGATTTACAGCACACGTCGAGTGGGAGATAGGGTGAGGGACTGTCGTAGGTGCCAGGGCTTGTTTTAATAGAATTGCCAAGCCCAGAGAGAAATTTTTGCACTGCATTTTCGAGAGTTGGAAAAAAATTATTTCACTTTGACAGATTGCATAGGAAATACAATTTCAATAACTGATCAGGTGGGCCGGGGTTGGCCCGGGGGCCGTCTGTTGCACATGGTTGGTCTAGAACAAGGTCGCACTTTTGCTCATACAGGGCCACTAATTAACTTCGGCGATTGGCCGAGAGCCATATGCACAGTGTAACAAAATGTATAACTTTAATACGGCATTTATACGAAATAATCCATCGATATTAAACTTACCTAAGACTAAATTAAGATGTTAAAAGCACGAGTGAGTTTTTAAAATATAAAATCTATTACTAACATTGAAGTAAATAAGCGTCATATTCCTATTTTAAAATGCCCTTGTAAGAATGAAGTATTGTGTTGGAGCCGAATACACGTGTTATTTTCCGCAATAAGTTGCAATTTCCATAATGTGATACAATTTGTTTGCGATCAATATAGGATATGTTCGCATGGTATTTATTTACTTGAGTTGGTTATACTTCTGAGCCGGTTATATCCTGAGGCGGCCTTATCTCCCAGAATTTATAATAGTACCATGATCCATGCGGAGGAGGGACTGTTTTCACTACCCTCTGCTGGACGAGGACGTAAAAAACTTTCTGATATACCTCAAGCATTATTTGGGCTTACGTTTCGAGGAAAAACAATTTGCTTAGCCTTGTTCCTTTTTGTGTGTCTCTCTAAAACCATTTCAGACGGGCCATAGAACAAGCATTGGCGGGCCGTAGTTTGGACGGCCCTGATCTAGGATCATTCGTCGATAATGATTGGTGTTTTTAAATCTCAAAACTGCTGACACAGGTTATTAAATTCCATGAGCCTCCAGTGCTGAGGCGCACTTACTCAGCACTCAAGACATGCATGGCTGAGCGCGGGAACGCTGGGAGGGTGACAAGTGTGCTAAATACCGACCCAAGCATAGACATTATTACAAAAACCTTCATTACTCTTAAATGACAAATGCTCTTTCCGACGGCGCACTCATTCCATGGGATATTTAAGGCATAATTCAGCCATTCACACCAGTTCCAAGTGCTAGTAAACCACAGGCCACAATATGACAGAAGTGGTAAAGTTCTGTCAGTTCCGCCAAGAGGAGTATGTAGGGTAAGTAATCTCGTTCCATCGTGTTCCTTTCATTCTTAGATAAAGCGATAGCTTTCTTCGCTGTCGCCCCGGAGATCCGGGTTCGATTCCCGGCTCTGCGAAGGATTGTAATTCTGGACTGAGTGCTGGAACAGGGTGCACACAGCCTCGTGACGCAAAACTGAGAAGAAGAGGGTTCGATTCCCACCTCAGTCATCCTGAAAGTAGTTTTCCATGGTTTCCCACATCTACTCCAGGCGAATGCCGGGATGGTTCCTAACTTACGACCACGGACCCCTCCACCCGAATACTAGTAGGCTCAATTAGAACAAACCTACAGGCACCACACTGACAAAAGTTATCAGATGAATCTTTTACACACACCCAAGTACACGAGGGCTACAGGACCACGATGTTGCAAGCTCCTAAATGAAACAACAACAACAACAACAACATTTATATTCACTATTTCAAGAACAAAGTGGAATAAATCTTTAGCGCAATTCTCGTGAGTATATATTTGAATTATGAGCAACACTACCGTGCTATTCAGAAACATGAGATCCACGTTACTGTTGTTTGCAAACAAAAGAACAACGGAAAGTGAAAAGGAACGTGATATACATTATAACCACTAATCCTTTATTGTAGTACAGTACAGCTGGAATGGTTTTGTTCCAAAAACTGTGTTATGGTTGGCTTTTAGTAAATCGTTAGAAAAGCACAAAAAAAGCTTAACTCTGAATTTTAGAATAATTTGCACGATCATTTTGTCGGAAAACTAAAAAAAACAAAAAACATTGAAAAGCGTTTTTCTCTGAATCGACGTATTTTAAAGAAAAGGTTTTTAAACAAAAAAATGTAGAGGACATTGTCACCTACAATTCGTCTCATTGAGGTCAAGTCATACGTTTTGAAATGCAGAAGCTAGGTGGCGCCAAAGTTTCTAAAAAAGTGCTTTCTCACTTTTTGACCCAGAAAAAATAGTTTTTCACAAAAGAGTGAATACGAAATTTGTTCCTCTCAAAATTGTCTGCAATATTTATTTAAACGTTTGTTTCCTCCGACTTACCGTTCCAAAGTTATAGCGCAGCAAATGCAACGCTGCGTAGTCAAGGCTACTATTGTTACTGCGGAGAGAGCGGTGGGCATAATTTAGACAGGGACCGGTGTCGGACAGCTGCCTAAGGCTCGGTCAAACAGGATGCGGGCTGTGTTTGTTAATTAGTTCAAACAATCATATCTATTTCAATCGCAACGTATCAATCATAACTGTACACATATTAACCTTTGTGCCATCTGAATAGTACAATTTTCACACTTCGGCAGACTATAACTTTGGAACGGTAAGGCGGAGAAAACAAATGTTTCAATAAATGTTGTAGACAATTTTAAGAGGAACAAATTTCTGATTCGCTCTTTTGTGAACAAAACATTTTTTCTAGGACAAAAAGTGAAAAAACACTTTTTGGGAAACTTTGGCGCCACCTAGCTTCTGCATTTCAAAACGTATGTCATGACCTCAATGAGAGGAATTGTAGGTGACAATGGCCTCTACATTTTTTTGTTAAAAAACACTTTTCTTTAAAACACGTCGATTCAGAGAAAAACGCTTTTCAATGTTTTTTTTTTAGTTTTTCGACAAAATGATCGTGCAAATTATTCTAAAATTCAGAGTTAAGCTTTTTTTGTGCTTTTCTAACGATTTACAAAAAGCCAACCATAGCACAGTTTTTGGAACAAAAGGTTTTTTTTTCTATGCAGCTGTCATGTACTATTGGTGTTCTTTGTAAACAAACGACGGAATGTGAAAAATAACGTAATATGGGGTACAGTATAACCACTAATCCTTTGTTGGTGTTCTTTGTAAACAAACAAACGACGGAATGTGAAAAATAACAATGATATAGGCTACAGTATAACCACTAATCCTTTGTTGGTGTTCTTTGTAAACAAAAGAAAGGCGGAAAGATAAAAGGAACATTATATACAGTATAACCACTAATCCTTTGTTTGTGTTCTTTGTAAACAAAAGAATGACGGAAAGAGAAAAGGAACATGCTATACAGTATAACCACTAATCCTTTGTTGGTGTTCTTTGTAAACAAAAGAACGACGGAAAGAGAAAAGGGACATGATATACAGTATAAACACTAATCCTTTGTTGGTATTCTTTGTAAACAAAAGAACGACGGAATGTGCAAAGGAATGTGATATAAAACTACTAATCGTCTGTTGTGTTCTTTGTAAACAAGAGCACGACGGAAAGAGAAAAAGAACATTCTATACAGTATAACCACTAATTCTGTGTTGGTGATCTTTGTAAACAAAAGAACGACGGAAAAAGAAAAGGAGCATTCTATACAGTATAACCACTACAACGACGGAAAGAGAAAAGGAGCATTCTATACAGTGTAACCACTAATCCTTGGTTGGTTTTTATTTATCGTATGGCTTTTATGCCGGGAGTGTCCGAGGACATGTTCGGCTCGCCTGAGTCTGTAGCTGCTTCCAGCGGACACCCTAAAGGGTGAGCTACAAGTTCCGTTCAATTTCAAGTAGTTCCAACTTTCGCTACCAGGTGTCAGCGATACCTAGTGGTGAACGTTGGAACTTTGATAGAGCGTTCTGACGAAATCTAACCTAACAATTTTGCTTTACACAAGTTTAGTCTGTGAAAGGATCTTTTACATGCCATAAATCTATGACATGGGACCGCCGGCTTTACTTCCCCTCCGAAGGAAGGCATACTGAAGGATTTTTAACGCTCTTAAAAAATCCGACGACTTCGGCCGGGTTTGAACCCGCTATCTTGGGCATTCTTGGTATTCTTTGTGAACAAAAGGACGACGGAATATGAAAAGGCATGTGATATAAAACTACTAATCGTCTGTTGTGTTCGTTGTAAACAAAAGAACGGCGGGATGAGAAAAGGAACGTGTTATAAAACCACTAATCCTTTGTTGGTGTTCTTTGTAAACTAAAGAACGGCGGGAAGAGAAAATGATCGTGTGATAAAACCACTAACCCTTTGTTGGTGTTCTTTGTAAACAAAAGTACGACAGAAAGCGAAAAGGAACGTGTGATAAAACCACTAACCCTTTGTTGGTGTTCTTTGTATACAAAAGTACGACAGAAAGAGAAAAGGAACGTGTGATAGAGTACAGCGATAAGAGACATAGCGCTTTGCTATCTAACTATTAGAATTGGCTGATTTTCGTCAAATTCCTACACGTTATCAATCCAGATTGAAAGAGCGACTATTACACAGAGGTTCAAGAGCAGTCTCCAGAGTGAGGCTCACAGAACCACAGGTTGCTGTGTTAAAGTGTTATTTTAACCGAGATCTGTTGAAAGCCCGCCAAGCGAGTAGTTGCTCGAAATAGCGCGGACACTCGAGGTGACAGCCGGCAGGCACGAGGTTACCATGGGGTTCCTCTTCTCAGGCAGCATCACGACTGCGATGGAAGTTGCAGAAAGTCTGGAGACCGATGGTTTGAATTCCGGCACTGACAGCACCCATCATGACCACAGATTCTCCCTGGTTTTGTCCACTTTCCCCCCAAGGCAAATGCTGGGATGGACCTTATTTCAAGTCCCAAAGCTCTTATTCCAATGTCTGACATTAATAATACAAATACTCATACTAATATAGTCACCACAAAACACAGCTGATCAGACAAAAACCAACACACACCCAAGTAAACGGGGATGGTAACCACGATGTCCAAAGCTCCTAATTAATAACATGAATTAATTAATAACAATCTTTTCTCAAGCACCAAAAACAAGTGGCCGTACTATTGAAAGAGTCAATACGTTGGAGGCATCACTTGCAGCCGAACCCACATTAGTAACAGCACTATGCAAACCATAGCAGAGTAATGAATTTGCTTTCTTACATTATTGTTGTTAAATTTAAGGGTTTGGACAACATGATCATTTTATCCCCGTATAGTTGGGTATAAATAAAAAAATAGTACATTATGCAACGAGCCAATAATGGCAATAATTAAGACACGAGTATGTTTATAAAACGAGCGTAAGCGAGTTTTATACATGGGTTGGTTTTTTAGTTTTGACACCTTAGTTATAACTGGATTAATAACTCACTTAGATGGTTCCAAGTTTCACAGGCCCTCGATGTAGTCCCGACCGTTGCGTGCAACGTGTTCCCAGCGATGCGGAAGTCGTTGGATCCCGTTGGCACTGCCCAATCTATTGATGGTACGAAGAGAGCGCTCGGCAGCCTGCTTAACGTCTTCAATGGTACGGAAGCGCTGCCATACTGTTCCCCGAGGGCAAACCGTTAATGCGGCGTACTATTGGTCGATTCTGCAAGACCATTTCCGAGGAGCTCCGAGAAGGAAACGGCGCCACCACATAGTTACACCGCTCATCGTTCTGCATGACAATGCTAGGGCACACACAGCAGGCGTTGTCTCGGCATTGTTGGATCGCTGGGGCTGGGAGGTCCTCTATCAGCCCCCATATTCTCCAGACATCAGTCCCTGCGACTATGATCTCATCCCGAAGATGAAGATGACAAAGACGTTAAGCAGGCTGCCGATCGCTCTCTTCGTAAAAACAATAGATTGGGCAGTGCCAAAGGGATCCAACGACTTCCGCATCGCCGGGAACACGTTGTACGCAACAGTGGGGACTACATCGAGGGCCTGTGAAACTTGGAACCATCTAAGTGAGTTATTAATCCAGTTATAACTAAGGTGCCAAAACTAAAAAAACAACCCATGTAATTTCCATACGAGTGTCTTAATTACCATTATAGGAGAGTTGAATACGACTGTTTATGTTCGACGATCTCTATTATATGTTTTAACATAAATAATCATAAATATCTCTTGAGATTCAGTCGCTCGAATTTTGTGATCGGAGTGCAGCGCTGGGTAGGATATCTCTGTTTTCCAACTCTCTGACCGACCGACGCATGCGCTCTGCGTGCTTCAATGCCATATGTGCAGATTGTGCACCAGTATTCAGTAAAACTGTCACCGAAGTCGTTTGAAAGCAATGTGCTGTGTAGAAATTTGATTTGGGGATATTAAGGTACAGTGCTATTTCTTGTCTCATATTTGCCAGTTTATTTACGCGAACATATAGACGGTGCACTTTCGGTAATTTATATAGACATGTTGGATTTTGAGCGCATGCGCGAAGGTATCCTTACCTAATTGGTCACACAGCTGTTTCTTGAGCTCTGACTGGTGGGAGAAACTGTTTCATAATGGAAAATAGTGTTATAATGAGCCTCATTATGATACAGTTTTCTGACACATAATGTTTACGTTTCAACATCGTCGAACATAAACATAAATAAATAATTATTCTGATAACCTGAGTTATTGTGGTGTCTGTATTATTGTGTGTATTTGTAACAGATGGTATACTTTTAAAGGATGCGGCCGTGGCCCTAAGTTAGGATCCATCCCGGCATTTTCCTGGAGTAGAAGTGGGAAACCACAGAAAACCACTTCTAGGGTAGCTGAGGTGACTTTTCTCTCACAAGGCTGAGTGTATCCCGATGCAACCCCCATACCAGAGCTGTGAATGGAACCAAAGACCGCAGCCTTTTGACTACACACTAATACTGCCATCACAATGACACAGGTTATCAGACAGATTCCACACACTGGCATCCGTAACTGCACGCGGCTACGAAACCGCGATGTCGAACGATTCCCACCTCACTTGTCTTCGAAGTGGTTTGCCATGTTTTCCCGCTTCTTCTTCAGGCAAATACGGGGATAATAATTGCTAAATTAGGATCACGGTTGCCTCCTTCCAAATCCTAGCCTCCATCACAAATACAGCCATCACACTGACACAGCGTTCGTAGTATTCCTAAACGAAACAACAACTCCGACAGTAATAATAGCAAAGGAAGCGGCTAAAACCTGTCTGGAGAAGAAAATAGTATAGAAACACTGAAAAAAGTAATCTTATTGTAAATCGCTCATAGTATAGATTTAAACAAATGTAGGCTACTTGAGAGCCTGTGCGAGAAAAGTCGCATGTGTTAAACTTTACTGTGGGCGGCTTCGGTGGCGTAGTCGGTAGCATGCTGAGCTTCTATGCCCAAGATAGCGGGTTCAAACCCGGCCGAAGCCGTCGGATTTTTTAAGAGCGTTAAAAATCCCTCAGTATGCCTTCCTTCGGAGGGGAAGTAAAGCCGGCGGTCCCATGTCATAGATTTATGGCATGTTAAAGATCCTTCCACTAATTGCACCTGTGTGAAGCTAAATTGGATAGGTTAAGAACGTAAACAACGCTCTTAGGTTTCTATGTTCGTTGCCAAGAGCCGACTGCGGCGGCGTCTAGTAGCTCAGTTCTGAACTTGGCCTAGTAGTCGTTGACGGTGGCGCTTGGCGGCAAAAGTAGGAACTATTTGAAAAATTCTTAGTTGCAGTACTTAAATTAACAAACAGATAACACACACTAATACAGTCATCACAATTAACACCGGTTATCAGACAGATTCTACACACACCCAAAGTACACGGGGCTACATGACCGCGTTGTCGCAGCCCCTAAACTTAAGAACCAACCAACCAACCAAACTTTACTGTTATGTAGGCTGGACGCGACACAGTTCTGGCAGGGGCTATCGTCTTGTTTCCTTATTTAAACGCACTTTATAAACAAATAAATATATTTCCGTTTATTTATCAAGAAATGCAAGATTTTGCCTGTACTATTCAGACGATTCGGAAGGTTTTGGCACAAGTCGCACCTTCTAACTTACTCTGGTTTAAGAGTTTCAGTTTTGTGAAACATACACCTTAGCGTTATAATATTCTAGGGCATTCGACGAATGACAATCAGCGATCCTAGTGGTGACCGTTGTAATCTTGTAGTATATTGTTGAGCAGTCTTTGTTGTATTAATGTGTAATATTGGAAGTCTCGAAATGACTGACATTTGTGAATAGGCTACATTAACTGTTTCACACATTCAGTAAGTAATACCGCGCTAAAAAGATGTTCAGTAGATATGAACAAAGGTGCTTCATAAAAATCCAAGTTGCAAGAGGAATAAGTGCAACTCAGTGCTTTTGAGCATTGCAAGAAGCTTGCGGGAGAGAAGACCTACCTTATCGAACTATTACAAAGTGGGTGGAGCCTTCCGTCAAGGAAGATAGGAATGTCAACACAGAGTACGTGCTGGTAGACCCATTGCTTCAACTGACGATCTTCATGTTCAGGCAATAAGGGTATTATTGGAAAAAATACAGACGCTGGACAAGTGTGGAGATTTCCAAGGTACTTGGTATTGCAGCATCGTCTGTCCATCACATTTTAAGAGAAAAAAAACTGAATATGCGAAAAGTAACTGTAACCGAAATTGGAAAGTGGCAGCGAATGGAGACAGCAAGAATGCATTTGGAGCGATATGAACATGAAGGTGCGGCCTTCCTTCGCCGAGTCTAGGTGCAATGGATGAGACATGGGTTCGTATACACCTGAGCTGAAACGACAATCAAGCGAATGCCGACATACAGAATCAGCACGCCCAAAAAGATGTCGAGCATTGCGAGATCGTTTGAAACTGATGATTATTGTATGTTATGATTATGAAGGCATAATCTTGGTACATAGCTTTCTGTACCTCATGGTAAAAGTAAATGCAAATTATTACTTGCGTTACTTGGACCATCATTGGCACCCAGCATGGGGTCGTAAACGACCTCAGACCATTGGGAGTCATATTGTGTTACATGGCAATGCTCGTTGCCATGTAGCCACAACAGCGAAGAATTTGTTTACAATGTGGAACTGGGAAGTACTGGAACATCCACCAAATTCACCTAACATGAGCCTGTGTGATTAAGACTTATTCTCAAAAGATCAAATAAAATCTACGAGGCGTTCGATTTCAATCAAGAGTTGACATGCAGAAAGCTCTAGATCGATCAGTAAGAGATATCCAGAAATGGTGCTGCAACTGGTGTGCGTCTTCCAAGGATTTTGTAACATATTTTTGACAATGCAGGAGACTATAAATAAAGTTCCTAATGTCAATATTAACCAAATAATATTCTTTGTGGTGTTATAGCAGTGTTGCCATTACTTATCGAATGTCCTAGTATATAGGTCTATATATGAGCCCCTTAAAGCCCAAGTGGTGTTACTCCCCTTTTCCGTTTTTTTTTTTTTTTTTTTTAAGTTATGGTGAGGATCATGTTCAACAAGTGGCATTCTGACAACAGCACAGATGGTGCAAGTCCTAACTCGCCTGGCAACCGTATAGGGAGCAGCACAATTTTCTGCTGTCAGTGACTCCATCCGGCTGACAGCCAAAGTGGTGTAGTTGGGAGTTACACCACTGTTCCTGCAACTGTGTTGAATTTTATGAATGTGGTGTGGTTGTTCAGTCGTCTAACGGTTCCAATAATAAGATTTCATTTGTTTAATGGAAACAATTATCGTCAGTGTGATTCATCATGAGTTCAAGTGATGAAGACAGCGTCATTGAACCAAGTATTTTGGCTGATAATGGATCCAGCGATGAGTATTCTCCGTCACATTCAGATGTGTCCAGTTCTGGTAAGTGGTGTTTATTTTCTAGTTTTCTTATTACTTCACTGCTGAATGGTACTAGTACGGGATCACATTGCATCGTTCCCCTCTTATCAGTCACACTACACTCGTGCCCACAACCCAAACAGAAAATATTTAGCAGAAGATTTAAATATTCGACTGCTTTATAATTTGTACAAAGACCATGTTGAAAGTCAAGGAAAAGAGCCTGTTGAAGAGCACATTTATCGTAGAACTTTTAACAACGAGTTCAATTTGCATTTCCATGCTCCTCACAAGGACTCTTGTGTAAAATGTGATACTACTGATGATCAAGCGAAAGTAAAGCTTCAACAGGACCACGAACTGCATCTACGCAAGGCTGAGAAAGCTCGGGAGTCAATGAATGTGGACACCGAAAGATCAGCTTCTGATAGCTCTTACTATGCATTTTCCTTTGATTTAGAAAAGTCTCTACCCTTTCCTAAACTGACATGTCAAGTAGCTTACTATAAACGTAATTTATACGTTTACAATTTAGGATGCCACGAGTTGTCATCAAAATTAGGATTCATGTACTGCTGGGATGAAGTGACTGGATCTCGAGGTTCCCAACAAATTGGTGCGTGTTTGGTGAAACACATTAAAATGAGGGCGGCAGCAGCAAAACATTGTTTTGACAAGAGTTTAGTGCTTTTCAGTCTTGTTTACTAAGGCAACACTGAAAATATGGCTTCAAACACCACAACATTGTTTTGATGTATAGCGATACCTGTACAGGACAGAACAGGAATTGGAATATCGCCATGACATTAATGAAAATAGTTACCAGCGAAGACAATAATATTGAAATCATAGACCAAAAGTTCATGCAAAGTGGACATTCCTATCTCCCAAATGACTGATTTTGCCTCCGTAGAAAACTACAGCAAGAGACAACAGATTTTATGCCCCAATGATTGGTACAATATTATTGCCAAGTCAAGGAAGAAAAAACCCTTTCATGTCAGTGTCATGTCAAACAAGGACTTCTTGTCTGTAGACAATTTGTTGCAATCTATCACCAAAAGGAAAACTGACACTGAAAGACATCCAGTGTCATGGCTAAAGATGCAGTGGATTCGGTACCAAAAGAGCGAACCTTTCACAATCCTTTTTAAGGAAACTCTTTCAGAGGACATGGCATTTTACAAGTTGGACTTCAAACCAGGATCTAAAAAGGGACGCCCGGTTTCTCTGGCTAACATACATCAGGAAAATCTGTACAGATGACCAAGAGCTGTTACAAAAGAGAAGAAAAGGGATATGGAAGATCTTCTTCCCTTCATCCCGCCTGTTCATCACCACTACTTTGAGGGTCTTCTTACTTCTGACGATGCTGAAGATATCGGTCCATTGAATGGATGATGAGTAACAAACATTATGTACTTGAAGTGTCGTTAATTACCAAGCATGTTTTACTAGGTCGTGAATCGAATACTTTACCTGAATGGAGATGACATTATTGATAAGGAGTAACAAAAATTACGTAAATAAAGTGTTGTGGACTGCCATGCATGTTTTTATTGTAAACAAAATGCTTTACCAGTTTATAGCACAAGTGGTGTAACGTACTTTAGGCCCGTATAGCAGGTCTATATCTGGACAAAATGTATCAGAATTGTCAATTCGAGTTAAAACAAACCTTTCTAAACAAATACGTGTTAACTAATAATAATGAAATATACAGCTGATTTTTAATAACAACTCTAGTAAACCTTTAAATATCTCAGAACAAGAATAATGTGAGTTACACCACTTGGGCTTTAAGGGGCTCATATGATATTACGATCAAGTTCATTTCTTGTACTTCATATACCGAAATACAAGCTGTATTACCAACTGTAAAAAATTGATATGGCCGACCAATTCCCTATATTTGCTGATCTTTTCCATATGCTTTAATCTTTAATCTTGTTGGGGATCGCAACATCAATCAAGGTGACGACCAGATCCGGCCAGTTGTGCGATACCGACTGATCAGTCAGAATAGTTCGGTTGGTTAGTTGGTTGGTTCTTAAGTTTAGGGGCTGTGACAACGCGGTCATGTAGCCCCGTGTATTTTGGGTGTGTCTAGAATCTGTCTGATAACCGGTGTTAATTGTGATGACTGTATTAGTGTGTGTTATCTGTTTTTTATAATTTAAGTACAGACTGCAACTTAGAATTTTTCAAATAGTTCCTACTTTTGCCGCCAAGCGCCACCGTCAACGACTACTAGGACAAGTTCAGAACTTAGCTACTAGACGCCACCGCCTCTTGGCAACGGACGTAGAAACCTAAGAGCGTTGTTTACATTCTTAACCTATCCAATTTAGCTTCACACAGGTGTAATTAGTGGAAGGATTTTTAACATGCCATACATCTATGACATGGGACCGCCGGCTTTACTTCCCCTCCAAAGGAAGGCATACTGAGGGATTTTTAACGCTCTTAAAAATCCGACGGCTTCGGCCGGGTTTGAACCCGCTATCTTGGGCATAGAAGCTCAGCATGCTACCGACTACGCCACCGAAGCCGCCCAGAATAGTTCGGTCCTAATACAACTTGCAGTCGTTTTCAAGAACACTCTCTGGCTGATATTGGTGGCCTAATAAGGCACTGTCATCCCTCTTAGGGGCTGCAACTTATTATTATTATTATTATTACCATTATATTTTAATGTCAATAAAAATCAGACACAAAGTCTTTTCTTTAACCTTGTTGCTCAGAATGCATCACATTTCAGGGAGTCATTCTGTCATCCAATGTTCCATATTCTGACAGGTAAGGTTAACATCGTCAGTTGGTCTTATTATAATGATTTTTAGTATTCCTGTTCGGTTAGGAAAAATATAGAATGTTTCCCAACACTCGTCCGTGCCCAACCACAGATTACCTACTACTACAGATAGCCGACAGCCATGCTAATATTTGGTCCTAAGACTTCAGCGCTGTCTGGTGTTTGACCGCGGTACTAGTTGACGTGTAGCACGGCCGTGCGGGTAGCCTACCCCACCCCTTCCCCTCGTTCCGCTAAATATTCTCGTCCTAAATGCTCTGCCCACTTCAATGTTCCGAAAATCACAATCTTCCCAATACTTATAGCACGTTTTTAAGTGTGGAGATAATCATACGATCTACAATAGATAAATCACATTCAAAATACCAATAACAGTTTTTCTTTTAAATAATACCTAGGCCTAAGTGGGAAATTGTGAATTCCAGAACTCTGAAATGAACAATCACAGCATTTAGGACATGTTAGTTAGTTATTGTTGTTTTAAGGGGTGGAACTACGAGGTCATCTGCCCCTATTTTAGGACATGACCTCATCAATAATTTACACACATCAAAAAAAGTTTTGCATCACCTCGGTTCCCAGATCTCCGGCATATAGACGTTGACTGTGTATATTGTATCCAAGATACAGTCCCTTTGACTGTTCATAGATGTCACTAAAACTGCTCAAAGATGTAAACAACCATGCATGAGCAGGGCCTATTAGACGGAGGGGGTACGACAGCCGATCAGTTCCAGTCATTCCACCAGGACGAAGGTACGCTGCTCATGTTGTCTGTAGTTCTACCATGCCTAGAAGGTCAATACCGCAGTTCGATCGCGTCCGCATTGTTACTTTGTGTCAAGAAGGACTCTCAACAAGGGAAGTTTCCAGGCGTCTCAGAGTGAACCAAAGCGATGTTGTTCGGACATGGAGGAGGTACAGAGATACAGGAACTGTCGATGACAGGCCTCGCTCAGGCCGCCCAAGGGCTACTACTGTAGTGGATGACCGCTACTTACGGATTGCCGCTCGGAGGAACCCTGACAGCAATGCCACCATGTTGAATAATGCGTTTCGTTCAGCCACAGGACGTCGTGTTTCAACTCAAACTGTGCGCAATAGGCTGCATGATGCGCAACTTCACTCCCGACGTCCATGGCGAGGTCCAGCTTTGCAACCCCGACACCATGCAGCGCGGTACAGATGGGCCCAACAACATGCTGAATGGACCCCACGGAATTGGCATCACGTTCTCTTCACCGATGAGTGTCGCATATGCCTTCAACCAGACAATCGTCGGAGACGTGTTTGGAGGCACCCTGGTCAGGCTGAACGTCTTAGACACACTGTCCAGCGAGTGCAGCAAGGTGGTGGTTCCCTGATGTTTTGGGGTGGCATTATGTGGGGCCGACGTACGCCACTGGTGGTCATGGAAGGCTCCGAAACGGCTTTACGATACCTGAATGACATCCTCCGACCCATAGTGCAACCATATCGGCAGAATATTGGAGAGGCATTTGTCTTCATGGACGACAATTCTCGACCTCATCGTGCACATCTTGTGAATGCGTTCCTTCAAGATAACGACATCGCTCGACTACAGTGGCCAGCATGTTCGCCAGACATGAACCCTATCGAACATGCCTGGGATATGTTGAAAAGGGCTGTTTATGGACGTCTTGACCCACCAACCACTCTGAGAGATTTACGCCGAATTGTCGTTGAGGAGTGGGACAATTTGGACCAACAGTGTCTTGATGAACTTGTGGATAGTATGCCACGGCGAATACAGGCATGCATCAATGCAAGAGGACGTGCTACTGGGTATTAGAGGTAGTGGTGTGTACTGCAATCTGGACCACAAATGCTGAAAGTCTAGCTGTATGATGGTACAACATGCAATGTGTGGGTCTCATGAGCAATAAAACGACTGAAATGTTGTTTGTGTTGATCTCTATTCCCTTTGTATTTAACGGTTCCGGAACTCTTGGAACCGAGGTGATGCAAAACTTTTTTTGATGTGTGTACATGTTTACATTTCTTTTAGTTGCAATTGGAGCATATTGCATTGGTGACAAGAATTAGGCTACTAAAAGGCCTGCAGCATATTATTACTCACCTTAAAAAAGGTCCCTTCCAATTAACCACATTAGGCCTAATTAGGCCTATAACCAATTAGTTATTAGAATAAACTGCAAAGGAAATGTAAACAGGTGGTGTAACCAGATCACACTAAAATTGTTAGTGCACTTAGTGCCAAATTCATTGGGAGACTGAAATTTCAGAAAAATAATTGGATAATACAAAATCTCTATACAGTAGTTCATTTCATATTCCCTTTAAAATATATCCAGTTCACCAATTTTTACAGGGTGAAATACAGTAAGTACATCAAAGAGTACGAGTATAGGTGTTTATACAGTTATAATTGCTGGATGATCTTCTAATTCTAATTATGCCTTATTAGGAGGCCTTCGCACACTAATACAGTAAATTCTATGACATCCTGTGAAGGGGAAAGGAGAAATAGGACTTTCATTGAAAAACAAGAAAAACACTCAATACTGCTAGAAATCATCATGTTTTATTTAAAAAGTTGTCAACTAAGAAAAATAGCAGCGAGAGCCAAGATCACACTTAGCAAAAATACAGAAATCAAATCTGGTCCTCCTAAAAGTACATGTTGAGGCATGTTCCTTTCTTCTTTCTTGCCAAGGCATAACAGTAGGCTATAGCACAGGATAATAAACCTCTTCCCTCCTTTATGCCATGGCTAACACTGACGAACAGCAAATTCCTACAACATATGCAAGTTTGTATGTTGAAACAGTAAACTTAATGAAATATGTAATGCTTCAAACGGAGAACTTGAATTTGCTGATATGTGTATGGTTGCACCTCCTTTAACTACATTTTAAAAGAATCTCTTATTGTAGAATCATTGTGTTGTTGATATTAATTCATTTAGCCCCATGTATTTGGAAGTATGTAGGATTTGTATGATAATCTGTGTTATTGTAGTATCTGTAGTAGTGTGTACTGCTCGGGTCTAAGCTGCGTGAACCTGAGAGAAATGTGCATCGCAGTGGTGTTGACGAGTGATGAGGTTCCTTGGTCCGTGCATAGTACAGAACCAAATACACTGGTCGGTGACTCACTCACTCATTCCTAACACCACAGTGGTTTGAGCAACAGCCCTAGTTAGCATTATTGGAATAGAAAGGAATACCAGATATCACGGTGGGCTGTTGACAGATCCTTCTCTTCTCGCCTGAACCTCCCCTGCTCTTTCTCCTCACCCCGCAAGTTCATAGAACATGGAAAATGGACCCGAGCAGTATAGCCTACTTTTTGTAATTCAGATGACGAGTGGAAAGGAGGCAGCCATTGCCTTAAGTTAGGATCAATCCCAGCGTTAGCCTGGAGTGGAAGTGGGGAAACCACGGAAAACCACTTCTTGGATGGCCGAGGTGAGAATTGAACCTACCTCTTCTCAGTTCTGGCTCACGAAGCTGATTGTGAGTCGTTCCAACCCTCAGACTAGAATTAAATTACTTGGAAACTAGCCCAGGACCTCAGGAGTGGCAGCTACCACACCATAAGGTGGTATTATGGTAGCACTGAATGAAAGTAGAACGAGTGATAACATTCTCCATAAGGGGCAGATGACCTCGTAGTTCCACCCCTTGAAAGAACAATAACTCATTACCTATAGGTGTATTTTCCAGAGTTGGAATCTGACAGTTCAGCGCCACTGGGCAAAAACAGCTGACGACTAGATCGCTCGCATGGCTTGTTGCCATGGAAACTATACAGCGCTGCCAATTTCAATTATGCTATTTCACCACGTGCTTGTTGCCGATCAGTCGCTTGTTCGGTTGCCTCCAGTGCACACTCACCTTGCTGCGTTTCATAATCTGTTGTTTTTATGAGTTATAATTGTTGGATTTAATTCGTTAATTACTTTTTCGTGTAGGATTTATACTTATTTATACTGGCTGGCATTGTTTGAGCTAACCGGACCATTTTTATCATTTATTGATAATTCATCCGCTCAAATGGAAACTACATCATATTCCCTTCGGGAATATTCAAAACCTTATATTGGATTGCCAAGGTAAGGCTTTTATTTTTATGAAAGGGAGTTTGACTCCCGTAGCACATTGGCATGCTCGTGACGTCAATACTGCTTGTATTTTGTGTCTTGCATGGCCTTCTCAGTATGTGCTAGCCACGCGTATTGGTAGGTGTGTCTGTACCAACTGACGAGCCCAACGGCACACTGGGGTGAAACGCTGGCATTGTTTGAGCTAACCGGACCATTTTTATCATTTATTGATAATTCATCCGCTCAAATGGAAACTACATCATATTCCCTTCGGGAATATTCAAAACCTTATAACTTTATACATATACTTATAATTCATTAGAGACCGTTATTTATGTATGTAGCAGTGTTAGTGTCAGTTCCGAGCATCAGGCGAACCATTAATTCCATTCAGTCGCGCGCAGGAGCGTAGGCTACCGCCTCTGCTCTTGTAATTAGTAAGACTACTGTGATTAGCTTCTGTCATCTAAAGGGTAACTTAATAGTCTACACAATGAGCCTATAAGTTATTTTGTAATACAATTGTGTGTTACTTGTGACTTGAAACTTATTCTACAGGAAATATAAATAACTAAATATCACGGAAACAATCACGTGTTGTCGTTTCGCTTTGATCATTTTTGCTTTATGATAGTATTCGTAATATTGTTATTGCTATTCATTACCATAATTTAGGCCTCTCCTCAATTTGACGGGCTAATATTTTATTTTACAGTTTGCACCGAACAGATTTAAGCATTGGTTTGTTTAAGATTTTTGAAAACCATCTGAGTAAGAATGTAATAAATGTAATAACGGTGCTAATGATATTATGAGCATGAGGAAAAGAGCGGGAGGATGGAAGTACGCACGTGCTGGCCAGCACCGCTCTCTGTGACCCATCCAGCCATCCCAAAAAGAATCACGACTTATATAGGCAAAATTACAGCTGTGTCTGCCATTGTTCACATCAACTATCATCAAAACAGTACTATCAACCTCACCAACACCTGACCATTCTAACCTTTGTTTCGTCCAATCCAATGGTTTTTGACAATGGTTACAGCCTAACGCGTCCAGATCAATGATTATTTTATCAACAGTGATTTTGTATCCCACATGTTGGGAACATTTTGTGCGCCTCAGTGTGTGCCGCTAGAGTGGACCTTGTTGACAGTTGAATGAGATGCAAGCGCTGTCGGAACATGGCAGCCGTTTTTAAAAGAGCAAGATATAGAAACACATATTTACACACTGGGCGCCAGGGAATGTTGTCCGCAGTGCCTACAAGCTGCTGCGAGAGATTACGTCACCAGTTACGTTGGCAGCACGGCTGTCGCTTGTATCGTAACAAACAGTAAACTTTATACTCACCCAGCCATTCATAACATACTGTTGCAATCTTCCAATAATCTAACTATACGCACTGACGATTTCGACAGCCCACAGCCCACGCATGTGGCCTTCGCCCTATCAGGGACACCGTGCAGCGAACTAAACTGCTGACGCAACCTCTCGCTTCTGCACGTAGCCACTGCGGAGAACTTTTCCTGGCACCCTGTACTTGAGCACATATATATGATGTGCAGTAGTGACCAGGGTTCCTAATTTCAATAGGCCTACGTAATATCGCCCAGAAGATGAAACAAGGAGACAAGGTATGTAAAAGTCACATTCATGTCTGATGCAAGTGTATAAGCTGTGTTCTACTTTCATTCAGAATTAATACCTAGGTAAAGTAACATGTGGGAATAAATATACTAGCTAGCCTATATCAACCATTACATTGGCATACAATAAACCAATTATATTTGTCTTGTATCTATCTCGCTGTTACAGAAAATCATCGACACTAATTACCAAGAATATAATTGGCCCCTTATAGAGAATGTTATCGCTGGTTCTACTTTCATTCAGTGCTACCTTAATTCTGAATGTAAGTGGAATGCGGATTATACACTTGCAGCAGACCTGAATGTAACTTTTACATACCTTGTGTCCTTGTTTCATCTTCTGGGCGATATTACATATTGAAATTAGGAACCCTGGTCACTACCGAACCTCATTATGTGCTAAAGTACGTAAATATGTTTTCCTATTTATTAATATTTTAAAAACGGCTGCCATGTTTCGACACCGCTTGCATCTCGTTCAACTGTCATCAAGGCTCACTCTAGCGGCACGCACCGAGGCGCACACATTGCTGCCAACATGTGAGATACAAAACCACTGTTGATAAAAAGAACTGGGATACAAAATCACTGTTGATCAAAAAAAGAAGTTCATCGGGATGCGTTAAGCTGTAACCATTATCAAAACCAAAGTTGTACGAAAAAATTATACATATTTATTACAGCGGAGCGATATACTGCATAATAATCACAGAGCATATAACAAAAATAACTCATTTCAGCCGTGGGAAAAAAAACATTGCAGAGAAGTGAAAATATTGCACACACTAGCCTAATTAAGAGCAGTGAACTGAGTGCTGCGCACTAGAGACTAAACTGGCCACTTCTTTGTTTGGCAGTACTGTTATGGTATTGTTTTGAAGATGATTGATTTGAACAATGGCACCCACAGCTGTAATTTTCGCTAGCCTATAGCCTATATGCTCTGATCCTATTTGGGATGGCTGGGTGGGTCACAGACGGCGGAGGAGGATAAATCTATTAAAACATCGCTCCCCGATTTATTTCTCATCGTTTCATAAGGTATTTTGGCTAATTCATCTATTATAGAGAATGTTATCGCTCGTTCTATGTTCATTTAGCGCTACCTTTATTTTAGTAAAACACAGAAGCTATTTATTAATGTAATGGACATCTATGATTGATCCATCCCATAGGACTGCCTCCCTCACCTTTTAATAAATAACTAAAATTTAATCCTGTGATTAATGTAACTAATCCACATGTGAGTCCACAAGGGTCACTAATAACCAAAATTCCTCCACCTTGATATTTGGGGAGTGGGTGTAGGTGGGAGGTATACCTCACCCCACACAAAAAAACAAAATTGAACCACATATTAGGCCTACACACATCATCCAATAAAAATAACTAGGCCTAGTTTCATTAAGTCAAGGTTTTGGATCAAGAGATCTTACTAAAAGAATACTTAAAACATGGCAGGTGTCAGATTGGCCGAGTAAGTAGGCCTAATTAGACAGTAATTACAAGTTTCGAACACTTCAAGTCGCTTACAAATTGATTAGGTTATGTTAGTCGCATCGTGGTCATTGTAGGCCTACATATTACAGCCCACATGCTGTACGATTAATTCAAGTGTACAAAATTAATGAATGAATTAATAAAACAGTGCATTCTACTCCGGGCGGTGAAGATCACACTTTACCCATCTAGGGCTGAGATGTAGAACTACAGTACTGCCAGTGACAGCGAGACAGAGGTTATCGAGAGGGCGCGCAAGGTAGTCCCAAAGACTATTTTACAAAACAATAAATTTTCTTTTTAAACAGTTACAGCTGAGAGCTGACTATAGGATGATCACAGCATTGCTGACTGTTTCTGAACACACAATAGCGGTATAGCACTCAGAGCGAGGGGCAGAACAAGATACGTCACATTATCAAGCTTTAGCACGCTTCCTTTTCAAGATCGAATTATTTGTGGAGTTTTCATGTGGACACTGCCGTGAGTATAGAAATGTGGGAACTCTAAACCAAGATATAAACTGGGAGCATAGCGTCCCCAATGGGGGGCTGCAGCAACTCTGGAGGTTGGAGATTTGAGATTTGATTCCCCGCACTGACAGAAGCTGTCCTGAGCGTTGTTTTTGCATACTCCCTCCCAGTGGTGATTACTCCATGTAGGACGTGAGGATCATCACTTTAAATTTAATTTAAATAGTGCCATCAAAGGAATCTGACTAAATAATTACAGAATAGCCTAATTATTAATACATACTTTGAGTCATCAACTGAGAAGCGATGAAAGGAGCGTATCTCCAACCTCTACTTTTGCAGCCAAGAACACAAGATTCTGAGTGATGTTTTTCCATAACCTACATACAAAATATACAGAATAAGGTACAGAAACCATGAAATACAAAATCTAACAACAACAAAAAAATTAAATTTAAGTCATTAAATCTAGCTTTCTACGACTACGGAAGTCCACAAATAATAATGCATGGCTCTCATAAGAATCCTATCGACAATATCAGCACTCTCTTAAGAAATCAATTGAATAATACATAATGCATTATCGGTTCTTTCTTACCTCAGAAATGGAAATACCGGAACTGCTTTACAGGTTACATCCAATTGAAAACGCCAAGATTACGGCACTTCTTTTTCACAGAACATCAAGAAACACATGTATTTAAGGCGATTGATATTGATAATTGTTGCTGTAAGGGGCCTAACATCTAGGTTATCGACCCCTATTTAAGGCGAAATCAATCGAAAACTCTAGGGAAGAAATATTGCTGTAATGTACAGAAAATGTAAATACACCGCCATGTTTGAACAGAAGTAGTTCGCAGGAAGGCAATGCCGCCAACCGACAAAAAAAATGTTTATTTAATGAAAAGTGCCGTAATTATCGTCTGTGAGCAAGATAATTGCAAGGAAATGTCAATTAGGAATTATGTGTATATTTATTGACTAAATATGGGGATATATTTGCAATTTAATTACAACGTGTATCATGCATATGTTGGCACGACGATATACAGCGCACCATACGACTGGCCGCGCTACTACACCGATGGTGCCAAATAATCCCTATCTGGTTGACACCCCCTGTGCCCAACAGACTGACAGTCACCTAACTGCATGCCAGCGCCATCTACCAGCAAACTAGGGACTACAAGCTTAGTCGGACAGCACGGCGGGCGGGCCGCTTATTTGATAATACGTAGTACATTACGTGTCTGGAGTTTCTTAATCAGCCTCCAATACCCCTAGGTCGATACGTGTGCTACATCCACATTAGATTACAATTAGTTCAGTTAGTTTACTGTATAGTTTGGTTATTTAATCATTTGATTCATTACGTGGTTGAATAATTGAGGCCCAGTGGCTTAGGCATCAGCACGCCCGCCTCTTACCGCTGGGTCCGTGGTTTAAATCCCTGTCACTCCATTAAGGAGGGCGAAACTGAATTCTCATGAGTGAAGGTGAGATTTTTCGAAAAGTTCAGAAAAGCCCCTTTGTTCTTTTCCTTACAATTTGTTGCCAAATTTTCTCACAAAATCTCGAGATATAGTTACACCGATTGCTTTCACTCTCTTTAAATTTTTCACGTCCCGCAGCGTAGCCGAGCTTGATAGATCGCGTACGACGGCCGCGGGGACAGGTGCAGCAAATCCGGACATCGCAGGTTCGAATCTCGGGACTGACAGCTGCTATCATGGCCAATATGTCCCAACAATTCAATCTCTCCATCCCCTCCCTTGGTCAATTCATAATCACGCCAGGCTGCCTTTACTTTTAATTTTTGCTTCTCATGAGATTGTACTTCACACACCCATATAGGCTGTCACCGCGGAGTCCAGGTTCAATTCTCGGCTTTACCAAGAAATGCAATTCTGGACTGAGGGCTGAAATGGGCAAACTCAACCTCGCGAGGCAAAAATGAGAAGAGGAGGGTTCGATTCCTACCTCAGCCATCCTGGAAGTTTTCCCCTGGTTTCTCACTTCTACTCCAGGCAAATGCCGGGATGGTACCTAAGGTAAGGCCGCAGCCGTTTACTACCCAAATCCTACCTCAATTACAAATACACACACTAGTACAGAACTCACAGTAACACAAGTTATCAGACAAAATTGTACAAACACCCAAGTACACGAGGCTACATGACCACGAAATCGCAAAGCCCATAAAGAATCAACAGCAACAACAACATAAACCCATACATCCACATTTTTCAAGGGATGTGGGGCACTGACTTTCACCTCATGGGGCTGATGAACTTTGTATTAATAATTCTTGACTCGTTCGTATTTCCTGACTGTAAAAGCAGCTACTGCACTCTGAGAGTGAGCGGATCGAACAACTGTTGTTCGGTAACCCCAGAGTCGTAAAGAGTTCAAAAATAAATGTATTGCCGTGCTTATAAACATTATGGCCGGTTTCAAACCTTAACAGTGTGATAATCAGGCTTTAACAAAATAGCTGTTTCAAAACTCCACATTTCCCTTCCTTACAGAACGTTAGAGAACAATATTCAGATTTCCTTTTCATCCACATGGAAAATGTGGTCGTGTTGTTTACATGGAGAGCAGGATGTTAGCCAGAGAGTTAAATTGTCTAGCGTGACCAAACGACCTAATACAGTAGCTGGAAAACCGCATTTGGTATTCAAACGGACATGAAAGATACAAATTTGAAGAACTCCACAGCGGTTCTCAGGACCGTGGAGAGCTATCGCAGGCATTAGGGAAAACTACTGGGCTCCATTATAAGTATGTTTCTTCAGTAACATCCTCACATTTGTATCCTTCTTCGTTTATAACCCTTAAAAAATGGTTTCGATGATTAAGTATAATATATAGGCTAGTCTACCAATCTTCCTGATTTTCAATTATTCATCATTTCGCACACGCGTTGTCCTTTGGTTAAACTTGTGGCTTGCCTTCATCTTAGAATTGTTGATACACCGTATGTTTTATCGCTTATCGTCCCAGCTCGGCTTCACCCACGGACACTGCGAGGGATCATTCCTCTACCGTGTCTGGGACACTTTGTCAGCAGACACAGGCCGATCGTCCAGGCGACCGCTAATTTGGGTCTAATTAAGGAAAGGTAAGGATAGGGATTTTGGAAAGAAGTCGGACGTGGACCTATTGCAAGGAACCGTCCCGGCATTTACCTGGGGGGTGAAAATAGGAAACCACGAAAACCTTTTTTAGGACGGCCGATGTGGGATTCGAACCCTCGCTTATCCGATGCCAGCGAGGGACGAGCTAGCGCTTTAGCGCTCTCGGCCACCGTGGCTTTAAATTCGGCGTCCCCATAAACTTGGAAGGGGAAATGAGGAGGAGGAACCAAGGACACGGTTCAAACCCGGCCGAAGTCGTCAGATTTTTAAGAGCGTTAAAAATCCCTCAGTATGCCTTCCTTCGGAGGGGAAGTAAGGCCGGCGGTCCCATGTCATAGATTTATGGCATGTAAAAGGACCTTCCACTAATTGCACTTGTGTGAAGCTAAATTATAAGTTATATTTGACTATCGCTCTTAGTTTCCAACGTTTGTCGCCAGGAGTCGACTGCGGTGGCATCTAGTAACCAATTTCACAACTAGTTGTCGTTGACGGTGGCGTTTAGTAGCAAAAGTAGGAACTAGGCTACTTAAAAATTGAATGTCTGCAGTCCTTACGTGAATTAGAAACAGATAACACACACTAATTCAGCCATCACAATTAACACCGGTTATCAGACAGATTCTTCACACACCCAAAGTACACGGGGCTACATGACCGCGTTGTCGCAGCCTCTAAACTTAGGAACCAACCAACCGAAGGAGGAAGAATAATTTTTGAAAGTCTAGCCACTTTGCCCGTTTAATATTTTGTATAACAAAAGTTCAAGTGTAATGCTTACCGGTACTTCCAAAATTCAAAAGATCCGTTAAAACTAATTCGAACAGATTTTAGCGATATTTGCAAAATTGTGAAGACTGAATTCAGCCTACATACCATTTAAAGGTGATTTTGTCTCGTCCCCCCAGCCTGACCTCCTTTGCTTCTCCTTCCCGTCTGATCATTTTTCGTGATACTTTCAATGTTTAGCTTGGCCCATTTGTCGGTCAAATTTGTTTCTTGTTACCGAGATCCCCGAATGGTAATTATTTCTTTGTAAATGTATTAATTGCTTAACTATATGCATAACCTTGTTATTAATCACCTAATTCATAGATATTATAGTTACTCACCTAGTGTTTAAGGCTTCCGCAACACATCACTACAACGACTACACTGAGCCTGTCTTCTGCTTACCTGTTGTCGCCACGAGCTCGTGACGTCATTTCCTTGGCCAACCAATAGCAGCGGTGTTTTTGGTCAGCTGCCTTCCTCGGCGGGTTTTCGCCGCTATAAAACCTCGAGTCATCTTCTGGGTGACGTGCCACTCTTCATCCATTCTTCGGCCACGACTCTACGGGCCACTCTGGTGCCACTCTTCATCCATTCTTCGGCCACGACTCTACGGGCCACTCTGGGCCGCTAATCTTCGGACTTACTCTACGGCCATCATTCTACTGTCAACATGTGACAATCTGCTTTTTGGTCACCACTCTGAGACCAATAAACTTCAAATATTCTCGCCAAGACTTTTCAAGTACCGCAGTGGGAGTCATCATCTACGACTAATAATAATAATCTTCATGGTGCACTATCTCGCAGTGAGGAAAGGCACAAGGAAGGAATGTCAACAGTACTTGCTAAGCTCCGTGGTCAGTCAGGACCAACCAAGTTTCTAAACATGCTCCAATCTCTCCAGTGCACAACAACAGCAGTGATACCTCTCAAATGTGTGGAGTGGGTTGCCTACTGGGACGACAAATGTCCATACGTGACTGTGTTTGTGTTTGTATACATTTCTTCGCTTGAGGGATGATTCACTCCGGACATACCCTCCACTAAAGTGTCGCCCAAGATAAGATAAGTTTCTTAGCACTCATTTATAGAACATTCTTATTGCCTCTTCTATTTTAAGAAGACAAAGTTGATCTTTGCCATGAACTTTTTAATAAGAAGCTCAAGTATTTTCTTCAGTGGTTATTAATTGATGTTTTGTTTGCTTAAAGAGTATATTAATAAATTGCATATTTGTTACCTATTATGTTTAATTGTGAAATCCTTCAGCCCCTTATATTAACGCATAGTTCAGTCTTATTGCTTCACCCTAATGATATTGAATCCAAGCTAATGCTTGTTGCTGTTCTCCCTCTATGAGTTGGAGTTTTCTGGGGCAAACTCCATCGTCTGGCTTGGTGGGCCTAATCGACAGTGCTGTTGAGGTGACAACAGTGGTCGCCCCAGTAGATGTAGCCTACCTGGCAGGCAGAGATACATTGTTCGCGGTCGCTCAGTTGGAAAGAGCATCGGGCCGGAAATACAAATGATGATGATAATTGTTATTTTAAGGGGCCTAACATCAAGGTTAACGGTCCCTAATGGTCTGGGTGATAGCGAAAATGGCAATGAGATGGACACTAACGGAGATTGAAAATACTGACAAAAGATTGAAAACACACACAAATGGGATTACTGAGAAAATGGAATTTAGATGGAAAATACTCACAAAAGTCATTTAGATGGAAGGAAGCTTATAGTTAAACGTGACAGTTAATCTCGCGATCATAAGCCACGGGACCTCCGTTTTACGTGGAATCCGAACCACAGGACATGGCATTTCACATCGAAAATCTCACTTGCATTGACCGGGAATCGAACCCGGTCCGCCTTGGTGAGAGGCATACAGCTTGACCGCTGAGCCACCACGCCCCGCATTTAGATGGAAAATACGCACATAATTCAGGTTAGAGTAAAATAAAACTTACAAAGTGCAATTTAGATTAAAAATACTCACAAAATGCAATTTAGATTGACAATACTTACAAAATGTAATTGAGATTCAAAATACCCACAAAATGCAATGCGAATCAAAATACTGTACTTACAAAATGCCCATGCCACAAAATGTAATTTAGATTGAGGATACTTGCAAAATGCGGTTTAGGTTGAAAATACTTACAAAATGCAATTGAAATTAATGATACTGACAAAAAATGTCCCGTTCCTACATTCAAAGATTTACTTAATAGCAATTTAAATTGGCAATCCTCACAAAATTCAATTGAGGTTGAAAATATTCGCCTAATGCAATTTAGATTGAAAATACTTACAAAATGCAACTTAAGATTGAAAATACCTACAAAATGTAGTGTAGATTCAAACTATATATACACGGGACTAATTCACAAAAACAGTGCCGGAATCGCAAAGAGAAAGGGAAATATAACGAAAAGGAAAAGAAGGCTGATCACCAGTAGAATGAGGGATCAGGAATGAGGAGAGAAGGGCCAATAGGCTGAAAAGGAAGAGACTCCCGAGGCCTCGGATACCCTAATATCGTCGGGGTCGGAAAAGAACAAGAGTTGACCAAGACAGGCCGACAGGAAAGAAGACGGAGAGGGACACAGCACAAGTAAGTGGAAGCAATGCCGGACTGAGCTGGGGTCTCGTGGTCGTCAACCCACGTCCCACTAGATGTGAGCCCCTGGGGGGATACAAAATTCTCAGGTTCGTGTCCTGGTCGTGTCAGACAATTCAAATCTCTGCCTTATCATCCTGGTGACCCGTACTTCATGTCTACAACACGTCCTACTGGCTGAAAAAACACATTTAGTGTTCAAACGGTCGAAAAAATATCCAGATGCTTACGAGGAAAGAAAAGTCGCATTAAATACATATCAGTGCGATTTCACTGTACGCTTTTTTACGTCCCAATGCCTCGTACAATGTATTAAAGAAACCAACGTTTCGTCCCATTCTAAGGAGAGCACTTACAATGTTAAATGTGATAACGTTCTCTTAACATATCAAAAAATGATTGATGAATGTAAGAATTTCGACTTTTACGGCTGGTGTCAGAATGGATGAACACGTTTCCGGACTCTTTTACCGCGGTCTAGTGGGGTTAGATTTGTCCAACGTTTCAACTGCCTAACCTTTTCAGGGAGCCGGCCAACAAGACCGGAAAACTTGTTCAACCATTACTGTCGTGTTATATTTTTTAACGCCAGTTCTCAAGGGTTAAAATCACCGAATCGCATGGGGAAACTTCTTATTCTGACCGTTCGTGTAGTAGTTTGCACCAGCACTACACCCAGGGTGCAGAATGGAGTTGACAGCATGGGCTTTGTTTCAACACAATTCTTTCAATCAGATCTAATTCTGACAGAGTAACGTGACCTAAATACTTGAAATAAACCGTCTATTCTAATTTGGTTTCTCCTACTTGGACGTCTTCACTAATGACATGACTTTGTTTCCAAGATGTTGACCTTCATACCACACATCCAAGTTTTGGTATGCTCAACTGAAAGCACTCAAAGGAGGCTGTTGTAGACATCAACTGCACTGCTCACAAGATGTCCACCAAACTGACGACTTTTGTCATTGTAAGAAACAGTATGTATTTCTTCATTTTATTACTGATTTCACGGAGTCGGGGGTAGTGCGAGATGAGTCTCTATACCGGGTGATTCAGTAGCCCCTTCCAATAGAGTTTGCTGCAACTCAATTAACGCGTGTTGGCAGGACGGACGATAATTCTCTACATGTATCCCTTATGGTACTAATGCACTGCAAGCATATCCTGCAAACGATACTGAACCCTGTTATATTTCCATCGATGTACAGACTAATACAAGGGGAAAATAATAGTGTTCAGTATCGTTTGCGAGATATGCTTGCAGTGCATTAGTTTTGTTGTTGTTGTTGTTGTTAGTGTTGTTGATAATGATGATTAATTGAGGGGCTTGGCAACATCGTGGTCAAGTAGCTTCATGTACGTAGGTGTGTGTGGAATTTTTCTGATAATCTGTATTATTGTGATGGATGTATTAGTTTGAGTACAGTATTTGTAATTCAGATGATGATTGGGAAGGAGGCGGCCGTGGTCTTAATTAAGGAACCATCCAGGCATTCACCTGAAGTAGAAGTGGGGAAACCACGGAAAACCACTTCCAGGATGGCTGAGGTGGGAATCAAACCCGCCAATTCTCAGTTTTTCCCCACGAGACTGTGCACCCCATTGCAGCCCTCAAACCAGTATTAAATGTCTTGGCAGAGCCAGGAATCAAACCCAGGACTCTGGGGTGACAGCCAATAGCGCTCGCCACTACAGAACGAGGCGCAGTGCATAAATTCCATACCGGTTGCAGGCAGAGAAATAACGACCTTCCTGCCAACACACGTTAGTTGGGTTGCAGCAACCGATATTGGAAGGGGCTGCTGAATCGCCCGGTATAGCGACTGGTTAATAGGGTCCGATGCCCCAGCAAAGCTCATCAGAGGAGTTAATGATACGTATTATTAATGGCGTGTACCATCCATCCAAGGACAGCTGTCCAATATGGTGAGGGTTAAATGACAAAGAATATGTCACAAATACTCAATCCCCGAGCCCCCTGACTAGCTGTGCGAAGCGCAGCGGTAACGTTCTCGTCTGCTGTACCCAAGGTTGCAGGATCGAATTCTGGAGCAGTCAGTAGGCATTTGAGGGTGCACAAATGCGTGGAAGCCATGCCAGTAGATTTACAGGCACGTTAAAGATCCCTTACGGGGCAAAATTCCGGTACCCAGGCGTCTTTAAAGGCCGCAGTAGTTAAAAGGGACGTAAAACCAATAGTCTAACAATAGTTTAAAATTATTATTGCCGTACCCGAGGTCTTGGGGGTAGCACGCCTGCCTCTCACCCGGAGGCCCCGGGTTGGATTCCCGGCTCCGTCAGGAATTTTAGAAACTGACGTGAGGGCTGGAACGGGGTGAACTCAGCCTCGTGAGGATAATTGAGTAGCTGTCTGACAGTGAGGCAACGCCCCCGTCACGAAAACCAAGATTTACAAGCCGAAAGGAGCCGATGCGCTGAACACGCGTCACTCCATTATCTGCAGGCCAAATAGCTGGCAGCGGTCGCTTCGTAAGCCTAGGTTCTTCACAGGCTGTAGTGCAAGGGCTTATTGGTTATTTAATTAACTTATCATTATTATGACATACCCCCAAGGGACATAGGCGATCGATTAAAGACCAGGAGTCCACCTCGTTGCATAGCGGCTAGAATTCTTGGCTGTCACCGCGGAGGCCCGGGTTCGATTCCCAGCTCTGACAAAAAGTTTTATTTCTGGTCTGAGGGCTGGAACGGGGTAACGGCCTTAATTTTGGAACCATCCCGATATTTGCCACGAATGGAAGTGGGAAACCACGGAAAACCACTTCTAGGATGGCTGAGGTAGGAATGGAACCCACCTCTTCTCAGTTTTGCCTCACGAGGCTGAGTTTACCCCGTTCCAGCCTTCAGAGCAGAATTGTTGATGATGATGATAATTGTTGTTTTAAGGGGCCTAACATCTAGGTTAACGGCCCCTCAGACCAGAATTAAATTTCCTGGCAGAGCTGGAAATCAATTCCGGACTTCCGGGGCGACAGCCAATAATACTAGCCGCTACGCCACGAGTTGGTCTCTTACATAGTTCACCATGTGGCATAGTGACTAGCATTGTTGGCTGTCACCCTGAGTTCGGTTCGATTCCCGACTCTTCCAAGAGATTCAATTCGGGGCTGAGGGCTGGAACGGGATCTACTTAGCCTCAAGAGGCAGAATTGAGAAGAGGTGGGTTTTCCATGGTCTCCACAGTTCTACTCGTCGCGAATGTCTGGATGGTACTTAAAACTAAGGCCACGGCCGTCTCCTACCCAAATCCTAGCTCCAAGTGGACATACACACCTTAGTATACGGGGCTACATGACAAAGCCCATAAATTAGCCAGCAACAACAACAAGGAATGAAGCTTGTAGTTTTACGTGACCGTTAATCTTATGATCATGAGCCAGGGGACCTCCTTTTTACGTAGAATCCGAACCATAGGACATGGCTTTTCACTTCAAAAATCTCACATGCATTAACCGGGAATCGAATCCGGTCTACCTTGGTGAGAGGCGAATAGCTTGATCGCTGCGTCACCACGCCCCCCCCCCCAAGCAACAACAACACCTTAAATAAAATTATTTGCAATATGACTCTTCTCAAATTGAAAATTTTAGTCTTTAATATTTTCTTTGAGTTCATTTAATTCTGCTCTGAGCATTGAAACAGTTCCTAACTCAACCTCGTGAGGCAAAACTGAGAAGTGGTTCGATTGACACATCGGCCATCTTAGAAGTGTTTTCCGTGGTTTCCCACATCTACTTCTGGTTTCTAACTTATGGCCTTGGCCACCTCCTTCCCAAACCAACATACACATACTAGCGATACCACAACACACATGTTATCCGACAAATTTTACACACCAAACCAAGTACACCGTGATGATGACCACAAAGCCCAAACACCTGAATGAAACAGCAATAGTAATTACTACGAAAGCATACAAAGGCCTACTTTTATGCATACAAGAATAAAGAAGGAAATAGGCAACAGTAAATACATGCCCGTTAAACACTGTAATACTAACATAAAGTATGAGAACATGCAGTATAATGTAGTTTACTGCAATAGAGACAACAAAGAAGATTCTGAGCTTCAAGAACAATGGGTACAAAGAGCATCAAACAAACATGGTCTGAGTGTGATTCAGCATTCGTTATCAGCCATCACGTGCCCAAGCTCCTTGTACACACTCTGTGGGGGTATTTGCTCGTGCCATATAGTTCCTGGGTCGAATAAATAATAATAATAATAATAATAATAATGATAAAACATAATAACTATCTATTGGTCGACTACTCAAAAACAAAATTCATTGACAGTATTTGGCCTTTCCAGATGATCTAGCTATTCTTTCTAACAACATGCAAGAATAAGAAGTTGGTTAGTTCCTCGGGGCTACGATAACGCCAAGAAGAAGTTCAGGCCCCTGAAAGACCTCACGAAATAGCAGCAAAGATCGGGCTCCAAATATCATTTGAACAAACTAAATACATGGAAGGATCCTCCCGTTATTCAGATGGGAAACATCTCAAGACTAAATTCGGAAGAAATCATAGAGTAAATAATGCAAGCACTTGGGAGAAGTAATTCAGCTATCAGGATTGAATCGTAAGGCAAACTATGAGAGAATTTCAATATTACAGAAGGCTTATTATACAGTAGAATCACCTGGAACAGATATTAACAAAAAATCAATATCGAAGAACGCAAAATTAAGATATTACACCACAGTAATCAAACCTGAAGCACTACTGTATACTCCTCGGATACCCGGATCATTAGAAGCAACTGTCTTATTAAAGACGTAGAGAGGCGGCTTCGGTGGCGTAGTTGGTAGTATGCTGAGCTTCTATGCCCAAGATAGCGGGTTCAAACCCGGCCGAAGCCGTCGGATTTTTTAAGAGCGTTAAATATCCCTCAGTATGCCTTCCTTCGGAGGGGAAGTAAAACCGGCGGTCCCATGTCATAGATTTATGGCATGTTAAAGAACTTTCCACTAATTACACCTGTGTGAAACTAAATTGTATAGGTTAAGAATGTAAACAACGCTCTTAGGTAGCTACGTTCGTTGCCAAGAGCCGACTGCGGTGGCGTCTAGTAGCTAAGTTCTGATCTAGGCCTAGTAGTCGTTGACGGTGGCGTTTGGCGGCAAAAGTAGGAACTATTTGAAAATTTCAAAGTTGCAGTCCTTACTTGAATTTAAAAAAAAACAACCAGATACACACACTAATACAGTCATCACAATTAACACCGGTTATCAGACAGATTCTACACACACCCAAAGTACACGGGGCTACATGACCGCGTTGTCGCAGCCCCTAAACTGAGGAACCAACCAACCAAAGACGTAGAGAAACAAGAAAGAAAAATAATGAGGAAAATACATGGCCCAGTCTGTTCAGAAGGAATCTGGATGATACGGAAGTAACGGGAGCTTTGTCAGCACGCTGAAGATATCACTGACACCTTCAGGAAAAGGCGGTTGAAGTTCTACGGCCACATTCTCAGAATGATCAATGACCAAAAGGATTCTCAACGTTGGTCTTTCAATGAAAGTCAAGGTTAGTGAAATAGAAAACGACCTTCAAGAAATTGGCATCACAGAGAAAATAATACAAGATCGACTCCAGTTCAAAACAGTAATCAACAACCATCATTTTGCTGAGAAAATGAATACCAGGACCAAGAAATCATGGACTAAAGAACGGAGGAAGATTTTCAGTGCCTAGATGATGAGATTTTCGGAGAAGAAAAAAAAAACATCATCGGCTAAATAAGTTATTTCACGCCCCACAGATGAGCATGACAGTGTAATAAACTAATAATAATAATAGCTTAATCATTTACAGAAAAACGTAGGTCGTGTTATAATATGCAACTTGATGTCCGACGTTTCACCAGTAAGTGAGGCTGGCAGTTTCAAAGATTTGGTCTGAATGGTTCAAAGTAACGCTCGTATGTGGTTTAAATAGGCTATTGTAATGTTCTGGAATTAACACGTTTTTTTTCGTTATCGTTTTACCCTTCAGAGTTGTTTTTTCCCACGGACTGAGCGAGGGATCCCACCTCTACCGCTACTGAGGGCGGTGTCTGGAGCTTAAGACTCAGAGCAGGGGATACAACTGGGGAGTGTGACTAGCGCTTCGCCCAGGCGGCCTCACCTGCAAAGCTAACTGGGGGCCTTTTGAGAGGATGGGAAGATTGGGAAGGATAGACAAGAGGGAAGGAGGCAGCCGTGGCCTGACGTTAGGCACCATCCCGGCATTTGCCCGAAGACGAAGTGGGAAACCACGCAAAACCACTTCGACGATGGCTGAGGTGGGAATCGAACCCATTTGGACCACCCGAGGCTGAGTAGACCACGTTCCAGTCCTCATGCCACTAGGCATGCTAAACACTAAACCACCGAGGCGACAACACGAAAATTAAAAGTAAATATCTTTGGAAACCATGAAAGCATCCGGAAAACCCTTTCCTGACGTGGTTGTTGTCGTTATTGATTCATTTAGGGGCTTTGCGACATCGTGGTCATGTAGCCTCGTGTACTTGTGTGTGTGTAATTTGTCGGATGACCTGTGCTATTGTAATGGCTGTATTAGGGGGAGTATTTGTAATTCAGATAAGGATTGGGAAGGAGGAGGTCGTGACCTTAATTTAGGATCCATTCCGGCATTCGCCTTAAGTAGAAGTAGGAAACCACAGAAAACCATTTCCAGGATGGCTGACGTGGGAATCGAACCTAACCTCTTCTCAGTGTTGCCTCAAGAGGCTGAGTGTACACCGTACTAGACCTCAAACCATAATTCAATTTCTTGGCAGAGCCGGGAATCGAATCCCGCCTCCGCGGTGACAGCCAAGAGTGCTGGGCACGACATTCCTGATGCACACATTATACATGAATAGCAGCCAATGGCCATAGCGGGGTATTCTAATTGAACTCCCGTAGACTCCCAGCAAGTTCAAATTTCAAGTAGTTCCAACTTTGGCTACCAGATGCCACTGTCATCTAGCGGCGAACGTTGAAACTTGATAGAGCGTTTCTACCCAAATAACCTACAAATTTGGCTACATATTACCAACTGTAATGTACACATTGTAATTTGTAAGTTGAGGAGAAACTTAGTGATTGCTTGTTATTGCCTCTTCGTGGATTTTGTTTTTATTGATCAAACCCTTAGTGTTTGATGAAACCAATTTCAGATTTCCTAAACTATTCTCATTTCAGTCTGCTTTCGCCAGGGATGCCATATACTTGATCATCACGCCACTGGCGCCCGGTATTAAACTTTCTGAAATCACACACACTGCCACAAGACCCAAGAACGCTGCGTGGCGCATGGGAATGTCCCGTGAGGAGAGCCAGCTGGGTGTGCCAGCCATTTTTATCCCTCCAAAGAGGAGGGAGTGCACGCACGTGTATATTTTAAGAGAGACACGATAAGAAGGATGGTCCATATTCTCAGGAGTGGAAGTTGTGAGTCACAATAGGAAGACTGAATTAGAACACAACACATGCCAATTAGCTTTAACTACTCACAGCTCGGCAGTACAAAGTAATACAACATTCAAGCTTAAAATAAGAGACGCCTGTTTATACTTCAATACTAAACAACAATAAAATTCCTATACGTTTACCATGATAAATTGGTTAACAGTTTTATCCGTATTGACTAATATAATATATATTATGTAATCCACCTTGTCAATAGTCTACTATGAAATGATGTTTAATAATATATTTTAAACGTACATATTTCGATATAACAATGATATCTTCATCAGCGTTGATACTTTAATAGTTTGACATAATATACGAGGGTGGATCAAAAAGTGTTTTTTCCTACCCTTTTAGCTAAAAAGGAAATTACAAATACACGTACCCTATGTACCTTACACTATTTTTCCACATAGTCTCCACATTTGTTCAGACATTTGTTCCATCGCAGCACTGAATTTGAGATGCCCTGTGGTAGAATTCAGCCGAATGACTGTGGAACCATCGTCGGACTGCTGTCTTGGCGTCATCGTTGCAGGTGAATCCATGTTCTGCCAGGAACTTCTTCAGCGGACCAAAAAACGTGGAAATCACTAGGGGCGAGGTCTGGACTGGATGGTGGGTGGTTCAGACTCTCCCAGTGAAATGACCGGAGCTTGTTGGGGGTTCTGGTTGCCACACCCAGACCTCCGGGGCGACAGCCGCTACACCACGACGTGCTCTCATTTGAGAGAAAAGTGACCGTGTGGGTCACCGGGAAAGTCTAGGGTATAACAATTTTGAATTTTGTCCTCAGGGAATTCATTCACGAATAGTAAATATACAGTGATCCGACAATTTGAAGAATCAGAAGTGATTTGTCAGTGTTGTCTAAGTAATAAAATAACATAATTGCTTTTTAGTTGGTCAACACGAGTATACCCAATTAGATTAGGCGGGAAGCAACAAACATTTTATCAACCTAACCCGAAAGAAATATTAAAGTGAATTATTTATCAGTTAACTAACACACTTTCTGTACAAGAAAAAGGGTGATACGTTTTCTGCAAGAGGAGCAATTCAAAACAAACTAAGAAGCAACCTCTCGTCAAGCGTGGTTTTGATCCACGATAATGAACGACCGCACTGTGCCAACGTGACGAAAGACCTTCTCAAAGAATTCAAGTGGAAAGTTTTCGACCATCCACCATTTAGTCCACACCTAGCACCGAGAGGTTTTCACCTCCTTCGAGAATTAAAGGGTATGATTGGGCGTCAACGCCTCGCCACCAACGAAGAACTTCGGGAGACTGTGCAGATGTGCCCATCTCACTGGCGGCAGAATTCTTTGCAGAGGGCATTGGAAATCTGATTACTTACGACAAATTAATGCCCCAATCGTTTTAGCGATTAATACGTTATAATGATCGTGTGGCCTCCGGAGAGGCAGGTCTATCTAGTAGACGTCCGTGGGCGACCTGAGCGTTGTAATGAGGATGAATACGTCACATATAACCAGTCCTCGAGCCACGGGAATTAACCCCATGAGATTAAAATCCCTAATGGCTCGGCCGGGAATCGAACCCGGAGCACTTCGGGCCAACGCCTGGCGCGCTAACCATTTAGCCACAGAGCCGGACGATTAATACGTTGAAAAATAATTACAACACAACTAAACGTTTAGTAATAAAATCATGTTGGTATGCCAATCCGTCTTTTTAAAAGCCAATCGGAAGTTGAATAAAAAACAGCCCTCGTAGTTTCCTGCACATCGCATGAAACACACACCCTCAATCAGAAGCTTGGTGTTAACTCACTTGTCCTTTTTTGCGACCTTCTTTGAGAACGCACACCTTGCTCACACGAGCTGGACGCTCTCAGTCTATTGCTGAAACAAGATCCTTGTCTTTGTAATGTGTGGTTCCCGGCGTTAAAACGTCACCGTTATTAATGAAGCCATCATGCTAATGAACTGTCTTCCGGTTAACATTATGTTATCCCAAACATACAAAAAACAGCTGATTTAACAACATAACAGGACAACCAATGGAGGTTGCTTCAAATAAAGATCACACAGCCACCTCGTGGTGTAGCGGCTAGCATTCTTGACTGTCGTCCCCGGAGGTCCGGGTTCGATTCCCGGCTCTGTCAAGGTGGTTGTTATTATTGATTCATAGGGGCTTCACGATATCGTGGTCACGCAGCCCCGTGAACTTGGGTGTATAGGTTGTCATTGTTGTTTGAGTTTTCAGTCTTTAGACTGGTTTAATGCAGCGCTCCATGCTTCCCGGTCCGGAGCTAATCGTTTCATCTCTACATAGCTACCACATCCTACATCCCAGGCAATTTGTTTAACATATTCTAATGTTGGTCTACCCCTACAGTTCTTGACCCTTCCTTCCATAATTAAGTTTGCTATTCCTGGGTGTCTTAGTACGTGTCCTACCAACCTATCTATTGTTTTCATTAGCAGTCGCCACAAACATCTCTCCTCTCCCAGTCGTCCTAATACTCCTTGATTACCGTAACTCTATCTACCCATCAGATCTTCATCATTCTCCTGTGTGTAATTTCCCTGATAACCTGTGTTATTGTGATGACTGTGTTAATGTGTGTATTTGTAATTCTGATGAGGATTGCGAAGGAGGCGGCCGTAGCCTTAATTTAAGAACCATCACGGCATTCCCCTGGAGTAGAAGTGATAAACCACGGAAAACTACTTCCAGGGTAGCTGAAGTGGGAATTGAACCCACCTCTACTCAGTTTTGCCTCACGAGGCTGAGTGTACCCCGTTCCATCCCTCAGAACAGAATTACATTTTTAAGATTTTTAAATCAATTGTCTACATTCAATCCTGTCCATAATTTTGTCCTCCGAAATACCGATTCCTGTACGATAATAATCACATTCTTGGAATCATCCGATTTTTTTCCCATTTGGTTTCACGAAATTCCAGATTTTCTTTGCCAATCGATCATCGGACATTCTGAAGATATGCCCATAGAATAACACCATTTTCTTTTTAATTGTTGACATGGCGGGTTCTATCTTTCTGTATAACTCTGCATTTGATTTCAAATGTAATGTGCCCGTCTGTCCATCTGTTGCCTAAAATTGTTCTCAATATTCTGCGTTCTCTTTTGGCTAACTGATCGACTAGTCCCCGTCTGTTTATTATTATTAGTTTAATTATTTATTTTTAGCATGCGCTTATACATTCCCAGCATATTCGACTGAAAGAAAACAATTACAATCCCAGATATTGAGTACTGTACGTACATCATAAAGAGCAAACTCTTCAATCTCTCGGTGACTGCACTCAGCAGTATCATTATTCTTCTCCCTCATTACTTCAAGCCTGATTACCCAAGAACAACCTTACTATGCGACGTCAAAACTCTTCTGCATAAGTTTAAATAGGCCTGGGTCTAACTTCAATTCTGTGACAGATTCCTTTTAGTTGTTCGGAATCACGCCAGTGCTAATAATAATAATGTTATTGGTTTTACGTTCCATTTAACTACTCTGGCTTTTAGAGACGCCGGGGAGCCGGAATTTTTCCCCGAAGGGGATCTTTAACGTGCCAGTAAATCTACCGACACTGTTCCCTCACATTTGCGCACCCTCAAACGCCAGCTGACTACGCCAGGATACGAACCTGCAACCTTGGGAACAGCAAGCGAGAACGTTACCGCTAAGCCACGCAGCCAGCCACGCCAGTGCTGGAGATGATCCTAGGAACTGTCCTGACTTGTGCCATGTGCCATTGCTTCCTGATCAGTTTCAAGAGTTCTCTGTGTTTTGACAGATTTCCAACAGCATGTTGCCACTGTTTGGAAATGCCACATCATGCATTTGTCAACACGAACCAGATCGGGTCTGTTGTGCACGCCTGACTGGTCTGCCAATACAGTACGATCCCAGTACAAGGTACAGTTGTCATTTTCCAGTACACTTTCTAGGGCATATTTATAGTACGGCGCATTCTCTTGGCTCAGCAGTTGAAGGCGTACAGCCAGTTCTTGGCAACAAAATCATGTCTCTTCCTATATTCTGTCCCTGCGAAATGACGTCATATTGCACCAACACATCCAAGATTTATTATTATTATTATTAATTATCTTTTGTCGTGCTGTAATAACAGTCCAATTTTTTGACTGTTACGTCTAAGTGGGAACACTAACAAGGGCCAGATACAGAATCCTCGGTAGTATGTATTCCTTAATATACGCTAACACGCTACCTCGTGCCTTGCTGGCATCGGGAGAGCGGGGGGTTCGAATCCCACCTCGGCCGTCCTGAAAATGGTTTTCATGGTTTCCCATTTTCACCACCTGGCAAATGCCGGGACGGTTCCTTTCAATAGGTCCACGGCCGATTCCCTTCCAATATCCCTTCCCTGACTCATCCTGAAAAGAAAAGTACATGGCCAATGGCTGCATTAATAAAATTATTATTAAGTCCAAAATCAAAGACACGCATTCATGTCTGAGAAAATCGCTCTTTAAAATTCAGCATCTACGGACCTAAAGTCTATTCGCAGAGTCGAGACAGTGCCCCTGGCTACCCGGACAGGAAACACGTCCATTTCATGTCATCGGCTCTGCCGGGCAGGGGTAGCCTAGAAGCTCCGAGATCATTAGTCATGCCGTAGCCCTAGAAAAGACAAGTCTTGCTGCACTTAGTGCTGTGTTGCACTGTATACTGTTGCCTGTCATAATCAGTTAAGAACTTATTAAATAAATAAATAAATACATAAACGAACAATAGCATGTAACCGATAAGTCAGCACGCTTCACATGTACGCTATACACAGCACTGAAGTTGAATGTAAGGAGACCTGTTTCTCGGAAACGATTGAGATGTCCGTCTCATTCTTCAGAGGAAAAGTTGTTTGTATTCAGAACTGTTCCCACTCTTTTAAGTCAGTCTGTAATAAACCCCACAATTTATGTGCTTACAAGGCTCCTTCGAATAACAAACAGTTCATTTTATGATCACAGAACAAGTTGAACACGTAGGGGGTGTAAAATAAGTTGATATGAACCAGAGCTGATATAATATGACGGCTCAGTGCTGTTTATAAGCATAACGACATCACGACGCTGGGGTATATTAATGTAGTCTGTAACAACAAATCTCCAACATTCATACAGTAACCAATCTTTCCACTAAACGCTGGAATACGTTTTGTTAAACGACAGTCGTAATCGTCGGCGATGTCTAATTTTTTTTTTGTATTAAAATTAGCCATTTTTTATAGAAGCGATCACGTCTTGTTGAACAACACTCAAAATAACATGAACGCAACAACAACCTATACCTTCAGGTTTATATGCCCTCTTTCCCAAACCCCGAGGCATGGTCGTGTTCGTTAAAGTCAAGCACCACGGCCGTGAGGGCAGCTGCAACAAGTCCGAAAATCGCAGGTGCGAATCCCGGCCCTGGCAGTGGCTATACCGAGTGTGGTTTTCCCCATGTTTTTTTTCACACTCCCTACAGACAAATGCCGGGATAGTACTTTATTTTAAGTCCCGGGTCACATGCCCCATCCCTGTCCCTAATACAGTTTCACACACCATGACAGTCATCACATAAAATAATACAGGTTGTCATACGAGTTCAACACACACACCCAACTAGACAGGGCTGATGACCAAGATGTTCCAAGCCCCTCAAATGAATTAACTGAATTTGTTTTGTTGTTCCAGAACGGTATTTTCTCGACATTACTGATGACAAAAGGAAGCATTCACCTATGTCAAAAGGTGGTTGTTGTTCATTTGAGAGGCTTGGATATCGTGGTCATTTAGGCCCGTTTACTTGGGCATGTGCAGATTTTGTCCGATAACCTGTGTTATTACAGTGTCTGTAATGTGTGTATTTTAATTCAAATGAGGATTGGGAAGGATGCGGCCGAGGTCTTAGGTTAGGAACCATCCCGGTATTTACCTGGAATAGAAGTGGGAAAGCAAGGAAATCCACATCCAGGGTGGTTGAAGTGGCAGTCGAACCAATCTCTGCTCAGTTTTGCCCCACAAGTCCTCAGACAGATCTTGGCACAACCATGATGAATCGAACCCCGACCTCCGAGGCGACAGTTAAGAAAGTTAACACCACGAGGTGTCGGTATGTCAAGAGGAAGCTTTCGCATATAGCCTACAACGTATATTGTACAGAAAATAAAAGCCAATCACATAGAAGGAAGATAATCAACTACTAAGATAATAGCTCTCAGACTAAACCCCTTGGCGCTACAGCCCGTGAAGGGCCTAGGCCTACCATGCGACCACTGCCCAGCCATTTGGCCTGCAGATTATGGGGTGACGCGTAGTCAGCGCGTCGGGTCCCCTCAGCCGTTAATCTTGGTCTCCGTGACCGGGGCGCTGTCTCACTGTCAGACAGCTACTAAATCGTCCTCACGAGGCTGAGTGCAGCCCGTTCCAGCTAATAGTTCTGCGTGATCTAATTTATCAATAAGTTGCTTCAACTAAGATATTCGATACCGGTACCTGTAGAAACTTGTGGACCCCCTTCCTCACCGAATCAAGGCAGTATTCAAGGCTAGAGGCGTTGTTACAACGATGTCTCCAGGGAGTAACTATTTTTATTATCCGGTGAGCTTCTTGCTATTCGTCCATTGTAGTAAAGGGCCGTAAAGCAATGCAGAAGGATTTGTGGTTTTTTTTAGCGTGTTTTTGTTTTGTTTCGTTTGCTGATTTGTATTTTGTTTTCTGTTTTGTTGGGTTGGTTGGACTGCTGATTGATTATTATTTCTTGGTCTTGTTAAGGTCGCATGGCCTTCTATTACTCTGAACCCAGTACATGCTGATTTCAGCATCTCACCCGCTGTTCCATATGGACTAGCACATTTTCTATGGTATTAAGTTCCGGTAATTTAGCGAGCCAGTCAAGGTCTGAGAATGTGTCCGTGTGTTAAGTATACGTGCAGCCCTGTCAACACGGCTGTTGTTATGTTGTGTTAACAACACACATATCATGAATATGTTAAAATAGAAGGCGGTTGCGCAGTCATCCGGCATTTGAGGGTGCGCAAATGCGAGGAAGCCGCGTCAGTAGATTTACTGGCACGTTAAAGATGCCCATCGCGGCAAAATTCCGGCACCCCGGCGTCTCTAAAATCCAGAGTATTTAAAAGGGACGCAAAACCAATAACATTATTATTCTTATTATTAAATAGAAGTCAACAGTTAATCACCGAGAATGTTGAAATAAACATGTTGTCGGTGACTGGATAAAGTCACGAACTATTACGTTATATTGCATAAAAAAAGCAACTTTTCAAATTCAAATGCACATGGACAGTACAGCAGCCCCAGGTTTGTCGTCTACAACAGGGCACTGTAAACAACGCCACGAGGTGATGTGACGTAGAAGGGCAGACAGGGCTAGTCGTTCATTAAAAACGGTGAAAATAGAATAGGCTGTACAGCAAATATTTCAAACGGTTCAGAAGATATTTAAAGAGCTCCATAATGCCTAAATTCTCCAAAATTTTCTAAATTGTATTTTTTGTGCCATATTAATATACAGACCTTAAGCTTTCTAACGGTACATTAATTTTCTTAATATCTCATTCCTGAGGGCACTTTCCTTATACTTCCCCACAATCTTGCGTCCTTTTAATAAACCAACCGAAGTACATTTCTATTTCTCTTAGACAAAAGAAATTAAAGAAAGAGGCTGCGTTAGGCTGGATACTAGTGCTTCAAATGGAAGAAGAGGAATCCTATGGTAATGGCATGTTCTAAAACCGGAAAAATCTCTGATACCAATTTCTCGCTAAAATGTTTTTATAGATATAAAATTTCCTTCTCTTTTTATTTTATTTTTGAACTTTCCAACATGCATGCTGACATTTTCAGATGTAATTCCTTCTTATATGTGTTATAATTTTAACACGTCCGTTTTTTAAAATTTACATTAATTTAATTCTGGCAGATGGAAATGTTCATAAGAGTGCTGTTAAGATTATGTATTTTTTAACAGATTCTTGGAATTTCAAATATAAATTTATTTTCAAAAATACCCGTGTCAACGTAAGGAGAGAGTCTTGAAGAACATCCCTGAAATAATTCGATTAGTTCCTGTTATTAGTTAATAGTTTCTAAGAAGAAGGTAAATACAAAATTGGAAATTGACGTGGGCAATCAATATAGGAGTCTCTTAAGAGTGATATCCTAAGTGAATGGGATACACCACTGCAACCAGATGTCTGGACTGTAATCACCTCGGAAGCTGGTCGTGCCAGTCACGGGGCGGGAGCAACGCATGTGTAGAAATCAATCTTGAGCCATTTATAACTCAAGTAAGTAGCAGTTGCACTACCGCCAATTCCTGTAAACACTGGGACATCCATGGTCCTTCACAGAGCCACCCTCAAATTCAGACCTGACTGCCTGTGTGGCATCTGCTGTACCCAAGGTTGCAGGATCACATCCTGGCGCAGTCAGTTGGCATTTAAGAGTCGCAAATAAGAGTGAGTCATGTCAGTATTTTTACTGGCACGTTAAAGAAACGCTTCAGGGCAAAATTCTGGCACCCCGACGCAGCGTCTCTAAAAGCAGATAAAATTATTATCAGTATAATTTAAATTCAGATCTCTTCAAGTGTGTGTGTCTGCCACGCATTCATTCTGGTACCCAATGTGGTCATAGAGATGCCTTGAATTCCTATATTGCGGAATTCCTATATATTGGAGGTCTTTACGGCTGGATGCCCTCTCTGACGCTAACCTCATGGAAGGAGCTAATGAGAAATGAAATGAATGAAGAAAACTGAGCAAGGAGTTGGAAGGAAGCGGCCGTGGCTGATTAGAAGGTACCGTCCCACAATTTGCCTGGAGTTGAAAGTGGGGAAACTGATTCCAAGATGGCTGAGATGGGAATAGTACCCACCTACTCAGTTTTGCCTCACAAGGCTGAATGTAGGCTACCCCGTTCCCGTCCTCAGACCAGAATTAGATTTCTTGGCAGAGCCAGGAATCGAACCCGGACCTCCGGTGCGACATCCAAGAATACTAGCCGCTACACCAGGAGGTGAACACGGATTTCGAACCCACGTCTACCGAGTCTGTAGATGCTTGATCCCATGCCCTAACAATGAGCCGAAGCGAGGGTAGTTACCGTAGTTGGTGACTTTCTAAATCATTCAAGGGTCTTGGGATATCTTGGACATCAGATCCATGTACTTGGATGTGTGTTTAATTTGTCTGAAAACCTATGTTTCTGTGGTCACGGTAATAGTGTGTGTAGCTTGTAATTGTTAAGGTCAAAGATTGGAGTAGGTACCCCGGGCTTTTAAATAAGCCATTTGCCTGAAGGAAAAGTGGAAAATATCACCGATCTCCGAAATTATTGTAGCTCCTCACTCAAGTATGCACACGTCTGTTCACACAATCTCGTTGAAGCATTGGTGTACTCCTATCGGAAATCATATTTACGAGAGTCGCTTTCTGATGACCGGTCTTTTAAAAGAAGATGAAAACTATTTGGAATAAAGGGCATTTGAAATACTCACACTCTTGAAATGATCACAATCGACTTATTGGAAATTTCTAATCTGCAGTATATCATCATCATCAGCTTCTAAAGGCTAAAAGCCTTGTCGTTGCAGCCATTTCTTACGGTCTTCAGCAGTTCTCTTCATATTGACATACGATTCACATTCCATTTCCTTGACAATGTTCTTGAGGTACGATTGTCTTGGTCATCCCCTTGGTTTCTTCCCCAAAAATTTTCCTTCAAAAATGACCTGGAGGAGAGTGTCATGTCTGAGTACGTGTCCCATGAATTTTTATTTCCTTTTCTTGATAGGTGTTCAACAGGTATCGATTCTCCTGAATTTGGTTCAGACTGCAGTATATAGAAAATGAAAAATCCACAGCCTGCTTCCAGTCTCCGACCGGGTCAGGAATGGAATGAATGAAGCCCCCATCTAGCGGCGAGGATATGAAGTGTGCCGGCTGCCGAAGCCTGTCGCAATCCTCTGGGGCAATGATTAAATGAATGATAGATGAAATGAAATGATAGTGGAGAGTGTTGCTGGAATGAAATTGTGACAGGGAAAACCGGAGTACCCGGAGAAAAACCTGTATGCCTCCGTTTTGTCCAGCACAGATCTCACATGGAGTGACCGGGATTTGAACCACGGACCCAGCGGTGAGAGGCCGGCGTGCTGCCGCCTAAGCCACGGAGGCTCCATATAGAAAATAAGCCCACAAAATAAAGTTTTGGAAGTTCTGACACAATATGTTATTGGAAGATATATTCCTTATCGGCAAAATGGAAATGAAAAAATTCCGAAAGAACGCGGTGAGAAAAAGAAGGATACAAAACAAACGAGTTAAAAACTCGAAAACCTATAGATTATCCGCTAAACTGAGATTCAAGATAAAGCCCAAGTATTAGCCTTCACAATAGAAACGGAATCAAAACCAATGCTTTATGAAATCTATATGGACAAAAATTATGATTCAGCAAAGGATGGGATATCTTATCAATAATACAAATCTTCAGATTGTGTAAATTGGTACTCAAAAAGGCACTTCTTTTTACGGTTTGTCGACAGCACTCCACAATACCAAGGTTACATCCAACAACTTAACGAATGCTGAACGACATCCAGCTTTAGTACATAATACCATGTTTTATATTCCTTCCCACTTTTATATTCCTCCACACGGTTACATCCAACTTGCCAGCTGTCTGTTGAAGACTTCAGCATTTCTAAACGCCTCCCTCTGACTTGACCGTAGTTCTGAATTAAATCATAATTTTCAGTTACCTAGTCTTCTTGTCATATTTGGAATCACATTGTTCTTTCATGGATTTTTGCTTGTTTGCTTAAGATATGTACATGTTTTTCGAAGTGCTTGTTCTTCTTAGAAGAATGTGTCATATTGTTTCGAGAGAAAATCTGGAAACTTGGACTGTTCACATAATTATTCCTCATTTCAGGAAGCATATGCTTCGTTTCATGAAGAGTAGTCATAACCGCATTCTCAATGTTGCACGAAATATCAATGATCATAACTTTAACAGTATTAAAATGAGAATCATTTGTGGTACCAGAGCTTCTTCCCCTCTTATCTTGGCCATCCTTACATTTCCATTCAACTTTTCCAACTTAATACAAATATTTGAAAGTGTTCACTTCCACTTTTACAAGAAAGCTTTTCACAGATATGCTAAATGTTACATTGAACCCATTTCAATACAGATCTTTACCACATTTAGCACATATAGACTGTCCCTTTCACAGAGTTTAATTAGAAAGCGATGTGTTTGGATGGATATCAGTAGGCCTAATAGGACAATATGTAGTACGTTCTTTTATTACAAGTAGACTATATTACACAATAAATGTGAATATGGTAGACACTAACCTATCTGAACAATGAATAATAATAATAATAATATCAAAGCTGGCAGACGAACAAGAGCAACACACAGAAATTGATACTGATTGTTAACTCGTAGTCCATAGTGACTCAATTCCAAAGTAAATAATATAATTTCGAGAGAACAAGAAAGCAAGATCAGCTAGATAGGTTCAATTGCGCTCTTTAGACGGGTATAACGATGTAAAATAATAATAATAACAGTCTACTATTAACATGTTGGAAGCCATTTTTGAGTTGTCTTAGTAAACGAAATTTGAAATACTTTTCAGTCTGTCAACACGACTGTACTGACTGTAAAGCATTTCAAATTTCGAATAATAATAATAATAATAATAATACAGAGTATTGGATACTAGAAAGAAGTGAAAAATCTGGAAGAGTTTCAAGATGAAGGATGACCTAAGAGAAGTGGTGGACGAACTGGACAGAAGATCAAAGGAAACATGCCAGTGAATATATGAAGGAATATTGGAGACAGAACTCCAGGCAAAGGAAAAGAAAAAGAAATACAGTTGTTGCATGATCCTAAGTGGTCACATGGAAAACAAGTAGTTCCGTGAAGAACAATACAGCCTATTTTCATATACCCTGCTCATGTTAATTGCCTCTATAAACATACAAAATTTCAGTTTAATTGCTGTAACAGATTCGTAGATACTGAGAACCGTCTAAATATTTCAGATGGTCGCCAGGTTGGATTTTTATTTTTGTACTATTACATTAAGATTATTGTGTTCGTGTGGTATTCAAACTTCAATCGCATGATTAGAACACAGAAGTAAAAACGAGATTTTAAAATTACGCACAGCAGCCATCTTGTGATTATGCCAACAATTGAAATAAATTAGATGCCAGTGGATCAACATTTGTATAAGCATTTAACGTGCAACGTTTCATGGCACTCGGATAGTTAATTCGCGAGAAACGTCCATTTAAATATTTATACTTCGCGTCGCCGCCATGTTGGATTTGTGCTCACCAGGTTACTGAAAGTCCTATAGGTGAACATATGTTCATAGTCTCTATGAACATTAAAAAATTCAGTTTGGTTGCTGTAAAAGATTCATAGATATTGAGAACCGTCTAAATATTTCGGAATCTCGCCATTTAGGATTGTTATATGTATAGGCCATAGAGTTATGTACCATTCAAGGACAATTATTGCCTAGGTTCATTATTCAAACTTTCACTTCGATCGCATGATGACGACACAAGAAATTAAAACATAATTTTAAAATTTCGCACAGCCGCCATCTTGAGGTTATGTAAACAATTGAATTAAATTAGATGGCAGTGCATTACAATCTGCAAAATCATTTACTGTACCACATTTCACTGCGCTCAGAGAGTTAAATCACGAGAAAAGTCTATTAAAATATTTCAAATTGGCTTGGTCGCCATGTTCGTTTTGTATTTTACAGGTTTATGAAATACACATAGGTAAACTTGTATCAGTACCCTTTATCACCGTACAAAATTGCAGGGTGATATCTGTAATAGTTTCGGAGATATAGAATGTCAGTGAAATATTTCGCACAGCCGCCATTTTGAGGTTATGTAAACAATTGGACTAAATTAGACTCCAGTGCATTACAATGTTTATATACATTTGCTGTACCAAGTTTCATTACATTTGGATAGTTAAATCGCGAGAAACGTCTATTTAAAACTCTCAAATTCGCTTGGCCGCCATGTTGGTTTTGTAGTCACCAGGTTTTTGAAAGTCTCATATGTGAACTTCTAGTAGTGCCTTTATCACCGTACACAATTTCAGGGCGATATCGGTAATAGTTTCGGAGATATTGAATGCTAGTGAAATATTCGCACAGCCGCCATGTTGGATTGGTGAGACGTAACAAAATTTGAAGGGCACGGTCGAGGTCGCCGGGAATAGTGCTACGAACTTACCGAGTTTCATTGAAATCGCTCCAGTCGTTTAGATTTTATTAGGGACACACACACACACCTCACACACACACACACTGACACACACGCACACGCACACGCACACACACACGGACAAAAGGTGATCTCATAAGCCTAATTTTTCAAAATTGAAAATAGGCTAAAAATGGCTGTACGGCTTCCGCTACAGTTCATATGTCTCTGTCTCCCGTACACATGTAATAAATATTTATTTGCTGAAAACCCTAGATATCACACCCAGAAATAACTCCATAAAATAGCTAATCCCAAAAGTGAAATTATGTCCCCACAGTAATCTTCAAATCCCCTAGATTTAACGATTTCCCCCCTAAATTAGAAACACTGATGGACAGTGACTCACGCTGCTTGGGATATACCTGAAGGAAGTATATATAGGTATGATTTGCTGCGACGCTTCTATTTTTGGCGACATGGAGGTGAGAGAGGGAGTAGGAGCAACGAATCTGTCAACGACCGCAACCCATTCACATCACATCTGATCACTCTTAGAGAACTCCAAATCTCACGATGGGGTACTATCTTCACCCCGCAATGGGGAGCTGGAAGTCTGGAGGTCGAACATTTGAATCCCGGAACTGTGTTTGGATTATTCCTTCCCATACTCCCCTCAGGGAAATGCCACGATGGTACCATATTTCAAAAATGCGTAGGCTATGTTGATCATATCATAACCAACTCATATGGTTGGGGGCGTGGTGGCGCAGCGGTCAAGCTGTTGGCCTCTCACTACGGCGGACGGGGTTCGATCCCCGGTCAATGCATGTGAGAATTTCAAAGTGAATATCTGGAATATGGACGAAATCCAGACTATACGCTATGTTTAACACTTACACTAATTGGTAAGAATGGGGAGAACTAAGCAAACGTCTGGGAAATCCCACCTACCTGAGCAGGGGCAGATCATCCACATAAAGTTAAGGTCCGACAACAGCGTACAAAATATGGGAAATATTCCTTCATTAACCATGGTATTGATAATTGGAACTCATTACCTACCTCAGTCTTAGAGCCTTTCCCCAAACATATTGATGTGTTTAAGAGTAGATTGAAATTTTGTGTGAATACTACGATGTAATTATTATAGGGCCTAAATTGTGAATGGTGTATATTGCATTTGTTGGTAATTTTCTGTATTTGTACAATTTGCCACCGGGGAATCACCCCCAGTTGCAAATATCATATATAATAATAATAATAATATGTCATGTGGTTCGGATTCTACGTGAAAAGGAGGTCCCGTGGCTCAAAATCGCGAGATTAACGGTCACGTAAAACTACAAACTTCCTTCCTTTCCAACTCACATGGATCTTATACTGTTATCGGAAAGCAATGGTATTGAATTAAGAGTATCTCAATAATTAAATCACTCAATAATTTACCAGTCACATCTAAATGATACAACCAACATGTGCATCTGTAAGTACATATAACATTATAAGTCTATAGATATGGGTATCACAACCAGACTATTAATTGTAATATCTCAAAGAACAGCTGATTCCCAAGATACAATTTAACGTGAGAACAATACCATTTCCAACTCCTCTGCAAATATAACCTGCTCGACACAAGAGAGCGTAGCATTAGTTCAAGAAACTTATAATACAAGGAATTATTCATATATCAACACGGGTTCATAAGTCCTTATGAAGAATATTAACATTTTTTGAAGCTATTCGAACAAATACAACGAGAATACATCACCAAAATGTTGTTACTTAGGCAGATGCCGAAGGTAGAAATCTCAACTCCCTATATCAATGTTTATAATGTCACCACAAGCCTCCGTGGCTTAGGCGGCAGCACGCCGGCCTCTCACCACTGGGTCCGTGGTTCAAATCCCGGTCACTCCATGTGAGATCTGTGCTGGACAAAACGGAGGCAGACAGGTTTTTCTCCGGGTACTCCGGTTTTCCCTGTCAAAATTTCATTCCAGCAACACTCTCCACTATCATTTCATTTCATCTGTCATTCATTTAATCATTGCCCCCAGAGGAGTGCGTCAGGCCTCGGCAGCCGGCACATTTCATATCCTCGCCGCTAGATGGGGGCTTCATTCATTCCATTCCTGACCCGGTCGGAGACTGGAAGCAGGCTGTGGATTTTCGTTTCATAATGTCACCTCAATCCATCGTAACACCAGTTTAGAAACAACATATTCTAATGTTTGAAAATTTTATTTATGTATTTGGAAATTTCAATTCAAATTATTGTAAGGATATCCATTTTTATTTTATTAATTTTAAACGCAATTAATACATCTCCGTGGCTTAGGCGGTTGCACAACGGCCTCTCACCGCTGGGTCCGTGGTTCAAATCCCGGTCACTCCATGTGAAATTTGTGCTGGACAAAGCGGAGGCAGACAGGTGTTTCTCCGGGTACTCCGGTTTTCCCTGTCACAACTTTCATTCCAGCAACACTCTCCACTGTCATTTCATTTCATCTGTCATTCATTTAATCATTGCCCCAGGGGAGTGTGACAGGCTTCGGCAGTCGGCACAGTTCAAATCTTCGCCGCTTAATAGGGGCTTCATTCATTTCATTCCCTGACCCGGTCGGTCGACTGGAAGCAGGTTGTGGATTTTCATTTTCAAACGCTATTAATGTTGAACTCATAAGAAGATATAATTGAATTTCGAAACATGTTCGTTTAAATAAGAATAATAAACTACATATTTTAGTATTGACAAGGCGGATTAAATAACATAAATATTTACCATATTTCAAGTCCCAAGGCACTTACCCCAATCCTAATAATCAGTTACACACAGTCATCAATGAAACTAAGGCCATCAGACAAGTTTAACACACGGTTATAGGCATACATTGTTTAATACACGGAGCCGAAGACTAAGATGACCCAAGTCTTTTCTATCAATTGGTATTTAATTACAGAGACCTTCGAAGCCATTGTCTGTGTTGTCTAATCAACAATTAATTCATAACTTTTCAGTCGGTCAACATTTATTTATGCGCAATTATATTAAGCAAGAAATATAAGACTGCACTTGAAAAAAACTTACATGTGATTCTTCTTCTTCTTCCTTCGTTACGGCCAACAAAGGACCACGTCATGTCAACTGTTTCTTCTGCATTTTAATGTTGGCCCAGTACTCCTTCATTCGTTCACCTATGGGTCTTTCAATAACCTGGTGAGCACAATTCCAACAGGGTGGTGAAGCGAAATTTGAATATTCAAATGGACATTTCTCGCGATTTAACCATCCGAGCGCAGTGAAAATTGGTACGGTAAATGCTTATACAAATTTTAATCCACTGCCATCTAATTTATTTCAATTGTTTTCATAACCTTGTGTCATATCTTGTGTCCTAATCATGCGATTGAAGTTTGAATAATACACCTTCGCAACATCCTTCATCTAATAGTACACAACTCTATAGCTTACATTATACACTGAAGAAAATGGAAATTGCAACACCCAGAAGGAGTGGTGCTACATTGCAGCAATTGAACATGCAGGACGAGTGTTCGGTTGTGATTCGACGATTACACTTTCAGGTCCCTCTGACCGCAAGTTTGGACAATTTTCAATACAGGATGTGCCCACCACGAGCTGCAATACATTGATGAATTGATGAATTCGGCGAGGCATGGAGCCAATATGGTCCTGGATCGCTTCCTGAGGAATTGTAGCCCATGCTTGCTGCACTGCACGGGTCAGTTGTTCCAGAGTTGTGGGTCGCTGAGGATGGTTGGCCAGTAGTCGACCAATCATGAACCCACACATGCCCAATAGGACTAAGGTCCGGGGATCTGGCGGGCCATTCTAAGGTTGTGATGTCGTGGAGAGCTTCTCTGGAGATGCGTGCAGTGTGTACCCGGGCAATGTCCTGCTGAAACATCCCATTAGCAATGTTCGCCATCATAGGGACAACCACTGGATTGAGTACCCTATCAACGTACTGTCGAGCAGTCATAGTGCCCTCAACAAGCACTAATTGTGATTTCACATTAAAGCCAATAGCTCCCCAGACCATAATGCTTGGTGTTGGCCCTGTGTGCCTCTCGACAATAAGGTCTGGGCGGCCCCTCTCCCCGGTACGTCGGCGCACACGATTCCGGCGATCACTGCGGGTAAGACAGAAGCGCGATTCATCACTAAAGACGACCCTATGCCATTCGTCGACCCACGTCGATCGTTCTCGACACCAGGCCAGCCTCACACGTCGCTGTTGTGGGGTCAATGGAACACCTTCTGCAGGGGCACGGGATCGTAAGCCAGCTGCACGCAGGCGATTACCAACTGTTTGTCGTGCAACGTGGGGTGCCATAGCTGCTCGAATTTGCGCTGCTGTTGCATGGGGTTCCATCCGGTCCATCCGAATGATGCGGCGATCATCTCTCACAGTTGTCGGTCGCGCTGGGCCTGTGCCAGGTCTACAAGTGTGGGTACCTTCATTTGACCTCTGCTGCCATACACGTTGTACCATAGATGCCTGTCGGCCAACACGTGCAGCGACAGTCCTTAGCGATAATCCAGCCTCACACAGAGCGCTCTTCTCTGTCATCGAGGCATGTTTGACGGGGAACACTTCACTGCACAGACTGCAAGTCAACTACGCTACACCAGAGTCCGTATACTGGAGTTGATTCCTCCGCGACCAATCACGTGGGGAGACCTGTAGCAACAATCCAATGGGTCTGAAACTTTGATCGTTTACATACCTACATGGCATCGTTCCATATATTGAAAATCAACACAAACGACCAATGCCTTCATGGTGTTGCAATTTCCATTTTCTTCAGTGTACAAAAATCCAACATAGTGACCATCTGAAATATTTAGACAGATCTCAATATCAACGAATCTATTACAGCAATCGAACTGAAATTTTGTATGTTGATAGAGGTAATTAACATAAGTATGATTTATGAAAATAGGCTATTTAGTTCTTCATGGAACTACTTGTTAAGAGGTGAAATAGGTTTTTAAATAGCTTCTTATGCTTAAAGTAGCGGCTTCGGTGGCGTAGTCGGTAGCATGCTGAGCTTTTATGCCCAAGATGGCGGGTTCAAACCCGGCTGAAGTCGTCGGATTTTTTAAGAGCTTTACAATCCTCCAGTATTCCTTCCTTCGGAGGGGGAGTAAAGCCGGCGGTCCCATGTCATAGAATTATGAAAGTTTGAACTACCTGAAATTGAACGGAAATTGTACCTCATCCCATGGGTGTCCGCATTGAAGCAGCTACAGTCTCTGGCGATCCGAACCTGTCCACGGACATTCCCGGCACTAGAAGCCATACGATAAATAAATAAATAAATAAATAAATAAATAAATAAATAAATAAATAAATAAATAAATAAATAAATAAATATGTTTTAAGTGTAGCAAAAGTTGACATAAACTGTGCAAAGCATAACATTAATGCCTAATTGCTGGTAGAAAATCTGGTTGTAACGAAAGTATAAATATTTTACATAATGATACATCTTTTATCAAATTATCACCGAGAACGTCTCACTTTTAGGCAATATTTGCTCTCCTTAAATATGTTAACTGCAATTACGTTAGATATTTTTAGGTACTCGCAAATCATTTAGGTTTTCTTTTAGGTACTACATAATTCATGAATATGGATCTTTTGAGTGTGATTCGGAAAAGTATTAAAGTATTTTTGTATTTAGAAGTAAGGAAATAAATAGGTAAAACCTAAAAATCCGGTCCCTAGTCATAACAAAGTTCAACTGTATTAGTATTATGAGGCAACATTTGGTGTTTATTTATTTATTATTTACGTATGGCTTTCAGTGCCGAGAGTGTCCGAGGACATGTTCGGCTCGCCAGAGGCTGTAGCTTTTCAAGCGGACACCCATGGGGTGAGCAAAAAGTTCCGTTCAATTTCAAGTAGTTCCGACGTAGTTCGCTACCAGATGTCACTGACATTTCGTGGTGAACGTTGGAACTTTGATAGAGCGTTTCAACGAAATCTAACCTAGAAATTTAGCTTCACACAAGTTTAGTTAGTGGAAGGATCTTATACATGCCATAAATCTAAGACATGGGACCGCCGGCTTCACTTCTCCTCCGAAGGAAAGCATACTGAAGGATTTTAACGCTCTTAAACAATCTGACGATTTCGGCCGGGTTTGAACCCACGATCTTGGGCACAGCAGTTCAGCATGCTACCAACTACGCACCGAAGCCGCTTAACATTTGATGTTATTCATAGTAATAGCCCATTTTGAGAGCCTTGTTTCCAATCCTACACACACTCACATCCACGTTCGATTACATGGGGCTAAATGACCACGATGTCCAAGCCCCTTAAACGAAACAACAACAACAATCTTATGATAGTATATGCGTCCAATATTTTCGAATTATGTACATTTTTGTGTCCTTAATCATGGTACAGTCCACGAAGGTGACATCATGCAGTACGTTCGTTGCGCCATTGATTGAGATGCTAGTACTCATGTGTGTTGGCGAGATAGCTTTGTAAATCTCACTGGAGTGTTGTGATGACGTTCTGAAGCCTCTCTTGGTACTTCTCTTGCATTGAGAGCGTACTTGTCCATTGGACAGTCGTTGTTCGGATATCTTATCCGAGTATTAACCTTGAGTTATGTATTCTGTTGGAAATGGGCTTATTGTGTGCACTTTCGGGAATTTGTATTTAACATTTTTATTGAATTGTGCGTTTTTATTATTTCTTGAAGAAAGACAGGATATTGACGCGTTTAAATCTGATGGATGTGTTTGAACCTAAGATTCTGTGTTGATTTGATTGCCAGACTTGTGTGAATTCAAAAATTGGTCCCCAGACTTGGTTTAATAGATTTCAGCAACATTTGTAGGTTTTTGTCGTGTATGTTGCTGGATTTAGCCCAGGTGTACCAAGTTAGGTTCATCAGCAAGCATTTGGTACGATGTCCTTCAAGGATCACTATGTCTGTGGGATCCAGATTGGGTGTACCAACCTGGCACAACATGGCAAAACCTTGACAATTTGCTTGAGTTCAATTACATGGTGGTAAGAACCAATATTCCATCTATTATTATTATTATTATTATTATTATTATTATTTATTAAATCGTTACAAATACACACATTTTACAAAATTCATAATATCTCTACACATTTTATGAATTTCCTTACACTTCCTACTCATTGTTTAACCTGTACATTTACAATTATTAAATTATATTGTTACAATATGATAAAGACAGGTCGAAATAGGATTTCAAATTCATACAGAGCAGGAAGAGATATCACATATGCCACTAAAAGGTGCAACCTTGTGTGTGGCATGCATATCGTTGATTACTATTTCTAAAAATTGTATAATGGCTTAGCCGAATAACACGTTCTATGTAAATGATGTATACACAAAAAAAATAATGAATAAGAAGGAAAATTGAATTTTTGGTTTATTAATTAAATACAGTACAGTAGAACCTCGTTTCGCCCGGTCGAGTGATCATGAGGTCTCAAATTCTCCTTAAGCTCCCTGATTTGATTTATTTCTGCATTATGCATTTATTAATGTATTCATTTCTGCATTTTGTGTGTATTTATTTTATTTCTTTATTTATTTTATTGTCATTTATTTATTATTTTATTTTTATTTATTTATTTTTCTTTCCTTCTTTTCTTTATCTTTTCTTTCTTTCTTTCTTTCTTTCCTTTTATTCCTGTGTTTGTACATACATCATAGTAACACAGGTTATCAGACAAATTCTACAAACACCCAAGTATACGGGGCTACATGACCACGATGACGCAGAGCCCCTAAAAGAAACAACTACAACTATCTTTCTTTCTTTCTTTCTTTCTTTCTTTCTTTCAAACCCTGTGACATATAGCATAATGAAGGTGACAATAAGAAATTACTAACCCAGAGAATGATTAAGGAAATTAATCAATACAATTGCTATAATGTTATAAGGGATCAACGGGAAGTCAATTTAAAGCAAACTGTCACACTATAAGCATGTGGCATGAAATATCATTTTGCTCTCAGCAATGTCTTTTTCACCACCAAATGAGTTTCCAACTGCCCATTAATATGGCCCTTATTCTCATCCCAGACAGTCAGTTGCTTTTAACTTATCATTTCGTTAGGAGCCGATAACCTCGCTGTTAGGCCTTTTAAAACAATAATTATCATCATCGTCGTCATTAATGTTAATAGGGCCCTCGCACCCTTCCCACTTTTATCCGAGTCATATCTCACGCGTAATAGTGCACAGGGCTTACAGCTAACATCACCGAAGTTGTAACATGACTAAAATGTGGTACAGTACATATCTAGCAATAACGTAACTGCTGGAATACCAAGGACTCGTATAAAATTATTTAGGTATTTGTTTTTACCGATTTTGACTCTATAGGTCTCATGATGTATCCTGAACAACATCCTGAAGCTCCTCTCTCTGCGATTTCAACGGCCACACTAGTACGGTTCGGTGCTGGTTGGATGATCAGAAAGAACCACACCATTTTCAATGCAAAATGGACTAATTCTTTTAGAATGTGAACGGACTAAGTGATAAATGTGAAAAAAATGGCAGTTGCGAGTGGGTGTGTACAGTGAAATTGTGTTTCATATACAGTACATAATTGTGAGATACCATTACTACAGGTTACATGTTCAGGACTATCTGCATTTGTTGATGTTTCAATTCACGGAAGAAATTTTATTTCTTCACATTTACAACCAATCATCACCCCTTTCCTCTCTCTGATTAAATGTGCGATTAACTCGCAAGGTAATCGCACTTGCGTTGCAAAAATGTGTATATATAGTCTACTCATTCCGACATCACAAACATGGTGGAAACATTTAACCTTATTTTATCTGCCCCATCAGAAGGTTTACTTCTGAGGGGGAACACGTGGGTTGGAGATAATTATTAGGGAGGGATTTAAAGATCACTAGTATTTACAATGGTTCTATTTATGTTGTTTTTCAAACACAGTAATTAAATCAAATTTACGTAAAACATTACTATGTTCACTGTAGAATTTTCTGGGTATTTTGTTAATAAACAGAGGAATATTGACTAAAACGGTTTATAAGATGTCTAGATCCGTATTTAAGCAATAGAAGAATTATGAAATCCTACCACTCACAGGAATTTGAAGTCACTAGATCTAGTGACAAAATCGTTTAATTAGCAGTGCTCAGAAATAACAATGTTGTTTCTTTCAGTGCTCGTAGGTCGAACACGAGCCCTGGAAGCCTGCCCGTATGGTGAAACACAGAAATGTTAGACATGGGGAAATGATGGCACAGGTGATCCGAGAACATTGATTCGCCGTCTACAAGGAAGTATTGTAACTAGCTTAAGAATCGACATCATCACATTCAAACCACAGTCAATGACCGGAGTGATCTTAGACTCGGTCCCGAAGCGTAATCGCGACATTTGGTAAGTACTCGATAAACTGTTTTCATAGTAGTGTATGTTCATGGAGCCTTAAAAGAGAGTATATAAAATAAAATTGGCTAATCAAAGTTGTCCTCTTTCATTTTACATCTCACTAGGCTGAAAATATGCAATTGGTCGCGTGGCTCAGCGGTAACGTTCGCGCCTGCCGTGCCCAAGATTGCAGAATCGAATCCTGGCGCAGTCTGTTAGCATTTGAAGGTGCGCAAGCGCGAGGGAACTGTGCCACTAGAATACTGGCACGTTACAAGATCCCCTTCGGGGCAACATTCTGGCAACCCGACGCGGCGTCTCATAAATGAAGGAAGGAAGGAAGGAAGGAAGGACGATAGAAAGCTTGCAGTTTTACCTGACCGTCAATCTCGCGATCATGAGCCACGCAGCCTCCATTTTCACGTCGAATCCGAACCACAGGACATGCATTGGCCGGGAATCGAACCCGGTCTGCTTTGGCGAGGGGCAAGCAGCTTGACCACTACACCATGATGATGATGATAATAATTGTTATTTTAAGGGGCCTAACATCTGGGTTGTCGGCCCATAATGGTTTGGGTGGTCGTGAAAATGAAAATGAGAGGGAAATTATATTTTTAATTAACTACTGACGTACATACTAGAAGAGGAAATGAAAAACAAAAAGACGAATAAGGTAAATAAAAGACAGGAGGACAGGAAATGCCCTCAACCCTCGAAGAATGTGAAATAATGGACTTGGAAGAAAGGAGAGCCATGAAAACAGATAGAAATGGGAAAGAGTAGAGTGTCCTCTCCTAAGTCAGTGGAAAAGGGGAGAAACCGGTCCCATCTCAGGAATCCCTCTGGTCGCCAACTCCCGAAGAGCCCTAGAGGGTGTAGCAGTCTCTGAGGTGCACCATAAGTGGTGGGGCTACACACACCCTGCTTCCTTTAGGGCATTGAGCAGAAGGCAGGAGATATCATGAAGAGAAAATAAGAAGTCTGACTCCTCGAAGAATGAGGGTAACAGGAAATAATAAACACGGGCCAATTAAGGCGGGGAAGTGAAAGACTCCCTAGGCCACGGATACACTAATATCGTCGGGGTAGGAAGAGAAAAAGAGTTGACCAAGGGATGTCGACAGGAAAGATGATAGAGGGGATCTCGGCACAAGTAAGTGTAAGCCATGCAGGACTCGGCAGGGGTCCCGTGGTCGGTAATCCACGTCCTAAAAGTTGTGAGTCACTAGAGGAACGTCTCTAAAAGCCTCAGTATTTAAAAGGGACGTAAAAACAGTCACGTTATTTATTACTATTTATCGTATGGCTTTTAGAGCCGGGAGTGTCCGAGGACATGTACGGCTCGCCAGAGGCTGTAGCAGCTTCAAGCGGACACTCATGGGGAGAGCTAAAAGTTCCGTTCAATTTCAAGTAGTTCCAACTTTCGCTACCACTGTTGGAACTTTGATAGAGCGTATCTACGAAATATAACCTACAAATTTAGCTTCACACAAGTTTAGTTAGTAGAAGGATCTTTTGTTGTTGATGTTTGAGTCTTCAGTCTTTTGACTGGTTTGATGCAGCTCTCCATGCCTCCCTGTCCTGAGCTAATCGTTTCATCTCTACATAGCTACCACACCCTACATCCGAGGCAATCTGTTTAACATATTCTAACCTTGGTCTACCCCTACAGTTCTTGTCCTCGACCCTTCCTTCCGTAACTAAGCTTGCTATTCCTGGGTGTCTTAGTATGTGTCCTACTAACCTATCTCTTCTCTTCATTAGCAGTCGCCAGAAACATCTCTCCTCTCCCACTCGTCTTAATACCTCTTCGTTTGTAACCCTATCTACCCATCTGCTCTTCATCATTCTCCTGTAACACCACATTTCAAATGCTTCAATTCTCCTCTTTTCTGCTGCACCAATAGTCCAAGTTTCACTTCCATAAAGCGCCACGCTCCAGACAAAGGCTTTCAAAAATGATTTCCTAATACCTAAATCTATATTCGATGTCAACAGATTACTTTTTTGTAGAAATGCTTTCCTTGCCTGAGCCAACCTACTTTTTATATCCTCTTTGCTTCGTCCATCACTGGTTATTTTGCTTCCTAAGTAACAGAAGTCTCCTACTTCCTTCAGCTTTTCACCTGCCAATTTGATCTCCATAGAGGTTTCTGATTTATTTCGGCTGCATTCCAGTATTTTTGTTTTACATTTATTAATTTTCATCATGAATTCTTTCCTTAAGACGGAGTCCATACCATTCAAAAACTCATTCAAATCATCAGGCGTGTCGGCCAAGATTACGATGTCATCAGCAAATCTCAGAGTTGAAATTATTTCTCCTTCAATCTTCGCTCCCACTTTAAATTATTCTCCAGTTTCCTTCATTGCTTGTTCAATGTAAAGATTGAAAAGTATGGGTGATAAATTGCAGCCTTGCCTTACACCTTTCTGAATACCAGCTTCTCTCTCATGTCCTTCAGCTCGAATGACTGCTGTCTGGTTTCTGTATAGATTGCATATCACCCTCCTATCCCTGTACTTTATTCCAATAGATTTCAAAATGCCTAACAATTTAGTCCAATCAACGTTATCAAAAGCCTTTTCTAGGTCTACAAATGCCATGAACGTTCTCTTATCTTTCCTTATTCTACCTTCCAAAATCAGCCTAAGACTTAGTACAGCTTCCCTTGTTCTTACATTTCTCCAGGAACCAAACTGGTCTTCTCCCACCTCCGTTTCTATCTGGCTTTCCATCCTCTTGTAAATTATTCTAGAGAGGATCTTTGAAGCATGAGTAATCAAGCTGATTGTACGGTGATCTTCACATCTGTCAGCTCCCACTTTCTTTGGTATAGGGATGATAACATTCTTCTTGAAATCAGGGGGTACCTCATCTATCTCATAAATCCTACACGCCAAGTGAAATAACCTGATCAGACCTTCAACACCTATGCAGCGTAGCAACTCAATCGGTATATCATCTATGCCTGGTGCTTTGTTCGTGCTTAATTCCTCCAATGCTCTGTCAAATTCTGATCTCAATATTAAATCTCCTTTAGCATCCTCATCAATTTTCTCCCCCCTTTCCATTACATGATTCTCAATCTCCTTTCCCTTATACAAACACTCTATGTAAGCTTTCCATCTCTCAAGCTTTTCTTCCCTATCTCTTAGAGGCTTTCCATTTGTGTCCTTAATATTACAGCACTTAGTCTTCTTTTCCCCAAAAGTATTCTTAATCCTTCGATAAGCTGTGCCTACTTTTCCTAATTTCAGACAATTTTCTATACCTGCACATTTCTCTTTCAGCCATTCTTCTTTCGCTTCCTTGCAATTCTTGTTAACCTCATTTCTCAGACGTCTGTATTATGCTTTCCCCTTTTCATCTCTTACATTCTTGTGTTTCCGCCTTTCATCCATCAATTCTAGTATATCCTGAGTGGTCCATGGTTTTCTCCCTATTCTTTCTTTCCTACCAATGTTTTCTTCTGCGGATTTTGTTATTTCATTCTTCAAAAGTGCCCATTCGTCTGCAATTGAAGTTTGTTTAGGGTTTTTCATTAGTCCTTTGCTATAATCACAGAGTGATTTCTGGTTATTTTTACATCGTGTGATGTGATATGTGTCACAGAACTGGTCACATAACGAGCACACGCAGAGTTCATTTGGGGCGTGGTAGGACATGTTTTTACATATTTTATGGTGGTACCCATGCACTGCTAACTTTATCACCACATGTCTTAGTTTCTGATTGGCGCTGGTCCAGTTCCGGTTGATCATGGCATCCGTGCTGTAAAATTCTAGCGGAATGCCTTTTCTCTTATCTCTTCTCTCTGCTAGGTGCGCTTCAGCATTCTTTGTTGATGGAAGCTGTAATTTTGTTCTTATTTCTTCGACGAGGAAGGGTTCCCGTGCTAATTCATATGTTAGGCGGGAGCGCGTGTATTTTGAGATGCCCATTAAGGTTTTCAGGAATTGGGCTTTAACTCTTTCGATGGTGGCCAGATCTCTCTTCGTTAGTCGGTCCCATATCAAGTGGATCCCGTACGTGAGAATTGGTAGGATCTTTGCGTCAAACAGATGCATAGCTGTTTTTAAGGATAGCTGCTGTAGATTGGTAATGTCGTACATGGCTTTCAAGCAAGCCACTGCTCTGTCTTGGATGTGTAGTCTGAATGTTCCGGTAGTCTGTAAAGTGATCCCAAGGTATTTAACTGCATTCACTATTTCCACTTTGACCTCTTCATATTGCAAGTTGTCGTTTGCTGCTACACGCCCACCTTTCCGAAAAACCATCTGTTGGGTTTTTGTCCAGTTTATTTTCAGACTGTTATTTCCTGCCCATTCTACCAGTGCTGAGAAGGCGTGTTGGAGTTCTTCCTTATTTGGTGATCCTAGGACCATGTCGTCCGCATATATGTAGATCACCGCGTCCTTTGATTTCTCTCGGATTGCTGTTGTTACATCGGCTGTGGCAATATTGAACAGTATGGGACTGAGGGGGTCGCCTTGCAACACTCCATTAGTTTGGGTGATTTCCTTTGTTTTGCTTACTGCGTCATCTATGGTGATCTGGTTGTATGCCAGGATATTTTTTACTAAGATTGTTAAAGGATTGTGATTTCCGATGATATTTTGAAGTTTCGATGTGAGCTTTCTTCTGTCAATTAGGTCGAAGGCCTTTGTATAGTCTATAAAGACTGCATAAAACTTTCCCTTTTGGAGTCGTTTTGCTTCCTCTATGTCATTTAACAGATTTTGAATTGCGTGCAAGGTTCCTCTTCCGCGTCTAAAGCCGAATTGTTCCTCCGGTATCTTGGAGTCGACTTCATATACTATCCTGTTGGTTAGAATTCTTGTCAGTAACTTGAAGGTGTTGCTTTCCAGTGCAATTCCTCTGTACGAGTTGGGGTCGTTGGTTTCACCTTTTCCTTTATAGAGAGTTTTAATGGTCGATTTTCTCCATTCTTCGGGAATATTTCCTGTTTCTAGGCATTTGGTAAAGAGCTTGGACCATAGTTCTGATAGGTATTGTGCCGATTCCTTTAGATGTTCGTTGAAAAACCCGTCTGGTCCTGCAGCCTTGTTACATTTCGTAGCATTGATTATGTCCAAAACCTCTGTTTTAGTGATGGGGAGTATTTCTTCGTGTTGATCTCTACATTCAATTTCATATGCCGCTTGTTGACCTGTACCGTTGAGGATGAGAGTGAAGTGCGATTCCCATATTCCTATTTCTACGTTGCTAGATTTTGACGATCTTCTTGGTCTGATGGCTATGTATGGATCATTCATTGCTTCTTTGGCGATCCTCTCACCTTCTTTTTCTATGTATTGAAAGCGTTTACGTTTTAGGAGATTCTTGTAATATCTCCGTGTTTCCCCATATACTCTTAGGTCCTCTGGTGTTGACGTGATTCTAGCTATATGTAGCGCCTTTAGTGTAGTTTGTCTTTCTGCATAACATTCCTTATCAAACCACGGTTGAGCTTTCCTTGAAATCTGTTTGTGGGTTATACTTGCTCCTAGTATCTTGTTAATTCTTGTTAGGGCTGAATTTAGGTCGTTTGCCTTGATTGTCTTTTCTGCTTCAGGTAATTTTCCTGGTTGTCGCTGTAGTGCTGCCATGTTAAGGTGTCTGGATATGATGGTCTTGACGCAATTCGGAACAACTTTCTTTGGAGTTTTGAGTAAGAGTTTGGTCTGTATTGGGATGTGTTTTCTTAGTGGGGTTACTGGTGAAGTCCATAGACTCTTTTGTTCTAAAATTTCAATATCGTTTCCTTTGTGGAATACGAGGTCAATTGTGCTACTGCCATTATGGGCAAAGTAAGTTTTGCGTCTTGGGTCATTTACTATTTTGAAATTTTCTTCTGTAAGGAATGTAAGGACAGTTTTACATTTCGTATCGGGTTTGTCTAGTCTACAGTTCATATCTCCTGCTAGTATTATGGTTTCTTCTGGGTTTGCAACTTTCCGTAGTGAGAGCGTGAGGAGTTCCATTATTTCCTCGGTATCAGTGTTGGGGCGTACATAAGTGCCTATTATCGTGAAGTTGTTTGCTTTCGCTATTATGAGGTTTTCTTCTATATGTAAGGTCTTTAAGGGTCCTATCCATGGTTTATAGAGGATAGATACACCTCCTGATGGCCTTCCTTCTGTAGGTTTTCTTGCTAGAGAGTGGATGGAGTAGAAACCTTCTATATCAATAGGTGTCGTTAGGAATGTCTCTGTGAAGATTAGTATGTCAGATGTTTCAAATGTGTTTCCTGGGGTTAGTTTCAGTAGTCCTTTAAACCCTTCTACGTTCCACAGGAGCATGTTAATGCAGTTATTCGAGAGATGCGCCTTCGCTTCTTCTGCGGAGGCGAAATCGAAATCGACGCACAATTACTCTATTTGGCCAAAATTCGGGGTTGGATGTCATTTCTAGGCAGTCAAAAGGGATGCCAACTTTGTACGCTTTGGAGTCTCCTCTTATGGCGGTCTCTTCGCAGCTGACGTCCCCTCGGATTCCTTTCTTTCTTAGATAGTTTATTACCGTCTCCGAGGTCGTTTCTTTCTTCAGCTTCCCAATAAATAGCCATGCCGTTTTCCCTTCCGCTTGTAGATCGTCGTTCTCTGTTCCAGTGCCGATTACTGTGTTAGATGGTGATCGGTATTGCTGACTATTTCGTGGTTGATTCTGTTGCTGATATATTTTTTCTGTATTGTCTGGTCTTCTCGTCTCTCCTTGTGTTGTAGTGTCACGGTTGATAATTTTGTTGGGTAGTCCCGGCCATTCTATGCTTGATAGTGATCTGGTTTTGTATCGATAGTTGTGTTTATTTGTTGACTCTGCTGTGGTGGTTTGTGTGTCTGGTGATTGTGGTTTGATGGTTGGGGGGTGCAGCGGCGTTGCTGTTGTTGGTTTTTCGGTAGTGTCTTGAATTTTTGAGTAGCGCGAGACTTGCTGTTTTGCTAGTATATCTGCTTGTTGCAGTTGTGTCTCGAGAATTAAGGTCATTTTCTTCATGAGGTTATCAGATAGTTCTTCAAGTTCTTCAAGCAAGGACTAACATTTAAAATGAACAAAGCATCATACAGTGTTGCTCTATTTCACAAATAACATTCAATTCACAATATAATGACTGGTCATGAATGAATGCTTTAATGCACACATTCCTGATTGATTACTGGATCATGATGTTTTTCACATCAATTAACTCTTTATAGCATGTTTGTTTCACTAGTGTAAATCTATGTTATGCACATTCGTGCGCTTTTCTGTTAATAATAATTAGTCCTTCCTTTATACTCTTCTTGAATCTTTCGTTTACATCCTTCTCTTTCAGTCTGTCTATTGCCCACCTTTTTGGCTTTTGACTTTTCTTCAGTTTCTTCAACTTTAATCTGCATTTCATAACAACCAGATTGTGGTCAGAGTTTATATCAGCACCAGGATATGTTTTACAATCTAAAATCTGGTTTCGAACCCTCTGCTTGACCATAATGAAGTCGATTTGGTAATGCCCTGTATCTCCTGGTCTCATCCATGTGTATATTCTTCTATTGCGGTTATTGAATAAGGTGTTAGCTATGACCAACTCATGCTCGGTACAGAATTCCATCAGCCTGCTTCCTCGATCATTCCTTTCACCTAATCCGAAATCTCCTACTATCTTCCCTTCTCTCCCTTTTCCTACCACAGCATTCCAATCTCCCAATACTATAACATTTTCATCACCCTTGATATACCTCAGAATTTCATCTATTTCTTCGTAGACTTTTCAACAACTTCATCATCAGCTTGACTGGTAGGCATATAGACTTGTACCACTGTGGTGCACGTAGGTTTAGTATTGATTTTTGCTACAATAATCCGTTCACTATATTGCTCATAATATTCCACCCGCTGTCCAAGTTTCCTACTCAATATGAGACCAACCCCTGCTTGGCCATTGTTTGATTTAGTGCTAATGACCCAATAGTCTCCTGACCAAAAGTCCTGTTCTTCCTGCCAGCGAATTTCACTAATCCCAACCAAATCCAACCTCAACCTATCCATTTCCATTTCTAAGTTTTCTATCCTTCCACTTCCTAGCAGACTTCTAACATTACACGCTCCGATCCGCAGAATGTCAGATTTCCTCTTTGTCACTTCTGTGATGTTAACCCCCTCTCGAGTAGTCCCCACCCGGAGATCCGAACGGGGGACTAGTTTACCTCCGGATTGAAATTTTACAAGGGAGGAGGCCATCATCACATGTAATTATGCATAGAGAGGTGCATATCCTCGGGAATAGCATTACGGCTGTAGTTTCCCGTTGCTTTCAGCCATGCAGCAGAACGCAGTGTAGCCATTAGTTGGCTTATATTATCAATATCTTAACCGTCTATAAGACAAGTAAAGAATTGATTTATTCTGAAAGGATCTTTTACATGCCATAAATATATATGACATGGGACCGCCGCCGGCTTTACTTTCCCTCCGAAGGAAGGCATACTGAAGGATTTTAAAATTATTATTATTATTATTATTATTATTATTATTATTATTATTATTGTTATTATTATTATTGAAATGGATATCGGTTATAACGACAATCTTGCATAACAACATAATTCTTAAGGTCCCTTGTATGACATTATTACAAACTTCAACTGCAATAATAAAAACAATAAGAAGAAGAAGAAGAATCAAACGATGAGAGAATCTCTAAATCATAAAATGCCTATAGAATCACCTGGAACAGATACAACAAAAAATCAATACTTCGACACGCAAAATTAAAACACTATACCATGGCAATTCAACCTGAAGCATTATACGCATCAGAAACCCTAATCATTGGAGGCAGATCACTAACTAAAAAATTAGAATAACAATAAAGGAAAATCCTCAGGAAAATCTTTGGTCCAGTGTGCATTGAGGGAGTGTGGATGATACGAGTTATACCAACATTTGAAGAAAATATATCAGACACTATTAAAAAAGACAATTAAAATTTTATGCGCATATTCAAAGAATGGGCAAAGAAAGACTTACTGTACTAAAAGGACTTATTTTGTGAGACCAGGCCTAGATTCAGATCGTTGGTGAACAATCATCATTCTGCTGCAAAGCCACCACTGCTTGGACAGCAGAAAGGAAGAAAAATCGTAGTGAGAGAATGAAGACATTTTGGGAAGAGAAGAAAGCTAATTCAAATTCATCTGTGAGATAGGTTCAATCGCGCTCCTTCGATGGGAATAACATCGTAAAAAACAAGTAGTTCCGTGGAGAACTATACAGCCTATTTTCATACATCCTACACATATTAATTGCCTCTATCAACACACACAATTTCAGTTTGATTGTTGTGATAGATTCGTAGATATTGAGAACCGTCTAAATATTTCAGATGGTCGCCAGGTTGGATTTTTATTTATATGTACTATTACATGAAGATTATTGTGTGACACGTGTGGTATTCAGACTTCAATCGAATGAAGTAAAAACGAGATTTTAAAATTTCGCACAGCTGCCATCTTGTGGTTATGAAAACAATTGAAATAAATAAGATGCCAGTGGAATAACATTTGTATAAGCATTTAACGTGCAAAGTTTCACTGCACTCGGATGGTTAAATCGCGAAAAACGTCCATTTAAATATTTAAAATTCGCGTCGCTGCCATTTTGGATTTGTGCTCACCAGACTACTGAAAGTAATCTTATATATTAAAAATATTTATGAAATCATAAGCCAGTCCGTCCGGCCATTCTATCCGGTCGATTGCCTTCATTCTTTTTTTAAATGAAAGGTATTCATGCACAGATTTGTCATCAAGTATTACAAACCACTTAAATTACGCCTTTCTCAATTTATTTGATTTTTTCAACTTTTTCCAACTTTTTCCAAATTTCAAGCAATCATATCATTGGCTCTAATTGAGTTACGAAGGTCGTTTGGGTTTAAGAACACTCAGTGACTCAAGCGCTTTCATTTGGGCCCTTAACTATTGAAATCGGAATATTTTGAGGAAAGTTATGAGTGAACATTCGATATTACATCTCATATTTTCAACATTTTTTCTCATTGTAGCAATCATATCTTTGGTTCTAATTGCGTTACAAAGTTCGGATTGGTCTAAGAGAACTCAGTGGATCATGTTCTATCTTTTGAGTTATTAGATATTTAAATTGGTTGATTCTGAGGAATGTTATGAGTGCCGAAGCGAATATTAGAAATAATTATGAAAACTTAACCGAGTCCGTCCGGCCATTCTATCCGGCCGATTTCCTTAATTCCTTTTTTAATTGAAAGGTATTCATGCACGGATTGGTTATCAAGCATTACAAATCACTTTACTTCCGCCTTCCTCAAATTATTTCATTTCTTCAACTTTTTCCAACTCTTCTCACTCATTGAAGCAATCATCTTATCTTATATATAAAAATATTTATGAAATCATAAGCCAGTCCGTCCGGCCATTCTATCCGGTCGATTGCCTTCATTCTTTTTTTAAATGAAAGGTATTCATGCACAGATTTGTCATCAAGTATTACAAACCACTTAAATTACGCCTTTCTCAATTAATTTGATTTTTTTCAACTTTTTCCAACTTTTTCCAAATTTCAAGCAATCATATCTTTGGATCTAATTGAGTTACGAAGGTCGTTTGGGTCTAAGAACACTCAGTGACTCAAGCGCTTTCATTTGGGCCCTTAACTATTGAAATCGGAATATTTTGAGGAAAGTTATGAGTGAACATTCGATATTACATCTCATATTTTCAACATTTTTTCAGATTGCAGCAATCATATCTTTGGTTCTAATTGCGTTACAAAGTTCGGATTGGTCTAAGAGAACTCAGTGAATCATGTTCTATCTTTTGAGTTATTAGATATTTAAATTGGTTGATTCTGAGGAATGTTATGAGTGCCGAAGCGAATATTAGAAATAATTATGAAAACTTAACCGAGTCCGTCCGGCCATTCTATCCGGTCGATTTCCTTAATTCCTTTTTTAATTGAAAGGTATTCATGCACGGATTGGTTATCAAGCATTACAAATCACTTTATTTCCGCCTTCCTCAAATTATTTCATTTCTTCAACTTTGTCCAACTCTTCTCACTCATTGAAGCAATCATCTTATCTTATATATAAAAATATTTATGAAATAATAAGCCAGTCCGTCCGGCCATTCTATCCGATCGATTGCCTTCATTCTTTTTTTAAATGAAAGGTATTCATGCACAGATTTGTCATCAAGTATTACAAACCACTTAAATTACGCCTTTCTCAATTTCTTTGATTTTTTCAACTTTCTCCAACTTTTTCCGAATTTCAAGCAATCATATCTTTGGCTCTAATTGAGTTACGAAGGTCGTTTGGGTCTAAGAACACTCAGTGACTCAAGCGCTTTCATTTGGGCCCTTAACTATTGAAATCGGAATATTTTGAGGAAAGTTATGAGTTAACATTCGATATTACATCTCATATTTTCAACATTTTTTCAGATTGCAGCAATCATATCTTTGGTTCTATTGCGTTACAAAGTTCGGATTGGTTTAAGAGAACTCAGTGGGCCATGTTCTATCTTTTGAGTTATTAGATATTTAAATTGGTTGATTCTGAGGAATGTTATGAGTGCCGAAGCGAATATTATAAATAATTATGAAAACTTAACCGAGTCCGTCCGGCCATTCTATCCGGTCGATTTCCTTAATTCCTTTTTTATTTGAAAGGTATTCATGCACGGATTGGTTATCAAGCATTACAAATCACTTTACTTCCGCCTTCCTCAAATTATTTCATTTCTTCAACTTTTTCCAACTCTTCTCACTCATTGAAGCAATCATCTTATCTTATATATAAAAATATTTATGAAATCATAAGCCAGTCCGTCCGGCCATTCTATCCGGTCGATTGCCTTCATTCTTTTTTTAAATGAAAGGTATTCATGCACAGATTTGTCATCAAGTATTACAAACCACTTAAATTACGCCTTTCTCAATTAATTTGATTTTTTTCAACTTTTTCCAACTTTTTCCAAATTTCAAGCAATCATATCTTTGGATCTAATTGAGTTACGAAGGTCGTTTGGGTCTAAGAACACTCAGTGACTCAAGCGCTTTCATTTGGGCCCTTAACTATTGAAATCGGAATATTTTGAGGAAAGTTATGAGTGAACATTCGATATTACATCTCATATTTTCAACATTTTTTCAGATTGCAGCAATCATATCTTTGGTTCTAATTGCGTTACAAAGTTCGGATTGGTCTAAGAGAACTCAGTGAATCATGTTCTATCTTTTGAGTTATTAGATATTTAAATTGGTTGATTCTGAGGAATGTTATGAGTGCCGAAGCGAATATTATAAATAATTATGAAAACTTAACCGAGTCCGTCCGGCCATTCTATCCGGTCGATTTCCTTAATTCCTTTTTTAATTGAAAGGTATTCATGCACGGATTGGTTATCAAGCATTACAAATCACTTTATTTCCGCCTTCCTCAAATTATTTCATTTCTTCAACTTTGTCCAACTCTTCTCACTCATTGAAGCAATCATCTTATCTTATATATAAAAATATTTATGAAATAATAAGCCAGTCCGTCCGGCCATTCTATCCGATCGATTGCCTTCATTCTTTTTTTAAATGAAAGGTATTCATGCACAGATTTGTCATCAAGTATTACAAACCACTTAAATTACGCCTTTCTCAATTTATTTGATTTTTTCAACTTTCTCCAACTTTTTCCGAATTTCAAGCAATCATATCTTTGGCTCTAATTGAGTTACGAAGGTCGTTTGGGTCTAAGAACACTCAGTGACTCAAGCGCTTTCATTTGGGCCCTTAACTATTGAAATCGGAATATTTTGAGGAAAGTTATGAGTTAACATTCGATATTACATCTCATATTTTCAACATTTTTTCAGATTGCAGCAATCATATCTTTGGTTCTATTGCGTTACAAAGTTCGGATTGGTTTAAGAGAACTCAGTGGGTCATGTTCTATCTTTTGAGTTATTAGATATTTAAATTGGTTGATTCTAAGGAATGTTATGAGTGCCGAAGCGAATATTATAAATAATTATGAAAACTTAACCGAGTCCGTCCGGCCATTCTATCCGGTCGATTTCCTTAATTCCTTTTTTATTTGAAAGGTATTCATGCACGGATTGGTTATCAAGCATTACAAATCACTTTACTTCCGCCTTCCTCAAATTATTTCATTTCTTCAACTTTTTCCAACTCTTCTCACTCATTGAAGCAATCATCTTATCTTATATATAAAAATATTTATGAAATCATAAGCCAGTCCGTCCGGCCATTCTATCCGGTCGATTGCCTTCATTCTTTTTTTAAATGAAAGGTATTCATGCACAGATTTGTCATCAAGTATTACAAACCACTTAAATTACGCCTTTCTCAATTTATTTGATTTTTTCAACTTTTTCCAACTTTTTCCAAATTTCAAGCAATCATATCTTTGGCTCTAATTGAGTTACGAAGGTCGTTTGGGTCTAAGAACACTCAGTGACTCAAGCTATTTCATTTGGGCCCTTAACTATTGAAATCGGAATATTTTGAGGAAAGTTATGAGTGAACATTCGATATTACATCTCATATTTTCAACATTTTTTCTCATTGTAGCAATCATAACTTTGGTTCTAATTGAGTTACACAGTTCGTTTTGGTCTAAGAACACTTGGTGGATCACGCTCTTTCATTCGAGCTCTTAACTATTCAAATCGGCTGATTCTGAGTAATGTTATGAGTGGACATTTGATATTACTTCTAATTTTTCATTTTCTTGCAACGAAAAATGAACATTGCCATAAAATTAATAGGGTAGTGTCAGATCTACTTCCAGGAACTCCTAGAATTTACACAAGTGTGAATACATTGGTAACTTAAGAAGAAAATTTAAGTTTGCATTTTCCCACTGAATTTTTGAACAGGCTTGAGATGAGTGGTTTACTTCCGCATGTGCTGACTTTGAAAGAAGGTGCTATTGCAATGTTCCTTAGGAGTTTCAATGCAACTAGGATATTACTGAACGGGACGAGGTCAATAGTTTGAAAAATGTACGACAATATCATAGATTCCTAAGTTCTAACTGGTGTGAATAGTGGGGAGCGAATACAGCTACCTCGCGTAGATTGTCACCATATGACACCATAATGACGGCAATTTCCTATTACACTAGCGTTTTGTATTACAATCAACAAAGCGCAGGGTCAAACCATTTAACGAGTTGGAATCTACTTACCTGATCCAGTCATAGGCCATAGAATGTTGTATGTTGCCTTATCCGGAGGAAAATCATTTAAAGATGTAAAAGTGGAAGTTAAAACTAAGGGTCGACGCACAGCGAACATTGTCTGGAAGGAAGTATTGTGAAATAAAGGTTATAAACTATTACATAATGTCGTAATTTCTCAATTCCAATACCGAAAGACAATGCTGCAGAGCAGCACGGGCACCCTAGTATAGGTGAACTTATGTCCATAGCCTTTATGAACATTAAAAAAATCAGTTTGATTGCTTCAAGAGATTCGTAGATATTGAGAACCGTCAAAATATTTCGGATGCTCGCCACTTTGGATTGTTATATTTTTAGGCCAGAGTGTTATGTACTGAACCCTTATTGATCTTCGATAAATAAGTATTCATATTTATTATTATTATTACTGCAGCCCAGGCAGTACTTGAGGAAGTGGACATGGATAAAAGGGAGGCTAGCGCTTCGTAATGATTGCAACAGGAGCAGAGCTGGTAGCTATTCTTGGGGGACGGCCAGATTTAGCCGGGTTCAAGGCCAAATTGAGCAACTACTTGCACCAGAATTGGAAGCATAAAGGAATGATCACGAGTCACTTGCAACGAACCTACGATTGAATCAGCCAATCACGAGACCAAGCCATGATCACGCGATGGACAGCGTCAGTAGTAAAAAGCCCGCGGAATTGATTATCTAAAGAACCGCCGAACGGACTGATCTCCGCACGAGTGCATTGAGACGTTCGATTTAATTAAAGAAGATTAACACTAGTCCCATATTTGTGAGATAAAAACTCTGGAAATTTTTATCCGATTCCACCCCACTCCTCCGTCCCCCGTCAGTTTCTAATAAATAGTTTGGCATGACGCTACTCTAAGTCATTCGTTTTAGAGCCTTGAGAGGCTAACTTCACGCCTGTCTGTGCAACGATTTTTAACGCTCGAAATTATTCAAAGTCATTCGTTTTGGAGCCTTGAGAGGCTAACTTGACGCCCGTTTGTATAGCGATTTTAACGCTCTGAATTAGTTGAAGTTATTTTATTTGTGAGCTCTGAGGAGCTAAATTCACATCAGTCGTAATAACGAATTTTAAAGCTCTAGTACATTTCATCTGAAATCAATTTTATTTTGTGAGCTATATTCACGCAGTGCGCGTGGTGACTTGTAACATTTTCTTAAAGACGACTATTTCAGGGGCAAGTCATGTAACGTACTAATTAGCGCTCACCTGAGCGAAGGTCAACAGAGTAGAAGGGAAATACCGAGCAAGATAGCGACTGCCTGTGCAGTCAAGATTTTAAACTTATTATCGAGCCAGTGACGTGATCTCGAGGTGTATATTTTATGTACAAATTTCAGTGTATTTTTTGTGTGTTTATTATGCGTGTGTACGACATATCTAGGGCAAGTCTTCGCAATTAATCGCATTAGGACAATTTGTGGGCGAATTGAGTAACCTGCAAGCGATTATAGCTAGGTCAAATAATTAATATTGAACTTTTCTGCCAAGGAGTCGATACCAAGATGCTCAACACGTGGTTTGGAGTTGGGATGATCTTCAACGATTCAACGCAGACGACCACGATGGAGTGTTAATCTGACCATAGGGAAATGGGCTGAGAAGGATGTCTTAAGTTCTACAAGCTGATCGGTGAAGTACAACATTTGAATTATTTCAATTACGTAGTTAGATTTGGCCGGGGAACTTTTGGAAATAGTCATGTTTCTTTTCTTGTTGTTTCAGAGTTTTTCTTGCACCGACACTAAATGTTTTAAATGTCCGTTGGCGCGTGGCCAAAGTGTTTGTTGTATATTTGTTTTTCTTTGAGTCATATTTAATGTGCGCGGCGTGCGTACGTGATTTTTATCCATGCAAATGCGAAACCCGTTACATTCGATAAATGGTGCTTTATTAACATTAATATTTGTGATAGGAAAAGGGAGGTAATTACTGTAAGATATTTGCTGAACAGGTTATTATTCATATTAGGGTTGCCAAGCGCACCAACTTAAAATGTAATTTGTAGAACACCTTCGTTCTAATTTTGATAGATTTTTCTTGAGTCCTTTTCAGGTTAACTAGTCACGGCATAGAACGGCGGCGCCAGCAAGTGGAATATATTTATGTCTTTTTATTTCAGAGTCTGTCAAAACCCATACGTGTGATTCTGTGTGTGTTACTGTGTCAGGTGTGTGTTGATTCTACGTGAGGAGGGGGTAGAGGTCCTACCGCCCTCATATTTTTTTGCTGCTGTTGTATTTTTTATTTTTTTTGATGGAAAGACAGGGTGCTCTAGGGAGACCGCTGTTTCTTGTCCATATTTATTCTGACACACACACACGTATTATTGTGCTTTGGGGCACACTTCTTCGAGATTCGACCCCATGCTCTGGGAGGTCGAGATTATTGACACGTGGGTTGACAGATATGCAGAGTTCCACAAACCGCCCGTTTTGCCTGGTGACTTATTTTGATAGGCAGTCCTGATTGTCCGACTGGCCCCCGTAAGCTTTCATGTAGCAAACCTGTTCATTGTGATGGTTATTTTTAAGCCATAATTAATTGGGGAGTTCGCCATGTGTGTAACGGCTTCTTGTACGTTGTATGGGTAAAATATTGTATTAATAACGTAAATGTTGGCTGTGAGCCTATTGTTTTGTTTATGACTCGATTCATGTAATTTTGTGTGACACCTGTGTGGTGTAGCGGGTGAGTACTTGTAAATATTGACGGCGGTCATATGTGTATTTTTTTTTATTGGTCACGTGTTAATGTACTTGTGTTGATTTGTGTGAGAAGTCCTAAGTTTTTAGGCAGTAACTGTTGCTACGGCAATTTGATTCCAATTTCACACGGAATTTTTTTTGGTGTTGTTTATATTAGATCTAGGAAGTGTCGGTTTAGTTTTTAAGTATTGTAGTTGTGTTCCCCCGTGTCGGTCTAGCTCTAAGAAATGCGGATTCGTTGTCTGAATGATTATTCTGGATGATGACGAATCACGCATTCGTTTGTACACATCGTGATGCATGTAGAACGACATACGCGCATACATAGTCACTTTTGTTATTTTCTTTAGGGACACTTCGTCCACGTAATTAATCTCTCCAGAGATTTTGGCCTAGTTTTTGGCATTTTTATTAAGTGGGAGTCAGATGGGAGTTTTATTTTGTTAATTGTTGAGTGTAAATATGGTGATTTGTTTATTAAATTCATTTGTTTTAACCCTGGCTTCACTCTTTCCTGCATGTTATTTTGTTATATGTTACCCTGCAAGTTAATGAAGCGCTTTGACAACAACTTACGATATGAACCGTTACACCCCCCGAAACTGAGTCTCATATGCTTCTTTGCAAGGGTTCATAAAACAAAAATGGCTGCCCAAGTGGGGATTGTTGTTGTTGTTGTTGCTTCGCTGATCTCATATTTATTTCGTTGAGAAATAATGCCAGATCAAGCGGGCAAAGTAAATTCAGTAAATTGAGGCGATGTTGTACCGCCATGTGCATTAGTAAAATCACTGAGTTCCTAAAGTTAGAGATATTGAACAAGGTTAGAATTTGATATTGTATTTGTTATAAACCTGTTCTGGCGCCCGGCATTAAAATTAGAATATTTGCATTATTATTGAACTCAGTCAAAGCAGGAAGGTGTTGCCTTATATTTGACATTTAATTGACTTCGGTTAATTGGTGTTTCGTAAATTCTGTTGGTTAGGAATTTAAAAGCAGATCACTAGGGGTTATTTTGTTGTTTGGGAATAAGTGTAATTTTATTCAGTAAATTTTGTTACTGAAATTTTCATTAAATTAGAGCCAGTAATATTTAAATGGTATGACATGTATGCGTGTATATGACTGAAATCTTGGTCCACGACCCTGTTTTCTCTGAATATATTTGTGTGTGAAATGGCGAGTGTTGATGAAATTAAAGCATTGTTAGAACAGATGTCCGTGAAGACGGAAAAACAGTTAAAAGAACAATTAGGAGCTCAGCGTGAGCATAGTGAAAAACAATTAGAACAAATGTCCGCGAAAACGGAAGAACAATTAGTGCAGATGTCCGTAAAGACGGAAGAACAGTTAAAGAACATGAAGGAGGAAATAAGCGGAGAAAATAATAAACAATTAAAAGAACAATTAGAAGCTCAGCGGGAGCATAATGATAAACAATTAAGTGACATTACGGCCCAGTTACAAGCGCAGAAGATAGACACGGAAAAACAATTCGAAAGTCAGCGTGAGAAGAGCGAAAAATAATTACATGACATAAGCGGTAATATTTCGGTCCAATTAGAGGTCCAGAAATTAGACACGGACAAACAATTAAATGAACTAAATCACAAATTGTCGGAACAGGCGGTAACACAAACGGCACAAACCGAACAATTAGGAAAGATTACTAACGACATTAATCAGAGCGTTAAAAGGGTAGAGAAACTGGCAGGCGAGGTTGCGGAGAACAACGTCAAACAGTTAGGCGAAATTAAGAAGTTGGAGGCGAAGTTTGATAACAAATTAGTACAATTTGACGAGATGGTGGCAGATAAACTCAAGCAGATAGAGGCAGCATGTGTCAATAACACCGCGGGAATGAAGAAAACCCAAGAAAAATTGCAGCAACAAATTAATTCGGTAGACAGCAACGTGCTGGAATTAATAAAAGAAATTGATAAAGTCGAGGTGAAGGCCGAAACCGAACGGATGCACTTGCGGGAGAACTTAGAGGAGCAATTAGGCAAGACACAACAGCAAATACAAGAAGTAGGAGAACAGCTAATAAAAACACAAGAGATCATAAGAGAAGAGGTAGGAGAACAGCTCGTCAAGACTCGGGATAATCTGGAAGGCCAGTTAATAAAAACACAAGAACAGATACGTGAAGAGCTAGAGAAAAATCAGGAAAGGAACGAGGAGAAAATTAACAGCTTGAAAAGTAGGATCCGGCGAGATTGGGACCAGCAGGCTCACGCAAATAAGGAAGACAGGCTGGCAGTTTTAAAGCGAATGCAGGCATTGGAGGAAAATGTAAAGTCAAAACTACAGGAACACTCAGAGTTAATAATCAAAAACGAGATTAGATCTTTAGAGAATGCGACATTATTTTCGGCTGAAAATATACCGGAGAAGCAGGGAAGTATTGGAAGTCCTGCAGGCTTGAAGTTGGCTGAGGATAGCAGCCGGGGTCAAAGTCTCAGACTAACGAGTAACGCATTCCAGCAATACAGGGGAGAGACTTCTACACCACAACCGAACTTGGCACCCGCCCAAGTCATCCAAGTCATTCGGGGTAATGATTTCAAGCCCGATAAATTTAAGGAACATTCAGGAACCACTCCCAAAGCATTTCTACGACAATTAACTGATTACTTTAATGACCAGCACATCGGCCCTGAGAAACAATTAAGACTAGTGGATAAATTTTTAGAAGGACCCAGCCTAACCTTGTTTTTAAGCTTTAAGTATACTTTCACAGACATGGCTCAATTCCGCGAAGCATTTTTAAAGTAGTTTTGGAGCCCTTCTTTACAGCAAGGGTTGAGAATGGACCTGTACACGCTAAAATATCATAGTACGCATCCAACCCGGTTTTCAGAATTCTTCAGCCAGCAGTTGGTAAAATTCAGAGATTTTGACGACCCGCCTAGCGAGCAAAATATGGTTCTAACCATCGGGAAACAACTCCCAATGCACATCCAACAACTATTAGTCGCAGGAAACATTCAAACCGCAGTCCAAGCCGAAGAATTACTCAGACACTTAGACGAGACGAGTATGGTGAGCCCACAGACAGGAAGGAGGAATATGGAATGTGTCAACACGGCAGAGGTTGTTCAGGGACTCCAAAATAACCACAGCCAGGGGAACCAAACCAAGACTCAGTCCACAGGGACACAATTCACACCGAGAAGGCAAGATTTTGACGGCCGAAACCAGTTCAACAATAATAATCAAAACTATCAGAATAACCGCGGGAGATACAATCAGAACAACCAAAATCAGAACAATCAATGGACGTACCAGCGGGAGTACACAAATTGGAGGGGAAACCAGAGACAAGGTAGACCTTACCAAAGAAATGGAGATGGTAGATGGAATAGCGGAAGGAACTATCGCCAAGAAAATAGGGGAGATTATCGGAACAACTGGGACGAGCGATATATTGAGTCACAGAAATGCTTCGATCAATTAAGTACCGAAGAAACGGTGAAGGAGAAGTGGGGGCGTGCCATGGCAAACAGACAGAGCCCAGACAATCACCATGAAGAAGAGAAGAGACAAGCCGACAAGCCGAAACAGAAAAATAATAGAGGAAATTTGCGGGACGAAGTTTCGGGCGAGGGCCTGGAAATATGGTAGCAGGAGGAGAAGAAGACGGGAGAAGAAGACGATGGGAGGAGAAGAAGACGGGAGAAGAAGAAGATGGGAGGAGAAGAAGAGGGGAGAAGAAGAAGAAGAAGAAGGAGGAGAGAACCATTTGATGACTAGGAAAAATGATGTGTGCAAAATCTGTATTGCAAAATTTTATTTTGAGAGCCAACACTCAAATATACGTGGAGCGCCCGAGTACGCGCTTTGTTTGTAAACAACGAGCAGCTGAGACGACGGGAGTGGCAATCACGTGAGGAGAAGGGGGAGACCTAGTGAGAAAGTATGAATGACATTCCGGCGAGAAAGAGCGCACACTAATTGAGTCAGAGGGGCGTACACTCGAGCAGCTGAGCGAGGTATTAAAGAGATGTGTTGTTACTACAGTGGATTTTGTTTTGAAATCCAAATCAATCAATTGCTTCGAATTTCAAAACCTTGCTGAGGATAAATGAACCCTTATTGATCTTCGATAAATAAGTATTCATATTTATTATTATTATTACTGCAGCCCAGGCAGTACTTGAGGAAGTGGACATGGATAAAAGGGAGGCTAGCGTTTCGTAATGATTGCAACAGGAGCAGAGCTGGTAGCTATTCTTGGGGGACGGCCAGATTTAGCCGGGTTCAAGGCCAAATTGAGCAACTACTTGCACCAGAATTGGAAGAATAAAGGAATGATCACGAGTCACTTGCAACGAACCTACGATTGAATCAGCCAATCACGAGAGACCAAGCCATGATCACGCGATGGACAGCGTCAGTAGTAAAAAGCCCGCGGAATTGATTATCTAAAGAACCGCCGAACGGACTGATCTCCGCACGAGTGCATTGAGACGTTCGATTTATTTGAAGAAGATTGACACTAGTCCCATATTTGTGAGATAAAAACTCTGGAAATTTTTATCCGATTCCACCCCACTCCTCCGTCCCCTGTCAGTTTCTAATAAATAGTTTGGCATGACGCTACTCTAAGTCATTCGTTTTGGAGCCTTGAGAGGCTAACTTCACGCCCGTCTGTGCAACGATTTTTAACGCTCGAAATTATTCAAAGTCATTCGTTTTGGAGCCTTGAGAGGCTAACTTCACGCCCGTTTGTATAGCGATTTTAACGCTCTGAATTAGTTGAAGTTATTTTATTTGTGAGCTCTGAGGAGCTAAATTCACATCAGTCGTAATAACGAATTTTAAAGCTCTAGTACATTTCATCTGAAATCAATTTTATTTTGTGAGCTATATTCACGCAGTGCGCGTGGTGACTTGTAACATTTTCTTAAAGACGACTATTTCAGGGGCAAGTCATGTAACGTACTAATTAGCGCTCACCTGAGCGAAGGTCAACAGAGTAGAAGGGAAATACCGAGCAAGATAGCGACTGCCTGTGCAGTCAAGATTTTAAACTTATTATCGAGCCAGTGACGTGGTCTCGAGGTGTATATTTTATGTACAAATTTCAGTGTATTTTTTGTGTGTTTATTATGCGTGTGTACGACATATCTAGGGCAAGTCTTCGCAATTAATCGCATTAGGACAATTTGTGGGCGAATTGAGTAACCTGCAAGCGATTATAGCTAGGTCAAATAATTAATATTGAACTTTTCTGCCAAGGAGTCGATACCAAGATGCTCAACACGTGGTTTGGAGTTGGGATGATCTTCAACGATTCAACGCAGACGACCACGATGGAGTGTTAATCTGTCCATAGGGAAATGGGCTGAGAAGGATGTCTTAAGTTCTACAAGCTGATCGGTGATGTACAACAATTGAATTATTTCAATTATGTAGTTAGATTTGGCCGGGGAACTTTTGTAAATAGTCATGTTTCTTTTCTTGTTTTAGAGTTTTTCTTGCACCGACACTAAATGTTTTAAATGTCCGTTGGCGCGTGGCCAAAGTGTTTGTTGTATATTTGTTTTTCTTTGAGTCATATTTAATGTGCGCGGCGTGCGTACGTGATTTTTATCCATGCAAATGCGAAACCCGTTACATTCGATAAATGGTGCTTTATTAACATTAATATTTGTGATAGGAAAAGGGAGGTAATTACTGTAAGATATTTGCTGAACAGGTTATTATTCATATTAGGGTTGCCAAGCGCACCAACTTAAAATGTAATTTGTAGAACACCTTCGTTCTAATTTTGATAGATTTTTCTTGAGTCCTTTTCAGGTTAACTAGTCACGGCATAGAACGGCGGCGCCAGCAAGTGGAATATATTTATGTCTTTTTATTTCAGAGTCTGTCAAAACCCATACGTGTGATTCTGTGTGTGTTACTGTGTCAGGTGTGTGTTGATTCTACGTGAGGAGGGGGTAGAGGTCCTACCGCCCTCATATTTTTTTGCTGCTGTTGTATTTTTTATTTTTTTGATGGAAAGACAGGGTGCTCTAGGGAGACCGCTGTTTCTTGTCCATATTTATTCTGACACACACACACGTATTATTGTGCTTTGGGGCACACTTCTTCGAGATTCGACCCCATGCTCTGGGAGGTCGAGATTATTGACACGTGGGTTGACAGATATGCAGAGTTCCACAAACCGCCCGTTTTGCCTGGTGACTTATTTTGATAGGCAGTCCTGATTGTCCGACTGGCCCCCGTAAGCTTTCATGTAGCAAACCTGTTCATTGTGATGGTTATTTTTAAGCCATAATTAATTGGGGAGTTCGCCATGTGTGTAACGGCTTCTTGTACGTTGTATGGGTAAAATATTGTATTAATAACGTAAATGTTGGCTGTGAGCCTATTGTTTTGTTTATGACTCGATTCATGTAATTTTGTGTGACACCTGTGTGGTGTAGCGGGTGAGTACTTGTAAATATTGACGGCGGTCATATGTGTATTTTTTTTTATTGGTCACGTGTTAATGTACTTGTGTTGATTTGTGTGAGAAGTCCTAAGTTTTTAGGCAGTAACTGTTGCTACGGCAATTTGATTCCAATTTCACACGGAATTTTTTTTGGTGTTGTTTATATTAGATCTAGGAAGTGTCGGTTTAGTTTTTAAGTATTGTAGTTGTGTTCCCCCGTGTCGGTCTAGCTCTAAGAAATGCGGATTCGTTGTCTGAATGATTATTCTGGATGATGACGAATCACGCATTCGTTTGTACACATCGTGATGCATGTAGAACGACATACGCGCATACATAGTCACTTTTGTTATTTTCTTTAGGGACACTTCGTCCACGTAATTAATCTCTCCAGAGATTTTGGCCTAGTTTTTGGCATTTTTATTAAGTGGGAGTCAGATGGGAGTTTTATTTTGTTAATTGTTGAGTGTAAATATGGTGATTTGTTTATTAAATTCATTTGTTTTAACCCTGGCTTCACTCTTTCCTGCATGTTATTTTGTTATATGTTACCCTGCAAGTTAATGAAGCGCTTTGACAACAACTTACGATATGAACCGTTACACCCCCCGAAACTGAGTCTCATATGCTTCTTTGCAAGGGTTCAGTACCATTAAAGGAAAATTATTGCGTAGCTTCATTATTCAAACTTTCACTTCGATCGCATGATTACGACACAAGAAATAAAACTTAATTTTAAAATTTCGCAGAGCCGCCATCTTGAAGTTATGTAAACAATTGAACTAAATTAGATGCCAGTGCATTACAATAAGTATAATCATTTACTGTACCATATTTCACTGCGCTCAGATGGTTAAATCACAAGAAAAATATATTAAAATGTTTCAACTTCGCTTGGCCGCCATGTTCGTTTTGTACTTTACAGGTTTTTGAAATTCTCATAGGTTAACTTCTAGTAGTTCTCTTTATCACCGTACAAAATTTCATGGTGATATCGGTAATATTTTCGGAGATACTGAATGCTGGTGAAATATTTCGCACAGTCGCCATGTTGGATTGGTGAGAGACAATAAAATATGAAGGGCACGGTCGGTGTAGGCCAGAATGGTGCTATGATCCTACCGAGTTTCATTGAAATCGCTCCAGCGGTTTAGAATTAATTAGGGGGGGGGGAGCACACACACCATCACACACACACACACGCACACGCACACACAGACACACGGACAAAAGATGATCTCAAAAGCCTATTTTTTTCATAAGATGAAAATAGTCTAAAAATACTGTACAGTTATTTGAAATAATTAAATGGTCCGCTACGATACTGAAGAGATATGTAGGAAAATACGAACATTGTTGACCAAGCATCAAATTAGCATAGATGGCCCCATTCCTCAGCGTAACGTTGGAAAAAATATTTATTTTGAAAGACGTACAGTAATAATAAATATTATAAGTCCATAGCAGGGCATTTTCAATTGTACGCCCGTAGTTTCAAGTAGTTCCAACGTTCGAACTTGATAGAGCGTTTCTAACCAAATAACCTAAACATTTTGGCTACACACTACTCATTGTATTGGTAGGTTCTTTTACATGCCATAAATCCATGACATGGGCCTACCGGCTTTACTTCTCTTCCGAAGGAAGGCATACTGAAGGATTTTAACGCTCTTAAAAATCCGATGACTTCGGCCGGGTTTGAGTTCACGATCTTGGGCATAGCAGTTCAGCATGCTACCGACAAAGCTCGTGAAATAATAACATATCCAGTTTTCGATGTTTCTCAGTGTAGTGGAGGGACGTGAACGTTTTCATGTCAGATATACCGTAAATGTACCGTACTTGTTTTTCGGTAACTTTACTGAATTACGAAGACATTCTCTTTTATCACTAAGCTACAATTTCCAACATATATTGCAAAGTTCCACTTGTGAGTCACTGATGGTTTTAATGTAATGGAAACATTGTTTAATTTCATAAATACAAGGAGTTGAAAATGCTCCAACTCAAGACGGGTGAGCGTTCCGACAAGAACATCAGCTCATCCAAGTAACAGAAACCCTAAAACGAGTCGACAGAGACTAGTCCCTTGGTCCAAAACAAAAGGTGACTAAACGAGATCGACATGTGGTGTTGGTACGCTTCCAAAACTTTTTCTCGCGCCATCTGGTATCACTTGCCACCGTCGTACACAGATTCAACAAACTACCGCGAACATTGGCTCACAGGAGCCAAAAACACTCGGTGTTAGTATTTTCTCATACAACACTCTTAAAACTTCTCCCGTGAAGGCTTTGTGTCGCGGGTTCAAACCTGGACGAAGTGTTCGGATTCTTTAAGAACGTCAAAAATCCCTCAGTATGCCTTCCTTCGGAGGGAAAGAAAAGCCGGCGGGCCCATGTCATGTAAAAGAACCTTCCACAAAGCTAAATTTGTAAGTTAGATTTGATTAACGCTCTATTAAGTTCCTACGTTCGCCACCAGGTGCTGGTTGCGGTGGCATCTAGTAGCAAAGTTCACAGCTACGTGTCGTTGACAGTAGCATTTGGTAGCAAAAGTACGAAATGCTTGAAATTGACCGTCTGCAGTCCTTACCTGAATTACAGATAACACACACTAATACAGCCATCACAATTAATAGACTAAGGGTTATCAGACAGCTTCTACTCACACCCAAAGTACACGGGACTACATGACCGCGTTGTCGCAGCCCCTAAACTGAGGAACCAACAAACCAACCAAAGGCTTTGTGGGCAAACAGGGGAAGGATATAACCCTCAGATAGAAAATCACTATAAGACACCTCTCCACATGTGAGATGGCAATATTGTCGGTAAGATAATGTCAATAAAATGAAGTACCTAAATATTGTTGAAGTATACTACAATTTCCTGAATAATTTTCAGAATCAAGGGTATTTAATTAAATAATTTCCAGAAAGAAGAGAGAAGAATCAATTGGGTGTGACAACCACTTCTGCATAAAAATGTACAGGTACGCACATTAATTATTTGTTAGATTTGCCAGTTATTGATCTAAATTACAAGTGCACACATTTGTACAATTCATTGATATTGTAACTTTCAGTCGGTCACCCGGTCAATTGTCAAAAAGGCAAATCTGAAACACTTCTTCAAAGCTGTCTTTACTATTTTCACATTTGTACATGCAAAGTTTTGAAGCCATTATTTTTTTCAGTGTTGTCTATACAAACTGTTAGTGGTAACTCTTCAGTCGGTCAACACCAATTTGCCCAAAGACTGCGCGGGGTACAATGTAGGATATAAAATAAGAAATATTACTTATGATCACTGTTAATAAATTGCCCCATTATTAATAGTGATCAAAATTAATACATGTAATCTTTATCAGAAGTGTTTATTTACTTATTATCTATTATATAGAGGGTCATTCAAAAGGACTGTCGGAATTTCATGTTTTTTTTAATATTTCTTTTATAGATAAAATGGAAAACACACCATTGCTATTGTTGCAGTGACGGTAAGACAAACCTTAGCCTCCAATAATACTGGTCTAAGGACAACTGGATAAAGCTCCAATAGGTAATGCCAACGTTTTGTTCTGCATCGACTTTAGTGACATCAGTTACCACCAGATGGCAGTAACAACAGTGGTTAACGTCAGCGTAAAGAGAAAGTGTTTTGTACTCTTCAATATCATCAGCACAGGTCCGTTACCATAGTCCAGCGTCATTTTCGAACGAAATACGGGAAGGACCCTCCCTCCGACAACTCTATTCGCAGATGGTACGCGCAATTTGTGGATACAGGTTGTTTAGGAAAAGGGAAAAGCAATGGGCGATCCGCTGTGTCGGAAGCGGAAGTGTATTGGATCAGGGACGTTTATCTCCGTAGTCCTAAGAAATCGACTACAAGAAGCAGCAAGGAACTGCATGTTCCTCAAACCACGGTATGGCGTGTGTTACGAAGGTGCCTGAAGGTAAAGCCATATCGCTACAATTACTGCACAAAGCCCTACGTTCGAATTTTTACATGGTACTGCAAGAACGTTGTGAAGAAGATGAGTATTTTCGTGACAGGCTAGTTTTCAGTGACGAAGTATATCGAGCATTTGTAATGTATTAAAAAAAACATTATGAGTTACAGTACACAATAAAATATGATTCATATTCCTACATCTATTGCACTATATGTTATGAATTTGTGAAACGCCGACAATCATTTTGAATAACCATGTACATTGTGCTCTGACCCAGTAAATGGGCAAATTTGTATTGACCGACTGAAGAGTTACAACTATTACAATGGCACAGGTTATCAGACAGATTCACCTCACACGCACACACAAGTACTCGAGGTTACGTGACCACGATGTCGCAAAGACCCTAAATGATTCAACAGTAACATTTCTGGATCCAAGACAAAACGTTATTTCGGCTGGCAATCTTGCAACTGTGCAACAGGTGGAAGATGGATGATGCACGGCCAAGGTTGAGACGGAGACTTCAAACATTTCTGGACCCATCCTCTCAAGAAAATCACATGGATTTTACTTCCCGGACAGTGCATTGCCATGTAGGGGCGTGTCACCTTGAGATAACAATAAAACGTCTTCACATCATCGAGGAGTGGAAAATAAAACAAGATCATGACTTGCAAACCTGGACACGTAGAACATAGAATATGTTATATCAAACTTCACTAAATTCTTTGAGGTGTGAATAGAAATGAAAATTTACATCGTCAAAGAAACAGAGTGGCCAACCTAGGGACTATACTACGATGTTATGAGTTACAAAAATGTATTTTCAGCAATTTATTTTGAAATCAAAGTAATTGTATTGTTTAAAACACGCACGGGAAATAAAGTAATTGAAATTTTGTTGCCATAGGATTCTACTACTCAGTAAGGCAGAGATAGCATTATTCAACAGTAAACAAAAAGAGTTTAATAATAATAATAATAATAATAATAAGTAATCAAACCTGAAGCACGATATGCCTCGGAAACCTTGATCATTGGAGGAAGAACTCTTATTAAAGACGTAGAGAAAAAAGAAAGGATAATATTCAGGAAAATCCTTGGCCCAGTCTGTTCAGAAGGATATAAAAGAAACGGAAGTCTCAGGAGCTTTATCATCGTGCTGAAAAGATCACCGACACCTTCAGGAAAAGGCGATTGATGTTCTACGGCCACATTCTCAGAATGAACAATGACAGGCTCACCAAAAGAATTCTCAAGAATTAATAAACATTTTCAGGATTAGGGAATAACCCATCTCATTTGGGTACAGTCAGCTTGCCACGGTGGGTGAGTGGATAGGGTATCGGTCTACTAACCCCAAGATTGCAGGTTCGCCCCTGACCGTGGTAAGTGATTTTTGAAAGGCGGCAAAAATACGATACGCATGTCAAAGAACCCATTTGAATTCAGTAGGCCGAGTTCATAATGGCAAAATTAATCTCGGGAGTTTCCGCCAGCACAAAGTTCCTCATTTCTCTACTATAAAGCGCTATTGTGTTCAGGGAGATTAGATATCGAACATCTAACCTCCTTGACTTTCATAGTCAAGGAACTACGAAATTCGACACGCAAGCTACTCTCTGGGTGTCAAATAGCAAAGCTTGCACCAGGCATCCGAGGCCATACGATATTATTATTATTATTATTATTATTATTATTATTATTATTATTATTATTATTATTATGGGTACAGTCGTGTTGACCGACAGAAAAGCATCAAACTTTTGTTTACTAAGGCAACACTGAAAATGGCTTCAAACACCATAATTACAGAGGGAATTATACAAGATCGACTCCAGTTCAGAACATTAATCAACAACCATCATTTCTCTGAGAAAATTACTACCAGGACCAATAAATCATAGGCGGAAGAATGGATGAAGATTTTCAGTGACCAGATGAAGAGATTATGGGAGAAGAAAAAAACATCATTAGCAACATACTGTAAGTTCTAACGCGCTCCACGGATGTAAAACAAAAATAACAATGTTATGGGGATTACGTCCCTTTTAGAGACTCTGGAGCATAACAGACGAGAGTCTTACATGCTACGCCATGCAGCAAGAAGAGGTCACCGGTTCAAACTTACTTTCGAAAGTCTCCTCACCGGCGGCCGTCCCCTGAGGACACGGAGCACACACACTCACACACGATACGCGGTATCCTCACAACACTGCTGTACTGTGGACTGAGAGCCGCCCAGCTCTCAGGAACGATCCAGGGTTATTTTCGTTAGCGACTCCCGTATCGAGTGCTGCCACAGCTGGCTACAGCACACAAGAAAACCGACGGATTTACTACAAAAAATTATGACGCCAAACGACGTGCTTAAAAAATGAGCTGTCTTACCCTTTCAAACAACCGTACGCATTTCAATCACTCAGGACCGAAGTTAGGAATTCTTCCTCAAACCTTGGGGGGAAAAAAACTTAAAAATAAAACAAACCGTCAAGTATGTGCCTTGACAAGAGCTGTCTGGGCTGATTCAACCACAACATTCCTATTCAACGCCGGGATGAGGAATACGTCCCATACGTATCCCAGGACAGTCTCATTATCGATTGAAAGTCCCAAGAATCTCGTAGTTCGGAACGGCTGATTTGATTGGTATTCAGGATAAAATAACTCTGCTCTTAGTGAATGTGGTAGACTAACTCAAAATTATCATGGACTACTATGCCCAGTCGCCAAGAACGATTCCGGAAGATTAAATAACCATAGCCTGTCAGAAAAAGATCTCAACATTTCATTTCCCATCCAAACATTTGCCTGGAGTAAGAGTGGGAAACCATAGAAAACCACTTCCAAGATGACTGAGATGGGAATCGAGCCCACCTTTTCTCAGGTTTTCCTCGCAAGACATACAGTATTTCATGATATGATAATAATTCATGGTTATATTAAACAAGATTGGAAGATAACCTCGTTGTTCCACCCCTTAAAATAACAATAAATAAATAAATAAATAAATAAATAAATAAATAACCATAACTAACGAAAGTTGTTGTAGGAAAACGAGACGAAGCTTATTTTGAGACCCACGATGTGAGGGTCACCGAAGACCATGCTTTAAAGCCCAAGAATCAACAGTTTATGAGATATTTGTATCATAGCATCCCAGCTATGGGAGAGAGAACGAGGAAAGACTGAATCTAATTGATAAATAGCTAATATTATAACTACATTAAGAATACGTGATTATGTGAGAGGTTTTTATTTCCGATAAGTACACAAAGTCGTTCAAAGAACGAATATTTCTGCTAGATGGGCACACATTTACGTTGACCGACTGAAAGTCATCAATCAATTACTAATGCTCAAATACAGAGGAGCAGATGAAACTTACTCGAAAAAACATTTCTGTGCGTATAAATCCAGTATATCCCTGGCATTAGTACGCAATAGACGAACAACCACCACTGTTGCCAAGGACACATCCCCACACTAACACATACAAACCCCTCTACCTCCCGGATATATTTGACACCAGTCTCCAGTATCGTAAGACGACTGCTTGCAATGGGAGCTCATATGGTGACCATACAAGGAGTGATGACATCAGTCCCTCTACACAATACCGCGATTCATCTCGCTCCTTCAATACTCATCGTTGTCCCAACAAAAGGCATAATGAGTTAAGATATTGCAGCGTGGTTCAATTAACTCATCAATAACAAAATAACCATGATAGTGTTATCAATATTATCATGCAGCATCCAAAGACACCACCAGTGCTCCGGATATCGTATACACATTCTTCGTTCTTCTTGCTTCAATTAATGGCTTGGAACTACCTTCCTCATTAGCCCCGTATACTCGTGTGAGTATTGCATTACTCTGATAATCTGTGTTATTGCAATGACTGTAGTAATGTGTAGAACTGTAATTATTTAGGTCTAGCATTGAGACAGAAATCGACAATACTCAAAATGTTGTTAACGATGCTGAAAAAAATTATAAATATACCAGTGTGCTCATGACCACTTAAATTAAAACGGGACCTCCTTTTTACGTGGAATCCGAACCACAGGACATGTCATTTCACTTTGAAAATATCACATGCATTGACCGGGAATGGAACCCGGTCCACCGTGGTGAGAGACCAACAGCTTAGCCGCTGTGCCACCACGCCCCTTTAGAAACGATGAGATACGCCGGTAAGTATAAAGGATATTTAAATGAAATATTGCTGGCAACATTGCGAATTGTTGATGGGGTGACCACAAGCAGCACAGCATGGCTTGGTATGATTGTGTTATAACAGCACACAGTGGTGTGGTGCGTCCAAACAAGTACAACGGGTCGTGATTCAATTCGTTTGCAAAGGTGTTTCGGCAAGTGGAATCTTTGGTCGAATGCAAGTCGTGTATAGGGACGCACAGTGTTCAAGTCGTATGTCAATTATCGTAGTGGTGGGGACAGGCGCGGATTTAGAGTTTGGCTTTGGGGGGGGGGGTCAGAGAATCGAAATTGTTAAGAAAAATGGTTATCACTAAAAACGCAATCACAAAATAACCAAACGTACAAAACCAGACCAATTTTTTTGCAAGCTACATGGATAGAAATTTGATGCGTTTTGCGCACCAAAAATATTCGTACAAATTGCAACGGCGTGTTTTGCGACTTTTACATCGAGCTTCGAGAAAAGTATCAAGGTACGTTACAATTTCGGCAAGTCGAGTTGGTACCGACAAAGGGAGAAAGTCACAGCTTACATTGCCAACCAAGCTTGCAGTTTGGACGTCGGCAAAATTATTGTGTTTTCGATTTTTGAGTTTGCAAAAAATTTGGTCTCCGTTGGGGGGGGGGGGTCCCCGTGACACCCCCCTCCCCCCCCCCCTGAATCCGCGCCTGGGTGGGGATACACAACCTGGACTGGTACCGGCACTAACGTAGGACAAGATTGATACTGGTGAATTGCAATCGTCGCATAATATCTCTGTCAGCTTTCGGAAATGAAGATATCCTCCGTCCCTGACCAATCGGTTTGTGATGCTGAGGAAGAGTGGTTTTACCACCAATCGCCGTCCTTCTCCTTCTCTCAGCGTTGGGACAGGTGCCTGAACATTGGGGGAGGGGCAAAATATATGTATACTCCCCCGAACTATCATCTGTATGCTATCGTTGAGATATAATGTGTCGGTTCAATACGTATAGTAGCGGCTTCGGTGGCGTAGTTGGTAGCATGCTGAGCTTCTATGCCCAAGATCGCGGGTTCAAACCAGGCCGAAGTAGTCGGATTTTTAAGAGAGTTAAACATCCCTCAGTATGCCTTCCTTCGGAGGGGAAGTAAAGCCGGCGGGCCCATGTAATAGGTTTGACATGTAAAAGAACATTCCACTAACTACAATTGTGTGAAGCTAACTTTGAGGTTAGATCTGATTAACGCTAAATAAGTTCCAACGTTCGCCACCAGATGTTGGTTGCGGCAGTATCTAGCAGCCAAATTCACAGCTAGGTGCCGTTGACGGTAGCATTTGGTAGCAAAAGTAGCAACTACTAGAGATTGACCGTCTGCAGTCATTACCTGAATTAAAGATAACACACACCAATACAGTCATAACAATTAACACCGGTTATCAGGCAGATTCTACACACACCCAAAGTCCACGAGGCTACATGACCGCGTTGTCGCAGCCCCTAAACTGAGGAACCAACCTTGAAGTTTATTATAAACTTGCGTAGCTTGTCATGATTTGTTAGTCTTATGTGGTTTTTATTATGGTATTGTTAGTGGCTATTCACCTTCAAAACAAACTAAACAAATAAACTTGAACGTCAATAGCCACTAACAATATCATAACAAAAATTACATAAAACTAATCCTGACACGTTGCGCAAGTTTACTTTGTGCAACTCTATAACTAGCGCGAACTGCAGCTATATTTTCCTCGATCTGTTTCATGAACTTTTATCTTAGAGCGGTGATACATTTCATAAAATTTGTAATCTTTCCCTTCCGTAACACTCCATCGTATTTATTATATACAGATCTGTGCTTAGAATCATAATGCAACCTGATTGTGTATTCTTTAAGAACTGAAATAATGTTCCTTGCATATCAGGCACATTACTTTTCAACTATTCTCAATACAAAACAAGTAGTTCCATGAAGAAATAAACAGCCTATTTTCATATATCCTACCTACGTTAATTGCCTCTATGAACATACAAAATTTCACTTTGCTGTAATAGATTCGTAGATATTGAGAACCGTCTAATTATTTCGGATAGTCGTCATGTTGGATTTTTATGTATGTAGGCCATAGAACTATATACAATTAAATAACGATTATTGCGTAGGTTCATTATTCAAACGTTGACTTCGATCGCATGAGTAGGATACAAGAAATAAAAACTTAATTTTACAATTTCACACAGTCGCCCTCTTAAGGTTATGTAAACAATTGAACGCAATTAGATTCCATTGGATTAGAATTTGGACAAACATTTACCATACCAACTTCCACTGCGTTCGAATGATTAGGTCACGAGACAAGTTCATTTAAATGTTTCAACTTCTCTTGGCGCCAAGTTCGTTTTGTACATAACAGGTTTTTGAAAGTCACATAGGTGAACTTCTAGCAGTGCTCTTTATTACTGTACAAAATATCAGAGTGATATCAGTAATAGTTTCGGAGATATAGAATGCCGGTGAAATACTTCGCACAGCCACCATGTTGGATTGGTGAGACGTAAGGGCACGGTCGGAGTACTAAGTCCTTTCATTGAAATCGCTCCAGCCGTTTAGATTTTATTAGAGAGACATACACACACACACACACACACACACACACACGGACAACAGGTGATCACATAAGCCTAATTCTTTCATAAATTAAAATAGGCTAAAAACAAGTAATCAGTCCATTTTCTTTAAAAGCACGGCACTCACTGTCCACTTTTCTACGTTTGCAAACGGACATTAAATAAATTATTAAAACGACTTAAATATCAGTAGTTCATAAGAATGTTAAGATCACAGTAAAGTAGTAAACCACAATGAACCTCCCAAAGCAAATTCCGGGTGTAAACTGGCCTTTTCCTGTGGATGTCCCAAGACATACCTATATCAGTGGCGTAACAACAGGAATGATCAGGGGAATCGATTCCCCCCAGAGCCTAATAATAAATATATGAAATTTGTTGAAACTTTTAATTTTGAGTAAAGCCAATCTTCGGATTGGTGACAAATGATAGGAATATGTAAGTTTATACTTTCTAGTTTGAAAGCTTTTCTTTTCACTCGTGTAGAATTTTTACCACGAGCCGATCGTAACACAATGATTTGGAATATTTTAAAAAAGCAAAGAAAAGGACATAGCCCCGTTATAAACTATTAGTTAACTCGTGAATGGCATTTGTTGATAACAAATTCTTGATTGTATTATCTATGCATTTTGAAATTAAGAAGAACTGGATGAGAAAATAAAATCACTTAGATAACACGATCATCCCACAAAGTAACATAAAAGTACTGTAGTTTCAATTCTGGTAGAATGATCTATAGGCAGGTCAGAAGGTTATTAGCATTACGCAATATAGTGCGATAGAGAATTACGTATGTAAGAGAATAATGTAGGCGTGCCTCGGTTACATGTGTCGGACGAGCTGCGGTGACTGCATTTTACATCCGGTATTGATAGCGAGTCGTCCAAGAGCCAACCACTCGTTGATGCTCCCGAGTCCTCGTTGAAGTCCACAACTCGTTCTGACAAATGCATTTATTCATTTATTTATTTATTTATTTATTTATTTACGCGAGTGATTGTGTGCGTACACAGGACCGAATTGTTGGGTATTAAGTTCGAACTATTTTTGATATTTATACATCCATATCTACGTGGTTAATAGGTGTCTTCGGTAATTAAATTTGTTTATTGACTAGAACACCGGTGCTGAACTGAGACTGGTGTGAGTCGCTGGTGCAGTCATGAACGAAGCCCCATGGTAAGAGCCCCGCACGGATGCGGATATCCGCAAAATTTTTCGCATGCGGATATAGTTTGCATAGTTGTGCGGATAGCGGATAAACTGCGGATAATGTTTGGACAAAATTTGCGGTTAGTTTTTAGAATATAATTCGAACTTGGTGAATAACATTACTAGGATCCGGATGTTTATGACATACAGTGAATCCAAAAAGTATGCGTCTACGTGCTGTTTTGCGAATGAAACCGGTCTATAGACAGTGAAAAGCCGAAAATAAACAAAAAACAAATGTGGTTGGATGGCGCATGGGTCAGTACATCATTATTATACAAAACCAAACCCGAAAATATATTCTAAGCGATAATAAGGATAGCAAAACGTGAAAATGCACTTTTTCACCAGATCATAAAGTATTCGTCCATACTAACAAATTCACAATGAAATTTGATAAAATGGTCCGGTTAACTCAAAACAGTTGCCAGCGTTTCGCCCCAGTGCACCATTGGGCTCTTCAGTTGGAATTGGTACACCTCTCCAAGACGCGTGGCTAGTACATACTGTACATAACAACAGAAATTAATAATTGATAGGGTTTCCCCTTGCAGTAATGATTGCGGCATGGAACGGACCTAGTTAGATGTTTTGATGTTAGGCCCCTTAAAACAACAATTATCATCATCATCGGACCTAGTTAGCCGTGGTGGAGGCTGGAATTTTGTTCCATTCGTCTTGCACAGCTTGTTTTAAGTCGTTCTTGTTAGAAGTTGGCCGTTTCGTGATGTTATCTTCCAGCACTTTCCGCAGGTGTTCTAGTGGATTGGGGGGGGGGGGAGGGGTAATTGAGTTGATTTGGGGGTGTTATATGATAGCCACAGCTTAGTATTTAGAGCTGTGTGCTTCGGATCGTTGTCCTGTTAGAAGATGTACGTGCCTTGCAGACCTAATTTTACGGCACTAGTGTTCAAATTTTGCAATGTATTTGCATATTGTGATCCATTGTTCTTACACCTGCTGCACTCATGCACCCCCACACCATGATGGAACCCCCACCGTATTTCACTGTGGACACAAGGTTGTGCGGCTGCATCTCCGTACTTATCTTCCGCCAAACCATTCGCCTGCCATCTGACGCAAATACACACATCAAAAAAAGTTTTGCATCACCTCGTTTCCAAGAGTTCCGGAACCGTTAAATACAAAGGGAATAGAGATCAACACAAACAACATTTCAGCTCGTTTTATTGCTCATGAGACCCACACATTGCATGTTGTACCATCATACAGCTAGACTTTCAGCATTTGTGGTCCAGATTGCAGTACACACCACTACCTCTAATACCCAGTAGCACGTCCTCTTGCATTGATGCATGCCTGTATTCGCCGTGGCATACTATCCACAAGTTCATCAAGACACTGTTGGTCCAAATTGTCCCACTCCTCAACGACAATTCGGCGTAAATCTCTCAGAGTGGTTGGTGGGTCAAGACGTCCATAAACAGCCCTTTTCAACATATCCCAGGCATGTTCGATAGGGTTCATGTCTGGCGAACATGCTGGCCACTGTAGTCGAGCTATGTCGTTATCTTGAAGGAACGCATTCACAAGATGTGCACGATGAGGTCGAGAATTGTCGTCCATGAAGACAAATGCCTCTCCAATATTCTGCCGATATGGTTGCACTATGGGTCGGAGGATGTCATTCAGGTATCGTAAAGCCGTTTCGGAGCCTTCCATGACCACCAGTGGCGTACGTCGGCCCCACATAATGCCACCCCAAAACATCAGGGAACCACCACCTTGCTGCACTCGCTGGACAGTGTGTCTAAGACGTTCAGCCTGACCAGGGTGCCTCCAAACACGTCTCCGACGATTGTCTGGTTGAAGGCATATGCGACACTCATCGGTGAAGAGAACGTGATGCCAATTCCGTGGGGTCCATTCAGCATGTTGTTGGGCCCATCTGTACCGCGCTGCATGGTGTCGGGGTTGCAAAGCTGGACCTCGCCATGGACGTCGGGAGTGAAGTTGCGCATCATGCAGCCTATTGCGCACAGTTTGAGTTGAAACACGACGTCCTGTGGCTGAACGAAACGCATTATTCAACATGGTGGCATTGCTTTCAGGGTTCCTCCGAGCGGCAATCCGTAAGTAGCGGTCATCCACTACAGTAGTAGCCCTTGGGCGGCCTGAGCGAGGCCTGTCATCGACAGTTCCTGTATCTCTGTACCTCCTCCATGTCCGAACAACATCGCTTTGGTTCACTCTGAGACGCCTGGAAACTTCCCTTGTTGAGAGCCCTTCTTGACACAAAGTAACAATGCGGACGCGATCGAACTGCGGTATTGACCTTCTAGGCATGGTAGAACTACAGACAACATGAGCAGCGTACCTTCGTCCTGGTGGAATGACTGGAACTGATCGGCTGTCGTACCCCCTCCGTCTAATAGGCCCTGCTCATGCATGGTTGTTTACATCTTGGAGCAGTTTTAGTGACATCTATGAACAGTCAAAGGGACTGTATCTTGGATACAATATACACAGTCAACGTCTATATGCCGGAGATCTGGGAACCGAGGTGATGCAAAACTTTTTTTGATGTGTGTATGTTGTATTTGCTTTCGTCCGAAAATATGACTTATTCCAGAAGTCCTCGTCCTTTAATACATGTTCTTTGACGAAAGCAAGCCGTTTCTTGCGATTCGTTGCATTCACCCAACATTTCTTACGAGCTACCCGGCCATTATACCCATTTTGTTTGCAAGTATTTCATACTGTGTTATGTGCCTCTCCTCTCCAGCTCACCAGCCATGTTCGGTGCACTAAGTCTTGGATTTTTCTTGATTTCTCGTGTAATAAATCTCTCGTCTCGATCGGTCAGTGCCCGAGGACGACCACTCTGCGGCATGTTTTTGAATGTTTTTGTTGTGCAGAAGCGATCCACCACCGACTGAAACGTTGATCGAGGTCTGCCCACTAGCTCTGCAATCGCATAGGACGATTTGCACTGATTATCCAAGCCCAGGGTGAGTTTCCTCTCCGTTACGCTTCTCTCTTTAACTTTCCGACCCATTGTACAACTTGCACATCTCCAGAGCCATTCACAACATGTTTCGAGTGAGTTGCGGAAGGCTGACACCAGCGAATGCGTGACTCACGAGTGACGTTTCACCCCCGATCTCGCATTTTAAACAATCATTCCAAGCGTAGACGAATACTTGATGAATTAGGTAATAACGGAGCTTTCACGTTTTGCTATCCTTGTTATCGCTTAGAATATATTTTCGGTTTTGGTTTTGTATAATAATGATGTACTGACCCATGCGCCATGCAACTACATTGGTTTTTTGTTTATTTTCGGCGTTCCACTGTCTATAGACCGGTCTCATTCGCAAAACAGCACGTAGACGCATAATTTTTGGACTCACTGTAGGCTATCATATTTTTCCGTTATGTTTTTTTCATGACAAATAAGATGATGATTTACGCTAATCTCATTCAAATAATGTCATTAAGCACAATCAACGCACCGAACAAAAAAGGGTTACAATTCTCCTGGCTATGAAACATTTATTTTCAACATAGCACGTGACATACAAAGCCTAAGGGAACGTCTTTCTCCGCAACTGTCTAAATGTGTTGCTTTAATATTTTATCTAACTAAAATATTATTGTAATGCCAGTAGAATCGGTTAACAAACGTGCGGATGCGGATACAAGTCGTGCGGATGCGGGTCGGATGCGGATAACAGCCCTGCGGATGCGGGGCGGATATGGATAACGTTTTGTTTATCCGCGCAGAGCTCTACCCATGGTACCCGATTGCCTCTCACTAGGGCAAGAGGTAGATGATATTGAATAGTAACCTTAAGGTACCGTATTCGTATACGTTTGAAATGGCGCACTTGGATGGAATTTTCACTTTTTGTTTCCAGGTGAAAGCTTAATTCTTCTACATCAAGAAAATGTATGGTTTTTTACATTTTCATGCATGAATATGCTCTGAAAATTGATTTAGATGGAACAGGGTCTGAAGATGAACGCGTGACGTTCGAAACATGTCATCCAATTAAGTAGGTATCTGTACATAAAAGCGTGTTCGTTTGTAGGGTTTGTAAATATTTGTTTCCCGCCTAATGCAATTGGGCACAATTTGTGTTGACCGACTGAAAAGCTATCTTTAACTAATGTTAGTCTAATAGTTATGCGAAAGAAAATTTCAAATACATTCATTGTGGTAGTTGCTAGGTGACCTCTAAAAATGCCAATTTATTTTACAAAACACATGTTTATGACACCCTTTTAATTGTAATTCTGAGCCATAACTGTCTTTATTTACATTCTAGTAAACAACAACAACCTACCTGCTGAGTTGAACCCACTCAATACCCTGGATTTCAATTTATCTGTTAATTGCTATTCAACAGCCCCCGCTCTTCGCTGTGAGAACCGTAGACGACTCGCCGTTCGATCACTAGCGAACATCTACGATATGCCTTGGCCTTTTCGGTTATAGGCCGTTTCCCAAATGATCAACATGCACACTCACACTCGGGCCGGAACACTTGCACTCGATGCCATTTGGAACGACACTCTCTGACGTCACTTCCGAGTTTGGGAAATAGCCATATTTGGCGTCACCTTACTTAAATAACTAAAAAGTTATTTATTATTAATTGGAGAAGATTTCTCGTCCTTGACGATGCTGCCAACATAGATATTTGCTTTCATTGCTGACGTAAAATTACGCTGCAAAAACACAACAGTTGATCAAGTCATAATCGTGTGCCAATCATACGTACTAGATAGAATATGCAGTCTGACAACTTCAATCTTAAATCTAATTTTTAGCCTATTTTAATTTATGAAAAAAATAGGCTTATGAGATCACCTTTTGTCCGTGTCGGTGTGTGCGTGTGTGATTCGTGTGTGTGCCCCCCCCCCCCCCCCTCCTTAATAAAATCTAAACGGCTGGAGCGATTTCAATGAAACTCGGTAAGTGCATAGCACTATTCCGGACGACCCCGACCGTGCCCTTCAAATTTTGTTACGTCTCACCAATCCAACATGGCGGCTATACGAAATATTTCACCAGCATTCAATATCTCCGAAACTATTACCGATTATCACCCTGGGATTTTGTACGGTGATAAAGGAAACTACTAGAAGTTCACATACGTGACTTTTGAAAACCTGGCAACTACAAAACCAACATGGCGGCCAAGCGAAGTTGCGACTTTTAAATAGACGTTTCTCGCGATTTAACCAACCAAACGCAATGACACATGGTACAGTATATGTTTATACACATTGTAATGCACCGGCATCTAACTTTGTTCAATTGTTTACATAACCTCAAGATGGCGGCTGTGCGAAATATTTCACCGGCATTCTATATCTCTGAAACTATTACCGGTATCATCCTGAAAGTTTGTACGGAGATAAAGGGCACTATTGGAAGTTCATCTATGAGACTTTCAAAAACCGGATAACTACAAAACGAACATGGCGGCCAAGCGAAGTTGGAAGTTTTAAATAGACTATTCTCGCGATTTAATGATCCAAACGCAATGGAACTTGGTACAGCAAATGTTTATACACATTGTAATGCACTGGTATCTAATTTAGTTCAATTGTTTACATAACCTCAAGATGGCGGATGTACGAATTTTAAAATTAAATTTGTATTTCTTGTGTCGTAATCATGCGATCGAAGTGAAAGTTTGAATAATGAACCTACGCAATAATTTTCTTTTAATGGTACATGACTCTATGGCCTACATACATTAAAATTCAACATGGCGACCATCCGAAATATTTAGACGGTTCTCAATATCTACGAATCTATTACAGCAATCAAACTGATTTATTTTAATGTTCATAGGGGCTATGAACATAAGTTCACCTATATGACGTTCAATAACGCTCATACAATCTTCAAGATACGACAGAATCACTTGTTGTTTATTTTGTCATGTTTACCGTTAATGCGAAAATAACGTGCGTCTATTCATATTATTAAGACATGTCGTACTCTAAGTTCTGAAACTATTAATTATGTCACTCAGCAAACTACGTACAAGTGAAATCCAGTGGAAACAACAGTTAAGTTCGAAAATATGGAGGTCAGAATTTAAATATTTATGGTACCCTATATAACTTTCATCCGCCTTGTCAATATTAAAATATGTAGTTTATAAAATTACTTAAACAAATATGTTTATATGGGCAATGCAATCTCCTTCAGCGTTCAAATTAATAGCGTTAACATCATTAAAATAAGAATGGATATCATTACAAATAATTTGATTAAAATAAAGTTCCAAATTTAAAAAAAAGATTTACAAACATTAGAAAATGTTGCTTCTAGACTGGAGTTGCGATGGATTGTGGTGAAATCGTAAGCACTGATACGGAAATTAAGATTTCTACTCTCGACATCCGCCAAAATCACAACCTCACTAGTCGGCACACTCTCGCTGCATTTGTTCAAATAGCTTCAAAAACATTTATGTACCCCACAAGGACCCAACACTTTCACGCTGATATATGAATGATTCCCTGAGGATCAGCAGAGAACGGAGCTAATTTAAACATTTCTTTTGTTTGAAGTGATTCACAACTGACGTTAGTATGCAAATCGAGCACTGTACATATTTGACTAGTAAACAACTTGGATGAGAAAAGAGGACGGCAGAACAATTACCCGGAGAAGGATGACGTGCAACGCGAGCCACGATCCATGAGCGTTATCATAAGAGGGTACTAGAAGAACAGCCGCACTATCAGGGAGAGGTAAGATTATCTGTCACTCCTTGACAAAGAGCTGCTCGTGCATATCCCTGACACTGCAACAACAGCTATCGATTGGCTAACACTCAATGGATTAAGGTAAGCGCTTCTCTCTTACTTTTTAGCATGCGTCCGAGACTTCGTTCATAAAAAATGATAGCCACAAAGTCACAAATCTTGTGTTCACACGTCACGACTCACAAGTGCATCGATTTTCGTTTATAAAGGAAATGGGTGTACTTGGGACAGACGATTGAGAGAAAATCCCACAAATCAGCACTTATTTTCTCAAATGTATATAGCACACAAAATGATCGCCAACGGAATTATTTCTGAAGGAGTGAGATGAGTTATCCATGTGAATTTCAACACAAACTGCCGAAAAGCTATAAATATGACTAGAAGGAAATATTAATGACCTAGGATCCAGGTAGCCTATTTTGTTGTGGTTCTCACACTGATTAAGACGAAATTGCATCACAAAGATATTTTGTTTTAGTTTTCATGACACTGACACATTTAGTAGTCGTAGTAAACGGTCGTTCAATTAAAAATATGCCCGAAATACTCATTTCAACAATCGTATAAATATCCCTTAATCGTATTATTCTAGCATTAACGCCATTCTTGTTAGAACCACCGTATGTTAATCGGGTTATATCATGGAAAAATCACTTCATTCTAACCTAAACACTTGAATTCCTCTCAATTCTGTACCAATTACCACTTACAAACAGCTACCGTTTCTTTTAGCATTAAACATAAGAAGTATTTCCTAAACCTTAAGTACGAAATATATTTGAGATATCATAAATGAGCACTATTGAACTCCAGAGAATTTTCTAAATAACCAGCTGACGTAACAGTCACTAATGTGTAAGATTTTAAGCCCCTTTTTGAAAACAAAGTAACTCGTACTAAGACAAAAGCCAAGCCCAAATACTTTCCAGTATACTTAATCGGGAGCTGAATATGGGCTTACCCCAATAAATAATACTTTCTGGCCACGTCAGAATCGCATAAACTCCCGACTAATTGTGCATATAGTGCATTTGTGCACTGCTGTGAATATATTTCAACACCACGTAAACAGAAAACAAATGTCATTTTCAACACATTGAAAAATGTGATCTAATCCAAAGAACGTTTTTCGTACCAAAGTGAGGACAAGACCTTTATTTTGCTCTAGGTAGAGAACTATGCGAAGTTTAGAGGCCTTCTTTTCAGTGTTGCCTGTACAATCAATTGATAACTCTTCAGTCGGTCAATACGCATTTTGGCCATGATACCAATAACAGCCATTCATGCTTTAATCACTACACTGTTCTGCCAAGAGCACTAATTCCTAACCAATAGTCCCGAGAGCCTCGGGAGTAATCCGCGGACAAGACGGTCTGGCAGCCCATATAAAAAAGTTGCCAATAAATGGGGATTTTGAAAGCGATGTGCACTCAACGAGAATGGTCAGAATTTACCCATGCCGATGACTATCAGATGTGGAATTAAAATATCTTAAAAACTAATTATTACTTGCAGAACTAATGTTTAAAAGTGGCAAATAAACTTTCAGGGCAAGAGCAGGGATTCTCGACTTTATTGTTGATTGAAAACAAACAAAGAAATCGGCCTGGTGCAAGCAGTGATTTGAGGTTAGCTCTAACTCCTAGAATTCCTCAGATTGTCAAAGAAACTCGTGCACAAAAATCAAACAAAGAAAAACATCGACTTAAAAAAACAACGTTCTTTTTAAACAAAATTGTTGTTTCAATATTAATTTGTAATTGAGACATTTATATTATGGAGGCTGTACATTATTAAAACAAAGGTAATTCTGCTTTATTACATAATTTGTAATTAAGTTGTACTTTACACTAACTAATGGCCAGTTTGCCATTTCTTGATGAATGCAGTACATTTGCATTAGTCTGTTGGCACAGGCTAGAGTAAAATGTGGCTTTTCACCGATGTCTCAGTCTCACTCATGGCTGTGATTATATGGAGGCTACTGAGGTATGGGTGGTGCTTAGTAATTACATTCAGGGCACAGTCAGTGCCTGAGGATGCTGCTGTTCTGACTCAGTGAGGAAAGCAATGGCAAACTACCTCACTCCTCTTCTTACCTAGTAAGCCTCAATATAGCGCTGCCTTGGGTTTTTGTGGGTAGGCCTATCTATCCACATAACCTAACGGCGGTACTTTTTGAGGATCCAACCAGACAGACAGAATGATAATAATAGTATGTTCTAAAAACTGTTTTACATCACCTTTGAATGGTGTTTACGGGGAAGCGCTAAGAAAGGGTTACAGCTGCAATTGTTAGAGGGTATAATGAGAGGTGAGGGGTGGGCGTGGTCCGGACGTGATTTAATTTCAGGCTGAGTGGTCCTCAGACTACTACTAAGCATTCAGCTTATGTACACTATTTGGAGAGTATACAATATTCCCGAGTGCCCATCCATTGAAACGCTGTCGCTTCTGCCATAGGAAAACACTTAACGGGTTACGCCGTGTGGTACATTTACATTAATACGCCATTTCGACCGAAGCTTTATCGAACATGTTCACGTGAAGCAGGTTTTTACGAAAATAAATAAACTGAAATGTTCTTGACGATCAGTAGCAATCCCAGTTGCGGGCGCACACAAGCGACGACGAGACGGAGATGAGATGGAAACCCACCGGTCACTCTTGACTAGCTGTTCAGTCAGGTTGGGGCCCTAGAACTCATCCTTCCTTTGCTTGAAACGATGACAGTAAAGGAGGCCAGATTTTACTCAAGAGAAATCCTAGTTCCCTGTTAAAGCAGTCCGAGTGCTTCTGTATGTTTGAACCCCGTTAAGCTGTTTTATTATGGCATATAGGCTAGGGCATGTGTGCCATGAAAGTCTTAGAGCAGAAACTGTTGTCCTTCCCTGTGCACATAAATAGTAAAGGAAGGAAGATTGTAGTTTTACGTGACCGTGAATCTTGTGATTATGAGCCACGGGACCTCCTTTTTACGTGGAATCCGAACCACAGGACATGGCATTTCACTTCGAAAATCTCACATGCATTGACCGGGAATCGAACCCGGACCGCCTTGGTGAGAGGCATACAGCTAGACCGCTGAGCCACCATGCCCCCACATAAATAGTATTCTGGATCCTTATGAACAACTGTAATCTCATTAATAGTGTAGTAGTAGTAATAATAATAAAGTTATTGGTTTTACGTACCTTTTAACTACTGCGGATATTAGAGACAGCGGGGTAACGGAATTATGTCCCGAAAGGGATATTTAACGTACCAGTAAATCTACTGACACGGCTCCCTCACATTTGCGCACCCTCAAATGCCAACTGATTGCACCAGGAATAGATCCTGCAACCTTGGCAACAGCAGGCGAGAACGTTGAGCCACGCAGCCAGTAGTTCCAATACCAAATCTATATTCGGAGACCTCATAAACCGTTGGATTCAAACTTTAGGTGTTTTAGGTTTTAGCTACGATTTTGTTATCTGGCCACATATGATCCCATGTTAGATGAGGAGAGGGAGGGTGGTTGTATCCAATTACCCGTGGTTCCATTGCTAGCCCATATTGGCCGAGGTCGTAGAACTCACACATGCTCTGCTTCCCGGATGCTCGTTCTGCAGTCTCTCCCGGCGTAAATTTCCTGGTAACGACACTTTTTCCAATGCGCCAGATGTTCAATTGATACCATCCTGTGAAGAGGATACAAAAACTACTGAGATTGCTCGAGTTGTAGCACGGAGTCAGTGGAAGAAGCTGGTTACCACGCTTCTCTTTTTATTTATTGATGCAAAGCAGCATCCTGAATCTCTTTCAAGGGATATATGCAGTATTTCTGCCAAGGATTTATTCCTGGTGGGAGGAACAGCAGATAGTGTGTTCGGGAGGGGGCACATATTTTTGTCTCCATTCCTGTACAAAACTTAACTACGGTTGATGATGATGGCGGAAAAGCGAAGTCATCTGCCCCCGTCTTAACTACAGTAATCGCCCACAATTATGTGCACATAAAAAAAATTCTAATCTGCAAAGCTGTGTCATCGAACCGCAACTGCATGCATACACACATACAGCATTGGCGTATCAACAAGGGGGTTTAGGGTTTAACCCCCCTCCCCCAAAGACATTTTTTAAAACCTGAATCGTTATACTGACCTACAGTGTTAAATGTTTTACACAACTGCCAGTGATACTTCTCTAATTTGTTTGTCGTGTGCATTTAGTTAGCCTAATTGTAAGGATTGTATGCATACAAAGCCCTCAAGAAAGGCAGAGTTTGAGTGCCAATAGTAATGACAGTAAGAACATAGAGAGCGAAACTTTATTTTTCTCACACATAATAACAATATTATAAACTGCCTTGTATGGACATGTTGATACCAATGCATCTTTTCGGTTTATTTAGTTATTTGTATCCTTACTTTTAATTAATTTTGCATATTTTCAATAGTGTTTGCAATTTTGTCCATTGTGCTGTAAAATATATGTAATTAAAATAGTTTTCATGCAAAGGGAATGTTTACTTAATTATTGCTTTTTATGAATAATAATCGAAATATCATTTAATAATGTACACAACTATGATAGAAGCCCCCCCCCAAGAAAGAAATCATGTATACATCACTGACTCTACAGTATATCAACTGTTTGTAGTTGTTACTTTTTCATTTAGAGACTTGGTCGTCGTGGACATTTATCTTCGTGTACTTGGGGGTGTATGACTTGTCTAATAAACTGTTATTGTGATGCCTGTACTAGTAAGCGGGGCTAGGAATTGGGTAGGGGGCGGGAATAACACCCGTACCTCCGGGGCGACAGCCAAGGATGCTAGCCACTACACCACGAGGTGGTCAGTATATCAACTCTGATTGATGATGATGATGATGATGATGATGATGATGATAATAATAATAATAATAATAATAATAATAATAATAATAATAATAATAATAATAATAGGCCTAATATTAACAATAACGTGTGACCTTCGAAGAGATCTAGTGCAGGTCTTTCTAGTTAACACCCTTAGGCGATCTGCACGTTGTGATGAGAATGACATGAACGATTTAAGAGTTCACAGATTTCTGTAGTTCCCGAGCCAGGGGAATTGATCAAACCAAGTTACCTATCCATTTAGCCACGAAGACGGATTTCTCTGATTGGTGTATGTTGAAGAAATGAACATCCATTTAGTGTATCACATTATGCTAAACTCTTAAAAAGAAATGTTACTGTTTACATACTTCATTCGTTTTAAATATTAAAGTTTCTATTGGCGATTTATTAACGTAGCAGATGACGCTTAAAAATACACTATGGAATGCAAATGTTGTAATATTTGGCCTGAGTTGGAATTTGTCGACATTTGTCCGGAACGCCAAACATTTCAGGAGTATTGAGTATTTTAGGCAGTGATACTTGCACGAAGGTCAATTAGGGTTGTTAATTATTGTTTTTGTTGTTGAGGGGCTTGGGACATCTTAGTTATCAGCCACGTGTAGTTGGGTGTGTGTTTAACTTGTCTGATAATCTGTATTTATGTGATGACTGTAGTAGTGTGTGTAACTGTATTAGGGACAGTGATGAGGTAAGTTTACCGGGACTTGAAGTAAGAGTCTATCCCGGTATTTGCCTGTAGGGAGTGTGGAAAGAGCCGGAGAAACTACACTCAGGATAGCCGCTGTCAGCGCCGGGATTCGAACCTACGATCTCCGGACTTGCTGCAGCTGCCCTCGCGGCCGTGGTTCACATTTAACGAGCGGACAGACCAGAATGGATTGGAATGCAGAAACAGTGAAATGACTATGGAGGAAAGTACAAGATTGCTGGTTTGTTCCTGAGTAGACCTACACAGAAAATGAAGAAATTCGACGTCATATTCGAAGGTGTTCTCCCTTATAAAATAATGGATGACGGTTGGCTATGTACTCGTAATCAGGAGAGCACGCGTGAAAAGCAGAAACCACAGGTGTTTCAACGTCTTCGTCGATCAGTGACTCGATATGCCAAGGGATATGTGGAACTATTATGCAAAGCGCACCACAACAATAAAGTTTCTTAACCAAAAAATAAGACATTTTTCGAGAGCGCACTCGATTGTATATTCACTGGTTATGACTCTTCAGGATAACGCAGAGTATTATGGTCACAAATTTTATCATACATAGGTTACCAAAAGGAAAAAATCAGCAGTGAATTGTCGGTGAGAAAATTTCAAAAATCATTCCTTGTTTGCATGCGTGGCTTACGCTCAGAAACCGCAGTGCCAAAATCTATAGGACAACCAGAAGCTACCAGGAATACGTGATATCGGGTACAACGCATTCTGGTGGTAAATTCGTCGAGACACTTCACGTGCGACCATTTTTCAGGACATCTGTCTGCTCTTGTATTCAGAATTATCTGTAATTGATGCAATTTGCTTTGCAAAGTACGCTATTCTACGATGTCATGAGGCAGGGCGTCGATCTACACGAACTTTGTATGAACCATCTTCTTTTGATCAATCAAGGACTGCGAGGACTTCGCAGAATGCGATATTGAATACCGTACGTATTGTAAGATACTTCGTTTAAAGTAGAGTTATTAAATTCTGGAGGCACACGCTTTTGTAACATCCCATTGTATTAATGTTTTAAAAATGCTTCCCTGTGAGTGATTACTTGTGCCTTAAAAGGTAGGCTAAGTGTTGTAGCCGCTGCATTTAACCTAAAATGTTAGTGCCTGGGATGTAACCCAGAAGTCTTCTCGAACTGAAATACCAGTTAGACGATCAGTCAAAACATAGTCTGACTGCACATTGTGGATCGATCTTCAGTTGACAATCAGACCATTCACAATGCACAGTCGTGAAAACGCAAGCAGTAAATCATATAGGGATTCTTTGTACGAGTACGGAGATGTTTAATATCGAGGAGGCGTCAGCGATAACCTCAAACACTTGTAAATATGGACGATTTTCAGTTGTATGGCTTATTCAAGACCAATGTAGTTGGTCTTGGTTTATTTATGTTGTTACTAACAGCAACCTGAGAATGAAAAGGCAAGATGACGTCATATTAATTCAATTTACTAAGGACACCTGTTAATACTATAATAATATGCTCTTTACTTTTGTAACCTGTTTTCAACTCTTCAATGGGGTCTTCGTCAGCTTGGGTCACTTTTCTCTAACTTATAATACACTAAATAGGGCATTTGTGTTACGATAAAACATTACAGTAAATAAAACTTAACTCGAAGAATAACAATTTTGAATTTACAAGTCTAATAAAAATGGACGTCCTTACAAAAGCATTTATGGAAGTGGTTATAGGCCTACATGCATTGAGTTCAAAAAAGGCAATTTGTATGAAAGAGGGAGTGAAGATTCAAGGAGATATAATTTCAACTCTGAGATTTGCTGATGACATAGTCATCTTGGCCGACACGCCAGAGGATTTGAATTCGTTTTTGAATGGTATGGACTCCGTCTTGAGGAAAGAATTCATGATGAAAATTAATAAATGTAAAACAAAAATATTGGAATGCAGCCGAAATGAATCAGAAGCCTCTATGGACATCAAATTGGCAGGTGAAAAGCTAAAGGAAGTAGGAGACTTCTGGTACTTAGGAAGCAAAATAACCAGTGATGGACGAAGTAAAGAGGATATAAAAAGTAGGTTGGCTCAGGTAAGGAAAGCATTTCTACAAAAAAGGAATCTGTTGACATCGAATATAGATTTAGGCATTAGGAAGTCATTTATGAAAGTCTTTGTCTGGAGCATCGCACTCTATGGAAGTGAAACTTGGACTATTGGCGCAGCAGAAAAGAGCAAAATTCTAGCGTATGAAATGTGGTGTTACAGAAGAATGATGAAGATCAGATGGGTAGTTAGTTAGTTATTGTTGTTTTAAGGGGCGGAACTACGAGGTCATCTGCCCCTCGGATCAGATGGGTAGATAGGGTTACAAACGAAGAGGTATTAAGACGAGTGGGAGAGGAGAGATGTTTCTGGCGACTGCTAATGAAGAGAAGAGATAGGTTGGTAGGACACACACTAAGTCACTCAGGAATAGCAAGCTTAGTTATGGAAGGAAGGATCGAGGACAAGAACTGTAGGGGTAGACCTAGGTTAGAATATGTTTCCTCGGATGTAGGGTGAGGTAGCTATGTAGAGATGAAGACTCAAACAACATGAAAATATTATCAGATATGGCCTGCTGTATACTAAAAATTTTATCTTGAATTTCCAAGTAATGTCAACTGGTATATTAGGCAGTGACGTGGACTTGGTTTTAAGTCAATCGAATCTGTTTTGTATGAAGTCTATAATTCAAGTTGGAGTTGTTGATTATTATCATTTAGTATGTCTATAATGCTCTTGGCTCATGACACGGTTAAAATTTATCTCGTCTTGTAGTCTTCTACTGTAAATTCCATGTTGGAATTTGGTGGCTTCTGTTTATGTTGTCCTTAAATTAATGGAAGAATGTGTGCTAAGCACACTTGGGACAACTGTCCCGTATAAAGACAAACGCCGGATTACCCGTTGTGTGGAGGGCTGGGTTTGGAACTCATCGGCCGAAGTGGTCTACAACCTGACAGACCCTGTTCGCTCTGCTACGTATATTTTAAGGTTAACATAACCTGTATTTCCTTAGGGGAGTATTTCTGCTCTGTTGAGTGCTGACCAACCAATCCTACGTCCCTGTGGTGGTATTCGTGAAGAAATGTAAATGTATATTCTTGCTTGTTACCAAGCATTGGTACTACGATGCTGCTTCTCAATGGGTTCACGTTGCTCACAAGGTGTCTTATATAATTTAATTAAATGAAAGACGATTTCATTAAAACAACAACCGCCAAAATACATTCTTTAAAACAGAACAAATACAAATGTCAGACAGGCTAGAGGAAGGAACCAATCATTAAAATTATGCTCTAGCCAAATATATTCTCCAATGGCGGCTAACAATGATACACCGTTTGGCAACCTTGCAATCCAAGCACTAAAATGTATAGCTGAACCTTCAGGAATCGCGAGATAATTACATTTCACAAAATAATTAATTATTTCATAGTTGTTTCAAACTCGCGTTATAGATGACGCCAGAAAAACAGCAGTATTCAGACGAGCAGAAAATATTTCAATTCTGACCAATCCAAACAAATGACGATCAGCCATAGATAACAATTATTTTGGCGGCGAGAAAATTGGCAAGATATAACCAAAACTTAGGCCAATAATGGACCCAGATTAAAATAAAACAAATCGCCACAAGAAAGAAAGGAATTCTGGCTATACTAGCCTCGTAGATAAAACAAAATGCCGCAACTTCGTTAAAGCATATTGGCCAGACGACACCTGATTATGAATTCAATAACTCAAAGAATAAAATTATAATATGATCCGGAAACACACCGAAACCGCTGCGAATAGAATAATCACAATATTCTTCATTACCTCGTATATCCAACGACGCGTTTATGGGCCACCGAGGCCTGACCTACAGAACACTTCCGACCAATTCAGGTCCCCATAGTTGAATGCTCTGACTCTCCTTTTGTTTTCTACAGCAGCCCCTCTGTTGCTGCTTGCACATGCGCAGTGAACAGAAGCTTTAGCAGAAACAAATGAAAAGCCATGCGCGAATTACGCGTTGCCAACCGTTGCAAAAACACACAAGCACCTTACCTAAAGAGCTTCCACTCCAGATACAGAAATTTAAGTTGGCATTTTCATGACATTATGAGATGTTACATGCCCATTGGTTCTTCGACTACAATGCACAATTAGAAGTACAAGACACATAAAACATGCAACAGAACTGGTACAGCACCATCATAGTAAATATACAATAATTTTCAATTACATGCAACATTCCAGGTATTGACATGCACAATTACAATTCCAAATATTTTCAGTCTCATGCAGTAGCACTAGTCTACTGGCATGCATTTTAAATTCATTTAAGGGGAAGCTAATTGTTCTTTATTTCTTCTTTTCCTAATACGGGGTTAGAAATTTTAAATCTTGAGGAAAGCAACGAAGTTTTTATACGAAATACGACGCCGGCCGACAGGACACGAGGGCTCCCGACGGTCCACGGAGAGGGCCGACAGCAGAGTTTGAATATTGTGTCAATTTCAATTGGCACAGTTCTCCCTCTGCGAAAGGTCAACCAGGGGTTCAGCAGTTGATTCCGCAGGGCGCATGCAAGGCATGGGTAGGGCTCACCGACTGACAGACTGACATGTCTGTCACAGCTAGGCATCTTCACGTTGTGGTAGCAGGCACCTCCACTCCGACCAGCAGAATGGCAGACACCTCCACCAGATGTTAGTTCGTGTATGGTGACAGCAGCCAGAGCTCTTGCTACCGCCACCCAAGATGAAAGGCAACTACAACACCATCAAAACACAGCAGAAGGGAGCACCACCAAACATTGCACCATGGTTAGATTTTATCACCAGTCACCATGTCGTTGCCTTCCATCCGCTAGAACGCGCACTAATCGCATACTTCGAAGAACATTATTATCGAATTTTACTCCCGTGACAACTTGGTCACATTTCAAGTATTCTCATCAATTGGCACTGGAGCAGGTTATCAACTTCCAGTACAAGCTTTCGATCAGAAGATTTTAGTCAAGAAATAAAATTTTAACAACAGAAGGGGGCATAGGAAACGAACATCACATTCCGATGCTCGGGCAAAGAATATCAAGTTTCCCACCAAAATCCTGCGTTCACATTCTAATATGAATTAATTAATGGGATTCGAAACGTGCTTAAATCACATAACCTCTCAATGACATGGTGACTTTGGCTCTCAAGTAAATTAATTAATTAAAGGCACAAGGTACCACAATACCTTCTGGTAAGTGCCAGACAATACAGGTATATTGATTTGATTGACCTTATAGGCTCAAATACACAGGCTGCAGCATGGCTTTAAACTTTACATGTAACCGCTCGCAGCAGACACAGAACCGAACCAACACAGTTCAACAAGCTTACCCGCAACAACTTTTCAAAATTAAAACATCACCAAAACAACCTACACAGAAACCCTACTTCCATGGCACGATCACAACACTCAGTCATCATAGACAATCATTAACTCAAATCAAGAGATGACCACATAAGCCAAAACCTCACTTTCAAGTCACGAAACACTTCTCATTCCTCACACCTTTCAGACATCAGCCCCTGCGACAACACGCAACACTCACAAACAACACTTGACAACATTCAACAATTCTGCCATAACCTCCGATCATCAACCTAATCCTCATTCAACACCAAACAATCCACTCAACACCCAGTCAATAACTCAATCAACAATCCGCTCAACCATCTTCTAAACGTCACAGTGCTGCTCAACTCCGCACCATGACCAACCTTCACAGCCCATTATTTCACAGTCAGCACACTCACTTCATGCACCGAACCTTAATGTAACCAACCTGGCACACAGTCAACTCCTTAACAATCACAGTGCAACCAATCAGCACCAATTCATCACAGGTAGCAAGACTACTACCAACTTTCCAATAGGTCACTCAATGCAACCAACTAATCATCATGGGTCACTAAACAGCAACCATTCTTCACTGGGTCAATCATCCCAACCATACTCACCATGGGTCACTTATGTAACCAACTCACCAGGGGTCACTTAATGCAACCAACTAATCATCATGGTTCACTAAACAGCAACCAACCGTCCGTAGGTGCCCATGACGTCTGTATAACCAGACAAAATTTTAAATTTTCCCAACTAATCAATTTCAGAACCAGACCTTCCGTCGAACACTAAACTTCCTCCAGCCATCCTGCAAATCCACAGTTCACCACTGAAAGCATACTAAGCTTCATAACATTCCGGCCTTCGAATTCCGAATAGATAAACTTCCAGTCGTCTTCAGAAACTGGCCTAAACACCTGCCACGTGTCGCAGCGAAAGGAAAACATCTGCCTGCATATACTTCACACGAAGTACCCGCCTGCATATACCTTCCACGAAGTATCTTAATAAGGTCAATAGGCACCACTCGACAACCATCTCACATCATCAGGGAATAATCATCCTGGCATTCACTATCCTGGACTTCAGGGAACCACCCTCCTGAATCCAACTCGACGAACTAACTCACTCCCATATCCACCTAACCTTAACAAGGACCAAATTAGCTAGCACTATTCCCCATAAAACAGTACCAACCAATGAGGAACCAAAACAATAGACCAAGACTGGCTAGCACCACTTCCCATAAAATAGCACCAACCAACGAGGAATACCACAACAAATACCTACCAGGTACTATCAAAATGACAACAAGAATATACCCTTGATAATGCTTCTCAAGTATCGACACAGAAGTACCGACCAAGAAACACTAACCAATTACCTTCTAATATATCCACAGAAATACTAAGCTAGACAATAAACACTACCAAGTTCCAGCACAGTAGTACCGACAAGCATAATCCCAAGAATCACACCTCGATACACAAATACCCATAAGAGTACTTACCAAATAAGGACACTAAATTTACAACAACAAGACTTGCCAATACTCACTCAGAATACCAACTAAACAAGTACTCACACCGAAGCACCAAGTACCAAAAAGGCACTTAACACACCTGAAATAAAAACAAACAAAATACCCTCAAACACTGAAACGTATGATGTACGACCATCACCAGCCCGAACGACATCAAGAGTCAGAAGAGCTTAGCAATGTCGACATCACCAACCCTCACTGAAAGCACCAGAATCATAACAAACAGAGACTGGGTACTTCCGCTAGGTTGGTATCACTTCATCAGCAGTACCTTAACTAACTCCAACTCCCCAAAAGACACCACTGCTCAACACAGCCATGTCACCAAACAATACTAACAAATACCAACCACAGTTAGTACGAGAGAACGAAATATTCTACCAGAAAACCAAATATCCACACAGGATATCGAGTACCAATCAGTCAAGGCACTCACACTCACTAAGTAAAAATATTTAGCACTAAAAATAACCTTGATGAACGGGGCACTCCAGCCCAAGCAACATTAAGGGTCAGAGAGAGCGCAGAATGCCCGACATCAACACCACCAAACACACCCACTACTCCTCTCACCACAACAAACACACTAGCACTCACGCCATCACCATTCACACATGTCCAGGCACGTTCTTCTTCATCCGCCAAATCCAAATTTCGAAGTTGAACCTAAATGAAATTTTCATTTTTTTACCATTCACCAACTGAAGATCAAAACCTCTCCACGATTAAGCAAACAGTACACCACGATCATCGCTTCTTAGCACCCACTCGCTGCTGACACCATGACCTCGGCATCACATTGCACTGAACAGCTGATCTAATAAGTACCAACCTCACAACTGATGTAACACTTAACCTCAACAAGAAGGAATCTCAATCCTCGAAACGATTTAGAACCTGGAAAATTCTCCGCTGAAAATGAAATCCACAGCTGCTTCACTGCTAAGCTGAAATAAAATTTCAAGAAATTTCCCATCACCCGACCTAGATCAACTCTTCATAACACTGCACTCGCTGCTGTAGGCACTTACAGTACACAACCGAAGTTCACCTGCACGTTCACTGAAAGTACATAAGACCGTTGTACTACTAAAATCAGGTTACAACTCAGCACTACCCACCTGAGCACAGAGGATTACTCGCAACAAAATTGATAACTCTCCTCCAGATGATTTTAGTATCACTCGGCAATTCACCGGAACAATTGTTTCACGACATCACTTTGGCAACACTGCCAGAAATATTTCAGCACGGTACAATTGCAGCACTTTTCCAATCACTCGAACTTTACACAGCAGAAGAAGCTATGAGCTCTTTGCTCGCCAATGTGCAGAGGTAAAACAGAAATTACTTAAAATAAAACACTGTATTATCTGGGCTTACCTCGCGATCTCCTGCAGCACCAACACCATCCAGATAACCAAACATAGGCCAACAGCCAAGCCAACACCATCACTTGAGAAGTCATATGCCCTTGAGTGCCAGTTATCCAACTGGACTTGACTCGTCTTCAGTATGCACAACATACTGGAGAATGCCAGCAACGCCAGTTATCCAACTGGACTTGACTCGTCTTCAGTATGCACAACATACTGGAGAGTGCCAGCAACGCTTCGAACCCGTACATTAGCATGAAAGCAAGAACACAATGCATCCATTAGTAATAACACTGGTTAGAGCCCTACCTAACTGATTAAGTTAATATTAAATGTTACAACTTTGCCCGTAACTCACCGCAACTTTAAGTTATGTTTATCAAGATCTGCCGGCTGCAGAAAATCGTAAACCACGCTCTATGGCTATCATAATTACTGTCCCGTATAAAGACAAACGCCGGATTACCCGTTGTGTGGAGGGCTGGGTTTGGAACTCATCGGCCGAAATGGTCTACAACCTGACAGACCCTGTTCGCTCTGCTACGTATATTTTAAGGTTAACATAACCTGTATTTCCTTAGGGGAGTATTTCTGCTCTGTTGAGTGCTGACCAACCAATCCTACGTCCCTGTGGTGGTATTCGTGAAGAAATGTAAATGTATATTCTTGCTTGTTACCAAGCATTGGTACTACGATGCTGCTTCTCAATGGGTTCACGTTGCTCACAAGGTGTCTTGTATAATTTAATTAAATGAAAGACGATTTCATTAAAACAACAACCGCCAAAATATATTCTTTAAAACAGAACAATTACAAATGTCAGACAGGCTAGAGGAAGGAACCAATCATTAAAATTATGCTCTAGCCAAATATATTCTCCAATGGCGGCTAACAATGATACACCGTTTGGCAACCTTGCAATCCAAGCACTAAAATGTATAGCTGAACCTTCAGGAATCGCGAGATAATTACATTTCACAAAATAATTAATTATTTCATAGTTGTTTCAAACTCGCGTTATAGATGACGCCAGAAAAACAGCAGTATTCAGACGGGCAGAAAATATTTCAATTCTGACCAATCCAAACAAATGACGATCAGCCATAGATAACAATTATTTTGGCGGCGAGAAAATTGGCAAGATATAACCAAAACTTAGGCCAATAATGGACCCAGATTAAAATAAAACAAATCGCCACAAGAAAGAAAGGAATTCTGGCTATACTAGCCTCGTAGATAAAACAAAATGCCGCAACTTCGTTAAAGCATATTGGCCAGACGACACCTGATTATGAATTCAATAACTCAAAGAATAAAATTATAATATGATCCGGAAACACACCGAAACCGCTGCGAATAGAATAATCACAATATTCTTCATTACCTCGTATATCCAACGACGCGTTTATGGGCCACCGAGGCCTGACCTACAGAACACTTCCGACCAATTCAGGTCCCCATAGTTGAATGCTCTGACTCTCCTTTTGTTTTCTACAGCAGCCCCTCTGTTGCTGCTTGCACATGCGCAGTGAACAGAAGCTTTAGCAGAAACAAATGAAAAGCCATGCGCGAATTACGCGTTGCCAACCGTTGCAAAAACACACAAGCACCTTACCTAAAGAGCTTCCACTCCAGATACAGAAATTTAAGTTGGCATTTTCATGACATTATGAGATGTTACATGCCCATTGGTTCTTCGACTACAATGCACAATTAGAAGTACAAGACACATAAAACATGCAACAGAACTGGTACAGCACCATCATAGTAAATATACAATAATTTTCAATTACATGCAACATTCCAGGTATTGACATGCACAATTACAATTCCAAATATTTTCAGTCTCATGCAGTAGCACTAGTCTACTGGCATGCATTTTAAATTCATTTAAGGGGAAGCTAATTGTTCTTTATTTCTTCTTTTCCTAATACGGGGTTAGAAATTTTAAATCTTGAGGAAAGCAACGAAGTTTTTATACGAAATACGACGCCGGCCGACAGGACACGAGGGCTCCCGACGGGCCACGGAGAGGGCCGACAGCAGAGTTTGAATATTGTGTCAATTTCAATTGGCACAACAACAAAGTGATAATATCGATATATTTCAACGTCGAAAGCCACATTTAAATACATTCTTCAATTAATTTAAGGACAACTTCCTACGTAAGTACAGCGTGTGAGTAGAAATTGAAGGACGGCATTTCCAGCAACTACTCTGAAATTCATGTAATTAATGATTAGGGACCGGGAATTTATGCACTAAAAACTATTAAAATATGCATGCAATTATGCACCACAAATGTAGAAAATATGCATTAAAATTTAAAAATATGCAATAAAAATAAGCCAATATTCTTATTCACTCTTCTTTCCCTCCTTTTCCGTAGTATGATGATAATTGTTGTTTAAAAGGGCCTAACATCTAGGTTATCGGCCCCTAATGGTTTGGGTGATAGTGAAAATGAAAGATGATAAAATGAAACTTACAACTAAAACTAACTACTGACTTACAAACTAGAAGAGGAAATGAGAAACAAAAAGGAGAGAATGTAAATAAAAGACAGGAGGAAAGGAAATGCCCTCAACCCTCAAATAATGAGAATTGAAGGACTTGGAAGGCAGGAGAGCCAAGAAAAGCAGCGTGAAAAGGGAAAGAGGAGAGGATCCGCCCCAAAGGCAATGGATAAAGGGGGAACACTTAACCAAGCTCAGGAATCCCTCGGGGTCGCCAAATCCCGAACTCACCACCCGTGAGCCCTTGAGGGTGTAACACTATCCAGGGTGCACCAGAAGTGGTGAGGCTACATACACCCTGCCTCCTTGAGGGCCTTGACCAGAAGGCAGGAGATATTATGAAAAGAAAAAGACCCCTTGAAGAATGAGGGCATCAGGAAAGATGAGAAAAGTGCCAATTAAGGCCTCAATACCCTAATACCGTCAGGGTCGGAAGAGAACAAGAGTTGACCAAGGGAGGTCGAGAGGATAGATGCCAGAGAGGAGCCCGGCACAAGTAAGTGGAAGTAATGTCGAAATCAGCTGGGGCCCCTTGGTCGCTAACCCACGTCTCACTAGTCGTGAGCCCCTGAGGGGTCCGTAGTATGTGCAGTCGTTTTTGCATGTTGTTCAAATGAAATTTATTTTCACATACCACTTCCTTCGAGCATACTTATCAATGGACCACAACGCCATCAGTTGAATAATCACTACCACCTGACAACCACTGATTTAGTAAATACTTTCTGTTGCTATTCTCTTGAGGAATTTTGAGGCAGCATGCTTGCGTAAAATACTGTTATCTCGTTATCTGTTCATCAGAAAGTTGCTTACAAGGGATACTACTCTGATGATGGAAGGAATGTCCCACCTCATCTATTTCTTGAAATGTCAGGCGTAGAATACTGTTCTCGTTATCTGTTGCTCAGAGAGTTGCTTACAAGTGATGTCCAACACGCAGGCGAAACCAATTTTGTTCCAGATGTTTTAAATTGTACTTAATTTCAAATGTATAAAGATGCTAAGGAGGAATGGTGGAACGACAGAGCAAAGTGGAGAGGAACCATATTTGCCCCCACCCTGTGTCAACTGGAAAAGGGGAAATGAAGATGATGATGATGATGATGATGACGCTAAAATATGCTGTCATGTTTCTGAATATGCAATAAATCCAATAAACCCGCAAAATATGCATTTGCATATGCGCATATGCATTTTCAAAATATCCGGTCCCTATTAATGATTATTAAATACGTTAAAAAGTGTATAAATGTGTTAAACTAGTTAGGCGCTACGCTGCTGCTAGCGCCAGTGATTTGCTCGACACGCTGCAATACAAAGTGGCCCGGCCGCCACACGGCCTTTGTTCTTTGTTCTGTAGTATCGTGGCTATTGGCAACTCCAGCTATCTGATATGACATCTAGCGGTAAAAATTAGAAACTTACCAAGTAGGGTACATTTGTCACGTGGTGACTGTTTGTATATGGTTTCTTGTATTGGTAAGCAGATCGTGGTAAATTCTTCCTTTTTTATACATAAGTTATAAGTTTTACTCGTTGATAAGAGTGCAAAATGAGTAAAAGCAAAGTGTATTGCTCAGTTTACGGCTGTAAGTCGATGTATAAGAGGGCTGCGGATATATGTTTTCATCACTTTCCAAAAGATGCAAATAGCAATAGCCGAAAGGTGACGGTACCAAATAAATACGGGCAACAAGAGCGAGTTGGACCACTCACCACTACACTCACTGACGACAGAACGGGTTGTTCACTTACGCCGAGCCAAGCCGCACCTAGACAGCCAAGCACAGTCTCGCTGAGCCAAGCCGTACCAAGACAGCCAAGCCTACACCAGCCGAGGACAGCCAAGCTTCATCAGTCAGGTATCCTTCCCCGCTCTCTAGTTCATTTCCAATAACCCTACCAACCGCCATCACCTCGCTCTGCGATATCCGAGCCATTCCACTACGAGTCATATAGGCCTAATTTAACTTCGCAGGGTTAATACCTATCATCCAAATCAAGCAATTCCTGTCCACCCCGAGTTTTAATACAAGTTAAACTCATCCCTTCACCCTACCAAACAGCAAATAATTTCTAGAGTCTATGGTACAGTGAGCAAACTCAAATATAGCTTTTAAACGTAACAGCGCACAAAAACAAATACCAGCAGACAACCTATGCTTGATAATATGCAATTGACACATGAAATCCAGTGGAACACACAAATTAGATCACGTGTATCGCACATTTATACATATATACAATTGAAAATAACACTGTCATTATTTTAGGGACCACATTTACTGATTATAACCGAAATATAAAAAGTGTTCCATATCAAACGCGTGTTATTGAGTATTTTTACCCTACTTATCCAGACCGACCGCAGCGCCCCAAGTGTTAGTTCGAGTTGCCAATTGGTAAAGATAGGCCTATACTGATGTCCAACATTCATCTGATAGCGGTTGTTGTTCGTTCCTTTATGTGGTTTCTGAAGGAGTTAAAGTTATTTGTAAAGACTCCGAGATGATGATGATGATGATTGCTATTTTAAGAGCCGGAACAGCAAGGTCAATACTTATAGGAGTTAACTGTTTCAATCTGAAACTCTCCTAATGATACTTTGTCCTCAGCTAAAGGTCACCCCTTAAGAATAAACGAACAAGAAAGCTTGGCAACGCCTGATCCAGTGTTCGGATACTCGCGTGTGACCTAGTTCTTGAACTTGATGATAATAGAACTTCTGCTTGTCACTATGCGTACACTTCGCGAGAAAAAAGTAACAGAAATCAGGATAATCGAAGTGATATAGAAGCTGTTAATCAGTGCCATTAGACATAGATGCATCAGGCGAGTGTCGGGAATAAATTAATGAAGTCTACAATCAGGGACAACTTGAACTGCTTTGTCCTAGGAGCTAAGCCTTCCAGGAAGTACACATGACTGATAACAAGTACAGTCAAGAGCGAGGGATCTGCCTCACTTCTTTGTTCATAGCTAGCAATGAGGTTAATGAGCGGGAACTGACTTATCGATAGATGCTTGACCACCATCCACTCCAAGAACGGCTTGGGACATCTTGGTCATCAGCCCCATGTAGTTAGATGCGTGTTGAATTTGTCTGATAACCTGTAAATTCAGTGATGACTGATGACTGTAGTATTGTGTGTAACTGTGTTGGGATCAGGGATGGGGTAAGAGCCCCGAGACTTGAAGTAAGGAACTATCCCGGCATTCCCCTCGAGAGAGTGTGTGCTAGGCCTGAGATACTCTAATAGTGTAGGACAGGGTTTCTCAAACTATGGTACGCGTATCATTAATGGTGCAAGAACCCTCGGGCTGGAACGGGATACACTCAGCCTCGTGAGGCAGAATTGAGAGGCGCTGGGTTCGATTCCCACCTCAGCCATCTAGAAGTGATTATCCGTGGTTTGCCATTTACACTTCGGGATGGTACCGCACCTAACTTAAAGCAATGACCACCTCCAATCCAAGTCCTAGCTCCAATTAGGTAATCTCCCATGAGTCGACTTATACGAACAGCCTCTTCTAACGTATTCAACTTAGCCTTTATGTCTTCATTTCTGGTACCCTCCTACCTTTGCTCCCACCTATTTGTCCTACCATTCATTCGTGCCATCCTTATATCAGTTACCTCCAGCTTATGAATGAGATATCTTGAATCTACCCAGCTCTCACTTCCATACAGCAACGTCGGTCTAAATACTGAGCGATATAGGGAGAGTTTCGTTGCTACACTAACTTTTTGCAGAAAATTGTAGATTGGATCTGAGAACTGACTTTTCTACACCATAACTCGTATCTCTTGCCCCATACATCATCACATCGATCTCCTCCCTATTACGTAATCACAAAGCAATATTTCCGATTTCATCAAGATTTATCCCTACAAATAAATGAAACAAGAAACACAATGTCAGAGACTCAGGGACATCAATTACTGTAAAATATATATGTGTACAAAGCTGCAGTTTCCCGAGATGCTTCAGGGACAAAATAAAAAGCACAAGAAATGTAGGCTACGAACAAATGACGAAAGTCCTAATTTATCTTTCATAAAAAAAAAAAGGTTTAAATCTCTTTATGGTCTGAATAGAAGTATTCTTTGAACAATGTAAGATTCCTATTAATTTTATAAGGAAAAAAAAAAAGGAAAAACTTTACATTCTAGTTACAATGTAAGGCTCCTGCTAATTAGCCTATATAGGTAAGCAAATCAAAAATGGCCTTGACATATAACTTACAAGATAAGGCTTCTGATAATTTTATAAGCAAAACAAAAATGGCCTTTACATTCAGCTTACAAGATAAGGCTTCTGCTAATTTTATAAGCAAAACAAAAATGGCCTTTACATTCAGCTTACAAGATAAGGCTTCTGCTAATTTTATAAGTAAAACAAAAATGCCCTTTACATTTAGCTTACAAGGTAAGGCTTCTGCTAATTTTATAAGCAAAACAAAAATGGCCTTTACATCAGCTTACAAGGTAAGGCTTCTGCTAATTTTATAAGCAAAACTAAAATGGCCTTGACATATAACTTACACGATAAGGCTTCTGATAATTTTATAAGCAAAACAAAAATGCCCTTTACATTCAGCTTACAAGATAAGGCTTCTGCTAATTTTATAAGCAAAACAAAAATGCCCTTTACATCAGCTTACAAGGTAAGGCTTCTTCTAATTTTATAAGCAAAACTAAAATGGCCTTGACATATAACTTACACGATAAGGCTTCTGATAATTTTATAAGCAAAACAAAAATGCCCTTTACATTCAGCTTACAAGATAAGGCTTCTGCTAATTTTATAAGCAAAACAAAAATGCCCTTTACATTCAGCTTACAAGATAAGGCTTCTGCTAATTTTATAAGTAAAACAAAAATGCCCTTTACATTTAGCTTACAAGGTAAGGCTTCTGCTAATTTTATAAGCAAAACAAAAATGGCCTTTACATCAGCTTACAAGGTAAGGCTTCTGCTAATTTTATAAGCAAAACTAAAATGGCCTTGACATATAACTTACACGATAAGGCTTCTGATAATTTTATAAGCAAAACAAAAATGCCCTTTACATTCAGCTTACAAGATAAGGCTTCTGCTAATTTTATAAGCAAAACAAAAATGGCCTTTACATTTAACTTAAAAGATAAGGCTTCTGATAATTTTATAAGCAAAACAAAAATGCCTTTTACATTTAACGTACAAGATAAGGCTTCTGATAATTTTATAAGCAAAACAAAAATGGCCTTTACATTCAGCTTACAAGATAAGGCTTCTGATAATGGTATAAGTAAAACAAAAATGCCCTTTACATTCAGCTTAAAAGATAAGGCTTCTGATAATTTTATCAGCAAAACAAAAATGCCCTTTACATTCAGCTTGCGAGGTAAGGCTTCTGCTAATTTTATAAGTAAAACAAAAATGCTCTTTACATTCAGCTTACAAGGTAAGGCTTCTGCTAATTTTATAAACAAAACCAAAATGGCCTTAACATTCAGCTTACAAGGTAAGGCTTCTGCTAATTTTATAAGCAAAACAAAAATGCCCTTAACATTCAGCTTACAAGATAAGGCTTCTGCTAATTTTATAAGCAAAAAAAATGGCCTTTACATTCAGCTTACAAGATAAGGCTTCTGCTAATTTTATAAGCAAAACAAAAATGCCCTTTACATTCAGCTTACAAGATAAGGCTTCTGCTAATTTTATAAGCAAAACAAAAATGGCCTTTACATTCAGCTTACAAGATAAGGCTTCTGCTAATTTTATAGGCAAAACAAAAATGGCCTTTACATTCAGCTTACAAGATAAGGCTTCTGCTAATTTTATAAGTAAAACAAAAATGCCCTTTACATTTAGCTTACAAGGTAAGGCTTCTGCTAATTTTATAAGCAAAACAAAAATGGCCTTTACATCAGCTTACAAGGTAAGGCTTCTGCTAATTTTATAAGCAAAACTAAAATGGCCTTGACATATAACTTACACGATAAGGCTTCTGATAATTTTATAAGCAAAACAAAAATGCCCTTTACATTCAGCTTACAAGATAAGGCTTCTGCTAATTTTATAAGCAAAACAAAAATGCCCTTTACATTCAGCTTACAAGATAAGACTTCTGCTAATTTTATAAGCAAAACAAAAATGGCCTTTACATTTAACTTACAAGATAAGGCTTCTGATAATTGTATAAGCAAAACAAAAATGCCTTTTACATTTAACATACAAGATAAGGCTTCTGATAATTTTATAAGCAAAACAAAAATGGCCTTTACATTCAGCTTAAAAGATAAGGCTTCTGATAATGGTATAAGTAAAACAAAAATGCCCTTTACATTCAGCTTACAAGATAAGGCTTCTGATAATTTTATAAGCAAAACAAAAATGCCCTTTACATTCAGCTTGCGAGGTAAGGCTTCTGCTAATTTTATAAGTAAAACAAAAATGCTCTTTACATTCAGCTTACAAGGTAAGGCTTCTGCTAATTTTATAAACAAAACAAAAATGCCCTTTACGTTTAACTTACCAGGTAAGGCTTCTGCTAATTTTATAAACAAAACAAACATGACCTTTACATTTAACTTACACGATTTTTGTTATTTGTTGAGTGACTACGTCATCATTTCGTTTACCCCCTGCCCGCACGTCATCAACGTAATCATAAGCTTCGACCCCACCTCTCTCTTTGTGATTGTGATTACGTAATATGTTTACGGCCCTCTTTGGAATGGGTTTGTGGTTTCCCATTTTCAAACTCGGGCAAATGCCACGGTCGCTCCTTTCCAACTCCTTGTCCAATTTCATTCGCTTCATCCCTCATTAACTCAGGAAGGAAATCCGTGCGTACAAATCATCAGTTACACAGAAATTCATAGCATCACAACCCTGACCCTGTAAAAACGGGATTGATACAACTTGAACGAGACAGAATACACAGTACAGGTTACTTATCAGACAAGTGCTTGCAATAACAACATACAAGCAATGGCTTGTGTGAGAAATGTTGACGGCAACACTTGCAAATATGCGCGCGCGGTGAGGGACGTAAACCGATGGATGACACATCAAGCACTGGCAAGTAGCACGTGTTTGACATCACGCGCGCGCCCGGTTCAGTTTCCCTATAGCAGCTGGGAGCGCCTCGCCGCGGCAGATAGTATGCGCAGGGTCGTGCTCTCGGACAGTCGGCTGCCACTGTCTTATCGATGCGATCTGTGAACAGTGGCATAGCAGCTGACAGGTACTGTTCAGTGATTGTTATGCATGGAATTAAGTACTTCAGCACTGACAATATCCCAAAATGGAAATACGCTTGTAGTTTCGCTTCCGTGTACTTGCTGCGTGTGTGATAAAAGTGTTATTGCAATTGGTGTGTGCATCTGTAATAATTACTTGCGGATTAGAATTAGAGAAAATTGTGTGTGTGTGCCTTTCGAAAAGGAGTCATGCCATCACTGGCCTAAAGTATGCATGAAATAGCCCACAGAAAAAGCAACTGTTGTTGGAAATGCAGTAGTTGTTCCATTTAGGGTATCGTGTTTATCAGCTCCGTGTACAAGGGTGAGTGTGTATATATTTATATAGAAAGAGAAGGAAGTTGTCTGATAACCTGTGTTATTATAGTGTCTGCAAAAAAATAAAAATAGAGTGTATTTGTAATCAAGCCTAAGATTGGGAAGGAGGCGAACGTGATCTTAAGTTAGAAACCATCCCTGCATTTGCCTGGAGTGGTCGTGGGGAAACCACAGAAAACGACTTCTAGGATGGCCGAGGTTGGAACTGAACTCACCTCTTCACAGGACTACCCCCACGATCGTGAGTGTACCCCCCGTTCCAACCCTCATACTGGGAATCGAACCTAGAGCTTAGGGGTGACAGCCAAGAAAACTATCCACTGTTCCACGTGGCGATCAGATACATAATATATTTTTAAAAACTCTGTACGCTTGGAGAAAGGAATTGGCATTTGGCCGGAAATACCACGTCAGTCATTACCCCTCTGCCTCTTAACCAATTCATGTTCGCATAGTTGATGCCGATGTCCTTCCAATATCCCTTCTCTGACTCGTCCTGAAATGAAAAATACATGGTCATTGGCTGCATTAATAAAATTATTATCGTTGATGTCACAATACTAACTCGGCGAGGCAATATTACGGCCCATGTGCTTCAGTGCCTGGTCAGCTGTATCTCTGGCTTGCACAGTTTGGCAACCTCGTTGCCAGACCACATGGCGAGATGAGAACTGTCAATCGCATTCTCCCAGCTTATAGAGTATAGTCCGCGTCGCCTTAAATTACAGTAAGTTACTAACATAGTAACTTAACCATTTGTGCACCATCACTACAAACATGGTGACTTAGAGTACAATTATTTCTTGCTGTTGGGTTAAATAAGGGTTGTATTCACTGTTGCCACTCCTGTGTCAAAGTCTCCATGTTTGCCAGCACTAAAACTGGCACTGACAATGTAATTTGAAAGTTGGTAGCATGAGTTGTCTAGTTCAAGATTGCCAATCTTCCCACCATTAGTGAAATTAGCCTATATCGTAAGGAAGGAAGGAAGCTTTTAGTTTTACGTGACCATTAATCATGCGATCATGAGCCGCCACGGGACCTCCGTTTTACGTGGAGTCCGAACCACAGGACATGGCATTTCACTTCGAAAATCGCACATGCAAGCCTATATCGTATAACATAACCTGCGCGGATGCGGGTATACAAAGTTTGCATGGCTGTGCGGATAGCGGATAAGCTGCGGATAGTTTTTAGAATACAATCCGAACTTGTTGAATATCATTACTAGGACCCGGATGTTTATGACACTTCATAATTTTCCGTTATGTTTATTTCATGACAAATGTTAGATGATCATTTAAGGTAATCTCATTCAAGTTATGTCAGTAGGCATAATGAACACTCCGAACTGAAAAGGGTTGCAATTCTGGCTGTATAACATTCATTTTGAACATAGCACATGACATACATAGCCTAGGGGCACGACTTTCTCCTCAAATGTCTAAATGTGTTACTTCAATAAAAATATTATTGTAATGCCAGTAGATTCGAATAACAAACGTGCGGATGCGGGACGGATGCCGATAACAGTCGTGCGGATGTGGATAACTTTTCGTATATCCGCGCAGGGCTCTACAAAGTAACACATTTTCACTTATAAGTTATGTGCTGTACAGAGCCTATTCTATCTAGTGTACAGTACTAGTACGTATTCGTGTGATGTGACTGAAATAAGATTATGCCATCTATATCTGACCTACTGTTTTGTTGTTAATGCAGTCAGATTTTACCACTGTTACGAAAATAAAATATCTCTGTTGCCAGCTCAAACACAGCTGACATTTTTGGCCTATTTTCATTTATGAAGGTTGGTTCCTTAGTTTAGGGGCTGCGACAACGCGGTCATGTAGCCCCGTGTACTTTGGGTGTGTGTAGAATCTGTCTGATAACCGGTGTTAATTGTGATGACTGTATTAGTGTGTGTATCTGTTTTTTTCATTTATGAAGAAAATAGGCTTATGAGATCACCTTTTGTCCGTGTGCGTGTGTGTGTGTCCCCTAATAAAATCTAAACAGCTGGATCGATTTCAATGAAACTCGGTGAGGTTATAGTACCATTATGTCCGACCCCGACCGTGCCCTTCAAATGTTATTACGTCTCACCAATCCAACATGGCGGCTGTGCGGAATATTTCACCGGCATTCAATATCTCCGATCCTATTATTGACATCACTCTGAAATTTTGTACGGTGATAAAGGGCACTACTAGAACTTCACCTATGTGACTTTCAAACACACGTTAACTACAAAACGAACATGGTGGCCAAGCGCAGTTGAAACATTTAAATAGACTTTTCTCACGATTTAACCATCCGATCTCAGAGAAATATGCTGCAGCAAATGTTTATACACATTTTAATGCACCGACGTCTACTTTCATTCAATTGTCTACATTACCTCAAGATAGCGTTGGTGCGAAATTTTAAAATTAAGTTTTTATTTCTTGTGTCCTAATCGTGCGATCGAAGTCAACGTTTGAATTATGAACCTATGCAATAGGCCTACTCTTCATGAAATAGTACATAACTTCATGACCTACATACATAAAAATCCAACATTGCGTCCATCGGAAATATTTAGACGGTTATCAATGTACCTAGTATACCGTACTAATCTATGACAGCAATCAAACTGAAATTTTGTATGTTGGTAGAGGCAATTAACATAAGTAGGATACAGTATATAAAAATAGACTGTTTAGTTCTTCACGGAACTACTTGTTTTTCTCTGAAACATAAGGTAAATAACCTGCTATGTATGGATGATAGCGAATGGAGGACACCAGTATTGTCGACGTCACCTTACTCTACCAGTGGTTCTTAACCGGTGGTCCGCGAGTGCCCCGGGAGTGGTCCGCGGGAGAGAAGGGTCCACCAGCACGTATAAAAAGGTGGTCAATAAATGGGGATTTCGAAAACGATGTGCGTTGAACAAGTATCGTCCGAATGTATTCGCGTGATGACTATCAGATTTTGATTGAAGTGTCTTTAAAATAAGTGTTATTGAGGAAAGGTTTCAAATGATTAGGTGTATTGGGGGTAGAGGGGGGGGGGGGTCCGTACATGATTCAATTTCAGGCTGAGTGGTCCACATACTACTACGGGTTCAGAACCACTGAAACCAGTAAAATGTTAATTAATTACTGTTTGAAGATAATGTATTGTCCGGGACAATGCTGCCATCAAGCATATTTTCTTTCGTAACCGTTACGCTGCAATAACACAACAGTATGTCATTTATAGCATTTAGTGTTGTTGCTTATTTCAAGGACTGAGACATCACGGCCATATAGTTCCGTGTATTTTTGGGTGAGTGTGGAATTTGTGTGATAACCTGCGTTATTGTGATGGCTATACCAGTGTGTGATATTCTAAAAATTGGGGATAGGATTGGGAGTAGAAGTGTGGGGCAAACTATGGAAAAACCACTTCCAGGATGGCTGAGATAAAAATCGAACCCTCCTTTTCAGAGATTTGACCTGCACGAGGCCCAATGTACCCCGTTTCAGCCCTCACACCAGAATTAATATTTATTGGCAGAGCCGGGAATCGAACCCGGACCTCCGGGGGGCGACAGCCAACAACGCTAGCCGCAACACCACGAGGTGATCTAATTATAGCATACCGGATATACGCGTGCGCCTCGTTGCGTAATGGTTAGCATTATATGCTTATGTACCCCCAAGGGCTCCACCTAAATTATTTTTCTGGGTACGACACTGCGACTGTTAAGACAAGAGGCTGATGATTTCAATAACAATCGGCTTGGCTGTAAAGAAAGCAACAACAATTTCATCCCTATTTTATGGGGCCTAACTTCATATTCTGTGTGTAAAAGAAATTTAACGTTGATCTATGTTTCACGTTATTACCGCGCTTCATGACGAATGCTAAGAACAATACAGCTTGCGTGTTTGCGTTATTTTAACTTGAGAACGATTAGGTGAAATTAACGGGCTTGTTTCAAATTGTTGTTATAACTTCTTGACGTATCACTCATTAATATGGGGGTAATAGGAGGGGGGGGGGGGGGGTCGAAGATAACGTTATTATGTCATAGAAAGACTGGCCAAAGCTCATTGATTCTATTAACCGTCTCCATGCAAAATTCGGTGGTCTAAAGAAATCCACGTTTTAAGTGCGTATGAGGCACTGTTTTCAAGCTGCCTTTGCCCTATGAAAAAGCTAAATATCCGACCCTTGTCATGGAAACATGCTTCAAGGGTTACATTTTACCTGCCATTATCTCTGTATGATTACAGCTGATGATAATTATTGCTGTTTAAAGGGGAGGAACATTTTCCCTATTTTCTCTGTGAATTATAACTCTGGCTGGTTGGTTCCTCAGTTTAGGGGCTGCTACAACGCGGTCATGTAGCCCCGTGTACTTTGGGTGTGTGTAGAATCTGTCTGATAAGCAGGTTAATTGTGATGACTGTATTAGTGTGTGTTATATGTAATTCAGGTAAGGACTGCGGACGATTAATTTCAAGTAGTTCCTACTTTTGCTACTAAATGCTGCCATCAACGACACCTAGCTGTGAACTTGGCCACTAGATTCCATCGCAACCTGCACCTGGCGCCAAACGATGGAACTAATATAATAATCAAATATAACCTAAAGATTTAGCCTCACACAATTGTAGTTAGTAGAAGGTTCTTTTACATGCCATAAATCTATGACATGGGCCCGCCGGCTTTACTTCCCCTTCGAAAGGGGGGGGAGATTTTTAACGCTCTTAAAAATCCAACGACTTCGGCCGGGTTTGAACCCGCGATCTTGGGCATAGAAGCTCAGCATGCCACCAACTATGCCACCGAAGCCGCCTAGAAATTTAACTCAGTTCATTATCTAAAGTATGATGTATTAGTCTTTCAAGATACGAGTGCCGCTGAACTTGGCTGCGCCAGCGTTTGCTGATATTAGAAGCTGGAGCCTTGCTGGACGAGCAGGGAGAAAAGGTGATGACATAAGTCAAGCAGCATTGCGCGCGCTACTTGTGTTACACAGAAGTTATATTGTGAATTCTGAACTAAAATATGTAATAATGAGCATTAAGAATGTTGTTTTGATTGTTGTTGATTCTTTTAGGGACTTAACGACATCGTGGCCATGCAGGCCTGTGTACTTGGGTGTGTGCTGAATTTGCCTGATAACCTGTCACTGTGATGTCTGTATTAGTGTGTGTATTTGTAATTCAGGTAGTGCTTGGGTAGGAAGCGACCGTCCCGGCATTTGTCTCGAGTAGAAGTAGGAAACCACGGAGAACCACTTCCAGGATGACTCCCATAGTCCGTGACAATATATCTTAATCACATGTAATTCATTTCAGGTTTCTTTTTCACATATTCTAGTAATTGGAATTATTTTCTGCTCATCGACAAAAAGCTTCAATATTAATGTTAAGAATGGTTCGTGTCTAATTGCAGAGCTCGTTTCCAAAACACACTAAGTCAGTAGGCCTATGTGACAAAATTGAGAAGTCCCTTGAATCTTGTTTGTAACGTGCAAACCTATGTACGACACCAATATTTTTTTCAGAATTCACTATGTCATCGTAAAGCGTTGGGGTAGATAATTTTAAAAACTGAACTAACTTGTAAGCCAGGCCTTGATGCCTTCCAAACTCTACGATTCTAACACACATGCGTACGAGTAAGTTCCTGTTTCCCGCATTTAACCTGTTTGTTATTTCATATAACATGTGCCGATTAGCTGTGCTGAAGAGTTACTATGTCTACGTTTTAATCCTATGTACAAGATGAGTTAATTTGATTCAGAAGGTTTAGTGAATCCTCTAGAAGATTCCGGTAGAAGCAGGAAGAGATGAAGGGACGTTAACACCAAATATAATAGATGTTTTATTCCAAACCTCACTCTCGTAATGTTTTCCAGAATCGAACTAAGTCAACCGACTTAGTTTACTTTTGGAAATAACTTGGCATTCTAATGTTAATGACTTCAAAACAGGATATTAGTTTGTTAGCATTGCTCCTAATATTACTGTCCAAATTTTTATCTTATGTCATAATGAAGTAATATTGCCGAAGTAGACTACAGATCAAAATTTCACTTCCTGAAAAATCATTATTTTTGACTTAGTGAGTTGTTTCACAACAGCACATGTAGGCTACGCTTAATAGGAGCTCATGTCACTATCGAGAATGAAACAATGACAAGCTACTGGAGCTGAGTCATATCCTACCCGCACGACTGTACCTGTCAACCAAGAAAGCTGACAGCATGACACAAGTAAACAAAGAATAGTTCCCACCTCGACCACCGGCGTTCGTATCTTGAAAGGCTAATAGGCTAACAGAGAGACATTTCCAAAGACAGGAACTCGGAAAGGGAGGGGCCCAGTCGGAAACGCAATTAGATCCTTATGCCGTAGGAAAATGTTGAAAATGGATATGGAAGAAAACATCATTTGCCACCTCCCACTTAAAATATAATTTTAAAAGAAAGCATTGGCTTCATCTTGCGTGGATTTGACAATGACTACAGCCTCTCAATACAGCTTTTGTATTTGCAAGAAAGCTGTGATTTTCCTTGTGGAGTCGTCTCTTATCACCACACTAGACGTGACATAACAAGGAGTTTCCTTGTTTACTATTTGTTCTGAGGTAAATGTATCTGCAAGTAACTCAATGAGACATTCCCACAGAAGCTTTTTTCCGAATCAGGTCTTCTAAACGTGCTATCTGCCTGTTCCGGGAAAGCAGCGAAACACTACATTAGGTGTATGTGAACAGAATTACAATATAAATGAGCATACATTTTGAAATGGACGTAAGTTACTTAAAATTTAAATTAAGAAATAGCCTAGATTCAAGTACTCAAATCTAAAAAGAAACAAGTAGTTCCGTAAAGAACTATACAGCCTATTTTCATATATCCTACTTATGTTAACTGCCACAATCAACATACAAAATTTCAGTTTAATTTCTGTAACCGATTCGTAGATACTGAGAACCGTCTAAATATTTCAGATGTTCGCCAGGTTGGATTTTTATTTTTGTACTATTACATTAAGATTATTGTGTACGTGTGGTATTCAAACTTCAATCCCATGATTAGACAACAAGAAGTAAAAACGAGATTTTAAAATTACGCACAGCAGCCATCTTGTGATAATGCAAACCATTGAAATAAATTAGATGCCAGTGGATCAACATTTGTATAAGCATTTAACGTGCAACGTTTCACGGCACTCGGATAGTTAATTCGCGAGAAACGTCCATTTAAATATTTTTAACTTCGCGTCGCCGCCATGTTGGATTTGTGCTCACCAGGTTCCTGAAAGTCCTATAGGTGAACATATGTTCATAGTCTCTATGAACATAAAACAAAATCAGTTTGGTTGCTGTAAAAGATTCATAGATATTGAGAACCGGCTAAATATTTCGGGAGCTCACCATTTAGGAGTGTTATGTGTATAGGCCATAGAGTTAAGTACCATTCAAGGACAATTATTGCCTACGTTTATTATTCAAACTTTCACTTCGATCGCATGATTACGACACAAGAAATTAGAACTTAATTTTAAAATTTCGCACAGCCGCCATCTTGAGGTTATGTAAGCAATTGAATTAAATTAGATGGCAGAGCATTACAATCTGCAAAATCAATTACTGTACCACATTTCACTGCGCTCAGAGAGTTAAATCACGAGAAAAGTCTATTAAAATATTTTAAATTCGCTTGGTCGCCATGTTCGTTTCGTACTTTACAGGTTTATGAAATATACGTAGGTATACCTGTATCAGTACCCTTTATCACCGTACAAAATTGCAGGCTGATATCTGTAATAGTTTCGGAGATATAGAATGTCAGTGAAATATTTCGCACAGCCGCCATTTTGAGGTTATTTAAACAATTGAACTAAATTAGACTCCAGTGCATTACAATGTGTATAAACATTTGCTGTACCAAGTTTCTTTACATTTAGATAGTTAAATCGCGAGAAAAGTCTATTTAAATGTCTCAACTTCGCTTGGCCGCCATGTTGGTTTTGTAGTCACCAGGTTTTTGAAAGTCTCATAGGTGAACTTCTAGTAGTGCCCTTTATCACCGTACACAATTTCAGGGCAATATCGGTAATAGTTTAGGAGATATTGAATGCTAGTGAAATATTTCGCACAGCCGCCATGTTGGATTGGAGAGACGTAACAAAATTTGAAGGGCACGGTCGAGGTCGCCGGGAATAGTGCTATGAACATTCCGAGATTCATTAAAATCGCTCCAGCCGTTTCGATTTTATTAGGGGGGGACACACACACGAATCACACACACACACACACACACGCACACACACACGGACAAAAGGTGATCTCATAAGCCTATTTTTTCAAAATTGAAAATAGGCTAAAAATAGAAGTTTTGTTCAATATAAACATTTTTGTATCTCAATTTCCTAGTAATCGAACTGTGTCATGTAGTGGTCCTGTTACAGTCTGTTGGAATGGTTTATGTCGAAGTCTTGCATTTGTCTTTATGCTATTTGAAGTGAGAAAACTGCATGTATATTATTGACAGCGGTTTGATCATGTTCTTTGCAATAAACCTGTGATCAGTGAACTGCGTAAGTTCTCCTAGGCTTTCTTCCAAATCCTCTTGGTAAGTACGGACAATATTTGGAATTCTTTTCAAGATCTCATTTGCTGTAAGAGATTTTAACTGCCGAAGTATTTCAAATATACCAGTCAATCTATGATACGAAATATGACGAACACCTTAAAAACGGCCAAAATATGCATTTATAAGCAAAATAAAAGAACTTTTATCGGGTTCAAGGACCCTTCATTCGCACTTTTTTTTCTCTTCAAATTTCGGGCAAATTAAACTCAGGAAAAATATATGACTTTTCCTTAGCTTCCGAACCTTAGTTATCAATCAGATTCTTCGCACAGACAAGTACACAATGTTGATAACCCTAGTTGAAACAATAACAACAATCCACTAAATATTCCGCTACTGAGCAGAAACATGTTCGCCTCCGCTGCCACCATGTTTCCTATCCAGCGCGACCTTGTTCTGAGCAACTTGTCACAAAGAACGTTGCCTCACCTCACAGTTGTGGCCGCACGATCTCAAGGTGAGCCCTGGAATCGCTACAAATAGCCACTCACATTAAAGAAACACGCAGTGCTTTAATTCTGTACAACGACCATCTCCATAGGTGAGTTTGTTTTATAATCTTAAATCATGGTCTGCAGTGCAGTGCAAACTCTTTATGTTAATTCGGAAGATATTACACACATCAAAAAAAGTTTTGCATCACCTCGGTTCCAAGAGTTCCGGAACCGTTAAATACAAAGGGAATAGAGATCAACACAAACAACATTTCAGCTCGTTTTATTGCTCATGAGACCCACACATTGCATGTTGTACCATCATACAGCTAGACTTTCAGCATTTGTGGTCCAGATTGCAGTACACACCACTACCTCTAATACCCAGTAGCACGTCCTCTTGCATTGATGCATGCCTGTATTCGCCGTGGCATACTATCCACAAGTTCATCAAGACACTGTTGGTCCAAATTGTCCCACTCCTCAACGACAATTCGGCGTAAATCTCTCAGAGTGGTTGGTGGGTCAAGACGTCCATAAACAGCCCTTTTCAACATATCCCAGGCATGTTCGATAGGGTTCATGTCTGGCGAACATGCTGGCCACTGTAGTCGAGCGATGTCGTTATCTTGAAGGAACGCATTCACAAGATGTGCACGATGAGGTCGAGAATTGTCGTCCATGAAGACAAATGCCTCTCCAATATTCTGCCGATATGGTTGCACTATGGGTCGGAGGATGTCATTCAGGTATCGTAAAGCCGTTTCGGAGCCTTCCATGACCACCAGTGGCGTACGTCGGCCCCACATAATGCCACCCCAAAACATCAGGGAACCACCACCTTGCTGCACTCGCTGGACAGTGTGTCTAAGACGTTCAGCCTGACCAGGGTGCCTCCAAACACGTCTCCGACGATTGTCTGGTTGAAGGCATATGCGACACTCATCGGTGAAGAGAACGTGATGCCAATTCCGTGGGGTCCATTCAGCATGTTGTTGGGCCCATCTGTACCGCGCTGCATGGTGTCGGGGTTGCAAAGCTGGACCTCGCCATGGACGTCGGGAGTGAAGTTGCGCATCATGCAGCCTATTGCGCACAGTTTGAGTTGAAACACGACGTCCTGTGGCTGAACGAAACGCATTATTCAACATGGTGGCATTGCTGTCAGGGTTCCTCCGAGCGGCAATCCGTAAGTAGCGGTCATCCACTACAGTAGTAGCCCTTGGGCGGCCTGAGCGAGGCCTGTCATCGACAGTTCCTGTATCTCTGTACCTCCTCCATGTCCGAACAACATCGCTTTGGTTCACTCTGAGACGCCTGGAAACTTCCCTTGTTGAGAGCCCTTCTTGACACAAAGTAACAATGCGGACGCGATCGAACTGCGGTATTGACCTTCTAGGCATGGTAGAACTACAGACAACATGAGCAGCGTACCTTCGTCCTGGTGGAATGACTGGAACTGATCGGCTGTCGTACCCCCTCCGTCTAATAGGCCCTGCTCATGCATGGTTGTTTACATCTTTGAGCAGTTTTAGTGACATCTATGAACAGTCAAAGGGACTGTATCTTGGATACAATATACACAGTCAACGTCTATATGCCGGAGATCTGGGAACCGAGGTGATGCAAAACTTTTTTTGATGTGTGTATTTCAACTATCAATTTCTAATGTACAAGTCTCCCCTACGATACCAATCAATGCTCGGGAAGCTCTCGCACCGTCACCCGCTCGCTGGCTCAACGAGCACTTCACAATCCTACGACACTGGATATAATGCAGCTTATTGCAACATTGCCGGGCTCAGCGCACGTGTTAATTGGGGAAATAAGGCTGCGCCTACCAAGGTCACTTTTACCGACCTAGCGGTGCGTACAGGGTGGATTTAAAATGATAACCCTAGCTTTGAGGCTACTATAGGTCCAGATGAAATGCGAAAGAACAGACGCGTTTTGGGATAACAGATTGTCCCCTTATCAAGTTTGATATTGCAACTTTTCTGTCGGTCACCACAATATAATCCCACACATACTGGGACATACGAAAAAATAACCTGAAAATAATTACGTGTGATTAAAAATTAATATATTTGTTATGGACTACAGAAGAGGATGAAAACTATGGGATGCCATATTTCGCTCGTCAAGCGAGCCTGTCTTGCCACATTGTAGATACTGGTACTGTATTAATATAAATAGTTCTTTCATCTGGTGCTTAATAATTTTTCAACAGTCCATAAAAATATCTTAAAATACCTAAATCATATGTAATTTATTTCAGGTTATTTTTTCACATATTCCAGTAATTTGAATTTTTTTGTGTTGACCGACTGAAAGTTAGAATATCAATTAGTATTTACCAGTAATAGTTGCCACAATTTCTAAGCATTGGAAGCGCTTTTTGTTTTTGGAGGTCAGAGACCATTTGTAGGTTTGGTAGTGTTTTGAAGACCTTTTTTTTTGTCTTGTAATTTTGGATCTGACGATACTCACTGAACGAGCGAAACATGTCATCACATAGTTTTCTCCCTCTTCTGCAGTCCATTACAAACAATGTACATACATTTTTAATCACATGTAATTTTTTTTTTCAGGTCATTATTTCGCATGTCCCAGTAATTGGGATGATATTGTGTTGACCGACTGAAAAGTTGCAATATCAATTGTCAATAAGGCAACACTGAAAATTGGCTTCAAAGCACTCTTAGGTATTTATCAAGTTTGGAAATAAAATGAAGGAATTACTCAACAGTGGCATATCGCTTCCACAGATAAAATGATATAAGATAGGAGGAGGCCATGTCGAAACATACATCGGTATGACCTCTCAAGTCAAAGAAGGTGGTTACTTATCTATAGAGGGCAACAATGATTTGCTCCAAGCATAACCATCATCTCTATTAAAATTCTTGCGATGTTTAGTTGTCTCTATCCCCTCTTCAACGGTTTACTCAACGTTAGTTTAAAAGGCGGATGGCTGGTCCCAGACGCAATTCAGAAAAGCCGAGGTGAACAGCGAAACTCCAAACACATATACTCTTCTCTGAAGTCGCTCCGAAGCTAGTGATTTAAATTTCCACTGAATGGAGCTTGTTGGAAGGAATGAAAACGTAAAAGCACTTATAGTGGGCGATCTATTAAAGATATAAATATGCTGTCTGGGACGTTTTTGTAGAACTTTTCATGCTGAATAATTTTTACACCCATAGTATATAGATATCTTTAACGGTTTACCCAGCGTAAGCTTAAAAGGCGCCCGGATGGCAGATTTTTCTTCGACTCGATTCACTGAAATCGTTACTGCTCGGCTTCCTTTGGTCATAAATGAATGTTTTTCTACATAAACCTTTCTCGAAAAATCCTTTACAGAATGGTGAATACTGCATCAAAATCCTTCCAGTGGTTGTCGAGATTACCCGTTACATCCAAGAATAGGGGAATTTGTTTAATACTATATAGAGATTTATTTATTAACGTCATATTTATATCTTGGCGTTGTTAATGCTAAGTGGCCTTCTCCTACACATAATCAAGAACAACACATTTATATAATTAAAACTTATCGACAAATTCCAGGGATTCCACCAAAAATGAACAGGGGTTGGACGGAAGAAGAGAAAGAATGCGAAAATTTCGGGCGACGAAGGAGGCGTCCTATAATGTGTAATTGCCGATTTAAATAAGTGAATTAATTTACGTATTTCACAGTCATACATCAAAACTTTTTGATGTATAACGATTACAACGCAACCAAGAACTACATTTTCCAACCACTCCGAGCCGAGAAAAAGTTACCTTACAACAATGATAACAACTTTGTTTCTTGGACACACAATATTGTGAAATTAATAAACCAGTTATACAACATTCCAATGTATACTGTGTTAAAATTTGGATTCGATCTGACAACGGGTTTGTGAGATAATAATTCTTAAATGTGACGCATGGTTGAATCACGCTTAAAAACGGGCCCTTTTAGGTAGATTTCATTAGAAAGCTAACTATTGCAATGGGTACCATGTTTCGACTTCCGGAAAATTTCGACATATCTTCGCGTCTCACACATCCCCAGACCCCAAAATCACCGTCAGTTCAAACGTTTATATATAATTTATGTATGTATGTATGTATATATATCAGTTTCTTGTGGACACGATAACTGCCGTAATTTTGCACCAATCACTTTGAATTTTTTACCGAATATGTATACCTATAAAATCTCGGTCGAGTTCGTTACTGGACTAAATCGGTCGAAGGGGGTGAAAATGGGGGGCGTTTTTTCGAGAAAAAAAAAAGAAATATTGCTATAACTCTCTTAATATGTGAAATATCGAATCCCTTCAAAGTTCATACTATGTGTCGGATAAAGCCCAAAAATGTATGTTTGAAGAGGTTTTTATAGAACCAACCATTGACCAAAGGGGTGGGAAAAAGTGGGTTTTTCGGGAAACATTAATCATATCTCTCTTAATAGGCACAATATCAAAACCGTACAAAATGGACAATATTCCCCTAATAATTACCTAAAACTTTTGTCTGAAAGAATTTTTGATATGACCCACCATTACGCCAAGGGATGAGAAAAATGATTTCGGAATTATAAGAAAATGCCAAGAGCAATCAGAGGTTGCCATGGCAACACTACTAAATTGGTGAGGGATGAGCCAACAGACGTTGCCATGACAACGCACTTGCACGAGATCAGATTCAGATTTCCATCTGACTAAGTGTGAAGCGGCTTCGGAGACGTAACTGGTAGCATGCTGAACTTCTCTGCCCAAGGTCGCGGGTTCAAAGCCGGCCGAAGTCGTCGGATTTTCTAAGAGCGCTAAAAATCCCTCAGTATGCTTTACTTTTGGAGGGGAAGTTCCAACGTTCGTTGCGAGTTGCTGGTTGAGGTGGCATCTAGTAGCCAAGTTCACAGCTAGGTGTCGTTGACGGTAGTATATGGTAGCAACATTAGGAACTACTGCTTGAAATTGACCATCTGCAGACCATACCTGAATCACAGACTAATACAGTCATCACAATTAACACCGTTTATCAGATAGATTCTACACACACCCAATGTACACGGGGTTACATGACCACGTTGTCACAGTCTCTAAACTGAGGAACCAACCAACATCTCTGCGGGAGATAAAATGTTGCGTGAAGAAGTAACAGACTGTCAGATCAGTTCCAAACCTTGCATAAGGACATTGTGATCACAAGTATAAACAAAAATGAACCCCAAATGACAAGAAGGTTACCATCCCCATAATAAAGTGATAAAAATATGCATACAAAAACGGAAAAAAAGATAATTAACCTCCAATTGTAAAATGCTTTCTTGCAATAAATGAGGTCTGATCCTCCTACGAAAACCTGCATATTTTGCCTATTATAGCCTATCCCCTAGTTTACCCGGTGAAATCTACCTCCGCCTTCCGGCGTGCCGAGAGGAATTTTTTGTGTTTCAACTGCGATAAAAATATTAAAATATAAATTAAAAATTTCAAACCTACATGACCTAACGAAAAATAGAACGATGAAAATGATGATGTTATTGGATTTTATGTAGGTCTATTGGTTACTTCACAAACAACCTTCAAACTCGAGTGCACATAATATTTTGGTCGACAGTAAGTAGACTCCTTTTAAGAAAAAGAAGCCGGGACAATATACAAATTCAGGTAAACGCATGTCTTTGGGGGAAGGGGGGGGGGGGGGATTTAAACCCTAAACCCCCCACTGTCAGTACGCCACTGGACAGATGTGCCATTAAAAAGAATTTGATGGTCATTCTGTTGGCATGTTCAGCTACAGCAGACTTCTGTGGTTGGCAAAGTCGTAAGTGCCTACAATGTTCCTTAACCCTTGTTGTGATTCTCCTACACGTCTGGCCAACATTATACTTAACAAGAGTTTAGTGTTTTTCAGTCGGTCAACACGAATGTACCCAAAAGAGCTGGGTTATGCCCTAATCCTGAAATAAATAACATGAGATTAATAAATACACTAGGATGACCAGTTTCGATCGTCAAGCGATCATCATCAGATCTATTACACTCAGGCTATAAAATCTATGTTTGAAAATACAGGTGAAAATATTTACAATATGTACAATTATTTAGTTGCAGTATTGGTAATGCAGCCTCCGTGGCTTAGGCGGCAGCACGCCGGCCTCTCACCGCTGAGTCCGTGGTTCAAATCCCGGTCACTCCATGTGAGATCTGTGCTGGACAAAACGGAGGCAGACAGGTTTTTCTCCGGGTACTCCGGTTTTCCCTGTCACAATTTCATTCCAGCAACACTCTCCACTATCATTTCATTTCATCTGTCATTCATTTAATCATTGCCCCAGAGGAGTGCGACAGGCTTCGGCAGCCGGCACACTTCATATCCTCGCCGCTAGATGGGGGCTTCATTCCATTCCTGACCTGGTCGGAGACTGGAAGCAGGCTGTGGATTTTCATTTCATTGGTAATGCAACTATCGGTGTATGCTAAATGTAGTATATATGATGTTAGGTGAAATACTAAATGGTGATAGAAATCCGGAGTTTGTATATTTGGAGTGACTATATGGTTGTAAAAAATCAACTATGGTTAAACTGTAATATTACAGGCTACTACTTATCTGGTTGTCTTCCTCGCTGGAGCTACGAGCAGTTTCGTGTTCACTCTTACTCCAGGTGTGGTCGACTGAACTGGGCTGTTATCTCAACGACACTTTCTCCCCCCTGTTCATATGTGTTGTGTGAAGTCAGTGCGATGTGTTTCTGTGGGATGTTGCCAAATCTAGATAAGATGTACCCTATGTTATTGAATGAGGTGGGTCAACAGCTATTAAAGACCGTGGAACATTCCTCGCCACGCGTGGACCAATAGCCATTCAAACTAAGCGCTGCCAGGTCTTTGAGGACGTCCCGGCACCTTTAATACTGCCGCGAATACGGGCCTTGGGTTTGGTTGGTTGGTTGGTTCCTTAGTTTAGGGGCTGCGACAACGCGGTCATGTAGCCCCGTGTACTTTGGGTGAGTGTAGAATCTGTCTGATAACCGGTGTTAATTGTGATGACTGTATTAGTGTGTGTATCTGATTTTTTAATTCAAGTAGGGACTGCAACTTTGAATTTTCAAATAGTTCCTACTTTTGCCGCCAAACGCCACCGTCAACGACTACTAGGCCTAGTTCAGAACTAGCTACTAGACGCCACCGCAGTCGGCTCTTGGCAACGAACGTAGCAACCAAAGAGCGTTGTTTACATTCTTAACCTATCCAATTTAGTTTCACACAGGTGTAATTAGTGGAAAGATCTTTAACATGCCATAAATCTATGCCGGCTTTACTTCCCCTCCGAAGGAAGGCATACTGAGGGATTTTTAACGCTCTTAAAAAATCCGACGGCTTCGGCCGGGTTTGAACCCGCTATCTTGGGCATAGAAGCTCAGCATGCTACCGACTACGCCACCGAAGCGGCCTTGGGTTTATTGCAGAAAAAATACATTGTACACCTGATCCAGATAACATTTACCTATTAAAACCCCCTAATTCCCCCCACCCCCCACCCTTTTTTATCTCGCTTGGCTGTATCGCTAAGTTGTGTCTTGTTTCCGACAGGGTGTGTTTTTTAGAAGAGTGAAGAGGGGTGAGCTCTCCATAAAAGTGCGTTAATTTAGATTGTTGGGATTGTTTCATTTGGCTAGGTCACGGCGTTCTTAAGTTACAGGCGGGAACACTGCCGGCGGGGCTGTGACGTCATGGGTCTTACTCCCCACAGCAAACAGATGCTCAGTCTTGTTGGCGCGCTGTGATGTGGTCATTGTTTCATGTTTCGAGGGTGACAATTCACAATATATTGCTTTTCCTGTTGTCCAGTAACAAGCGATAAATATACCCGTGCCACACGTGATATATTTTTAATGCATATACAATGCCACGAAGGTGCTGTGTACCAGGATGTAGGAGTAATTTTCAGGTTCGTGGAGTTGAAACCGCCTACGTGAACTGTTTCTCTTTTCCCAAGGAAGTAAACTTGAGAAATAAATGGCTGAGAAGCATCCCGAGGAAAGACTGGACACCTTCGGTAAACAGTGTTGTGTGCATTAAACATTTTCAACCGGACTGCATTATTTTACAGAATGAATACTGTGATTCTAATGGACAGAAACAAGTGTATACATACGATCATCCTAAGCTAGTTTAAGGTTCTTGTCCTACTATTTTTGAAGGTCTGCCGAAATACTTGACAAAGGACAGTGAAATTAAGCGGAAACATCCAGAAGAGAGGAGAAGAGAAATCGAAGTGAGGAAGATACATGCTCAAGAAAGTGCTGTTGCTGCGGCAGAATGGGACGATGTTATAATCAGTTTCGAGAGTTTATGCAATTCTCTGGAGAAACGATTAGCAGATAATAGTACTAAAGTGAAAGGGGACTCAGCTATTAATTTCAATATTTTTGACGATAGAGTGGTTTATATAGAATCAATTTTGAGTCTATGACTTTTGATTTTTATATTAATGTAGATAATCATTTACTTGTTTCGGCTTTCTATAACAATTTGCAATTGTCTTCTACAGAACTTTCTTCAGTGTTGGGAAGTGAAACAGCTGTGAAGAGTTGGAGAACACTGTTCAGTTTGTTACAGTATCTTACTGAGAAGAGATTCCAAACCAACTTGGAAAATTACGTGGCCAATGTCTTAAAATTGCTGGATGTCATTCAATAAACTTTATTGGATAGTGGAGAAGAGGGACTTTCTCAGCAAGTTAATTTTTATCCAAGCAATTCTCTCTCATATTTAAGAACAAAAAAAGGTATTCTCCCAACATGATACTTTGCTCTTACATATTGTACATGCAATCCGCGAAGTGTTATGATACTATCAGGCAGAACAAATTTCTATCCCTTCCTCATTCTAAACATTTACAAAGATTGACTTCTTCCCTAAATGTAGCTCCAGGTAATTTTAACGAAAACGTTCATTTCTTGAAAGAAAAAAAAAAGCCGCTGAAAAGTGTGATGATAAGTGGGTAATTTTGCAACTTGATGAAATATATGTTAAAGAAGAAATTTCCTACAGGTCGGGAAACATAACTGGATTTGCTGAAAACCAAGAACAGTTAAGTGAAGCAAAAACTGTGCAAGTGTTCATGATAACTGGAGCTTTTCGTCTTTAGAACATGTAATTTCCTTGAATCCGGTGAAACATCTCTCTGGACAGGAACTCGCGGGTATGACAAAAGAGTATATTGCTTTGCTAGAGGAGTGTGGTTTCAAATTCCTCTGTGTAATTTCAGACAACAATAGACTGAACCAGAATATGTTTTCAATTCTAAGTAGGGACTCAGAAGATAGTTCTCTTCTTCCATTGCCAGATATTGATCACCCCGTGTACTATATGTATGATACCGTACATCTGTTTAAAATATTATAAATAACTGGCTTAATCAGAAAGACAGCTCCAACACCTTCATATTTCCACCAATTGACGTACAGGATAGCAATGAAGAGAAATCACCTCTGAGAGCACAATTTAGTGACCTGCGCTCCATGTACAGAGAAGAATCAAACTAGATTCTGAAGAAGGCCTTTAAACAAAATTACAGAACTTTATATCCTACCAACTTGGAAAGGCAGAATGTTATGTTGGTCGTAAACGTTTTCCATGAAAGTACACGCGCAGCACTTGCTGCTAAAGGGTTTAATGAGACTGCAGCTTTCATTACAATAATTTGGAAATGGTGGGAAATCGTAAATACAAAGAGTAAAATAAGTGGCGTTTGTAGAAATAATATGATGGGGGTGCCTTTTACGTCACTAAATGACCAAAGATTCGTGTTCTTAGAGAGATTTGTTTTATGGGTCAATACCTGGCTGAAAATAGGACAACAATATCATGGTGGCAGTCTAAGCAATGACACAGGAAAAGCATTGATCCATACAAAAAAGACACTAATCTCAATCATAAGATTCGCGTTGCTGCACCTCTCAGTGGAATATGTCCTACCAGGGAAACTTCAAACCGATAGACTTGAAAAACGCTTCAGTGTATACCGTCAAATGAGCGGTGGAAACTACTCCGTTAGTGTCAGGGAAATAATGGACTCGGAAAGAAAGATCAGAGCAAAAAGTGTTTTAGGAATCAGATCTGCTCATTACGGCCAAATTGCTCTCAATGTGGACAATTTAAAAGTGTGTGATGAAGAAATTAAAACCGAAGACGAACTGGATTGTATTCTTCGTGACGACATACCATCGATAATTCAGGAATGTATGGTAAACAGTGATGTTGACGCTTCTGCTCTGCTATTTGTGTGTGGCTACGCAAGTTTTAAGACAGCGGCCAAAATAGAATGCAAAATCTGCAGAGATCTCATAATTGGTGAAAATAGGGAGGATACTTACTTTGAGGAGATAAACAGGGGTGGTTTGACTGTACCATCAAGTACAGTAATCAGCATAGGAAAATATGCATTTCGTTCGATGCAAGTTATGGTATCGAGCAAATACGAAACGAAGTTTTTAAAGCGATGTAAAAGGCATTATTCAATTTTACGTTCTTTAATCAAACTTGTTGTCAACGAAGACGTGGACCTGAGACAAATGTTGGAGCGTACATGTGTGTGTGGTTCTCCGATTATGACAATTACTGATCGTATTATTTGTATACTTTGTAACATTATCCTGTCTAATTACAAGAAAGCAAGATGTGATAAAGTTTCTTTAGAAAAGGCCCCGAAAAGAAAAAGAAAATTGAACACTTTAAAGTGATTAAAACACAAAGTAGACATAAAATGAATATTCTGTGCAGATTTATAAGATAAACATTATTATTTTCGCGCGGGCGTGTGTGTGTGTGTGTGTGTGTGTGTGGAGCCATATTCTGAAATTTACTTTATTTCAATTAGTACGTTTCCTCCAGTGTAATCAAGAACACTAAAAAGGAGAGTGATGAGTCGAGTTTTCTTCAAGCAGGCATTTTTAATAACGAAAATGTCAAACATTTTGTATTGTAAGAAAATAAAAACAGCTAGTCTTTAATAATTCGCTCTCATCATCACTATAATCATCTCCAGCTCCAGTTTCCCGCGTTTCTTCCTGCCAGAATATAGTTAGGAAGTACCGTATGTGAAGAGAATCTTTTAGTACACGTAAGCAGATTCCTTGTACTTTGTTATCGGTGACGCCAAGCTGTTTGAGGATGTCATTGTTCTGCTTGAAAGCTTCAGGAAGGGATGCAAATTCCTTTCCCCATAATGTTACCTGTATGCTGTCAAGTGACATTCATTAGTGTTTGGACAAAACCGATGAGTAATAAAATATCTGCTTGTTTGTTAAAGTACATAAACAGATATGATATGCTCACTTAAATATATTCAACTAATTATTGTGTTCTGTAGAAGATACAAAAACCGCCTACTTGTAATGCAATCAAACAGTTTCCAGCATGCTCCTTTTGTATACCGCTCTGGGCTGACTTGTATCGCAGTCATTTGCTTTAATCGCCCGTAGTGACAGCGGAAAACGTCTCAAACAAATCATCGATCACTAAGGTAGGACTGTGGTGAAATTCGGAAGTCCATCCCAATTTCTTCTGTAAACAAAACCGATTTAATTACATGAATGCACCTCTCTGCCCTATGACTAGCGCGCTGTCAGCCGTCCAGCTGAGACCCCTGACGTCACTCACCGGTGGCAGAGTGGGGGTACCGCTCCCGCCTGTTAACTTAAGAACGCCGTGGCTAGGTGCATCTCGATTGCTTCCTTTATGTCAAGAGCTCTGCCTTTCGATTCGTGATGAATTATTTTTAGGTCCGTCTCGATGTTAGTCAAGCTGTGCCCCGCGTCACACATATGTTCGCATACTGCTGAATGTGTTCCGTATCTTATCGCATTCCTATGTTCATTAAAACGTATGTCTACTCGTCTTCCACTACCGACAGTAGTGGCTACGCTGGCTAAAGCACAGCATTAGGTCATGGGGCCAAGCTCTCTGCTGACTCGGTAGACGCGTGGGTTCGAGCCCCACCGTCGGCTGTCCTTGAAATGGTTTTCCGTGGTTTCCCATTTTCAATACCAGGCAAATGCTGGGACGGTGCCTTCTGACAGGCCACGGCCGCTTCCTTCCTCATCCTTGCCCAGTTTCATTCACCATCATTCATTTCATCTCTCATTAACTCCTCTCATGAGGTTGGCGTCAGGAAGGACATCCGGCCGTAAAAACCATCGCCACAAATACTTCCATCGCATCTCATCCCCGACCCCGTTGGAAAACGGGAATAATAAGGGGTAGACATACATACTACTCGTCTTCCACTCTGTCCGATGTAATTAGCTTGAAAACCAGTGTCTTGGCACGTTATAGAATATATCCGTCTTTGATTACGGGTCATGTTCATTTAGATTACTATTTTGTAAGTGCCTACCGGTTGTGTTTTTCGTTGTGAATGCTATTTTTATGCCTTGCTTTTTGAATAGATTAGTGATTTTATATGTATTCGCATTCACATAGTTGAAAAGCGCAATTTTTTTTCTCATTATTGTCCGGTTTGGGAATCGTTTTATCTTTATTTTTATGTTTGGCTATTTGCTTAATGGTTCTTATTTCCTTATTATAGTTGCCTTTTGACATGGGTATGTTTAAAGCCCTGTGCACCATTGAATTGAACCCCGCTAATTTGTGCGTACTGGGGTGATTAGACTGATTGTCGATTGCATGCGAGGTTTGTGTGGCTTTCCGGAATATGGAATAAGAAAGCTCGTTGTCTTTACGTTCAATAGTTATGTCGAGATAATTTATTTTTTGGTCTGTTTCGGATTCCTTAGTGAGTTTGATTGAGTGGTGTAGGCTGTTAATGGATTGGAGAATTGTTTCTTCGCTTGTTAGTTCAGTATCGTAGATGCAAATTGCATCATCTACGTATCTTTTCCATATTACTACTCCCTTTGTTGAAGTCTTTTCTAAGAACGCATTTTCTAGTGCATTAATGAAGATGTCAGCGATTAACCCGCTTAGTGGTGATCCCATCGCTAGGCCTTCTGTCTGTGTGTACATATTATTGTCGAATTGAAACACGTTTTGGCTGAGAACGACCCTCAGTAATCTCACAATCTCTTCAGTTTCTTTTGCCGAATTGTTGGATTTTAAGTTGTTTTCGATAGTGTTGATTGCTTCAATAATAGGAATATTGGTGTACATGTTAGTTACATCGAAGGATACTAGCCTCAAGCTAGGTTTCATTTGTAGGGTGTTCAATGCTGTTACTAGTTCCGTTGTGTTGTTTACAGAGTTGTTTTTGTCGTTGGAAAGACGATATTTTAAGATTTTTAGTAACTCTTTGCTGATTTTGTAATTAGGGGCATTCCTACAATTGACTATTGGTCTCATTGGGCACTCCTTTTTGTGTATTTTAGGTTGTCCCCTAAATGACGGTATTTTCGGGTTCATGTTTATTAGTTTTAATTTTTCGGCTTTGGTCAGTATGTATTTTGTTTCTTTTAGCTCACTTTTTATTTGTTTTTGGAATTTGTTGATGGGGTCTTTCGCTAATTCCTTGATTTCGTTGTTGTTTAGGAATTCGACTGTTTTTTCAATGTGTTCTGTTTTGTTCAAAATTACTGTAGTGTTTCTCTTATCTGCTTTTGTGATGATTAAGTCATGTTCTTTTCTTGTGTTTTAATGACTTTATTTCTTTGAGTTGTTTTGAATGTTATTGCTTTCGCCCTCTCGTTTGAGGATTTTTTTTTGGCTTCGTTGGTGGCAAGATTTTTGGTTAATTCCCTGTCTTCTGCTGGGAGCTTGTGACTCGCTATCTCAATATCTGTGATTAACTGTTTTATATTGTGGTTCGTGTGTGCGTCTGAGCAGTTGTATTTCCAACCTTTGTCTAACATATTCATTTCATCTTGAGGAAAGGTTACGTTCGTTCTGTTGTTTACCCTGGTGTGGAAATTGAATTCATTGTTACTCGTGTGTTGTTTTCTTAATTTATATTTTTTGCGTTTCGTGCTTCCTCGTTGCTCTGATTTTGATGGTGTCATGTACTGCTCGAGTCTAAGCTGCGTGAACCTGAGAGGAATGTGCAGCGCGGATTATGAGTGGTGGTGTTGACGAGTGATGAGGTCCGTGCATAGTACAGAACCAAATACATTGGTCGGTGACTCACTCAGTCATTCCTAACACCACAGTGGTTTGTTGACAGATCCTTCTCTTCACGTCCGACCCTTCCCTGCTCTTTCTCCTCACCCCTAAAGTTCATAGAGCTTGGACTCGAGCAAATAGGTGCTCGGTGAAACTGTCCCATTGGGATGCGTGCCAGAAGTTACTTAGTTGCAATTGAATGTCGTATAATTGTTTTTTTTTTTTTTTTTGCTTTCTTATGTATGCAAATCTTGATTAGTTTTGTATCCAAAGCGCTTTGGCTTGTTTAGTTGAAATGATCGAGGCTGGTGTATTCGGTACGGTTTTAATTGGTACGTATTTAGGGGTGAGATTTAGTTCTTTACATTTTTTGTTGAACCAAATTGACTTGTCTAAGTTCATGAGTTTAAGCCTGAGTGATTTGAATCTCTTGGCTTCACGATTTGCCTGACTGGCCGTGAACATTGTGGGGTTTGAAACAATGTTTTCAGTGTTGCCTTAGTAAACAAGAGTTGAGTGCTTTTCAGTCGTTCAACACGAATGTACCCAAAAGAGATGGTTATACCCAATTCCCATAGGAACATTGGATTCTGGGTATATCCCAACACAGTTAAGTCCAACTACACACATCAAAAAAAGTTTTGCATCACCTCGGTTCCCAGATCTCCGGCATATAGACGTTGACTGTGTATATTGTATCCAAGATACAGTCCCTTTGACTGTTCATAGATGTCACTAAAACTGCTCAAAGATGTAAACAACCATGCATGAGCAGGGCCTATTAGACGGAGGGGGTACGACAGCCGATCAGTTCCAGTCATTCCACCAGGACGAAGGTACGCTGCTCATGTTGTCTGTAGTTCTACCATGCCTAGAAGGTCAATACCGCAGTTCGATCGCGTCCGCATTGTTACTTTGTGTCAAGAAGGGCTCTCAACAAGGGAAGTTTCCAGGCGTCTCAGAGTGAACCAAAGCGATGTTGTTCGGACATGGAGGAGGTACAGAGATACAGGAACTGTCGATGACAGGCCTCGCTCAGGCCGCCCAAGGGCTACTACTGTAGTGGATGACCGCTACTTACGGATTGCCGCTCGGAGGAACCCTGACAGCAATGCCACCATGTTGAATAATGCGTTTCGTTCAGCCACAGGACGTCGTGTTTCAACTCAAACTGTGCGCAATAGGCTGCATGATGCGCAACTTCACTCCCGACGTCCATGGCGAGGTCCAGCTTTGCAACCCCGACACCATGCAGCGCGGTACAGATGGGCCCAACAACATGCTGAATGGACCCCACAGAATTGGCATCACGTTCTCTTCACCGATGAGTGTCGCATATGCCTTCAACCAGACAATCGTCGGAGACGTGTTTGGAGGCACCCTGGTCAGGCTGAACGTCTTAGACACACTGTCCAGCGAGTGCAGCAAGGTGGTGGTTCCCTGATGTTTTGGGGTGGCATTATGTGGGGCCGACGTACGTCACTGGTGGTCATGGAAGGCTCCGAAACGGCTTTACGATACCTGAATGACATCCTCCGACCCATAGTGCAACCATATCGGCAGAATATTGGAGAGGCATTTGTCTTCATGGACGACAATTCTCGACCTCATCGTGCACATCTTGTGAATGCGTTCCTTCAAGATAACGACATCGCTCGACTACAGTGGCCAGCATGTTCGCCAGACATGAACCCTATCGAACATGCCTGGGATATGTTGAAAAGGGCTGTTTATGGACGTCTTGACCCACCAACCACTCTGAGAGATTTACGCCGAATTGTCGTTGAGGAGTGGGACAATTTGGACCAACAGTGTCTTGATGAACTTGTGGATAGTATGCCACGGCGAATACAGGCATGCATCAATGCAAGAGGACGTGCTACTGGGTATTAGAGGTAGTGGTGTGTACTGCAATCTGGACCACAAATGCTGAAAGTCTAGCTGTATGATGGTACAACATGCAATGTGTGGGTCTCATGAGCAATAAAACGAGCTGAAATGTTGTTTGTGTTGATCTCTATTCCCTTTGTATTTAACGGTTCCGGAACTCTTGGAACCGAGGTGATGCAAAACTTTTTTTGATGTGTGTAAATCGTTGAACAATCGCACAGATTTGCCTTCTCGCCTTTTTGAGACTGCGAGCACCACTGGGTGGAAGGCTCCTGATTTCAGTCAAAACACACGAGTCTAATGTTTCTTGATATAAAATTAACTTGGACCACCTCATGGCGCAGTACGAAGAATTCTTAGCTGTCACCCATGAGGTCCGAGTTCGATTCCAGGCTCTGCCAAGAAATTTAATTCTGGTCTGAGGGCTGGTACGGGGCACACTAGGCAGAACTAAGAAGTGGTGGTTTCAATTCCCACCTCAGCCGTTCTGGGACTGGTTTCCCGTGGTGTCCCACTTCTACTCCAGGTAAATGCCAGTGTGGTACCTAAATTAAGGCCACAACCATCACCTTCTCAATCCTAGCTCCAATTACAGAAAAAACACAAATACAGCCATTACAATAAAATAGGTTTTCGGAAAAAAATCCTCACACACCCAAGTACATGGGGCTACATGACAACGATGTCGCAAATCCCCTAACTGAATGAACAACAAAAATTAACTTGTGGTTATCTTTAAACTGAACTATTTCAGTGGCGGCCAGTGATAATTTGCCCGCGTTGAACAACAACCAGATTTCTCTATGTAAAAAGGAGTTGTTTTTCTTTTCTAAAGCCCAAGGTTGCAGGTTCGAAACCTAGCGCAGTCAGCTGGCATTTGAGGGTGCGCAAATGCGAGGGAGCCGTGTCAGTACATTTACTGGCACGTTAAAGATCCCCTTCGGGGCAAAATTCCGGCACCCCGGCGTCTCTAAAAGCCAGGGTAGTTAAAAGGGACGTAAAACCAATAACATTATTATTGTTATTCTTTTCTAAAATACGAATTACACATTTTATATTTTGTCAGCTTATGTGCACAAGAACCTATATACCGTAACCTAAGAAATCCAGCACCTGTGCTAGAAAAGCGTAGCGCGTCAACACACGAGAACTCGCCAAGTGGTCGTTGCAAGGTTCGTGCACCGACCAGATTCCTACAGTGAGTGGTACGGCGCAGAGGGTGTTACCGAGCTCCACTAATAGATTCTCTCCACGGGGTCAATTAGGAAAATCCTAACAGGAGAAGTTACCTGAGGCGTGTTTCACTGCCACCCCCACCCCCTCCAAACTGGGGGTAAATATTGTCGGAATGTGTCAACCTGCGCTGATCTTCACAGTGTTCTTCACTATCTATTCTTGTTATCTCAAAGACGTATTCGATACTATTCATCAGCAAATTCTGGCATTATTCCAGATTCCTAGAGTTCTTTAGTCTTACACTTAAAGCTCAAGTTGGGATATTTTCTTTGTGTTTCACAGTTACTATTCAGATCTACACATTTTAATTGCAAACGATATCGTGAGAACCAAAATGCTTATTCTGCTACAAAACAAGGTGCATTCGTAAATAAATGTGCAGAACATTCCTTTTTCGAATACCACCACTTTTCTCCCCGTTGTGGCTACTCACAAATCGCAATGTTAGCTGCACTGATTATATCTACGAAAACTCCAGGGGGTCCAGGTGTACGTAGCTGTCAGTCAACTCATGGGTTAACCACATTTCAACATTAGCTCAAGGTGACTTAACTCTCTGGGTTTAAACCATTGAGCGCAGTTCGACCATCCCGGGCGCAAATTCTAGACCTAAAAAAGTTCTATCCCAGCAGTTAAGTTAAAAAGTCGTTGCATGGCGGATGCAACAAGACTCGAGGTGCGCCGAGCGAGAATATACGAGTAGCTTCGGGTATTGCTTATCATCGACTGTCGAGCAATGCAACTAGGCTGTGTTCTTCACCATTCTGTATAACACAATAACCATTTCGTTTGATTATAGCCTCGTTTTTTTAAATTTGCAGACAAGGATATAGTCCCTTGTGGCAAATTACAACTGAGTATAAATGCACCCGATGATAAATACAGTTTTACATTCCAGGAGAACTTAACAATAATAATATCTGTATAGCCTATACCCCCTGAAATATAGTGCAATTCCTCAGCCGCCATCATCACTATTTATCACAGTTATTGTTAGTTATTGATGTTTTAAGGGGCAGAGCAGCGAGGTCATCTGCCCCTTCACTAACTATCACTATAACTGAAGCCTTTAAATTTTTGTTGCAGCTTCAAGCCGTCATGGAGAGCCCGGCTGATAAGCAGGTGAAGACGGGAGTAACTCAGACAATCTCAAACGGGAAAAGTCTTTTATTTCTGGGATTGATTCTGATGGCACTTATATATCACCACTTTGATTCGTCATCATCCTGTCATCTGCATGTCCTCGCACCGACAGTGTACGCCGCCAAGATCGCAGGTAAGTCAGCGTCAACGTATCTAACATGCAATTGCATTGACAGCTGGCGTAGTCTAAAAGGTTCTTTGATTATAGCCTAGTTTTTTTTAATTTACAGACAATTGCAATAAAATTACAAAGTAAAGTTGGCTGCATGGTCGGAAAGATCGAGAAAAAAAAAATGCATAAACTGTCGAACCAAAGTTGGCACTGGACATGTAAGGACGCAACTCAAACCGTCGCGTCGTGTCGCAAAGTGCAGTGGGACTAGAAATATCATTTCAGCGTATTTCTAGAGTGAATCTAGAAAAATAAGGGATGAAATTACAAATAAGATTGCCCTATCAGTGCCTGGATTTAAACCTCCAACTGGCTGCTGCACTGCCCGAGCAGTAGGCAACAAGGGCAATAACGCGATTATTCCATTGAAGACTACTTCAACTCAGAAAAACAAAAATATCATTAAAAAAACTGTGTACAGTTCAGTGCCCCCTTTCGACCAAGCATCATCGGCCTTCAGTTTGAAGTTTAGAATTTACACAGATGCCCCTTTTATTTCCTCAAAGATCATTTATCCAAGATCAAACCCAAAGTTGGAGTCATTTGGGTAGCTATTAATCACGGGAAGGAACACACTGTTCAATATAAATGCCCGCACAGAGTGAATCCCTTAAGACTTGATAGCCATACGTACGGGGAATAGTCTTGCGCATAATAGTTCGCGGCTGGGAGCGATCAGTTTAGTTCGCAGCTCCTTAGCGAACTAGTTCGCTCTTCTAGTTCGTTAGCTCCCATCTCGAAGACAGATCGTTCGCTCGCCTTGCTACTGCCACTGCACGCGCTCCTTGTTTGTTATAGCAGTCTGTCACCACTGATTACTCGTCACCACTGATTGCTCAATCACATTGCTCTCGTTTCAAGCAATACTGTTGGCTACCGTTTTTCAGTTACTATGCTGGCTGCACGTGCAGTTCGTGTATTAGATATTGACATGTTGCGTGTGTAGTAATGTGTTTTACATTTTGATATTAGAAGATAGAAATATACAAAAATATGAGTATTGAAACATTAGTGAAATTCCTTATTCCTTCCTTATTTCCATTTATTCCTTGTAGGAACATAGGGTAGCTGCTAACTTCTTCCATCTCACTCTATTGTTGGCCATTCTTTTAATTAGGGTCCATGTCTTTCCTTCTGAGAAAACTTCTCTTTCTATTGTTTAAAAAGCCAAAAGTCGTCATTTGTTTATCATTAGTGAAGTACCGGTACCGTACCTAAATAAATAACAGTATGAACGATGTGTTCGTAGAAGCATACACTTATTATTCTCTTTATTTTTTTTTCTCGCGTGGGGTCGATGACCTAGATGTTAGGCCCCTTAAAACAACAATTATCATAATCATTTTTCGCGTGTATCGAGTTTTTGTCCGTAGAAGTTCGCTTTTCTTTGTGAATCATCGTGATAATGTTCATTTCTTAAAAACAGGTAAAAGTAGTTATATCACCATGTATCGAGAAAAATAAATATCAACCAGTTCAATAAAATGGTAATGTTAATCCAGTTCGCCGATTTTCTAAATAATTGGACATATTTTCAAATAATCCAAAATGACTAAGTTAAATAAAACTGTGGAATTGTCCCCACATCTAAATCAGTTAACTATCAGGAGCTTCAATTTATGAACCGCCACTGTATTACATTACAAATGTAAGGTAGTTATTACCTATTAGCGTGTTAGGACTAGTAGTGTATTATACTATAATATTGTTATAAAACAACATTGAACAATCGCCGTGCCAAAACTTGACAATCTTACCAATAACAATAGATACACTCAATCATCTGAACTGACTGAACGAAAGAAAGCGCATGTGATTGTGCAATGAGTGTTGAAGTGACGAGCTGACGAGCTACGGCGGACACACGCTATCGCGCTGTTACAAGTCGGTCAGCGGAAAAAGATCGAACGAACTAACAAGCGAGGGATCTGGGAACTAGTTCGGTAGTTCGTCTGTGGGACCCGCTCTTCCGAACTAGTTCGTTGGCGAACTACACAAGACTAAAGGGGAAGGAGGCGGGCGTGGCCTTGAGTTAGAAACTATCCCGGCATTTGCCTGGAGCAGAAGTGGGAAATCATGGATAAAAACACTTCCAGCATGGGAAGCTACCTCTTCTCAGTTTTACCTCACGAGGCTGAGTGTACCCCGTTCCAACCCTCAGACCAGTATTAAATTTCTTGGCAGAGCCAGGAATCGAACTGGGACCTCCCGGGGCGAAAGCCAATAATTGTCTTAAGCCAAAGAATTAATGTCTCTCAGACATTTTAACAACATTCTGCATATTGATACTCCCAATCGGGATGTATAATTTCTAGTTTTCATGGTAAACGAAGATTCTCATACATTGTACGTACACAGATTGGTAGAAATGGTTTGCTAAGACTGACTTACATTGTATGCATTGCTCAAAATACATCTGCAATATTATGGCATGATAGTATATAGAGATTAATATTGATTATATGCACTGGTTTTACGATGTTGAGTGTAGGCCTGAAATGTTCGGAGAATGTTCATAGGCAACTGGTAATCCTGAGTACTCTGAATGTATACTCAAGCTACAGTTCTTTAGTCATCGTATAGGCAAAGTTCGGTAAAAATCATTTTTGTAGTCTGGGAGCCACATTTCGCTATACATGAAACCTGTAAGCACACGTAGATTTACGTTAGTAACACTGACATAGACCTAATTTAACGAAAGTTTATCTGGAATCTTGCTCCCTAATTGTGTGCTTGCTTTTAAATTGTTTTCATACATAAATTGCAAGATATTGATTCTAGGGTTTGAACCCTTGCAAAGAAGCATATGAGACTCAGATTCGGGGCGTAACAGGTCATATTCGTAAGTTGCTGTCAGGGCGCTTCATTAACTTGCAGGGTAACATATAACAAAATAACATGCAGGAAAGAGTGAAGCCAGGGTTAAAACAACTGAATTTAATAACAAATCACCATATTTACACATAAACAATTAACAACAAAAACTCCCAACTGACTCCCGCTTAATAAAAATGCCAAAAACTAGGCGATATCTCTGGAGAGATTAATTACCTGGACCAAGTGTCCTTAAATAAAACGATACCAAAAGTGACCATATAAGTGCGTACGCCGTTCTACATGCACCACGATGTGTACTTTGAATGCGTGATTCGTTATCATCCAGAATGACCCTTCAGACAACGAATCCGCATTTCCTAGAGCTAGACCGACACAAGGGAACACAACTACAATACATTAAATTAAACCGACACTTCCTAAATCTACTATAAACAAACACAAAAATTTCCGTGTGAAATTGGACTTAAATTGCCGTAGCAACATTTACTGCCTAAAAACTTAGGACTTCTCACACAAATCAACACAAGTACATTAACACGTGACCAATAGAAAAATACTCAAATGACCGCTGTCAAAATTTACAAATACTCTACCACTACACCAACGGGTGTGACAAACAAAATTACATGAAATCGAGTCATCAACAAAGCAATAGGCAAACAGCCAACATTTACGTTAATCACAATATTCTTATCCATACAAGGTACAACAATCCGTTACACACATGGCGAACTCCCCAATTAATTATGGCTTAAAATTAGCCATCACAATGAACAGGTTTGCTGCATGAAAGCTTACAGGGTTCAGTCGGACAAAAAGGACTGCCTATCAAAATAAGTCACAGGCAAAACGGGCGGTTTGTGGAACTCTGCATGTCTGTTAACCCACGTGTCAATAACCTCGACCTCCCAGAACGTGGGGTCGAACCTCGAAGAAATGTGCCCCAAAGCACAATAATACGTGTGTGTCAGAAAAACATATGGACAAGAATCAGCAGTCTCCCAAGAGCACTCTGTCTTTCCATCTAAAAAATACAACAGCAGCAAAAATATATAAGGGCGGTAGGACAACTACCCCCTCCTCACGTAGAATCAACACACACTAGACACATCAACACACACTTAATCACACGTATGGGTTGTGACAGACCCTGAAATAAAAGACACAAATAATATCCACATGCTGGCGCCATCGTTCTATGCCGTGACTAGTCACCTGAAAAGGACTCAAGAAAAATCTATCAAATTAGAACGAAGGTGTTCTACAATTACTTTTAAGTTGGTGCACTCGGCTACCCTAACATGAATAATAACCTGTTCAGCAAAATGTTTTACAATCAATTCCTCCCATTCCTATTTCAAATATTAACGTTAATAAAGCACCATTTATCGAATGTAACGGGTTCCGCAATTGCAAGGATAAAAATCACGCACGCACGCCGCGTACATTACACATGACTCAAGAAAAAAATCAAAATATCAACAAACACATTGGCCACGCGCCAACGGACATTTAAACATATAGTGTCGGTACAAGAAAAACAGCTATAAAACAAGAAAGAAAAACATGACTATTTACAAAGTTCCCCGGCCAAATCTAACTACATAATTGAAATAATCCAATTTTAGTACATCACCGCTTCTGCATGTAGGACTAAGGACATCCTCCTCAACCCATTGCCCTATGGACAATTTAGCACTCCATAGTAGTCGTCTGCGTTGATTTCTTGAAGCTCATCCCAACTTCAAACCACGTGCTGATCATCTTGGTCTCGACTCCTTGGCAGAAAAGTTCAATGTTAAATATTTGCCTATCTATAATCGCTTGCAGGCTACTCAGTTCACCCACAATTGTCCTACTGCGATTAATAGCGAAGACTGGCCCTAATTATATCGCACATACGCACTATAAAAACACACATACAATACACACAATTTATACATAAAATATACATCTCGAGTCCGCGCCACTGGCTCGTTAACAAGTTCAAAATCCTGGCTGCACCAGCAGTCGCTATCTCGTCCGGTATTTCCGTCCCGTCTTGGACTTCGGTTCTGGTAAGCGCTAATTAGGGTGATACGATACTTCCCCCTTAAAGTTGAACTCGTCGTCTTTAAAAGAATGTTACAGTTTATCACGCGCTGGCGTGAAATCTTTAGATCACACAATTTAGTTGATTTTAGAACAAAATGTATTATAGCTTTTAAATTCGATATTGCAAACGCTGCGACTTTAGCTTCCCAGAGCTCAGAAAATAAATTAGCTTCACTGATTTTAGAGCGTAAAAATCACATCTTGAACTGGCGTGGAGTATGCCTCTGAAGGCTCCACACAATAAGTACTCCGATAAATTCGAGCGTCAAAAATCACACTTCAAACTGGCGTGGAGTATACCTCTGAAGGCTCCACAAGAATAGACTTTAGATAAATTCGAGCGTCAAAAATCACACTTCAAACTGGCGTGGAGTATGCCTCTGAAGGCTCCACAAGAATAGTCTTTAGATAAATTCGAGCGTCAAAAATCACACTTCAAACTGGCGTGGAGTATGCCTCTGAAGGCTCCACAAGAATAGACTTAGATTGGCGTCAGGCCAGACTATTTATGAGAAACTGACAAGGGCGGCGGAGTGGGGCGGAGTCGGATAAAAACTTCCAGAGTTTTTGTCTCACAAAGATGGGGCTAGTGTCATTCTTCTCCAAATAAATCCAACGTTTCAAATTACTCGAGCGGAGATTAATCCGTTCGGCGGTTCCTTAGATACACACTTCCGCGCGCTTTTTACTACTGACGCCGTCCACCTCGTGGTCACAGCTTGGTCTCTTGCGATTGGCTGATTCAATCGTATGTTCGTTGAGAGGACCTCGTGATTCTTCCTTTATGTCTCCAATTTTGGTACAGTAGTTGCACAATTTGGCCTTGAACTCGACTAATTCTGGCCGTCCCCCAGGAATAGCTACCAACTCAGCTTCTGTTGCAATCATTACGAAATGCTGGCCTCCCTAATATCCAAGTCGACTTCCTTATGTGCTGCCTAGGCCGTAGTAATAATAATAATAAATATGAATACTTATTTATCGAAGATCAATAAGGGTTCATTTATCCTCAGCAAGGTTTTGAAATTCGAAACAATTTATTGGTTTGGATTTCAAAAACAAAATCCACTGTAGTAACAACACATCTCTTTAAATCTCACTCAGCTGCTCGAGCGTATGCCCCTCTGACTCAATTAGTGTGCTCCCTTCTCGCTGGAATGTCATTCATATTTTCTCTAGGTCTCCCCCTTCTCCTCACGTAGTTGCCACTCCCGTCGTCTCAGCTGCTCGTTGTTTACAAACAAAGTACGTACTCACGCGCTCCCCGTGGATTTGAGTGTTTGCTTTCAAAAAAAAATTAATTTTTTGCAATACAGATTCTGCACATATCATCTTTCCTAATCATCAAATGGTTCCCTTCTGTAGTACGGTTTCAAATTGGCGCTATTAAAAACAGATTTTGCACCAGTGCTCACTTCTTCTAATCTGTAGGCATTGTTACCCAGATTCTTAATTACCCGGAACGGGCCAATGAATTTTGGACAGAACTTGGCGAAGACTTTGTTCTTAGGGTCGGAGATCGGTGGTCTACGAACCAGCACTAATTCTTGTTCTAGTAACTCTCGGTGAAACTTCTTTCCTCGGTACCGTCTCAGCCTTCGGTCCGCTTGGTTCCTCATGTGCTCTCTCGTTCGCTGGATTCGCAAATCATGCGCTAATAATGGATCCCTTGGGCAAGGAATGATCTTGTCCCAAGTTCTTTCCGGCAACCTGTTGTGGTGTACAATCAGTGGGACTTGACCCGTCGACTCGTGCTTAGTAGTGTTCATGCACATCTCAATTTCCCCTACTTTGTCTACCCATTTATTGTGTTCGTTAGGAATCATTACTCTGTAGTATTTAGCGACACAGCGAATTGTTCTTTCGCTCGGATTTCCACAAGGATGACGAATACTTGAAAATATGTGTTTTATTCCTAGGCTCTCCAAACCTTGCCTAAAAACATTGCTTGTGAAATAGGTACCGTGATCTGATAGAATGGATTCCGGCTTCCCAAGCATCGGAATGACTTTGTTCTTAATTCGACTAAGGACTTGTCCTGATGTCGTCTTCTGAATAGGACATAGCACGACCATCTTCGAAAATACATCGACACATACCAAGAGGTGTCGGCATCCACGCTTTCCTTTTACTAAAGGACCAAAGCAATCAATCGCGAGCATCTCGCATGGTTTCTGCGGTAATAGTGGTCTTGGAGGTTGTTTCAGAATAAAGTTGTTCGGCTTTGTGCGCTGACAAGCGTCACACGTTCTAATTACTTCAACAATGGTGAATCTCATCTTGGGCCAAGTAAAGGTCTCCCCTATCGTAGCTTCAGTCTTATCCGTGCCGATATGTGCTAGGCTCTCGTGAACATGCCAAGTTAATCCCCTCTGTAGTGATGCTGGAACTAAGATCCGCAGTTTAGTATGATGCTCATCCACGTACTTATGTAACAAGTTATTCAAGTAGTGAAATCTCGCTTGTTTAGCACTGGCTTCCCGGTACTCCGGTGAATTTGGTTGTAACTCCTTCCTATAGAATTTTATCATCATCATCATCCATGGGTCAGCTTCTTGCTCCTTCCGAATATCCTTCAATCTTGCCAAAAACTCACGAGCCTTAGGTGTCAAGGTAATATTGTGAACTTCCGCTGTTACTTCGTTTCCGTCCTCAGGGTTTCTACTCAAGGCATCTGGTATGACGTTCAATTTCCCAGGACAATGCTCTATTGTGATGTCAAACTGCTGTATGTAGATGGACCAGCGCGTAACTCTCTCACTTGCTATTGTTGTCTTAAATAAAAATGTCAGTGCATGGTGGTCGGTTCTAACAATGATGGAATAACCATAGATCATCTTGCGCCACTGTTGGAGAGAATATAGAATTGCTAGTAGCTCAAGTTCCGTAACTGTGTAGTTCCTCTCATGTTTCCGTAATTTACGACTCGTAAATGCCAAATAGGATTTCTTCTTGGGTTCTTCAGCGTCCTCTTGGTACAGCATAGCACCAATCCCAATTAACGAAGCATCTGCTTGAATGATAAATTGTTTCTCAAAATCCGGATATCCAAGTTTCACACAGTTTTCCAATAAATCCTTCGTTGCTTTTAAAGACCTGTCGCACTCCTCGTTCCACGACCCTCGATTCGCTTTCTTCAACATCTCCTGCATAGGCGCTACTGTTTCTGTGTAACCAGGGCAATTTTCTTTGAAGAAACCTGTCACTCCCAAAAATGCTCTAACATGTTTGACTTTGGTAGGTGTGGGAAATTTCTTAATAGCATCAATCTTGGCTGGATTAGGCCGCACGCCCTCAACATCAATTATATGTCCCAAATATAAAATTTCGCTCTGGCAAAAATGTGACTTTTTTAAGTTGATCTTGAAGTTCATGGTTCTCAGGTTGTCCAGCAGTTTATTTAAATTTATCAAGTGTTCTTCCATTGTCTCAGAAGCGATTAATATGTCATCAACATATCTCGTGGTGAAGTTCTTGACCTCCTCAGTCAGATTTCTATCGAGTGCTCTAATGAGTGCACATCCCGCAGTTTTCACGCCAAAGGGCATTCGACACCAGATATAACTTTGATTATCGAATAAAAATCCCGTCAACAGTTGGGATTTTTCTTCAAGTTCAAGATGGTGGAAACTATTCGTCAAATCAACACTTGAGTATATCTTCTTCCCGCGGAAGCCTTTCAAAACATCTTTGATCCTCGGTGCTTGGTCGTGCTCAACTAGCAGTTTGCTATTTAAAACTCGCGCGTCTAGGCATAGCCTAATTGATCCGTTTGGCTTGGTCACAGCCAATATTGCGTTCAGATAAGGAGTTGCAGCTTTCCTTATCATGCCAGAATCTAATAAGTTAGTAATAATGTCCTTCACCTGAGAAAAATGCTTCTCAGGGATCGGGTACAATTTACTTTTGAATGGGGTCCAATCTGTTACCTGCATCGCATATTGAAAATTTAAAACTTTCCCAGGTACGGTGTCAAAAGCTCCTTTATGTAATCTTAAAATTTCTTCCAATCTTCTTCTATCAGATTCCCCTACGATGGCTTCCTTAAGTCGCTCCTGAAGTAAAATTTCGAATTTGGTTCCGCCCATTTCTTCTTCCGCCAAATGCACCCAAAGTTCCTGCGAAATATCTCGGCTGTCCATTTCTAGCACTGCTGTCTGGTTGACTTGCTCTCCCCTCAAGATCTTATCTCCGGCCTCATTAGTGCATTCCTCGACAACCCAAGTATTGGCCTCTCTCTCCAGCGGATTCTCTTCCATATTTAAACCCACATGATCCAATCCTTCTACTTGTTTGAAGCTTACCGTGTTGTTATGTAAATCAATTACAGCATGAAAATCGCAGATGAAGTTGGCTCCTAAAATTATATTGTAGTTCATCTTTGGAATAACAATGAATGTTTGTGAAAAAGTATGGTTCAATATTTCCAGATCTAGAAATGCTTGCTGTTTACAATTCATAGTTTTGTCAGGAATGACACCTCTGACTTTCATTAGCGGTACCGGCATAATAGGAACAGTCTGTTTTTTTGCTATTTCTTTAATCAAAATTTCAGTGACTAGGCTCACCTGGCTACCTGTATCAATCAAACATCTCACCCTCATACCTCCAATATGCGCGTAAATAATTGGTAGCTGTCTGATAACATTTTCACGGTTCTTCACCACTTCCTCCAGGCAGTCGTCTGGGAATGCTACCCACTCTTCTATATTGGCCACTATCATCTCTTCTTGCTCCCTGGCGATCTCCGTTTTTAGCCTGTCTCCTTTCAGTTCATTTGGGTTTTTTTTTTATCCCGGGCCCCATTAGATGTGTTTCGCCGGTTATCATTCTGTCGCTCCTGTTGCCTCAGTAAACTCTCTGCCCCCTCTCCTTGATGGTTATCTGGGCTCTGTCTGTTCGCCATGGCACGCCCCCACTTCTCCTTCTCCGCTTCTTCATTACTTAATTGATCCAAGTATTTACGGGATTCAATATATCGTTCGTCCCAGTTATTCCTATAATCCCCTCTGTTTTCTTGGCGATAGTCCCTGCCGTTACTCCATCTACCATCTCCATTTCTTTGGTAAGGTCTACCTTGTCTCTGGTTTCCCCTCCAATTCGTGTATTCCCGCTGGTACGTCCACTGATTATTTTGATTTTGGTTATTCTGATGATATCTCCCGCGGTTATTCTGATAATTCTGATTGTTGTTATGGAACTGGTTTCGGCCGTCAAAATCTTGTCTTCTTGGCGTGAACTGTGTCCCTGTGGACTGTGTCTTACTTTGGTTCCCCTGGCCGTGGTTATTTTGGAGTCCCTGAACTACCTCTGCCGTGTTGACACATTCCAAATTCCTTCTTCCTGTCTGTGGGCTTACCATACTCGTCTCATCTAAGTGTCTGAGTAATTCTTCGGCTTGGACTGCGGTCTGAATATTTCCTGCGACTAATAATTGTTGGATATGCATTGGGAGTTGTTTTCCGATGGTTAGAACCATATTCGGCTCGCTAGGCGGGTCATCAAAATCCCTGAATTTTACCAATTGCTGACTGAAGAATTCTGAAAAACGGGTTGGATGTGTACTGTGGTATTTGCGCGTGTACAGGTCCATTCTTAACCCCTGCTGTAACGAAGGACTCCAAAACTTCTTCAAAAACGCCTCGCGGAATTGAGCCATGTCTGTAAACGTGTACTTGAAACTTAAAAACCAGGTCAGGCTAGGTCCTTCTAAAAATTTCTCCACCAGTCTTAATTGTTTCTCCGGGCCGATGTGTTGGTCATTAAAGTAGTCAGTTAATTGCCGTAGAAATGCTTTGGGAGTGGTTCCTGAATGTTCTTTAAACTTATCGGGCTTAAAATCATTACCCCGAATGACTTGGATGACTTGGGCTGGTGCCAAGTTCGGTTGCGGAGTTGAAGTCTCCCCCCTGTACTGCTGGAATGCATTAGTCGTTAGTCTGGGACTTTGACCCCGACTCGTGTCCTCAGCCAACTTCGAACCTGCCGGACTTCCAATACTTGTTTGCTTTTCCGGAATATTTTCGTTTGAAAATAATGTCGCATTCTCTAACGATCTAATCTCGTTTTTTATGATTAATTCTGAATGTTCCTGTAATTTCGACTTCATATTTTCCTCCAGTGCCTGCATTCGCTTTAAAACTGCCAGCCTGTCTTCTTTATTCGCATGAGCCTGCTGGTCCCAATCTCGCCGGATCCTACTTTTTAAGCTATTTATTTTCTCCTCGTTCCTCTCCTGATTTTTCTCTAGCTCTTCACGTATCCGTTCCTGCGTTTTTACTAGTTGTTCTTCCAAATTATCCTGAGTTTTGACGAGCTGCTCCCCTACTTCTTGTCTTATGACCTCTTGTGTGTTTATTAGCTGGCCTTCCATCTCTTTTCTTATGATCTCTTGTGTTCTGCCTAATTGCTCCTCTAAATTTTCCCGCAAGTGTATCCGCTCGGTTTCAGCCTTAACTTCGACTTTATCTATTTCCTTTATTAATTCCAGCACGTTGTTATCTACCGAATTAATTTGCTGCTGTAGTTTCTCTTGGGTTTTCTTCACTCCCGCGGTGTTACTGACACATGCTGCCTCTATCTGCTTGAGTTTATCTGCCACCATCTCGTCAAATTGTACTAATTTGTTATCAAATTTCGCCTCCAATTTCTTCATTTCGCCTAACTGTTTGATGTTGTTTTCCGCAACCTCGCCTGCCAGTTTCTCTACTTTTTGAACGCTCTGATTAATATCATTTGTGATTTTTCCTAACTGTTCGGTCTGTGTTACCGCCTGTTGTGACAATTTGTGGTTTAGTTCATTGAATTGTTTGTCAGTGTCTAATTTCTGGACTTCTAACTGGACCGAAATGTTACGGCTCATATCAAGTAATTGTTTTTCACTATGCTCACGCTGAGCTTCTAATTGTTCTTTTAATTGTTCTTCCGTCTTTACGGACATCTGCACAAATTGTTCTTCCGTTTTCGCGGACATTTGTTCTAATTGTTTTTCACTATGCTCACGCTGAGCTTCTAATTGTTCTTTTAATTGTTCTTCCGTTTTCGCGGACATTTGGATCGACATCTGTTCTAACAATGCCTTTATCTCATCAACACTCGCCATATCACACACAAAATATATTCAGAGAAAAACAGGGTTATGGGCTAAGGTTTCAGCCCTATACGCACATACATGTCACACATTTAAATATTACTGGCTCTAATTTAATGAAAATTTCAGTAACAAAATTTACTGAATACAATGACATTTATTCCCAAACAACGAAATAACCCCTAGTGATCTGCTTTTAAATTCCTAACCAACAGAATTTACGAAACACCAATTAACCGAAGTCAATTAAATGTCAGATATAAGGCAACATCTTCCTGCTTTGACTGAGTTCATTAATAATGCAAATTTCTAATTTTAATGTGGGCGCCAGAACAAGTTTACAACAAATACCAAATCAAATTCTAACCTTGTTCAATATTTCTAACTTTAGGAACTCAGTGATTTTACTAATGCACATGGCGGTACAACATCGCCTCCATTTACTGAATTTACATGTCCGCTTGACCTGGCATCATTTCTCAACGAAATAAATATGAGATCAGCGAAGCAACAACGACAACAATCCCCACTTGGGCAGCCATTTTTGTTTTATGAACCCTTGCAAAGAAGCATATGAGACTCAGATTCGGGGCGTAACAGGTCATATTCGTAAGTTGCTGTCAGGGCGCTTCATTAACTTGCAGGGTAACATATAACAAAATAACATGCAGGAAAGAGTGAAGCCAGGGTTAAAACAACTGAATTTAATAACAAATCACCATATTTACACATAAACAATTAACAACAAAAACTCCCAACTGACTCCCGCTTAATAAAAATGCCAAAAACTAGGCGATATCTCTGGAGAGATTAATTACCTGGACCAAGTGTCCTTAAATAAAACGATACCAAAAGTGACCATATAAGTGCGTACGCCGTTCTACATGCACCACGATGTGTACTTTGAATGCGTGATTCGTTATCATCCAGAATGACCCTTCAGACAACGAATCCGCATTTCCTAGAGCTAGACCGACACAAGGGAACACAACTACAATACATTAAATTAAACCGACACTTCCTAAATCTACTATAAACAAACACAAAAATTTCCGTGTGAAATTGGACTTAAATTGCCGTAGCAACATTTACTGCCTAAAAACTTAGGACTTCTCACACAAATCAACACAAGTACATTAACACGTGACCAATAGAAAAATACTCAAATGACCGCTGTCAAAATTTACAAATACTCTACCACTACACCAACGGGTGTGACAAACAAAATTACATGAAATCGAGTCATCAACAAAGCAATAGGCAAACAGCCAACATTTACGTTAATCACAATATTCTTATCCATACAAGGTACAACAATCCGTTACACACATGGCGAACTCCCCAATTAATTATGGCTTAAAATTAGCCATCACAATGAACAGGTTTGCTGCATGAAAGCTTACAGGGTTCAGTCGGACAAAAAGGACTGCCTATCAAAATAAGTCACAGGCAAAACGGGCGGTTTGTGGAACTCTGCATGTCTGTTAACCCACGTGTCAATAACCTCGACCTCCCAGAACGTGGGGTCGAACCTCGAAGAAATGTGCCCCAAAGCACAATAATACGTGTGTGTCAGAAAAACATATGGACAAGAATCAGCAGTCTCCCAAGAGCACTCTGTCTTTCCATCTAAAAAATACAACAGCAGCAAAAATATATAAGGGCGGTAGGACAACTACCCCCTCCTCACGTAGAATCAACACACACTAGACACATCAACACACACTTAATCACACGTATGGGTTGTGACAGACCCTGAAATAAAAGACACAAATAATATCCACATGCTGGCGCCATCGTTCTATGCCGTGACTAGTCACCTGAAAAGGACTCAAGAAAAATCTATCAAATTAGAACGAAGGTGTTCTACAATTACTTTTAAGTTGGTGCACTCGGCTACCCTAACATGAATAATAACCTGTTCAGCAAAATGTTTTACAATCAATTCCTCCCATTCCTATTTCAAATATTAACGTTAATAAAGCACCATTTATCGAATGTAACGGGTTCCGCAATTGCAAGGATAAAAATCACGCACGCACGCCGCGTACATTACACATGACTCAAGAAAAAAAAATCAAAATATCAACAAACACATTGGCCACGCGCCAACGGACATTTAAACATATAGTGTCGGTACAAGAAAAACAGCTATAAAACAAGAAAGAAAAACATGACTATTTACAAAGTTCCCCGGCCAAATCTAACTACATAATTGAAATAATCCAATTTTAGTACATCACCGCTTCTGCATGTAGGACTAAGGACATCCTCCTCAACCCATTGCCCTATGGACAATTTAGCACTCCATAGTAGTCGTCTGCGTTGATTTCTTGAAGCTCATCCCAACTTCAAACCACGTGCTGATCATCTTGGTCTCGACTCCTTGGCAGAAAAGTTCAATGTTAAATATTTGCCTATCTATAATCGCTTGCAGGCTACTCAGTTCACCCACAATTGTCCTACTGCGATTAATAGCGAAGACTGGCCCTAATTATATCGCACATACGCACTATAAAAACACACATACAATACACACAATTTATACATAAAATATACATCTCGAGTCCGCGCCACTGGCTCGTTAACAAGTTCAAAATCCTGGCTGCACCAGCAGTCGCTATCTCGTCCGGTATTTCCGTCCCGTCTTGGACTTCGGTTCTGGTAAGCGCTAATTAGGGTGATACGATACTTCCCCCTTAAAGTTGAACTCGTCGTCTTTAAAAGAATGTTACAGTTTATCACGCGCTGGCGTGAAATCTTTAGATCACACAATTTAGTTGATTTTAGAACAAAATGTATTATAGCTTTTAAATTCGATATTGCAAACGCTGCGACTTTAGCTTCCCAGAGCTCAAAAAATAAATTAGCTTCACTGATTTTAGAGCGTAAAAATCACATCTTGAACTGGCGTGGAGTATGCCTCTGAAGGCTCCACACAATAAGTACTCCGATAAATTCGAGCGTCAAAAATCACACTTCAAACTGGCGTGGAGTATACCTCTGAAGGCTCCACAAGAATAGACTTTAGATAAATTCGAGCGTCAAAAATCACACTTCAAACTGGCGTGGAGTATGCCTCTGAAGGCTCCACAAGAATAGTCTTTAGATAAATTCGAGCGTCAAAAATCACACTTCAAACTGGCGTGGAGTATGCCTCTGAAGGCTCCACAAGAATAGACTTAGATTGGCGTCAGGCCAGACTATTTATGAGAAACTGACAAGGGCGGCGGAGTGGGGCGGAGTCGGATAAAAACTTCCAGAGTTTTTGTCTCACAAAGATGGGGCTAGTGTCATTCTTCTCCAAATAAATCCAACGTCTCAAATTACTCGAGCGGAGATTAATCCGTTCGGCGGTTCCTTAGATACACACTTCCGCGCGCTTTTTACTACTGACGCCGTCCACCTCGTGGTCACAGCTTGGTCTCTTGCGATTGGCTGATTCAATCGTATGTTCGTTGAGAGGACCTCGTGATTCTTCCTTTATGTCTCCAATTTTGGTACAGTAGTTGCACAATTTGGCCTTGAACTCGACTAATTCTGGCCGTCCCCCAGGAATAGCTACCAACTCAGCTTCTGTTGCAATCATTACGAAATGCTGGCCTCCCTAATATCCAAGTCGACTTCCTTATGTGCTGCCTAGGCCGTAGTAATAATAATAATAAATATGAATACTTATTTATCGAAGATCAATAAGGGTTCAGGTTCTAAAGCCTTGACAGCATTAAATAGACATTTGGCAGCCCTGATGACTCTGGCACATCTCTTGAAGCATACATGCAAAATTTGGTAGAAATTAACACATTAGCATCGCAGTTACATGAAGTTAAACATTGAACCTATAAGCATGCTGGTAATATTAACATTGACACTTTACTCTAATCTCTAAACCATTTTGGCCTAATAGAGTGCCACGTTTGAAATTAGTTCCATGCACAGATTTTGAGATATTATTTATTTATTTATTCGTACCAGAAGCATTAATACTATATATGTATATCGTACATTAAAACTCTTACTGGATTAAATATATTTTATGCAAAGTCACACTAAACAAACAAGACTCTGGCCTCCCTTAAAATGGCATAAATCTTTCGCCTTTTGAGATATTAAGCCTGGGGTTCAAACCACTTGAACGTATTCATTTGATATTTGGCAGCCCTGGAGACTCTGATGATATGCACAATATATCTCTTAAGATACGGTACACATTGTAAATGCAAAATTTGGTAGAAATCCATTATCATCATCATCATCATATATATATATATATATTATTTCAGTAGTATAGATTCCTCATGCGGCGCTCACACGCGACCGTCCGTGACAAATGAGCATTCAAATGAAAGATAATAGACATTAGCAGTGACGAATTGCACTCAAATTTCATAAATATCTATAATTTCTTTAGAAAATGACTTTAAATGCACGAAGTGTGCGATTTGCAGATACTGTTTCTGTAGGAAAATACGTTCCATTGCTGTCCACTTCACATTTTGGCCGCTGTGACGCCTGTTCCATGTCATTTTAACATTCTGAGGTCTTTCCCTTATCATTTTGCATGGATTTCAGAAACAGTAATTTCATAAATATCTATAATTTCTTTAAAAAAATGGCATTTAGAAAAATGTACGAAGTGTGCGATTTGCAGATACTGTTGCTGTAGGAAAATAAGTCTCTTATTATAAACCTATTGGGGAAAGTGTGGTTTATGAACATGCGAGATTTCTCGCACAGGTCCACTAGTTAACTATTAATACAGATATGAGCAGTTAAACATTGAACCTATAAGCGTGCTTAGAATTATGTTGGTAATAACGTGCCATCATTGACAATTTATTTTAAATATACTGTATTTAAAAACATCTTGGCGCAATAGTGTGCCAAGTTGGAAAGTTGTTCCATGCATAGATTCTGCGATATTGCGTCTAAATGGCTCTAAAGCCTTAATAGCATTAATTTGACAGTTGGCAGCACTGGTGACTAATAATAGACTACTCCCAGTTAGACTATATATTTTTTTAAGGCATACATTGCATATACACATTTGGTGTAAATGTTGATATGGAAGTTACATGCAGTTAGATACTGAACTTACAAGAGTGCATAGAATTTTGGCTACACTGGCATACATGGTCTGCTCAAAATGAGTGTGCCAACTTTTGGAACGGTTTTCATGCACAGTTTCCGAGAGTTCAAATTTCAATTATACTTCTTCAGCAGATACCTACGAGCAATGACATAATTTTAAACTTTGCTGTCGAGATGTTCTGGCATAGAACTTTGAACACACCATATTTGGTTTTGATAGCTAGTACAGTCGTTTACAACTTTATCGGGGGACACACCACAGACACACACAGGAGGACAGCCACACACAGACACACACACATCGCACAGATCTCATACTTACTTTTTCCCAAGTAAGTTTAGGAACTGGGCACGGCTCCGTCCAACCCCGACCTTGCCTAGCAAATTTCGATGTGAGGATTATTCAGATATGCGATTGTCAATAACCAGAAAAGCACAAAGCCAACACGGCAGACACGCAAGTTTAAATAAATAAAAAATGTCTTTTTTGGTGGCTTAGTCATCCGAGCACAATGCAACTTGGCAAATCGATTCAGCATTTAAAGAGAAATGTACAGACATACAATATTGTTTAACCCTTTATAGGTCAAAACTATTTTTTATTTTTAGGTGTTTTTACATTTTAATTTATTTTAATTATTATAATAAATAATAATGTTATTTTTAGCCTAAATAGGCTTATGAGATCACCTTTTGTCCGTGTGTGTGTGCGTGTGTGTGATTCGTGTGTGTGTGTCCCCCTAATAAAATCTAAACGGCTGGAGCGATTTCAATGAAACTCGGTAAGTTCATAGCACTATTTCGGGCGACCCTGACCGTGCCCTTCAAATTTTGTTACGACTCACCAATCCAACATGGCGGCTGTGCGAAATATTTCTCCAGCATTCAACATCTCCGAAACTATAACCGATATTACCCTGACATTTTGTATGGTGATAAAGGGAACTACTATAAGTTCACTTATGTGATCTTTGAAAACCTGGTAACTACAAAACCAACATGGCGGCCAAGCGAAGTTGCGACTTTTAAATAGACGTTTCTCGCGATTTAACCAACCAAACGCAATGAAACTTGGTAAAGTATATGCTTATATACATTGTAATACACCAACATCTAACTTCGTTCAATTGTTTACATAATCACAAGATGGCGGATGTGCGAAATATTTCAACGGCATTCTATATCTCTGAAACTATTAGCGGTATCACCCTGAAATTTTGTACGGAGATAAAGGGTACTACTGGAAGTCCATCCATAAGACTTCCAAAAGCCGGTTAACTACAAAACGAACATGGCGGCCAAGCGAATTTGAAAATTTTAAATAGACCTTTCTCGCGATTTAATGTTTCAATCGCACTGAATATGGTACAGGAAATATTTATACACATTGTAATGCACTGGTATGTAAATTAGTTCAATTGTTTACATAACCTCAAGATGGCGGCTGTGCGAATTTTAAAATTAAGTTTTTATTTCTTGTGATGTAGTCATGCGTTCGAAGTAAAAGTTTGAATAATGAACCTACGCAATAATTTTCCTTTAATGGTATATGACTCTATGGCCTATACATTTAGCTATCCAACATGGCGACCATCCGAAATAATTAGACGGCTCTGAATATCTACGAATCTATTATAGCAATCAAACTGAATTTTCTAATGTTCATAGGGGCTAAGAACTTAAGTTCACCTATATGACTTTAAACAACCTGATGATCACAAATCCAACATGGCGGCGACACGAAGTATAAATATTCACATGGACGTTTCTCGCAATTTAACCATCCGAGTGCAGTGAAACTTGGTACAGTAAATCCTTATGCGAATGGTAATCCACTGGCATCTAATTTATTTCAATTGTTTCCATAACCTTAAGATGGCAGCTGTGCGAAATTTTAAAATCTCCTTGTTACTCTTGAGTCCTAATTATGCGATTGAAGTTTGAATACTACACGTACACAATAATCTGCATGTAACAGTACATAACTCTAGGACTTACATATATAAAATCCAACATGGCGACCATCCGAAATATTTAGTCGGTTCTCAATATCTACGAATCTATTACAGCAATCAAACTGAAAGTGTGTATGTTGATAGTAGCAATTAACATAAGTAGGATATATGAAAATAGGCTGTATAGTTCTTCACGGAACTACTTGTTGTTTCTTTAATTTGAATGTTCATATGTTTATTAGCCTATTTTCAATTTTGAAAAAATAGGCTTATGAGATCACCTTTTGTCCGTGTGTGTGTGTGTGTGTGTGATGTGTGTGTGTGTGTATGTGAGGTGTGTGTGTCCCCTAATAAAATCTAAACGGCTGGAGCGATTTCAATGAACCTCGGTAAGATCATAGCACTATTCCCGGCGACCTCGACCGTGCCCTTCAAATTTTGTTACGTCTCACCAATCCAACATGGCGGTTGTGCGAAATATTTCACCAGCATTCAATATCTCCGAAACTATTACCGATATCACCCTGAAATTTATTACGGTGATAAAGGAAACTTCTAGAAGTTCACCTATGTTACTTTTAAAAACCTGGTAACTACAAAACCAACATGGCGGCCACGCGAATTTGCGACTTTTAAATAGACGTTTCTCTCGATTTAACCAACCAGACGCAATAAAACATGGTACAGTCTATGTTTATACATATTGTAATTCACCGGCATTCCATATCTCTGAAACTATTAGCGGTATCACCCTGAAATTTTGTAAGGAGATAAAGGGCACTACTGGAAGTTCACCTATAAGACTTTCAAAAACCGGTTAACTACAAAACGAACATGGCGGCCAAGCGAATTTGAAAATTTTAAATACACCTTTCTCGCGATTTAATGTTCCAAACGCAATGAAATCTGGTACAGGAAATGTTTATACACATTGTAATGAACTGGTATCTAATTTAGTTCAATAGTTTACATAACCTCAAGATGGCAGCTGTGCGAATTTTAAAATTAAGTTTTTATATCTTGTGTCGTAATCATGCGATCGAAGTGAAAGTATGAATAATGAACCTTCGCAATAATTTTCCTTTAATGGTACGTGACTCTATGGCCTATACTTTAACAATCCAACATGGCGACCATCCGAAATATTTAGACGGCTCTGCATATCTACGAATCTTTTATAGCAATCAAACTGAATTTTTTTATGTTCATAGGGGCTATGAACTTAAGTTCACCTATAGGACTTTAAATAACCTGGTGATCACAAATCCAACATGACGGCGACGCGAAGTATAAATATTCACATCGACGTTTCTCGCAATTTAACCATCCTTATACGAATGTTAATCCACTGGCATCTAATTTATTTCAATTGTCTGCATAACCACAAGATGGCAGCTGTGCGAAATTTTAAAATCTCCTTGTTACTTATTGTGTCCTAATCATGCGATTGAAGTTTGAATGCTACACGTGCACAATAATCTTCATTTAACAGTACGTAACTCTAGGACCTACATATATAAAATCCAACATGGCGACCATCCAAAATATTTAGTCGGTTCTCAATATCTACGAATCTAAGTTATTACAGCAATCAAATTGAAATATAGTATGTCGATAGTGGCAGTTAACATAAGTAGGATATATGAAAATAGGCTGTACAGTTCTTCACGGAACTACTTGTTTATGGTTATGTTTATTATTTTAATTTTTATATTTCTTTTATTATTGTAATTTTATTTTTATTATTTTTATTTCCATATTTAAATTTTATTTTTACTCTTTAATTGTTAATGCTGTTAGCTTTTTTTAAATTTTATCCAACACATTACGTCAAGTAGATACATATATACTATTTGGTTTTTAGAAATACTAGCACGACGGCATGAACATTCTCCGAAATTTGGCTTAAAGATTCAACTATCAGCATCCTTGAAAGCATAAACTGTCCTTATGACAGGTGATTAATATAGAGACCACTATCCCATAAAGGGTTAAAACAACTGATTAGTGTACTTCTGAAATATTAAATAGATAGCTTTTATGTCTCGTTTCATATAGGTCATAGAAGAGATCGGAGTGAAACTTGGTATAACTATTACTAAGGATCGATATATAATTTTCCAGTGCAGTACGACTGCAAGGCGAAATTAGAAGTAAGGTTCCTAAGAATCGAATCACGGCACTGACAGGAATCATATTGAACCTGGTTTCTCCCTTGCTTTTTCCATGCTCCGTGTTTCAGGCACCTACCCCATCCTCCTCCCGCCCCCAGCCTTGGCCTACTAAGCGACCGCTGCCCAGCCATTAGGCCTACAGATTGCAGAGTCGTGGTAGGCTCGTTGAGTGACTGGGGCTCTGCATCACGGTCACGAAGCTACTCAATTTTCCTCAAGAAGCTGCGTACACCCCTTTCCAGCCCTGACATCAGTTTCTAAAATCCCTGACGAAGCCGGGAATCGAACTCAGGCCCCCGGAAGGCGCGCTACCCCAACACCACGGGGCCGGGACTACCAGTTCACACACTATTTCAGCCCCCAACGAAAAAAAACAGCTTACCAGAAATATTCAACACTCAACACTGAGCTCATGACCTAGATGTCCCTTGACACCAAAACGAATTAACAAATAAAACATACACCCACCAGTAAAATACGTCAAATCTACTGTCCTTATAGGCGTATGAGGTAATTGACAGTGCCATGTAGAATTTACTAGATAGAAAAGTCACATAAGTTACCTGTACCTAATATGAAACGTTTCAAAATATGCCTATGTATAACATAAACATTGTTGAAAGATTTTTTTTTTTTTACTCCAGAAGCTATAAGTTATTTATAGCAGTTCTACATCACCAAATACAGTGAACACCGATATTACCCTCTTCAAGGGACTGTGGTTTAAACTCGTAATAAAGGGTGATACCGAGCTCCGCTAATGAGTTCTCTCCACGGAGGTCATTAGGAAAATCCTAACAGGGGAAGTTGCCTGAGGCGTGTTCTACTGCCCCCCACTCCGAACTGGACGTGAAGGTAGTAATATTAACGGAATGTGTCAACCTGCGATGATCTTCACTATCTACTCCTGTTATCTCAAACACGTAGTCCATACCACTCGTTAGAAATTCTAGGCGTACTATACAAATCAATATGCACATTTTAATTTGTATGTTGTAGCTTTGTAAAAATGTTATCATATGAAAGTTATAACCAGCAGTATGAGCATTACAACGATATTCTGCTACAAGGTGCAAAACTGCAGACAAAAGCATTACTTCCACTGACAGTTCGTGGAGTTAACGTTAAAACTTTGACGGTACGAAAATAATTCATCTTCTTAGTATTTTCATTCAATCGAGACGAAGTACTGGTATAAGAACAAAATTGAATGTAGAAATTTTATGACACATCGTTTAAGTCTTAAGAGAATAAAAATAACCTTTACCACAAGGTGATTTCTTAAAGTCTGCAAATGTGTAAATTGGGGGATCAAAGTGAAACGATCATGGTGGTGGGGAATTGTGTTTAAATGTACCTCCTGTATTAGTCCAATAACTAACCAAAATACTCATCCTACTAATATTTCATATAACAACAGTTTTTTTTTTTTTTTTTTTTGTGTGGGGTGTGAAATTTGTCACCGCACTGGTAGCCCTACTAAACTACATTTAGTGGCAATATACCTAAACGAAACCTTGTTATTGTCACATTGCATTACATTTCATTTGCATATTCCTTGTTGGTGCACACTGTTTCTTGAAGATACTTAGTTGAGTTTATTCTCGACGGTGGGTGAGTGGTTATAGTGTCGGATTACTTACCCATCAATGTCCAAGTATTTCATTCAACCTATAAATATACTTGGCAAATTGAATTATGATATGAAATAAATCACCCGTTTGGACAGCTAGTTCTACAGAGCTAACCTAGAAGTAGAATCAACTGGTTTCATTCGAGGTTAGTTAGATGGTTTTATGGTGTTCGACCATCTGGAAACAACATATTGTAACCACACATATATTTCAACAGGACTCTTTATAAGGTTAGATGACTTCAAAAATTTTACGCATTGTTCCATATCAGTATGCCTGGCTGGAAACAACATCTCATAGCATCCATCAGTGACATCCGTTTCAATATATAATAATATTAATAATAATAATAATATCATATGGCCTCGGGTGCCGGGTGCAAGCTTTGTTATTTGACACCCAGAGGGTAGCTTGCATGTCGAATTTTGTTGTTCCTTGAAGCACTATGAAAGTCAAGGAGGTTAGATATCTAAGCCCTTGACACTATAGCGCTTTCTAGTAGAGAAATGAGGAACTTTGTGTTGGCGGAAAATCCCGAGATTAATTTTGTCATTATGAACATGGCCTACTGAATTCAAATGGGTTCTTTGACATGCCAACATCGTATGACATGTCGTAATTTTTTCCGCTTTTCAAAAATCACTTACCCCGGCCAGGAGCGAACCTGCAAGCTTGGGGGGTAAGTAATCCGACACTATAACCACTCACCCACCGTGGCAAGCAATATATTATTATTGAGCCGTATTGAAGAAATCTAGTCTAATATAGGCCTAATATAGAAAGTTTGGGTTCTACTAGAACGTTTTTCAAGGTTAGAGGACTTTATCAGTCAAAAATGTTACGCATTTCACCAATTCTTTATACGTGGAAACAACATCTTTTTGCAATAAACAGGAGATCCGATTCATTATATTGAACCATAATGAAGAAGTATAATGTAGACAATCTATTAAGGTTGATTTATATTAACTTTAGTCTTGTTTCGTTTATGTATTTTTCTTGTTTTTTTTTGTGACCTTTCATTTTATTTAAATTTTAATGTGTACTTTGTAAAGATATCCATTTTCACTTTGGCATTTGTTAACATAGTTTTTAAGATTCTTTTATTATTTCAATCTACGCTGACGATTATCATTGTATACCGAAACATGTACGTATTAATTTAAATATTAAACGTCTTTTAAGTGTTTGGCAAGGCGGCTATTATAATTTGAGATTAATATAATGAATACCAAAATGTTAATGTATAGTCTATATCATTTGAAAGCTTATAAAACAGGTTACAACGTTAATACTGAGAGCTCTCCGTTATTTATTTTTTTGACGGAGGTCCATGTTTTATTCCCGGCTCTGCCAAGAAATTTAATTCTGGTCTAAGGGTTGGATCGGGGTACACTCAGCCTCGCGAGGAAACACTGAGAAGAGATGGGTTCAATTCCCACCTCAGCCATCCAGAAAGTTGTTTTCTGTGGTTTCCCCACTTCTACTCCAGGCAAATGCTGGAAGGTTCCTAACTTAAGGTCACGGCCACCTCCTTCCCAATCCTCCAGTCTAGTCTGCAAGCCTCCGTTTGTGAACAAGTCGCCTCCATGATCTCCTATTAGCAGTTAGCACTGCGGCCTCCTCTGCTTCTACACCTCTACATTGAAATCGTTCAACACTGAATCTAACCATCGCCTCCTAGGTCTACCTCTACTTCTCTTACCCTCTACAGCCGAACTCATTAACCTCTTAGGTAATCTCTCCTCCCCCTTTCTCTTCACATGACCCCACCACCTGAGTCGGCTCATACGAACATCTAGCGTGTTTGTTTCTAACTTATCCTGTTTCTCTTCATTTACATACAATACTTAAATGTTCCGTCTATAAAAATAGTTTCTCTTTTACACAAGTATTTCAAATTTGATGCAGTAGAAAACATAATAATGTTATTCTCTCTGTCTTTTACCAGAAGCATATTTTCCTTTAATCGGCCCCGTGGTGTTGGGATAGCGCGTCTGCCTCTCACCCGGAGGCCCCGGGTTCGATTCCCGGCTCCGTCAGGGATTTTAGAAACTGACGTTAGGGCTGGAACTGGGTTCACTCAGCCAATATTAACGGCCGAGGGGACCCGATGCGCTGATCACGCGTCACCCCAATATCTGCAGGCCAAATGGCAGCGCAGCGGTCTCTTGGTTAGCCTGGGCCCTTCACGGGCTGTAGTGCCAGGGGTTATTATTATATTTTCTTCTAAGTTCGATCGAATGTCCATAATGGCTAGAGTATCATGAACTTCTTGCTTATTTTGAGGCAGAGGTGGTAAGATTCTCAGTCGCAATATTATTTTAAATCCTCTCTATACCATTTGATAGTAAATTATCAGACAAGTGCTTAGGGGCAGCAAGTATATCCTTTCTCATCAACTTCGATGGCCGTTCACATATATTGTAACGTACATTTCTTTTTACACTGTTCGAAATAAATCCTTGATTAATCGTCGTACATGGTTCGTGATGGTGAGACCCAGATAACAGAAAGTTACCACCATTTGTAAATAAATGGGCAGAAAATTCCTTGACACCTCCACTGTTGGCCCCATTTTGACAACTCACACTTATGAAATTTATAGTTTCCTATAATTCTCAATTCTCCAACTCTTTGACTGTACAGAAAACCCAGGGGGTCCAGGTGTATGTAGCTGTCAGTCAACTCATGACTTAGAAACATTTCAGGAGAGGTTGCCTACCCCTACTCTCTTCTCACACCCATTAGCGTGAGCTGACAGGACTGTTTGGGTTTAACCTAAACAGCGGAGTTCGACCATCCCGGTAATAAACGGGACAGCGCTGTAGAAAGGAAATGATTTGTAAGATGGGAAAACAATATTTCAGTAATGTACATTATATTATCATTGTATTACAGTAAAACCTGTCTTTAACGGAACCTTTAACAAGCGGAATCCTGTCCACAACGCATAAAATCACCGGTCCCATGGATTACGGCCTATTATCCCTGTCAATTTACCTGTATGTAGCTGAACCTGTCTAACGCGGAAATGGAAACTATTTACAGTTTATTTAACGGAAAATTATGTGTGTAACAGTATATCATTTACGGAACACAAAAATGTTTTACGAAGTCATTCAACTTATACCCTTTATGTTCACTTGGCGTGGTTTGGACATCTCTTGGCGAGATTTCTCAAGTCTTTTGCGACCTTCACTTGGCAAGGGAATGCCCCACATGCTTCTGAGGAGGAATGCCAGGTCTAATGAACAAGGCTGAACTGCTTCTCACACAATACTGTAAAAATCTTATTTAATGTGATTCAGTGACCAATTGTAGACAGTTGTGCGTAAGTGATGGAAGGCCAAAAAGCGCGTTGTTTTAGATTTAAACGTTATAATTAAAGTCTAGGGGCAGACGACCTGGTAGTTTCGCATAACTAAAATTAAAGTTATTTTAGCTAGCGTTAGAAAACATCGCGGAATTTTTCGAGCATTACCGCCAAGAAAAGAAACCGGAGTTAGTTATTGAGGTTTCAAGGGGCGGAACTTCGAGGTCATCTACCCGATTCTTAATGTCATATCAACGTACTAATGAACACAAAAACTGTGCTGTGCCATTTGTTTTTAAAAACGAATTGTGTAAATATTTAGTGTTGTGCAGTTTGTGCTAACGTTTAGCGTGTAATTGGTGTAACCCCTGTAACTGGACTATCAACTAGAGCTATGTAAAAACCACAGTATTGTATTTACACTCGTAAATAGTTTTATGATCACCTGTATTAACCGGAATCCTGTCCATAACGGAAATATTTCGCAGTCCTTTGAAGTCCGGCCTGCTGGAGTGAAGAATCGATGATGATGATTAGGGCTCGGATGTTGACGCCGCAAAAAAGTTTAAAATATCCACTTAAAATTTTCAAAAATGACTGTAATAAATGTCCTGAAAATTCGAAAAATGCACTTAAAAATTGAGAAAATGATCTTATAATAATAAACTCACCATTATTTCAAAAATAACATCTTGCTCAAACTGAAAAGTCAATCAAAATAGATTTCCAGCACTTACCAAAAGGTTTATGTCACTTTAGTCTGAGTTGCACTGCACTACGATGTCATTCTGATGTTGTAAAATGTAAATGATCTGCCGTTATCAGCTAACAAGTTTTTATATCTCGAAAAGCTGCGTTCAACATAAACTGATGATGTGATCGGAGCGGACTTGAAGTGAGGAAGGTCGTTTGCTGCTAAATCCTCCTCAATCCCATCCGTGCAGTAGTTTTCACCATAATGAATGTCTGAAATTTAGCATAATGTTTTATACCCGGTGTTTTTGTCCGGCATTTTTTTCAGTTTTGATGCAATGCCCCCACCGATTTTGCCATGATTGTTGCTAAGACTAGTTTCCAGCCGGTTGATTAAGGAAATGGAATCAATATTTCAATATTTTAAATTATCTTGTATCAGCTGCTAACTTCTTCTTAATTCTGAGAATCGCAACTCCCTCACATAAAGCTGTGACATGCCTAAATTGAAAATTAAAAAAAAAAAAGACCTCAAAAGGTCGATTTCTCCAAAATAAGACCAAAGAAATCTACCAAACTTAAAAAATGCGCTTAAAATGAAAAAAATAGCTAAAAATGCAAAAAGATGCAAAATAAAAATGATATATTTGAAGACGGGGTGGCTCGTCCGGAGTTTCTATGTACTTCAGCATTGTTTTAGACAGCTCAGTAAAAAGATGACATGTCATCAACATCCGGACCCTATTTGATGATGATTAAAACATCTCAAATACAGTCCTTTTTCTTTACAATTTATACGGAATTTTCTCTCTTTCTTCGACCAGCAAAAGGTGTTACAAGCGGGTAAATTTATGCAGTATTATATGTGCCACCCAAGACCGACAGTAGTGGCTACGCTGGCTAAAGCGCAGCATTAGGTCATGGGGCCAAGCTCTCTGCTGACTCGGTAGACGCGTGGGTTCGAGCCCCACCGTCGGTCGTCCTTGAAATGGTTTTCCGTGGTTTCCCATTTTCAACACCAGGCAAATGCTGGGACGATAACTTACCTTCTGACAGGCCACGGTCGCTTCCTTCCACTTCCTTGCCCAGTTTCATTCACCATCATCCATTTCATCTCTCATTAACTCCTCTCATGAGGTTGGCGTCAGGAAGGGCATCCGGCCGTAAACACCATCGCCACAAAGACTTCCATCGCATCTCATCCCCGACCCCGTTGGAAAACGGGAATAATAAGGGGTAGACATACATACATATGTGCCACCCAAGGTACTTAAAAAAAGCGTAATAAGCGGACACGTAACAACGGCGGTCAGTAACATCGTTTCACGGTTGGCACTTGGTCTATTGGTTAAGACGTTAATGTATCAGTAGCGGCTAACTTTCTTGGCTGTCGCCCCGGGATCTAACCACCAAAAAGTTAAATTCTGGTCTGTGAGCCGCAACGGGGTACAACCAGCCTCGTGAGGCAAAACTGAAGGAGGAGGGTTCGATTCCATCTCAGCTATCTTGGAAGCGGTTTCCTGAAACCGCAGGCAAACTCCGGGATGGTACCGAAATTAAATCCACGGCCGCCTCTTACCCAAATCCTAGCACACCAGTACACGGGGCTACGTGACCACGATGTCGCAAAGTCCTTGGATGAATCAACAACAACATTTCTACTCCAGGCAAACGCCTGGATGGTTCGTAACTTACGGCCACGACCTTTTCCATCCCAATCATCACTTGAATTACACTACTACTACTGCTACACACTACTACTACTACTGACACAGCAATAACACAGGTTGTCAGACATATTCTATACACACACCCAAGTACACGGGGCTAAATGACCAAGATATCGCAGTCAACATGAGGTGTGGTACAAGACTAGTAGGAGAATGTCTACCCCTTATTATTCCAGTTTTGAAAGGGGTCGGGGATGAGAGGCGGCGAAAGTCTGTGTGTTAGTCCGGAACTCGGTACACTCAGCATCGTGAGGCAAAACTGAGAAGAGGAGGAGGGTTCTATTCTTACCTCAGTCATCCTGGAAGTGGTTGTTCGTGGTTTCCCCCAGTTCTACCCAAGGAAAATGCTGGGATGGTTCCTAACTTAAGGGCTCGATCGCCTCCTTTCCAATAATATCCCTAATTTGCAAATACACACACTAGTATAGTCATCAAAATAACACACGTTACCACACAAAATACACGGGGCTAAAAGACCGCAATGTCACAATTCCTAAAATAAGCAACAACACTAAAGTTCTCTAAGAACAAGGTGGTTGTACTCGATTCATTTAGGGGCTTTGCGGTGTCGTGGTCATATACCCCAGTGTACTTGGGTGTGTAATTAATTTGATAACCTTTGTCATTGTGATAGATATGGTAGTATAACGGCAGTTATGATTTAGAAGGAGTCGGCAGTAGCCTTAAATTAGGGCCCATCCTGTAATTTGCCCGGAGTAGAAGTGGGATAAGGACAGGTGATGACGATAATAATTATTGTTTTAAGTACCGTTACGTAGCATCTTGGTTATCGGCCCCTAATGATATGGCGATGGTGAAAAAAAAAAAATGAAAAATCACAACTACTGTACAACAAACTACGAACTTACAACTGATATACTAGAAGAAGAAATGGACAAAACGGGAATAAGGGAAATAAAATACAGGGAAAAGAAATGCCCTCGACGAATGAGGATGGAGGGACTTGAAAGGCAGATGTTGTTTGAGTCTTCAGTCTTTTAACTGGTTTGATGCAGATCTCCACGCCTCCCTGTCCTGAGCCGATCGTCGGTCTACTCCTACAGTTCTTGTCCTCGACCCTTCCTTCCATAAGCAAGCTTGCTATACCTGGGTGTCTTAGTAGGCTATGTATCCACCAACCTATCTGTTCTCTTCATTAGCAGCCGCCAGAAACATCTCTCCTCTCCCAATCGGTTTAATACTACTTCATTTGTTACCCTATCTATCCACCCGATCCTCACCATTTTCCTGTAGCACCACATTTCAAACGCAGATAGGAAAGGGAAAGAGGAGAGGGTCCGCCCCAAACACATTGGAAAAGAGAAAAATGAAACCATATCAGGTATCCCTCGGGGTCGGCAACTCCCGAACTCACCAACCGTGAGCCCTTGAGGTGTAGCACTATCCGGGGTGCACCCTGTCTCCTTTAGGGTCTTGAGCGGAAGGCAGACGGTATCATGAAAAGAAAAGAAGAGGTCTGATCCATCGAAGAATGATAGTAGCATCAAAGATGAGACAAGGAGTAATTAAGGCGGGAAAATGAAATACACCCTAGGTCTCGGATATCGTAATAGCGTCGGAGTCAGAAGAGAACAAGAGTTGACCAAGAGAGGTCGATAGGAAAGATGAAAGAGTGGAGCCCGTCACAAGTAAGTGGATGCAATGCCGGACTCAGCTGATGTCTCGTGGTCGCCAACTCACGTTCCACTAGTTGCGAGCCCCTGGGGGATCTATGACATGTGAGATTTAGTGTACTCTGTTCCGACACGAAATTCCCTCTAAGTATTTATTTAATGTAGGGGAGCCTGATGGCGCAGTAGCTTAGCTGCTCGTCTTTCACCCAGACGGCTGGGGTTCGAATTCTGGTGACAGCGGGGTGGAATTTTCACTTGAAAAATCACGTGGCGTCAGGAAGGGCATCCGGCCTTAAATCCCCAGCCAAAACCAAATATAAAAGGACCCTGGTGGGGAAGGAAGTTTATTTATTTATTATTATTAATTAAGAAAGGTTAAAAAATATACCAGTACCTGTAAGGCACTTCTTCCATCGACTTTAAGCAACTTACTGTAGATCATGGCAGTACTGGAATTAAACCAGCAGATAGTAAAGCAAATTGTAAACAATTACTGGGGAGGGCAATTGTGAGGGGTTCCGAAAGAAGTCTAGGACTCTAGAAGAATAGTTTGCTATATCTAGGTTTGTACAAAGTCTATGGTAGCACAGTGGCTCCACACAGACAGTACCTTAAATCGCCGTAGCCATGCTTGTGTCGCTAGAGGAGCGAGTGTCACTTGAACCAACACTGCACACTCTATGGAGGAGCATAGGAACTAGGAGATCAAAAAACATGTGTGGCAAACTCGAATGATTTAATTAGAACTTGGAAAGTAAATGAACGCCTAATCGGCCGACATGACATGAATCTTTGAAATAATATCGTATGTACACCACAGAAATATGAATGATAAGCAATTAATGGCTCCACATCCCAATTAAACAACATAAATCAACACTTAGGATAACTACAACAGCACAATCATACTCGTATAATAGTAAATAAGAACTCACCAATAGCGGTCATCCTTCAAGTGCTCAGCTTCCTACAGCACTTCAGTAACTTCCACAGATCACTCCAGGTTTCCACAATCACTTCCATTTTACCGTACAACTTTACTTAGGCAGCGTCCCACCTTGTCACATAATAATTCTATTTGCAATAAGGAATATGTGTGTGCTGTCTATAAGATTTCCATTTCAATACAAGTTTAATAATCACACAATACGGTCTCATCTTGAAATGCTGCACCACATACGAGAATGACCGTAACAAGTTCACGACATATATTGTAGCCTATGTGTACAAAGATGCACTGTCCTAATGCTGTACTCGCAATATTACAGCTATACACTTCACCAGCAAAATGTTACTCCATGCGTCTTACCCATTAATGGGTACGGAACAGTATAGTTTATCAGTTGCATTATTTTAGTTCCTCTGAAGGAGGTAGGCCTAGGTGAATTATCTGGCACTATCAAAGGTGCCGACTGTATATACTTGTGCACACCCTTTCAAGGTTTAAGATTACTTTGCATGCTATGTCTCTTAATTAGTTAAACCGGTAATTGAATTTATTCATTATTCTTCATTGTAACATTTACTAATTATGCATAATCAAATGACACAGGGTATTTAAGAAAAAGAAAGTTTGCAATGGTAAAATTTCACAAGAATGCTTATTTGATAGCTGTGCCGCACAGAGGAGGGGCAAATTAGTGACCATCCTACTCCAAATCAAGCATTGACAGAAAATTAACAGCAATCTGCTCCGAGTCACTGACTGTTCATACACAACCTTCAATTTCAAAGGCACACGATTACAGAGGAGCGAATTAAAAGCCGACTTTTAAAGAAACAACCCCAGCGAATATAAACATTAAAAATATCAACAAAATTTAAAATGTGTGCTGATAGGCCCACTATTCAGAGATGAGAAAGGTATAACGACTTTCAGGAGAAGCCGAAAAACTACAAAATAAGAACAGTCTTAGGGTAAAAAAAAAAAAAGACATCGCTCGGAAATTAACGAAATCATTTTTGACAGAAACAGCACCTAACCTCAAACAAGGTCTCCAAACAACAGGTAGCTGCTCTTTAAAATGAGACAGTAAAAGTAAAACTTATTAATTAGCAATATTTACCTGCTGATCTACTACATACGTTGAATCACACAAGATTACAATGGCTACGCATCATATTTAACGCAAAATCTAACCGCATTCACTCACATATTCACTTCTACACAAACTCATAACATCAACAAGTGTACGAACTTATCCACTAGGAGCGCCACATGGAAACAAGTGCCTGCGAACTTGCGTTATTGATTATTCGCAGAGTTTGGCGTAATATTGCTCTTCTACGATAGATGGCTCTGCGGCTTATAGTCACAGGCTTGTGCTAGTATTTTTAGGACATCACTACCCGTCCGAGCGCATGTCTCTTTGGTGTGGAGCTCGGATCAGTGTGTGAAGTCGGTTGTGTGTGTGCTTGGCAGCAGCTGATCCATCGAGATGTGGAGGTTAATTTTCCTATTACAGCTGATAATCCTGCCGTACAGCACGAGATCATGGGGTGAGTGTTTCCCAGATTGTTTTGCTTTTAATTTCATGTCATTTAGCGTGAATATTATCGGTATTTTTTTTCTCTACGTTCTTAATCGAGGCCACTACTCTGCCATAGGGCTTCCGGTACTCGTCACGTAGGCCCGTGTTATTAGGTAAATGAAAATAGATGGTTCTGTTATAACGCGCACTGATTTTGAAAATATATAATGCTACTGTACACCACGTGTTATTCTCCGTAGCGGCGTGACTAATATTTGATTGCTATGAGGATGTAACCGGTAGGCCGTGGGTGTTATCTGCGGACTTTGTGGCCTTAAATCGGAGGATGTTTGTATTTGTTTTGGATAATGCACGGAGTATTTTTTTTACGCTAGCCATATAACACAGACTTTATGTTATCCTGATTACCAGCCTAATAAATAATGCAATTGGTATTAAATTGACAAAATTGCTATCGGTAGTTAAAATTGATGCGACTATATTTTAATAACATGAGAAATTGATTAGCCTACAATGCATTGGCATTATTTTTAATCGTTATTTTGTTATACTCAGTCACAGCAGATGTCTTCCCCACTCTTGATGTGAACAGTTCTGTATTAACATTTATTTAAACTAAATATCACTGAATGCTGTCTTCGGTATCTTACATTCCACAGTTAAAAGGGAGTGTGTGTTCTCAGGCAACTACGTACTGTATTTATCTTCATGCCAAGTGTTCATCAATTGCTTTATAGGTTATTTAATAGAATATTCGGAATGTAATTAACCCAAAATAAAAATTTAAAAAAACTTTCCTATATGTTTTCAAAGATTGGGCTTTATAGTCGACTAGGCCTACTGTTGGTTGAAGTTCCGAATCTGGCCAAGTCCTGCAAAATTACTAAACTTTGTAATTAATTTTGTACTTTATTAGTATTATTATTTATTGTTCAAGATATGCATTTTCGTTAACTTCATTTTATTACCTATTCTTGTGTTTGCTCTGTTATGTAATGAAGAAGATCAAGGGGAGTAGCTCTGTTGATGTATTATGTAACAGAATAGGCCTTCGTCTTAATGCGGGCTGGCGTTTGATTCAATTGATGCCCCTGTCAATTTGGTAGAGGTTGTCTGCCAATCATCGCACAGACATAGTCAATAACACCACAGGAAATATTGACATGAAATGCGATCTGCGTTCAAGATGCTACGACACTAGTAGGCCCTACTAATGTAAAATTCGAATTGTTTTTCTCTATATTTGTAATACGGTAGTCAGGAATTTTATTATTATTAGAGATCTGTAAAATTATCGACAACGATAGTGCTTTGGGAAGTAACTTGATTTTTTTCCTTAAACACCGAAGAACACACTCTAAAGGTGAAGGGGCTTACACCAGTGGAAGGCAGTATGAATCGCCTTTTACGACTGGTTGCAGATGAATTAAACAGGGCATGGGAGTGAGCGTGGCCTATTAAATCACGTTTTTTTTACAAAGGATCTTGTGTTCTGTAGTATTTTTAAGCGGTCAGATAATGAATACAATGTAATTCTATTCTGCTTCTTGGGTGCCTATATTCTCTATTGCTGTAATATTGAAAATTGGGTAGATGACCTCGCTGTCCCGCCCTTTTAGACGATAATCATCAGTAATGTTGAAGAATGTAACTTATGTGTTGATAAGTCGCAGTAACTTAATTGAATATGAGCCCCCCCCCGCCCACAAATGTTGTAATGTGCCACAATTGGCTGTTGCCTAGTAACCACGTTATGACTCGCTTCCATTCGTTGCTCACTGCAGGCTCACCTCGCTGTCTCAACATTTCCTTGTTTACGTTAATCGTTGCAGAATAAAATACAAAAAGTTAACATCCGTTAATATCTCTTGTGGAAAGAAGAAAGATCGCATTCATTGGACACAGGCTGTGCCATTACAAGTTCTTGGGTACGGTAATGTTTTGGAGGGGGAAAATTGGACAGAAGGCGGAGAAAGGCAAGAAAGACATTAAGACTCCTTTAGTGGACCGCTAAAATTGCAAGAGTGTTGTTGGCATGAAGGGAACAGATTGGACTGGCGAATGATGTTACGGTTATAAAGGTTTATTTAAGAAGTTACGGATTTATTTTGCAACCCCCTTCTTCTCTCTTGATTCAATAGAGACTGTCAGAAAAATTCAATTTTGCTGTGTCTCGCGAGAGACTGGGGGGAATAACCTTGTTGCAGTAGTACCACAGCAAACTCTTGTCTCAGCGTCTCTCTTGATCAGTGTTGCCAATCTGTCGATCCTGCGATAAATATGTCGGCTTCTGTATTAGCCTATAGAGGCAACATTCTCTTTTTAATCGGTACTTGGCAACCTATTAGACTAAAAAAACATCTCTCGATTTTATAGGAATTTAGCAATATCTTTTACTTTCAAGGTTTTCGTCAAGAACTCGTTGGTAACTCTGTTCCCCTTAATTGAATGCGTGGGGGTTATAGTGCTTATTTCACGTATTCATGAATATTTCGTGGATATTTACATGAACTTTTAAGCAATACATATAATTTGCTCGTGTGTTTCAAACAAACTTTACTTTTAATCACGTTCGTCATCATTTCCTTACTCGGGATGAATGCCATTTGCCCCTTTAGCCTTCATGTTACAGGACCTACCTCTAATTGCTGTCGTGAAATGTGTGCCTAGCACATCAGAAACCAATAAGGAGCTAGTTCGTTCAGCGTTTTCAAATAAACGGACTAACAATTATTTTTAATGATCAACTCGTGGTGTAGCGGCTAGCATTCTTGGCTGTCGACCCGGGTTTGATTCCTGGCTCTGCCAAGAAAATTCTTGTCTGAGGGTTGGTACGGGGTACACTCAGTCTCATGAGGCAAAACTGAGAAGAGGCTGGTTCCATTTTCACCTCAGACATCCTGGAGGTCATTTCCCATGGTTTCTCAAAATACAGGACTAAGACATGTATTGTTTACATCGAGTTGAGCCTCTATGGACTGCGTGGTAACAACCAACTTCACTCTAGTGTCTAGGTCTTGCTCTTGTTCCGGCTTTGACTTCCTGCCAGTATCTTCTGACCCCAGTGACGAGTGCCTGTTTGTTCTTTGGACAAAGGTCCTCTCAGTCTTCCGGAAGTTGATACCATTTTAAAACCTTGGTAGCTGTTCACCAATCTTCTAAATGTGTTCCTGTCAGCAATATCTCGGTCTAGAATACCAATTTGCCTGAGATCTTTTTCGCATTCCTTGAACCATCTCGGCCTTGTTGCCTTAGACTTGATGAAACTCCATATTCTTTTGGTTAATCGACCGTAAAATAGTAGCAGTCTCTTCTTAATTGATGCTGTGATAGGGTCTATGTTGTTGGGTCTATGTTGTTGTACAAGTCCTCATTTGCTCTCATTCGCCACTGTCCATCAACCCATATATTACCTAAATTTTTTCTTAATACCCTACGCTCTCTTTTTTCCAGTTGGTCAGCTTGACCTTTACTATTCATGGTCAAAGTTTCGGACGCATATAATCCCTCATGTTTTACAACTGTGGTATAGTGTCGGAACTTGGCCCCTATTGACGTCCGAAACGGGGGAGGAGCTTACGGTCAGCCGTTTGCAACATGGCGGCGAGATAGTGATGAGAAGTAAGCAAGAAAGTGATTGGGCGTGCGTTTGTTATGGCTTCTAATTTATGATGGCAAAATACTACATATTTTCTTTCATTGATATAAATATTTTTATAATCAATTTAAATCACAGTGCTTAATTACTACCAGTTAAAAATATTACCCACCTGTAGATAGTTAATTTACTGTCTGCTGTTACATATATGAAGCCTGTACATGGGAGCCTAGCGGTATCGATGTTTTTATTAATTTCACAATGTATATATCACATAACACAAAGGACGACTCCCTGATAATAAATTGAATCCAGCAACCCTGAATTTGCATGAATGTTTTGGGTTCAAAGAAGCGTTACTTGGGATGCTCAAATCATACTTCAATATTGCTAATATTGACCTACATACTTGCTGTTCAAAGGCAAGAATATAAATTCTCTGGCAAATTAAGGCTAGGAACAGCATTTTTCTTACGTTTTCTAACCATTCGACTATTGTCAATGGGAAGAACCACTAAAATAAGTTTACGAAGAGCGGATTAAATTCGGTTCTATGTACGGCACAGAAGTATTAGGCTACAAGTTTATCAGTATTTTTGATGTAGCTAAATCCTTGTGAATACAAATTAGAGACAATAACTATCAATAATCAACAGTACCGGTGCTTACGCTGCAGAAAGAAGTCGTCTTCACAAAAATGCAGACTGCACACTGGCATGTAACGTGTGACACGTTTTCCAATTGACAGCGCCGAAGCCCATCTTTCTCTCTGAACTTTTTGTACAGGGAAGTAGTGAAGAGATTTCTTACCCATTTTATACGATATACAACCGTATACAGAGCAGTACCTCCTCGAATTTGACAAATTCCTTTCTATTTCCATCACGACATCAATGCTTCACCATGAAAATAAACCTCACCAGTCACAATGTTACAGCTTCAACATTCTACCGCATGGCTGCGCCATCCAACTTTTCTGACGTCATGGCTTTTTGTTATAGATATTCTTTGTAATGTGGTATGCCTGGTCTAACTTCCTCATCCTGACATTAATTGCTTCCTCTTCTAATCCATTCTGCTGGAGACTTCACCGAGATATCTGAAATTTGTTTTCGATTGATTTTTTCCAAGATTAGTGATCATACATTCAGGTCCATCGCAGATGTTTGTCATATATTGTATTGTACTCCCAAGCCAAAATTTAACAAGATACCAAATTTTAGTAAATTAACGATTGATTAATATTTTTCACATGTCAATAACTCCGACTGCAAACCATCGGAAGGAAATAATCTGTTGTATTGGTATTATCCTGTAAATGTTATCCATTACAACACTTATTTGGTTCCTCAGTTTAGGGGCTGCGACAACGCGGTCATGTAGCCCCGTGTACTTTGGGTGTGTGTAGAATCTGTCTGATAACAGGTGTTAATTGTGATGACTGTATTAGTGTGTGTATCTGTTTTAATTCAAGTAAGGACTGCAGACGATCAATTTTCAAGTAGTTCCTACTTTTGCCGCCAAACGCCACCGTCAACGACCAACTAGTTCAGAAATTAGTTACTAGATACCACCGCAGTCGGCTCCTGACGACGAACGTAGGAACCTAAGAACGTTAGTCAGATGTTTAACCTATATTAATTTAGCTTCACACAGGTGTAATTAGTGGAAGGTTCTTTAACATGCCAGAAATCTATGACATGGGACCGCCGGCTTTACTTCCCCTCCGAAGGAAGACATACTAAGGGATATTTAACGTTCTTAAAAAACCCGACAACTTCGGCCGGGTTTGAACCCGCGATCTTGGGCGTAGAAGCTCAGCATGCTACCAACTAACTACGCCACCGAAGCCGGTCAACACTTGGTTATCGGGTCCCTAAATACCAAAGAAATTGCATGATATAATCCGCTTCTCCTTAAAGGATGAAAGGATGAAACCGTATCATCACCATAAATGGGGTGATTTACAGTAATTTTCTTAATGTTGGTTTGGATCTGACTTGCATTAACTGTCGCCATTCATGTTTGTCACCATGTTGACAGACCACTTCCAGATGCTGAAACCAAGTGAAGCACCCATAAGACCAATGGTTATCAGTCACTTTCTAATTTCGATCTTCAGCTGTTATCGCTAAATGGACTTTGGCGAGTAGATCAGCGCAATATCTTGGCAAAATGGCGGGGCGTTAAAATATTTATGCACCGTATGCTAAATTTTGTGGGTAGGTTACTTGCACGCGTTTCCATGTTTTGGAGTTGCCTACGTAGCTAATAAATGTAAACTAGCGGACCCGTGCGAGAAATCTCGCATGTTCATAAACCACACTTTCCCCAATAGGTTTATAATGAGAGACCTAAGGAGAAAGGTCATGTTTTTATTTCAACCAAATGATTATAGAACACTATTTACATTTCAGGATAAAGGAAAGACCTCAGAATGTTAATACGACATGAAACAGGCGTCTCAGCGGCCCGTGGACAGCAATTTTAGAGCGTATTTTCCTACATCAACGGTGTTTGCAAATCGCACACTTCGTACAATTTTTTTAATGTCATTTTTTAAAGAAATTATAGGTATTTATGAAATTATAGTGCAATAAGTCACTGCTCATGTCTATTCTCTTTCATTTGAATGCTCATTTGTCACGATCGGTCGCTTGTGAGCGCCGCAGGAGGGATGCATACTACTTAAATAATATATATGATGATATAATGTTTTTTTTTCTCTCTGCGAGAATTTTGCGAGTCATTAATTTACAAAGCTTCAAGATGTAAACTAATTTTCCTCCACGCCCAACCAGCACACGTCTTGACACCGGTACAGTACTACAGTAGTTATATTGGACAATTCAATAATCCAACAAAACTAATATAACGCAATATACATACAGTATAATAGCTCCAGTTTCATCTCAATTATTAGATCACTTATCTACCTAGTCTTTAACACGAGATGATAACGTAATAAAATAATGAGTGTTTGGTCATTTTGAAGGAAATTAACAATTAGTGTTGTTTTTCCATACGCTGTTCCAACCCTTAAAATTCCAATAACTAATGTAAAGTTTTGAAGCCATATTTCCAGTGTTACCTATACAAACCGTCAGATGTAGCTCTTCAGTCGGTCAACATGAATTTAGCCAAAGACTGCGAATCAAAATATAAACACCAATTGTACGCACTACAACATTTATGAAGTTCGATAACATTGTATATAAATTTAAACCTCAACTCTGTGACAGGATCTGATGATGACCGCTTGAAGGTCGAAACGCGTAATCCTAAAATTGTCCCCTTAGCCTATAATAGTGATCATAACTAACCTAGATATTAGGCCTCTTAAAACAACAATCATCCAATAACTAACTCTTCCATGCTGAAGCTGGCACTCATTGTACAGTCGTATAGGACAGTCGGTGAGTCTCAGGCATGTACAATAATTGATGCGTGAGTTTTCAGTTGAGCGGAAAGCAACTCACATATCAATTGCACATGCCTTAGGTTCGCCACCTGCCCTCTGCACGACTGTGAAACCGGGGCTCACCGGCCAGAAACCGTGGCGTGAATTGTAACTTGAAAGTAGGCGGCATAAGCTGGCCGCTTGCCGCCCTCAAAATCAATTTTTGCGGCCAGCGGATAAATATTTTATACTATTGAAAACGTGAAATATATATTGTGTATGATGAGATTTTTCCCATTGTTGTAGGCCCTAGTTGAAATAAGAAAATTATAAAAATGATTCGTTAAAATAAATTAAAAAGTAAACAATTAACTTATTGGACAGATTTTAAGTTTTGCATAACCAGACTGCTGCAAGGTTGAGACTGACTGTGGAGTCCCTCTTGCAATATAACTGGACTAGCGGACCCGTGCGAGAAATCTCTCATGTTCATAAGCCACACTTTCCCCAATAGGTTTATAATGAGAGACCTAAGGAGAAAGGTTATGTTTTTATTTGAACCAAATGATTATAGAACACTATTTACGGTTCAGGCGTCCCTACGGCCAAAATGCCAACTGAACAGCAATGATGTCGCGTATTTTCCTACAACAACAGTATTTGCAAATCGCACACTTCTTACAAAAATTGATATTTATGAAATTAGAAAGCGATACGTCACTGCTAATGTAATTTGTGTGCCGAGTCCATTGACAGCTTAGCTGTAACACTCACTGGTTATTCGATATTTATGAAATTATACGATTTGAGTACTCATTCCTTTAAATTACTGTTTCTGAAATCCATGCAAGATGATAAAGGAAATACCTCAGAATGTTAAAATGACATGAAACAGACGTCACAGCGGCTAAAATGTGAAGTGGACAACAATTATGGAGCGTATCTTCCTGCAGCAACAGGAACTGCAAATCGCATATTTCGTCCAGTTTTTTAAAAGTCATTTTTTTTAAAGACATTATTGATATTTATGAAATTAGAGTGCAATGCGTCATTGGTAATGCATATTCTCTTTCATTTGAATGCTCATCTTTCACGATCGGTCGCTTGTGAGCGCTGCAGGAGGGATCTATACTGCTGAAATAATATATATGATGATGTGAGCACGTGACTGACATACCGACTCGTCCTTGTGAGGCAGGGGAGGATGAGGGTGCTGTCTGACCTTGAAGTGGTGTAGCGTGAGGCTATTTATAGGTTTGTTATTTGATTGTAACTCAGTAATTTGATAACTTGCGGCTTCGGTGGCGTAGTTGGTAGCATGCTGAACTGCTGTGCCCAAGGTAGCGGGTTCAAACCCGGCCGAAGTCGTCGGATTTTTTTAAGAGCGTTTATTTTTACACAATAGGTGGCGGGCCGCAAGTTACCTTTATACATAGGCACTTGTCAAACCCTACCGCTAAAGCTAATTTTACTATTATCTGAATAACCGATTTTACCAGCAGACTAAAAGGTGTGTTTCAATACCATTTTTATGTCCTCTCGAAGGTTTAAATCCATTTTTGAAGTTTTTGGCAAATCGCGTTATGTATTATTTATTATTTATCGTATGGTTTTTAGTGCCGTGAGTGTCCGAGGACATGTTCGGCTCGCCTGAGACTGTAGCTGCTTCCAGCGGACACCCTTAGGGTGAGCTAGAAGTTCCGTTCAATATCAGGTAGTTCCAACTTTCGTCACCAGATGATACCTAGTAGTGAACGTTGGGACTTTGATAGAGCGTTCCGACGAAATCTAACCTAACAATTTAGCTTCACACTTATTTAGTCTGTGGAAGGATCTTTTACATGCCATAAATCTATGACATGGGACCGCCGGTTTTACTTCCCCTCCGAAGGTAGGCATACTGAAGGATTTTTAACGCTCTTAAAAAATTCGACGACTTCGGCCGGGTTTGAACCCGCTATCTTGGGGAAATGGACAGTTACAACTGTTCAGTTTTCAGATATCAACCCGTCAACGACGGATACGGTTGCTAATAGTTTTCATCATAAGCAAGTTGGACGTTTTACGATTTTACTTGGATTTCAACATTTGTGCGTGTACTATCCTATTTGCATCTCCCCGAAGCTGTGTTTAAGCGGACGTGACTGTTGAAGACCCACTAACAGTCCCCTCATGTGTGTCACTGCCTTAGGAGTACAGCTGTTCGTGCCTACCGGCGACAACTGAAGAGCGTTCGCTCGAAACAGAACAACTCAAAATAAATAGCAAAATGAGGTTGCGATGGGTTTTGTGTTCTTTCACAAATAAAAAAAAGTGTTTGTTGTCTTATTTTTAAAGGTTTGTGCATCGTGATGCTCGGCTCTGTGTTCTTGGGTTTGTGTTAGAATTTACCTGATAGCCTAAAAGTAGACTATGTTATGGTTCTTTCTGTAGTAGTATTTGAGCCTAGGATTGGGAAGAAGGCAGTAACTTAATGCTCTTAAGGATAGATTGTTCTGAGCCCACCATGAAATATTGCTAAAATTACCATAACCTTGATCGCTGTGTCTGCCATAATATAAGGCGTGATCAAAACGTTTTCGTTTTAGGGCTTTGAATGCCAAACAAAACGCACGGCCCCGGCGAGGTTCCGTTCTATAGTGGAGAACCTCATTGTAGATGTACCCTTGTTTTGGCAGTGATTGTCAAGTCTTGTTAAATTTGTCATTGTGTACTAACATCCACCTATAGTCCATACTATCCGCAAAACATCGACTCGTGTTTTGGGAAAACCTTCAATTTTGGTAACATGCGATACTTTAAGAAGTTCTAAGTTTTATCGTAAAATGCAACTGGATAAATTTGTTTTCGACATTCAGGGCAGAATCTTAATGGCTTCCAGAAGGTACGCTATTTCAAAATGATAACAGGTTTCTTGGTATATCAGTTAATGCGTTTACTTTTGCATCTGGGTGGTGGCTCAGTTGTTTTATTTTGCAATGTGAGTGCTTTAATATGTCTTTCTCCCTGTCCTAGACCCGAACATTTTGTTGCATACACGGAACTGGTGACCAAGGTGTCCTTATGGGGCAGATGACTCCGTAGTTCCGCCCCTTTAAACAACAATAACTACCTACTAAGGTGCCCTTATATGCTTAAACCCGAGAATTGCTGCTCACATTGTTCACGTGAGGTAAACCCAGGTATCTTCGCATTTTTTGAGCATACTGATAACTTCTGCTGCTTGACCTTCATCGCTCCTTTCTCAACGTTACAAATCATTTCTACGATAATTCAGTTTGTGACGTAATTCACTTGAGTTATGCCTGTAATGGCTCATTTACGACGTCACTTTGTCATTATTTACACTACACGTTTTGAATCGGTGACAGCGGAAGAATAGAACACTTTGCCAGTCTGTGAACGACTACTCGGTTATTAGGTAGATTTCATGAGAAAGCTACCTATTGCAATAGGTACCATGTTGCGACTTCTGGAAAATTTTGATATCTTTGCGTTCCACATCCCCCAGACCCCAAAACCACCGTCAGTTCAAAAGTGTATGTATAATTTATATAAATCACATCTTATAATCACTTTCTTGTGGGCACGATAACTACAGTCATTTTGAACCAATCACTTTCAAGTTTATACATGAAAAATATAACCAATGACAATCTCGGTCGAGTTCGTTAATGGACAAGATCGAACCAAGGGGATGGAATTGAGGGCCCTTTTTCGAAAAAGTGAAATATCTCTCTAACTTTCTTACTGCGTGAAATGAATAGGAAACCATGTACTGTAATATGTTTCGGGATTATGTTACACCCATTACAATTGGGTACAATAGCGTTGACCGAATGAAAAACATTAAATTTCGATTTGAACAGTAATGTAGAAAGTATATCATGAAAATCAGTATTTGAAGAATGAAGTTGATGTCCGTAGGAAAGAAATGCAGGAAAATAGAATGGCGGATAAGAGGAACTAAATGGTAGCAGGTAGACGAATTTAAGTACTGGTACTCGGGTTGTGTTTTCTCTCAGAAAGGTAGTATAGTGAGAGTAAGGTGTAGCATAGCCAATGCAGTGAAGACTGATATGAGGATAAGACGAATGATCGCTGGGACAAATAGAAGGGAGCAATGGCAGGAAAGTACTGGTATTGAAGATATAAAGGAAAAGTTAGAAATGAACAGGCTAAATGAAGCTGTTTGCATGAGCCGACTCAGATATCGTATGCCTCGGGTGCCGGGTGCAAGCTTTGTTATTTGACACCCAGAGGGTAGCTTGCATGTCGAATTTCGTTGTTCCTCGAAGCATAATGAAAGCGCTTTCTAGTAGAGAAATGAGGAACATTGTGTTGCGGAAACTCCCGAGATTAATTTTGCCATTATGAACACGGCCTACTGAATTCAAATGGGTTCTTTGACATGCGAACATCGTATGACATACGTGTCGGAATTTTTGCCGCCGTTCAAAAATCACTTACCACGGCCAGGAACGAACCTGCAAGCTTGGGGTTGGTAGATCGACACGTTAACCACTCGCCCACCGTGGCAAGCGGTCATGTGATGAGAACGGGGGAGGAGAGATTGCCTAAGAGGTTAATGAGTTCGGCTGTAGAGGGTAAGAGAAGCAGAGGTAGACCTAGGAGGCGATGGTCAGATTCAGTGATAACGATCTCAAAGTGAGAGGCGAAGAAGCAGAGGAGGCTGCAGTGCTAACTGCTAATAGGGGATCATGGATGCGACGTGTTCGCATACAGAGGCTTGCAGACTATACTGCACACTGAAATGCAAAACAGTCTCAAATGAATGAATGATCAGCGTTGAAAATTTTAACCAACGCAGTTACTTTTCAAGCTAAGATACTGTAACAGTGATTTCCTTATTATTTTTTATAAGTTCAGTATCGGTAACTGTAGCACAGTTATTTTTAATAAATGGTAAGTAGATGTTTCCTGTACCGTTAGTAGTAGTACATGCCGGACGTTTGTTTTAGAAGATTGCCCATGACCTTGAAGCCTGCGGGTGAGCCTGTACACAGTCACTCCCTCACCCTATCGTTTCACATTTGTCACCACCGATCTGATGTAATGGAATTCGAGACTTGAGCACGTGGCGACACCGACATGCAGACAGTACAGTCAAACTCGAAGTATTGTGTGACATGTAACTGCACACACGTTACGTATTTACGAACAGAACGTCATTATATTTGCCAATGGCTGTACTTCAGTAGGAGTGTGAGACAGCTTTGTCAATCATCCGACCGCTTGGGGCAGCTGATAACAACACAGGTACTGCAGTAACTCTCCTCCAGGCTTCCATTAAGATCTTTCACTCGTCTAAAACAAACGTCCGGCCTGTAGTAGTATTACCCATTTAACCCTCAATTCACCACTAGGAAACATGTTACGTACGTATATTCCTACCCTGAGTCCCACGGACTAACTTTTTTAATATAAAATTAAGAAAAAAATTAAATGCACTTGACTTGATATGGACATTTGATGTTAATACACTTAATTACTAATGCAGAAATATAGAAATATTTACAAATAATGTGATATTCTCACAATAATCTAAATAAACATCAAACAACCACATTTTTTCAAAATGATAAAAAAATGTCAGAAACTATATAATTCGCAAATGTCATTAGCATAATTTTAAAACAGCAATTACTGTTGTAATCAACACCAAAGGAAATATCACATGTATTGTATGAAAGTGAAGATCAGAAAGGGTCCTTTACACAGGATCTGCATATCTTCTTCGAACATTTTTTAACTTTGGTTTTCTTCTTGGAGCCATATTTACAAGAGACTCTACATCAGGATCAGTGATACTTACTGAAGATAATCCAGCATGATTATGATCCATACCAAACTATAAAATAAGCATATATACTGTAAGCTCATGAATAGAAGTTGTAACATAAATATCTACCATGAGTCCCCGGGACTCATCCGAGCACTTTTGCCCACTTTCCAGTCACCGCTTGCACACGTCTCTTCCGCTACACATTCAACACCCAACTGAAGGAAGGTATACAGTGGCGGGAAAAAATTGGCGCAAAATCACGAGATGCACAAATATTGAAAAGATGAATGTGAGTCCCGGGGACTCAGGTAGTGAATTAAAGGTTAACATTTGATTGCCGCTGAGCATGGCTGCGCCAGTGTTTGTTGGTTATTGTTGTAGCAGGAGCCCCGCGCGGTACAGCGGAGGACACAGTGATGGCAGAATGAGGTCTGCACATAAGTCAAGCAGCGTTACGTAAGATAAGCGTCACAGGAGCTCATGTCACCACGGGCAGTTGCTAAACGATGACCAGGGTACTGGATCTGAGTCATATCCTACTCGCGCAATTGTACCTGTCAACGAAGCAGTCTGACGTGGGACAAACGTAAATAAAGAATAGTTCACATCTCGACCGCCGGCAATCAAATTGTGAAAGGCTGTCCGCTGACGTGACGCAGGTGGTGCGGGCACATTCCTTGCAGGGATCACGAACTCAGAGCCGTACTGAACTTATATTCTGACTGGAACAGAGTACATTCAGCCTTGTGAGACAAAACTGAGAAAAGGTGGGTTCGATTCCCACCTCAGCCATCCTGGGAGTGGTTTTCGTGGTTTCCCACTTCTACCTCAGGGAAACTTCAGGCTACGGCTACCTCCTTCATAATTCTCATCTAAATTACAAATACATACACTAATACAGCTATCACAATAACACAGGTTATCAGACAAAAATTTCACGTACACCCAAGTACTCGGGGCTGAATGAGCACGATGACAAAGCCATTCAAATGAAACTAACAACTCCAACAACAGCAACAGTCCTAATTCACTTGGTCATAACTGAGTCATGATACAAACAGCGATAGCTACGCTTATTAACGCGCAGCTCTAGGCCATGGGCCCAAGCTATCTGCGGACTCGGTGGTTTTTCCTGGTTTCCCCCTTTTCAACTCCAGGCAAATGTTGGGACGGTACCTTCTGGCCAGTCACGGCCACTTCTTTCCATCTATCCAGTTTCATTCATCTTCATTCATTTCCTTTCTCCTTAACTCCTCACATGAGGTTGGCATCAGGAAGGGCACCCAGCCGTAAAAACCCGCTACATAGTTTCATTGCATCTTATCGCCGACCCCGTTGAAAGCGGGATTAATAACTGAGTCATGATAGTTTCGCCCGGTCTTTGTGTACTGAATGTGCGTGTGTCGCAGGATATCCCATCCAATAACTGCAGCTTCGGGAGTCTGAAGAGAACGAACTATAACAGAGCTTTATGCGTATTAATAGTTTTAGGCACTCATTTGGGCGGGTCGCCAGAGAGTCTTCTGTATAGTCCTAGCATAAGTTATTACCCCCAGGATGTGCAGGCGTCAGGTGGCACATGAATCTTCTGTTGGGCATATTTATTGGAGTTGGGACTTCATGATTGCAATAAGAATTGAGTAATAATACACTACGGCTATCGGGTTGTCTGAAGCACAGTCAGTAGTTTAGCACAGAGGTCTTCAAGCCACGGGCCTATTCAAGTGGGACTCATGCGCACATGGAACGACTACATGTACATTGACATGAAATCAACCATGTTGCTCACTTATCGGTTCCGTATTAGTTTTTAGTCGTCAAAATCATGTCCAAGGTACTCTGACCATCAGAGGTCTTACAGTCGAGCGTGTTTGCCATGTTAAATATCTAGGGAGAATCATCACTGACAGTTTAGATTCCGACGTTGATATCAGACATCGCATAGAAATAGCACGCAGTATACAGTGTATAGTCATCCTGCATGAACAACAACTTATATCTAATAAACTCCGTCAAAGAACGTCTAGAACTATTGTCTAGTTGACACTATTACACGGTATGGAGGTTTGGTATTTGAAGACTAGCACCATAAAAATCTACAGGCATTCGAAGTGTGGATTCATCGAAAAATGCTAAAAGAATCCTGAACTGATAAAGTTACGAACAGAGTTGTCCTCAAAATAGCAAATGGTGAACTTAAACTTTTGTCTGCCATTAAATGTAGAAAAACTTTGCTGAGAGGTCAAGTATACGAGGTGCTTCAACTAGTATTGCAAGGCAAAATAAATGGCTGAAGAGTACGTGTTGGAACATTAAGGAGTGGTCGGGAATTCAATCTGCTGGAGAATTGTTCCGGCTTGCGGAAGACAAAACCGCCTTCGCCATGGTGGACTGATCACTAACGTTCGGAGGACCGAACGAGGCACTTGTAGAGGATTGGCTAATTAATAACAATCGTATGGCCTCAACTACCTGGCGTAGGAATTTTGAAGTGGAGCCACTTTGCCGACCTACTCTACAATTTCGACGTTCGGTTTGCACTGACCCTCTTGGACGACCTGTGGCTGACATTTTGTCTTCTACTCACTAAATGCCTTGAGAAAATATTTTTCTCCAATGCTCCATCGTGCGACTCGGCATGCTGTGGATATTTGTCGCCAGTCAAAAGTACTTCCTCGGCCGTGAATCGAAACAGGGGTCTTGGGATCATGATCTTGACACTCGACCACAGATGACCGGATATCTCTGTTTCTTTCACCTACAGGAGTAAATCTACAGCACACCTATTAATACCAATTCTTGGAAGATCCGACCGCTTCCCTTCCAGTTCACGAACAACTAACTCATTCTTGGCATAACTACCAGTTAACGTGATGTTTTGAGGTGGGTTAGCCTATTATTATTATTATTTTATAAATAGTTTTCCTTGTGCCTCCGAATATCACATTTCCAGCAGCCAATTAACTGTTGAGTAGGGTCTATCAACTACCTGGCAACAGATAAAGTTGTTTGAATTACTCGTACTTCCTTAGGGGAAAATAATTTGCAGACTTAATATACGGAGAACGTATTCGAGACTCAAATGATGTTAGTTTGGCCAATTCTTGTTTTTATCAACCTCCTTGTAACACGCAATCATAGCAATTGCGTGCGGTCTACATGGAATATAATATTCTCTTTTTCTCTATCTTGCTCTCCCTTTCTCTAGGGGCAGACGACCCCGATGTTCCGGCACTTAGAACAACAATAACCACCATACTGTCTCCCACAGTTTCGTGGTTGGCTGCGCAGCGTAGCGAAGTGTGCCCAAGGTTGCGGGATCGAATCCCGACGCTGTCGGGAATACGTGCTAAAATAACAATAATAATATCGTATGTCCTCAGGTGCCGGGTGCAAGCTTTGTTATTTGACACCCAAACGGTAGCTTGCATGTCGAATTTCGTTGTTCCTTGAACACTATAGCGCTTCCTATTAGAGAAATGAGGAACTTTGTGTTGGCGGAAACTCCCAAGATTAATTTTGCCATTATGAACACGGCCTACTGAAATCAAATGGGCTCTTTGACATGCCAACATCGTATGACATGGTGTCGTAATTTTTGCAGCCTTTAAAAAAAAAAACACTTATCACGGCCAGGAGCGAAAATGCAAGCTTGGGGTTAGTAGACCGACACGTTGACCACTCACCCACCGTGGCAAGCTAGGAATACGTGCTGAAGACAACCCTAATTGATCCACTTTAATGTTGGAAACATTTCTTAGCGGACAAAGTAGGGCCCCTCATCTTAGCTAAAGCGTAAAATTAAGCAATTTCGACAATTGTGCAAACAACATTGAAGGGCCCGGAAAGGTTTCAAATTGTGAGTCTTGGAGAGCTCTATCAAACGAAGAAACCAATTGCCGCCTTTACGGTGGTTACCTGACCTGGCTCATCGGCCCTTGCCCATTTTCGGTGCGTATATGCGAGAGACTCATGTAAGTGGATTTACTAGCACGTTGAGGATCCCCTTCAGGTCAAAATTCCTAAAGTAAAGCTTGTGCTGATTTGTATGCTCAGGGTTCAGCATTAAGCAGTTGCTTCTTCATCCGGATTTTTATAACATCTTAATATCACTCTTCTAGCTTCCTACGGATTAAATAAATAATAACGTGTGGTATAATAAGTCCATTCCGGAATGTCATAATTAGAGCGAGTAAAAATATGAAGAAATTTTTACCAAAATATGAAGAAATTTTTACCAAAATATGAAATCAAATCTAGACTATGAAAACTATGAAATTTAAAGTGACGAAATATGAAATTATATGAAGTTGTTCGTGCTGGTTTTAATTTGGATGCTTGAAAGTCAATTGGTAGGCATTCATGCGAAAATTCAATATAATAAAATTATTAGATTGCATTTTTACTTTAAAATTATTAAATGCACCGTTTACCAAAAAATAACAACGACGCACCAGGAAGGAATTGTCCGAAGGCGATAAAAATCGGTGGATGTGAGGAACAGACGTATAAAAACAAACGATCAAAAGTGCAAAACAATCGAATGATTTATTGCTGAGTTAGAGCGTTACAAATTGAGGACGTCATTAAGGTGTTGGTCCACCCCTGGTCTGGATCCAAGCTGTCACTCGACGTGGCATGGACTGATCAAGTTCCCGGATGGTGTCCTGCGGAATTTCGTGCCAAATGGTTTCCAACTGTTGGGCGACATTACGGGATGTTCGCAATCGCTTTCCCATGACGTCCGAAATGTGGTCTATGGGAGAGATATCAGGCGACCGAGCTGGCCAAGGAAGGATAGGGCAAGCTTCAAGACAGTCCATAGCAACACGTGCCGTGTGCGGCCGGGCATTATCGTGTTGGAAAGTAAGGCCTGGATGTCCCTGAAGGACCGATAACACAACAGCCTCGTGAGGACAATTGAGCAGCTGTCTGACAGTGAGGCAGTACCCCGGTCACGAAAACCAGATTAATTGCCGAGGGGACCCAATGCGCTGACCACGCGTCACCCCGATATCTGCAGGCCAAATAGCTGGACAGCGGCCACTTGGTTGTAGTGCCAGGAGTTATTATTGTAATAGCATTAGTGGTAGTTCCGATTTGATTGCGACGAATTGTGGACTTGAACTATTGCTTATTATTAATTAAGGAATTCTAGATTTAAGTATTAAGTCAAAAATGTGTTGTTGACATCTTGCTTGTGTGTAAGATAAGGCCATGCAGCCTATGACGCTCATACAGTTAGAAGTACAGCGCCTCTGCCGACTGAGCTACGCAGCCCCCCATTCGGCCAGTGAGGACGTGCAAAGTCGGAGGCGTAAAATGTCAATGCCCAAGACTGACTTATTTGACCTCTACTGGAACTAGCTCGCATGTTTAGTATTAATGTATTTTAAACAGGTGAGAAATCAGGTTGTGCTTGGGAACAATCAAGCTTTGAACTCGTGAGATTGTCTGATGTACGTAACAAAAAAAGGCAAATCATATTAAACTCTTGTTTCATTGCTCTAAGAAATTGCACAGTTAGACATTAAACCTTTTCACCGTTGTGATCTAAAAACTAGTATAGTTGCTCTTCCCGATCAGACTATTCGGGTTTGATACCCAGCTCTGTCATGGAAATGCTTTTAAATGATTGTACGGAACGGAAACGAGAATGGGAGATTTGCCGGGACTCGGGTTGACAATTGGTCCGGGAAAGAGAACGAGATTGATGTTTGGATATTTACATAATGCCAAAAGGAGCCCGGAATGGCTTACAGTGTTAACGACATTATTCCCAACATTTTCGAGTTTCGTTCGTGTAATCTAAACTCTTTATTTGTCGTGATAGACTATATCTATTTGAATGACTGCCTGTGATTTGTTGGTTAGTGTTTTCACTTTTGGCAGCTAGATAGCTCTCACGTTGCACTGAAACGTAAAGTCGGAAGTAACGATGGCATCAGTATAAATGATAAATAATTCTTGTAATATTTCGGTCACGTTATGGGGCACAATCGTGTTGACAGACTGAAAAGCATTCCATGACATTACTAGGCAACACAGAAAAATGGCTTCGAATACGGTACCTCCAAGTTTCTAAAGCGTTGTTGTAAATAATTAGTTTTAGGAGTTTGGGATATCTTGGTAGTCAGTCCCGTGTACTCGAGTGTGTATTCAATTTGTCTGGTACCTGTGTATCTGTGATGTCTGTAGCTGTGTAGTTGTAATTATTATGTTCGGGAATGGGATAGGTTTCCCGGGTCTTGGAGTGTAAGGGAAAACTCGGAGAAAAGCCACACTCTATCCCCTGACTTGCTGCAGACCCAATCGCCCTTGTGATGAACGTTTTAACGCGCATGCCTAAGCTGGGGTTGTTTCTGTAGAAGCTGACGGCCAATTCCTCAGCACCATACAGTATTTTCAAAACTTAAGGGTTGTTGAACTGGAATTCCACGCAGGGTAAGTTTGGTTTTCCTACGGTTTGTGGAAGATATTCCAATGTACAATGGTCAAAGGCGAAGTGTTTCTCCACTCCCAGGTCAGTTAGTATCACCGTACACGTGCGTAGTGTGAGCTCAAATGGACTCATAAACAACCTTGAGTCGTTCACAGATCACGACGTCACATTTTGGGAAACCTGTTTCTTACCCATAGGACGACGTCTGCTTCTCTTCCTGCCATTAATCAATTCTTCCATCCAGTTTCTCTGGTGGTTTCCTTACGCACAACCTGGGGAATACGAGAAATAACCTTCATAAGAAATTACCCAGCTGGTTTCTACGCAAGTTTCTTCCTCTATAGTCAAGCTCGGATAACTCAATCATCGAGGTTTTGTAATACCGAAACAATGTTTAATTCCTGGCCATAATATTCATGTGTACTGTGTGCTCAGTAATAACTCGAGGTAGAATACCGCGAATTCGTCGGCAATACGATGTATTTTTTAGTCCACCTCCTGGTGTAGCGGCTAGCATTCTACGAGATCCTGGTTGTTTAAAAAAATGCGTTTAAACAAATAAACAAGACGATAGCTAAGGCCCTGCGCAGATGCGGATATACTGTAGTTTGCATGGCTGTGCGGATAGCGGATAATGCTTGGAGTAAATTTGCGGATAGATTTTAAAATACAATCCTAACTTGTTGAATATCATTACTAGTACCCGGATGTTTATTGACATATCATATTTTTAGTCTACTTTCTATTTTTGCAAAAAAGAAAATGAAAGTAGACTTATGAGATCTACACAGGGACAATAGTGTGTGTGTGTGTGTGTGTGTGTGTGTGTGTGTGTGTGTGTGTGTGTGTGTGTGTGTGTGTGTGTGTGTGTGTGTGTGTGTGTGTGTGTGTGTGTGTGTGTGTGTGTGTGTGTGTGTGTGTGTGTGTGTGTGTGTGTGTGTGTGTGTGTGTGTGTGTGTGTGTGTGTGTGTGTGTGTGTGTGTGTGTGTGTGTGTGTGTGTGTGTGTGTGTGTGTGTGTGTGTGTGTGTGTGTGTGTGTGTGTGTGTGTGTGTGTGTGTGTGTGTGTGTGTGTGTGTGTGTGTGTGTGTGTGTGTGTGTGTGTGTGTGTGTGTGTGTGTGTGTGTGTGTGTGTGTGTGTGTGTGTGTGTGTGTGTGTGTGTGTGTGTGTGTGTGTGTGTGTGTGTGTGTGTGTGTGTGTGTGTGTGTGTGTGTGTGTGTGTGTGTGTGTGTGTGTGTGTGTGTGTGTGTGTGTGTGTGTGTGTGTGTGTGTGTGTGTGTGTGTGTGTGTGTGTGTGTGTGTGTGTGTGTGTGTGTGTGTGTGTGTGTGTGTGTGTGTGTGTGTGTGTGTGTGTGTGTGTGTGTGTGTGTGTGTGTGTGTGTGTGTGTGTGTGTGTCTCTCTCTCTCTCTCTCTCTCTCTCTCTCTCTCTCTCTCTCTCTCTCTCTCTCTCTCTCTCTCTCTCTCTCTCCTCTCTCTCTCTCTCTCTCTCTCTCTCTCTCTCATTTCAAACCCGACGAAACCGAATTGAACGAAATTTGGTACAGAGGTAGCACTAGCAAAGAGCACCTCAGTATCATGTTATATATTGCCGCTATCTTCACCAAAACTTAATGGCGGCCACTCAAATGTTCAAAACTTAAAATTAAATTACGATCAAACTAATTATCGGATCGTTACCATATTTGGTAAAATCATACCTTCATATGGTACGCGTCTTGTGCCCAAACTACAAGGTCATCGGCCATACCATTTTCAGGATGGCGGCTGTGAGAATTATGCAAGCTTTATAATCCATTTCTTGGGACCCACCAGTACGGATTATCGAACCGAGAATGGTTTAAACTTTTCTAAAGGACGTGGCCCGTTCGAAATTAAAAGTTTATATTATAATATTATACTGCATAAGTGACTTTAAAAAGCTGAGCCATCTCGGTTACAAGACAAGATGGCAGCTGATCTCTCGTTCGGACCTATTTGAGTATGTTGCATGCAATATAGCCTACAGATAGACATAAGCTTTGTATTACTTGGATTAAGGGGGCGTGGTGGCTCAGCGGTCTAGCTGTATGCCTCTCACCAAGGGGGTCCGGGTTCGATTCCCGGTAATTGCATGTGAGATTTTCAAAGTGAAATGCCGTGTCCTGTGGTTCGGATTCCATGTTAAAAGGAGGTCCCGTGGCTCATGATCTCGAGATTAACGGTCACATTAAACTACAAGCTTCCTTTTTAATTGGATTATAATGAATATATACTCCAGTGAAGAAATCGTTGAGAAATCGGTTAGTCCAGAGCTTTGGTCTTTCACCCAGTCGGCCGGGGTTCTAAACCTATCAGCGTTGTATTTTTTTGGGCTTGATTTTTGTATATTTATTCTTTTTTAAGCACTGAGACGTTATAAAATTAAGCGTTATGTTTTGCATTTTGCAATGGAAAACATATACTTAACTAAAACAAAGTTCGCTACCGGATCTGCACGAGTGACATCTACTAGCAACCAGTTAAACTGTGCGAGTGCTAACCACGGCCTACTAAATGCAAGCTGCGCTCTATACCGGTCTTGGCATTCCCAGTTAGTGAGCCCATGCATACGGTGTAATTGGAAAATATCCTCTTGTTGCCGATAGAGTGCGCTTGTCCCAAAGGATAGGTGCGATTAAACATTAGCTGTGCAGTAGGTTTATTAAATGTGTTCAGACCAACGAAGTTTCAGTTTCAATTTCAATTTTTGTAAGCAGTTGGTGTTAATATACTGAATTCATACGTTGTTGGGAGTGTTTTCTGATGAAATTGTAAAATGCTGGGGTAAATTATAAACTAGGGTCGCTGCTCAAATCCAGTATACTGTTGTGTGCCATTTTGCACTTCGAATAGGAAGAAAATAGGAGGTGATAAGGACAAAGAGTTATAACTATACCCATACATTTAGGAGAAAGTAGGCTATATGTTTCCTGAACATCTTGGTCCGTCATGTGTTTTCATGTTGATGATTTAAGCTAATCTCATTCAAATTGTGTTATTAAGCACAATTAACATTCAGAGCTAAAAAGGGTTGCAACTTTGGTTGTATAACATTCACTTTAAACATAGCACATGGCATACAAAACCTAGGAGAACGACTTTCTCCTCAAATGTTTAGCTTTAATACTTGATGCGTTATCTAACTAAAAATATTATTGTAATGTCATTGAAGCCTCCGTGGCTTAGGCGGCAGCACGCCAGCCTCTCACCACTGGGTCCGTGGTTCAAATCCCGGTCACTCCATGTGAGATCTGTGCTGGACAAAACGGAGGCAGACAGGTTTTTCTCCGGTTTTCCCTGTCAAAATTTCATTCCAGCAACACTCTCCACTATCATTTCATTTCACCTGTAATTCATTTAATCATTGCCCCAGAGGAGTGCGTCAGGCCTCGGCAGCCGGCACAGTTCATATCCTCGCCGCTAGATGGGGGCTTCATTCATTCATTCATTCATTCATTCATTCATTCCATTCCTGACCCGGTCGGAGACTGGAAGCAGGCTGTGGATTTTCATTTCATTGTAATGTCATTCGATTCGGTTAACAAACGTGCGGATGCGGATAACGTTTTGTTTATCCGCGCAGAGCTCTTAACGATAGCCCCTGTCAGAACTGAGTCGCGTCAAGCCCGCATATCAACGAAAGCTGGACAGGTGGTTTATACTCATTCTCTCATGGGTCCGTTATTTACTCTAGTTGTATATGTTGCACTGTATGTTAGGCTTTGTGATATTGGCAGCCTTACAATAAACGAATCATTAAGAATAAGAAGAAATTAAATAGAATTGTGACATCTCGACGTTCCTGAAACCACAGTAGATGAAAATGTCGTTCAACACGAATCAGTAAACTTTTTCAATATGTGATGTTTTCACCTTTAACAGTTATACAGTACCTGTTCTAGATTCCTCGCTTGTGTCATCGTCTGCTCAATCTCATTTGTTGTTGATATTTAAGGGAATAGGGGGCTGCGTGGCGCAGTCGGTAGAGGCGCTGAACTTCTGAGAGGGAGTGGGTTCGATCCCCACCCATGTAGTGGATTTTAGAAACAAAACTACCACTTTTGGAAACGCAAATAGCCATGGTTCACTCAGCCTACACCAGAAATGAGTACCAGGGTAATTCCTGGGAGCAAAGACGGCCGGGCGTGGAGCTGACAAACTCCATCCCATCTAGTGCCTCTACCTTCCACTACTCCCAGGACCTCCATGGCCCGTGCGGAGTTGGCTTTGCTTTTGCTTTTCTTTTGCTTTGCTTTTAAGGTAATTGCACCAGACCCAATGCTACAGCCCCCTCAAAAACACAGGTTATAAGGCAAATTCAACACACACCTAACTACAGTAGGCTTTAAGGGACTCATGACCAAAATGTGCCAGGCTCATAAAATGAGTGGATAACAATATTTAATTATTATTATTAATAAGAAAAGTGCGCTGAAGTGGAGCTTTAATATAGGCTACTAGACATAACAACAATCATATTTTTAGTCTTTGCTATAGTCTTTGTTCTATTTGTACATATTATAATGTGGCATTTTCCGCATATTTGGCCACATAGCGAACATTGGCATTCATCGGTCGGTTCATGGAATCTCGCATATTCTGTGATGAAATCCATGTATTGACAGTCTTGCTGTGACGTGTCGCTGGTTTTGGCACTCTTTTTTCCAGCTGTCATCCGCCATGGCTCTTCTGGTGTAGAAATCCCCCCCTATTTCTTTTTTCTTATGGTCCCTGATATTGATCAATTTTACTGATAGGGTCCTGATGAAATATGTCTCCCTCATGAGGACGTATACCATTCGTGATGGCGCTGTTTTTCCGACTCCTAGTATTCATGAACATCGTCTTGACCTTTTCTATTCTGTTCATGTCCCCTATCTGTAGTTCTTCCCAAACGATTTATATGACGTATGCTATGATTGGCGCCACTACTGTTTTGAATAGTTGCATTGCTGTGTTTGTCGATTGGGATACTAAATGAGGCTTTGATGGCTGCTGATGCTCTCTCCTCATTTAATGATACCAGTTTTTGCAAAGCATCGTAATGTTTTCAATTACCCTCCATAGGACGCAGCTCAGGTTGTCCGACGAGACCTCTGTCACATTATTTCCGTTGTGTGCCAGTTTGTTGCTATTTCGGAGTGTGGTAAAGTAGAGAATGCAGACAGTACCACGATTTGCATATCTTTTGGTCGTCTCTAACTTGTTTGAACTGCCAAAGAAGACGTCAGAAATGATGCTCGGATTGCTAAGTATGTGGAATGAATTTCCGTGTAGTCATTAATGGCTTTGTCGAAAGCTTAATTCTTGTATTTCTAGTAACAGATACATTTAGATTCCTTTTTCTTTTTCCTCGGTCGGTGTACAGTGAATCCGCACTGCGAGTGGTTTGTGTTGCGACGAATTTTTGTCTCCTACTTACCTTTAACGTATTTGAAAATACATCGTTTGTTTCGTTATTATTAAAGAAAGGTTTCCAGTCGGACAACACAAATTGTGCCCAATTACATTAGATGGGAAAACGAAGTTTTTATACACACTAACCTGAAAGAAATATTACATAAGATATTATCACAGAATAACACACTTTATGTACAAAAACTGAGAGCGATCAAGGGAACTACACGCGTGTGGAGATCTATCCGGTCACGGAGGGAATCCGTCATTTTGTATAGGTTAAGGATAAGTCATGCAAGATCCACCCACTCGTACCTAATGAGAAGGCAAGACCTGTGGAGCCATTTTCACCGTGGCCCACATTTTAACTGAGTGTGTGAATCTTGCTGACTTACGAAGAAACCTTGCTTTGCAGAATACACTCGATCTTATATTACCCGATGACGTGGTGGCTACTGATCACGTCATCCGCTTTATAAGTGAGAGTGGATTAGGGCCAGCAATCTAAATTTCCCATTGTACATTTACTCAAAGAACTTGCTTCTTTTTTGAAAATTGATTTTTTTCCCGTATATTTTTTATATTGTGATTATTCGTTTTTTTAATTTTTTGTTTTATTAATTTTCGGTCTTTTCATTTTTAGGTGTCCACCTCTAAATTCTCAATTCCATTCTAAATTTGTATACTTAAATCCGTGTTAAGAGGGACAGATGGCATCGCTGTTCCGCCCCTTAAATCCTCAATAACTGAGCTTAATGTATATGCTGGGGTGGCATCTTAATGATACATTCGTACAGTAGCTTTTTCTGGGAATCTGGTCTTCTAAACTTGTTATCTACCTGTTCCGGGAAAAATGTAACTACAGCACCATTTAAAAATCCCGTGTACCTTATCATTTAAACAAAAAGTGCCTAAAATATAACCAAATATGACTTTTTATCACTAAAATAAGGGAAATATGATGAAAACCATAACAATGGTCAAAATATGCATTTATAGGTAAAGTAAAATTGCTTCCAACGAGGTCAAGGACTCTATTGATTGGCACTCTTAAAAAAAAACACAGCAAAATAAGCACAAAGGGGGGGGGGGGGGGGAGGAGGAGGAAGGACTTTGCCTTAACTAATGCACACCCTAGTAATCACTATGAAGACCATAAACATATTGCGTTTAAGCGAGGAAAAAGAACTTGGAATTGAGACGGGTTTTTTGACATATCAAAGTTGACCATTCCCCTTTCGATCGCTGGGTTTCCCGCCTAGTGAGTTGTGCTGTCAAGAGTCACTGTAGATTATTGTGACCTTGTTCATCGAGTGGTCTCGATGTTGCTGGTTTTCTCCTGTGCGCCAAGGTCTTATCTCTCGGCTCTCAGATTCTGGTCTGGCGTAACGCAATAGTGTGTACACACTATCATAGTGCTGCAGACTGTTGTAAAACGCGCCAACTAAACTTCGGTGCTTCGCATTCCATCTCTGCAAAGAAAGACACGTTCTCACGCAGTACTGACATTAATGAGTTGATGTAAAGAGAAACAGTTGCGCGATTTCACAGTGTGGTGGTAGAATGCCGAGGAGTTGGTGCAGTATATGTTCTTCTGGAACGTTGGAAGCCTCTGGTATGAAAAGAAAAAAATATCGGGTAGCTCGCTGTGTTAAAGCACATGACCATGAGGCCAGGCTGTGAGGTGTCGTGTCGTGGGTTCGAATCCCATCGTCAGCAATCATTGAAATGGTTTTCCTTTATTCTATTCCGGACTCATGACTGGACGATACCTTCTAATATGCAACAGCCACTTCATTCCAGGCGCTCACAACTAATGGGACGTGCGTTGGCGACCACGGGACACCAGCTGAGATTGACATTGCTTCCACTTAGGCCTACTTGTGACGGGCTCCTCTCTGTCTCCTCTTTCCTTATACCCTCATCCTTCGAGGGTTAGATCTTCTTTTCTCTTCATGGTATCTTCTGCGTTCTGTTCAAGGCCCTGAAGGAGGCAGGGTGAGTGTAGCCTCACCAAACCTGGTGCACCCTGGATAGTGTTACACCCTCAATGACTCACGGTTGGTGAGCACGGGAGTTGGTGACTCCGAGGTATTCCTGAGCTGGGTCAGTTTTTCTCTTCTTCCATTGGCTTTGAGGCAGACCCTTTCCTTTCTTTCCCCTTTCCTATCTGCCTTTGATGGCTCTACTTCTTTCCAAGTATCTCATACTTGAGGATTGAAGGCATTTTCTTTTCCCTGTCATTTATTTTGTCCTTTTCCTCTTCTAGTACGTAAGTTAGTTTTAGTTGTTGTTATTCATTTCATCATTTTCACAATCACCAAAACCATTAGGGGCCGATAACGTAGATGTTAGGCCCGTTAAACTAACAATTATCATCAGCCGCTTCCTCTTGAAGTCCCTAACTAATTTCTTCCGTGGAACGAAGTACAGGACGACCATTCTTCCTGGAACTCCAAACTTCCATTCCCTATAAGACAAACGGATCGGTCTCGAGTCTTCAAATCTTCTGTTGAGATTGGCGTCAGCACTTCTTCGGAGCGTCAGTTAGTCCGAGGAGTGCTTGCATCGAGAACGGACGCTATAAGGATCAGTTTCTAAAACCAGATAAATTGGCATTTTTTTTCTTCCATTTAGTGTAATGTATCATTTGTGTATTCGCCACACGAGATATTACAATTTACAATAGACTACAATTAGGACACTAGTAGCAACGGTTGATTTAGAACATAAATAACAAAATAGTGGAGAATTCACTACTGAAGTTATTCACAATAATAATTCAATAGTACACAAGCTACATAGCCTACTTACACCACATTAGAAGTGAACTATACTGTCTGTAAATAAGTTTGACTCGTTACACAAGTTTTCAAAAACGTATGTACTTTAAACATACAGTAGTATATGTTCAGGGTGTCTCAAAAAATGTACTAACACTTTGAATGACTGCAAAATGATTATTTATGAATATAGAGACAAATTTAAGGGCTTCAATTATAGAAGAGATATGTAATTAAATACTCATGTTCGCAAATGTCCAAATTGATCACCGTCAGTGTCCAGGAGTTCGACAAACCGCCACCAACGCACCGGACCATTGCTCGCATCAGAGATAAATTTGAAGCAAATGGAACCGTTTACAACGTAAACAAGAAACGTTCTGGACGACCACGGACATCCACCAGTCCTAGAAAATGAGAACAGGTGCAGGAAGCCCTCACTCGATATCCACCGAAATCACTACGATGAACGGCTCGAGAGAGACACGTCTCAAAACATAGCGTCTTCGCTGGAAATCCTACATTCCAACACGAAATTAATTGAAAGACAATGTCACGAAACTCCAAATGAACTTTGTCGTAACGTTTGCGAATCCATTGCTTCCCGTTATCAACTTTGTCTGGACACTGACGGTCATCAACTTAAACATTTGCAAACATGAGTCTTAATTAAATGTCTCCTCTATAATTGAAGCCCTTAACCTCGTCTCTGTGTTCATAAATAATCACTTTATAGTCATTCAAAGTGTTAGTACATTTTTGAGACATCCTGTATATATACTGTATTTGTGATTAAGTGTAAATCATAAACTTCCTATACTAATTAAGCCCAAGTGAATAGGATCTGAGGATGAACTCTTGACGTTCGAAACATGTCATCGAATTAAGTACCTCATTTTGTACATAAAACGTGTTAGTGTGTAATATCTCGTTTCTTTCAGGTTAGGGTATGTAAATACTTGTTTCCCGCCTCATGTAATTGGGCGCAATTTGTCTTGATCGACTGGAAAGCTTTCTTTTAATTGGCTTCAGGAAGGGACAACAAACTATTCGCCACGTTGGTAACCTCTTCTCTAACCCCTTAGAAGCGGAAATAATAAGGGTAGACTAAAAAAACCGGTGATGGGAGAGGTTCATTTTTATGAACAGACACTTAAGATTTGGAGTTCCGTGGTTTTTATTCTTCATCTGGGAGTTAAACTCGTGATCTTTAGATCATGAGTCGTACACTTGAATCATTGATGGAGTAAGGACCCTCTGACATATAATGATGAACGTTGTCTGAGTTAAATGCAAAAAGCAGAATTAGCTAGAAGAGTTGTTAATTCTTTTATGGGCTTTGCGACATCGTGGTAATATAGTCCAGTGTACTTGTCTGATTACCTGTGTCACTGGAATGGCTGTACTAGTGCGTGTGTTTGTAATTGAGGTAGGATTTGGGTAGGAAGCGGCCGTGGCCTTAAGTTAGTTACCATCCCAGCATTTGCCTGGAGTAGAAATGGGGGAACTACGGAAAAACATTTCCAGGATGAATGAGATAAGAATCGAACTCGCCTCTTCTCAGTTTTCTCTCTCGACATTGAGTGTACTCCGTTCCAGCCCTCAGACCAGAATTACATTTCTTGGGAGAGCAGGGAATCGAAGCTGGGCCTCCGCGGTGACTGCGAAGATTGCTGGCCACTACGCAACGAGGCGAAGTTGCCAGATGGAATAGGCTACAACCTGGAGGAAGCCGAGCGTCGAGGTCATTTGAGATCCCAGTATTCTTTTATAATCTTACTGTTATAAGCCAATAACGAGCGTACTGTGGAACTGTATTCCGATGATTGGTACGTAGCTGGTGACCTCCCATAAAGAAAGGAATATTCTTATCAATGTCCGCTAATGAGCCCGCTTGTTCAGTCTGCGGACACTCAAATTAGTCCACAATAAAATTATCTCCTTTACTGCTGGAAGTCTAGACCACCCTTAAAGATGAGATTGGAATGTTGACCTCCATGGGGTAAGTCGTTCACAGCCGGACGGCTCAGAAAAAGGAAAAAAAAAAGGCGAAGGAAGGGAAAAGAGGGATCCGAGAGGAAAATTATTATTATTATTATTATTATTATTATTATTATTATTATTATCTTATATATTAAAATAATTCGGAAGAAATTTCATCTTTTTACTAAACCTGAAATATCTTGACATTTATTTATTTATTTATCGTATGGCTTTTAGTGCCGGGAGTGTCCGAGGACATGTTCGGCTCGCCTGAGTCTGTAGCTGCTTCCAGCGGATACCCTAAAGGGTGAGCTACAAGTTCCGTTTAATTTCAAGTAGTTCCAACTTTCGCCACCAGATATCGATGATACCTAGTGGTGAACGTTGGAACTTTGATAGAGCGTTCTGACGAAATCTAACCTAACAAATTTTGCTTTACACAAGTTTAGTCTGTGAAAGGATCTTTTACATGCCATAAATCTATGACATGGGACCGCCGGCTTTACTTCCCCTCCGAAGGAAGGCATACTGGAGGATTTTTAACGCTTTTAAAAAATCCGACGACTTCGGCCGGGTTTGAACCCGCTATCTTGGGCATAGCAGTTCAGCATGCTACAGACTACGCCACCGAAGCCGCTATATCTTGACAAATAAATTGTGATACGACGTTTGTTGACTTGAGACACAATGCACGTTACACATTATTCATTGAGAACCAACTTACTTGATTCCGCCAGCAATGTATTAAAATGATTTGCGAATATTCATTTCACCAATGTCATTCTTCAAGCCCAGCTGTGAGCTGGCCCAGGCAGGCAGGCATTTTGCCTCAGCATTCATTCTTAGAGCTTGTGTATGTTCTCAATACGATGGTTCATATGACAAGTTTTAGGCGAACCTCAATTACAGATGTTATAAAATGAACTATCTATTCAGGTCATTGGCATAAAGGCGAACAACAAATGTCGTATGGAAAAGACGTGCTATACGATTGTTGAATTATTATTATTATTATTCGCTAATCGGCTAGTGACTGCAGAAAATTTCATACCACATCTGGCGTTTGTTCCCCCTTCACGTTATCCAGATAGGATTCATTAGTTCGCTGTATCGAGCACGGAGTTCGTCCGACAATTTCACACCATTTGTCCGATTCTTACCTCGTAAAACAGCCTTATGTGATCTGGGGTTACGTATTAAGATCTCCGATCCAAAAGTTGTGGGTTCAATTCCCAGCTCTGCAAGAAATGTAACTCTACTCTGAGAAGTGGAACAGGGCACACTAATTTTCTTGACACGAAACTGAGATGAGATGGGTGCGATTCCCACCTCGATCTACCTAGAAATGGTTTCTTTGGTCTCCCAATTCTACTCTACGCAAATGTCGCGATGGTTTGCAACCTAAGGCCACGGCCGCCTCATTCCAAATCCCAGCCATAATTAGGCTACAAGTAAACACACGCCCAAGTACGCTGGGCTACATGACCACGATGTCGCCAGCCCCTAAATTAATCAACAATAAATGTTTTCGGATAGTTCCAAAGTTACTTTGGATCTGTAAAGGTTTCTTACAAGGTTTTCTTTTTTTTTTCGTCGTAGATGACCGTGGAGGCGAGATCTGAGTTTGCGCATTGAATTCGTAATCTTCTTCTCCATCTCAAGAGCAGATTTATTATCTAAAATTATTATTATTTTTCCCATTGTTATACCCGTCTAAGGAGCACGATTCAACCTATCTAGCTAACCGTACTTTCTTGTCCTCCCAAAATATCTTCCAACGTCTCGCTATATCTGTTCCTGCCCTCATTATTATTATTATTATTATTATCGTTTTGGACGTCTTAAGGACAATGAGCCAATTTCAATGTTTTGTCCTTTGCTGTTTCTTCTTCTTCCTCCCATATTCCTTCATCATCTCACTATGTTTCCTCTTCTTTTCCTCGGACCATTTTGAGCCGGTTTTCTTTCCCTTCCTCCCTCGGAATCACTCTTTGCCTAAATATCTCTCTGTGGCGTATCTTCGTCTCCGATATTGTTTCTTTCCAAATCCTTTTTGACTTCTTGTATCCATGTTGTTATTGACTTCTTGTTCCACAGGAATGCGGAGATCTGCTTGGTTAACCTACTGTCATCCATCCTGTACAAATGTACAAAAAATATCAATCTCCTCTTCCGTATTGTTTCTGATATGTTTTCTATTTTTCAATATATTTCATCATTACTTCTTAATTTCCAGAATTCTGCAGTTTTCAAACGACCGAGTATTTTGCGTATAATTTTCCTTCTACTATTTCCAATTTATCTAATCTAGACATTCACTCACTTGACTATGGTGTTGTGCTGTATTTTAAGACCTGTAGACAAATTCTTTTTGTTGTAGGTATTCCTAGTTATGCCATACGCTCTTTCCGTTATTATTGTTAGTATTATGTTAATTACAGTGACTCTTGCTAATTACGGTCACAAGTCGCATGCAAGACTAGAGAAAATCTTGAATATAATAATAGCATCTCTAAAGCAATATGTACTTACATAGATTGTGCCTGTCGTATCGAGTTAAGACACTGCTCTTGATCTCTGGTCTCATTAAAGCGAGAATGTTATCAGACTACGTCTGATGTAACAGTGCCGCCTGTTAGGACGCGATATTTACGCATGGGTATAACCCTTGATTTAGTGTTTACTTATCAGTTGCATCAGTGCTAATATATAATTTGTCATAGCACAGCTGTCAGTGCATCTCTGGATGGGTTTCGTGTTCAAGAAAAGAGTGCCGCAAACCTTGGCTGCGCTAACGTTTGTTGATCATAGTGGCTAGAGCCTTGCGGGGCGAGGATGGGGGCAGCGGCAGCGGTGACAGAGTACAGTGTTCACATAAATTCAGCACGACGAAGCGCAACGGGAGCACATGCCACTACGGTGAGGAGAACGATGACTGAGGCTAGTCGAGCGGAGCCATACAGGGTCTTTCATATAAAGTAAGAACGCCAAGCGGCGGGTTTGTTATCCGCTAGTGTGGTGGCCTTGACCGAGATTGTGGCGAGCCGAGGCCCCCTGCTCTAAGCGTGTGTACAATCCTCTATGAAATATTACCTTATAAAAGTTGCTGGATGTGTCGTCCTTCCTGGGTTATACAGGCATTGTATCTGGTAACCACATTTTGGCTGACGCGAGTGAGTCATGCCATTGTATTTTTTCTGATTTTTTATTTTGTTTTTTATTGAGCACTGAACCAGTAGTGTCAAAGTTATTTACAATTACGTGAATCTGTGCTAGTAAAGGTGGCCCTTCATCAGGAAATTGCTGAACAAATGCATCACGTACCCGCCGAGTCGAATCGTAAATAAAATAAATTTTACATACAAAAATACGATGTTGCAATGATAACTGTCTCAACAAGTTAGCTGCTGTGGTTCAGACTGGCGACTGACAACTAGGGATGGGCGAGACTAAAGCCTGGAATCGAGAGTGTCGACTCGATCGACTCCGAACACCGGTCTCGGTTCGCATGAAGCCTCGCGACTCCACGTTAATCTGATGCGTATTGCGGGGCCGCTTCGCATGAAGCCTTGCGACTCCAAGCTCACGTGATGGGTATTGCGGGGCCACACGGTCCCTTCGCATAAAGCCTCGCGATTCCAAGCTAACCTGATGAGTAAGGCCCGGATAGTTATGTGTTTATATATATTTAATTTTACTAATTATTTTCTATTTATTTACATATATTTGCCGTTTTTATAAATAAATACATATTATGGCGAATTTATTCGTAAGTAGGCTACATATTTCCTGTATTTGGTGGTATGTCGCACTCCTTATATAAATGCTGCCGACATTTTCGACCCTTGGCAAATCCATTAATTTGCCTCTCTATTTCGTGAATGTACCCCTGTCTCTGTATTGTAGTAGTATTTCAAGACAGGAATTCCCTGGCCATTAAGTAGACTATAGCAGGAGGGCTGGAGAAGACTCGCGACTCCAAGCTCCCCTGATGAGTATTGCGGGGTCGCTTCGCATGAACACTCGCGACTCCAACTCACCTGATGAGTATAGCAGGGCCGCTTCGCATGAAGACTCGCGACTCCGAGCTCACCTGATGAGTATTGCGGGGCCGCTTCGCATGAACACTCGCGACTCCGAGCTCACCTGATGAGTATTGCGGGGCCGCTTCGCATGAACACTCGCGACTCCGAGCTCACCTGATGAGTATTGCGGGGCCTCTTCGCATGAACACTCGCGACTCCAAGCTCACCTGATGAGTATTGCGGGGCCGCTTCGCATGAAGACTCGCGACTCCAACTCACCTGATGAGTATTGCGGGGACGCTTCGCATGAAGACTCGCGACTCCAACTCACCTGATGAGTATTGCGGGGCCGCTTCGCATGAAGACTCGCGACTCCAACTCACCTGATGAGTATTGCGGGGACGTTTCGCATGAAGACTCGCGACTCCAACTCACCTGATGAGTATTGCGGGGTCGCTTCGCATGAACACTCGCGACTCCAACTCACCTGATGAGTATTGCGGGGACGCTTCGCATGAAGACTCGCGACTCCAACTCACCTGATGAGTATTGCGGGGTCGCTTCGTATTAAGCCTCGCGACTCCAAGCTCACCTGATGAGTATTGCGGGGGGCACGCGGTCGCTTTTTTCCGAATCTCTCATTATTATTATTATTATTATTATTATTATTTACAATCATTGTACCAAATTGTTGTAATATTGCACTTTAGGCAGGTTGTATTAGTATTATTGTTATAAATAATAATCATCATAATAAACACAATAACAATTACACCTACAACATTACCGATGATAACCCGAAACAATCCTCCATGTTTGCTGGCTAATAATCCTACTGTATTCATCGTAACACAAGGTATCAAGGGACGAACGTGGATGGATAACAAGACCGTCACAATATGAGAGGCCTGTGCGCACATCTTAAACAAAGCAATTAACAAACCATAACATAGGCCAAATCTTACATTAATTTAACACCCAACATTTGTTATTTGAGACACGTAAATGAAACACCCTATATTGGAAGTAAAAATACACACACAGTGCCAAGAACTTCGTAATTGGTATTCGTCATTCCATATAACGATCCTGCCGGCAAAATAAATATCCCATCACAATGCAGCATATTCTCATACTGTAGATCATAACAAAGAACGACTATTCATACAATCATTATGTTGAATCGTTTTGCAGGTTATAATAGCTTGCCATGCATTTCAATACCAAAAAAAGTATAACTGGCAAGCTAGCAGCAAGATTTTGTCAGCTGTATTGTAAACATGCCGCAGCGATGGCGAACAACGTTGCTGCTGGCGCTGTGTGGCATACATGTTCAAGCAGTTCCAAAAACAGATGTTAGATGGCGTTAGTGCATCAGTGGAGTCGAGACTGGAGTCGAGAGTATCGGTTCCAGCGGCAGCAGTCTCGACTCTTCGCGACTCCGTTCGCAACCCATCCCTACTGACAACACCTGCACGCTTATTGCAAGGTCAAGTTTGTACTATACGCGCGCTTTCAATACTACAGCAGAGGGCCGTGGCGCGTCACAAGCTCGGCAAAGCCGGCTTCAGCAGCGAATGACAAAACCGCCGCTCGCCGTTCTTACTTTATATGAAAGACCCTGTATATGTCGAAAAAGCCACCATGAGACCCCAATGCAAACAACCCATACAGATGTACCTTACATGCATTGGAACTAGTCCGAGCACATGTGTGTTATCATAGGGGTATCAAGTAAAGAGGAGGTATTATAAAACTAGGCCAAAATGTATATCCAGAAGAAAAAAGAAAAATCAAAGCCACAAGAATTACACAGGATTACGATAAAATGCATTCCAAGATTTATTTTGATTCTAATCCCTTGCCTACTCTATATTAGAGATCTGATGCTTAAACCATAAACTAAAATATACCCTTCATATTAAATAAAGTACATGCTACATTTACGTTCTATCATTCCCTCAAGAAGTCTTATCAAACAAAACAAAATTACATGGTGAGAAAAACTAGAAATGTGGCACGTAAATAAATCCCTAAACAATATACAAATGTCAATTAAAAATAAAATTCATAGTGACATCGCTCCTAATGGCTGTCGTCTGCCGTTAAACAACGTACAAACGATTGGAAGAAAAATGTTTAAAAATAACAAACTAGGGTACGCTGGTACCACTTCCTACGTTTAAATTTATCTATTACATTCTAGCTAAATTGGGAGGCCATCTAATGGGGCCGTACTAAGCTCGTGTAATTTATATGTCCACGGTTTCATCCAAATGGAGAGTTCAGGTCGAACTGGCGATGTAGGAAGTGTTGCTCACTAAGGATGTCTTGCGGCAAGTTTTCTGTGGTCGTGGAAAGTCTGCCGTGAATTAATCGAGGAAATCAGTGTGTGTCCAGTAATACACGGTTTATAAGTTTACAAACCCTACACAACTTAAATATGAGAATCTGAATGGCTCGGAACTTCACCATCCTTAGTAAATGTTAAACAAAATGCAATGCAACCGGAAGAAGTCAGAAATCGCAACGCAACCGGAGGAAGTCAAAAAGACCTATTGAGATCGAATTGGCAGATGAAAAACTGAAGTATGGTATTTTTGCTATTTGGGAAGAAATGATAGACTAATGTAGAGATTTGAAGCCATTTTTTCAGTGTTGCCTATACAAAATGACCATTTGTAGCTCTTCAGTCAGTCAACAAGATTACGTCCAATGAATGGGTTGGGTAAAAGATATAAATATTTAAATACTGTCTTGATAGGTAGTCAGCCCAGAGGCTGACTGGATCCTCAAAAAGAGGCATACTAGGCAAGATGAGTGAGGTAGTTTGCCATTGCATTCCTCACTGAGACAGAACAATAGCACTGACCCTATGCGTAGAACCTTTCACAGTACACACAGGCACTGGCTGTGCCCAGAAGGCCACTCCTGGGAATTATCACTAGGAAAATCCTAAATTGCCCATTTAATAGTGATTATTAACTAATACATGTATTTTTTCCAGGAGTGTATTTAAATATTTATATAATGAACACCGCCCATTCATTGGGCATAGTCGTGTTGACCGACTGAAGAGCTACAAATAACAGGGATGGACCAATTAAAGAAGATATAAAATAGTACGTATGGACTCCGTCTTGAGGAAAGAATTCATGATGAAAATTAATAAATGTAAAACAAATATTGGAATGCAGCCGCAATAAATCAGAAACCTCTATGGACACCAAATTGGCAGGGGAAAAACTAAAGGAAGTAGGAGACTTCTCTTACTTTTGAAGCAAAATAACCAGTGATGGACGAAGCAAAGAGGATATAAAAAGTAGGTTGACTCAGGCAAGGAAAGCATTTCTACAGAAAAGGAATCTGTTGACATCGAATATAGATTTAGGTATTAGGAAGACATTTTTGAAAACCTTGTCTGTAGCGTCGCACTCTATGGAAGTGAAACTTGGACTATGGTGCAGCAGAAAAGAGGAGAATTGAAGCGTTTGAAATGTGGTGTTACAGGAGAATGATGATCAGATAGGGTTACAAACGAAGAGGTATTAAGACGAGTGAAAGAGGAGAGATGTTTCTGGCGACTACTAATTAAGAGAAGAGATAGGTTGGTAGGACACATACTAAGACACCCAGGAATAGCAAGCTTAGTTATGGAAGGAAGGGTCGAGCACAAGAACTGTAGGGGTAGACCAAGGTTAGAGTATGTTAAACAGATTGCCTCGGATGTAGGGTGTGGTAGCTATGTAGAGATGAAACGATTAGCTCAGGACAGGGAGGATGGAGAGCTGCATCAAACCAGTCAAAAGACTGAAGACTCGTACGACAACAAATAGTACGTTAGCACAGAAGCATAATAAGAAAATATTGTATACAGAGAAGAAAGCTGTTAACATAAGATATTGATTTAAGCAATAGAAAGTCATTTTTCAAAGTTTATGGAAGTGAAACTTGGGAGTGTTGGTGCAGCAGAAAATAGGAGAGTAGAGGAATTTCGAATTTACTGTATGATGAAGATTAAATGGGTAAACAAATGAACGGTTATTATGACGAATGGGACAGAGAGATGTTTCTGGCGAGTGCTAGAGAAGGGAAGAGATACAGTAGGTTGGTAAAGAACATACTAAGACATCCAGGAATAGCAAACTTACGAGGGAACTTAGTGAAGTTAGTAAACGAAATACCCAATACCATTTAGGTGTGTGTATTCTTTTAATACCAAACACGACTAGTAGGATATAATTTTTCATAACTCGTTCCGAAGAACGTAAGTGACGTCCGATGTTGAACGTTCAATCGTTGTAACCGTAAAACCACACACGGCACGGTTCTGACGACATTTCTTGATGTTACGCGCAACCGGTTCAGCCGGTTGATCCTGGTTAGAGTCCGCCTCGTATTTATTTTTTGTTTTAGTTTGTTATTTTTTTGTTTTCCTTTTTTGTTTTTGTTTTGTTTTTTGTCCCTTTTTGTTTTACTTAGGTTTGTCATTTCTTTTTTCTCTTTTTTGGTTTTCTATTTTGTCTTTGATTGTTTTTACTGTTTTAATATGCAACATTATGCATGTAAATGATACTAGATATGTACATCTTTCCCTGCTGTTTTCGAGTAGTATTTATTTTTGTACATTAAAATTGAAAACAAAAACTTAATACAAACAAAATCAAATGAAATAAAATAAATAACAAACAAAAGCAATACGAAAAAGCAAAGAGATCAACAAGAAAAAAATGGAAAAAGAATTAAACACAACAAAGGAAAAAGACAAAAAGAAAAACCAAAGAAAAACAAACATGTAGAACTCTTCGATGTTCCTTTGTTAAGAGAGGAAGGGTCGAAGACATGAACTGTAGGAGTAGGCCAAGGTTAGAACATGTTAAACAGATTGTCTCGGTTATAAGGTGGGGTAGTTATGTAGAGTTGAAACGATTAGCTCCGGAGATGGAGGCATGGATAGCTGCATCAAACCAGTCCAAAAACTGAAGTCTCCAGCGCGTCAACACACTAACCCCTTCAGGTGATTATTTGAACGTTGTAAAAGGCGGCAAAAAATCGACACGCATGTCATACGATGTTGGCATGTCAAAGAACCCATTTGAATTCAGTAGGCCGTGTTCATAATGGCAAAATTAATCTCGGGAGTTTCCGCAAACACAAAGTTCCTAATTTCTCTACTAGAAAGCGCTACAGTGTTCAAGGAGCTTAGATATCTAACCTCCTTGACTTTCATAGTGATTCAAGGAACAACGAAATTCGACATGCAAGCTACACTCTGGGTGTTAAATTACAAAGCTTGCACCCGGCACCAGAGGCCATACGATATTATTATTATTATTATTAGGTTGAGTTCATTTTGAGACTAAAATTAAAACTAAAGGAACGCTGCTTTTTGATACCAAAACACTGCCCTAACTTAAAGTGACGCGCATATTATATGCCCAAATTGAAGTTTGTAACTGTGACCAACCGATTGAACAGTGCACTGCCGAGGATGGAGGATTATAGCTATTCATAGACCAGCCATATGTTGTTCAATGATAATAATTTAAAAATAACTCTTTGATTTTTTTCTGAAAGCTTTCAGTACAGGTTCATACAGAGGCATTCACTCCGGCTTCAATGAGTTGTTGTTCCTGTACTAGAAGTGTTACATAAAACTAATTTATAGATTGAAATGATGACATTAACGACGAGATGTTGCCCATCTGATATGTTGCATAATGTATTTGTCATTTCAGTAGATCATGTTTACAGTCGAAAGGTCTCATTATGTTCAGTAAAAAGCAGATTACAATCATTGAAGATAGCTGATAAGATTCCCTGTATTTAAAATCACGCTCTACGTTTTCAAGGCCGTTCTTAAGTTTCCTTTTCAGAGTTTACTTCATATTTTGATGCTGAAGAGGTGTTTCTCAGAACAGAAGGGTGAGCAATTTTTTAAATTTTCATTGCCCAGAGAGGTTTACGATACAACCAAGGAGTTTCAATCCGGTTCTCCGAGGTGACATTTATAGCGGAGTTGTGTCGCCTTTACCTCCAATTCGGACATGTGCCTGCTTAAGTTCCAAGATCTTGGGTTCGAATTCCTCGTTTGTCTGGTCTGAAGGTTGAAACGGGGTAGGCTACACGCTGCACCTCGGCCATCCTAAAAGTCGTTTTCTGTGATTTTCCACTTCCACTTCCACTCTAGGCAAATGGTGCGATGGTTTATAGCTGAAGGTCATGACCGCCTCCTTCATAATTAATTGCGAATATTCACCCTACTACAGACGCTCAGACAAATGCTACACACACACAAGTTCACAGGGCTGATTTCTGTGCTTAATTAAAAATAGGAATGATGTGCCCTTGGATTTACCGCGTAAAATTAATTGCCTATGATGTGTCATTGAAATTGATGTAACCAAACAAAGTTTATGTTATGCAAAAATAACATTAAAGAACTCAGCATTACCCTAGGATTAATCTTCTTCCACTTGAACACTAGCATCCATTTTGATGCTGTTCCATGGACCATGTCCCTTTGCCCTTGTTTCTTACGCAGCCTCTTTCTTATTTTCTTGTTTCTGTATGTACTGTCTAATAGAAATAAAAATGCACTTGGGTGGGTTTACTAATAGGACGCACAATTGTGGGATAGCATAAGGAAAGTACCTTAGAAATGAGATATGAATAAAAAATCCACAGTTCTACCCCTTTAGGGAAGCAACTCAATGTTGAAAACAACCTTTATTGTCATAGACTAGACCTTCCAGGAACACTATTCCCTTTTTGGTGCATTTGTAATTGATTTTCGTTGTTCTTTCCACTTTTCGAAACGTCAAGGACACACTAAACGTTTCTTAGGAGGTGCTGGCATGATGACACGCAGTAGACTGATAATTGTTCACTGGAAACTCAAACCATTAGATAGGCAGTTTGCCTCTTCTACCACTAACTTACGAGCGGCAGTGGGAGTCAATGCCGAGTTTCACTTAAGCCCTTGTAACTACTTCCGGTGTGAAGATTTTTCAAAAAATACCTTAGGGTATTGAACCAAGGAACACATTAAAAGAAAGGTCCAGCTCTGTGCCTAAATGGTTAGCGCGCTAGGCTTTGGCCCAAAGTGCCCCGGGTTCGATTCCCGGCCGAGCCATCAGGGATTTTAATCTCCTGGGTTTAATTCCCGTAGCTCGGGGACTGGGTGTATGTGCCGTCTTCACCGACAGTAGTGGCTACGCGCGCTAAAGCGCAGCGTTGGGTCATGGGGCTAAGCTCTCGGCTGACTCGGTAGACGCGTGGGTTCGAGCCCCACCGTCGGCCGTCCTTGAAATGGTTTTCCGTGGTTTCCCATTTTCAACACCAGGAAAATGCTGGGACGGTACCTACCGACAGGCCACGGCCGCTTCCTTCCACATCCTTGCCCAGTTTCATTCGCCTTCATCAATTCCATCTCTCATCCCGACGCGCAGGTCGCCCACGGGCGTCACTTAGAAAGACCTGCACTCGGCCTCTCAGGAGGCCACACGAGAAAAAAAATAATCATCACTTCATCCTCATTACGACGCGCAGGTCGCCCACGGGCGTCAACTAGAAAGACCTGCACTCGGCCTCTCCGGAGGCCACACGATCATTCATTAAAGAAAGAATTATGTAAATAAGTTAATTTGGCTAGGTTTTGAATAAAAAAGAAGACTAGTAAAAAAAAGTGATTTTAGTTTTTTTTTTCTAAACTGTATTTAGGGGGGAAATTATTTTCATTTATTTTTAGTTTGATAGAGCTCTCCAAGACTCACAATTTGAAACCTTTCCGGGCCTTTTAGCCTTTCAAATTTTGGCATTTGCTTAATTTTACGTTTTTGCCTACTTTTCACATTTTGCAAAAATGAAGAAAAAGTAGACATGAGTTCGGGCAAATATATATGCGTGTGCGCGTGTGCGTGTGCGTGTGCGTGCGCGTGTGTGTGTGTGTGTGCAGATCTATACCTGCATATTTGAAAATGATGTCAGTGCTACCGACTGCTGAAAAATTGCAATTGCAATTGAAATTTGAGCTCAATGTTGGATATCCTGGAAGGTATGCATGGGAGCTATTTCAAAATTGGCACACGTATAGATAATAATATTACAGTTTAATATCCAGGAGGCCATACATGGCAGTGTTGCCGAAATGATTATAAGCCTGCTGATAAGTCCAAACTTCAAATGCATATAACTTCTACACTATTAATTGGATTTCAACCAAATTTCGTATGTGCTATGTGTACATAAACAGATATGACTGAGCGTATTCTTAAGAGCCACCAGGGCAGCCAACTGTTAATAAATGCTCTCAATTTTTTTTTACCCAATACCCATATATCAGAAAGTATGCAAGCCGACAGCTTTAAACTATGCACACGTATAGTACCTGACATTCTATATTAATTTGGAGTAACTTATATACGTCAGTGCTACAAACATGATTCTAAGCCTGCTGAGAGGTCCGACTTTAAATACATGTAACTTCATTACTATCATTTTGGATTTCAACCAAATTTCGTGTGTGCTGTGTGTACCATAACAGATATGGCTATGCCGATTCTTAAGAGTAACCAGGGCTGCCAACTGTTAATAACTACTGTCTCTATTTTTGTTACCCTAATATCAATATATCAGGAAGTATGCAAGCCAATAGCTCTAAACTTTGCACATGTACAGTACCTGGCATTCTAGATTAATTTGGAGTAACTAATATAGGCCTACGCCAGTGCTGCCAACATGATTCTAAGCCTGCTGACAGGTCCAATTTTAAAATGCATGTAACTTCTATACTAACTAATGGATTTCATTCAAAATTGACACAACAATAGATCATATTATTTCAGATTATTTCTGACCAATACATGTATGTCATTGTTGTCAACATGATTTTACGCGCGCTGTTAGATCCAATGTTTAACTGCATGTATCGTCCATGCTATCCATTGGACTTCAACCAAATTTTGTATTCTGTACCTTAAGGGATGGAACTAAGAATACATTCAGTCACCAGGGCTGCCAACTGGAGTTGTCTATTAGGCTACATTATGCCAGGTAACTTCTATACTATCATTTGGATACGAACTTCGAACTAATTAGAAAGTTCGATATTACCAACTTAATTTCGTCATATAGATTAATCATTGGCATGAATCTTAAATTTTAAGAAAAGTAGGCTCTTTAGTTCGTCACGGAACTTATTGTTATTATTATGCCATCATTTTTGCCCTAGCTTGCCACGGTGGGTGAGTGGATAGCGTGTCGGTCTACTAACCCCAAGATTGCAGGTTCGCCCCTGACCGTGGTAAGTGATTTTTGAAAGGCGGCAAAAATACGATACGCATGTCATACGATGTTGGCATGTCAAAGAACCCATTTGAATTCAGTAGGCCGAGTTCATAATGGCAAAATTAATCTCGGGAGTTTCCGCCAGCACAAAGTTCCTAATTTCTCTACTAGAATGCGCTATTGTGTTCAAGGAGATTAGATATCTAACATCTAACCTCCTTGACTTTCATAGTCAAGGAACTACGAAATTCGACACGCAAGCTACCCTCTGGGTGTCAAATAGCAAAGCTTGCACCAGGCACCCGAGGCCATACGATATAAATTTTTGCCCTTATGGACAGTGTTTGAACTTAAATATCTCATGATGACTCACTTCTCTCCCTTCCCCTGGGGCAGATGACCTCACTGTTTCTCCCCTTAAAACAACAACAACAACAACAATAACTATCTATAACTTCTTCCTCTTCTCTTCCCAAATTCTCTTCATCCTTTGACTGTGTTCCTGTTTCCTTTGTTCTGTCCACATTGTTCTTGTCTTCATCTTTTCATTTGTTTTAAATGTTGTATTCTTAATTTTGTTTCTGAATTCTCCCCTGTCTCCTATCATTTGCCTGTCGATCCCCGCCTGCCTTATTGTTATTATTCTTCTTCTTTCCGATGAGGCCTGCTAGAGACCACGTGCCAATTTCAATTCTTCACACTTTGTTGTTTTCTCTTCCGTTCCCTCCAGTACTCCTTCATCCGTTCACTATGCTGCTTCTTTCTGTCCTCGGACCACTTCGCACCAGGTTTCTTTGGCATTCTTCCTTGGAATCCTTTCATACTTAATACCCTTTTTCTAAAGATCTCTCTGTTCACCGTTTCTTCTTCACTTATATTATTTCTTTCTAAATCTTTCTTTACTTCTTGAATCCAGCTAGTTGTTGCCCTTTTCTCCCAAAGGTACTTGAATATCCTTTTTGTTAATCTGGAATCATCCATTCTGTAAATATGTCCAAAAAATTGCAATCTCCTTTTTCTTATCGTTTCTGTTATATTTTCTATGTTCCTGTATATTTCATCATTAGATCTTAATTTCCATACTTCTGCTGTTTTCACTGGGCCTAAAATTTTCCTCATGATTCTCCTTTCTAGTACTTCAAGTTTATCTAATCTATAGTTTAGTACCAGACATTCACTTGCGTATAGGCATTCCGGTTTCACCACTGTAGTGTAGTGCCTTATTTTAAGATTTTTAGATAAGCACTTTTTGTTATAAAAATTCTTAGTGATACCATATGCTCTTTCCATCTTGTGTACCCTTTCTTCTACCGAAGATTTTTCTAAACCATTTTCTTGAATTATTTCTCCCAGATATTTGAATTTCTTTACTTTTTTCACTGGGCCAATATCTGTTGCCAAATATTTTGAAGCGTTCTTGATGTTTGTAATAAATTTAGTTTTTTCTACGGAGATTCTCAAACCTGTTTTGTTGGCTATTTCTTCCAAGGGATTGATTTGTGTTGTTGCACTTGTTAGGTTTTCTGACAATATAGCAAAATCGTCTGCAAATGCTAGGCAACTTATTTCAATGCCTTTGTTTCTTCTCCCCAAAGTTACTGGCGAAATGTTATGTTCTTTTAGCTTTAAATTCCAAATTCTTACAATTTTCTCTAAAACACAGTTGAACAGAAGGGGTGATAATGTTGTTATTATTATTATTATTATTTATTATTATTATTATTATTATTATTATTATTATTTGCAATTGTTCAGTGATGTAAAACTTATAAGAGCTTTCATACACTAGCGAGCATACATTTCACTAACTACAGTACCTAGGCACAATATTCAATATACTGTATCTGCAACTATTGGAGGGATGTTCTTGAATGTTGACTCATATAGACATATAGTATTTCTTAGTTGTTTTGTAAAAGAAGAATAAAACTATTTTGTGTAATGCGATTGGTTTTTCAAAATTGTTTTGCCATATTTTCCACAGAAAAAGAAAAAAAAACACCTCAATATCTTCAATAGCAGACGGGGATTTTTTTTCTGTAGCTATCATATAGAGTGGGAAATGCAAAAGCTTGTTTCTTATTACTGCATGATACACTGAATTTAGTAAACCCCCTGCCCCCCAATAAACACATGTTTAAATTAGTTTTGGCAATAACTTGTTAAGGTGCAAACAAATGTTTTTAAACCCCGCTCAAGCCATTTTAAGTCTCTTTTTTGGGTGTTATTTCCGACGTAGGGTTTTCTAAAAATATACATTTGTATAAATATAGCGAACGACCCCCTTCCCCTCCCTAACGAGTAGTATTATTTTACTGTACCGTACTTTAAGGTCCGACAGTAGTGTGCATGCTATCTCTTTTATGTATTGGATGGGTGTACTATGCTAAGTTTTACCAAGATCGTTCGCGAAATATCCTTGTTAGATCGGCGTGAGAACCAGTTCTTTATTGAACTATAGCTCCATTATTTGTTCCTCTTGGGCAGTGAAGTGCGTCACCAGCTATACCAGCCCAGGTAATGTTGTCAAATTAAGCACGGAGTGTGTGTCACTATCACTTCCGGCGTTGTGAGCGGATGTCTTCGCAACGGTATGCTGGCTTGAAGGAGGACTATGGCAACATTGGCTAGTCCACACAGTATATGGTCAGCATCTTTTGAAACTTCAGTCCACGTTGTTATCCAAGATGAATAAGGTTCCATGAAGTCAGTCAGCATGTTAGTGTACTGTGACTGGGGCACATGGGTCCAGAGCTACATTATCCTTAGTCTTCAATCGTTAAGCCTATTTTTAGCCTACTTTCGATTTTTGCAAAAAATGAAATTAGACTTTCGAGATCAACACAGGGCGAAAAAGTGTGTGTCTGTCTCTATCTCTCTCTCTCTCTCTCTCTGTGTGTGTGTGTGTGTGTGTGTGTGTGTGTGTGTGTGTGTGTGTGTGTGTGTGTGTGTGTGTGTGTGTGTGTGTGTGTGTGTGTGTGTGTGTGTGTGTGTGTGTGTGTGTGTGTGTGTGTGTGTGTGTGTGTGTGTGTGTGTGTGTGTGTGTGTGTGTGTGTGTGTGTGTGTGTGTGTGTGTGTGTGTGTGTGTGTGTGTGTGTGTGTGTGTGTGTGTGTGTGTGTGTGTGTGTGTGTGTGTGTGTGTGTGTGTGTGTGTGTGTGTGTGTGTGTGTGTGTGTGTGTGTGTGTGTGTGTGTGTGTGTGTGTGTGTGTGTGTGTGTGTGTGTGTGTGTGTGTGTGTGTGTGTGTGTGTGTGTGTGTGTGTGTGTGTGTGTGTGTGTGTGTGTGTGTGTGTGTGTGTGTGTGTGTGTGTGTGTGTGTGTGTGTGTGTGTGTGTGTGTGTGTGTGTGTGTGTGTGTGTGTGTGTGTGTGTCCCACCCTATCAATTCGAACACGGTGAAACCGAATTGAACGAAATTTGGTACAGAGGTAGCACTAGCAAAGGGTACCTCAGTATCTTTCATATGGCCGCCATCTTGCCGGAAACGTAATGGCGGCCACCCAAATGTTCAAAGCTTAAATCAAATTACGACTAATCTAATCATCCGATCTCTACCAAATTTTGCAACAACATATATTATATGGCGAGCGTCTTTTGACTAAACTACAAGGTCATTAGCCCAATAGTTTGCAGATGGCGGCCATGTATATGTGCAAATCGATTCCCCCTATCAATTCAAACACGGTGAATCTGAATTGAATGAAATTCGGTACAGAAGTAGCACTAGCAAAGGGCACCTCAGTGTCATGTTTTATATCGACGCCATCTTGACGAAAACGTAATGGTGGCCACCCAAATGTTAAAAGCTTAAATCAAATTACGACCAACCTAATCATCTGATCTCGACTAAATTTTGCAACAACATACCTTTATGTGGGAAGCATCTTTTGACCAAACGACAATCAATGTCATCAGCCCAATAGTTTGCAGATAGCGGCCATGTATGTGTGCAAATCGATTCACCATATCAATTCTAACACGGCGAAATCGAATTGAATGAAATTTTGTACAGAGGTATCACTAACAAAGGGCACCTCATATTCATGTTCAATATCCGTATAACACGTTGTATTTCAACAAGCTACTACAACCAACATTCAATTATAATCCTTGAAAAGGAAAGAGTAATAACAAAATGCATTTAGGAGAAAGTAGGCTATAAGTACTTTACTGAACTTCTTGTTTGTTTTTAAAATGTTATTTTTCGATTTTATAAGAAGGAGGGAGTGTGAAAAATGTACCATTTATAGACAAATACATAAAATACCAAATATTTTAACACGGCATGAAAATCTTATTTAATTTAACATTTTGAAAGAAATTTGGTAATATTTTCCGTATTGTTATGGTCTTGGAACTTTTGTTTTCCGTATTGAGTAAAAACATGAAATATTTGCGAACAGATTAATACTTTTCTACAATTAAGTGCTCATAATATATTCAGTTTCTCGATTCTATACAATGCTATACCTACACAAGCAAGCCAACGCAGTTCAAGCGTACAGTAGTTCCTTATATAGTCGCGTGGAGTAGGCCCTACAGTTGTAATATAAGTTAACTCTTTGGTATGTCACTGACACGCTAGTATGTGTAGAATCTGTCTGATAACTTTAGTTAATTGTGATGGCTGTATTAGTGTGTGTTATCTGTTTTTAATTCAAGTAAGGACTGCAGGACACAGTCAAGGAACCCTTCATTCGCAATTATCGTTCAAATGTCAAGCAAAATCTGCTCAGGAAAAGGGTGACTTAACTTGCGATTCTTATTCATAATGATTGAAAATTACTTTTATTCCATCTATATTTGATTTTCTGGCATGTTTCGTACAGCAGAAGTATTTTAACTACTTTTTTAAAACTTTAGAATCTAGCAGGGAACACAAATTTAAAACTTAATAATGTAAGTGACTTTATAATTCAGGGGCATTTCTCAAACAAACAAATAAAACATTCAATTAAAGAGTTAAATATTATTTGCATAATATTCAAGTAGCAATGCATGGAGGCCAGTACTCCTGGAAAACCTGGAAATCCTGGATTTTTATTAGGCCTGGAAAACTCCTGGAAAATGATGAAAAATTTGGAAACTCCTGGAAAATAGCCTCTGTTAATTAATTATAAAATTCTTTCCATCCTAAATCATACTCCCGCTGCGGTTTTGGGTGAGAGAAATTTCCTCAGGCTACCTGTTTCTGTGTGGGAGAACACGCGATAGTATTTTTTGTAAAACATTGTGTCTAGACAACTTCACCGCAATAAAATTGCAGGCGGCATTCTTTTCTCTTTTTTAATGCGGGTATTTCAGTCACAAAGGCTTTTTAAAACAACAATTAAATCATTTGTGTGTAGGCATGCGTATCAATAATGTAATCACCACCACAAATTTTTGTCAACATCTGTATAAGTAAACCAAACAAAACTGCTTTATTTTGGTCTTGAAGTAGGCAACCGATAAAGCCCCCCGGGACTGGTGCTTATTTTTAAGTCTGAAAAAATGAGAATTACTCCTGGAAAACTCCTGGAAAATCGTTCACCGATTTGAGTGGCCACCATGTAATGCCATTTTTCAGTGTTGCCTATATTAAAGAATGCTTTCCAGTCGGTCAACACTAATTGTCCCCAATTACATTCGGCGGGAAAACAAGTACTTGTGTTTAAACACCGTATCCTGAAAGAAATATTGCAAGAGATTTATCAAAAAATAACTATTATGTACGTACTGTAACGTGTTTTTCGAGGGGTTTTTATGCCACTGGCATAAGTCAGTAGGAAGCCATTCTATAATTATTTACGCGGCAAATTGTTCAGCCAAGAGATTTTTTCATGTTAATTTATTATTATTATTATTAATTTATTATAATTATTATTAAGATATTTTCGGAGCATTTTATAAAAATTATAAGCATACAGATAGGTTTTCTATGTCTTAGAAAACGCTATCAAGCAAATTATTACGAATGACAATATCATAGAAAATTATGTGATTACGGAATTTTACGGAGTTTCGTCAGTTAGGGTATTTGAGAGAGATGAGTCACGGGGAATTCAAATACAGGCTTAATCTTGTCGGAAAGCATGACGCAATCCTGGGTCGCAGCGTCAAGGAAAGACGGATATATGGAACGGAAAACGACTTCTCCGCGCCGTGTGTAATGAGCCAGAGGAGGGGAAGTAGCGGGGTGCTCAGCCAATCAGTGGAGACCACGTATGCTGGAAGTTGGGACCGGAGTGGGGATGCGACGTGTGCATATATCGTTCGGCGCGGCGTGGAACGAGGACAATCTGTGTAGAACTTAACGAGTTCGGTTGCAAGTGGGAGTCGCTCCGATGTTCCGTGGAGTGGAGGACTAACTTTTGTAAAACTTAACCAGTGTGGTTGTACGAGTGTTTGGGTCCGATGTACGGACCATAGAATTATCTAATCTACCAGAATATCATCAAATATCGTCAAAGATGACGGCGTCCAGGAGACTGTGGGAAGCTCACAGCATCATCCAGTACGAGGGAAATGCTTTGGCAATTTCCAGTGGTAAGCGCGAATGACGCAGAAATACGCAATCTCTCGTTTCTCTTTGTTTTATATTTCATATTTCAGTAACTTCATAGCTTGGAAATAAGAGTAAAATCAATTTATCAGACTCCGTTTTCACGTAATTTTCTATCGGTAATATTAAAATCGCAACGCTCCAATTTAAATTTTAAACTTATTATTATTATTAATGTTGCTATACTTGTTTTATATAATAAATTCATTTCTTTTACAATGCAATCTTTGCTTTCAGTAGGTAGCATTAGATATAGACCAATTCCTTCTCCTGATACAATTGTTTGTTGGGTTAATGATCAAATCATACCACGATCTGAGTGAATAGATTCTTGAAGGTGTTCTACCAGAGCTAGACGTTGTTAAATACAAATTTAGATTTCAGCATTGCATTGAGGTCTTGGCGCCCATTAAAACAACATAGCTTAGGTAAAAGTAAACAGTTACATTTATCACACAACAGTTAGGGGCAGTCAAACCATTACAATTGTCGCTCAACGTGAGGGCCCAAAACGATTACAATTGTCGCTCAACGTGTGGGCTAGCAAACCATGACAGTACTTCGAACGTCAAGCGACCATTATCAGATCCTGCTCACTTAGGCTTAGGTAAGGTACGATGTTTATATGTAGGCTATTACACTTTTGCACAAATTTTATAAACTATATTTAGATAACAAAAGTTAGTAAAATCTTGTGTACGTGTCAATCTTATTTACACGATGATGATGATGATGATAATTGTTGTTTTAAGGGGCCCAACATCTATGTTATCGGTCCCTAATGGTTTAGGTGATCGTGAAGATGATAATGAAATGTAAACTATAACTAAAACTACTTACTTACATACTAGAAGAAGAAATGGAAAACAAATGGAGAATAAGGTAAATAATGGACAGGAGGAAAAGAAATGCCGTCAACCCTGGAAGAATGCGGATTGAGGGACTTGGAAGGAAGGAGAGCCATAAAAGGCAGATAGGAAAGTGAAAGAGGAGAGGGTCCGCCCCACAGGTAATGGATAAAAGGTGGAAAACCGGACCCAGCTCAGGAATCCCTCGGGGTCACAAACTCCCGAACTCACTAGCCGTGAGCCCTTGAGGGTGTAGCAATATCTAGGGTGCACCAGATGTGGTGGGGCTACATTCACCCTGCCTCCTTGAGGGCCTTGAGCAGAAGGCAGGATATAACAGGAAAATAAAAAGAAGGCTGACCCTTCGCAGAAGGAGGGTATCAGAAAAGATGAGACAAGGGCCAATTAAGGCGTGAAAGGAAGATACTCCCTAGGCCTCGGATACCCTAATACCGTCGGGGTCGGAAGAGAACAAGAGTTGACCAAGTGAGGTCGATAGGAAAGAAGATGGAGAGGAGCCCGGCACAAGTAAGTGGAAGCAATGCCGGACTCAGCTGGGGCCCCGTGGTCGCCAATCCACGTCACGCTAGATGTGAGCCCCTGGGGGAAATCTTATTTACGGATATTATTGCTCCGTCTTCGGTCTGAAGCACTTCTATAGCTGGCGCTATTACCAATTCAGTTTCAGTTTAACAGGTGAATTGTGACGAACTTCAGGTATAATGTTGTCTAAACACAATTTTGTTATTTATGAATCTAATTCAGCCGTTCCTATTTAAGCTAGTGGCCTATTGTAATGTGGTTAGCTTGTCAATATAGCGAGTACAAAAATGATACAATACTCTGGAGTTGTATAACGTTCTGTAAACTGAGCTGGTATATGAATACCGAGTGCTATGCGGCGTCCGTTGTCTCACGCTGCTCACCTCGGACTGGTTGCTGCGAGCTTCATAGTTTGTAAATTGTGGTGCTACCTTCTTGTTATTCTGTGGACTGTATCACTAAACGGTACGTCTAATCGTTGTCCGCACCATTTGCTGTTCTTAGTCCCACAAATAAAATAGAAAGACAAGAGACTTTTCCTAAATATCAAAAGGCCTTTATTACACAATGCGTAGAGGGAAGGAAATTGTGAATGGAGTTTAAAAAAATTCTAGAACTTGACCTGGATTGAAAGGAATCATTATTGTAGGCCTAATGACATGTATTATGTGAGATGGGCGGTAAGTAGAGGCTTGTCGCGTTTCAAGGACAATAACTAGGTACAGTTGCCAACATTAATATATTTCTGAAGGTTCCCGTATTGCATCCTGAAATGTAGGTTATCTCCGATTACTTAATCCATTATCTACTGAAGAAGACTTCTATACTACAGTGATTCCTACTCTCCAGTAGTGTTCGTTACAAATGCTATTCTCCTAGTCTAGGATCAGTATTAACTAGCCACTCGCTATTTATGCTGCAGGAGAGCATAACCCCACATACCAATGCTTCGAATTCGCACGTGGTCCCAAATATTTGTGTAACCAGATAGTTCAAGTACCCGCTAGATATTCAAAATATTACTACTACGCTATCGCAACTGCTTGCTCGTCAGTGCAGGGATGATTGTTTCGGTAAACGCCTCCTACCCTTCGCTGAAAGAGCCATTCCACGGCTAGCATTCTGCGTAGTCGCCCAGAAGGTCCATGTTCGATTCGCGGCTTTGCCAAGAGTGCTGGGTCGGTTTACACTCAGCCCCGTGAGACAGGTTCGAAGGCCACGGCCCCTCCATCCCAGAAATGTAGGTTATGTTCAGCACGGAGCAACTGCCACTTTTGGCTGATACAGTATTGGCAGCACTTCAAAAGTATTGGCAACACTTCAAAACGGGAAGTTGGATTATGGTTGAGTTGAGTTCACAGCACTTTCTTTCAATTGTTGCCGCTTTCTGCGCTAACCGCCTGTTTCTTTACAGAGCACTGTTGCGTTTAAACGTCACGTCAGTTACGTTTCAGTCAACACTTCATTTTTTGCGACCAGTATACAACAAAATGTAACATATTTCCTACGTATCTCCACAAGTAGATTTTTTTACATCCTCTAACGATTCGATATATCGATGTTCGACTGTATATTAGATATGCTATCAATAGACTAAACAGGCATCAGTTAGATCCCAATTATTGTTATTTAATTCGTGTTGTGATTTATATTATTTTTTAACTTTTATAACTTACTATTCAGCATGTGTTAGCCTATGTAGTGTTCTGTTGTTTTTGATGTGTTAACATCTTTCCACTCGGTTGCTGGATATTTTTTGTGGGAGTGATTTTGGAAAAAGGACGGAAATGGGATGGAAATGTGTAAGAGGAAACAATGTGCGCGCGGTGGTGGAGATTGGTATCCCGACGTACTGGCGGCTATGTGGAATGTATATCGCATACGGTTTACTTCAAGGTTTGGAGACCCCATTAAAGATATTCCTACAATAAATCATCTTCAAGTTGTCGTTCTTTGGTGTGAAAATATTCATTATATCATATTTGCTAAAAACAATTATGATTTATTCCGTTTGCCATCTCTTGATGAATGCAGTACAGTTGGATTTGTGTATTAGCACAGACTATAGTAAAGTGTGGCTTTTCACCGCTGTCTGTCTTACTCATGGCTGTGATTATATGTAAACTACTGAGGTACGGGTGGTGCTTAATAATGACATTCAGGGCACAGTCAGTGCCTGTGGATGCTGTGAAAGGGTATACTTATAGGGTTAGTACTGCTGTTCTGACTCAGTGAGGAAAGCAATGGCATACTACCTCACTCCTCATCTTACCTAGTACGCCTCACTAGCGCTGCCTTCGGTTTTTGTGGGTATCTACCCACATAAACTAACGACGGTACATTTTGAGGATCCAACCAGCCTTCGGGCTGACTACCTAACAGACAAATCTTCAGACTTTTGCTGTGGAATGTATATCGCATACGGTTTACTTCAAGGTTTGGAGGCCCCATTAAAGATATTCCTACAATAAATCATTGGTACCACGACGTTCCTCGCGCATGCTCACTGGTCAGGATTTGGCCCTGGAGTTTTACAAGTAGTTATTTCAATGACCAACAGAGTTCACTGTTAACAAGGGATTTGCGCTCCCGGTAGACACATAGTAGGATAACATGTCAGACGTTACACATCATATGCGACTACTGTAAGACTCGTAAGTTTTTTATTTTCTTTAGACTATGCTGTAATACCGTCGGAAATACTGTAATTATTAGTCTAATTGATTATCACATGTATTAGGTGATGGTTCCAATAAATAATACTCTCGCCCCAATCCGAGGTTCAGGAACAAGGTGACATGAGTTTTCAGTGTTGTATCTTATGGCTGGATACATTTCCTGACGCCATCCTCATCAGAGTAGTTTATGAGAGATGAAATGAGTGAAAATGGAGGTAATTTGGCAAGGAGAACGAAGGAAGCGACCGTGGCCTATTAGAAGGTACCGTCTTAGCATTTGCCTAAAGTTGAAAATGGTAAACCACGGAAAACCATTAAAGGACGCCCGACAGTGGAGTTCAAAGTCTACCGAGTCTGGAGACCTTGCATCTTGGCCCGTGCGTTGCCTGGCTTTGTTGATTCAAAGTTATTATTATTAAACTCTCTAAGTATAATGAGTTAAATCGAAGACCCTCTCCTTGCTGTCGTCCCATGTTGGTATTCAATCAAGAAGCCTGTTCGCACACTTAGTGCTTGACTGGCGCACGTGACATTGATGTATGGCATGATTATGTTCCTATGACTTGTGCAAAGTCAAGGCTATGACGTATGCGTATACTAATGCGTATATCACAAGTTGACTACCCACTTGAGATGTTTGCCATAGTTTGTGAGAGATTTAGACGATCGTACTAGTTATTAGTGACATTCGCTGAATTTTAGGGGCCGTTGAGACATTATTCGACAATTTTGGGGCATTGTTTATTTTCGTAATTTCGTACTCTTATGGATATTATACAACTTTCATAGACTAGTAAACAAAGCGGAATTAGGAATGATCTACACTTAGCGCTGGCCAGAAATTTACTATTTTGATTAGAATATTTGGTATTTTGTAGTTTTTATACATTTGCAATTTAGCATTTTATAGCATTTTGAAAAAAAAAACACGTAATTTGGGTTAAATCTGGGTAATGTTTTTTAAAATTACATTAAAGTGATATCAAATCACATTTGCAACAGGTTAATAATTAGCAGTACAGAAAATGAAGATGGGAAAAGCAACAGGGGTGGATGAAATCAGTGTAGAAATGATAAAGGCAGCTGGACCTGTTGGTATGCAATGGTTGTATCGACTGCTAAAGTGTGTGTGGAAACGGAAATGTGTACCAGAAGACTGGGAGAAAGGGCTAATAATACCAGTGTTTAAGAAGGGGGACAAGAAGGTGTGTGATAACTATAGAGGGATCACCCTCTTATCACAGATAGTAAAAATACTGGAAAGGATATTAGATAGAAGAATGAGAAGAAAGGTGGAAGGAGAGTTGCAAGAGGAACAGTATGGCTTCAGGAGTGGAAGATCCACAGTGGACCCAATCTTTAGCTTGAGGCAGGTGATGGAAAAGAACTGGGAATATGGAGAGGATTTGATCATGTCTTTCATAGATCTAGAAAAGGCATATGATAGTGTCCCCAGAGAGAAGGTATGGGAAACCATGGTTAAGAAGAGACTGGGAAGAGAAATGTTGGAAATGGTGCAAGCAATGTACAACAACTGTGTTAGCAGGGTACTGACCCCAGTTGGAAAGACAGATTGGTTTAGGAACAAGACTGGACTAAGACAGGGGAGTGTGCTGTCACCTCTCTTGTTCATAATGGTGATGGATGAAATTGTAAAGGAAACAAAGGAAGCATATGGACATAAAGAAATGAAGTTACTGTTATTTGCAGATGATATTGTGGTCTGGGGAAGGAACACCGAAGAAGTGCAAAAACAACTAGATGCACTGAACGAAAATATTCAGAAGTACGGCCTGAAAATCAGTATAGAGAAAAGCAAGACTATGGTGATGACAAGAGGGGAAAGACAAGGAAAGGGCACTGTGAAAATTGGAAGTCAGAGTTTGGAAATTGTGGACACGTTCAAATACCTAGGAAGTGAATTGATGCAAACTGGTAGGTTGGACATGGAGATTGGCAGGAGGGTACAGCAGAGCAATGCATTCTATCAAAGTGTAAGAAAACTTGTTTGGGATAAGGAAGTACCAAGGAAAAGCAAGGAGGTAATGTATAAAGTGTACTATGTTCCCATATTAACTTATGCAGCTGAGACTTTGACCCTGACAAGCAGGCAAGAGAGTAGAATCCAAGCCAGTGAAATGAAATTCCTAAGAAGTATGATAGGAAAGACAGAGTGAGGAATGAAGATGTTAGGAAGGAAGTTGGGATGGGAAAACTAAATGAGAGAATTGAGAAGAATAAACTAAGGTGGTTTGGACATGTAAAGAGGATGGAGGAAAATAGAATACCAAGACAGATGCTGGAGGCGAAGTGCAAGGGTAAGAGAGTAAGAGGAAGACCTAGAACAAGGTGGATTGATTCAGTGAAGAACAGCGTAAGAAAAATAAATCTGGACTGGGACAAGATCGTGGAAGAAGAATGGTGGAAGGAAAGAGGAAAGTGGAGAAGTGCCATAAATACCCCGACCCGGCAGGAGCTGGATAAGGGGAAATGATGATGATGATGATGATGATAATAATTACATAAAAATACTGGAATTAAATTGTGTATTTAATTTTAACTGATTAGGTGTAAGTACACAAAAGAAAATTGTTACTGGTTAAAGCATTACACAGTACAAAAATCGAAATTTATCCTGAATCAAAACCAGAATAATATAGAGAAAATACACAAATTTATTAAAAATTAAAATAAAATAAAACATTTTTATGCTGAAAATTATAATTTTAGAATTCATAATTAAGCCTATTCTACTTTGAGTCACTTATATAATTATATTCTAAAGACAACATAATTGTTCTGAAATGATGTTGATATGATACCTTCCGATGGGCTAGTTTCAGATTTATTTAAAAAGAAGTTTTGAATGGTAGTCTATACAAGGAAGTAGTCAGCCATTTTCTGTTGAAAGTACTCTATAGTCTATTGTTAAATTTGAGCTTCATCATTACTACCAGATTCGGATATTAAATCACCATCGCTTTCATAATAGTCTAAATATTCGATAATATTCAGTCATTTAACAGAGATGACACAGCCATATTGTAATAAAGAATTCACACGCAAGATTTTATTTACATAAAATACGCTAGGGCATAGCTAATTTAAACCAAGCCTAGCACAGAAATTTCTTCAAAAGAAATTTCTACTGACTATATCCTACCAATAATAACAGCACCAAAAATGACCACAATTATCAGGACTCTATCTCAGCTAACTTTGTGTTGAGGAACATAAACAAACCTTATTTTTACGGCAAACAAATTAAGAAACGCGACGCAAGCTCATACTAATAAATGAAGATCGAAATCCAGGTAGGTTAGTTTAGCAGGCTTGTGCTATCTAAGAAGGAAATGTTAAAACTTTTTCAACATTTCATAGGGTGTCGACGAGGAAGTTTTCGCACGATATGTCGATACCTTGAGAGTAATTGTGGTCTCTTTCGGGTCCCAGGCCAGGGTTACCAGATTGCTGAAAACAAAATAAGGGACAGGTGTGTGTTGTCGAGGAAATCTGTGCGTGACATAATCGTCAACCAGTGAATTTCCTTAAAGAATGACATCATAGGGCAGTTTATTAATAAATAATATATAATACTGAAACTAACATTTTATTTCCTTACCGATACTACGTCATTTAGCATATTTTTCGTTACTCGGAGCAGATTTTGCGAGTTTGTCTTTCTTAACAATTATATGAAAGTATTTACATAAGCTGAAGATAAATTCACATAAATAAACAAAAGAAAAACTAAGAGTTTCTTTAGTCTTCACGAATGAATAGACCAATTTTCCTTGCAAAGAAAACTTCAGACTAACAAACTTGACGTTCTGTAGTATACCTGGGGTGTAAACATAGACGCGTTTCTCTTGAGTTTGAAAATGCTCGGAAATACAGGACAATATACGTCCTGGATAAGAACTGATCGGGACGCGGGAAATTTACCACGAATACGGGACTGTCCCGTAAAATCCGTGACGTCTGGCAACCCTGCCCAGGGCTGTCCCTTTCTCTTGTCAGGCCTGTCCTAGCCTATGCTTTAGTAAACTCCAAGAACATAGAATCTCAATGATTAAAGGTTACCTCATAAGTATTGATATTCATTGAGTCAAAAACACAATCGTATCACACGTGTTCTACACAGGAACTTCCTGCTACTTAACCAGGCGCAGAATAACAAAATCTTATCGGCAGGCTTACGTGACCGTTCTATCCTGTAGCTCCTCCTCCTTACATAAGAAACCCCAATACACCATCTTTCTGCACGATAAATATTTTACAAGCCTAAATCGTACAACTTGAAGTGCCGTGGATTTTATTTCTGTCCTTCAACAAGATGTTCAGGAAAGAACATATAGCCTATTTTCTCCTAAATGTATGGGTATAGTTATAACTATTTGTCCTTATCACCTCCTATTTTCTTTCTATTCGAAGTGAAAAATGGCACACAGCAGTATGACATACTGTATTTGAGCAGCGGCATTCAAGCCATAGTTTATAATTTACAGCAGCATTTTACAATTTTATCATCAAACACTCCAAACAACGCAGGAATTCAGTATATTAACACAAACTGCTTACAATAATTCAAACTGAAACGAAACTTCGTTGATCTAAACGTATACACATTTAAATAAACCTACTGCTCAGCTAATTTTTAATCGCGCCTATCCATCGGGGCGAGTGCGCTCTATCGGCAACGAGAGGAAAATTTTCAATTACACCGTATTCATGGGTTCACTAACTGAGAATGTCAAGGCCGGTATAGAGCGCAGCTTGCATCTAGTAGGCAGTGGTTAGCTCACGCATAGTTCAACTGATTGGTAGTAGTTGTCACTCGTGCAGATCAAGTGGTGAACTTTGTTTTAATTAAATATATATCTTCCATTGCAAAATGCACAACTTAATGCTCAATTTCACCAAAGTCAAACGTTATCAATTGATTTGAATGTAACGTCTTAGCAAATAATGACTTTGACTGAACGTTTTCTTCACTGGAATAGGCTATATATTCATAATTCATAATAACCCATTCATACAAAGTTCATATTATTTCTATCAGTAGGTTATATTGCAACATAAATTAGTGAAATGTAGGTCAGAACGAGAGTCACTTTTGCACTGTAATATTAAAACATAAACTTTTAATTTCGAACGGACCACGTCCTTTAGAACAGTTTAAACGATTCCCAAATTATGGATTGTAAAGTTTGCATAACTCACACGGCCGCCATCCTGAAATGGTATGGCTGATGACCTTGTAGTTTGGGCGCAAGACGCGTCCCATATGAAGGCATGTTTTTACCAAATTTGGTAATGATCTGATGATTGGTTTGGTCGTAATTTAATTCTAAGTTATGACCATTTGATTGACCGCCATTACGTTTTGGTAAAGATGGCGGCAATGTAAAACATGATCTCATAAGTCTCCTTTTTTTGTGTGCAAAAATCAAAAGTAGGCTCAACGGGGAATCGAACCCGTGTGCTTGATCATGTGACGGACACACTACCTCCGATCCACCGAGGAAGCTATCTGCTAATAAGCAGGTTTCCAACTCGATGTACCAAAAATAGTATTTTATGTGTTTTCCCATTTTCATCTATTAGAAGGAGCTTTACAGACTGTCAACACGAGTGTCCCCAATTAGATTGGGCGTCGAGTAACAATTAATTTAATAATCTAGTGCTTGAAATAAATACATGAATTAATCGACATTTAATGTTCTTCAGTCGGTCAACAAGATTGTACCCAATTGTAATGGGTGGTTCCCTAATCTTGAAGAAAAATTACATGAGATTAATAAACTCATGAATTTGACATAGATTTAATAGCCTAAGTGTAATGGATCTGATGATGATCGCTTGTCGATCGAAACTGGTCATCCAAGTGTATTTATTAATCTCGTGTACTTTTTTTTTTCAGGATTAAATAACCACCCATTACCATTGAGTACAATCGTGATGACCGACTGAAATACATTAAATGTCGGTTACTAAGGCAACACTGAAAAATAACTTCAACACCATAACATACATAATACATGGATTATTTATACACTTAATCAAAGACTTCTCGCACAAATGGTATGTGTGATAGGATAGGATGATGATGATGATGATGATGATACGAGAAATCTTCATAACCTCAGTAAATAAGCACACGCTGAAACCTAGCGGCGGGACTGGTACAAGATGACAGAACACAAGAGGATACACAGTGAGTTCATGAAGAGATTTTGGGAGAAGAGCAAGGCAAAAACCAACTAACAAGTTCCAACGCGCTCTATGAATGGGTATAACGAAGAAAGAAAGAAAGAAAGAAAGAATAACTAGAGGGCCTGTGTGAGAAATCTCGCAAGTGTTAAACTATCCGCTCGACTTGACTGTTATGCGGGCTCGACGCGATACAGTTCTGGCAGGGGCTATGGTCTTGTTTATTTTTTAAACTCACATAAACAAATAGGCCTAAATATATTTCCGTTGAATTTTCAAGTAATGGAAGATTTTTCCTTAACTATTGAGACGATTTGGTAGATATTGGGACAAAACACCTTCGAACTCCCTCTGTTTTAAGAGCTTGAGTTTTGTGAAACATGCACCTATTAATATATGACTAGCAACCGGCCCCGGCTTCGCTCGGTATCTTTAACGGTTTACCCAGCGTAAGATAAAAAGCCGTGTTTTTTTGTTTTGTTTTTTTTCGATTTCAATGAACTACGACCTATATCAGTTTTCCGTTTCGGCATGATAGGTTAAAATCACTGACTGGACATATTATCATGGAGATAGCATGTGCAACGAATTTAAGAATGAAAAACAAATCCCCCTTCCGTCCACTCTAAACTTGACTGTGCATTCTGCGGAACGAAGGCTGAAACTGGGGTGACAGGCTTGCTCGCTAGCTTGGTCGTAGTAATTGAATGCCTATTGTTGTAAGAAATGAAAACTTAAAAACACGTGTAGTGGGCGATGTATTGAAAATAGAGATATGCTGTCGCGGACTTTTTTTTTTTTTGTAGAACTTTTCATGCTGAACAATTCTTACACTCATAGTACAGTATATAGATATTCTTAACGGTTTGCCCAGCGTAAGCTTAAAGAGCGCACGGACGGTAGGTTTTTTTTTACTCGATTAACTAAAATCGGCTTCCTTTGTCAAAAATAAATTATTTTCTACAGAAACCTTCCTCGATAAATAATTGTGAAAACCGCATCAAAATCCATCCAGTGGTTCTTTAGATTACCTGGAACGTCTAAGACTCGGGGACTCTGTTTTATACTAAGTAGCGATAATAATAATAATAATAATAATAATCGTAAAGCAATATGGCATTAACCTCAGCCCCAATTTTATGAGAAGTGTTTTATTAAGTGTATAAATAACTCTTAAAATTTATTTGAGGCACTAGCAAATTCATTATAACTTCCCACCCAATCTAATTGGGCACACTTGTGTTGACCGAGTGAGGAACTTCTACTAATAGATTACTTATGCAACACAAAAAGAAAGTTTCCTAGTATTTCAATATGTCCATTTTAGCTGGAGGAAAATGCTGAGATGGTCGCATAGTGTTCTCCGACGAGGCGCGATACTAGCGGTTGAATCACAGAAACGAGCAGCAATGAGACACGTCCAGTGCTGCTGGGTGCAAGTTTCACTTTAGAAAGGGATATGATTGTGTTGGCCGTAGCCTTGTTACTCAAGTGCGCGCAGCTACGTCAAGTACCGTTTGTTTCTGGGCCACGAGGCTGCGGGCTCTTATGACCGCGTCCACTTAATATACTCGTAAGGATGAATGAAACCTTCTCCCTTGTCCCCCATTGCTACAATCATGCTCATTTATATGATTTATACATGGTGGCCACTGCTCCTGGAAAACCTGGAAAACTCCTGGATTTTTATTAGGTCTAGAAAACTACTGGAAAATGACGAAAAATTTGAACACTCCTGGAAAATAGCCACTGTTAATTAATTATAAAAATCTTTCCATCTTTAATCATACTCCCGCTGCGGTTTTGGGTGAGCACTCTATCGTTAACGAAAGAAATTTCCTCAGGCTACTGGTTTCTGTGTGGGAGAACACGCGATAGTATTTTTGTAAAACAAATTGAGTATAGACAAACTTCACCGCAATAAAATTGCAGGCGGCATCCTTTTCTATTTTTAAGCGGATATTTCAGTCACAAAGGCTTTTTTAAAACAACAATTAAATTATTTGTGTGTAGGCTTGCGTATCAATAACTCAATCACCACAACTTTTTGTCAACATCTGTATAAGTATACCAAACACAACTGCTTTATTTTAGTCTTGAAGTAGGCAACCGATAAAGCCCCCCGGGACTCGCCCTTATTTTTAAGTCTGGAAAAATGAGAATTATTCCAGGAAAATTCCTGGAAAACTCCTGGAAAATCGTTGACCATGTTTATGGTGCTTTTCTTTATATACTGTAAGTTGTAATACTACTACTGTACTACTAAAGGAGGTGGCAGTGTTATTAAATTACCGTCAGTCTCTACGTAGTGCCGCCACTTATGCCAGCTATAATAGTATGTTTGTTATGGAAAAGCGTCCGAAGTGAATCTATACATAGTATAAAACAAAGTCCCAGATTCTTGGATGTAACGGGTAATCTCGAGAACCTCTGGATGGATTTTGATGTGGTTTTGACCATTCTGTAAAGGATTTCTCGAGCAAGGTTTCTGTAGAAAAAAAAATTATGACCAAAGGAAGCCGAGTAGTAACGATTTCAGTGAATCGAGTCGAAGAAAAACCTGCCGTCCGTGCGCATTTTAAGCTTACGCTGAGTAAACCGTTAAAAATGTCTTGATACTATGAGTGTAAAAGAATTGGTCAGCATGAAAAGTTCTACAAAAAAAGTCCGCGACAGCATGTATCTATCTTTAATACATCGCCCACAATAAGTGTTTTTACGTTTTCATTTCTTCCAACAATCTACATTCAGTGGAAATTTAAATTACTAGCTTCGGAGTGAGTTTAGGACCTACCTAGTCTATCACCCCAGCATTAAACTGTCAAGTCGTGTCGAGTTAAGACTTCAGAGAAATAGTGTATGCAGAGAAAGGGCGAATAGTGTATGTGATTCGCCCCGTCTCCTCCAAGCTGAAAGGGTGAACGTTGTATGTAATCTTATTGCAGATTAGCCGGGGTGAGTTGCAACTATAAAAATAAATAAACGAAAACATGGAAATACTCCCAACTGCAAGTGGTAATTGTCACTATTTAGGTCATTCATTGTTTCATAATATTTCTATATACGGATAGTGTCATACTGTAGATACAAAGCATAATTATATTCTATGCACTACAACCACCATTCTCTTCTTCTTGTTGTTATTATTATTATTATTAATAATAATACAACACCCCCACCCCTCAATTTTTGAAACCTTATGTTTTCCACAATCCTACTTCGTCGTTTGAATATAGCCAACGTTATGTGTTCATATTGGTCTCCAGCAGATAACTATTTAGAATATTTTGTCCATATATGATAATCCTACCTGAAAATTCACTAACAGGCGCTCATTCGACCTGTAGCTTTCTTTTCTAATATCTCAGTTTCTATCTTACCGTATGTTTAGTGAGAAAAGTCTGTTAACAATCTAATGAACTTAATACTATACGGTATTCCTCATAAGTGAATCAATTAATACTGTTTTATTTGTTTGTCGAACGTATCCAGTAAGATTACGGAATGGTTTACATGGTTTGACTTGATACGTACTGCGGTTTGAGCAAGTCTGAGTTTTCCTTTAAATCAACACTGTCGACAATGCTGAGAAAAAAAGAAGTTCCAGTATTATCGAGACTTAAGGTTTTGGTGAAAAATATCAGTTTTCTCTTTTTTTATGTTTTCGGTTCTCAACATATTGAAATATCTTACAGTTAGGAAGTTTCTTTGGAGCAAATATGTTAATCTATTTCCGAGATCAGGGTTAGTGAAGTTTGTCAACTTTGGCAATCAACTACAGGGTCTTTATTCAACTACCTTTGCGGGCTTTTCTTTGGCAGCTATTTCTTACAACTTTTATTTTTATGCAATTGAGGTAGGCCTACATTATCTCAGAAACTACTGCACCGATCCACTGGAAATTTTCCCAATATCTTTACATACACATGTGCATTAATCTGACCTTAGAATAATGGCATTGGTATTTATGTAACTTGATAAAATATATTGCTTCAAAAACAAAGCGTTTTTTAAACTTATCCAAGAAACATTTACAAATAACTTAATAAGTAAGAAGAAATAAAACCATGACTCTAAGTTGAATTGCAAGCTATGAAATCTTCTTCAAGTGTATTTAGCTTCAAATCTACAACTTTAATACAGTAGTTGGTCATAAATGTACCTTTTGATTAACATTTTGTTTTTTTAAGAATGCATTAATTGTAATGTTAACAGTTAATCATGTTGCCTTTTCAGTAACTTAACTATTTCATCTTATAAAGGTAAATGCTGATAACGTTTCAAAACAATTGATTCAGTAGTTTGTGTGGTGGAGCATGTTACGAAACTGAACTATTTTGTTTAACTATTCAGTTAATGCTACCTTAACCGAGTTCCGGTATTATCGAAACTTGAGATTCTTACTCAGCGGAGAGACCTGGCCTTGAGTGCGCTTGGTGGGGGACCATACCGGCCAAACGACAGCTTACGATACTGATCGGTACTAGTGTACGGCACCTACGCGCGCCCTAAATCCCATAGTACACTCATTTACAGTCTATAAATCAATCTTAAAATCAAGGTTTTGAACGGTAAAATTACTTCTTTAATGATTGTGTTCGTTAAATACAGACCCTCAAATAAAATAACATGTATTTCCTATTCCGATTTGGTTAATCGGTTATCGGATAATAGGGACTTCGGTGTATTTAAATTGTTGCCATGCTTGAGAGAGAGAGAGAGAGAGAGAGAGAGAGAAGGCCTAACGGAAGTTCTAGATTCTCGGCTACTGTTGTTCAATGCCGTTGATTACAAAGAAGAGATGCCTTCAATGAAGGGCGTAATGACATTTTTCCATTCTGAATAGACAACATTCTAGAACTTCCCGCCCGCCGACCTCGTCCTGCAGGCTATCAGGTGGCACGGTGGCGCGGTCTTATCGGCTAGGATGTTGCAAGACTGTCCTGGTAATGTTCCTGTATAGCTCAGTACAGCTGTGTTACAGTAAGAACCGAAATACACATCTGGATGAGGATCAGTGGCGAATCCAGGCCTTGCGGGGCCCTGGGCGATATGATGAGGGGCCCACAAAAATAGAAAAGAAAAAATTTAAAAAATCAAATCAAATGGAAAATGGTTGTGTAGTAAGCTATTTGGTATTAATAAAACAAAGAATAGTTACAATATTGTGAATACACTACAGTACATTTTTTTTAGCCTACTTTCGATTTTTGCAAAAAATGAAAGTAGACTTATGAGATCAACACAGGGCGAAAAAAGTGTGTATGTGTGTGTGTGTGTATGTGTGTGTGTGTGTATGTGTGTGTGTGAGTGTGTGTGTGTGTGTGTGTGTGTGTGTGTGTGTGAGTGTGTGTACTCTGAATGTCTGTCCCCCCCTATCAATTCGAACACGGTGAATGCGAATTGAACGAAATTTGGTACAAAGGTAGCATTAGCAAAGGACACCTCAGTGTCATGTTTTATATCGCCGCCATCTTTACTAAAACTGAATGGCGGCCACTCAAACGTTCAAAACGTAAAATCAAATAACGACTAACCAAATCATCCGATCTCTACCAAATTTGGTAACAACATACCTTCGTATAGGATGCGTCTTGTGACCAAACTACAAGGTCGTCCGCCATACCATTTCAGGATGGCGGCCGTGCGAATTATACAAACTTTATAATCCATATCATGGGACCCACCAGTTCCGATTATCGAGCCGAGAATCGTTTTAACTGTTCTAAAGGAAGAGGCACGTTCGAAATTAAAAGTTTATTTTGTAATACTATAGTGCAGACGTGATTTTAAAAAGCTGAGCTGATTCAGTAATAAGACAAGATGGCAGCGGATATCTTGTGCCTGACTTATATTTCACTAATTTGAGTATTGCATGCAATATAGCGTACTGATACAAAATAAATAAACTTTGTATGAAATGCTTTATATATAAATAATATACTCCAGTGATGAAATCGTTTAGTATAAATCATTATTTGCTAACAAGTTCTATGTAAGTCATTTTATATAGAACGATATTCGTTGACAAAAATAGCTCAGTGGTAGAGCGTTAGCCTATCGCTCAAATGCCTATGGTTCAAACCCGGGCAGAGCTAGGTTTTTTGCTTGAAATGTTATATGTTTATTGTTTTGTAATGACTCAGATGTTTTAAAATTAAGCGTTGTATTGTGCATATTATGGTGTAAAATATATATTTAATTAAAACATAATTCGCCAGCAGATTTACTCGAGACATCTAGCTGCCAAAAAGGTAACTGCACGTCGACCTACTTATTAACTTCCAGATTTTATTGAAAAGTTTCTTCTTCTGGCCGCTAGAATGCACTCGCTCTGTTAGGATTATGTTGTTCGATATTTCACCAATAGATGTCACGACTAGTCTACGTGGGGGCTCCATTGATTACTATACCATTGGCATTCTATGCGCATCGAATTTGAAGAATGACTAGATGATACTACGATACATTTTTACTTTTTATTTTAAAGGGTTTGTAACAGCCTATTTTGCGTTACTTGAAAATGTTATTTGAAGTAAAGAACAAAACGATTTCACATAGTAGTTTGTATACACACGTCTCTGTAGGGTCATGGAAAGATTTGTTAATTCAATTAGGGTTTTCGATTCCCGGTCAAAGCATGTGAGATTTTCGAAGTGAAATGCCATGTCCTGTGGTTCGGATTCCACGTAAAAAGGAGGTCCCGTGGCTCATAATCACAAGATTCACGGTCACGTAAAACTACAATCTTCCTTCCTTTTTTTTCAATTAGGGTTGTGAAAGCCATGCACAACCAGACGTGTAAAGACATGCCTCAACTCAAAGTTGGATGTTGCCCACGGCAGGTCGTATATGTAATAATAATAATAATAATGTTATTGGTTTTACATCCCTTTTAACTACTGCTGCTTTTAGAGACACCGGGGTGCCGGAATTTTGGCCCGAAGGGGATCTTTAACGTGCCAGTAAATGTACTGACACGGCTCCCTCGCATTTGTGCACCCTCAAATGCCAGCTGACTGCGCCAGGATACGAACCTGCAACCTAGGGCCCAGCAAGCGAGAACGTTACCGCTGAGCCACGCAGCCAGTCCGGTCGATTATGTCTCCAGATCCATAACATTCTAGATATACTTCTTATCTTTCTTTCTTTCTTTCTTTCTTTCTTTCTTCAATGATGGTAGCAGTTTTTATCTAGGTTGTGGCGTTTGGTAGAGGTAAATCGTTTCTAAGGTCTTCAACAAAGAATAGTTCTATTATACTCTTTGATAATAACGAGTTATAACTATACTCATACATTTAGGAGAAAGTAGGCTATATGTTCTTTACTGAACATCTTGTTAATAATATGAAAGAAACCTTAAGTCCCCTTGAAGAAGATTATGTAAACTATGAAATATTAAAATATTACTTTGTGACTTTTTTCCCGGCTGAAGTCTTCTATTATTTCACTGAAATCTAAACTTGCTAAACGGTCACGGGAGGTCATAGCTGCACTGAAAAAAGAATATGAATGATAAATTAGTTCGAAAAGTTTGGAAAGTATTATTAATTAATCAATTAAATTTAAAACAATCCATGCCACAGGGTCCTCCGTTCGCGGGGCTCTGGGCGGTCGCCCTCCTCGCCCTCCCATAGATCCGCCCCTGATGAGGATAGTCACAACAATAACTCATGGTAGGACAGTCCTTGATTATCTGCTGATTTCGTGGTCACAATCCATACAAGGAATTTCTTTTTCATTCAGCAACTTACATTTCTCCAGAACGAACATTGTGCTAATTTTGTGTGTGCAGCATCCTGGGTATTATTTATTTATTTGTTTACTTTTAAATTTTGTCTAATTTTAATTAATTTTTGTTTTTACTTTTCAACCATCTATGGGCTGAGGTTACACAACTTCCTTCCCTTTCACAAGTTCCTTCTCTCTTATCCCCTTTCGCCAATTCTCCTTCGTCCTTTGACTTGCTCGTGCCCGTTCTTGAAAATCCACAGCCTGCTTCCAGCCGACCGACCGGGTCAGGGAATGGAATGAATGAAGCCCCCATCTAGCGGCGAGGATATGAACTATGCCGGCTGCCGAAGCCTTTCACACTCCCCTTCGTGCCCGTTCTTCTGCCGAGAATACTGTTCGTTCCTAGTTTCCTCGCAGGACAGGTCCGTATCTCCTGCAACTTTCATTCTGAACGTTTATTAGTACACACATCAAAAAAAGTTTTGCATCACCTCGGTTCCAAGAGTTCCGGAACCGTTAAATACAAAGGGAATAGAGATCAACACAAACAACATTTCAGCTCGTTTTATTGCTCATGAGACCCACACATTGCATGTTGTACCATCATACAGCTAGACTTTCAGCATTTGTGGTCCAGATTGCAGTACACACCACTACCTCTAATACCCAGTAGCACGTCCTCTTGCATTGATGCATGCCTGTATTCGCCGTGGCATACTATCCACAAGTTCATCAAGACACTGTTGGTCCAAATTGTCCCACTCCTCAACGACAATTCGGCGTAAATCTCTCAGTGGTTGGTGGGTCAAGACGTCCATAAACAGCCCTTTTCAACATATCCCAGGCATGTTCGATAGGGTTCATGTCTGGCGAACATGCTGGCCACTGTAGTCGAGCGATGTCGTTATCTTGAAGGAACGCATTCACAAGATGTGCACGATGAGGTCGAGAATTGTCGTCCATGAAGACAAATGCCTCTCCAATATTCTGCCGATATGGTTGCACTATGGGTCGGAGGATGTCATTCAGGTATCGTAAAGCCGTTTCGGAGCCTTCCATGACCACCAGTGGCGTACGTCGGCCCCACATAATGCCACCCCAAAACATCAGGGAACCACCACCTTGCTGCACTCGCTGGACAGTGTGTCTAAGACGTTCAGCCTGACCAGGGTGCCTCCAAACACGTCTCCGACGATTGTCTGGTTGAAGGCATATGCGACACTCATCGGTGAAGAGAACGTGATGCCAATTCCGTGGGGTCCATTCAGCATGTTGTTGGGCCCATCTGTACCGCGCTGCATGGTGTCGGGGTTGCAAAGCTGGACCTCGCCATGGACGTCGGGAGTGAAGTTGCGCATCATGCAGCCTATTGCGCACAGTTTGAGTTGAAACACGACGTCCTGTGGCTGAACGAAACGCATTATTCAACATGGTGGCATTGCTGTCAGGGTTCCTCCGAGCGGCAATCCGTAAGTAGCGGTCATCCACTACAGTAGTAGCCCTTGGGCGGCCTGAGCGAGGCCTGTCATCGACAGTTCCTTTATCTCTGTACCTCCTCCATGTCCGAACATCGCTTTGGTTCACTCTGAGACGCCTGGAAACTTCCCTTGTTGAGAGCCCTTCTTGACACAAAGTAACAATGCGGACGCGATCGAACTGCGGTATTGACCTTCTAGGCATGGTAGAACTACAGACAACATGAGCAGCGTACCTTCGTCCTGGTGGAATGACTGGAACTGATTGGCTGTCGTACCCCCTCCGTCTAATAGGCCCTGCTCATGCATGGTTGTTTACATCTTTGAGCAGTTTTAGTGACATCTATGAACAGTCAAAGGGACTGTATCTTGGATACAATATTCACAGTCAACGTCTATATGCCGGAGATCTGGGAACCGAGGTGATGCAAAACTTTTTTTGATGTGTGTATTATTCGCTCAAACAATTTCATTTCATTCATTTCACCACATCAATGGGCACAAATCATTATTTTGTGGGATTATTTGTATCTGAATTGCAGCCAATGGCCATAGCAGGGTATTTTAATTGAACGCCCGTAGGCTCCCAGAAAGTTCAATTTCAAGTTCAATAGTTCCACTGTCACTGACACCTAGCGGCGAACGTTGGAACTTGATACAGCGTTTATAACCAAATATAAACTACAGATTTAGCTGCACACTACCAATTGTAGTGGTAGGTTCTTTTACATGCCATAAATATGAGATGGGCCTGCCGGCTTTACTTCCCCTCTGAAGGAAGGCATAGTCTACTGAAGGATTTTAACGCTCTTATAAACCCGATGACTTCGGCTGGGTTTGAACCCGCGATCTTAGGCATAGTAGTATGCAACTTCTTTTAGGGTGACACATGGAGAAACGAGTGAACATTGGAACATGTCTCTGCATGTAGACCGGTTTGCTGCTATGGTTTTATAATTAAATACTGATCTGTCCCATAACAACTTGTAAGTAGTGTTTTCCAAAACGGCATCAGGGACATACCGATAGTAAGGCAGAGTATTTTCAGATAATATGCACTTTTGTGCACGGTGTATGCTATGTGCATTATTTTGGCTACTTGGTTGTGCCTTTTCATGTAATCAGTTCAGGAGATTGCTTGGCTGCCTCTTGTGATGTTTGGAATTGTTTCCGACACACTACCCCTACACCGCATGGTCGGCCAGAGGAATACTACATTTTATAATTTTGAGGCATCATTTATTCCATTAATTTTTGTTATTGTTGTTGAATTAGGAGCCTCGGACAACTCTGGTCATCAGTCCTTGTACTTGGGTGTGTGTTCAATTTGTCTGCTGACCAGCGTTTCTGTGGTGTCTGTAGTAGTGTGTAGCTGTAACTATTAGGCTTGGGGATGGAATAGGTGCCTCTAGACATGAAATACGCTACTACCGCGGCGTTTGCCTGGAGGGAGTGTGGAAACATCCGGAGAAATAAGGAACATATTAAGAAACCAATAAAAAACAATCTCATGATATGCCTAATAAATATGGTGGCGGGAACCAGGGTTCACTCAATCAAAATACAACTGGTAGCATGTGTTACTAATCACTACATTTTATGACTACTGTACATTTATTCACACAATTCTCACACAGTTAGTTATTGAGAATTTAAGGGGCAGAACTACAAGGTCATCTGCACCTCAATTCTCACGCAGCAGGCTACAAACTCCACTGTTCACAGCTCGGTGGTGCTCCACCGCGCCGCTCCCATTTTAGTCCCTCTCGTTGTCTGCGTGTCCTCACACACACGCGTCGAACTCAGGGTCAAATGCACTGTCCACTACTACACTCTCACACAACGCTCCGTGGCGCACAACGCTCAATAGCACTTGCCTCCTCCACTGCACTCCCCGCCACCGATTGCTCCCAGCTGTTTCACTTTAGAACTAAACTGCACTCGAACAAACTGTGAACTCCATATCTCTTGCCTCGCGGGTTCTTTAATACCTGCTAACGGCTTCTCCAATAACTTCTCGCCTAACCCATAGCTACTAACCGATGGCCTGTGTCTCGAACTGTCGGAGGCTAACCTTCATCCAGTTGCTTCCAGAAATAAGAGTATACCAGACTAGTAGCGACCGGCGCGTCAAAGACCTGCATGATTCAATATAGGCTTTTGTTTGCGGGACAGCCCCACGGCCAAATAGGGGCACGGCACGGAAACTCCGCCCTCTGTCCACCGAGGCAGACCTGTTGCAATACGTAGTCCAACGGTATATGTGGGCCAAAGTTATATAAATACTTCCAGGGATATTAAATATTTTCTAAAAAGTGTGCTCGCTAGTAAATAAAACCCCTTAACGACTCCTTAGAAAACGGAATTTTAGGCGAGTTTAAAGTTTAACTTACTGGGCTTATTAGTTGGGACAACCTTTTTTCAGACCCTTATTGTACCATTTAACCAGAATTGACTGTTTGTCGTCCCAAATACAATTCTAGTTTTTTCTTCCTATCTTGAAGCGTCACTGCAACATCGTCTCTTCTTACAATTCTGCATCAGAATCTTTTGCATATTTATCCGACTTGTTGATGACCTTGATAGTGTGTCACCTGATATACATCATGCTGTTTAAATTCAATCGCGACTAATCGGTGACTCAGACATTTTGAAATATATAAGCACATGCTTTTCAATGCACGACAAACCAACCGGAAACTATGCGACTGGCTGACTTTCAATTGATAAGGTCAATAGATTGACCCTGGTGGAGGTTCGTTTCACATGGCACAATCTCAGAGCTGAAAACCCTCCCAGTAAAACTGATTTCAATTAATGATCTTATTTTATACGTAAGGTGAGTTGGGGCAGGAGCATTTTCGGGGCAAGTGCATCACTGGTCCATAATATATTTGTCCGTTTGAAACTCGTTCTGACATCTCTTGGGGAGTTAGGGTAAGTTGTCTTGCGTTCATTTAACACTAGATGTCGCAGGTGAAGTCGACTAACAAGTGGATGTATAGGCCAGTTCCGAAAGTAATGCTGTCAACGAAGCATCAGAGTTCACCTTGCTTCCCGAATCCACGCTGTATCTGGACCATCGCTCATTGAAATAACTTCATTTATGGAAAGTTTAAAAGTTATAAGTATACTCTTTTCATAAACATATTTAATCATAGAAATACCACGTAACTAATTACAAAAACATGAGGGGTTGCTCTTGCCCCGTCAGAACAAGTATGCGGGGTAAGTTCGTCCCTGCCCAACGGGGCAAGTGCGTATCCAGACAATGAAGATATCAGTGATATTTTAGAAGACGAAATAGTGTCTATTCTCCCTCCGCCATCTGTAGACCGCAGGGGAAAACTGTTGTTTCCCATTTCCTTTACTCAGAACAACATTCAGTGAATGGGTAATAGTGAAACTTAATTTGACGATTTTTTATGATGGACCACGAGTGAAACTTACTTTTGATTTATTAATAAGGAGTTTTAAACACATCATGAGGTTTTTAAAATGAATATCTACTGTTAGTGACAATGTTTAATTTTCGTTTCTTTATTTTTAAAATTTGATAAACATTTTTTTTAATATGCCTTGATACAGTGTATCTTCTGTCGACATTTATTTTCCTTGTACTTATTTGGTATAACTTAGCTTGTTTTTACAATTTGTTTTTAGTTAGTTACGTTAATAAATTGCGTTGAAACCTAAGCAACTTACCTACTAATAAAATGTAAGTAAACGCCAGTTTTTGTCTTTAATTTTCATATTCTTGTGATGTTTTCCAATGGCTGTGATTTTGCATCTTACACACCCCAACATTCTAAGGTGAAGAATTTAATAGAAAACATCAATTAATAAATTCTGAAATATGCATCTAATAGCTTAATAAGTAGAGAAAACGAACTTGCCCCGCGATTATGTGTAAAACATTTAATGGAAGAATATAGGCTAGAGTTGCACTTGCCCCATAACACAGGGCAAGTGCGTACCCTGGACATTATAATGATATTTAATTTCCTAATGGAATATACATTCTCGAAGCAAACATTCAAGATGCAGTAGTCACACACAATTAACCAGTCAATATGCAGAAAAAGTCTTGTTTTGGTATTGCAATTAGTTTAGATGCATTTAAAATTCAAAGTTGCACTTGCATGTTTAGGGTATGCTCTTACCCCAACTCACCTTACCCATTTCCTATGACATACGCATTTTCTTCCTGCATGTGGGTAAGTGCTTCAAAGTAGCGTACGATAATGATTCACAGGGATCGCAAACTTCATTTTTAGAAAATAAATAATAATAATAATAATACAACTATATTTTGTCCGATTCATGTGTTCTGGCTTTTGTAGTTCCTGGCGAAGTCAGTTGGCATTTAAGGGTACACAAATGCGACGGAGTCGTGTAAGTAGATTTACGTTAAAGATCCCTTTCGGGATAAAATTCCGTCTCTAAAAGCCGCAGTAGTAAAAAGGGACGTAAAACTAATGATATTATTATTATTATTATTATTATTATTATTATTATTATTATTATTATTATTATTATTATCGTTGTTGTTGATGTTGATTGAGGGACTTTGTGACAACTTGATAATGTGGCCCCGTGTACTTGGGTGTCTGTGTGAAATTAGTCTGATAATTGTGTTATTGTGATGGCTGTATTAGTGTGTGTATTATTAAGATGTAGCATGGGAAGGAGGCGGCCGTGGCCTTCAGTTAGGAACCATCCTGGCATTTGCCTGGAGTAGAAGTGGGGAAACCACGGAAAATCACATGCAGTTTATCGGAGGTTTGAATCGAACCGAGGTCTCCGCGGTGTCTGCCAAAACTGTTTGCCACTACGCAACCATCTGCCACTAATCCGCGAATATTCTGCTATTTCTGAAATTATATGATGAAAACGCTGACAATATTTGAGACAAAAAATCAAATTTGCACTGCAGTTTTTTTTGTCAAGGTGGTACTATTTAACTGTAACATCCAAACAATTAAAGTTATAGTAGTGGCATTTGGTTTACGATCTACCTATATTACCAGGAATACGTGGTACATTTTTTTAAAATATGGCTTTCTTGGTTTACAATTTGGAGATTTCACTCATGAGCAGGGCTAGAATTTATAGTATGTTCTAAGAAGTGTCATAATAGGTACATATTATACTGTATATATAACTATATTTTGCGAAATATGGACAATAAAATTAATTTACTCACTAAACACTACATTTTGCTACTTTTATTGCCCACAAAAAATAAATTAAAAATATTGTATTCATAAATTAAATTATTCAATTATTTCAGTTCACTTACTTTTTATTTGTTATTCATTCATTTTTTGTGCTAACATTACAGTTTGCCACAAAGTGCTGTTTTAAATTTTCTAATTTGAAGCCTCTCTTGTTGTCTCACAAAAGTTATTTGTATTAGCTAAACCTTCGTTCTACCGTACATGAGGTGATTGGTGCATATTTAAAATTCACTTTATCAACAGGAGATAGCTGATTCTAGTTTTACATTACACATTTCTACAAAACTTAGAATTCTTGAAAACTTGAGCATCTCAAATTCCAGGTCTATTTTTTATAAGCACTGGCGCCTGACTCAAAGTGATGCTTGCTATTGTTACAGCCACATACTATAGAAATATTTCCTAGCTCAAAAATAATTTTTGTACATAACTGTAAAGTTGTCATGTCTTGCCAAATTTTCTGTCACTGCAAACTACAAATCTATATATATTTTTATTCCTAAGAATAAAATATGGTTGGTTCCTTAGTTTAGGGGCTGCGACAGCCCCATGTACTTTGGGTGTGTGTAGAATCTGTCTGATAACCGGTGTTAATTGTGATGACTGTATTAGTGTGTGTATCTGTTTTTTTTTTAAATTCATGTAAGGACTGCAACTTTGAATTGTTCAAATAGTTACTACTTTTGCCGCCAAACGCCACCGTCAACGACTACTAGTCCTAGTTCAGAACTTAGCTACTAGACACCACCGCAGTTGGCTCTTGGCAACGAACGTAGCAACCTAAGAGCGTTGTTTATATTCTTAACCTATACAATTTAGTTTCACACAGGTGTAATTAGTGGAAAGTTCTTTAACGTGCCATAAATCTATGACCTGGAACCGCCGGCTTTACTCCCCCCCCCCCCCCGAAGGAAGGCATACTGAGGGATTTTTAACGCTCTTAAAATATCCGATGGCTTCGGCCGCGTTTGAACCCGCTATGTGGGGCATAGAAGCTCAGCATGCTACCAACTACGCCACCGAAGTCCCAAGAATAAAAATATATACAAATATTTTATTAAAATCACTAAATATGGAAACACATTTTAGTCAGATGGAAGAAGATGTTACAAACCAAATTGTGAACTGAACAAACACCAGGAAAATCTCACAGATGCCATCAGAAGGAGACGCCTGGCTTTCTATGGCCACCTCTACAGAATGGACCACCACAGGCTGTATTATGAGATCTTCAAGGGTAAAGCTACTGGGTCCTTGTGGGTAGAAAAAATTGAGAAGGATCTTGCTGAACTAAATGTTCATCAAGACACAATAATTGACAGGAGTCGCTACCGTCAGACAGTTGAAACCAGACATTTCCTCACATCCATTACAGAAGTTCACCTCAACGTGTCCAGGAAATGGTCCGAGGAATGAAAGATAATAGTTCAGCAAGAATATGAAATGATACTGGTCCAACAGAAAGGCTCAAGACTTCAGCACGAAAGCGGCCGCCAAACAATCCACCAAGAACACCAGATGTGACAAGACAACAAGCACCGTGGTCCATAGGTGGCCCAAACGACCAAAGAAGAAATGTGTACCAATGTCAGAAATATGGAAAAATATGTCAAATAAATTTGTTTAAATTGAATAGAGGGCAACATATTCGATGGAGAAGTTTGAAAAATAGTAAAATGTAAATACATTATATCTTAACATTACAATTTTGTAAGTCAAAAGTATTTTGCCTTTGATACATTTTAATTAAAACTTACGATTTTGTATCTTATCAAAATTTTCACTTTTTCCGGGGATCCACAGATAGAGAAGTTTGAGAACCACTTATCGTTAAGTGATGTGTTGCTTTCTCTCCGAAGTAAAGCGACCGACAGTTTCTAGAGTTATGAACTGGCCGTGACCTAATGGCTCCCGTCACTCACTGTGGTTACTCTTTGGTGTGGTGACGTTTTGTGTTAATTCATCTCTAGGTCAACGTTCCTTATTGATGCTGCTGGATGGAACAGAGAAAAATCACTGGGGCCTCCAGCTCTCTCTCTTTAGTATAGATTCTCGTATGACGAATGCGTATGGCCAGTTCAATAATAATAATAATAATAACAATAATAATTAGAGGGCTTGCGCGAGAAATCTCCCATTTGTTAAACCACCCACCCTGCTTTACTCTTACGCGAGCTTGACGCGACACAGTTCTGGCAGGGGCTATCGTCTTGTTTATTTGTTAATCGCACTTCCCAAACAAACAAACAAACAAGACTGTAGCCCCTGCCAGAACTGTCCCGCATCTAGCCCAAAAAACTGTAAAGCTATACATATGAAGCGAAACAAGTAACCGGTCGCAAAACAAATTACCATTCAAAAGAAGAGAATTACCCGCATCAGTGACGAATTGCAGTCGCATTTCGTAAATAACGACAATTTGTTTAAACGGACTTGATAAACAAATAAATATATTTTCGTTGACTTCTCAAGAAATATAAGAATTTTCCTGTGCTATTGAGACGATTGGAAGATCTTGGCACGAACGGCATCTTCTAACTTCCTCTGGTTTAACAGCCTGAGTTTTGTGAAACATACACCTTAGTATTTGATGATGATTATGATGATAATGTACTATATGTATACCTATTTTTTATTGTATTCCCGTTTCAACAGCGTCACGGATGATATGGAATGTCTTTCTTTGTAGCGAACGTTTTTACGACTTGATGTCTTTCTTGACGTCAGCCTCATGAGAGCGAATTAATCATCATCATCATCTTGCACAGTTTCCAGCCACTGGCCGGGTCTGTTTGGAACACAAGCCTCTCCAACGTCTTCTGTCTTCCCACCATCTCTCAGCCTCCACCCTTGTCCAGTCTTCTCCTCTCTTCTTCACGCTTTCTTCCACCCCCTTCAGCCACCTGTCTCTCGGTCTTCCCCTCGGTCTCTTTCCTTCCCACTTCGTCTCATGTACTCTCCTGGGTATCCTCTTCTCCTCCATTCGTTTTACATGTCCATACCATCTAAGTCTAGATTTCTCTATACCATCCTGTAATGGTTCCTCCTTCATTAATTCTCTGGTCCTCTCATTTCTTATTCTGTCCATCTTTGTAGCTCCAATACTGCTTCTCAAGAACCTCATCTCACTGGCCTGTATTTTGCTCTTCTCCCTTCCTTTCATAACCCAGGTCTCCGAGGCATACGTCAGGATAGGGACATAGTACGTCCGATATATGATCTTTTTGCTGTTCTGAGGGACATCCTTGCTCCATAACATGCTTCTCACACTCCTCCGAAATGCTTCTGCCTGCCTCCCCCGCTCATTTATTTCTCTATCGTTTCTTCCATTATCTTGTATCAGGCTTCCCAGATACTTAAAACTCTCCACTTTCTTCAGCTGTTCCCCACCAATTGTTATTCCCGTTGTGGTTCTTTCCTTCTTCCTTGTTGTGATCACCATCTCACTCTTATTTATGCTAAATTTCATCCCATATCCTTGTATTATTCCTTCCCACACGTCCAACTGTTCCTGTACCTCCTCCTCCTTGTTTCCCCAAATCATCAAATCATCTGCAAACACCATTGCTTTCATCTTTCCGTCCCCAATTACTTGTGCCACTCGGGTCATTATGTCATCCATCACCACAATGAAAAGTAACGGTGACAGTGCACTTCCTTGTTTCAGGCCGTTTCTTTGTTCCAACCAGTCAGATCTCTCTCCTCCCACTTTCACACAGCTCACGCTTCCCTTGTACATCTCCTTTATCCTCTTTATAGTCCATTTCTCTACTCCTCTATCCTCCAGGGACTTCCATACTTTGTTTCTGCATACACTGTCATATGCTTTCTCAATGTCCAGGAAGGCCATCAGTAGATCTGTTCCATACTCATAGTGCTGTTCTTGTAACTGCCTTACAGCAAAAATCAAATCCACTGTGGACCTTCCTGCTCTGAAGCCATGTTGTTCTTCCCTCATCCCTCCTTCTATCCTTGTCCTAATTCTCTTTTCCAAAACTTTCTCGAAGATCTTTGCACAATGACTCATCATGTTATTCCCCGATAGTTTCTGCAATCTGTTCTACTACCTTTCTTGAAGATCGGGACAATGATTCCTTTTTTCCAGTCCTCTGGGGTCTTCCTTTCCTTCCATGCTGTCCTCATCACTCGGTACAGCCACTGTATCCCCACCTCTCCTGCTGCTCTCACCATCTCCACACTCAACTCATCCACACCCGGTGCCTTCCCTCCTTTCATCTTGTTCACTGCATCTTCCACTTCTTTCCATGTTAAGTCCTTTTCTGTTTGCAGTTCATCTTCCTCTTCCCCGATTTCTTCCTCCTCACCATCTTTTCCATTTGGGTTCAGAAGTTCTTCAAAATATTCTTTCCACATTTTCTTCAGTTCTTCCCTATTTTCTATCTCTTGTCCCCTTTTGTTCACCATTCTAACATAATCCGTAGGATCCTTCCGCCTCTTATTTTTTACCATCCCATACAGGACCTTTTTTGTACCTTCACTATCCTCCTCCATCATCTTTGTCCACTCTTCCATCCACTTCCTTCTCTCCTCAGCCACCACTCTCTTCGCCCCCTTCTTTCTTTCCTGGTACTCTTCCCTTGTCTCTACCGTCCTATTTTGAGCGAATTAATGAGAGATCAAAATGAATGGAGATCAATGAAACTGGACGTTGGAAGGAAGTGGCCTTGGGTTTCCGTCCTCTTCAACTACGGTGGCTTTAGGCCCGTCGGGATGCCAGAATTTTGCCTTGAAGGGAATCTTGTAATTTGTCAGTAAATATAGCGACAGGGGCCGTTTGCATTTACACCTTCAAATGACGACCAACTGCGTCGGGTTGCGATTCGTCTACCTGGAGCACAGCAGGCGAGGTGCTTACCGCTGCGGCCAGTTTGTTAATCTAATAAACTATGGCATGGACTTCTAGAGATCTAAAAAGAACACTTTTCCCCGCCCCGTTTAGTTGAAGCTCTCGATTAGCCGCCTGCCGCAACTCGGCGCCAATGTGAGAGGTTAATTTTTGTCTTCTATAGCTTTAATTATACCCAATTTAGTACTTCTGTTATGGGGCTGATAACCTGGATGGCAATTTGCGTTCCTTTCTGCATAGCCCAATCTAGTTTTATCTTAGTAGCCGATTCTATCTGTGAAGATAATCTCTCCCATTAACGTTTTATCGTACTGATTACTGTTAAGTAATAAAGTACTTGAATGACTTGTTGACGACTGCTTGGTCATCTTCTGTTATCGTTTACTAATACTACTACTACTACTACTATTTGTATTTTAAGTTAAGTTTTTAAAATAGTAATGACATAACTGGTATTAAGGCAGTAAGAAGAGGTATTATTATTGTATACTTCAATGCTTAGTTGTATTATTAGCATTTTTTATTTTTATTTTTTATATACATCGAGTTGAGTCTCTATGGATTACGTGGTAACAACCAACTTCACTTTAGTGTCTAGGTCTTGTTCTTGTTCCGCCTTTGACTTCTTGCCAGTATTTTCTTACCCCAGCAACGAGTGCCTGTTAATGTTCTTCGTACGAAGGTCCTCTCCGTCTTCCGGAAGTTCATACCATTTTAAAACCTTGGTAGTTGTTCACCAATCTTCTAAATGTGTTCCTGTCAGGAATTTCTTGGTCTAGAATTCCAATTTGCCTGAGATCTTTTTCGCATTCCTCGAACCATCTCGACCTTGTTGCCTTAGACTTGATGAAACTTCATATTCTTTTGGTTAATCGATCATCAGTCATCCTCAAAAGGTTACCGTAAAATAGTAGCCGTCTCTTCTTAATTGATGCTGTGGTAGGGTCTATGTTGTTGTACAAGTCCTCATTAGCTCTCATTCGCCACTGTCCATCAACCCATCTATTACCTAGGATCTTTCTTAATATCCTACGCTCTCTTTTTTCCAGTTGGTCAGCTTGACCTTTACTATCTATGGACAAAGTTTTGGACGCATATAATCCCTCAATTATTAGCATTATTAACATATTATAATCTTTTTTTTTTAAGTTGTAATGCGATGATTGGATATTTTTGTGAACAATTATTTGTGGCACGGTAAGGAAATGGGAAGGTGAAAGATTGTATGGTATAGTTGTTAATTTAATTGTTTTCGACATACAAACTGTTATTCTAATTGGCACCTGCCAACAAGCGTAAGCTTGCCAGGGCCAACAATTGTGAAAATTGGCTTAAATAAACAAACTACTTACAGCGGGGCCAACATCTCTCACTGAAGGGCTGCATTTAAATTAAAGATGAATACTTATTCTGGGCCTGCATGCACCTTTGCGAAAATACTGAGCATATCCTGAAGCTTATACTCGTAAATATCAGCCAACATAAATTTGTGGATTTAGCCGAAGGTTGAGTTTATATTTTGATTGTTTAATTTATTAACAGTCTACCTACATGTGCACAGTGCATAATGTGTTTAATTCGTAAATTAAATATACAGTATAATGATGACACAGGATTGGACACAAGCAAACTACGAGCTGCGTCACCTGGTGACCCGATTAGCAGTACACGGTTTCAATCACTGCCTATGCTTTACTAAATCGTATCACACACCGTGCTCGGAATGCGTGTGTAAGCGATGCAACAATTTCTGTGAACGATATCATGTGCTGAAGTGTCCAGACAGGAGAGATACTCTAACACAGTTCTGCTTGGATGAATAATAGTTATACCAATGCACATTGCACGCAATTTTAACTTCATTATTAATGTATTTAGGTATTATGTTAGTATTTATGTTCTTTTGCCATTGGCTGAAATAAATGTTTATTAATATACAGTATAGTCCACGTACCCTTAAATAAATTTATAATATTGTAACCTTACAATAAGTATTTGTCCAGCATTACCAGAAAGATGGTGACTTATAGTAGAACTAGCAACCCGCCCTGTCTTTAACGGTTTTCCCAGCGTAAGCTTAAAAGGCGCACGGACGGCAGATCCCAGATACAATTTAGAAAAGCCGAGGTGCACAGGGAAACTCCAAACACATATACTCTTCTCTAACGTCCTAATTCGACACGACTCGACAGTTTGGTGCTGGCCGAAGCTGGGGTGACACTCTATTGCCAACTTGTAAACTCGCTCCGAAGCTAGTAATTTAAATTTCCACCGAAAGAAGATTGTTGGAAGAAATGAAAACGTAAAAACACTTAGTGGGCGAAGTATTAAAGATAGAGGTATGCTGTCGCTGACTTGTTTTGCAGAAATTTTTATGCTGAACGATTCTTACACTCACAGTATATACATATTTTTAACGGTTTACCCAGCGTGAGCTTAAAAGGCGCACGGACGGCAGGTTTTTCTTCGTCTTGATTCACTTAAATCGTTACTGCTCGACTTGCTTTAGTCATAAGTGAATGTTTTTCCACATAAACCTTCCTCGAGAAATCCTTTACAGAATGGTGGAAACCGCATTAAAATCCATCCAGTGGTTCTCGAGATTACCCGTTACTTTCAAGAATGGGGGACTTTGTTTTGTACTATGTACTGTAGAGATTTCTTACTGTTGGGTTGAATCAGAGTTGTAATCACTGCTACCACTCTTGTTTCAAAGTCACTATGTTTGCAGACCACTTGCGGAAACTGAAATTGGGTTTTATACTGTAACTTGATAGTTGGTTGCAAGAGCTGATTGTAGTCTGTCTATTGTGACGTCATTTAGAATGGTAAAGCTTCACATCGTTATAAGTCGGGTAACACCGTATAACATAACCTGTAATGTAACATTGATATATTTTACACTTCATGTCGACTGCATGTTCTATTTACCACATGGTTGGCACAATTATTGATCTACTGTTACTTCATTGCAGCGAATTCTAAAATATATATAGTAAACCCCGTTGATACACGCCCGCTTATTATGCTTTTTGCAAGGACTCGAGACGGTTCGTAGGCATAATTTTACCCTAATGCAACGCCTCGAAATCCCGCATATATCGCTTTTTCATGCCAAAAACAAGCGGGAAAATGCTGTAAAAATGGTATATTAAAGAAGCACAGTTGTCAATGGCCTAGTGACATTAAAAAAATCCACGATGTCGGCGGCATGGTTACGGATCATCTTACCGCTACTGTCCAAGATGAAAGCAGTGATAAGGAAATTGAATCTGCGGAAATGGGGCTCTCGAAGCATTAAAATATGCTACGAAATTACATAATCACTGTTATTTATAGCGGGTGCGGTGTATCAAGTGATGTGAGCAGCTACTTAAACCGCATAGAAAATGTAATCATTCACAATCGACAAGCATCAGACACTTTCTCTTAAATAGGAATTGAGATAAATAGGAATTGAGATAAAATTTGCATTTTGCATCGTACCTGCAGTAATAAACAATAACGCACCTTACTGTAATACAAATAATAATAATAATAATAATAATAATGATAAGAACAATAAAACACTGTTAATTACTTAAATATTCCTCACAAAACATTTCCCATCTATAGCGCTGACCCGCTTATTACGCGTTTGAATCACAGTCCCTTGAAGAACGTAATAACGGGGTTTTACTGTTTCTCTGTTGGTAACTTTGTCTCGGCCAACAAATTTTCTTCAAACAGTAAGGGTTTAAGGGGCGACTGCAGTTAAAATTTACTGTTCACTAGTTTGAATTGTCGAGTAGTGTCTAATCTTTGGTAATAGGTATTCCTAATGTTGTTGTTTGAATCTGTCTTTTGACTGGTCAGATGGCAGCTCTCCATTCCTCACTGTTCTGACCTAATCGTTTCGTCTCTAGATAGATACAACGCCCTACATCCGAGGCAATCTATTTAACATATTCTAACCTTCAGTTCTTGCCCTCGACCCTTCCTTCCATAACTTAAGATTGCTATTTCTGGGTGTCTTAGTATGTGTCGTACCAACCTATCTCTTTTCTTCATTAGCAGTCGCCAGAAACATTTCTCCTCTCCCACTCGTCATAATACCTCTTCATTTGTAACTTTATCGACCTATCTAATCTGCATCATTCTCCTGTAACACCACATTTCAAACGCTCCAATTCTCCTCTTTTCTGCTGCACCAATAGTCGAAGTTTCACTTCCATAGAGCGTCACGCTCAAGATAAAGGCTTTCAAAAATACTTCCTAATACCTAAATCTATATTCGATGTCATCAGATTCCTTTTCTGTTGAAATGCTTTCCATGCCTGAGCCAACCTACTTTTTATATCCTCCTTGCTTCGTCCATCACTGGTTATTTTGCTTCCTATGTAGCACAAGTCTCCTACTTCCTTTATCTTTTCACCTGCCAATTTGACGTCCATAGGGGTTTCTGATTTATTTCGGCTGCATTCCAAAAGTAATACTGTAATAATAATAATTTTAATACTTAATTTAAATGTTAATTTAATGATTGTAGTATAAAACATTTTTGGAGCAAATACATATTTGCACGGCAGCGTATCCACCTTAGAAAATTAACCCATTTTATTCCATAAAAGCAAATATCTTGAACATTATTCCTTTCGATGTATTTTGAATAGTATTCAGACAACTGTGCAATGTGTATCTAACTCCTATTTGATAGCTTGCGTTTGAAATGGTTTGCTGACGTACATTTGCACGCGTGCATCTGGTTTATCACAAGCCTTTTTTTTTCTTTTCAGAATAGAGCGGAATGGGCGTCACACCACACGATTTTTCAACCTGATAAAGGCACATTATTTGTGTTCTCGACTACTTAACGTGAGAAATTGACTGTCCTGTGGTGACGATAACAAGAACTGTGATGTTCAAGTGGAGAAGTACGTTAATGTATTAGCTGTTATTACATCACATTGAAACGTGTTCTATCGGCCATTACGAAGGACATACAGTACAATGATACCCCGTGGTGTTGGGGTAGCGCGTCTGCCTCTCACCCGGAGGTCCCAGGTTCGATTCCCGGCTCCGTCAGGGATTTTCGAAACTGACGTGAGGGCTGGAACAGGGTGCACTCAGCCTCGTGAGGACAATTGAGTAGCTGTCTGACAGTGAGGAAGTGCCCCGGTCACGAAAACCGAAATGGCCGAGGGGATCCTATGCGCTGACCACGCGTCACCCCAGTATCCGCAGTCCAAATGGCTAGGCAGCGGTCGCTTGGTAGGCCTAGGCCCTTCGTGGGCTGTAGTGCCAGGGGTTATTTATATTATTACCATGATTATATCAGGTCAAATTTTCCTAAGGACCCGCGGAAATTAATCTGTGCCAAATTATAGGTTTCTAGCTTTTGGTATGGATTCAGTGGTTTTCCTCCCTATTTCCCGATTCGTAGATGGCTAAGGCCAACTACAGTATTAATATTTAGCACTACTATAATGGTAAGCTTGGATACCCCATATTCGACGTATTCAGGAATGGGTTAATGTTCTATCAATGTTTCAATTCCCTGACGATAGAAATCCGCTCCTTGTTCCTGGCGCCATCTAAGAACCGCTGTGTGAACTTGTTCATTGTTGGCAAATTGTTTTGCACGGTGTTCTTTCAGCTTGCTGAAAACATGTTGCAACACAAGTTTTGCATTAGCGTTTCTAATGGCACTACTGTATAATATGGCCCGGTTCTCACAACACTTTATTTATTTATTTATTTAGTTAGTTAGTTAGTTAGTTAGTTTATTGGTTATGGCGAATTATGAAGCGTGTTGGAACTTTACTTAGCACAATATTTATGCCTTGTTCCCAACATCTCGTTATCAGTTCACTATGCTTTCTTGAGTCTACTGTCCATCCTGTATTCTTCCGTGTAGGTTTCTCGGCAAATTTGTGTCCATTTATTAGAGTTTTAAATTTTGCTCTGTTATGAATGATTTAGTTATTAGATTTTTTTTTTGTAGGGTTCTACATGTTGTTTTATTATGAATGATTTAGTTATAAGAACATTTTTGTGGGGTTCTAAATATTGTTTTATTATGAATGATTTCGTTATTAGAATTATTTTGTAGGTCTTGTGTTATTTCTACCAGTCGATTGTTGTGGTTTTTCATAAATAGTGCTAGGTTTAAAATTTTCTGTTAGCCTGTTGTTTTTCCATTCTGTATGCGACTGTAAAATTTCAGTCTCCATTCTCTGGTGGAATCTGTGTTTTTTTTTTGTTTTTTTTTTCAATACCGTACTTTGATAGGTTTCATGTGGCTTCTTTTTCATCTAAACCCCGTTTTCATATTTTAGTCCCAGTATATTTCTCTTGTTTTTCGATGTTTTAAATTTTAATTTGCCCCCAATTGTCAAAGTTTCAGAAGCGTTTCGTACATCTGGTTTGACGACAGTTTTGTAGTGTTGTGATTTTACGTTTTATGGTAAATATGTTTTTATATTTTGTTCAGGTGCAGTAATTTTATATGCTTCTTGTAATTTTGCAGTTATTGTTTCCTTGTTGGCTTCCTTTTTTATCCCTGTTGGACTATTATTATAATTATTATTATTATTATTGAATTGTTGAGAAATATTATTAAAACATCTCGGCCACGGGGAAATAAGCATTGAATTCCAAATTTTCACTCCTGGGTAACCTAAACGAGGACATATCGAAAACTTTCTCTGTGTGTTGATTTGCATGTACTAATTTTATGTAAGTTTTCGTCCTTAATTTGTCTAGCACTGTTAAAATAATTGGTGTTCTTTTGTTACAGGTAAGTGGATGAGCAGACAGCTCTGGAACGCCAGCCGCAGGTCTGTCCCCATGTTCTTACTGTTGTATCATGGAGAAGGGTTTAACATCCCTTACAACTGCTGTAACTTTAAAAGAGTTGGTATCATAATACTAAGTACTAGTCTGTACTCGACATATAGAGATCACAGGTTCATTTCTCGACCGAGAAGTCGGATTATTTAAAGGATAAGAAAAATCCAGGACACTTCGAGCCGTACGATATACCCCTTTGGTGATTGTGAGAAAATCTTTTTAATCTGTCACAGATCTTGAACTTAGATACATTTTAACATGGATATGTTTTTTGTTCTGGAGCTCAAGGCAAAGTGATATTATTTGCGTTATACACGTGACGGTCTACTGCGCACCTTGCTCCTAAGCGGGCGCGCGCAGATACTACCCGCATCTCATTGCTGGCTCCCACGCGAGAGGCAATAGGGATGTAGCGGGAGAAAGTTCGCGCCACATAGCGCTCGTGTAGTACTGGGTAAGCGCAGGGCGATCGTCTTATGTTTCTCCCAGTCAGCTGCGAGGAATATATAAATTGTGACCGAGTTTTCTATGCGAAAGTAAATTATATCTTCTCTAATTTTACGCCAAGACTATGTTAATTAATTCTATAGGTATATCTCCTAATATATTATGGACGATTTTCAGCGTTTATGCGTTAAACAGCTGCAAAATGAGCTATGGACTAGAGGCACTAAAACCAGCGGGAGGAAGGAAGAATTAATAGTCTACAGCGGTAATGACAAAATTCTAACACGCTTTATTATTCAAATAATGAATATGAGTCAGCATGCTTTCTCCTAAAGATTACAATTACTAGAGTATTGTAGGCCTATATTGATAAATATATCTCCTAAAGACTTAAATCATAAATTGAGATTTAAATATTCACTTGCACCCCCTGCTTACAGACTTCGATTCATGTATTTTTTTAGGTTGATAGCTTACATGAAACTGTCGTGTTTTAAGGTAAATATAATCAAAGAAAGTTGATACCGGTAATTAAAGTGTACCTCGAAAATGCATCGCAACGTTTGGTTCTTATGTAATTTTGTCAATTTCGCAATAAGAATCGTTCCCTTACCCCTGGGAAAGGACTTGAGGGTACAATTTTTTAAAAGTTTGAGAATCCCTGCTTTAGGGCCACGAACTGTTTCCATTCATCTGACTATGTCTCAAGAATGTAGAAGTCAGTCGCTACCACATTCTCCGTCAGGCAGATGGAAATGACGATTAATTCCAATTTCAAGAAACCAACCATAATACGTTTGTGACTGTTAATGTTGCGACATTTATTCTTGAAGTATTTGACCGAGTGGCCTATTGATGTCTTTGAAAATGGGAGTCAGAAATGTTACTTTCATTTCTTCGTGTATATTGACGATTTCTTCCCGTACTTCAATGGAGATGATTTCTGCAGATTACGATATTGTAGGCTTATCGTGATAATCCGGCAATTTTCTTGTGCATGGCCTTTTCCTAAATAATTATTTTTGTTGTGTTCGTGGTCCACGGAAAAAGCGGTGGAACAGCGCCCGGTTTTTATCTTGCTCTCTGATCTTCAAATACAAACGCATAAATTCAGTGGTTGTTATCGAAATGTCTAATCAGTTTATAGGTACAAAATAGGAATTATTTCCCTTTGTAAGTCACACTTATCCAACACAGTTTTCGTGAAGTCATCGGGTTGTAAATGATGGAAACACACTTTAATATATTCGGTCAGATTTTTCTCACCGAAATTTTTCCTTCTAATAACATGTGACCATTTCTTCCTCATTTCTTTATTTTGTGGAAATTGGTGAAACGAAAACGGGTTCCCCTGATTTTTGCAAAGAGGAACACTGCAATAGCTCGGCAAAGTCACGAAAATAACAATTTAAACAACTTAAATTCGTACATATTAGCGGCATGAGAACACAGGAGACAAATGAAGAGCACCTTGCGCTTACCCAGTACAACAGCAGTGCACTCTATCGGTGCTAGTTCTATACATCCCTATTGTAATGTATAACACATCAATAGTTGATCTTGTTCTTGATATGTACTTGTCCCCGCAACTTCAATGCAAAAATAGCTAACTTGTGTGCCAACAACGTTATAAAGAAACTGGTTTACAGACCTATCCTCATGAAAATTGCGAGTGGTGTAAACACGCGTGTTAGGTTTTTAGAGAGTGTTAACCCTACCTAAGGGGAGATGATGAGAGAAAAAAGGAGGTGGGTTTAGGAGCGGAAATAATGTTTAGGTAGAAAGGACGAGAATCCAACACAAAAGCCTAAAAACCAATAGAAGTAAGTGTCTAGAGAAAGGTTCCACTGCACAAAGCCCGTGAGATACCTAAAATTTATAGGGACCTGACCACGGCTAACGGGAAATGCAGCGGGAGCTGGGGTTGCCTGCAAGCAAGCGGTAAACGCTCTTTCCCTCCCAAGCCGAGATTTGGGTATTATGAGGAAGGGTGATTCTCTGGCAAGACAAAGTAAGCCAAAAGTAAACTTTCCCTTCAGAAAGGGTAGATTTTATTACGCAATCGAAAATGCTGGAAAGATTTGAATATGCAGTAATATTTTTATTTCTGGACACTGTTGGATCTCTGGCGAAACAACCGAATGCCACCAGAGTGGGAAGAGAAAAAGCAACTTTAGTGCTTTAAGCGATATTTTTAGTGTTTTTTTTAATGAAAATCCTAGAAGAATACAAATTGTTGCACTGAGCTAAGCTTTTACCCAGCAGGATGCCGGCTAAAAGTTTAGAACAGAGGAAAACCTCAGACCCAACAAAACTGTGATTTTGAAAGCAAAACATAAGTCAGAGAGAAAACCTCTACAAATAGGTAGCTGGTGGAGCAAGCTGTATTTGCCTTAAAAACGATTTGCTAGAATTAGCTGTGACAGCTAAAAGATACTTTGAAATGTTGTTATTTGAAATTTTGTTTCCAATGCAACAAGTGGTGAAGGTTTTATTGACGCAGAAATTACTTTTTTTTGTGTATAGATCTTACGATTAGGGGAATAATCTGGGAAGAGAAGGTCCTGCCTAACCGTAATTCTAGCGAGAGAGATAAAACAAACGATAATGACAAATTTATTTAACAATCTATAGTATTGTGAAAATTTAACAAATATTAAATTTAAAATGTAGTCTTTAGTTAATATAAATTTTGTTTGTTAACAACTTTTTGAAGTCTCAGACTTCTAGAAGAGTAAAGTTTACACTTAACAATTAACAGTTTCAAGATGTAGAACCTATTAAGAGCACCAAAATCTCACAAGGATTTCAAAAGTGTGCTTCCAATTAAGAAAGTTGAGGTTTGTAATGACAATAGTAAAGTAATTACAACTTTGATAACTTAATTAGGTAAGATACAAGCATTATTTAAATGCACTTCTAGCAAGCCAACAGGCTATAAACAAATAGATTAAATTCCTGTTCGCAGCAGGAGGAAAACGTAGAATTACAAGCGGATGTCACCGCTATTTTTAAACAGAGATTACTAGATGCGAAATACAAAAATGTACAGGTCGTATTAACAAAGCCTGGAGAGAAAAAAAAACAATCAGTTACAAAATTTTTAAACTTGAGAAAATCAACGATTCCTGAACAAGCAGGATAAAAAAAAGAAAATTAATAAGTAGTTTCTATAACTACTGATATTGAAACAGAGTGAATAAGTGATACAGGGGGGGGGGGGAATGTGAGGGCCCCAAACTTTGGGCGAAGCCTCATAGAGTAGTAACTAATTTATAGATTAGCTTAGGTTTGTTAGTAAAGGGTATTTTAGTGAATGGAGTTAGGATAAAGTCCTGGCCAGAATTTATTGCTCTGACGAACGCGGCGCGGTTGAAATTAGCACACACAAATTCGAAGCACTGATAGTTTGTTGATAAGTTGAAAAATTTCACTATTGTAATGTATGTAAGTTCGTAGAACAAGAGAAATTTATTGCAGTTATGGAGAACACTAGTAAAATTTGAATTTGAATAAGTTTATTGCGTTTGAAAGTTTATGGTTTGCAGTTATTAGTTTTGTTTAACTTGAAGTTCCAGCAATTTGACGGTATTGAGCATAGTCTATTGCGGTTTGAAGCATATGTTGAGTGGAAAACTTCTAAAACTGTAATGACGGTTGAATAGGGCGATAGAGTTCCCACGGTGGAAAAAGCTAAGTTTATAGACAGCGGTTAATTTGACTTAAATCCCTCGTTGTGGGAAGGTATTCCCATTTATTTCGTACAAGAAGTACTGGACTTCATATTATAAAGCCAGCTTAGATATCTAAAGCCTGACAAAGAAAATCCCACGAATACGATTATTGCACAATAATGAGCGATTCCCCACACTGTCTATAAAATTGTATTAAAAGCGTTTAGCATTTTAAAACCATTACATTATATCTAAAACCATTGAAGTTTTGTACTTCGCTTTTTCATGATGATCAGGCGATGGTTCCTTGTGACCGTTAGCTTTAAAACATAGACATGGCGTCTATTTTAAAAATGTCTCATGAAGACAGGAGACTAGCCCTTGGGAGGGCTCCAAACTGTTCACTTGACGACTGGACTAGAAGTGAGAGAGCAATTCCTCACATGACAGAGGTAGGTAGGCACGGGGAAAGGAGAGAGTTTATAACAGAATGTGCAACATGAGAAAAATTAAATTCTTGTACAGAAAATAGAATTCTTCATGGAGCGGTGTCTTCAAGGAGATCTTAGCTGGAGACAAGGGCGACGCCTGGTGGATTGGTGAGGAAATCCTCTTGAGCTCAGAGAACTTCTGCAGTTAGCTGCAAGATGCCGCTAGGTTATCCGTAGAAGATACATACCTAGAACAGACTCAAAGACACAATAAATTCCTGCTCAAAGGAAAAAAGAATACAAAGGGATTACTGTTGGTGTCTGCGAAGAAAGTAATTGAATAAATAAACTAAACAAAGAGCAGCAAGAGCTAACTCTGACTGAACGTGTATTCCAAGGAATACACCAACGTGCTCAGCTGTAATATAACCTTGTTAGGAAGGTTAACAGCTATTCATCATCTAGACCTGTAAAACATATCTATGATTCCATGTTCCTCAATGTAGCGAAGAATTTTGCAATTTTTGCGGGTAATTCATTTGAGGGGCATGAACTTCGTGGTCTTATAGACCTGTGTACTTGAGCGTGTGTGTGTGTGTGTGTGTGTGTGTATATATATATGTGTATAGATATATATATATAATGTTTCTGATTACCGGTGTTATTTTAGTGTTAGTAGTGGTAGTATTCGTAATTCAAGTGAGGATGGGAAAAGAGGTGGCCGTGACCCTTAAGTTAGGAACCAACCCGGCATTTGCCTGGAGTAAAAGTGGGGAAACTACGAAAAACCACTCCCATGATGGGTGAGGTAGGAGTCTAACCTACAACTACCTCACGAGGTTGAGTGTACCCCATTTCAGTCCTCAGACCAGAATTACATTTTTTGGCAGAGCCGGCAATTGAACCCGGACCTCTGGGGCGACACCCAAGAACGCCAGCTGCTACACCACGAGAAGGTAGTTGTACAATGTGGTGGATAGTTGGTTGATACTGTATTTACACATCTGGGCCTCTCCCAGGTAAAATGAGGCCCAAGTCCCTGAGATTTTTGGGGGCCCTTTATTTTTTTCAAATATTTTTTATTTTTTAGCACCTGTATATTTAATAAAATATATACCGTATAGGAAGTTTTTTTTTCTTTCAAGATGAACAATACACTGTTTATTAAATCATATATACATAGGTTACATTTCAATTGAAACGATCATCGTTATTTGAAAACATTTCAGATGATTTAATGAACAATTTAACAAATCATACTATTTTTTACTTCTGTAAAATGTTAACTTTTTTTTTTCGGTCAATGAAATCTTCTACAATGTCATCAACATAAATTTCCCGCAGAACATCTGGCTAGATATACTTAACACATTCTTGTGGCATGATAATTCTTTGCGCAGTTTTGATCAGTTTCAATTTTGAAAACGAGCGCTCCGCAGAACAATTCGTTATCATGAGGGTCAGGAAAATGCGAAAAGCAATTTCAACGTTCGGAAAAACAGACTCAAGCTTGTCTCGAATAAGAATTTCGTAAAGTTCAAAATGAGTGAACTCAGTTTTTAAAGGACATTGTAATTTAATATAATGCTGAAACTGTCTCAGTTCTGGATAGAAAATTTCTAAATCTTCGGAATAAAATTTGGGGGCGCCCAGATAATTGGGGGTCCTAGGCCTGGGCCTAATCGGGCCTAATGGGTAATCCAGCACTGGCCTTTCCCCAGTCTTAACCACTTCATTAATGACATTACGCTCGAGCGTTAAAGCTCCTTGGAATCGCCAATAGCCGAATTTACCAGCTGGGAGCCCTTGCGTATTACTCAAGTTACGCCGCATGAAGGTTCCCCGTTTAGTCACCTAGTACAGGTGGAGGAACATTGTGCATTCTGAGTCACCCACAGGGGAAACATGCAGCTTTTACTGTCCGTATAGGGGGACATGCACTACTTCTTCAAATACGTTTTAATTTATTGAAGGAGTGTTGGGCTTCTGGTGCTGAGTCAGTTACATTGGGGCGAGAACTCGGACATAATGAGACATAATCAATGAAAAAGAATATACGATCCTGAGGTTTCAAAACCTCAATCTATGCTTTTTTGGATTTCATTCCATTAGCATTTGGCATGTTGTATTTGCTCTTATCAATGTGCAACTGCACGAAAATGAACAATTAAAAAATAACCATTTAAATTATAAGTCCAGTTTTCTTCGGAAATTCATTTGGACCTCTCTATTTCCTAACATTGTATACATACTAATAAGCTATAGTTCTTCTATGCTCAAGATCGTGGGTTCAAATCCGGCCGAAGTCTTCGGATTTTTATGAGCCTTAAAAATCCCTCAGTATGCCTTCCTTCGGAGGGGAAGTAAATCCGGCGGTCCCATGTCATAGATTTATGGCATGAAAAAGAACCTTCCACTAAATACACTTGTGTAAAGCCAAAATTTGTAGGTTAGAATTGATAACGCTTTATTAGTTCCAACGTTCGCCGCTAGGTGCTGACTGCGATGCAATCTAGTAGCCAAGTCCACAAGCTAGGTGTCGTGGTCGGTAGCATTTGGTAGAAAAAGTAGGAACTACTTGAAATTATTGTCTGCAGTCCTTACTTGAATTAAAAACAGATGACACACACGAATAGTCATCACAAATAACACCGGTTATCAGACAGATTCTACACCCAAAGTACACGGGGCTACATGGCCGCGTTGTGGCAGCTCCTGAACTAAGGAACCAACCCAACTATAGTCCAACTAGAGTTTAACTTAAAAAGGCAATAAAACATGTTTTTTCTTTTTCAGAATTATACTCACACTCGGATACTTACAGAATGGCAACTAACAAGTGGTGTATTTTTAGAAAGGGATGGGGAAAGATAGTACTACACCCACCCCTTTGGCTAACTGAACAGCTGACCATTTTACTAATTCAAAAAGTGTTAGGGTAACACTACAAAGTTTACAGGAGTAAAAATAAATGCTTTCAAACTACTAAGTGTTAAGTTGCATATCCAATCATTTGTCATCAATCCGAACATTGGTTTTACTCAAAATTAGGAACTTCAACAAATTTCATATTTGTATAATTTGGCTTTGGGTGGGGATTGATTTCCCTGATCACCCCCCATAGTTACGCCAGGACATTCCTCCGTTCAAATTACTAAAAGAAAATCAATACTGGACAATTTAGACAAAAGTACAATCGTTGCGTTTTGCAACTGCTAAGTTACAGCCATAGTATTTTAACTTACATGCACCTTGCGGACTGCTCGTAAGGTAAGATCTCATTCCGGTCACTTGAGACCGGAAGGGAAATTCATGTGTCCAAGGCTCTTCGCGTTGTTTTACCACGCAGGATATGAAGGTTTTACAATCATCGGTCAGTATTCGATAACATGTGGTTTCTAATAAGCGGTCCAGCCTTGTGCATTAGCGAACGGAGCTGTTCTTGAGCCACTTCGTGTAGCACATTCCATTGCAGATTTGTACCAAGGTCTCTGATATGTCCTCCTGTAAGGTCAGGGAAACACTATCTTCAACAACTAGACCGTTGAGAAAGAGTATTGTGTTCAAATACCGGTTAGCAATCCTCAATCAGGAAGTAGTCCATTTCCGTAGTCCAGAGATCGTACTGTAGATTTGAATCCCGGCATTGAAGCTAGGCCTGTTCCATAAAATTTCGTCTGTTACATTCATTTCGTGAAGGCCATTTACAATATTTCAATTATCTGGTTATTCTTGACTTGTAATGAGGAGGCATGATAAATATCCTTTTGGTAAGTTTTTCATTGTTCATTCTTGGTATATGTCCATCCATAAAATTTAATTTGTATTTTTCTAATAGTGTCTGATATTTTCTCGGAATGTTGGTATAACTCGTTTCATCCACACTGGGCCAATGATTTTCACAAGGATTTTTTCCTTTCTTGTTTGTCTACATTTTTAGTTAGTGATCCAATGATCAGAATTTGTGATGCGTATAATGCTTCAGATCGAATTACTATAGTCTTTTAATTTTGCGTTCCGAGATATTGATTTTCTGTTGTATCTATTCCAGGTGATTCTATGGGATTTTTTGTAAATTAGAGAATCTGTCTTTGCTACATGATTGAATACAGAAGGTTGTATGATTTCCCATAAGTATTTACAATTACTTACCTGAGGGATTTCCCAAACTAATTATTTATCATTATTTATTATGGGCATTATTGTTGGTATTATTATTACTATTATTCTATCGTGTATACTAAGCACGTTCAGAATGTAAGTTCCTTTTTTTTATACGTTGTCCGACATCGCTGCAATCGCTGCTCGGCGCATGCGCAGTCTGTTCTTTACGCTTTGTTAGAATGGCGAAGTTAATTAAAACATCCCGCTCACAACACAAACCACTCGCTACTTCAGACACCACAACTTCAGACATTAAAATGTATATACACCCTAGCACACGGGGATAAATGACCACGTTGTCAAAGCCCCCTCAAATGAAAGAGCACCACCACCTTATGGCTATAGACAATTCATGTAGATCCGTGTACTTGTGCGTGGAATTTGTCTGATAACCTGTGTTATTGTGTTGGCTGTATTAGTGTGAGTACTGTATTTGTAATTCAGATAAGAATTGTTAACGAGACGGCCGTGGCATCAAGTTAGGAACCATCCCGGCATTAGAAGTGGTAAACCACGGAAAACCACTTCCAGGATGGCTGAGGTGGGAATCGAACCCACCTCTTCTCAGATTTGTCTCACGAGGCTGAGGGTACCCCGTTCCAGCCCTCAGACCAAAATTAAATTTCTTGGCAGAGCTGGGAATCGAACCCGGACCTCCGTGGTGACAGCTAAGCATGCTAGCCACTGCGCAACTATTGACAATTGAGAGGCATGCTTCACGACTGTCAATTCTTGAAGTTTTTTAATTTGAGGAGCTTGACAGTGTAGTTATTCAACCCCGTATAGTTAGGTGTGAGTGTGTAGAATTTGGCTGATAACTGATGATCTGTGTTATTGTGGTGTCTTTGGACATGTGTGTACTCGTAATGGGAAGGAGGTGGCCGTGGCCTTGTTAGGAGCCATTCCGGCATTTGCCTGGAGTAGAAGTGGGGAAACCACGGAAAACCTCTTACAGGATGGCTGAGGTAGTAATAGAAACATACCTCTTTCCATTTTTGCCTCACGAGGCTGAGTGTACCCCGTTCCAGCCCTAAGATGAAAATTAAATTTCTTTGCAGAGCCGGGAATCGAACCCGTACCTTCGAAGTGATAGTTAAGAATGCTAGCGGCTGCACCTTAGGTGGTAGGTTCTAATTCTTGAAGCATCCGTTATTATTTTTTATCATCCGTGTAGCCAATCATGTGTTTTCCAATAACCTGCACGCAATAAAGTGGGTCGACACGCGGGGGTGGAATTTTCATTGATCTAGCGATCCTACTTATGAAGTGGGAGGGAGATGACGTACTTCCGGTGAGCGCTTCAGAGAGCTGACAGGGAGCAAGGGGTTGTAGGATGGAGATGACGCTGACGTAGCCTACTTCTGTTGAGCGCTTGAGAGTGCAGACAGGGAGCAAGGGGTTGGGCGTGATGATGAACCAAAAGCTGTATTTCGCAACCGTCAGGCTACGGACGGGGTGATTTCGGAATAATAATATTAATAATGAAATTAATAATAAAGATGTTACAAACACCCAGTCGTGAGCCTCCGTGGCTTGGGCGGCAGCACGCCGGGCTCTCACCGCTGGGTCCGTGGTTCAAATCCCGGTCACTCCATGTGAGATTTGTGCTGGACAAAGCGGAGTCAGACAGGTTTTTCTCCGGCTACTCCGGGTTTTCCCTGCCACAATTTCATTCCAGCAACACTCTCCGCTCTCATTTCATTACATCTGTCATTCATTTAATCATTGCCCCAGGCGAGTGCGACAGGCTTCGGCAGCCGGCACAGATCATATCCTCGCCGCTAGGTGGGGGCTTCATTCATTCCATTCCCTGACCCGGTCGGTTGACTGGAAGCAGGATGTGGATTCTCATTCTCAAACACCCAGTCCCCGTGCTAAAGGAATTAGCCATCCGATGTTACAAATCACATCGCACCATACGACTGGACCTGATGCTCTTCGGGTAAACTGTAGTCAAGCAGCATTGCGCACGCTACTTAGACAAACATTATATTGTGAATTGTGAACGGAAAAGTTAATAATAGTGGGCGAATTAAAAATGGTGCGTTTCTAATTGCTTCGCAACAGCACAGCTTAGCGTAACCATTGCCCATGTCACCACGGGGAGTAAAACTATGACGGACACTACTGGAGCTAAGTCATAGCCTACTCGCACAACTGTTTCTGTCATCCAAGCAGACTCACAGTGCGGTACGTAAACAAAGAATAGTTCCCACCTCGGCCGCCGGCACTCGTAGCAGTATCAGGTGGCTACCGCGTCGAACAGGTGTCCATGGCAGATTGCATATATTCACACTTTGCCCACGCTTCTCGCTGCTAAATCTCCGCTTTTGATTCAGTTACTCAGGTTAGAACAAGAAAAATGTTCAGAGTGTAAGATATTCACACAAGTACATTGTATCGTATGAAGGACGGTAGGGGAGAGTCCTCTAGCCCCGGACACATTACTTTTTTTGCCAATACTGCTGAATTTTTTTAATTTAAAAATCAAGTAAAATATCTGTGACATCCTTCATGTAGCATAAGACAATATTCCTGATAGCAAAATTTTCAACAGTGGCAGGATTATTGGGAATTGAAATAAACGTACTTGTGTCTTTTTCCCTATTATTAAGACTGGCCTGTAATACCGGACAGTTTAGAACTTTTTCGGATTGTTATTTGAATACTGTAAATTTTATGCGTATCTATGATCTTATCAAAGGATGTGGTAGTTGACATGATAGTGGCTTATAGGAACTTCATACTTGGGATCTATGGACATATTATGGCCCTAAAATAAAGAGACCTTTGAAATAAAAAAAAAATAAAAAAAACATGGTAAGAACTGGAGATTCGGTGCAAGTTCACGATGTCTCTTCATGAAGCTGTAATAAGAATGTTTCCCTGCAATTTTGTTGTCCTTATTGAACCTATGAGGCAGCTTTCAAGTTGCAGCTAAATCATAAGCAAATTTCAGAAACTCCTTTCTGGTAAGGGGCATGCGCATGCCATCTAACAGCTTGATATGGGCGACTAATTTTTCTGGTAAGGGGCATGCGCATGCCATCTAACAGCTTGATATGGGCGACTAATTTTTCTGGTAAGGGGCATGCGCATGCCATCTAACAGCTTGATATGGGCGACTAATTTTTCTGGTAAGGGGCATGCGCATGCCATCTAACAGCTTGATATGGGCGACTAATTTTTCTGGTAAGGGGCATGCGCATGCCATCTAACAGCTTGATATGGGCGACTAATTTTTCTGGTAAGGGGCATGCGCATGCCATCTAACAGCTTGATATGGGCGACTAATTTTTCTGGTAAGGGGCATGCGCATGCCATCTAACAGCTTGATATGGGCGACTAATTTTTCTGGTAAGGGGCATGCGCATGCCATCTAACAGCTTGATATGGGCGACTAATTTTTCTGGTAAGGGGCATGCGCATGCCATCTAACAGCTTGATATGGGCGACTAATTTTTCTGGTAAGGGGCATGCGCATGCCATCTAACAGCTTGATATGGGCGACTAATTTTTCTGGTAAGGGGCATGCGCATGCCATCTAACAGCTTGATATGGGCGACTAATTTTTCTGGTAAGGGGCATGCGCATGCCATCTAACAGCTTGATATGGGCGACTAATTTTTCTGGTAAGGGGCAAGCGCATGCCATCTAACAGCTTGATATGGGCGACTAATTTTTCTTCAAAATTGTCTGCAAATGTTCTCTTGAAGCGCCCTAATTTTGGCGTAATTTGAATTTCTCCTCCACTCTTTATTTGTAATAGTCTCTCCTGCAAAGTGCTCTTTGGAACACTAAAACTACTTGCAGCTTCCCTAACACTCAAATTATTAGCAGGCAGGGTGTTCACTGCTCGTTTCATACCGTCTTCGGACCACTTTCCCCACCTCCTTCCATTTTTGTCGTCTTTTGGCATGTATTTATTTGCAATTCAACCTGCAAATAATAGTATGACAGCTAATTACGAGTCCGATGGTACAGTACATAGTACTGTCCGGTCTTACAGGACAAGCACGCATCTAAAGAAACACCTGCCATTAACTAAATACGTTTCATTTTCAAGTGATACTTTGTGAACATGTTATTAAGGCCACATTAAACAACTACTCTCAGTACAGTAACAATTCACTTATCTAGCTCAGTACAATGCTCTTCGAAAACTTACTTGAGACACATGAATGAACACAGGAAATCGGAAAATACCACGTAGCGTGGTTACTGCTTGAGTGACAAACTCACACTGCTTGCGCTGACGTACACTGGAAGAAACCTTTGAAATGCACTCTACATGATGCTGACATCTAGCGAGATTTTCGTGAACTATAGTGTGTCCGGTACTACATGCCGTCCGGTGCTACAGGACTTCCCCCTAATCAGCTTGTTTGTTATAATTGGCAAAGTTTCTTCAATTACTTCGAGGTATGTTATATTTGATCTTTAGAACGTATAAAATGTTATGCAATATGAGATCTGTGTATTTTCTACTGAATGTTTCAAAATAACATTCCTGGACCGCGGTCTGCTGAAAGTTCAGAAACAATGTTTTGTAACTGAGTTGTAACATGTTGACCACTGTTGTTTGCAACACGCACTTTCCTTGAATTCGCCAATAGTCGATATCCATACAAACTCCACAATCGAGTTCTCACATGACGCAATTTCCTTGGAATTGTGTACTGTTGACATTCTCAGGTTTAAGTTTTGTAAGCACGCAGAGAGCTGGCCTTTTTATGAGTTTCCGTAAGGCAGGCTTCTCGGAGCCAGTGTTGGCAAATGAGATTTATAAAAAAAATAATATCCCTCTGGGCACGCCGGAAGGCGGAGGTAGATCCCTCTGGGCACGCCGGAAGGCAGAGGTAGATCCCTCTGGGCACGCCGGAAGGCGGAGGTAGATCCCTCTGGGCACGCCGGAAGGCGGAGGTAGATCCCTCTGGGCACGCCGGAAGGTGGAGGTAGATTTCACAGGGTAAATGATAATATTTTGAACTCACTAAATTTGTCAATATTGTCCTACACCTACAAAACGTTCTTCGTGTATAGCATACGAGTCATACAATTCCGAAAACATTTTGCTAATGGTGTAAAGATGGGTCATATCAACAATTCTTTCAGATAAAAGTTTCAGGTCATTTTTAGAGGACTACAGTATTTTAAACGGTTTTGATATTGTGCCTATTAAGAGAGCTATGATTTTTGTTTCTCTAAAATCCCCATTTTTCCCCCCACCCCTTTGGTCAATGGTTAGTTCTATCAAGAAACTTTACTAACATAATTGTTTGGTCCTTATCTGAAGAATGGACCTTTGAATGGGTTCGATAGACTATTTCACATATTAAGAAAGTTAGTTAGTTGGTTAGTTATTGTTTTAAGGGGCGGAACTACGAGGTCATCTGCCCCTAAAGAAAGTTATAGCGACATTTCACTTTTTCGAAAAAGGACCCCTCATTTTCACCCCCTTAGTCCGATTTTGCCCATTAACGATCTCGACCGAGATTTAAAAGGGTTATACAGTACGTCTTATTATACAGGGTGTCTTTTATGTACCTTCGGAGAATGATAGGACATGTAGGAGATGGGTATAGAAGTGAATTGAGATAGGGAACTTGGGGTCAGAACGGCCTCCTTAACCCCTAAAATAAGGGTTGATTCAGGCCCTCCACCCCGTAAGTTAGGCGACCGACCCAAGCTTCTATTACCATTCTCAATCCTTTAACTCTTGGCAAGCCTGGAATCGAACCCGGAACTACCGGCCTTTCGCACCGCAACGCTATCCATTACACCAGTGCCACATGGTGAAATTAATCTTGCCAAGAGTTAAAGGATTGAGAAAGGTAATAGAGGCTTGGGTCGGTTGCCGAACTTACAGGGTGGAGGGCCTGAATCAACCCTTATTTTAGGGGTTAATCAGGCCGCTCCGACCCCAAGTTCTCTATCTCAAATTACTTTTATACCCGTCTCCTACCCGACCTATCATTCTCCAAAGGTACATAAGACACCCTGTATAAAACGCTAAGGTGTATGTTTCACAAAACTCAAGCTCCTAAACCAGAGGGAGTTTGGTATGGTTTATACCAAAATCTTTCAAATCGTCACAATAGTACAGGAAAAATCTTTCATTTCTTGAAAAGTCAACGGAAATGTATTTATTTGTTTATAAAGTGCAATTAAACAAATAAACAAGACGATAGCCCCTGGCAGAAGTCACGCGTACAGCCCGCATATCAGAAGTGCCGGGCGGGTAGTCTGTACACATGGAGCTTGCACAACCCATTAGAATAAGCGAGAGTTCTCGCCCGGTTCCGCTAGTTATGTATAAATTTGAAAGTGATTAATGCAAAATGGCGGTAGTTATCGTTTCCACAAGAAAGTGATATAGATACATACCTACATAAATTATATATAAACTTTTGAACTGACGGTGGTTTTGGGGTCTGAGAGATGTGAAACGTGTCGACATTTTCCGGAAATCTCAACAGGTACCCATTGTCAAGCAGTAGCCAGTAGTCGCTAAATAGAGTTTGTGTTTTACAAAATTCTTATCTAAACAGCATTAAGCTAATATTTTGATTCAAAGAAAGGAATTTAGTCATGTTGGCTTCGTATCGAATTACAGTATTGTGCAAAATATTTCTTAGAGCAGCGACCCGCGGTCATTTGTTGTGGCTCTTGGAATATTTTTACATTGGTTCAAGTGTGTATACCGCAATACGTAGCCTACGTGTCTAGCGGAAGTTTTGAGTGTAGTCAATGACGTGTGGACGTTGATGTTTGTTTGATGTTTTGGCTTGAAATGCCGCTTTATTTGTCAGCTGTATGAGGTTTCGAACAGTGCGTCGTTACATGCTGATGTAGTGACATGCGTTCAAGTGCGAGGTGTGTGGTGAGTTACAAATGTTCATAAATTACGTTTAGTTGTTCAATTTAATTGAAAACTTGCACTGTACTCTTCTAAAGTAATGGTGAGACAAGGCCATTGGTCGCTTCTTGGTTAGATGACGGTTTGGTCGAAACCATTGGTTGCTTCTTCGTTAGATGACGGTCTGGTCGAAACCATTGATCACTACTAGGTTAGTTGGTTCCTCAGTTTAGGGGCTGCGACAACGCAGTCGTGTATCCCCGTGAACTTAGGGTGTGTGTAGAATCTGTCTGATAACCGGTGTTAATTGTGATGACTGTATTAGTGTGTGTTATCTGTTTTTTAATTAAAGTAAGCACTGCAGACTTTGAATTTTTCAAATAGTTCCTACTTAAGCCGCCAAACGCCACCGTCAACGACTACTAGTTCAGAACTTAGCTACTAGACGCCACCGCAGTCTGCTCCTGGCAACGAACGTAGGAACCTAAGAGCGTTGTTTACATTCGTAACCTATATAATTTAGCTTCGCACAGGTGTAATTAGTGGAAGGTTCTTTAACCGCCGGCTTTACTTCCCCTCCTAAGGAAGGCATACTGAGGGATTTTTAACGCTCTTAAAAAATCCGACGACTCATGCCGGGTTTGAACCCGCGACCTTGAAACTCAGCATGCTACCAACTACGCCACCGAAGCCGCTATGTTTCAGAGGCTTTGACTTTGTGTAGATAAGTCGATGAATTATTAACCGAGAAATAAGGATGTTACGGAAGACTTTAGGCAACAGATGGGTTGTTGGCCAGGTACGATTGGGATCCAATGAAAAACTACTAGGTCTGGACGAAACCATTCGTTGCTACTAGGTTAGACGATGGTCTGGTCGAAACCATTGGTCGATGGTAGATTATACGAATAGCTGGACAAAAATTACTGCTTGTAATACAACTAAGGGGTCCTGGGGCGTAAACCCAGGTTAGGTTTGTATTTGTATGTAAAGCCTTATTAACCCACACAATTTAACATGTTTGCATCATATAAATCTTTAGTGTCGTCCATGACGTCATGGATGCCGCTATTTTTTTGTCTACGGGAATTTTATAGTGTAATGTATCGCGATCTATATTACCTCCTTTACATTCATTACATGTACTTCTGAAGATACGCCTAAATCGGGGGGTGGTATCACCATCACTTTTGCTTTCATCCTTCACGTCGTATTTTTTTTCCTCTTCCGTTTTGTTTGTTTTGTTCACGAATTTTTGTGTAGATCCTCACTCGACTCTCGCTGAGGAAGCCGACTGCAGTGCTCTATTGTTAATATTATTACCTGCGGTCCCGTTAGAGCAAATGCGCCACCAACAAGCGCATGAGCAGATTCACAGCCTTCAAGTGAAAGACGAGCGGATTTTAAGTAATTAGCCTACTAGCTCACTCACACATTGGTTAAAGGTTCAGATATTAGTATGTTTGTTTTAGTGTCTTTTAAGCACGTTAGAAAGCAATACTTACAGGATTATAGGTTTTTAAAACAGTTTTCATGGCATCATCTCTAACGAAATTGGACTCTTGGACTCAGGTTTTAGAGTATGAATTGAGCATTAGCAATAACTTTGTGGTTGTAAAAATGTCTCTTGGAAGGCTTTAAAATCCATAATTTAATTGCTAAATTTCTAATAACTTTTTGGGTACCCATTAATATGAATTTACGCCTATGCAGGATCGAATCCTGACGCAGTCGGCTGTCATTTGAAGGTGCGCAAATACGAGGGAACCGTGTCAGTCGATTTACTGTCACCTTAAAGATCCTCTTCGGAACAATATCATGGTGTCCACAGGCAGGAAAAGTCAGGAATTTTGTTTTGGGTCAGGAAAAGTCAGGAAAAAGTGTGAAAAAATGGCGTGAGTCAGGAAAAAATGGCGAAAAGTATTTGAAAGTCAGGACATTTTATATTAACCATACAGTATTTTGTGTTTTACAGCCATATTTTGATGTTACTAGTTCAACTAATCTCTGAAGATAAAAAGCAATAATTCACTGGACATTATGGTAAGTTTCCATTTTTACAGTAAATCATAATAAAAACCTATTTAACCTATTTTTTATGCTTTTTTTTGACGTTGGCGTAGGGATGTGGCAACCCCATCACTGTAGTTAAGGTTATTAAGTACTTTGATTTACCTATTATTGCATTATAATTTACTTTATTTTGTATTTTAAATGAGTAAAGAGGCGAGTGTTGGGCAGCTTTGGGGATGGTGGAGGCTTCAAATAAGAGAGAGAGATATAGATGTATATTTGCTCAATAAACCATTTTTCCGATGTTACGATGACTTCGCGAGTCAGGAATTTTGTTGAAAAATGGTCAGGGAAAGTCAGGAAAAGTTAGGAAAATTGACAATTGAAAATTCTGTGGACACCATGAATATTCCGGCACCCCGGCGTCTGTAAAACCCTCAGCAGTTAAAATAGACGTAAAACCAATAACATTGTTAATAACAACTTTCATGCTTGACCTTATGTTTAGCTTCACCACAAACCGCCCAAGTTCTGCGACCATCCAGCCTCGCGCGGCTCAATAATGCGCTCCACGCCAGCTCTGTTATGTTACCGTAAGAGGCATTTGCCTGTAATAGAAGTCTGAACCCAGGCGAAAACACTTCTAAGTTGACTGAAGTGGGAACCGAACCAATCTAATCTCAGTTTTGCCTCACGACGCTGCGTGTGCCTCGTTCTTCCAGGCCACATACCAGAATTAAATTTCTTGGCAGAGACGGGAATCGAACTCAGACCTCCGTGGTGATAGCCATGAATGCTAATCGCTACACCACGGGGTGATCTATAAACTGTCTCTCTGAATATTGATGAAATAGCAAGTTTCTATAAATTCAGTCACAAACTTTCCACTTATTTAGACCATGCGTCAGCTGCGTATGTTATTCTTAACCTGTCATCCATGTCTAATTGGCCTTGAGATTAAATGAGAATTTCTGGAACAAGTCAGGAAAAAATAAAGTACATGATGGGACCATTCTGACCGAGTGGAGGAGTAGAATGTAATAATGTCTGGTTCATCAATGTCGCATGCCTCACGTAACGCTCGTGTGTAGTGTAGAAAAGCTGTAATAGCATTATGTAACAGTTTTTCTCACGCCTTCCAATTTCGGAATATGGAATATGGTCTCGATTAAGTGGCTCTAGTAGTTGTTGTTGTTCCTCCACGTCTCCTTCTGACAAGTGCTCAATGGACTTCGAACGTTCTTTGGTTTGGTTAGAAGTTGTCAGTTGAGCAACCGACTTTAGAGCAGCCATCGGTTTTCGATATTTCTCCTCCCTCACCGAAGTTGACTAAATCTCCGCACCATACAGGAGAATTGACTGCACGGAGGACATCAGGAGTCGCTGCTTTCTTTGCCATAATAATAATAATATGATAATGATGATTTTATGTATGGCTTTTAGTGGCGGGAATGTCCGAGGACATATTCGGCTCGCCAGAGGCTGTAGCTGCTTCAAGTGGACACCCATAGGGTAAGCTACAAGTTCCGTTCAATTTAAAGTAGTTCCAACTTTCGCTATCAGATGTCACTGATACCTAGTGGTGAACGTTGGAACGTTGATAAAGCGTTACATCGAAATCGAACCTAGAAATTTAGCTTCACACAAGTTTAGTCTGTTGAAGGATCTTTTACATGCCATAAATCTATGACATGGGACCGCCGGCTTTACTTCCCCTCCGAAGGAAGGCATACTGAAGGATTTTAACGCTCTTAAAATGATGGTGATGATGATAATATGATTTCGGTTTATTTCAATGTATTTATTAAATACTATTGATGTTACATTTCGTGATAGACTATGTGTCATGAATCTGACGGCAAATCCAGTACAGCAATCTGTAAGACATATTAATTATTATTTACAACATACAGATTGTACACAAAACAAGAGTGGAAGCAAAAATAAAAGTTGCTTTTTTAATTTAAAAAAATATTTATATACGGTATGTTAATAGAATTTATTTAACATATTAGTGATGGTAACGAGAAAATTATTAAGACAAAAAGTTACACTATGTCAGTAAGTGGCAACATAAGCTGTTATATGACTATATATGATAAGTTTATGATATACATTAAGGTTTATTAAGGTAATATTTTTTTAATGTGAGGTAGCCTATAGGTAGTTAATTTGCTTTTCATGTTGGACAAACCAGTGGTAGTGATGGTACAATATAATTAAATCCATTGAAACCATAGCTATTTACACATAATGGTTTTACATATTTAGTACATATTGATGATGATGATGATGATGATAATAATAGCTTTGCATGCGATTGTATTGGAAGATTCTAGGCAATTGTTTTACTAAATCCGCGCCCACTGTCGGCAATATTGATCCTACCAAGGCCCACACTTGTGAATCCATTTAGCATCATTTGCAGACTCCACAGAAACCATTACACGCTCGCCTACCGTCACGTCTTCCTCACAAAAGGCGATTACGTCCGCTCGCGCAACTAGGAGGAAGGATGAAAAATCAATATAGCCATGTCTAGTGAGAGAGCCGAACCCTTGTACATCAGCCAGAATAACTTATTGGTACAGCCTGGACCTTACCATGATGTAGCACTAAACCACGTGTAACTTTAATAATAATAATAATAATAATAATAATACTCTTCAATTGTAAAGCCTTCTAGGCTTGAACAACTCCGTACTGTGTAAGTGTACTAATCAGTGTGGAGGTCGGCCAGATCTTCAAACACACCAGTAAGGGTGTGAAATAAAGCAATACGGATACAAGTTTGGATATAAGCATTTTTATCGTGTTGGAAGACATTTTTCAGCGTTGTCTTAGTAAATGAAATTTAAGTCATCTTGGCTGACACGCCTGAGGATTTGAATGAGTTTTTGAATGGTATGGACTCCGTCTTGAGGAAAGAATTCACGATGAAAATTAATAAATGTAAAACAAAAATATTGGAATGCACCCGAAAAAATCAGAAACTTCTATGGACATCAAATTGGCAGGTGATAAGCTGAAGGAAGTAGGAGACTTCAGTTACTTAGGAAGCCAAATTACCAGTGCTAGACGAAGCAAAGAGGATATAAAAAGTAGGTTGGCTTAGGCAAGGAAAGATTTTCTACAAAAAAAGGAATCTGTTGACATATAATATAGATTTAGGTATTAGGAAGTCATTTTTGAAAGCCTTTGTCTGGAGCGTGGCACTCTATGGAAGTGAATCTTTGACATCTTGGTGCAGCCAAAAAGACGAGAACTGAAGCGTTTGAAATGTGGTGTTACAGGAGAATGATGATCAGATGGGTAGATAGGGTTACAGACGAAGAGGTATTAAGGCGGGTGGGAGAGGAGAGATGTTTCTGGCGACTGCTAATGACGAGAAGAGATAACCAAGACACCCAGGAATAGCAAGCATAGTTATGGAAGGAAGGGTCGAGGACAAGAACTGTAGTGGTAGACCAAGGTTAGATTGCCTCGGATGAAGGGTGTGGTATCTATGTAGAGATGAAACGATTAGCTCAGAACAGGGGGGCATGGAGATCTGCATCAAACAAGCCAAAAGACTGAAGACTCGAACAACAACAACAACAAAACCACGGGACCTCCTTTTTACGATGAATTTGAACCGCTAGTCGTGATATTTAATCTCGAAAGTCTCACATGCATTAACCGGGAATTGAGCCAGTCCACCTTGTTGAGAGGGAAGCAGTTTGGTCACTGCACCATCACGCCTCTTTTAGAGACCTTTTATGCACCACTGAAATAAATAAATATTCCTTTACAGTTAACTTGGGAGATTTAGATAAAACTTGGTTTAATTTGTATTTTAATTTTGAAGTTCAAAGAAAGCCTATAGTTTTGATGCTTATTAAATATATATGCAGTCCCCTGTGTATCATTCCTTACAGACATCAATTTATTACTGTAAAATATATTCTTGTCTTGAACATGCAAAACCAAAATCAGCCCACTACTATTACAGTTCACGCCACGGTTTTTAGCCTGTGTGCCCCGATTGCGCAGTCATACAGAGGGCAGGTGGTGAACCTCAGGCATCTGCAATTGATACACGAGTTGCTTTCCGCGTAACTGAAAACTCACCTATCAATTGCACATGCGTCAAGCTCGCAGAATGTCCTCTGACTGCTAAACCGGGACTGACCGGCCCAAAACCGTGGGGTCAACTGCACTACTACTACTCAATCCTGAGGATCGCAGTCTCTGAGGATAGGCGTACTGTATATTTGTTTCCATCCTTCGAGGTCTTCTGCCAAATCGGTCCTAAGTACGAGGAATTTCTTGGTTGTGTGTTGTTCTACAATCCCTCTTCCCAGACACATTTCCTAAGAATGTATGTTTTTCGAGGCTTTCTTCGCTACGTCATAGACTTCACAGTCTGCCAATAACCTTATTGTGATGTTCATCTCCTTGAGAATTGACTTTTTGGTACGAAATGAGGTCCAAGTAATGTGCAGCATTCTTCATCAAACGAGTTGATATGTTTCGAAACTCCAACTCACGAAGTCTACATCTCAGAACTATTGATGAAAACTGAGAATATTGAAGTATGACCTATTTCATCTTCAGCATTACCGATATGGAGCGACCCTTCCAAATATAAGATTGCTGTCACCGATAGGAAATCCACCAGTCCCTCCATTTATACAGTGCAGCTTCCATGATGTACTCACCATGAATGTTGAACACGACAGCCTTGGTGAACTACGAAGTACTATTGTTTATTTTGACTACTTATAGAATGGAATCGTAGAGATTTGTTAATACACCCGATAAGATCTTTCAGAACTCCCATTTCCAATATTATTTGTCATTGAGTCTCCCACTAAACGCAATCGGAGGCTTTCTTGTAATATAGAAATCAGATGATCATAGGAAACGCTCAACAAGTATTTACGAAACAGGCTTGTTCAGGGAAATTGGCAAATTAAGGAAGGTAGCTTTGTAGTCTCTCTTTCAAAATATGGAACATGATCTTGCTGGCACGCGAGATTAGAGATGCGATCGTCTCAATATTCCTAGTTCAAGGCGCGCGACAACAAAATAACTGCACCGATACGAAATATCAGTGAGGGTGTATTACAGCGAGTGTACCAAAACTTCCTATGTTGATTCAATTTTTGTTTAGAAAAAGGACAGCATTTCCAGCAACTACTCTGAAATTCATGTAAGTAATGATTATTAAATACGTTAAAAAGTGTAAGTGTGTTGAACTAGTTGGGCGCTACGCTGCTGCTAGCGCCAGTGCCTTGCAAGACTCGCAGCTAGCCACAGAGGCCCCGACGCCACACGGTACCTGGGAGGCTCCGTTGTACAGTGCGCCCGGGAATGTTCTCCACAGAGCCTACAAGCTGCTGCGGGAGATTACGTCACCAGTTACGTTGGCAGCACGGCTGTCGCTTGTATCATAACAAACAAACAGTAAATTTTATACTCACCACAGCCATTCAAAACTGATGCTAGAAGTGCTGATGACACACATGCTCGCTTATTGCAATACACACTGACGAATTCGACAGTCCACAGCCCACACATGTGGCCTTCACGCTATCAAGTACCCTGTGCTGCCAACTAAACTGATGACTCAACCACTCGCAGCTGTACGTAGCCACTGCGGAGAACATTCCCGGGCGCCCTGTTATAGCACCAGCATCAGAACAACACACAAGCTCCTAGTGTCAATAATGTGAACAGTTGACAGCGCTCTCACTTCACAACGGCAGGGTAATAGCTGTAATTATTATTAGGGTTGGGGATGGGGTAGGCGCTTAAGGGGACAGTTCCCGGCAGAAATGTGAATAATACGGCATTTTCTGAAAAGTTGCTTTTTTTTTCATTCATTTTTTAAATGAAAGGTATTCATGTCCAGAATTGTTATCGAGTATTACGAATCACTTTTAACTTCCACCTTCCTCAAATTATTTGATTATTTCAACTTTTTCCAACTTTTCCAACTTTGTTTCTCATTGAAGCAATCATATGTTTGTGTCCAATTGAGGTACGCAGGTCGTAGTGGTCTAAGAACACTCAGTGAATCAACCTCTTAAGTTTTAATTGAGGTACGCATGTCGTTTTAGTCTAAGAACACTCGGTGGATCACGCTCTTTCATTCGAGCTCTTAACTATTCAAATCGGCTGATTCTGAGGAAAGTTATGAGTGGACATTCAATATTACTTGTCATTTTTCATTTTCTTGCACCGAAAAATGAACATTGCCATGAAATTAATAGGGTGGTTTCAGATCTACTTCCAGGAACTTCCAGATTTACATGAGTGTGAATACATTGGTAACTGAACAAGAAAATTGAAGTTTTGCAATTTCCCACTGAATTTTTGGACAGGTTTCAGATGAGTGGTCTACCTCCCCATGTGCTGACTTTGAAAGAAGGTTCTATTGTGATGCCCCTTAGGAATGTCAATGCAACTAAGAGATTACTGAACGGGACGAGGCTAATAGTTTGAAAATGTACGACAATATCATAGATTTCTAACAGGTGTGAATGGTGGGGAACAAATACTGCTACCTCGCGTAAATTTGTCATCATCTGACACTACAATGACGGCAATTTCCTCTTACACTAGCGGTTTGTATTACAATCAACAAAGCGCAGGGTCAAACGCTTCATGGAGTTGGAATCTACTTGCCTGATCCTGTTTTAGTCCATGGAAAGTTGTATGTTGCCTTATCCCGAGGAAAATCATTTAAGGATGCAAAATTAGAAATTAAACCCAAGAGTCGACGCACAACGAACATTGTCTGGAAGGAAGTATTGTGAAATAAATGTTATAAACTATTACATAATGCCATAATTTTTTAATTCCAATGCTGTAAAATAATGCTGCGGGGAAGCACGGGCGCCCTAGTAATTGATGAAATTAATCCATTGAGGACGGTTTTCTTTTAATTTTGAGAAGTGTATCTGCACTCAAAAATAAATTAATATTGACATATGTCACACCAACACCAAACAACTAATAAATGACTTGTTTAACGTGTGTTATTGTGGTGTGTGTATTTCTAATTAAGGTGAGGATTGGAATTGTAGCGGGCCTGACCTTTTGAAAGAACATGTAAGAGAGAATTTAACATCTTTCAGCTTTAACCTGCTTTATATTTAAAGCCATAAGACAAAAGCTTCTAAAAATTTTAGAGCAGTTTAATAACACTTTTTTACACACACTGAACCTGTAAAAGGTTTTGAAATGTTAAAAAATAAAAATGTATAATAGTTTTTTCTTCAAACTTAGCCTCTCCTAAACAAAATCTACGAGACCAATCCAACACTCATTAGGCAGATTTCATTAGAAAGCTACATATTAAAATGTGCACGATGTTACGACTTCTGGAGAATGTTGACATACTGTATCTTCGCGTTTCACATCCCTCCAGACCACAAAACCACCACACGATAACTAACGTCATTTTGCACTAATCACTTTCAATTTTATACATGAAACATTACCAATCAAAATCGCCGTTGAGTTCGTTAATGGGCAAAATCGGACCGGGCTATTTTCGAAAATTTGAAATGCCGCTGTAACTTCCTTAATGTGTGAAAAATTGAATCCATTCAAAGTTCATACTATTCTTCGGATAAGGGCCAAAAACGTATCTCAGTGAAGTTTTTGATAGCACCAACCATTGACGAAAGGGGTGGAAAAAAATTGAGTTTTTAGAGAATAAAAATCATACCTCCCTTAATAGTTTAAAATGGTCAATAGTCCTCTAAAAATCACCTAAAACTTTTGTCTGACAGAATTTTTGATATGACCCACACTTGCGCCAAGGGATGAGAAAAATCTTATCTTGTATGTTAAATATGTGGAACTTTTGTAGGTGTACAACAAATGGCAAATTTAATTAAATCGAAATATTTTTCTTTTCACGGTGAAATCTACCTCCGCCTTCCGGCGTGCCAAGAGTTTTTTTATTTTTAATATTTTGGAGGTTCAGGATAATCTCAAGAGCAAGAGCCCTTCATAACTCATGTAAAAGTCTCTGACCACCATCTATCCTATCTTGGATTAGGAGAAAAGTGACCCTGAATATGCCTATTTAACATTATCGAGATAGGGGTGGCGTGGTAACCTTAAATGCGGTAAGAATGGTAAATTTAGTTTATGTTTGACGATGTCGAAATGTAAATACTATATGTCGGAAAACTGTACTATTATAATGAGGGTCATTATAGTAAAAGTTTTCGTTATGAAACAGTTTCTCCCACCAATCAGAGCTCAAGAAACAGTTGTGTGACCAATTAGGTGAGGATAGCATCGCACCTGTATTCGCTTGTATTCTATGCGTCCCATGCGCTCTGTTCAGTACATAAAACTGGTGAAATATTTATGTTCGAACATAAAATAGTTATAATTATCGTCGAACATAAACAGTCGTATGCAACTCGCCTATAATGGTAATTAAGACGCTCGTATCTTAATTATTACCATTATAGGCTCGTTGCATAATGTACTATTATTCGCGTTACAACCTTGAGTGATTAATGCCCGTGATTGTATAGTAGGTCTGCATGATAAGGCGGGGATTGTCTACCGTGTGGAGCCTGTGAAGTGTGGTGACTCCACGGGAAGGAATGAATGGAAGGCGATCGAAGTGGCTGGGGAATAGCGGGGGTGTTTCAGGGGGTGACAGCGCGCAGCGCAGTGCACCTGCCGCATGTAGTACGTTCACTTGGTCACGTAGACCATGGGAAGCAGTCTGCTCAGGCTAGCTGCTGAGGTTGCTGGCCAGGGCATGAGTTATGCTTGCGGTTCGGTTCGCTAACTCCCTTATGTAATCTCCAGCCGATAAAGCATACAGTACTGCGTCACGGTGATTGGTCTTCCTCGGATTGAAGTTCCCAGGGAGAAAGCGACCTGTACTCTTCATATAGGTAAAATGTGCCTGGTTCGCGTGAGACCATGAGACTTGGACGGTGTTCATGCGGGTGAGGTCAGTCAACCCGTTCCTCAGCGCCATGTGCTACCGAGCGTGGTCATCGTCCTTTGGCAGATCAAATCACTAAACGCCCAAGATACTAGTTCTATGCATTGCTGTTTCATTCACAGGCCTGTCGACCCATTTGGGTACAATGAGCATGCTTCAGTTGAATTGTGACTTCTTTTTGATGAGCCTTCTTGAACATCTAGTAGGCCTCCGCGCGGACGACTAAACATTAGACCGTACAATATTTTCCAGGCGTGGAGGCGCTTAAAAATCTGCCCACAATAATAATGTCCAAACTCCAAAGCTGGTGTTTTACAGACTTTGGAGCAATTTAGAAATATACGCCCACACCGAAAATATAATCAAGAGTAATCTGGAAAAGAATGATAACCCTTTACGCCCACCTCTTCAGATTGCCAGCTGAAAGAATTTCTAAACGTTTGTTATCCTTCTTCTGAAGTCTCAAAATGATTCCTCCTTGGTTGGTGGAGATCAATAAGGAACTTCTTCAACTATGGAATTTCAGAAAGAGAATTCTACTCCGAACACCACTCAAACACAAACTTAAACAGGCTCATCAATAAATTCAACTGAAGCATGCTCATTCTGAAGAAATGTAAATGCTTTGCAGTCGGTCAACACGATTGTACCAAATTGTAATGGGTGTTATTTCCTGCACCTAAGAAAAATTACATTAATCTCATGTATTTTTTCAGGTGTAGACAATAACACCCATTACCTTTTGGTTTCAATCGTGTTGACCGACTGCAAAGCATTTAAATTTCATTTCCTAAAGTAACGCTGAAAAATATCTTCCAACACAATAGAATGCTTATATCAAAACTTGTATCCGTTTTGCTTTATTTCACAGCCTTACTGGTGTGTTTGAAGATCTGGCTGACCTCCACACTGATGAGTAAACTTACACAGTACGGAGTTGTTCAGGCCTAGAGGGCTTTAAAATCGAAGAGTATAATATTGTTATTAAGTTACATGTGTTTAGTGATACATCGTGGTAAGGTCCAAGCTGTACCAATGAGTTATTCTGGCTGATGTACAAGGGTTCGGCTGTCTCACTAGACATGGCTATTGATTTTTCATCCTTCCTTCTAGTTGCGGGAGCGGACGTAATCGCCTTTTGTGAGGAAGACGTGACAGCAGGCAACCGTGTAATGGTTTCTGTAGAGTCTGCAAATGATGCTAAATTGATTCAAAAGTGTAGGCCTTTGTAGGATCAATATTGCCGACAGTGGGTGCGGATTTAGTAAAACAATTGCCTAGAATCGTCCAATACAATCGCATGCAAAGCTATTATTATTATTATTATTATTATTATTATTATCATCATCATAAATATATAATATGTACTAAATCTGTAAAACCATTATGTGTAAATAGCTATGGTTTCAATGGACTAAATTATATTGTACCATCACTACTTACCGAACTACCACCTGGTTTGTCCAACATGAACAACTACCTATACGTCACATTAAAAAAAATATGACCTATATAAACATTAATTTATACCATTAACTTATCATATATAGTCTTATAACAGCTTATGTCACTACTGACATAGTATAATTATTTTTGTTGTTAATTATTTACATTACTATTTTTCTCGTTATCACCTCTAATGTGTTAAATAAATTATATTAAAAATGTATAAATATTTTTTAAATTAAAAAAGTAACATCCCTTTTAGCATGCACTCGTGTATTGAAATACTGTCTGTTAGGTAGTTAGCCCGAAGGCTGGTTGGATCCTCAAAAAGCACCGCCGTTAGGTTATGTGGGTAGATACCCACTAAAACCCAAGGCAGCGCGATATTGAGGCGTACTAGGCAAGATGAGTGAGGTAGTTTGCCATTGCTTTCCTCACTGAGTCAGAACCCTATGAGTAGAACCTTTCACAGCATACACAGGCACTGACTGTGCCCTGAATGTCACTACTAAGCACCACCCATACCTCACAGCAGGGGCAGATGACCTCGTAGTTCCGCCCCTTCAATAACTTACTACCTCACAGCTTCCATCACAGCCATGAGTGAGACTGAGACCTCGGTGAAAAGCGCCATTTTATTCTAGCCTGTGCCCACAGACAAATGCAAATGTAATAATTAATGTCTCGCAGATAATCTGTACTGAATTTCCCGTCAGATTCGTGAGACATATCACAAAATGTAATGTCAATAGTATTCAATAAATAAATTGAAATCATATTATTATTATTACTTTACTTTTAATTCTATCGTTTTGACCGCTAGGGTTAATTCTATCGTTTTGACCACTAGGGACCGTGAGATCTCAACTCTTTTTCTTCTTGTTAGCCCACCACGCCTTCATATACGGTGCGTTCAAAAAGCCGGAGGCTGGAATGCGCAAACCGGTGACGACATCGGCTAATCGTGGCTTGTGTAACGAGGTGTGGTTCAGACCAGAGCGTGGAAGGACACAGCCCGTCGCTAGAGGGCACGCGTGCACGTCACGTGACGATACAAAGCGAGCAGCAGCTTGCATCAATCGTCCAACGCTGCCAGTCGCATTGCAAACAGTGACATGGAGGCGTCAAACGAAGAGGAAAGAGGTGTTGTTCGATTTCTGACAGCGGAAGGAGTAGGGGGAACGGACATTCATCGGCGAATGTCACAAGTCTACGGCGAACACTGCATGTCCCTTGCAAGGGTCAAGGCGAGGCACAAGCTGTTCAGGGAAGGACGGGTGTCGTTAGCCGATGATGCCCGGTCTGGGGCACCTCCTTGCATTACCGATGACAACGTCCAGCCGGTTGATGCACTCATTACCCAGGACCGCCGAGTGACTGAACGCCATAGCCGCCGTGGTCGGATTGAGCGTCGGAAGTGTGCACACCATCATGAGGGAACGACTGCACTTGCGCAAAGTGTGTGCCCAGTGGGTGCCCCACAGTCTTCAACCACACCAGGAAGCATGTCGAATGGCCCACTGTCTTGGTCATCTGCAGCGCTATGCGAGGGAAGGGAATGGGTTCCTGGCACGAGTGGTGGCTGGAGATGAGTCATGGTGTCATCACTTCGAACCAGAATCCAAACGACAAAGCCTCCAGTGGAAGCATCCAGGGACACCACCACCCAAAAAAAAGGCAAGGCCATCCACACGAGTGCAGGAAATGTATCCTCCGGCTCGTTACTTTTTGAACGCACCTTATGCTTTCGGAATGGGATTTCTTCCATTCATCCGAGTGAACTTAGCTCTTGCTGGGGTTTACATCCTCTTGATGAACCTGACGGAGTTTTTGTTTCAATAGGGTTCTGAGCAAGATATCTGATTCGGATTTTTGAAACTTTAACAAGTCCTTATCCACTTCCAGCAGCCAAAGAGTCATCACCTTTAAACCTCGGAAGTATGATAATAGACGGTTGGAGAATCTACTGACTGGCATTCTGAGTAGGTGGGCATAGAATGTTATTCTCCGTTTTCAGATTACAATTGAGATCTTTTCAGTGTGGGGGTATTTCTGAATTACTCCAGAGCTTGTAACCTCCATCTTTGAACTTAGGACCATGCCGTGAACTCTGTGGAGTGTGGCACTACCCAGGGTGGGGATTCACACACCGTGCCTCTGCTACGGGCTCTTTCAGTAGACAGGAGATACCATGAAAAAGAGAACAGGTCTACCTCTCGAAAACAGAGGGTAACAAGAAGAAAAAGCAAGGACGAATCGAGGTGAGAAAATGAAAGAGACCCGAGGCCTCGGATATCCCAATACCATCGGGATATGTGGAGAACAAGAGAGGTCGACAGGAAAGAGTAGAAGCAATGCCGGGATCAGCTAGGGTCCTGTCGCTTCTAAACCACGTCCCATTAATAGTGAGCCCCTGAGTAGCAAGGTGGTTTCTGTTGTAGCGAGTAGGGCTGTACAAATTCGAACATGGAATTATGTGAATTGTTCGAATAATTTTGAATACTAATATTTGACTCGAACATGCGAATTATTCGCACATCAGAATAATTAAAAGTATACGAATGTCGAAATATTCGCATTAGTGAAATAACTCTACTATTCAGTCAATATAATCGAATGATAATAAATAATAAACAGAAAGAAAGAGAAAGAAAGAGATAACAAGTGATGCTCGTTTATTTATTTACTGTATTTATTTACTGTATTTATTTACTGTATTTATTTATTTATTTATTTATTTATTTATTCATTTTCGCTAGTCGGCCAACTAGGGACCACGATAAGCCTTATTTTACGTTCTGGCATTTGCTAATTTTTCGCTTGATCCACATTGTCTTCATGAGCTCACTGTGTTTAGCACGACGTTCTTCTGTCCATTTCGCACCAGTTGTCAGTTTTTCGTCCCGGAAAGTCCCAAACGTCTTGATGACTGCTCTATAAAGATTTCGGTCTTGTGCATCATCTGCTCGTTACCTCATTTCTAGGGGCAGATGACCTCGTAGTTCCGCCCCTTAAAACAACAATAACTAACTAACTACTTCATTTCTTTTAAGATCTTTCTGGACGTTAACGCACCCTGGCATTTGGTTTTGAGTCAAAGATACTGAAAATACGTTTCGTCCATCGGGAGTTGATCATCCGTCGTATATGTCCGTAGAAACAAACTCTGCGTTTTCGCATTGTGTCTGTGATCTTCTCTATCTTCGAGTATATTTCTTGCCGGAATTTTCTGATGTAGATGTAATTTTTGTAGTCCGGGCCAAGTATGATGTGTAGGATCTTTCTTTCTTTCTTTCTTTCTTTCTTTCTTTCTTTCTTTCTTTCCTCTCTAAATTCGTGAGCAAACATTTCTCAGATAGGGTAAGGCATTCAGATGCATATAGCGGCGGTACGGGTTTGATGACAAAGGTGTAGTGTAGTGATGTAAAATGTCTAGGCATTTATAAGTCGGGGCAAATGTCCAGGATAAATGCCCGGGCAAATGCCCAAAACCCATAAATGCCCAGGCATTTTGGGCATTTACCTCTTTTAAAAACATATTCGTAATGCAACGCTTATATAAATATTGTTTTAGCCATATATGCATCCACATATATGTATTCGATATATTTATCCATAAAAACAGGAGTTGAGGCCAAAATAGGCTGTGGAAGTTTATGTAGGAATTCACTGAAAGAACTTGATTTTGGTTCTGAGGCTGAGCTTGTGCTTGGTACTGCAGATTTGTTGTTGAAATCATCCACTTCAATTAGTAAAGGTTCATAAGGGGTTTTCTTTCGAAAAGGTTTTTCAACCACTGTAATTGTACCTAACAGAAGCACTTTTTTTTTAAGATCCTGAGGGCACTTAAAACACTCCTTTATGTGCTTTTCCATGTTGTTACAATGTGACTGTTACTAGTCCTTATTACAATATCTACAAGATACTCCTTTCCCTTTCAAATTAAAAAAGTTACAAATAGGTCCTTTTTTCTTAAGCATTTTGTAATGATTTAATCTAACACTTAAACATATAAATAGCCTAAGAAAGAAGTGAGGTTATTTCAGACTCAACCACTCAACAGACAGCTCTACTTCACAACTAACTGAACTGGGCTGCTGGTGGTAGAATGCCTCGCCAATCTCAAGGCCACAACCACCCTACCCCCATTCCACGATCATAGCACAATGGCTGTCCAGGGCCTAGCCCATCCACCCTCCTCCCAAAGCCACTATTCACACCATAATCAAACTCCTACCTAATTTTCCTAAATATAAATGAGTAGGCCTGCAGGCCTAACTCAGAAATACAATGTTTTATTCAAACCAAATATAGATAATTCCCATTTAGATGTTATTGACAACATTGACACAGGATAATTAAATTATTATTATTAACAATATTCAGGCATTACTAGTTTATCCATGAAATGTACATTTGATTAGTGGTTTTTATTATGTTTTAGAAGCTCTAGTAACAATCACAAGTAGTAAACAGTAAAAAAAAAGAAGTTTTCTTAAATGCCCAGATTTTGGGCGCTTAAAACTGCTTTGGGCAAATGCCCAGGCAAATGCCCATTTATAGATGTCCTGCCCACTGGGCATTTGCCCGGCCCACATCACTAGTGTAGTGCCTAATATTTGTGTTCATAGAAAAGCACTTTTTGTTATATATGTTGCGGTTGGTTTGGAAAGAGACTTCCATTTTCTTGATTCCTGCTTCTATGGCTTCCTTGTCAAGGCCATTTTGCTGGATCCATTCCCCAAGATATTTAAATTTATTTACACGGTTTATCGTTCCATATTTGGTGTTTAGTTGTGCCGTATCATCCTTGATTTTCGACATTACTTCTGTCTTTTGAAAGGAAATTTGTAATCCTGTTGGTTCTGCTACTTCTTCAATTTATTTATTTATTTATTTATTTATTTATTTATTTATTTATCAGGTTGAATGGGGAAGGGTTTAGCCCCCTTACGACCCCTTGGATTCGCCCCTGCTTCGAAAATCTCGTCCGCTGCACATATATTTACACAAATAATTGCTGTAATTTTCGGGTGCTTATCATGATCATCATCGAATAATTCAAATATTGAACGACACTGATTATTTTAATAATCAACAAGTAAGGGCACTTCTATGGAATGACAAGTTTCCAAAACCAGCTAAACTGGCGATGTTTTACAGCTACTTTATACCAATATTGACTTATGGTATTAAAACATGCACCCTTACAAAGAGATATGCATCAAGACTGCAAGCATCAGAGATGAAATGTCTTAGATCCACCATCCAGAACCGACAGCAGTGGTTACGCTGGCTAAAGCGCAGCATTAGGTCATGGGGCCAAGCTCTCTGCTGACTCGGTAGACGCGTGGGTTCGATCCCCACTGTCGGCCGTCCTTGGAATGGTTTTCCGTGGTTTCCCATTTTCAACACCAGGCAAATGCTGGGACGGTACCTTCTGACAGGCCACGGCCACTTCCTTCCACATCCTTGCCCAGTTTCATCCATCTTCATCCATTCCATCTTTCATCCCGACGCGCAGGTCGCCCACGGGCGTCGACTAGAAAGACCTGCACTCGGCCTCTCAGGAGGTCACACGACAAAAAAAAAAACATCCAGAAGACCAAGATGAACAAGTTAAAGAACGAGGAGGTGAGGAAACAAGCTGGAATAAAGACATCCCTATTATTCCGAGTCAGCACATCTAGACTACGGTGGTACGGGCATGTGATGAGGATGGAGCCTACAAGATCAGCCAGAATAAATTTGGAAAGACAGGTGGATGGAAAAAGACTTGTAGGAAGACCTAGAACCCGATGGGTGGACATGATCAAGGTTGATCTAGCGACCAGAGGATGGACAGTGGATGATGTTCTCCATGGCAGTTGTATATGGACAGGTTGAAGTGGAAGAGGCTCATAAACAGTACCCGGGAAACTGGAACTGTACAATGATGATGATGATGATGATGATGATGATGAATCAACTCTTCGAAATATTGGAATGTTTGAATGATTCGTACAACCGAAGTTTTCGGACATCCTCATTGGTCGAACGGGGGGCGTGGCGGTCAAGCTGTTGGCCTCTCACCACGGTAGACCGGGTTCGATTCCCGGTCAATGCATGTGAGATTTTCAAAGTGAAATGCCATGTCCTGTGGTTCGGATTCCACGTAAAAAGGAGGTCCCGTGGCTTATGATCTCACGATTAACGGTCACGTAAAAACTACAATCTTATCTTTCATTTGTCTTACGTTCGAATAATGTATCCGAATTTCGAATTGGTGAATATTGGAAGTAGTAGAATATTAGAATGATAAATACAGCCCTAGTAGCGGGTCACACACACACGCAGGGAATCTCGCCGTGTCATCTACCACTTTCTATTGACTTAACAATGCGGGTTGGATGACGTACCCACTGGCAGGCGGCATGGCAGCTGCAAGTCACAAATTCAAATCGCACAGTATTCGGCAGTAATAGTTTGCGCGGGAAATAAAGATAAATCAACAATCTTCCTCTGAGCTATTTTGCCTGTTAGGAATAACTAGAGCGTCATTAGCATCAGTGCTGGGTCGACTCAGGTTGTGCTTTGCATAGAAATGGTGGTTTATAGCCCTTAACAGCCTAGTTTAAGGTATTTTGTATATTAAATTTTACGTATAGTAGCATCTTACATTTTCAGACATAACATTTCTACCAAATTGGTTGAAAGTGGCAAGCATTATGGAAAAGAATGGAAGAGAATAAAATCGTCACAATGGAGTTTGCATGCACAGTGAGGTATGCAGGATACTGGGGCAAACTAAGGCAAAAGGGATAATGGGGGAAACGGAGGTAAAAGGAAGTAACAACTACCCAATAGAGTCAAGGTTGCGACAATCACACCTATACACCTTGGAGTGCTGAATCCGAGACGTCTACACGACTTTCATGGCCAATATACCATCTTTCTGGAGGCCTTTATAGGAAGCTGAAGGCTGCTTGAACGTTTACCTCTCGCAGTAAAGAAATGCAGGTGTGCTTCGTAAGAAGGGAGGTAGCGCGCTACTCCTGTGGTCCGGGTACGGACACCAAGAGCCCGCTGATGGGCCTATCTTGGTGATCCTAGGCATAACCCTAGAAAAATTGCTGAGTTTTGTGTATAATATCGTTTGCATAACGCGCAATTTGTTTGCTTCTGCCTCTAATATATAGTCTAGGGGCAGATCACCTCTTAGTTCCGCCCCTTAAAACAACAACTAACTCTTAATATATGTAGTCATGGAAAATTTGGAACCAAGTATTTAGTATTTATTTTTAAGCCATTATTATGTGTCATTGTAATTGTCCAGTGTTCCTGTATCCTATCATGTTATTAGATGAGGTCCTTCTCTATAGAACGAAACCTCGCCGGGGCCGTGTGGCGGACGGAGAGCGTTGAGTCACCGCCAGATGATAGCATCTACCGATCACACAATAGCGGGTCGGGAAGCACTGGATGCTATCATAGCATTGTCATGGCAAGATAACTTAATTGAGTACTAAGTCTTGTGGTGAAGTACTGTATCGTGTGAACATGGTTAGGTGTAGAAGAAGACATTTTTCTTCTCATGACGAAGTCTTAGAGTAAATATGTTCGTAAGTTTCAGCGGCGTGCGATATTTACAGTACTTGTGGGGAAACCTCAAAGGTATACAGAAACAATCCGCGCACTCCTGGAGACTCTCGAGAACGAAATAACTGCACAGATACGAAATATTAGTGAGGATAAATTACAGCGAGTGTACCAAAACTTCCTACGTTGGTGCAACGTGTGTTTAGAAAAGGAAGGATAGCATTTCCAGCAACTACTGTACTCGGAAATTCATGTAAGTAATGATGATGATGATGATGATGATGATGATGACGTTAAAAATGTAAATGAATTTTAACTAGTTGGGCGCTACGCTGCTGCTAGCACCAGTGCTTTGCCCGACAGGCTGCTACGTACTGCTCGGGTCCAAGCTCTGTGAACTTGCGGGATGAAGGGCAGAGGCAGGGAAGGAGCAGGCGAGAAATGAGAAGCCTGTCGACAGCTCGCCGTGCTACCTGACATTCTCGTCTATTCCAATACTGCTAACATAGGTCTTTTCTGAAACCAGTGTGGCGTTGCAAATGAGCGAGTGAGTCACCGACTAATGTATTTGCTTCTGTTACTACGCAAGGGCCGAGAAACCTCATCACTAGTCACCACCACATCTCACAGACCGTGATGCACATTCCTCTCAGGTTCACGCAGCTTAGACCCGAGCACTCGAACAGTATTTGGTTCTGCTGCTACGCACGGACCGGGAACAGCGCACATCTATCATCACTGCCCGCGATCCACATTCCTCTCAGGTTCTATAGAGAACGACCGTACTGTAGAAGTTTCAATTTACACCCACCACAACGTTTATATAGACATGTTCTAGCTGAGGTGTATTGTGAATTTCACATATGGAGACCAGGTCACCAGGACTTGAAGTGAAATACCACTGGACTTGGGGGGGATGATAATTTGTTGATTGACGAAAGTTGCCATAGTCTCAAGATGGCTTGTGTTCGGATGCTTACGTTGACTTGCTCTTTTGTTTTGCTTGTGGTATTCAGTCCTCATGTTCATGTGGGAGGCAGGTCTGTTACGAGCGCTGTTACATCACTCGCTCTCCCGTGCGTGACTTGTGCGTAAGCCTTGACTCTGTATAAATAGTTGCTCTGGATGTCACAGTGCCGTGGATTGCAAACCAGACCCCATTCATCGCTACGCGTCTATCTTAACCAGACACTTTTTAGCTCAATAATTCGTTGTGCTAGAATAGTTTCGAACTCGAACATAACTCCTTGACTGGAGAGCACCGGTGTATGAACGAGAGTACAGAGATTTGCAAACGGGAAGTATATTTGTCCTTGAGGTGTCTGCCAAGGGCTTACCCAATCCAGAGCTCGTATTGATAACGCCGTTGTACAGAGAGATTCTTTTGCTGGAGCAGGGCCAGCGACCAGCTACCAGGCGCACTCGCCTTCCGCCAGCTAACCGAACTCAGGCCGCAGATTGCGCGCAGGTAAAAATCGTAACATAGTACATTAATTAATGTTACATTTAACAGAAAATCATGATTAAGTAACTTACCTTTTCACAGAAGATGCTGAAAATGTTTCCTTAAGCTGACAGACAGGCGTTGCAGGCTATCGTGTAAATAAATTAGCGTTTACACTTTGTAATTTTCCTTCCGTAATGAGGGATATCTGCTGCGGTATATTGTTCTACAGCTTCTCTAGGCTGCGGGGATTAGACCGATACACTTTGTCTTTTAAGCTACCCCACAAATAAAAATCACAGAGTGTTAAATCCGGACGTCGAGGTGGCCACAATCCAGCACTAATCACCCTGTCACCACGTATTGCGCCCAATGAATTGTGCGCAGTATGCTGAAAAAAAAAGTACAATCTTTCCCCGTCTGTTAACTGGATAAAAAAAAATATTCAAAATAACCTGAACGTATCGAGCAGAATGAAGTTTCACGGGAAAAAAATGGCCCTATAATTCTCTTCGCGGTTACTGGGCACCCCACACAGATTTTTGGGTCATACAGGGGTTTTTGGTGGATCAGTCTTGGGTTCGAAGGTGACCAGTATCGATTGTTTTGTGAATTCACACGTCCATGCAAATAAAACCACGCCTCGTCACTGAGAAACACCAACTGTGGATCTAAAATTCCGTCATGCACGGACTGGAAAAACCATTTAGAGTAGTTGGTTCTTGCCACAGGGTCTCTTGGACTTAAGGTTTGAACCTGAGTGGTTTTGTACGTTCGATACTTAATTAGTTTTGTGGCCCTCTGAGCCGTTTGTGACACGCGGGCTTGTTAAGAAAGTTTTCGCAAAGATTTACTCGGTGACCGTAATAATCGAGCAGTAATGTTAGGGGTGAGGACAAAGAGTTCTGTCAGAACGTGACGTCTCCGCCTATTTTTAAAAATAAATTAAAACCGACCCCGTAGACTTTATATTTGTCACATCCTTGCGAACTGTGGTCTCCGAAGGCACCTTAACACCAGAAAATTCCTGTTGAAATGCTGTGTGAGTAACACTAACAGACTCGTTCTTAATAAAAGTAGGCCTACAGCAGATAAAAATTTGTTGTTGTGTGGTAACCTCGCAGCCATACTTGTGTGTGGCTAGATAAAAACTAAAACCATTCCCAACTGTTCGTAGCTGTTGCAGCAAGCACACCTACTGGTCTGTATCTGTCGTCGCCTGTACTTACAAAAGATTGGCTTGCCACTCCAGGCAGCCGGACTAATTGGGTGGGCTCAAACGAAATTCAGAAAATAACAAGATGTTCAGCAAAGTACATATAGCCTACTTTCTCCTTAATGGATGGGTATACTTATAACTCTTTGTCCTCATCCCTAAAACAATCACCTCCACCACCCTGTGTTATTGTGTCTAAATCAATATTATATACTTTATGATGATTGAATAACGAAACTACGAACTTATTGTAATGCATTCTCGTCCGTTAATCTCGATATTACGCATCCAAACTTAAGAATCCTTCGTTTCAGATATCTTCCCCTTTAAAAATCCGCCGCGATCACAGTAGGTTGGTGCTGCAACCTAGCATGAATTAATATATATCTTGTACGCCTCTGAGAGTTGAATGGGCTGTCAGTTTAAAGCAACTAGGAGGGAGGCGATCCAGCTGGCAGTGCTTAAAGGTAATCGGAGCGCGGTCATGCCTAGATGTTGATCTAATACACAATTGCAATACTTCTGGAGGCCAGGGATTCACAAAGCGGAATGTTTGGAAGAATTACCCACGTAACCCGCAAGAGGACAGCACCGTACAGAGGCATTGAGAAGGCTGTGGTTGATGACAACGTGTATCTTGTTCTTCTATTCTCCTTTCTCGAATGTCTTCTGTTTATGTGCGATGCTGGGGCTGTGATTATTAATAAACGAGTGTATACATTAGCCTCTCCTTTGAGCTAAATAGCATTTTATTTAGTATCTGTGGAAAGAGCTCGTCACATCATTTGTAAAATAATTCAAGTAAAAAAAAGTTAACTCTTGTAGGTTTTGAACCCCAGTGGCCCGTGTGAGAGACTAATGCGCTAGCACAGAACCAAAAATGTCCATAACATCTCAGTGCTATTAACCGACTTAGATAATAGCAAATAATGTCTTGAAATAAACGATTTCTTCACTGCAGTACATCTTAATTATAAAACATTTCATACAAAGTTTATATTATTTCTATCAGTCGGCTATATCGCATGTAACGTACTCAAACTACTGAAATATAGGACAGGCACAAGATGTCAGCTACCATCTTGTCATGTGACAGAGACGGCTCAGCTCTTTTAGGTCAATGATAAAGTGTAATCATTATTATAATATACAATTGTAATAAATAACGGGGCACGTCCTTCAGGGTAGCTTAAACCACCCTCGCTTGACAATCGGATTTGGTGGGTCCTAAGCTATTGATTATAATGTTTACATAATTCACACGGTCGCCATCTTTAAATGGTACGGCTGATGGTCTTGTCGTTTGAGCACAGGAAGCGTCTCATATGAAGGTATGTTTTTACCAAATTTCGTCAATATCGGATAATTAGTTTAGTCGTAATTTAATGTTAAGTTTGGACAATTTGAGTGGCCGCCATTAAGTTTTAGTAAAGATGGCGGCGATATAAAACATGACACTGAGGTGTCCTTTGCTAGTGCTACCTCTGTACCCAATTTGGTTTAATTTGGTTTCGTCGTGTTTGTCACAGACAGACAGACAACTTTTTGCCTGTGTAGAAGTCTACTTTCACTTTTTGCAAAAATCGAAACTAGGCTAAAAGGTTGTAGTGCCATAGTGGCCCAAATCTCTTGAAAATGACACGATTTTCTGGTTGAAAATAGTCAGTACTTAATCGTCGTCCAGCTGATTCACAAATTGTGGTAGACTGTAGTATCCGCTGTTTCGTGGAAGGCTGGTCTAATAATGCGGAGCCATGATACTGCACACTGAGTCACATTTTTTAAAAAAATCTTGCAGATATGAGTAAGTTATATCTCACGCTTGTTCTTTGCTAGTCCAAATACTGTACAATCATTCTTGGAATTGACGAGCCCACTTGGGTGGCACTACGCTTCGTCGAACCATTTGTGGTCTAATATTAACGGATGTACATTAACAAACTGCTGGAACCAATGTCAATAATAAATTGAGTCTTTCCTGCTTGTTGGGAGTTCGAATTCTTGGACAGAAGTTAGACCTTAAAATAATAATATATTTACTGCAGCTAAATAGCCATACACAAAAAAAGAAATAATACATTTATATACACTGTACTCGCGCGCGTGGGCCTTGGTTTGCATATTCTTTAATTGTTTTTGTTCTTTTGGTGCCGAGTTCTAGCTGGTAACGTTCACACATGTATCCACATAGTTCGTTCTTGCATGTTTCTGTCGGTTCATGGTATGAGGTGTTGTTACAAATTAGATGGTGGAAACCATGTACTGCCAGTCTTGTGAACACGTGCCTCATCTCGAAGTCAGGGGCGGATCCAGGGGGGGCGATCGCCCCCCTAAGAGAAAAGATTATTATTATGTTATTGGTTTTACGTCCCTTTTAAGTACACTGGCTTTTAGAGACGCCGGGGTGCCGGAATTTTGCCCCGAAGGGGATCTTTAACGTGCCAGTAAATGTACTGACACGGCTCCCTCGCATTTGCGCACCCTCAAATGCCAGCTGACTGCGCCAGGTTTCGAACCTGCAACCTTGGGCTCAGCAAGCGAGAACGTTACCCCTGAGCCACGCAGCCAGACTAAGAGAAAAGAAAAGAGGGAAAAAGAGAAAGGAAAAAGGGGGGAAAGCGAAGGAAAGGAGAGAAAAGGGAGGAGAGAAGCGAAGGAGGAGACGCACCAAACGAACTATAAACAACGATTTTAACCTAACTAGTATTCAGTTAATAATCGTGCAATATACAGTATACTAAATTACCTAGCCGCGACGCTCTTTTCTCGCTACCCCGATCTCTTATTTTCCAGCACTGTTGCTATTGTTGTGACGAGCCGAGCTGACTGAGCACAGCACAGCACAGCGCAGCCGCCGCGCAGCCTGTCCGATCGGAGCCGAGTACAAACGAATAATCCCCTTCGACCCGCTCCACCCGCGCCTGAGATATGTCTATCGAGGTAAATTGTATGAAGACTTCACAAGCTTTATACATCTCCGAGAAACAGTGCACAACCGTTTAAAGGGAAAAGACGTAATTAAAGGGAAAGTAAAAGGAAGAAAAAAGACGAAATCCCAGTATCAGAACAGGAAAATATCGTCCGAAACTAAGGGAATGTCGATAGAGAAATAAAATTAATACTGAAGGGCCAGCGCAAGAATCGCCAAATCCGAAAACTGGAGAAGAGATGCTAAATGATGACAATATTTAAAAAGCAAACAGCGTGACGGAAACAGAAACCGAGCGAGAGCTACAGGAAGGAAAAGAACCAAAGAAAGCAGAAACCGAAGAAGAAATCCACAAGCAAGAGATAAAGATGAAGAAACTAAGGAGGATTCGAAGAGAAAATTTAAAGCCAAAAATAAAGCCAAGAAACAAGTTGCAGAGCCTACTATCAAGAAAAAGAAGAAAAATGTAGCAGAACCAGAGGATGAAGATGAATACGACCAACAAACAAGAGATGAAGATGCAGATGCAAGAACTATAGAGGAGAAAAAGAAAACGCAAACCAAAGAGAGAACCAGCAAGAAACAAGAAACCAAAGGAGTCCCAGAGCCTACCGTAACCGGCAGTGACGTGGGTGAAACTGTGTTGATTATTCTCAAGCATCACAGTCTTGTCCTATGTCGGTGTGTTGGCGTTGGTACTGACGGGTGCGTTATCATGGCGTCAGTAGCTTGTGGTGCTGTCGCCGAGGTGCAAACCGAAGCAGAGCATGCCGTTAGGTGCCCTTGTTATAATCACGCTCTGAATTTGTCTATTTCGAAGTCCTCGAAAGTCGTCGCCGTGCGAAATGCAATAGTAGTTATGAAGGCCACTATTACGTCCATTGATTCGTCCTCAAAACGCTCCTATGTATTTAAAGCAACTCTAGGTGAACTTTTATGCGGACTTTGTGAGACGCGGTGGATCGAACGGCACGACGGTTTTGTACAATTTCGCTCTTTACTCCCGAACATAGTAGAGAATTTAGACTCGATTACTTTATGGAAAGACTCAGAATGTGCTTCTAAGGCAAAAACTCTCATAGCTGCTCTTCGTGAGAGTGATTTTATAGTTATCAACATTTGCTTACCAGAAATCCTTGGAGACACTAAAACACTCAGCATTTTGTTTCAAAAAAGGGCAAATAGACTTGAAGGAAGCCCAGGATGCGCTAGACGACACTACTACTGTGTTGAGCAAGAGGCGCGAAGAGTGCGAAACACAATTTGCTGAGCTCTTCCAAGAATCAGAAGCTCTGGCAAAACAACTTGGAACCGAACGTCTGCTCCCACGCATCGCACAACGGCAAAAGCACCGCGAAAATCATCCAGCGTCAACCGTAGAAGACTACTATCGCCGGGCCACTTTCATACCCATTTTAGACTACGTCCTAGAAGATCTAAAACACTCGCTTCCCTAAAGCAACGCAAGAGTTACACAGCCTATCAGCAATGATGCCAATATCATCATGGAAGTCAGCGGATGTGGACACAATCGCTGCAAAGTACTTCAAACTTCTCAATCAACATTCTGCCGCGTCGGCGGCAAGGCTTCTACAGGCTGAACTTCGTATGTGGAAGGCAAAGGGGTCCCGGGAGCTTGAATTGGGATCAACCATCCCAAAGAAAGTTATGGAAGCTTTAATTGCCAGCGATAAAGAGTTGTACCCCAGTATTCATCGATGTCTCAAGATTTATGCTATTTTACCTGTCAGCGCCGCTTCATCGGAAAGGTCATATTCTTCTTTGAGAAGGCTGAAGACGTGGTTTCGGTCAACTCAACTATGTCCGATGAACGATTAAACGGACTTGCTTTGTTGCACATCCACTACGATGTTTATGTTGACCAATCTCGCGTGATTGATCGGTACGCGAAAAAACCAAACCGGCGACTAGAGTTTGTTGTTTAGCTTAAAATTGTTTTTATGAACAAAATTGCTGTATTTGTAATATTTACGTACAATTAGCAATACACATGTACCTGTCATAATTTCGGGTAGCCTTGTTCTTATTTCGCTCAACCTATACCCCTAAAATAAAGGTTAAATATAGTTTTAAACTCCCGTAAATCTGATTAAATCGTGTCTTTAACGATCTTTTTCTCGTCGATTGATTAAAATTCCTCGGGCTTCGAGCCGGGTTTTTATTTAATCTTGAAGCTATTGTCTAAGCTATATATATATATATATTTTTTACGGTTGTCAGTCATCAAACTATATAACTCTGATTTTACTCTCCTACCCTTTAATTACATTAATACAGTAACTATAAACTATGAACCCGGTATGATAGCGTTTTGGATAAAATTAAAAGTCTATCTTTACGAAAGCGCTCCAGCGATATTATTGGCATGGCAAATGATAATATCGAGAGCAGTGTCGGACTGGCCATTTGGGAAGAACGGGAGTTCCCATCGAGGCCTCGGGCCAGGAGACTATGAGTGCCGAGGCCCGCCCTTAGGCCCTTGCGCGAATAGGCCTGCAACCCCAGTTATTAGCTAGCTAAGATATTCTGCGTCTTTGTTTACAACTTAAGAGAGGGAGGGCTACTCGCAAAGAGGACAAAATCAATCATTACCTATGAGGAGGTCCGGGGGACTTTTGACCCCCCTCTGACCATTCAAGGCATCTGAGACATCAAGAGGCCTCGGGGTCTTAAAATTAATGACCTCGGCCCTTGTGCGAGTAGTCCTCTAACATCTGCTTATTATATTGTATCTAAAAATGGGGAAAGAGAGGGGGGGGGTAAGTTCCGAAGGGGGCTCATTACGATCACAGTATTTCAATGCGCGCGATCTCCGTGTCAGTAAACTCCGCATAAAAATATTTTTCAGCGTAAAAATTGGAGCAAGTCACTGAGGAGAGGGTGGGTGAGGGGGGGGGGGGGGGATGGTAAGGCCCCCTACTCTCCCACTCCCGTCAAGGGCTCTTAGGGCCAGTCCGATACTGATAGTGTACGTAAGTATAGGTAAGTATGAGCAAACAAAATATTGTTTAGTGACCACACAGAAAGTAGGAAAGTAACGAAAAATTTCACATTTCGAAAAAAATGACATTTTGGTAAAAGTATGCGCAAATAATTCGATGTTTATTGTTAACTTTTAAAATTGCATTATGGTATATTACCCCCCCCCCCCCCTCCAAGATCAGTGTCTGGATCCGCCCATGCTCGAAGCTGGATGTTGTCCATGTCCAGTCTATCATAGCTCCAGTTCCAAAGAATTCTGGAGGGGTGTCTTCTCTTTTTTTTTTTGTTCAGTGTTGCTAGGAGATTTTCTGATGCTCTGGTGTTGGGCAGGTTCAGGTGTGTTCTGAAGTCTTTAATGAGGAAGGATTCTCGCGCTAGAAGGTAGACGAGTCTTGATCTTGTTGTCTTGGATACTCTGATCGCTCTCTTTATGTATAGAGCTTTTATTCTTTCTAGAGAGGATAGGTTCTTCTCTGTGAGGTACGGCCAAATGATTTCCATCCCATATGTTAGAATATGCATGATTTTTGTTCTAAATAGTGCCATCGCCGTCTCTAGGCTGAGTGATCTAATGTAGTTGATTTCGTGCATCGCCCGTATTGCCTATGTTTTTTTTTCTTCTATTACATGCTTTGTAAAGCATTTGACAGTTGTTTGCAGAGTAATGCCAAGGTACTTGAAGTCGTTTACTATGGCTACTCTCTGCCTCTTTATGAAGATTTCTCTCATTGCTGGGATCTTTCCTCCTTGCCTAAATACCATCATTTTTGTTTTTGATCTATTAATTTCGAATGTGTGTTTGTAGAACCATTCCTCCATTTCTTTTATCACGTTTTGTAGTTTTGTGATGTCCTTTGATCCGATCACTATATCATCGGCGTAGGCATACAATACTACGTCATCCTTATGGGTTATTCTCATTATTTCTTCTGCTGCCAGGATGAAAAGTAACGGGCTCATTGGGTCACCCTGTAATACTCCGTTCGTTTGAAGTATCGGTTCTGAGAGTGATATGTTGTCAGATATTCTTATTTTGTTCCATTGTAGTATCGTTTTTATGGTTTCAGTCCACACATGATTCTTGTTTAGGGTTTCTTCCAGCTTCTGTGTCACAAGTTCCCGGTTTATGAGGTCGAATGCTTTTGTGAAGTCTATAAACACTACGAACTTTTCTCTTTCAAGGGCTTCCCTGATGTTATTGACTAGTAATTGTATAGCGGTTACAGCTGATCTTCCTTTCCGGTAGATACTCGTCTATTTCTTCTGACTCTCCCCACGATTGTTTTTGTGAATATCTTGAACGGAATATTCTCCAGAGCGATGCCTCTGTATGTGTTTGTATCATATGGATCGCCATTGCCTTTATAGAGTACTTTTATAGTTGAATGTCTCCATCTCTCCGGTATTGAGGCCGTCTCGATGCATTTATTGTATAATTTTGTCCATGTAGGTAGTAGGAGATGAGCAGTGTCTTTTATGTACTCACTTTATAGGTTGTCTGGTCCTGCGGCGTTGTTTTTCTTTGTGCTTGAGATGATGTTTTGGACTTCATTGGCTGTGAGCGGAGTCCATTCTGTTGGCGCTAGTGTATAGGTACTTTGATTATTTTCTGGGGTGTTTGTTATTCCTTCCTTGTTGAGTATATTGTTAAAGTGTGTCATCCATTTTTCCATGTTTATATAATGTGTCTGCGCTTGCTTCCTGGGACGTAGAGCGATATATGGGTCTTTCTTAGCCTCTTCTACGATTCTTTTACCTTCTTCCTCCCAGTATACCCTTTTCTTCTCCCGCGTGAGCGTTTTATAGAGACTTCTTTTTCTGTTGTATACCTGATAGAGTGTGAGGTTCTTCTCGTTGGTTTTTAGTTCATGCAGGGCCTTCAATACTTCTTTTCTTAGCAGGTAGCATTCCTGATAGAACCATTGTTTCGCCTTTTGTTCCTTTCTTGGGGTTGCGGCTTGTATTAGCAGTTCTTCAAGTGTTTGTGCCGCTTCTTCTAGTCTTGATTCTTCAGTAAGCGTTTCTATTTTTCTTATCTGGTCGGCTCGTCCTTCTATTTTTCGAACGTCAATTTTTCTTGATAATAGGCATTTTGTTTGTTTTTTGGGTGCTCGCCAATCGCCATGAATTTTTATTTTCATGGGGGATAACAACCTAATGATTTATATGTACAGATATGTTGCCACTTATGTTTCAAAGTGACCATGTTTGCAGACACTGAAACTGGCACAATATACTCTCTGTTCCAAATAACTGGACGCCAGTAGCGGACCCGTGCGAGAACTCTCATAATGGGTTGTGTGCGCCCCATGTGTACAGACTACCCGCCCGGCTCTAGTGCTATGTAGACTGGACGCGATGCCAGGGGATATCGTCTTGTTTATTTGTTTAAAAGCACTTTAGATTTTTCCTGTACTATTGAGACGATTTGGAAGATTTGTGTACAAACCGCACCTTCTAACTCCCTCTAGTTTAGGAGCTTGAGTTTTGTGAAACATACACCTTAGCGTATTACTATATATTAAGATAGTACAAGTTGCTTGTCACTACGCAAAGTTGCGGACTGAACACACAGTAATACAATCATCAAATTTACACAGGTTATCAGACACATTCCATTAAGTACACCGGGCTATATGACCACGTTGTCGAAAAGTCCCTTAAACAAAGCAGCAATATCAACAAATTAGGCTATAAGAAACCCTCATGTTTCCTATTCTGAGTGAGGGCTAAATGATAATTCAATGTGGATAAGCATCACATCTAGAAAACCAGAGAGATAATCAAGCTTGTAGGCATGTATGCATTGCCTTACAGTATGGGGACGTGGTGCTCTCAATGAGCTCCTTACGCCCAGCTCTGGTGCTATGCGGGCTATACGTGATACAGTTCTGCCAGGGGCTATCGTCTTGTTTGTTTAAAAGCACTTTATAAACAAATAAATATATTTCCGTTGACTTTTCAAGAAATGCAAGACTTTTCCTGTACAAACCACACCTTCTAACTCCCTCTGGTTTAGGGGCTTGAGTTTTGTGAAACATTCACCTTAGCGTATTATATACACACATCAAAAAAAGTTTTGCATCACCTCGGTTCCAAGAGTTCCGGAACCGTTAAATACAAAGGGAATAGAGATCAACACAAACAACATTTCAGCTCGTTTTATTGCTCATGAGACCCACACATTGCATGTTGTACCATCATACAGCTAGACTTTCAGCATTTGTGGTCCAGATTGCAGTACACACCACTACCTCTAATACCCAGTAGCACGTCCTCTTGCATTGATGCATGCCTGTATTCGCCGTGGCATACTATCCACAAGTTCATCAAGACACTGTTGGTCCAAATTGTCCCACTCCTCAACGACAATTCGGCGTAAATCTCTGAGTGGTTGGTGGGTCAAGACGTCCATAAACAGCCCTTTTCAACATATCCCAGGCATGTTCGATAGGGTTCATGTCTGGCGAACATGCTGGCCACTGTAGTCGAGCGATGTCGTTATCTTGAAGGAACGCATTCACAAGATGTGCACGATGAGGTCGAGAATTGTCGTCCATGAAGACAAATGCCTCTCCAATATTCTGCCGATATGGTTGCACTATGGGTCGGAGGATGTCATTCAGGTATCGTAAAGCCGTTTCGGAGCCTTCCATGACCACCAGTGGCGTACGTCGGCCCCACATAATGCCACCCCAAAACATCAGGGAACCACCACCTTGCTGCACTCGCTGGACAGTGTGTCGAAGACGTTCAGCCTGACCAGGGTGCCTCCAAACACGTCTCCGACGATTGTCTGGTTGAAGGCATATGCGACACTCATCGGTGAAGAGAACGTGATGCCAATTCCGAGGGGTCCATTCAGCATGTTGTTGGGCCCATCTGTACCGCGCTGCATGGTGTCGGGGTTGCAAAGCTGGACCTCGCCATGGACGTCGGGAGTGAAGTTGCGCATCATGCAGCCTATTGCGCACAGTTTGAGTTGAAACACGACGTCCTGTGGCTGAAACGCATTATTCAACATGGTGGCATTGCTGTCAGGGTTCCTCCGAGCGGCAATCCGTAAGTAGCGGTCATCCACTACAGTAGTAGCCCTTGGGCGGCCTGAGCGAGGCCTGTCATCGACAGTTCCTGTATCTCTGTACCTCCTCCATGTCCGAACAACATCGCTTTGGTTCACTCTGAGACGCCTGGAAACTTCCCTTGTTGAGAGCCCTTCTTGACACAAAGTAACAATGCGGACGCGATCGAACTGCGGTATTGACCTTCTAGGCATGGTAGAACTACAGACAACATGAGCAGCGTACCTTCGTCCTGGTGGAGTGACTGGAACTGATCGGCTGTCGTACCCCCTCCGTCTAATAGGCCCTGCTCATGCATGGTTGTTTACATCTTTGAGCAGTTTTAGTGACATCTATGAACAGTCAAAGGGACTGTATCTTGGATACAATATACACAGTCAACGTCTATATGCCGGAGATCTGGGAACCGAGGTGATGCAAAACTTTTTTTGATGTGTGTAGATAGATAGATAGATAGATAGTGAGTACATTGGTAACCATAAGATAGGGAACGGCGGGAAAATGCGATGGTGCGACGTTTCAAATGAAAATATTTTACTTTAGATGGAAACGTTCAACTTGATAGTCTTCACTCCTGTTTGCTATGCAGTAGTTTAGCATCAATAGCATGATGTAATTGTGCAATTTCTTAGTAATGCCCACCGAAAAAAGAATTTCAGGTAATGGGTACGATAATATTCTACCACGTTAAGTCTGCATTTGTCTCCGAGTTACAGCTAGAATTGTCGGCTGTCGAGATCAAATATAACACCGTAAACGCGTAAAGCATCAGAATCCGTCATTCACCTGTGCATCCCAAGTTGGATTCTCAGTCGAGGCGGATATTTAATTTTAGTTTTAATTCTGTTTATTTTATAACTACCCAATTAAGATGACATGGCGCATACTGTACGTATAACTGCACCAACATTTGTATTTCAACACGTTACCACAATGTGAATGTCTTAAGCACACTGGATATTGTTTCACATTGAGCTTTCCATTATAGATTCCTTATTGTTTTCAGATCTTGCCATCGCTGTGAACAATAACCTCGAGTTCCTCAATATCAGCGAGGAAGGTGAAATGTCCGCCACTACTGTTCACCTGGAGGACGGGATTTATGCTAGAGCGCTCGCCTTCGATCCCGTCCGCAATAGAATGTTCGTAAGCAGCACACAACGCAATGAGACTAGTGCAATATACCAAGTGGATCTCAAGACCAACAACGCATCGTTAGTTGTCAGAGGTTAGTTAATTAAAAATTAAACTAATATTTCTGGAAGTAACTTTATTTTTTCAGCTAGCTTATTTTCAGCTAATCTCTGCAATGTTACGAGATTTTGTCTGGCTTTATGCTTTCCATTTTTTTTTAATTCTGAGAAAATTTGTACGTTTCTACTTCACATTTCCAATAACGAAAGATACCTGATAATTTATTCTGGAAAACTACGGTATTCTGATCGATAAGAGATTAAAAATTTTGATTATTTACAATTATTCATTACTTTGTGTCCCAGATAAAGTACCTAATAGTCTATGTGAAATCCACGTTTCATGTATCACTTTGTGCATGGTTTGTATCCAATTGCATTGTTGTACTTTTATTTCTTGGGAGTTCACTGTAATTTGTCTGGGCTTGAAAGAGGATTTATTTGCAGTTGCAAGTATCGTGCTACATTTTGTGTAACAACTTGCTTGGAGTTCTACACTTGACTTTTGGTTTTGTTTTAGAGTCTTAACTTCAAAGTAACCAGCATCCCACTCTTTTTATTCTGTATACTCTTAAACATAAATTCACCTGACCTATAGTCATAACCACTTCCCCACACCCATTTGACTTCACAGCTTTTCTCAATTTATTTTCAATTTCATCAAATAAGAAAGCCAAACAATTTTATTAATTGTTCAAAAGAGGTACCGGTACTTATCCGTTTTCACAACTTGAACAAGGCAGATTATTTGAAATGTATTATTTATGATTCACATACCTTTCTGTCAGTCATTAGAAGATCATTTCAATTTGAATTGTCACTGCTGCACCGGAAATATTTATTTTATTACGTAAATAAATCATTTTCCCTTCTTGTTCATTTGACGATCGCCGCCATGACACATTCACGTCGTACACTACGTCACACCCGTTGCCAACATGTCCGATACAAAATTCATCACACGTCACGTAAATAATGAAATAAAATGCAAAACCATTGGTCTGGATAAAGATTAATGATGCGTGACAAAAACCAGGGGTGTTTATATTAGCTAACGCGGCCCCAAAAATTCCTGATAATAGACAAAAGTTTCTGATTTATGTTATCAATAGAGAAAAATATATCTTTTGATGTTAACAGGGTGTTTAAATAGTCACTAATTCTCATTAGTTAAGAAAAAAAAAATGCCACAATTTTCGTAAAAGTCGCTAAATTAGCCACACTGTTCATAAACTGTGCTTCATGGTCTTCACCAGAATTTGGAGATGATCCTTGGAGTGGGAATTCATGTTCAGAAGGGGTTTCCCACGATACAGTTCACTCTCATTAGGTTGGTAGGCCTTGGTTATTGAATATTTAATTGGGCTAATGTACAGCGACATAAAGGAGTTAAGTTCCGGTGACAATTAGAATTAATTGTTGTTTAAAATAATCCAGATAGTTCAATTAAAAATACTTTGTTTAAACAATGGCCTAAACCAGCTAACGCTGGATACAACTGATAGCTCAGTAGAATAAATTCGTTTTTATTTTTTCTATAATCTTTTACTTTTATTTGCAACAACCATAAATGTTTTAGATAGATAGATAGATAGATAATGCCTTTATTGGTGGCGAAGTTAGGGCTCAAGGCCCTCTCTTACACTTAACCACTAGAAGAGTATACATCTACATGACTTACAATTACAAAAATAGCACAAATAATATTAACAGCTATAAGAATAGTGATAATATGAATAATGGTAGAATCATTGATTTCAAAAATACACAAAGTAAAGTACCCTTAAATGACGTAACTACAGTAATCCGATCATTCATTCAACATTTATCCAGGAAGTCAGCTGGCTCCACCCAGCAAATACTCGCAGCAAGCCACTTTAAACTTGCGATGAGAGGGATTGTCTCTAATGTTCGCTGGTAGCAAATGCATTCTATAGCTTACAGGTATGGTAGTCTATTATTTATTTATTTTTTTGTCGAAAGACTGCTTAGATTCTCTAACCCACATTTAAAATGTTACAGAACATAATGGTGTAGGCTAACCTGCCTTCATCGGAATTGAACGGGATTCGCAAATCTTTCCCTTTAAGATAGGTTTCCGATTAACGGAGGTAGGTCATTGCTAAAAATAATTAAACAATGGACATACTGAGAAAAAAGTAAAATGGTGTATATACCGTATTCAATGTTGTATTTACATATTTCTGCTACGAATTAGTACAGTACCAGTAGAGTCTTGAAAACTCGGCCTAATGTGGACCCAAGGGTGGCCGAGTTCGCAAAAATGCCGGGTTATCGGGAAATTTGTTAAAAAAGACTAAATAAGCTGTTTGTTTTGGTTTAAAAGTAATGCAATGCAGTACATTTACTTGTTTTAACAGAAACACAAGTTTTAAAACGATTAAGCCACTACAATTACAGTACTTGAATATATAGTTCAGTACAGACTGTGCTACTGTACTGCATAAAAATCGAGGGAAACAATTAAATTATTAAAGAAAACTTAGAAAAACTAGGCCTACAAATTATTTTTATAATATGTACAGTGTACAGTATATGTACAAAACAATTCCTGTACGCAAATAGTTTTTTCACTTACCATAATGAAAGTTACCATTTACTTTTTTGCAAACAAAAAAGTAAGTAATGTTCTTTTGCCTTTCGCTTTGAAACCTGTTTCTTGCCTCGTCACAAAGACGGCAAAGAAACAGAATGTCCATAGCGGAGAATACGAAAGAAAACATAATAACACTCTGTGCGGAAACACAAAAACAAACAAAAATCCTGATTTTTTTCTCCTGTCAGGGTGGCCGAGAAATCCGGAGTGCCGGGTTACCGAGTGCTGAGTTTGCGAGACTCTACTTTACATCACTGTTACTCTCATGTTAAGTAGGATCAGGCTGAACTCTTGATTTCGAAGCCATAATGACTACAGCCGAACTATGTCAGTAATGTAAGTTGAGAAGTGCTCAGTTAAAAGCTGAATTAATTATTAGCTGATTGACAAGAACGTAGACAAAGACGGCATTTGTTGCTTTGACAGCTCATTAAAGGGAAAGGCTTGGGGAACAGGAAACAGGCAATTAGCCGAACACTTTGGCGTGTAAATTAGAGAACAAAAGAAGGAAGACATATTTGCACATTCCTTGTTAGGTACAGAACTAACTGTTACAGCAGACAAAATAGACTTTCACGGGGTGCCTGAAAATGTTCTAAATACTGTGTACCGGAACTGAGTAATTTTCCGTTAAAATGTGTATTTTGATTTCCATTGTCCACGTAACGCAGTTTCAATTTAATTTCAATTTTGTTAGACTCCATAATGCAACTCGGTTAGGTCCGTATTGACAGTAAAATTACCAAGTCAAAAATAATATATGTATTGATTGATGGAGTTTTTTCCTCAAGTTTTGACTTAGTAGTTTTCATTTAATGAAGGGAATTTAACAGGTTTTTTACCCCAAGTTAACGGGACCGTCAAATATTTCCATTTAAGACAAGTTTTACTGTATCTGATAATGAAAAGTATATTCTACAAATTGTTAGGTGGCACTGAGAAACATGCTTCATACCACAAATGTTTTGAAATGTAAAGTTTTGAGCCATTCTTTCTGTGTTCCCTATACAAACTGTCAGCTGTGACTCTTCAGTCGGTCAACACAAATTTGTCCGATGACTGGATGGGTTATACAATGTATATAATACAGATTTTTTTTAAATTTTGTTTGTGTGGCGCCTTGAGAGGCCGAGTGCAGGTCTTTCTAGTCGATGTCCGTGGGCGACCTGCGCATTGGGATGAGAGATGGAATGGATGAAGATGAAACTGGGCAAGGAAGCGGCCGTGGCCTATCAGAAGGTACCGTCCCCGCATTTGCCTGGTGTTGAAAATGGGGAAACCATGGAAAACCATTTCAAGGGCTGCCAACGGTGGAGCTCGAACCCACATGTCGACCGACTCAGCTGAGAGCTTGGCCCCATGACCTAACGCTGTGCTTTAACGAGCATAGCCACCGCTGTCGGTTATAATACAGATGAATAATAATTAAATAACACTCTTAAAGAAAATGTACATCGACCCAAAAAATAATAATAATAATAATAATATATATAACCCCATTATAATAGTGATCTTAACTAATACAGGACATGTACATTTATTCCAGGAATATTATTTACTTATTTAAGTTATTTATACATTGTATCCCCATTCCAGTCATTGGACAAATTCTTCGACTGAAGAGTTACAACTGACAAACGTTTTGACACTTTGATTACCAAGTTCTGGAAATGTTATCTATTTGCTGTACAGTAGATTATTGTGAGTGCATTATGCTATTATTGTCCAGCTTCTGTAATTTTAATTTTTCCTCAGAGGTCGATGTGAGCCATCGAGTTATTGGTATTGCCTACGATCATGAAACAGACACATTGTTCTGGACTAATGGTGACGGTAAATCTATTTTGCAACTACACCTAAACATAACAGGTGCAAAACGAACGGAACTGCATCGCACAGATAAAATTACAACTGGTATTGCACTGGATATTTGTAGTCGGTGAGTTTACATGTTCTTCACTCATCTCCTTTTGTTGCCTGTCAAGTGTTTGTGGGTTTTAATTTCAAGGTGTTCTCAGTGGCTATTTTTTTTACATTGAGCAGTTACATGATTTTACCTGTATATCACCTAGGTATCTATGAATGGATCAAAATTCTTTATAGGTGTTTTTGTATTTCTTAGAACCAGGCTACTGGTATATTAAATACAGTTCGTTAAAACTATTCTGTTGTATTGCCAATTTGTTTAAAAAGGAAATCTTAGGGATTTGCAATTAGATTAGCCTTAAATCTGCTGGTGTAAACAATATGGCAGATATATGTAGTAACATGTCTACTAATAACATTTAGTTTTACTGCTCATTGTTCTTTTTTGTGTGGGGGGGATACAGTTCAAAACAGGAGTAACAGCATTACCTGTCACAAATACCTTTACAGAACAATGGAATCCCATTAAACCGAAAAAGAAACCAGGACTAATAAGTAGAGTTGAATTAAAACAAACTTTTATGAATAGAAAACAATAGTTAATTTATACAAACTCTACATTAAATCTTTGAAAATGGTTCTGTACTTCATATGTAATTAGTCGTTAAACCGTGATTCAATCCTTATTTTGCATGAAATCTGTTAAATTCTTTTGACAAAGAGAAATTTGGATGGAACCAGGCATGGCCTTGCACACCCCCTTCACTATGAGGTATTGCAATCATTGTGTATTGTCAGATTCACTGTCTTCAGCTAGATTGTCTTCTAAAATTAACATTTTGTCATTGCATTGGTGGCCTTGATGCACATCAAAGCCCTGGACATTAGTGTGGGAGGCGCTCATGGTTTTTCTGCTTGTTTAAACCTGCTTAATCCAAAATTTCGCTTATGGGAACTAGTCTTGGTCCCTATCTGTTTGGTCTAATTAGGTTCTGCTGTATTTCTTGCAATCAATTAATTGTAATGGATCAATTGTTATGGTAATTTACAAAAGGACATTATCCTGTAATTGTTAAATTTTTCCAGCACTGGAAATAGATAGCTGTGTGTATTCGCTGAACATCTTATCAAATTTCAAATGGTTATTTATTTATTTACATATGTTATACCCTCATTGGAGCACTTAACCAAATATTAAAGATTCAGCTTCTTATTTTTCTTCTTTTCCCAAAACATTTTTATTCTAGTCGACCTTACCGCTCTCTCTGCATCGCTTATGGTGTACGTTTTGCGGGTAAAGGTTTTTAAGGGAAGTCGGATGTTCTTGTTTTTCAAGATATTCTTCTCATCTTTGTTAGCAATTTGAGACATTGTCAAGCCGAGTTCATCCAGATCATTTTGAATTTCCATAAACCAAGAGTTTTTTGTTTTACTTTTGAAAAAATAATTAAATAATACTTTTAATTGTCTGGTATCCGGCAGGCGTGAGATATGACAAAAAAAAAGCAATTCGCCTTTTTCGCATAGTATCGACTATAGATCAGTTTCTTTATAAACCACTTCATTTGGTAATAGATGCCATTGACCATCCACCTGATGTTTTTTATTAATTATAGTTCTGAGAAGTCTTCTAACAGTCTTCTGTAATGTGTCAGTAACTGATCAATTGTTTAACTTGAAAAGTGTTTCACAAGCATATATTGCTTCCGGTTTAATAACTGATTCGTAATGTCGTAATTTGGCATTTATGGAGAGTGTTTTTTTTTTTTTTTTTGGTAACTAGACCAAGTAATATATTGCGCTTGTCTTAACTTGGATATAAAAATCCACCACAGAAATGTCTTTCTAAAACTTAAATCAGACTTGGATTAACCATTAAAAATAATCAATTATAAAATATGGGTAACTGTTAATCTTTAAAATGTTCCTGATAAAAATGATAACATCATGTTGATGTCTTAGCTCTGTACTAATACTTGGTACACGATTCGGACAACACTACTGTTCTTCCTCAGTTTCACGTTAGAGAATATCAAAATTAAAAATGCTTAAAAAGCTTTGTTTATGAAAGTGTACAGAATGAAGGAGCATGATGAAGGATATCAAGCTCCAACTAAAACCCATTGCAACAACACTGCGTGATTTGTATGTGAATGTTTAGAGAATCTTTTTTAGTAGTTTTTAGTTTTCGATTTTCTCTTGTGTGAAGCTTTTGTTGTCAAAGGGCAGCAAGTATTTTATGGTATAACTTACATAAATATAAGATATTCCTTAATGCTGAACACTAAGTCTGGTAGTTTAGAGGTTGTTTGGAAGTGTTTGATGGCTGTGGAAAATTGGTGTCACTCTGTGGTTAGCTTCTATTGTAGTTAATTATAGTGAAGTGGTAGCAATAATTTTTTTTAAGTGTTTTCTTTCTGATTTGTAAATTTTCTTGTAGTCTTTCGTTAAAAATTCACGATGACATTTTTTTCTAATATTTTATTTACGGGAAACGTTGCCGTTTCAAACTTTTAACTTTCTACTTCACCTTGAAGTGTGTGCTTAGTGTATGTTTGCTCCTTCTTACGGTCAGGAGTGCCATAAAATGAAAATATTGATTGGCTGGTGCCATAATGTTTAACCATTACGTTTTCCTCCAAGGAATTGTAATCCACACCAAATCCTTTCTTCTAGTACTTTTGCAAACACTGTTATTGATTTTTTATCAAATTTCTTGTAATAACATTTAGTATTTGTCTCTCTTTTTCCCTGGAATTTATATGTATTGTACTCCTTCCAGGACTCTCTTTTGGACAACAAAGAACGGAACAATTGAACGATCCTCTACCGATGGTACGAATCACACGGTGATCAGATCTGGCCTAAATAATCCCACAGACATTACCGTCGACCAGAGGTTACGAAAGTTGTTCTGGTGTGATGACAGGCCTGGCATAATCTTCCACATTGAAAGCAGTAACCTGGATGGTTCAGGTCATCAATTATTAATGAAGGATATCAATCTCCAACCAATATCCATTGCAACAACAGTAAGTGATATCTACTTCATCAGCAGCCGAGACAAGTACTTATACAGCATTCCAACCAACGGTTTCTATGATGACGACGTCGAGTCGAGACCTGCTCATCATTTTAAAACAGGAGCTACCGTGGGACTCATTTCCCGGGACAACAGCATTAAGTACGAGGACTGTTACAAGTGGGTGAACAAGCAGACCTCCCCAAAACCCGAATTGAAATCTGAGACTGAACAAAACGATGCCGCGGACTCTGACCCCGAGTACTGCCTGAACGGTGGCACTGTAGCTGAAATAAAATACAATTCCAAACAATACTTATTCTGTATGTGTCCTACTGGATACAGTGGATTTAGGTGTGAGCAGAAAAGTTCTGGTGCAAGGTGTGTACAGTCTCTCTGTAATAATTACTGCTACAAAGGAAACTGTTCTTTGGATGAACTGGGATTTCCGAACTGCAAGTGCCACGTTGGTTATGGTGGAGACAGATGTCAGTACCATGTGTGCGAGAACTATTGCCTCAATGGGGGCCAGTGTGATGCAAGTAGTGAGGGGAAAGCTTCCTGCACGTGTCTTGATGGATACAATGGAAAACGCTGTGAGATCGGTCCACACTGTCACTCTAAGGATGATGATAACTCTAGCTCTGCATTATGCCCGTAAGTAGCCATTCTAGTTTATTATAAGTAATCTAGACTGTTTAAGAGAGGAGAAGGAATAATAAGATCATGTACTGTACGGTATACGACTGTACAATGGTGTTTCACAACCAGGTTTTCTGCTTAAAATCTTGTTATTGAAAATCCTTTTAAATTTGCCATTCTCTCTTCATTTTAAAAAGGTAAAGTTTGCTTATGGTGATTAAACAATTCAAGAATGAAAAAAGGTTAGCTGTAAATAACATCAGAAATCTGTAAACATATTTCTGAAATTCTTCTACAGTAGGCCACCTTATTTTCATAAACAAATAACATGATGGAGAAATATTAAGACCATGCAACAAAATAGTTTTTTGCCCCACCAGAGATCATTGCAGATGCTTGGCATATTGTAACGTGCCACCCCTAGTGGCACTTTCGTTAACTGGATTACGGTGGGTAGAAGCACAACACAATGGTCCTTTAAAGAAATGTTAGGTTTATTGCAGGTCAGAATTATGCACCGTACAATAAGCAGATAGAAAACAATTAGCTGTCTTACAGTAGCTGCCTCTATGGAGCTCGACTATCCCTTTAACTCAGTTATGCAGTTAATCCTACCGCAATGAGGTCCGTGTCCTCGGCTAGAAGTAACGGCACTCTTCCTCAAGTAAACAAGCCACACTCACTTGTTCTGAATGTACACTGTCTCGCCGTCTGCAGGTTAGGAAAACAGTCCACTGCGTTTCGCAATCCACACAGCACTTCACCTCATGCAATAGCCTCACTTGGGTTTCGCACGTCACGTCACCAACTATTGTCGCACTCACTCAAAAACACTGTCCCTCCCTCGCTGGTGAGGCCGCTTTATATAGCGAGGCTGGTGACTCGATGGATGTTTCCAGAATTGACCAGGGTTTACACCTTCTCGAGAATTCCAACACCAGTAGGGCCACGAATATTCGAGACTGTCTCTTTGTACTGCCTGTCTTCAATGTTGCTCAAATCGCTGGTAACACACAGTCAGGATAGCCTGGGGTGGCCTGAGTCATGCGCGGGGCAACGAAGCTGTTTAGCATTCGTAACAATATGATAATCCATTGAGTTGGCAATACTACCAGAATTATGCTTTTCTTGATAATGAATTCTAAAATGAGATGTGGAGACCAATGCACTGGGGGGTGGGGGAGAGGAATTCCAAGACAACAAACATCTGTGTCGACAAGTATGTGGGTGATGATATTTACAATATATACACTTATTTAGTTACATCAGTTATTATAAACTTGTGCAACTTGTAAAGATTTGTTAGTTAGATGTGATTTTTTGTTGAGATTTTGTTAGTGATTATTGACCTTCAAGCAGGCTTGCCAGATTCCTGAAAACAAAATAAGGGACGGGTGTGTTGCAGACGAAATTGGTGCGTGACATAATCGACAACCAGTGTACTTCCTTTAAGAATGATTTTACAGAAGTTATGACATCACAGGGAAATTTATTAATAAATAATGCATATAAGCTGAAACTAACATTTTCTTTCCTTGCTGATACTACGTCGGTTGGTTCCTTAGTTTAGGGGCTGCGACAACGCGGTCATGTAGCCCCGTGTACTTTGGGTGTGTGTAGAATCTGTCTGATAACTGGTGTTTATTGTGATGACTGTATTAGTGTATCTGTCTTTTAATTTAAGTACTGCAACTTAGAATTTTTCAAATAGTTCCTACTTTTGCCGCCAAGCACCACCGTCAATAACTACTAGGCCAAGTTCAGAACTTAGCTACCAGACGCCAGCACAGTCGGCTCTTGGCAACGAACATAGAAACCTAAGAGTGTTGTTTACATTCTTAACCTATCCAATTTAGCTTCACACAGGTGCAATTAGTGGAAGGTTCTTTAACATGCCATAAATCTATGACCTGGGACCGCCGGCTTTACTTCCCCTCCGAAGGAAGGCATAGCCTACTGAAGGATTTTTAACGTTTTTAAAAATTCGACGGCTTCGGCCGGGTTTGAACCCGCTATCTTGGGCATAGAAGCTCAGCATGCTACAGACTACGCCACCGAAGCCGCTTGATACTACGTCATTTAGCATATTTTTCATTACTCGGAACAGATTTTAATACTTTGTCTTTCTTAACAATTTGATAAGTGTCTTTGCATAAAACTGAAGATACATTCACAGACATAAATAAACAAAAACAAATAAAACTCTGCAATTTTTCTAGGTTATGCCATTTCTTGTGCGGGATTTCGCCTAGGAACACCAAGCTGGCTCATCAGAGGGCTTTAAGTGACCATGCCCGGACCCCCACAGGATTAGCGAACTGCGTGCTGTATCATCCCTTTACTGCAGCCTTACACCTCCCTATGAAGGGAGTCTGGGCACGGACACCAATACTTATTCTCTATGTGTCCTACTGGTTACAGTGGATTTAGGTGTGAGCAGAAAAGCTCCAGTATCGTGGTTTGTGAGCCTATCTTGGTGTTCCTAGGCAAAAGCCCGCACAAGACACAGCATAAACCTAGAAAAATTGCTGAGTTTTAATTCCTTGGCCGTGAAAGCCAATATACCAATAAATAAGAGTCTTCAGTCTATGAACGAATATACCAGAGTTAAGTACTCCTTGCAATAAATACTTCAGCCAGAAAATCCCAAAGAGAACATTCATTCAGAAGGAAATAGTATACCAGTGATGTAAACACAGACGCATTTTTCTTGAGTTTCAAAACACTCTAATATACTGGACAATAACCGTCCCGGATAAGAATTGTCTGGGACGCGGGACATTTAGCATGAATACGGGACGTCTGTCAACCCTGCCTTCAAGTCAGCTTTTTTTTAGTATGATATCTGTGATACCATAGTAAATGGTCAGGCTGGTGTTCATATTGGAAGGGATTAAGAACTTAGCTGGCTGCTTTTAGCAATGTAATGCAGCTGCTACTGAACTGATAGTACAAACTGAAGTATGATTTGTGATGTTCCAGGTGTGCCAGCGCTGAAGGGGTTATCGCCAAACAGGAGGAGGCAGAATGTGAGCACGAGAGATATTTTCTACAATCGCTGGTGATTGCACTAGGTGCTGTTGGCTGTGCTCTGCTCGTGGTGTGCGTCTACCTCATGAAGAGGGTGTACACCCTGCGCAAGCGTCCGCGTATCAAGAAGAGGATAATCGTGAACAAGAACGTTACTCCACTGACAAGTCGTCCTCCCCCCGTAGGTGATCAGTGCGAGATAACAATCGAGAACTGCTGTAACATGAATATCTGTGAAACGGTGAGTGTTGCCACTAAATGGTTGAGCATGCACCTCTTCAAGTACCGTGGTTTGTGAGTGATGTGTAGGGGTCTTCTTATTTGATTTTAACAGCAAATATTTCTTAATAGATGTGAATTGATAACGTAATGAGGTATAGTTGCACAAGATAATTGTGAGTTTTCGAGAATTTTGACAATATTCACAATTTTTGGAGTTTGCACAAAATCTGTGAAATCTTATAAAATTCAGTCCATATTATTGTTTACACTGCCAACAATAAGGTGGTAAGTCTAAATTGAACACCACTGACACACCACTTCTCTTCAGTGATATTTTTGAGTCCTACTGTGACCACCTGAAAACTTTCCTAGGGCTGCCTCTGGTTATCATTACCTTAAGTGAGGCACTTTACTTTTAGTAGAAGGTGCCATTTTGAGCATAACTCAAGACTGTTGTCGAATTTTGATGAAAAGTAAATATAATAAGTCTTATTTTAATTTATTAACAACTTTTCCAACAATTACCAAACAAATTTCACAGATTTTGTAAATCGTAAGGACAGTAAATTTTCGCCAGAAAACAAGATTTCCGAGAGTAAACTAGTCCTACTTGAAGTTTAGGAATTGGGAATCTAACCCAGGGTAGGTGTGATTTCTACTTCCACTGCTAACCCACACAGGAAATAGGCCTGTCATAAATTGCAGGGGATTCAGGTTCAATTCTCAAAGGTTGTCTACTTTTCAACACTAAAGCTCCAAGTACTGACTTTCTTCTGGCATATAATGGATGCACATTAAGTGTTGGTTTGAATTACTGTATAACAATTATGTTTTAGTATATGAAACTTATGAGTGAGCATGGTTCTTTTCAACTAGCAATGTTAGAAGGTAAATCCACTTCAGCTCAACTACTTACTATTTTATAATTTTTGTTTTTTAATGCACCAGAAAGTTGAGAGATGAAAAATGTGACTGTTTAATAGCCACTCCAGGCTGGGTAAACAAATTGTGAGAAAATTGCAGGACATGCCATCTACGTGTCATGAGTGCTTCTTTTGTAAACTCCATTTATTTATTTATCATATGCCTTTTAGAGCCGGGAATGTCCAAGGACATGTTCGGCTCGTCAGAGGCTGTAGTTGCTTCAAGCAGACACCTCTAGGGTGAGCTACAAGTTCCGTTCAATTTCAAGTAGTTCCAACTTTCGCTACCAGATGTCAATGATACCTAGTGGTGAACTTTGGAACTTTGACAGGCGTTACAACGAAATCTACCTAGAAATTTAGTTCCACACAAGTTTAGAGTGTGGAAGGATCTTTTACATGCCATAAATCTATGACATGGGACCGCCGGCTTTACTTCCCCTCCGAAGGAAGGCATACTGAAGGATTTTAACGCTCTTAAAAAATCCGACAATTTCGGCCGGGTTTGAACCCGCCATCTTGGGCACAGCAGTTCAGCATGCTATCAACTACGCCACCGAAGCCGCTCCAATTAATAGTGAACATTTTCTTGTTAAAGTGGAGCAGATAAAATACCTTCTTGGAAAAGCCATTACAAAAATAAATTATAGTACAAAAATTATAAATTTCGATGATGATTAGCTACAGGTCTCCTTTGTCCTCTTCAGAACTTTGACCTACAGTTTTAGTTCTTTTTAAACCCTTAACGCTCAAATTTATTTGAGTTAATTTTGCATGATGGTTGGTCGGTACATGTATGACCACTTCCATTAAAGACTAACCTACATGCATTATACTCTGTCCTTAGTGGCATGAATAATGCTCATAGATGCTTAGTGGACAAATATGAAGTCTCCTTTCGTATCTGAGGAGCACAGCCATCTGATGCAAATTACACCTATACAAACTCGTCTAACATAATATTTTGTAGAATTAAGTTGAGCATACAGAGAAAAAAGTGGTGGTTACATATTTAGCCACTAACATATAAGGGGTTAATGCTTCTCGAAATAAATAAAACCCAAGTTTTTAATTCTGGTATCCTGTTGGTGAACATAAAAAAGATGGCATTTGTGAAACAAGTGAAGTGTAATGTATCTCGTGTTATCGTAGGTGCCTACCGACACTCCTGCACTCATATCTCCAGCATCATATTTTTCATACATCGGACATTCAGCTCCGGCTGATCCCGAGAGGACTTGAGAGAGAGTAGCTGCATTGTTGGATCTGGTTGGTGGGTTGGTTAGTTCCTTAGTCTCGGTGCTGGAAGGGGGTGAAGGTGTGCTGGACAGTAAAGCCTAGTTGTCAGGGTGGCATATTGTTAAAACATTTCCAAACAGAATCTGAGATAAGGTTCAATATTCAAATTGGTGTGTTTTTTGTTTTTATTTTATAACCGTCACAATATTCAAATGGCAAGTAGTGAAGCTTCTTTATTTAAACACGAATTAGGTGTACAATATTTTAAATTATCCTTCTTTTTGCTCTTTGTTGTTGGGTTATAGTAGGTCCGCTCATTAATATCTGATGGAAAGGGAAGATTTTCCAGTGAATTCTCTGTGGCACACGTTGTAACTGAGTTTGTGGATCTTGTAGACATACTCAGAAACCTTAATCTACGAGATACACTCGTCTTATATTAACCGGCGATGTGGTGGCTGCTAGTCACTTCACCTGCTTTATGGGAAAGAGGGATTAGTACAACACATTTAAATTTGAAGTGTAATTTTTGCGACTCAAAGAATGAATTTTCCATTTTTGTTCTAAATGAAATTCTTTCTTATTCAATTTTTTTGTTTTGTTGAATCACATTTCTTTAAAATGTTTGTGTTTATATTAGATCATTTTTATTTTGGAACATATATCAAAATTTAAACAAACCAAATTTGTAGAATAACCGTGTTATGAGTGGGAGTTGACCTCAATGCTCTGCTTTAAAAATAAATAAATAAAAAAATAGTTTGCATCTTTGGAAGATGTCATTTTGGAATTCATCCATTACAAGCAAGTATGGAGTTTTGGATTAGTAGCTGATCATCATGCCAGTTAACAACCGTATCTAAACTATAAAACAAGTGAAGCTGCCATCAAACCCTGCCAGTTATATAACTCAAATCTGAATTAACTAGGCTTTACTGTAATTCTTGTAGAATGTATTTCTCTAACACAATGGGAAATAATGAAATGCAGGAGAATGCTCTGGTTCTTGGTTTAATATGCTATCTTTCATACTAGTTCTTTCCACGAGGTTCAAATAAACAACTTGAATCTCATAACCTATTCACTTTCATGTATTTAATTTATTTCCAAGTCTCTGCTCTTCTAATTGGTCTGCAACATGCACAGATATAAGTGGAGTGAAACATTCTGCTTACTTGCATTAATTTCTGAGGTGCTGAAGCTTCATCTATTAGACCAGAACTATGCTGTTCTTTGCCAAAGCTGTGGTGATATATTCTGTGTGCATGCCATTTCTTACTTTCAGTGGAACTTCTTGTGTATTTTGTGTACATTAATTCAATCATTAAGTATTGTATTTCTTTGGCCTCAGACCTGTCCAGACATGAACACACACACAGTTGGCGCTTATCAGTCTAGTTGCCTGTATTTCATCCCAATGCGTCATTGGCCTCATCAGTTGGTATGACACACCTCGCCAAGACACTGGCTAGTACATACAGATACATGCCTAATCAACACAGTGGCTAGTGCATACACCAAAACACTAGCTAGTGCAGCAAGGGACACCTCACCTTGCACCGCTGTACATGCTCGCACCGAAGACGAGTGTAGCGTGTGACTTCACCGTGCTTTGTACGGCTGCCACAGAGGACGAGGAAATAGTTTGAGGCATCCAGGATGCAGCAATGTAGGAGAGACAGGAAACATATCTGGTGTTAATAACACAACGAACTGAACGTCTTGGATGTCGTAATGTTAATGCTCCTTGTTACAGTTACACAATTGATCACAGTATATAACCAATTACATTTTGGCTCTCTCCTATCAAAAAATAGTTAATATGAAGAACAGTCATGCTATAACGTAAATAGAACTGAACATAGTGCCATTTTTCCCTGCACATTAGAAAAGAGCCATGCAGAACAATATAATCGTTGGGACATTTTCCGACGCTTTCTGTTTCGTTTTTCTTGAACTAGTTTATTAATGTTAGGACATAGTGTCTGGGAAAGTTATAATAGAAGGCTGCATGTAAATTGTGATCTGACAAGGTACTTCGAGATTTGAACTTGGCCAGTTTCATAATAGAAAAGAAATGTTCGCACACACATGAAATAGTACATTATGCAGCGAGCCTATAATGGTAATAATTAAGACAAGAGTATGTTTATAAAACGAGCTTATGCGAGTTTTATAATTTCCATAAGAGTGTCTTAATTACCATTATAGGCGAGTTGCATACGACTGTTTATGTTCGACGATAATTATTATAACTATTTTATGTTCGAACATAAATATTCATGAATATCTGTTGAGATTTCGCCAGTTTTATGTACTGAACAGAGCGCATGAGATGCAGAGAATGCCTTGTATTTGACCATGGCCTCCTCAATTACCCTACTATGGTACTGGGCCAGGCAGTGAAATTTAAATTAGAAGGCCGTGGAACTCAGCACATCTAATTATCTAATTGGTCAGACAACTGTTTCTTGAGCTCTGATTGGTGGGAGAAACTGTTTCATAATAAGAAATAGTGTTATAATGAGCCTCATTATAGTACAGTTTTCTGACATATAATAGTCACAATTTAACACTTGAAATTTTCCGCCAAATCAATACTTTTACTTATGTAAAAGATCTCAAGATCTCAAAATTAAACTGGCGAATATCGTCAAGGACATAGATTTTCTCAAGAAATGCAGAAAACACAAAGTAATTCCACAACATCTTAAAGGTTATCAAAGAAAAGGGCATTCCAACCCGTATGAAAGACATACACAGTTCATGGTTAACAACAAAGTTCTTATTCGCGAAATAAGGTTCCTCTATATGAGGATGGATAACATCAGTAATGCCTTATACCGCGCCCACTTAGAGGCAGCGAACTCTATAGATACGGAAGAATGGGACAAATACCAAATCATTGCAAGTCATATAACACACTCACGCGTTATCAGAAAGGTCAATACCTTAAACAACAAATTCCAGAATTTGCTTAACGCACAAAAAACGCCTTTCAACCAAAACACCCCAGAAGTAAAAAACAGCCACACTTTTCAAAGCCCTGTTAAGAACATGACTAATATCACTCTCCACCAGAGTGACCTGGATATCCTCCAAAAAGGCCCCAAGCACAACTGGGAACAAAATCGCAGTAAGAATAATCTAACCGTTTTGGTAGCTGAAACAGAAGCAGCAATTAGGAGACTTCCTGCTGAAGAACAAAATGCCGCTAGGTTTGAAACCAACAAGAAAATTAAGAAGATAATCAATTCAAACAAGAGTAATGCTAAAGTAAACCGTAACCTAAATAACAATTTCAAAAAACTCGCTACAAAAATCAATGAGAATAATATAATCATTACTAAAGCAGATAAAGGCAATACCACAGTACTAATGAGCAAAGACGATTACGTCAACAAAACAATTGATTTTTTAAATTCAGGCAGGTTCATGGAAATCAAAAAGGACCCAACTAATATCATTCAAAAACGGTTGAAAACACTTTTAAAGAACACCATCTTTGTTTTAGACGAGAGACACGCCGACAAACTTGTAAGTATGAACCCCGGCATTCCCACTCTGAGGTCTCTCCCGAAAATCCATAAACCAAATATTCCGATCAGGCCAATCGTTAACTTCAGGAATAGTCCTACATACAAACTAGCGAAATTTGCTCAACAGTTTCTTAACAAACACTATAAGCTCAAGGCCAACAGCTCCTTCAGTAACACCATGCATTTTTGTGAAAAAACAATAGACCTTAAACTTAATGAAAATAATACTTTGCACTCAGTCGACATTAAAGATATGTATACGAGCATCCCGGTTAGTAAAACGATCGAGATCATTCACGATAGATTAAGTAGTAATAGCGAACTGTCCAAAGTTGAAATCGAAGAATTTATCTCGATTTTAACCTTCATCACTGACAATAACTTTTTCACTTTTAATAAGAAAATCTATAAACAGTCTGAAGGCCTCGCAATGGGTTCCCCGTTGTCAGGTATATTAGCTAACATTTATCTTGACCACATGGAACACGAGAAAATTATCAACCAAATTAAAGGAATAGTTTTCTGGGGGAGATATGTTGACGACGTTTTTATCATTATTGATAACCAAACACAGACAATAGAACAAATAATGGCCGAGTTGAACGACATTGATAATAATATTAAATTTACCATAGAATCAGAAGTTAACAATAAAATAAATTATTTGGATTTGACGGTGACCAGAAAGGATAATCGTCTGCATTACAAAGTTTACAGGAAACCATCGCAAACGAACAGTCATAAGACAGGACTCTAATCATCCGGGAGGCCACAAAAACGCAACGTTCATAAGCCTTATCAATAGAGCGTTAAAAATCCCCTCCTCTGAACATGATCGGAAGCAAGAACTAGATATAATACACCAAATAGCTAAAGTTAACGGTTACAGCCATAAATATGTCAATAGGTTAATCTATAAATTAAAAAACAGACCCACAACTAAATTAATCAGAGAGAACTCAAAAAAGAAAACGTTTGCAACTTTCACCTACATAGATCGAAGTGTACACGCAGTAGCTAATATCCTCAAGAAGTATAAAATGAACATTGCCTTCAAAACTAATAATTCTAACTCCAATAAATTTTTCAACTCGAACAAAATTAACAGCTGTGATAAGTTTTTGAAATCGGGCGTGTATGAACTAAGATGCAGCTCTTGCAAATCTAATTACACGGGACAAACAGGTAGGAGCATACGCACTCGTTACTCTGAGCATGTTTCGGCCATTAAGCATAGGAAATTCTCAGCCATGGCTACACACATGGAAGAAACGGGACACAAGTTCACCGACATAAACAATGACGTCACGATCTTGCATTACGCGTCTAAGGGCAGCTATATGAATATTTTAGAAAACATCCATATCAATACATCCCAGAGGTCTAATGAATGCAATAATTTAAACGAAATTAATTTCGAAACCGACGAATTGTTTGATACAATAGCAGACTACTTAAATAATAAACAACGCAAACCACCCCCACAACCCCCGCCACATTAGGTATTCTCTCATACATTTCGTTTCGTTACACCAATTACACTCCCCTCTCGGTTCGATCCAATATCTTAACCCTCCCCTCCCGTCCCCTCCCTTTCCCCAACCTCCCCCTTTCCCCGCAGCCGCGTCAAGCCGTTTCACTGCAAGCGGGCAGCTGTGGCAATAGCAAGGTGTAGCTCAGTTGAAGTGGACCTCTATGAGGGCTGTGATAATGACTAGGCCACTTACGTCCGGTAAGTCTTTGTAATGTTTTATTTTCCGTAAGAAAGTTTTTCCATAATTATGGAAAAGGCATTATCTGATGTTTTTGTTCTTCAGATTGTTTGGAACTAGTTAGTATTTCAAGAATAAGACGAGGCATTCGATTGATATGTTCTTATTAAGTCTTTATATTTCATTTAAGTCCGGTTTTTTGATAATATTTAGTTTTTGGGTTTTCTAAAACGCAATTCATTCATTTCAGGACCAGTACAATATTAATGAAATTATTAATTGAAGCAGTCGACCGTCAGCTTGCCATAATAAGAAGCCTTGAATTAACCGTCATCAATTCTATTGGACTGTCATTCATAACAACAGTCATTCTACTATAACATGTTGTTAAGTATCATAGAATAGGACACAATAATACCTGATGTTCTACCTGAAACAACATATGTAAAAATGACAATAGGATAATCTTAGATGCAGTCAAATCAGCAAGTTCCTCCATAGATTAATCGCACCGAATTTTATGCTTCGAAAACGAAGTGAACAAAACATATGCTGTGCTTAAGTATATTTAATGTGTCCCAGGACACAAATTCAAAATTGAACTGATGGACTGAAAAATACGAAGTGCATCACAAGTTTTATCTTTGATTGTTTATTGAATTTTAAGTGTATTTTTTAAGCTAGTAATTTTAATATGTTGTGGTTGTGTAATTTATGTTGTGTATTCTGTTGTTTTATTATGGGATGTTGAATGTGACACGATGTTTGTATTAACAAAGGAAGGCTGAAGAAGGGGACAATAAGGTCCCCGAAACATGTACCTATAATTTTTTACATAAGTAAAAGTATTGATTTGGCGGAAAATTTCAAGTGTTAAATTGTAAATACGGTCAATACGGAACCTGAAATGAATGCTGTACCTAATATAATAGTCAGGGTCGAACGTAAAAGACTTTCCCATACTGATAGAAACACTGGCTGCTCTGTTTTAATTGTACTCGCCATGTTGTTCGCATCGAGAGCTCTACAGCAGACAGACCGTTCCAGGTCCGTACGCACAGCGCCATTGATCTAAGCAGCATGGAATTACATGGCTCTCGCCTGACGTCACACAAACCGAGAGGCTTGACGTTCGTTTTGACACATCACACCACTTGAAGCTGTCTTCCTCTGAGCTAGTGCACACACACCTCACCAAGGCACTGGCCAGTGCACACACGCCCCGCCGAGGCACTGGCTTGTACATAAAAAGAATGCCATTGCAAGCCTTAAAACCACTTTCAAAAAAATAGTCTTATCTTGCTATTTGTTGTTAAAAATCTGTTTCCAAGACATTGACACTACCTCAATGCCACCTGGCAAATAAATTGAGATGTTAAAACAGTATTAATTATTCTGAATTAATATTAATTTTCTCAATAAGTGTGTAAAAATTTGTTTTCCTCGGGGAACATAGATTTTGCACACGCAATTAATTAACTGTACAGTACACTTTTCTGAATAGATTTGACTGTTGGTACATTTTGTCATGTCGAAGAATACAGAAAATTGCTGTTAAACTGACAGTGATTGCATAAAATTTGTGAAGCAACAGATGTAGATATCATCACTATTATGATGATATTATGATATAATACAAATACTGTATTTCGGAGGGAGCATTGATACTTGCCTCGGAGGAATGTTTTCGAAACTTCATTATGAATCCTAGATCACTAAGCTTTCGTCTTCTGGATGATGTGCCCTTCTGTACTGTGTTCTCTGCACTTCCCTGAGGAAGTCTGTTACGATTCTGTGAATTGTTCCGTTTCTGTGTTACAGGACCGCCATCATACCAGTGACGAATTCTTAGTAAGAACGTAACTTTACATTTCTCACGTATTGTAGATTTTTATCTTATTTGTTGCTCAAATTAAAATGCATGCTGATGTTTTTGTTATTTTCTTAATTAGGGTTTTGGGACACCCTAATCATCAGCCCTGTGTTCTTTAAGCTTGTTGAGTGAAGTTAATCTAGGTAGCATATGCTAATGTCTATACTAAGAATTATATTTGCAGTAGGAAGGATTGCTTCAAGAGAACTTCCTAGCATTTTCCACAGATTGAGTTGTAGTTAATTCATTTTAGAGGTTTGGGACATCTTGCTCATCAGTCTTGTGTAGTTGGGTGTGTTTTGAACTTGTTTGATAATCTGTATTTATGTGATGACTGTAGTAGTGTGTGTAACTGTATTAGGTGCCACACATACTATCCTAGCTTTTGCCTAGAGGGAGTGTGAAAGAACCTGGAGGAAAACCACGCTCAGGATAGCCGCTATAAGCGCCAGGATTCAAACCTGCGATCTGTGGACTTGCTGCAGCTGACCTTGTGGTCGTGGTGCATTATTTAATGTGCACTGTTAGTCAGGGGACGTCCTGAGATTGAAATGGAAGAATACTGAAAACTATTTAAAGGATGACTGTCAAAGGGATTCAAACCTACGTATCTCCCAAGTCCACTAGGCGTAATTGTGCATAATTTTGAACATAGTATCCAACCTACACTACAGAATATTTCATAATATGTAGTTTTCACATTAACTTTCATAGCTGAGTGCATCGAGGTGCCTTTCTCATTGAGGACTAAACTGTACATGCTAAGGGATCCAAGGTTCAAATCAAGGTGCTAACAGTGACTTCTTTGCTCAGTATTTTTCCTATACTCACTCCTGGCAAATGGATATAACTGCCATTTCATTGTCTTAAATAGAGACAAGTCTGTTGCAAAAAGGACCTACTAAAAGTTGGGTGCCAGTTTCCACAGCAAAGTCTGCAATGGTTGTTATAAGTGATATGCTAGTGAAAAATCTGGAAGTACATGGATCAAACCTAATTAAATGCTTATGCAAATGCCCAAATCTTTAAGATGACAAGAACAGAGACTGCAGTGCATTCGAAATTACCCAATCGCATTTAAATATATTAATGTGGTGAAGGGTGAGCCACAGCAGACAAGATTCAAAATAAAGATGAAATCTCTTTTAGAACTTACCGACTTCAGTGAGATATTAGGTGTAATGTTTGTCAAACATGGAACCGGCGACATGTGGCTCTTGCTTGCGTGTCTGATGGATTTGAAATGCAGAGTTCAAGGCGTACAACCAAGCAATTCAAATGTGTGCTACATATCTACCTCTGTACTGTGCTATTGTGTCTCACACTTGACACAATAATGTTCTGCATGGTGTTCTAATGTTTGTCCAAAGGGGGGTGGGGTGTGTGTGTTGTTTTTTTTTTCGGTCTGCCATTATAACAAAATGTGCTTTTAAACCTTGGTTGAGACCACTATGTGGTAAAGGTCCGGGGATTCGATAGAGGACCTGACAACAAGCAATGTCCTGTAAACATATGGTGCATTTGCTTTCGTTTCCGTGTTGCAAGCATTGTTTGTGGTGTACATAACACTAATAATAATATCGTATGGCCTCGGGTGCCGGTTGCAAACTTTGTAATTTGACACTCACAGGGTAGCTTGCATGTAGAATTTTGTTATTCCTTGAATCACTATGAAAGCTCCTTGAACACCATAGCGCTTTCTAGTAGAGAAATTAGGAACTTTGTGTTGACGGAAACTCCTGAGATTAATTTTGCCATTATGAACACGGCCTACTGAATTCAAATGGGTTCTTTGACATGCCAACATCGTATGACATGCGGGTCATATTTTTGCCGCCTTTCAAAAATCACTTACCACGCCCAGGAGCGAACCTGCAAGATAGGGTTTAGTAGACAGACACGCTATCCACTCACCCACCGTGGCAAGCTTACATAACACTGACCAATTCACTATGCAGGTTGGTCATTTGTGTTGATCAAGTTACTACTCACAGTTCTCTACAGAAGGTGCACAAAATGGCTACCACGAGCTGTAATGCAGGCGTCTATGTGCCGCGTCATTGACTGTCTCACAGCTCCCATATTTCCGGCGTCTGTCGTATCTGCTGACATCATTGCTCTATTCACTGATGCAGCATGTCCACATTATGAATAGGTGTGGCATATAAATGACCCCATAAGTAGAAGTCTAATGAGTTGAGCTCGGGAGAACGAGCAGGCCACGGTGTGGGTCCCTGACGTCCTATCCAAATGCACAAGGACTTGAATAGCTATGAAAAGTACAAGTGGCCTGTGTGCCCTCCACAATGACCAACTAGCATCGTGCTGCCGTCTGTGTTATGCAATGCTTGTAACAGGGCAACGAACGCACATACACCATATGTTTACAGGACATGTTTTGTTTGTTGTGAGGTCCACTAACGAATCCCCGGAGCTTTTCCGCATTATTTAGTTACACCCTGTATATTATTTCAGTAGTTGGGGTTGCTCACAAGTAACAAATGCGCATTCAGAAGAAAGAAAATTACCCGGAGCAGTGACTAATTGCACACTGATTTCATCTCAACAATTTGTTAATATTTTTTTATTATAAAAAAATAAATAACATAAAAAAAATTAAAAAAATGCAAATGTTTAAACAAATAAACAAGACTATAGTCGCGTCGAGCCTTAATGTTGTGCAAGGCTAACGCACAACGACAATGATGTTGAAATGCAAAATTTCTCGCTTGGGTCTTCTAGTTCTTACATCGGCCAACTGCCATATATATTGACGAACGCAATATTTTTGCCTTTGTCTATTGGCACAGGCTAGATTAAAATATGGCTTTACACCAATCCTCCAGTTTCATACTGAGGTATTACCCTTTCATGAATTGATTGCCGCGGTCGAGATGGGAACTATTTATTTACTTGGGTCACACGTCAGCCTGCTTCGTTGACAGGTACAGTTGCGCAATTAGGATATGATTCAGATCCAGTACCCTAGTCATAGTTTAACAACTGTCCGTGGTGCCATGAGCTCCTGAGATGCTTATCTGACGCAATGCTGCTTTACTTTTGTGCGGACCTCATTCTGTCATCACTGTCTCCTCCGCTGTACCGCGCGGGGCTCCAGCTGCAATAATCAACAAACACTGGCGCAGCCATGCTCGGCGGCAATCAAATGTTAAATGGGTAATATGAGTGGTGCTGAGTAATGACATTCGAGACACAGTGAGAGTCTGTGGACGCTCTACTCGTAGATAGAGTACTGCTTTAATTCTTCCTCCTGATGAGAACAGCATTGATGCGCTGCTTTTCCCCACTTTCGTGGTAATCTTTGAGAGTTTACACTCCTGTCCGATGTCACCGTAAGCAACAGTTTTGCATGAGACAAGTCTCAGATTTACCCCAAGGACTGCTTTAATGACTTGGGGAAAGCAGTGGCAAACTACCTCATTTCTCACCTTGCCTAGTATATCTCATTATAGACCAGCCTCCAGACTGACAATCTAACATATATTTTTAATAATGATTTTATTATTTTTTATTTTTGCTCATCAAGTAGACTATATTTTAATGTCGGATATAATGCCAGTTTGTTTCAAAAGTTTTTTATGAGTCACAAAACTAAATATAAGGTTTGCATATTTTTAGCCTACTTTCGATTTTTGCAAAAAATGAAACTAGACTTGTGCGATCTACACAGGGCCAAAAATTGTGTGTCTGGCTGGCTGGGTGTGTGTGTGTGTACTCTGCATGTCTGCCCCCCCCCATCAATTCAAACACAGTAAATTCGAATTAAATGAAATTTGGTACAGAGGTAGCACTAGCAAAGGGCACCTCAGTGTCATGTTTTATATCGATGCCATCTTTACCAAAACTCAATGGCGGGCACTCAAACGTTCAAAACGTAAAATCAAATAATGACTAAACTAATCATCTGATCTGTACCAAATTTGGTAACAACGTACCTTCATATGGGATGAGTCTTGTGCCCAAACTGCATGGTCATCAGCCATACCATTTCAGGATGGCGGCCATGTGAATTATGCAAACTTTATAATCCATAACATGGGACCCACCAGTTCCGATTATCTGTTCTAAAGGACATGGCCCATTCGAAATTTAAAGTTTATCTTGTAATATTATAGTGCAGAAGTGACTTTAAAAAGCTGAGCCGGGTCAGTTACAAGACAAGATGGCAGCTGATATCTTGTGCCTGACGTATATTTCACTAGTTTGAGTATTGCATGCAATATAGCCTAATGATGGATATAATATAAACTTTGTATGAAATGCTTCATATGTAAAAAATATATACTCCAGTGAAGAAATCATTTAATCAAAATCATTATTTGCTAAGAAGTTGTAGGTTATCGGCGAATTTTGGTTGCCATGTTTGGCTGTGTGGTAAAGTGTTAGCCTTCTACCCATATGACTGGGGTTCTAATCCTACCAGAGTTGGGCTTTTTTTTTCTTGTTTTTTATTATTGTTTTGTAATTACTCAGATGTTTTAAAATTAAGCAATATATTGTGCACATTACAATGGAAAATATATATTTAATTAAAACAAAATTCGCCAGCAGATCTGCACGAGACATCTAACAGCAACCAAGTGAACTATCATGTCCTACTGATTGCGCACGGGCCCACAGATTACCTTCCAGCTTTAATTGAAAAGTTTCTGTTTATGGCCGCTAGAATGCACACGCCCTATTTCGATTATCTTATCCGCCAGATGTCATGACAGTTCTACATGGGACTCCACTGGTTGGCATTCTATACGCATCGAATATGAAGAATGAAAAGTTGATAATAGCCTAACATTTTTATTTTAAAGCATTTGTAACAGCCTATTGTGTGTTATTTGAACTAAAGAACAAATTGATCTCACATAGTACCTGTACTCTATCTGTTGGTGCAACCAAATGAAATGAAAATCCACAGCCTGCTTCCAGTCTCCGACCGGGTCAGGAATGGAATGAATGAAGTCCCCATCTAGCGGCGAGGATATGAACTGTACCGGCTGCCGAGGCCTGACGCACTCCTCTGGGGCAATGATTAAATGAATGACAGATGAAATGAAATGATAGTGGAGAGTGTTGCTGGAATGAAATTGTGACAGGGAAAACCGGAGTACCCGGAGAAAAACCAGTCTGCCTCCGTTTTGTCCAGCACAGATCTCACATGGAGTGACCGGGATTTGAACCACGGATCCAGCGGTGAGTGGCCGGAGTGCTGCCGTCTAAGCCACGGAGGCTGGTGCAACCAAATAGCAATCTAAAATAAAGAATGAACATGTACACTAAAATTGCACTCTAAGGATTTGAATCGCATAGTCTTGGATTGATTGTTTCCTTTACCACAGAGCTCTTAAGTGGTAGCATTCACGTGCTTGTCATAGTCGGCATACACACATCACTGTAGGGTTATGGAAAGATTTGGTAATGCAATTCAGGTGGTGAAAACGTTGTCATGTGTTAGCCCTAGTAGCACTTCGTAAATTGGATCACAGTAGATAGAAAGCACAACACAATTGGCCCTTTAAAGAAATAAGTTTTATTGTAGGTCTAGCAAGTTACAGTACACCATAAACACTTGGAAACCAATGGGCAGTCTCAGTCAGGTTCCTCCCTTATGGAGTTCACTCACCTCCTTTCCACTTGCTCGCGCAATTAATCCCTCCTAATGAGGTGGTCCCGTGCGCTGGCCAGAAAACTCTACCCTTCCTCTTGTCAATAAACCACAATCTGACACTCAATTGTTCTTGAGTACACACTACAGTTAGGCTACTTAAGAGTCTGCTACACACTGTTCTGCAGGCTCGGAAAGAATCTCACTGAGTTTCGCAATTCACACAGCACTTCACTACAATAATCTCTGTCGCACTGATACACACACTCGCTCAAAACACTGTTCGTCCCTCGCTGGTGAGGCCGCTTTGTATAGCGGGCTGGTGACTCAATGAATGCTTCTAGAACAGTCCAGGATTCACAGCTTCTCGAGATTTCCATCACTAGCTGGGTCACGAACATTCTGGTCCATCCCTTTTGTCCTCACAGCCCCGTTGCGTAAGGCGCTGGTAACACACAGAGGCAGGAGATAGCCCGGGGCGGCTGTGACTCACGCGGTGAGGCAACGAAACTACCTCGCAGCTGTAACACTATTGTACTCTTTCATAAAGACAAAGAGTTATAACTTTACTCATACATTTAGGAGAAAGTAGGCTCTATATGTTCTTTACTGAACATCTTGTTTTTTTTAGTTAATAAAAAATGTTGTGTTTGGAAGCAATTTTCAGTCTCGCCTTAGTAATCTAAATTTGATGCTTTGCAGTCGGTCGACACGATTGTACCCAATGTAATGGGTGTTTCCCTTATGATTGGGTAAAAACGTGTTGACAGACAGAAAGTCATTAAATTTCGATCAATAAAAGTTACATTTTAATTACTGGTATTTGAAAATTTTAACCTTTTCTCTTTACAGGCACATTGTGACACTTGAAACACTTATTGCAAAATGCACTGTTATAGCTGGTGTTGCCTTCTTGGGAGTTGATGACAGCTTGTAAATTTATGGACATACTGTACAATAGGTCCCTGGTCTGCTAAGGAATGGTCTCTTTTTTCACATTAATGGGTTCAAAACGACATAACAATATAACCCTACCCTTTCTCTACTTCTCCTCTTTTTCCTGTTCCTTAAATGTTCATATAACCCTAAATATATCCGAGTTGAGCATGTTTGTGATATGACCTTAAATGTTCCACTTAGTTTAACATGCAGTGTATTTATAAAAACTGAGCTTGAGGAAATTCTGGCTATTGTGGCATTGTTACATGATCTTCCGGTGCATTTCTTCCTTTTCATTTTCCTTCACTGTGCTTGATGATGTATTCAGTTCAATGTGCTAATTACTATCTAAAGTATGAATAATCCTACCATATATTTGTATGAATATGTTATTTCTCTTATGTTGACAGCCCTGCTATGAGCCCCATCTGCGGAACGATAGTAAAAACGTCTCAAAGACAGAAGAGAAGAAGAATCTCTTGGGAAACATGGAAGAAGGCTCGAGTTGTGCGCCGTGTCAAGACAACTTGTATTAGGAACATTAGTCTTCACCCCAAACGATCATTCACTTCGTCCCCAGAATCTTCGTTATGATCATTGTTTTGTTATTGTTAAGCATATTCGTTATGTTAGTTCCCTGCAAAAGCCCAGAGAGAGTGACTTATTTATATATAAACTAATAAAAATAGGTTAACATAAAGCCTCATTGAAGTTGGATTTGGGTGGCTGCGTGGCTCAGGGGTAACGTTCTCGCTCGCTGGGCCCAAGGTTGCAGGTTCGTATCCTGGCGCAGTCAGCTGGCATTTGAGGGTGCTCAAATGCGAGGGAGCCGTGTCCGTAGATTTACTGGCACGTTAAAGATCCCCCTCGGGGCAAAATTCCGGCACCCCGGCGTCTCTAAAAGCCAGTGTAGTTAAAAGGGACGTAAAACCAATACCATTATTATTATTATGAAGTTGGATTTCAGAGTAAGAAGTACACTTGCTAGTTCTTTCAGGTGACGAGACCAAAGAAAGAAGTTGTTAACAAATGATTATACACTGTAAGTGCGAGTGCCCAACCTCAGAACTACGAAGCTTCTGTAATACGCCATTTACGCACAATCTAACTACGAAAATAGTTTTCTCTCTAAATGGCAGGACCAATGTCCTACCTCTCAAAACAATAATTCCAACACCTCTCTAACTCATGTACATTTGCTCAAATCAAATGAGCCTAGGCACATATGCGGCTTACTCATACCTGACCAAATTTCATCTGTGTGAGTAGGCGAGTGATATGGCGGAAATACACTGGTCTCTCGAAATGCTCCAATAACAAATGACAGATAGAAGTAAAAATAAATAGATTAGAACACATTTTTCTATTTTATTTGAGAGTTTTCAATCGGGTTTTGTTGGAATATAATAGTTATCAAAATACAGTGAGAGCCCTCTCTATAGTACAAAGCCTCAGTCAGATGTGCCACGTGACGGCCGCCTGTCGAGCAAGGCACTGGTGCTAGCAGTAGCGTAGCACCCAACTAGTTCAACACAGACATTTTTTTAATGTACGGTATTTAATAATCATCATGAATTTCAGAGTAGTCTTGCACCAATGTAGGAAGTTTTCGTACACTCGCTGTAATTTATCCTCGCTGATATTTCGTATCAGTGCAGTTATTTTGTTCTCGAGAGCCTCCAGAGTATGCGGATTGTTTCTGTGGTACCTTTTGTTTGAGGTTCACACGGCGCTGAAACTTAACGAACACATTTACTGAAAGACTTCTTCTTGAGAAGATAAGTTTTCACTATGAAAATTCGATGTTTTGTTCCATACCTAACCATGTTCACGGGATATAGCCTATAGTACTTCACCACAAGTCGTAATTATCTCAATTAAGGTATCTTGGGGCTTCCCAGCGCGCTGTTGTGTAACGGTAGATGCTAGTCAACTGGCGCTGACTCAACACACTTCGCCCGTCCCACGGCACAGGCGAAGCTCCGTTCTATAGGGAAGGCTCTCACTGTAGAAATTTATCAGTGTAAGTAGTATTATTAACTATTATCAAGACTGTTGTAGATGTTCTTATTAGCACATGCCTGTGCAGATAGCCAAGCACCTTCTATAATAATTTATTCTTTTTCATCAGCTGCTGCTACTCTATGTGCAATACAGCACCTAATATTATACACCATGTTCCAAGATCGTACCGTGTCAAGAAAGAGCCAGTCCACTCGTATTGCTGCGCCTGAGCCTACGTACTTATCGCTTCTGTGATGCACAAACCATTACTTAATATTTATTTAAAAACTCTCGCTCTCTCTGGGCTTTTAATAACAAGTGTGCTATTTAGAATAGTCGGATAAGTTTCGTGTGAAAGAGACACACGTACAAGTGTAAATAACGTCGAATAAATATTTATGAACTCGCTAAAAGGACATTTACGTACTGTATTGGTGGAAAAAGGAAAGCTGAATAAACTTGAAACGAACTTGTGCTACTATAACGAAAGTGTTGTTGTAGGTAGGCCTACTTTATACATGAGTGTACTTCTGGAGAGATCTCTCTGTGTATCCAGTTTTGACTTCGCACTACCTGAAGAAAGGAAAGTGCATATTTCACTGCAATGGTCCCTAGTGCCATTGCCAACAACTACCTGACACCGTGTATGCCCGTCCGTGTCAAGGTTTGCATCAGTTAAGTTGCAAATTAAAGTTTTAATGCCATCTGTTTGAAGATTCTGGAAACTTGTCAAAAAAATTATAGAGCCCAAGAAGTCTTACTTGGCAGGTTTAATTGATACTTAAAACAATAACAGATCTGTCCTTCCTGATAACAGTTTAGATTTCTGTGAAGCGCTAGTTGAAATCCATTCTTGGTTTCTATACGGTGTGTACACAAAAGACCATCAGAGTTTTAAAGTGCACAAAGTGAGAACGTTTAGTGACAACAATTAGCGTTCAGCCAATAGTAGAGGTTAATCATCATGTAATGGACGCAACAGCCGCAGCAACTCAAGTATTAATTTAGGCTAGTTGGAAGGTAGCGGCAGTACATACTTGATCCTCACACGCATGGGGAGAGAAATTATTTGTCAGGTTTAATCGATACTTACAACAAATTCTGGCTGTCGGGTTAAAAAACCACTTAAAACTCCTATATTGTTTTGAGTACACCGTATAGTTAGGGTGGTTATGTGGTGCTCCATGCAGTCAAACACAGAGTGGAAGTTGGACACTAAGATACTGTATGATTACATCAAATTCTAATTCTAGGTTTAATGTGAAGTACAATATTCTCAATTTTATGCTGAATTAGAATCTGCTATATCCAGGACTATGAAGAGTCCAAGACCTGGTTGTTTGGGTAGTTGGAAGCTGAAAGATAAAATCGTCCACAAAGGGATGTGGCATTATTAGGGACTATTCTAATACGCTTTTGCTTGATCCAAACAAAGGGTTAATGATTCTCAAATGGTGAGTATTGTTTGAATATCCCAGCATAATTTCCAAAAGATGGCTCTTAATTCATTGAAAAATTAATCAATTGTTTCATTTATTCAAGACTTCCTTTCAGCTCCTTTTCCACCCAAGAGGTACTTGTAAGGAATTTGTTATTTAAAACAAATATGGAGCATATTACCCACATTAGTACTGTATTTATCATTCAGATTTTCAACATATTGTTTCAATTCTTTCAGAAAAGTTATCCAAAATCACTGAAATCCAGACTGTAATAATGAGTAAAGGTTACATAGAAAAGAGAGAGATACAGCCCTGACTCCGTAAAGTATATTGCCATATGAATGTGAATGAATATGGAACCAGAAGATTGTCAGTTTATATTTTGTCAGTTCACTGTTGTGATACAAAATGAGTGGATTTCAAGCAAAATTGGATTCATCCATTAACTGCCCAAAGAACTTCATGTTTGTGTATTCCACCTGTTACAGTTTGAAGTATGTGGTGATTAAACTTGTTGAGCCATTGTGAGATTGTCTCTGACCATCAAACATTATTGAAGTTCTTGGGAGGATAGATCAATCACTGGATAATCTGCAGCTCTTGTGTTACACTAGACAAGTGTATGGGGATTTTCGTGTTCTTTTAGAACAAAATATTCAAACTACTTCATCCTGTGAACGAATCAAAACAGCCTGAAGAAGGATGAGCATTTTTCTTGTACTGAAGCTTCTGCAGATATCTGAAGCTTTATTTTTATGTAATATTAATTTTTGAACCATGTGACATTTTTCACCTTGTGCCTAAAAGCTCAGCTATGCTAAAGAGACCAATTTCATAAATGGGTCATCATAATATGGCAGAGATAATTTCCTTTGGGCTTGTCTTCCGTTTAGTGACACCACTTACTGCAATCAGTATTACTATTATTTTTGTTCATAATTTGTGCCAGTTAAAACCCATTATCAATTGTCTCCAAATATTAATTTTTAGCATACATGAAGAGCATTTGTGATTCTTAGTGTTGAGCCATCTGAATTTCAGCTATGCTTCAGCACTGTTCCATGGGTTAGGAGGAAAGTGCACTGAATTTACTGTGTGACTCGGTCAATTTACTAGGCATCTCTTAATCCACACCAGTTAATGCATATCCTCAGGAAGCTGTTGGTTGTTACATAGTGTGGAAATTGCCTGTTAGATTCTTTCAAAGTCATAACGTTGTTGATTATCCTTGTGTTCAGTGCGAAAGCTAAATCACTCGGCCTTCACTAACCTTATAAATACGGCACACGTTGACTACCAGAAAGATAGAAATTGAAATAAGCTTAAGCTCAGCAGATCACTGACAGTTGGAAAATGCTCACGTTATTACTTAAACTGGGCTGATAATGTAAAATAAGAGACAGTTATTGACTTTCCCTCACTTAATTTTACAATATTTATAAGGGAAAAGAATGCAAGCAAGTGTAAACCATGATATGGCCATTGTATTTCATGCAATGATGTTAAATTAAGCTGTTCTGTGTATCAAATAGAACGAGCATATTTATGTTGTAAAATGCTGGAGTAGACTGTGTTGGCCATCTCCTTTCTTCCCTCCCCTTACATTACTGAGGCAGCCACACTGCTGTCAGTGCAGCTTGAAGCTGAGTGTCTGGAATATGGATCATTTTCAAAGAAACAAGATGTACTGTACATTCCAGGAGTGCACACCCCAGACTCCTGACACTGGTAAGGCACCAAACTGGTGATTCTACCAGAATTTCCTACAAGAGCAACTAAAGAACAATGGCCAGAGTGATAGTGTTCAATGTGCCATATGGTTTGCTGTTATTTGATGGTCTGTAGCATGGGTCGTAACAAAAATATTACCGATCAAGTGGTGAACCCTTCTTGAATATTGTAACTAATATCTCGATGGATCACATTGGAAATAAACCACTACAGTTTCATAAGGACGAGGGATGTTAATGTGGGACCATTTTATGTTGCTTTGTGATGTTATTAGGCAGTACAGAAGATGAATGCCACAACGTCCCAACTTACTCACTCTTACATGCCTGTACCATTTCTTGTTCTTGATATATTCATATAAATAATATTTACTGTGGATAAAGATCATGATTTGTGAAAGAGAACTGCTCTTGAAAAATGAGTGCCGTGGTCCATCCAGATGCAAGCAAACTATGTGTCTCCATTCCTTTATCTTTTATCTCCTTCCATCCCATTGTCTCCTCACTGGCCATTGTGACATTTCTTTCAGTGTTCCTTAATAGTTTAATGCATTCAAATAGAAAGGGACACATCTAGGAGAAACTGGAATAGTTCATGTCGCCTTAAATTAGCTACTAACAATGTAACTGTTCAATTTCTTATTGTTGGGTTAAATCAGGGATGTGTTCACTGTTGCCACTCATGTTGCAAAGTCGTAATTATTTGCAGACTACCTGTAGACACTTAAACTGGCACTTATAATGTAACTTTAAAGTTGGCAGCATAAGCCAATACCTTGCATCTGACAATGCCCTTTGTTTCCAATATTTTTTTAATGATTGGTCACGCCTCCCATCCGAATGTGGATGTGCCATCCAACAGAACAATTCACACTAGGTTCATTTTCCTGTGTAGTGGCATCAAGAAAAACAGTACTGTACATTAAATTAAAGGTTCATTTTCCTTTAGGTACCAACCATAAGGAAAATAATGGAAATAAATAGCATTGTCAGATACAAGGTATTTCATTGACACCGCCGATATGACATACCTGATGAACATTGATATGCTTTCACTTCATGAAGACTGCATATTCTATGTATGCCTACTACTTATTGTGTACAAGTTTATGCCATTTATAATATTGACTTACTGTTGTTCTTGCAGCGTGATTTTACAACGGCTATGAAAGTAAATATCTATGTTGGTAGCTCTGTCTCTTAGGCGACAAGGTTTCTTCAAAGAATAAAGAACTTGGTTTTCAGTGTTTAAGGTAAAATTGCTCTGACTGTACATATTTGCATTCTTTTGATTCAAAACTTATCAAAGACTGAATATTTAGGAATATTTTTATTTTGAATTTTTTTAAATTCTTTAAATATTATTTTAGATTTTTATTGAAATTCTTTTTTGTTGTTGTAATTTTTTGAACATACTAAATTAAGATATGAAAGTTCAATTTTCCAATTAATTTTCTAAGTATTAGGTTCATATTTCTAGGTGCTAACAATCTTACATAATGAATACAAATGTATACAGCCCAGGAATGGTGTTCACTAAACACCCAACTACTGGTCCCTTTTTATGTGTGTGTATCTAACAAATCTTAGTGTAAAAATGTGCCTGGTATGTATTTATAAAGTCTAATTGGCCATAACGAGGAGATATGAACCATCTAGTTGGCGTTAGTTAAAACCAAAATAAATATTTGTGTAAAATGTGATATGAAGCACTTCGATAAGATAAGGTGTCATTGTATATAAACTAGTACTGATAGAGAATATAAAATGTTTGTTGTGTGACTGTGTGGTACTTAAACCTGAATAGAAGTTGCAACACATTATCAGCTACCAAATGTGGTCCATTTTCAGGAGACAAAGCAAAATCTTTAAAATAACTTGGTGGAATTACAGGTTGACTGATAATTAAGAGTATTAATTATATAATCTTAATGAATTAGCCCTCTTAAAAATAAACATTTTGGAAATTATTTTATTGGAATGTCAAATGCTGCATTTTAATAAGCTTTCAAATGAATGTTGAGATATGGCTAAGGGACTGACTGCTTTGGTTAATCTGAATATCTATCGATCTAAATTTGGCAGATGATAAATAAAGGAACGTGGTTGCTCAAGAATGTTTTTTCAATGATGTACTTGCCATATCAACCAGAAGTGTGTTGGAGCATTTCAATTGCAATGGTATGCTGTTAGTTATGGAGTCAACTCAAAATCCCAGCTTAATGCAATTTACTGGAGCTGCACTTCCTTTGATCAGTGGTAAATCCGAGTCTATTTCCGGACAAAGAAGTCTCATTTTTCAATGTCAGAGAAAATGGACATTTACTAATTGTTGACCCATAAAAGACCTCTTGTATCACGTTTGGAGATTAAAAGAGAAAATTATATAAATCTCTCGGCCACATCGCCCAGTAGTTTTTTTTTGTCCGATGGCAGTGCAAAACTGAAAGTCTAAATGGGAGAGTGGATCGCCTAGGTGGTTCCAAACCAAAAGTTCTACACAATTTGGCTGAGAGATGAGATTATTACTGTTATTATTATTACTGGGTCTGTGGGCATTACATCGATTTACTTGGGTAATGGAATGGAATATAAATTTTTATGAACTTTGAAAATAGTGGGGCGACGAATTGAGATATTTTTGGGATTCCTTCTGCAGTTGACAGCATGGGCATACCAATGTAGATCTCTTGAATGATATGCCAAGTACTTCAGGTAAATGCACAATGCCATGTTCATGCAGACTTTTATTCAGGTCAAAGGAGAAAACAAATTGTGTGCAAGTGATATTTTTGTAAATGATTTTTTTAAACATACAATGTTATTTTGGAGGAAGTCATATATCTTCCTTTCCAATTGTACACTATATTAGGAAATGAAGCTATTTCTGGAAAATGAATGCTGCATTGTGAAGGCAGCTACCCATAGTTACCAGACCATGTTACGTATTGTTTGCGGCATTAATTCTGGAAATAAAATGAAGTACATTACAAGCGGATTAATGTGTTCATTCACTTGTTCCACCATCCTCTGACACCCTAGTGAGGTTAGACTAGTTTAAGAGGGCAAGAATGTAAGGCAGGTGAAGCAGACTTCCCTCCTCTTACGAGACCAAGTTAACAAACAATAGCTATGATTAAAACACAGCAACTCATGCTGTCCGGGCGGGGACACCAAGAGCCCGCCAATGAGCCAGCTTGGTGTCCTAGGCGAAACCCCACAGAAGACACAGCACAAACCTAGAAGAATTGCTGAGTTTTAATTCACCGGCCGTGAAAGCTATGATTACCAACAAGTTTTAGTGTCTGAAATTTCATTGCCTAGAATATAAGAAATATTGTATCTTGAAGATTTCTAGAGTCCTGCATGCCAAGAGGAGGAATTAACATCCATCTCGAAGATAAGACTTGAGGATAATATACGGTATTTGCAATCCTGGCCACATTAGAAAAATGCTCCCCAAACAGCATATAAAAACTGTGTTACGCACTCTCATCGGGCCATGTACTTGTGTTCAAAGACGTGCAAGCTGGTAACACACATGAAAAATAATAGGTCTAGGATCATAAGGTAAGCAGTAGAAATACCAAAGAACCTCAATGACTTCAATTGGAATATACTGGCTACCAGCTGAACAGTACCGGGTTGCCAATTATTAAGCAAAACACTTAAAAGCTATTAAACTAAATCTGTTCGTTCATTGGAGTCACGTTTGACGACTCGGAATATATTATGTTATTAATAAGTCCCTTTAAAAATAACATTGCTTGTGGCAGTGAGCTTGAAAACTGTGCACTATATCGGAAAAATTCAGATGTTTCAATCTCTGTTGAATACAATGGGCCTGGTGTCATGTGTTGACAGAGATCCTCGGCTCATGTGAAATAAAATTGCGTCCTTGAAATTGCCTGACATTACATAAGTATCTGTCCAAAAAAAAAAAAAAAAGGAAAAACTAAATCAATTTAAATTCCACAAGATCTGACTCTAATAAGTGAATAAAATGGAAAAAAGGAAGCTTACATCCAACAGCCGGAGACCAAGAAATTGCGGTAAATTAATCAGGGTAGTAAATTCAATAGATCAGGCATTTATAAGTTGAAATGTAATGATTGCAAAGCAATATTGGACATTGGAGGGAATTTTGCCACGAGATGTGGGAAACATTTGAATGCGGTAAAACGCACAAAATTTTCAGCAGTCGCTAACCACATGCAAGAAGCAGGACAGATTTTTACGAATATAGATAACGATCTGCACATTCTCCATTTCGAGAATAAAGGCACAATGATGAACAAGTTAGAGCAATTAGAGATAAACACGGCACAGAGATCAAATCCAGGAGGAAACCTCAACGACATTTATTTTGAAACTAATGTTTTATATGACATGTTACATAATCAAAGCGAACCTCAAAAAAACACCTTGGAGGTTTCAGCAATGTCTGCTTATCTTACTGTGTTTATGTTTATTTTGACTTCCGTACAGGTAGCGAGTATTCAATGACGTCGCGCGTGACGCAGTCCCACCTTCCTCCCCCACCCCTCTCTCTCTCTCTCTTTGCTACTTTGACCTAGGACACAGCTTGTTTCATTCAGTCAGTGAGCTCTGTCCAGATGAGAACAAGGTAAACCTGTAATATGCTGTTTGGGACGGCTCGTCGTTAATATTTTAAAATTTTCTCATATTCTTTCATTGGTTTCTCATCCGCAGATTTTCACTTTACTACAAGGGCATGGGCAGCGAGTTTACAGCAATTTTTTGGTCTCCGGCCGTTGGATGTAAGCTTCCTTTTTTCCATTTTATTCACTTATTAGAGTCAGATCTTGTGGAATTTAAATTGATTTAGTTTTTCCTTTTTTTTTTTGGACAGATACCTATGTAATGTCAGGCAATTTCAAGGACGCAATTTTATTTCAACATGAGCCGAGGATCAGTCAACACGACACCAGGCCCATTTTATTCAACAGAGATTGAAACATTCTGAATTTTTCCGAGACGTGGTGCACAGTTTTCAAGCTCGCTGCAACAAGCAATGTATTTTTTAAAGGGACTTTTTAATAAAATATATCATAACATGCGTCATCAAACAAGACTCCAATGAACAAACAGATTTAGTTTAATAGTTTTAAAGCGTTTTATTCATATTATGATGAACTGCATGTTGATATTTTTGGTGATCTTTGAATGAATGTGTGATATAATAGGTCTGAAGAAGGGCTTCCAGAGCCCAAAACATGTACTCGAAAGTATAGAATTGTTAATGGAATAGATTGTATTGATTGTCAATACGGACCTAACATAACGATTCCAATATGTAGTCAAACAACATTGGGACTTTATCTGATAATGTAGAACACTTAACGATAGATAGTGGGTTAAAGAAAGCTTTTCAGTCGGTCAACACAAATTGTGCCCAATTACATTAGGCGGGAAAATCGTATTTACATACCCTACAAACTAACACGCTTTTATAGATATATATACAAATACCTACACACACATATATATGGGAAGGGATTTTGGCAAGCGAATAAACCGAACACGTCTTGTAGTAATTTTAAGTATAAAAACTGTATTTACGCATAAGATCACAACAGATGAGATTGCACAGAACTTAGCGTGACTTCACTCGACAAAAAACTGCCTCACTGTTCATCCTCTTTTTCTCACAGCTTCCCCGCGGCTCCTCTACGCGGATTCAGTAAAGTTTATTTTATTTCCGCCCTATTCAATACAAGAATTCAAGAAAACAGGGTGTCGTTTGATTGACGTCGACGGCCTGCACACCTCCCAAGTACCAGTACCGCCCTATTCCTCTACGCGGCGCCACCGGGCCGTGCCGAGACTGGCGGGAAACCCACAAACGGTTAATCATCTTCAGATTCCCACAATCGGCCATCCTGCAGATCATCCGCCTCGGATGATGAGTCGTCTTCAGCCCATGGTTTGAGGAACTCAGCACAAGTAGTTGTTTGGTTGGGGCCTAAGTGATTCCCTTCACGACAGACGTCGTGTCATTTGGCTTGACTCGGGAGATTCTTAAGGCCCAAGGTACTTCTTCTTCAATTTGAGGCCTGGTCCAAACTGGGTCCTCTTGATGGCGACGATATCGCCAACTTGGTACTGGTGTGCAGGCCGTCGACGTCGATCAAACGACACCCTGTTTTCTTGTTGCACTTTCTGGATTTGTGCCCTTGCTTCTTCACGGTGTTCATCTCTCCTGGTCTCAAACTCGTCTACCATCTCTTCATTGATCAACTCAACTATTCTCAGGTAATTTTCACAGCGCATTTTAACTCCTGTCAAAAGTTCAAACGGCATCTGCTTGATACTGCGGTTGTAAGTGGAATTCATGGCTCTCTCAGTGGCTTCGACGTGTTTGTACCAATCTCCTGGGTTTTCGATGGACAACTTAGCCAGCACAGAGACGATCGTCGAGTTCATCCTTTCTACCTGGCCATTGGCACGAGGGAGTCCGGTTGTGATCAGCGAATGGGTGATGTTGTTGGCAGTTCAGTACTCTTCAAATTCGTGTGAAATATAGGCGGTTCCACGGTCGGTGACGATCTGCGCAGGATAACCAAATACCCCTTTTTGCAAGTCCAGCTTCGCCGTAGTTTCTTTCGTGGTCGTCGTTTTAGTGGGATACAGCCACACAAACTTTGCGAAGCTGTCACAGAACTTGAAGAGGATACCATCCTGCAGGGTGTAATCCTTGTATGGCTTCGACTTCAGGTGCTCCATGATCGCACACAGACCTTCATCAGTTTGCTGAGCTCGTTTCAACCTGGCTACGAGTCCATCGACGAGACCGTAGAGGACCATGGGATGGCAACTCAAGGCATCAGCGTGAGGGATTCTCGCACCAGGTCTATGCTCGATCAAGTAAAACTCCTCTAACATCATGGCCCACCTTGCAACTCTCGGGGTGAGGTCCTTCTTGTCCATCGTCTTCTGGAAGGCAGAGCAGTCGGTTATGATCTTGAACTTCATTCCAAGCAGGTACACTCGGAGCTTTTTCAAGGCTGTCACCACAGCTAACACCTCGAGCTCGTAGCTGCTGTACCTTTCCTCCTGTGGCGTCGTCTTCTTGCTCAGGTATTGAACAGGATGCAGTTGACCATCGTCTGGGAAACGTTGCAGTAGCACTGCTCCATAACCATACTCGCTTGCATCAGTATGGACTTCCGTCTCGTAAGCCGGGTTATAGATTGGTGAGGACTGGATCTTCGGATAAGGCTTTTTTCAGACTCGTGAATGCAATCCTCTGTTCTTGTTCAAACTTGAATCCACCGGTTGACTCCAACAGATAACTAAGCGGCTTTGCAATCTTGGCGTAGTTTGGGATGTACTTCTTGAAATATCCGGATAGGCCCAAAAAACTGTGGACTTCGGCTAGCGACTTGGGTTCTGGATAATGTTGAACTGTGGCTGCTTTCCTAGGAGATGGTGAGACAGTTCCATCTTCTACAACGTGTCCTAGGAACTCGATTTTCTTTTTCAGGAACTGGCACTTCGAGAACTTAATATCCAGATCATGAGTTTCATCTACCTCCATCACTTGCCCAAGCTTCTCTATGGCATCATTTTCATCTTTTGCTGGGATTACTACGTCGTCCATGTACACTAGGACTGTGCCGGCTTGAATTTGTTCTCTGAATACACAGTTGATAAATCGTTGGAACACAGGAGGCGAGTTGCAGAAACCAAATGGAACTTTCAGGAACTCGTATTGGCCTGAATGTGTCACAAAGGCCAAATACTTTCTGCTCAATTCCTTCACTGCGACGTGAAAAAATCCGTTTAGCAGATTCAGAGTACTGAATACTCGGGCATCACTCAGCTTGTCCAGGACGTCATCAATGAGTGACAGCTTTTCTATTCACTGGACGGTAATCGACGCACACCCTCGGAGACCCATCTTTCTTCCACACAACTACCACTGGACTAGCGTACTCAGACATACTGGGTCGGATGATGCCATCTTGGAGCCACTGCTGCACTTGCTTCTCTACAATCTCTTTCTCAGCTGGTGATGTGTCTTGGGCGACTGTGAATTGGTTCTTCTTGTTTCATCGTGATGCTCATCTCAACGCTGGTACTCTCCTCCTTGCACGGCGAGTATTCATTGACCATCTTTCTGATTCTCAAAACAGCCTCTTCCGATGCCTCTCCTATGTCCAACTCCTCGGCTGCTATCACGTCGATTCGGCACAAGTACACTTCTGATATCTCCTTGGACACCTTGACACCGGTTTTGCTGATGGTAGTTACGTCTTGGTCCAGCAAGTAGTTATCCACGATAGCTGGCAACTTGAGTACATCTCCAGACACCACATAGAAATCAGTCAAGTAAGTGTCGTCGTCAATCTGGACGTCTGCTGGAAAATATCCTAGGGGTGGCACCTCACTATCACCGAAACCCTTAAGTACTATGGCGGTCGTCTTCAGCTCCAAATCCCCCATCTCTGCGTAAATGTCTTCGCGGATCAGATTGATTGGGCAGCCCGTGTCCACCAATCTTCTGGCCCTGGAGCAACAATTCCTTCATCTTCATATTCGACTTGGTTCCCAAAGCGACGTTCACTGTCTTCTTCTCTGCATTCTGCTTAGGATTTGGGCACTTGGAAGCTATGTGTCCGAAGCTGCTGCAATTGAAGCACTTTGGACCCTGACTCTTGTGTGGACATCCGCTGGACTCATGACTTCTTCTGACCACAATTGTAACATCTCTTTACAGACGAGATCTGCTTCTGCCTGTTGTCTTCTCTTGGTGTATGTTTGTTTGTAGTCTTCTAATTTTTTGTCACATCTGGGAGTTTCGTGAGTAAGCTCTCTCATAGATCTTCAACTTGTCCTTAAATTCTTTGATGTCCCTTGCTCCATATAGAACCATCTTGGATCCAGTGTCATCCTCGATGCCATCGATGACGTATTGTATCAACGATTTATCACCGATTGCCGACCTGCTGGCTATTTCTCGCATCACCAGGAAATATTCCTGAAGAGTTTCAACTTTTGTTTTTCGTCGGTTGGTTAGCAGTCGATGAATCTCTGCTGCACTGGTATCATCTCGGAATTCTTTCTTCAGGGCTTTCCTCAACTTGTGCCAGGATAGTGGTGCCACGTTCACTCTGCACGAACAACTTAGCCAGGCCTGACAGTGACTTTTTTGCAAAAACATATTTTTGCATCTCGTCCCAGCCCATCAACGTTGCTGTTTCCTCAAAGTCGTCAATCAAACGTCGCACCGGATAGTTCTCGCTGCCACCATAGGTTCTGACAGAGCCCTCTACATCTGGAAAAAACAACGCAAACTTGTGTGCAACTCCCCGGTTTGCAGTGTGTCGCGAGTCCACCACGTCCTGGTCGACTTCCCCTTCACTTGAGCTTTCTACTCGTCTTCGATTTGTGTTTGGTCTTTATGTTTTTATGGTTAGGCCTGCCTCCTATTGCTTTGGAGAGTATCTGGTCTTCGGACGAGCTAGATGAATCCGATGATGATCCTGACGTGCTAGAGGTTGAATGTTTCATAGATTTCATCCCAGCCATTTTCTCCTTTAACTCACGTAATTCTTCCGCCAGTAATTCGTTTGCCTCTTTCATCTTTCTCATCACATCTTTCGTTTTACCAGTCTCTTTTTCTTCTTCTTTGGGCATCCCCAGCAACGAAAGGTCCATTAAGTTGTCACAGATGTTTAACACTGTGCAAATGGCAATTAAGTCAGCCTCGGTGAATTCGCTCTCAATGAACTTCAATTTCTCCAGGTGTTCTGGTGAGTCACATCCAAACTCGAATCCTGAGAATTCTCTTAAGCGCTGCCTGTTCTTTCGATCACGTGGCAGTTTTTCGAAAATGAGGTTATTTAACATCTTAATCATGTTATTATTCACTTTTTCAATATCTTGTAAACACGCCACTTTGTCCGCCATTTTTCTTTGTCTTTCGGCACTCGCACTAATCACTTTTCTTTTCGTCGTCTTAGGGTTCAGGGTCCTCGAAATCGTCTTTTGCAGCCTGCTCGAATCACCAAGTCTTTGGAAGTTGAACAGCTACTCGTCTTCTATATTCCATGGACCCACGTCGTCGTCGTCGATCTTGCCAGAAAAATGTCGTCACCTCACTCCTTGGTTTTATCGCTGTAACCAAGATTGCCGTTCCACACTCAAAATCCTTCGTATCCCGGACGAGCCCCCAAATGTGGGAAGGGATTTTGGCAAGCGAATAACACGAACATGTCTTGTAGTAATTTTAAGTATAAAAACTGTATTTACACATAAGATCACAACAGATGAGATTGCACAGAACTTAGCGTGACTTCACTCGACAAAAAACTGCGTCACTGTTCGTCCTCTTTTTCTCACAGCTTCCCCTCGGCTTCTCTACGCGGCGCCACCGGGATGTGCTGAGACTGGCGGGAAACCCACAAACGGTTAATCATCTTCAGATTCCCACATATATATACAGTGTTTATATTACATAAGTTTGTAAAAACATGTGTAATGTGTCAACTATTTACAGACAGTACAGTTCACTTGTATGGTGGTTGCGTTATTATTAATGTGGTTTAAGTTAGCCTGTGATCTATTGAATTGTTATTATGAATAATTTCAGTAATGAAGTTGTCTGCACTATTTTGTTATTCTTGTACTAAATCAACCGTTCCTATTTAAACTATGTGAATACACAAATACAGAAAATTCGAGAAGGCTGTGACTAGACAATGTTCACGAGGTTTTACATCATTTATTGAACTAAACACAATGTGTACATAGTTATTATATAGAAAACGTCATTTACATCAGTCCTTTCCGTAATGAGAGATTGGCAGAGTTCTTTGGGCACATTCGAACAGATGATACTGTGGGCAGGCTTGGTGGCAGAGTTCGCAGACACATTCATTGTCGGCGTTGTGGAAACCCTTCCTGCTGTAGATTCGATGGTGAAATCCATGTATTGCCCCTCTTGTGTAAAGGTGGCGGAGTTCGTAACCGGCTGTTTTCCATTCTTCCTCTTTCATGGCTGGGGTTCGGTAGAACGCCAGGTCGATTTCTGCTGCTTTCTGTACTCGTTCTTCCAAGAACTTGTCGCATGCTTCGGTTGAGGTCAAGCTGTATGTTAACATCATGTCTTCTATAAATGTCATTCCCGCCAGTTGATATACTAGTTGGGTTGGAGCGTACTTCGATACACCAAGCGTCTTCTTTAAGTATCTGGCTTTGACTCTATCCAGGGCTTTGACATTTTTGTAGTTCAGTGTGGCCATATTACTTCGATGGCGTATGATGCTACTGGGGCAATTTTCAGTTTGAACAGTGAAATTGCTGTCGCCAGAGGTTTTCGTGCTTCCTTAGTTATATCTAGGGTCCGGATTCTTAGGATTTTACCTACTTTTTTTTCCTGGCTATGTAATTCACAAATTTCATCATATACGTATGTTTCACACTTCCTAGAGCAGAATATGTGAATTTCATTTCACCTAAAAAAAACTAAATGAGGGTTTGACACCTTAAATAATCTAAATAGCTGTTTTGCCTTCTTCAAATAATGTTATTTCCCCATTGAAATGCATCGTAAAATTATTTCCACCACGATCACAATCAGTAGGACGGAGATAGTTAAGGTTACTACCGTTCAATGCAGTGCGCCCCATGCTTCTCAGTACACATGTGACTTCTGGTGGCTCCTTGATGCACCGCATAGATAAGGACCTTAAATGGTTTCGCTTCCAGTCGTCCACAGAGTGTAACAGCTGGCACAGTGTGTGGTGAATGGTTCCTGCAGTATTTTTTTTTTTCTAACCGTAATTGTTGTATAGCGAAACAATGCCTAAATCGCAGTTATTGAAGAAATGGATTGCTACAGATGGAAACTTCACTACGAATGGTCAAGTAGTCTTCTGTCAGTCTTCGGTGGCGTAGTTGGTAGCATGCTGAGCTTCTATGCCCAAGATAGCGGGTTCAAACCCGGCCGAAGCCGTCGGATTTTTTAAGAGCGTTAAAAATCCCTCAGTATGCCTTCCTTCGGAGGGGAAGTAAAGCCGGCGGTCCCATGTCATAGATTTATGGCATGTTAAAGATCTTTCCACTAATTACACCTGTGTGAAACTAAATTGGATAGGTTAAGAATGTAAACAACGCTCTTAGGTTGCTACGTTCGTTGCCAAGAGCCGACTGCGGTGGCGTCTAGTAGCTAGTTCTGAACTAGGCCTAGTAGTCGTTGACGGTGGCGTTTGGCTGCAAAAGTAGGAACTATTTGAAAATTCAAAGTTGCAGGCCCTACTTGAATTTAAAAAAAACAGATACACACACTAATACAGTCATCACAATTAACACCGGTTATCAGACAGATTCTACACACACCGAAAGTACAGGGGCTACATGACCGCGTTGTCGCAGCCCCTAAACTAAGGAACCAACCAACCAGTCTTCTGTCAGGCATGCTCCAAAGAAGTAAGTTTCCCGTAACTGACCTAAAACCTTCATTGCAAGACCCTAGCTCACTAACTGAAGTGTACTTAGGATTTGAATTCTTCACTTCAGGTTAAATGTGAGCAGAAATCCCATCGAAAGCAGCATAAATCTTCAGTTGCTCACATTGCTAGTGTAGCGAGGCGAAATAAGTCCAGCAGCAACTGTAAGCAAACATTTATTTCTTCCACAGTTGACAGGCCTGAAGATAAATTTAACTTTCGCTTATGCCAGGCGTTGGGGTCTGCAAACATCCTGTGGAACATGCTAACTAACCCGACCTTTAAAACATTCTTGGGAGACATCAGTGGCCGCAGTATACTGTGCCCTTTTAGCAAGAAATATGCCAATCACAGTATACCAGCGTAGCTCAATTCGGAATTTTCGGGGCAGCGGTAAGTTCCCCCACTCTGTGACTCACATATTTTGGATTAATTAGAGGATACACTTGCAAAAATAACAACAAAATCAACTCCTACTTTAAACACATTTAATTAATAAAATTAATGGCGCTACAAACACTTTAACAATTTAATTACTGACCCATAATCATCTACTTGTTCCAAATGAACAAGGAATCACAAATATAATAAAACAAATATTGTATTTAAAACATGTGGTTTCCACATAAACCAACAATTCCTACTTAGTCTTACTTCCATAAAGCATTAACTGTAAGTTTTATATAACTCCGAGCTCTTTTGGCTCCATGCTTTCATAATAATGGTGTCATTCTTGTACACCTCAAATACTATCCTTTATATCTTATTAATCCTCAAAAACAAATTTATAATTACATTTAAAATTTATGTTAATTATCTAACTCCATATTTTTGGGCATGTCCACACATTCAGTTGTTATCATCTCTCTTTATTTCACAAATATATTAAGGTAATCAGGAAATCAATTGTGTACTCCAGAGCGTGAAGATACTTGACACAGTCAAAAAACTATAGTTACTCCCGAAACTTAGTTGCCTTCAATTAACTCGTGGAATCCTACGTCTATCCAACACTACAATAGGGATTGTTATTTATCTCTTATATTTTATAAGACCATTATCATATAAGAAACTACGATCTGAACAGACAAACGAAAATATCAATCTACAAGGACCTCGGTTCAACGCCCGGGTCGTTAACAACTTTAAACACTCCTGGTGTATTCATTTCTCTTTACAACATCTTACGAGACGGTTTCTGGCCACTCTCACTCTAAGAAAGCTAGACCCTTCTACTTGGGCGCGATTTATGACACGGAGGGTGACGGCGACTCCCTGTCTAACCCACGTTAGTAGCTTATTTCCAAGGCTTTCAAAACAAACCTTCACATTATATTCAGTTCTGGGGAGAGACCGGCTTTTACTGTACCGTACTCATTCAAACAACTATTCTTTGGTTCATAGACCACTTTCGTAACCTTGGCATTTATTAATTATGAGAGGGTCCTCATTGATTGGGAAGATTAATACACATCCGACGACGAAGAATTAAGGGGCTTTTATCATAAGAAGATTCTGCGTTCAAATCTCTTCATATGCCTCGGGAACCATTCCCTTACAGAGGACTTATACAAAATGCGATTTAAAGTCGGCCGTGGCCCATATGACATACGCTCAATAATACCATATTTTAGCTCCCTTTCAAATACATACACAATGCCTCGTGATACTACGTCACAAATAGAGGACTTATACAATTATCAATTCACTGCAATCAACTACCCTCCATAAGTAATTTACCAAGTATTTAACCATTACGCGTTCCTAGCATGACATTTTAATATTATTTGCGCTCTTTTGCGCTATGCATTATTTTAAGCCGAATTGTCTTCCCAAGAACTGATAAATCTCATTAGTAACAATTCATATTATTTTAATTCTTATATTAATCTTTTCCGTTGCCGATAAATCGCTCCCTTTTAAAATATTCCCTTGAACATCATATCTTACACATACATTAAGGCTTTAACGCTCTTATGTTGACATCAATTTATTTGATCTTTATTTAATATTTCCATATTTAATTATTATTATTATTATCTTTATTCTTTACACAAGCTCAAAAGCTATTTCTTTCATGTCTCAACTTTACTTTATTTAAATATCTTTCATGATAATTACTGATATTTCGCTTGCTCTTATGACATTTGTTAAATACATTAACATTTTATTCACTTATTTCCTCTACGGGATTTATTCTTTACATAATCATTTATAATTTCTCAAATTTTCTATTATTGTTCAGACCGCGTTCTTGCTTATTCAGTATTTATTTCTTAAAACACATCCCTTTTACCCAAAACTCCGGTGGATTTGTACACAGTCAATTCCTGACACCAAAATAGAATGAAATTCAGTACTCACATGTTTTTAAGATCGTCCCATGATCTTTATTCTTGTGCGGTGCTTCATTTTGGGCCCACTTTGAACTTTTTACTCCATATTAAAGGAATTCATCTTATGTATAAACACTTCTTGACATATATTTAAGACACTTAACATTGACGACATTTTTATACACTGACGTGTCCCTTTTGAACACATAATAAACACTAAAAATATTATTAACACACAATCTTGATAATTTTACACTTCACAATTCTTGATCACTAGGCCGTATTTCTGAGCCTATCACACGTGACCTTCTTAATTTCCCGTTTCCAAGGGTGAAATTTATTCGATGTCGGCTTCCTATCCTGCAGAATACGAAAGTCTCGAAACATCTACTATTCCCTGGAATCCAAATTCTTCTACTCCTATCCTGGATGACCGGCTATTTATCTAGCTTGAACGGCTTCTTTGTAGATCAGTTTTATCGATCCTAGCGAAAGTCTATTCGGATCGAGGTCTCCTCAATGACCTATAGATTTAGTTTATAGCAGCTAGTACTTCTCGATTCTAGTACTTTTAGAATAGTTCGCCTGCTTTCTGGAGATAATGTTTATAGTCTCCGATTTTCTTTATTTGATCGGTTCTAACACTCCCACGTTTCTGACATACGTTCCGAACCTTATTCTGTTCTTCCCTTTTTGGGTTCTTTAATTTGAATAACAGTTTATCTTTCTGGTGCGGTACTTCCGTACGTTATGATCTATTCGTTCGTCTATTTAACGACCTATCGCCTTTAAGTCCGACGTTCGCGGCCTGCTCTGACTATATCTTACGAACTTTCACTATAACTTGTATACAGTCGGGCCTAAATCCTGTAACTAGGATTTTCCTAATATTTCAATACGGCGATACTTTAAATTTTCTTCTTGACCACTCCTTATGGAGGCAAGCAAGTCGTTAATACTGCGACGCCTATGGCTATCGGATATTTCTTCTGCGGTATAACACAGTGTTTCTCCCCTCAAGGAGTACTGGTAACTTTCCTCGATGTGACGCAGAGTTACGCCCCTCACGGACTATCGAACTGCATTCGGTGTTTGATGTAGCCTAGTGACGTGCCCTCAGGCCGTTTGAAACTGCATGTGCTGATGATCCAGCGTTACGTCCCCCTGGACGGACTTGTACTGCGTGATGCGTGATTATGCCCCTCACGGGCTGTCGGAACTGCATGAGCTGATATAACTTCACGTCCCCCTGGACGGATTCGTACTGCGTGATGCGTGATTACGCCCCCTCGGGCTGTTCAAGACTGCATGATTGGCTTGGTGAAGCCCAAAGCTTTATACTATTTCACTACAAAAAAATAAGACTCTAGCCTTTTCTGTGGTCAACTTCTAAAATAATGGTGCCACAATTATAAAAATTATACCTTCCGAAAGCTCGTCTTCTCAATGTCACATAATCTTATTGCACCTAAGAATCGATCGTGCAATTCGGAGATATTAATTAATTTCTCGTCCTCAGATGTGTGGGTGTTGCATTTCTTTTGCTCTCTCCCCTCCACACAGGCCTTAGTACTTCCCCAATGACGTCGTCTTGCGTTGGCAGTTTTTTCCTGCGCAATTATTAAATGGTTTCTCTTTACTGAAAAATCTCTCATTCAAAATGATTCACTGTACTGTACTTGTTTACTCATTATTATACTTGTAAACGGGTTAAATTTAATTATTCCTCTCCTGGCGCATAAGCGGTGTTGTCATTTTCCAGCAACGTCAGCTTGAATTCCGATTCAGGTCTCCTTGTCTAATCGTTGGAAAGTTCCACTCGGTTATTAATACTCGTGACTCGCTCCCTTCTGAATGTCAAGAGGGATGATATCATCCTCTCGAACACCTGGTCCTCGTTAGTTGCACAACCTTATACTGGCCTCCTAGCTTGATCTTTCTTTAAGTTACATTAGAAACTGTGCGTTTCTTTGATTTCTTCCTCAAATGCATGGATTCGACCATTCATGGACCTGATGGCACATGGGTTCATCTCTCCCCTCCTTAGGTAAATAAATTTTCGAAAATTTTTGAGGAAATTTATTTCAATTAAATTTGTATTTCTTTATTCGTCGAAGCCATCATAACGTTGTCCGTACCTTCCGTTGTTTTTACTTCTTTAAAGTCGTATCCGGTAATTGTGTAGGTCGGGTATGCTCTGTCCCTACCCTTTCTTTCTTTCTTTATTTGTCTGGACTTTAAGTCCCCAGACCCTCATTCTTCCTTACGGGTTTGGTCTATCCCTACCCGTTTCCTTATTTCATCATTTTCTTTTCTTAAATTGGAATTTTCTTCTTCAATAAATTCAATTATTTCTTTAATGTTCCTTTCCTCTATGGTCTGTGTTTAGGTTGGGTCTTCAAAAGTTCCCATTCATTCATTTATTCCCCTAGCGGTCGACTACACTCAGGGCCATAAATTTCTTGGCACGTTCGGTGTTTACAACTCTCCCCTCGTCTGGCGTGCACTTCCAAACTCGAGTCAACAGTTGGTTTCCTTTCTTCTTTTCATAAGACTGACTTCAAGTCGGTCTGTTCTCTATTCATCACATATTGTCAACCTAATGACCATATGTTAATTATCTTGCGGGTGCAATTAGCTTTACCCGTAACTTAATTCATTACAGTTCTCAGACTTCAAGTCTGTTACACTTCATTTGATTTTTAAGAGCTCAGTCTGACCTCACCTGACTCTTTCTGGTTCTCTTCCCCCTTCCTTATCTCTCTTTGAGATGGTATTTCAAACACATATTATTACTTATTTCTCTTATTCTTTGACGGTTGCAAATGGCTTTACCCGTTTGTTCCAATGGGATAATCCCTTTTCTTCACCTCGTATCGAGATGGCATTTCCAAAGAGTATTTCTTTTTTCGACTCTTCCAGTTCTTTAGGTCTTTCAGGTCTCCTTCTTTTCTCTTCTTCTTATCGCTCCCTTTCTTTTTACGGAGCTTCCAGCTGAAGTATGCCTGGGCATCCTCTTTCTCCAAGGCTTCGTATGTTATTCCACCTCCTTTCATTGTTCCCATGGGGTATCCATTTCCTGGTACACCAACTACCAATGGCGGTTTTCCTCTGTCTTGATTTTCTTCAGAGACGTCTCCTCTCATTTTTTCATTGTTTCCAACAATCTCATCCTTTTCCTTTAGGTTTTCTTGGCTCTTGTTTGGACCTCTTTCCAGTCCTCTCTTCTGTCGTTGGCATTCCTGACATTTTATCATTAATTCAAGGATCTGGGCTTTCAATTTTTCTTCTTCTTCGTCTAATTGTTTCCTATCTTTCTTATCCTGAATTTCTCTTGGGTTTTCTTTTTCTCTTTCCTTCGTCAAATCTTGAACCTCTGTTTCCATCGGTGCTTCGTTGACATTTTCTATTTTTGTTTCATCTAATTTCTCTGTTTCTTCAGGAATTATCATTTCCGTTTCTTCAACTATCAATTCCTTTGTTATCTCCTGTTCCGAGATTATATCTTGCTCTTCCAGCTCGACCTTTTCATCAAAATGAGTCTCTTCCGTTTGGAGCTCATTTTCATTTTGGCTGTCCTCCTGGTCTGGACTTACGATTTCTTTCTGAGTTTCCATGTCTTCTTCAGGAAGGATCTCCAAAGTTTCCTCAATTTCCACTGGAATCATTACGATTTCTATTTCTTGTTCGACTTCTCTAATATCAATTTTGGGCTGTTCTGGCACCGTGACTTCTTTTTCTTCTTCAATTTCGGCTTGTTTTTCAACTTCCATCTGGACAGCTGTTTCATTTATGACTGGGATAGCCATTTCTTTTGCTTTGAGGTCCTCTGCTAATATGTATTCATCATATTGCTTCTGGGCGGCCTCTAATATCTCTGTATATTCTGGAATCTTGACTTTCCTTAATTCAGCTATCTCCTGAATGCTTATTATTCCAGATTCGTCATACATGCTCATTCTGAAACAGTGCATTTTTTCCCGTTCTTTTGTTATCCAATCTTTCTGTTCATTAATATACTTTTGTTTACCTTTCTTCCCATAATCGGCCTTCCACCATCTATTATTCCATTCATCTCTTAGTTTTCCTAGTTGCTCCCTTATCTCACTTACTTCTTCAATAAACATGTTTAGCTGTTCCCACGGAGCTAATTCCATCTTTCCTTCTTTCACCATACGTTCTACAAATTCCTTCTTCGTTTTTCTAAATGACCTTTTCATCTCAGGAATTTCTTTGTGTAGTTCTTCCAACTCCTGTTTGGGTCTCTTGCATTTATTACATGCCCTTTCACGGAGCCTGGTTATTTTCGTTATTTCCTCGAAAATACTTTTTGTTTGTTCCATAATTTTCTCTCTCTCCTTTGAGTCAGTACAACTCAAACCCCAAAGTGCCTGCCTCATTTCTTCGTACTCATTATCTATTTTATCTATTGGACGTATACATTTTCTTACTTCATCCCAAGTCGCCATTTCTACCTTTTCCTGATCCTGAACGTCAGTACTATCGCTCTTTTCCCCTTCGTTTTCTGAGTCTACCTGAACCGGCATTACTACGTGAGACTTTGAATTACCTTCCTCATTATCATTATCTGTATTAATTACATTTTCCCTTGGAATCGGTGTACAATTTTCTTTTTCCTTTTCGAGCTCTGAAAGCTCAACATTTACCCTTTTGTCTGCAGACATGTTACCCTCTCTTCGTGTAACTATGTCTCCAGGTGCACGCATGCTTTCTACAGAAACATTTATAATTTCTTTATTTGGGTACTCTTTCTCACCTGTAGTTTTACCTTTATCTGGGCTCTCGGCCCTTACATTCTCAGAGAGCCTCCGCCTCTCTTCACTTAACAACATCATATTAAAATACAGTGGGCCACTAATGCCACTACACTAGTACATGTTTGAGAGATGATACTCTGAATCATTGTGTCCCAATTTCTTTAAAATATTACTTTGGTACGGGTATTCACTTACAACGTACCCTTTTGATACTTTTATTCAATTTCATAAACCTTTATGGAAGTATTTAAAATTCAAAATTTCGAAAAACCATTTTTTTTTCAAAAAAATGAAAATTTTGATTTTTCGAGAAAACTCGGGTTTTCCCTAGGAAAACTCAGCCCTGCGTACTGGGCGCCATGAAATGTTTGCTAGTAGCCCCACGTTGAAGCCACCATGAAATGTTTGCTAGGGGGTTGATAATAATATACAGGGCTGCTCGGTATGAGTTTCTAGGGACCCATGCGGTCAGTTAATATTTTACGTTGTAGCTACACCTATCATTACTTTACTTTACATGAATTGACCGTCTTAAGTGTTCCTCTCGTTATTAATCCAGCACATTACTTATAAGACCCCCATGTGCCCTTTTAGCAAGAAATATGCCAATCACAGTATACCAGCGTAGCTCAATTTGGAATTTTCGGGGCAGCGGTAAGTTCCCCCACTCTGTGACTCACATATTTTGGATTAATTAGAGGATACACTTGCAAAAATAACAACAAAATCAACTCCTACTTTAAACACATTTAATTAATAAAATTAATGGCGCTACAAACACTTTAATAATTTAATTACTGACCCATAATCATCTACTTGTTCCAAATGAACAAGGAATCACAAATATAATAAAACAAATATTGTATTTAAAACATGTGGTTTCCACATAAACCAACAATTCCTACTTAGTCTTACTTCCATAAAGCATTAACTGTAAGTTTTATATAACTCCGAGCTCTTTTGGCTCCATGCTTTCATAATAATGGTGTCATTCTTGTACACCTCAAATACTATCCTTTATATCTTATTAATCCTCAAAAACAAATTTATAATTATATTTAAAATTTATGTTAATTATCTAACTCCATATTTTTGGGCATGTCCACACATTCAGTTGTTATCATCTCTCTTTATTTCACAAATATATTAAGGTAATCAGGAAATCAATTGTGTACTCCAGAGCGTGAAGATACTTGACACAGTCAAAAAACTATAGTTACTCCCGAAACTTAGTTGCCTTCAATTAACTCGTGGAATCCTACGTCTATCCAACACTACAATAGGGATTGTTATTTATCTCTTATATTTTATAAGACCATTATCATATAAGAAACTACGATCTGAACAGACAAACGAAAATATCAATCTACAAGGACCTCGGTTCAACGCCTGGGTCGTTAACAACTTTAAACACTCCTGGTGTATTCATTTCTCTTTACAACATCTTACGAGACGGTTTCTGGCCACTCTCACTCTAAGAAAGCTAGACCCTTCTACTTGGGCGCGATTTATGACACGGAGGGTGACGGCGACTCCCTGTCTAACCCACGTTAGTAGCTTATTTCTAAGGCTTTCAAAACAAACCTTCACATTATATTCAGTTCTGGGGAGAGACCGGCTTTTACTGTACCGTACTCATTCAAACAACTATTCTTTGGTTCATAGACCACTTTCGTAACCTTGGCATTTATTAATTATGAGAGGGTCCTCATTGATTGGGAAGATTAATACACATCCGACGACGAAGAATTAAGGGGCTTTTATCATAAGAAGATTCTGCGTTCGAATCTCTTCATATGCCTCGGGAACCATTCCCTTACAGAGGACTTATACAAAATGCGATTTAAAGTCGGCCGTGGCCCATATGACATACGCTCAATAATACCATATTTTAGCTCCCTTTCAAATACATACACAATGCCTCGTGATACTACGTCACAAATAGAGGACTTATACAATTATCAATTCACTGCAATCAACTACCCTCCATAAGTAATTTACCAAGTATTTAACCATTACGCGTTCCTAGCATGACATTTTAATATTACTTGCGCTCTTTTGCGCTATGCATTATTTTAAGCCGAATTGTCTTCCCAAGAACTGATAAATCTCATTAGTAACAATTCATATTATTTTAATTCTTATATTAATCTTTTCCGTTGCCGATAAATCGCTCCCTTTTAAAATATTCCCTTGAACATCATATCTTACACATACATTAAGGCTTTAACGCTCTTATGTTCACATCAATTTATTTGATCTTTATTTAATATTTCCATATTTAATTATTATTATTATCTTTATTCTTTACACAAGTTCAAAAGCTATTTCTTTCATGTCTCAACTTTACTTTATTTAAATATCTTTCATGATAATTACTGATATTTCGCTTGCTCTTATGACATTTGTTAAATACATTAACATTTTATTCACTTATTTCCTCTACGGGATTTATTCTTTACATAATCATTTATAATTTCTCAAATTTTCTATTATTGTTCAGACCGCGTTCTTGCTTATTCAGTATTTATTTCTTAAAACACATCCCTTTTACCCAAAACTCCGGTGGATTTGTACACAGTCAATTCCTGACACCAAAATAGAATGAAATTCAGTACTCACATGTTTTTAAGATCGTCCCATGATCTTTATTCTTGTGCGGTGCTTCATTTTGGGCCCACTTTGAACTTTTTACTCCATATTAAAGGAATTCATCTTATGTATAAACACTTCTTGACATATATTTAAGACACTTAACATTGACGACATTTTTATACACTGATGTGTCCCTTTTGAACACATAATAAACACTAAAAATATTATTAACACACAATCTTGATAATTTTACACTTCACAATTCTTGATCACTAGGCCGTATTTCTGAGCCTATCACACGTGACCTTCTTAATTTCCCGTTTCCAAGGGTGAAATTTATTCGATTTCGGCTTCCTATCCTGCAGAATACGAAAGTCTCGAAACATCTACTATTCCCTGGAATCCAAATTCTTCTACTCCTATCCTGGATGACCGGCTATTTATCTAGCTTGAACGGCTTCTTTGTAGATCAGTTTTATCGATCCTAGTGAAAGTCTATTCGGATCGAGGTCTCCTCAATGACCTATAGATTTAGTTTATAGCAGCTAGTACTTCTCGATTCTAGTACTTTTAGAATAGTTCGCCTGCTTTCTGGAGATAATGTTTATAGTCTCCGATTTTCTTTATTTGATCGGTTCTAACACTCCCACGTTTCTGACATACGTTCCGAACCTTATTCTGTTCTTCCCTTTTTGGGTTCTTTAATTTGAATAACAGTTTATCTTTCTGGTACGGTACTTCCGTACGTTATGATCTATTCGTTCGTCTATTTAACGACCTATCGCCTTTAAGTCCGACGTTCGCGGCCTGCTCTGACGATATCTTACGAACTTTCACTATAACTTGTATACAGTCGGGCCTAAATCCTGTAACTAGGATTTTCCTAATATTTCAATACGGCGATACTTTAAATTTTCTTCTTGACCACTCCTTATGGAGGCAAGCAATTCGTTAATACTGCGACGCCTATGGCTATCGGATATTTCTTCTGCGGTATAACACAGTGTTTCTCCCCTCAAGGAGTACTGGTAACTTTCCTCGATGTGACGCAGAGTTACGCCCCTCACGGACTATCGAACTGCATTCGGTGTTTGATGTAGCCTAGTGACGTGCCCTCAGGCCGTTTGAAACTGCATGTGCTGATGATCCAGCGTTACGTCCCCCTGGACGGACTTGTACTGCGTGATGCGTGATTATGCCCCTCACGGGCTGTCGGAACTGCATGAGCTGATATAACTTCACGTCCCCCTGGACGGATTCGTACTGCGTGATGCGTGATTACGCCCCCTCGGGCTGTTCAAGACTGCATGATTGGCTTGGTGAAGCCCAAAGCTTTATACTATTTCACTACAAAAAAATAAGACTCTAGCCTTTTCTGTGGTCAACTTCTAAAATAATGGTGCCACAATTATAAAAATTATACCTTCCGAAAGCTCGTCTTCTCAATGTCACATAATCTTATTGCACCTAAGAATCGATCGTGCAATTCGGAGATATTAATTAATTTCTCGTCCTCAGATGTGTGGGTGTTGCATTTCTTTTGCTCTCTCCCCTCCACACAGGCCTTGGTACTTCCCCAATGACGTCGTCTTGCGTTGGCAGTTTTTTCCTGCGCAATTATTAAATGGTTTCTCTTTACTGAAAAATCTCTCATTCAAAATGATTCACTGTACTGTACTTGTTTACTCATTATTATACTTGTAAACGGGTTAAATTTAATTATTCCTCTCCTGGCGCATAAGCGGTGTTGTCATTTTCCAGCAACGTCAGCTTGAATTCCGATTCAGGTCTCCTTGTCTAATCGTTGGAAAGTTCCACTCGGTTATTAATACTCGTGACTCGCTCCCTTCTGAATGTCAAGAGGGATGATATCATCCTCTCGAACACCTGGTCCTCGTTTGTTGCACAACCTTATACTGGCCTCCTAGCTTGATCTTTCTTTAAGTTACATTAGATACTGTACGTTTCTTTGATTTCTTCCTCAAATGCATGGATTCGACCATCCATGGACCTGATGGCACATGGGTTCAATACCTAATGAATCCACTTTAAGGAAGAATTATTTGGCTCTTGTTCACCAGAACACATCAGATGAAATAAGGGAAGATATAGGTTCTGTCGATGAAACATCTGACATTTGAGGTAGCTTCGTTGTGAATGTGGTAGTAGGTAAGCTTGAAAAAAATGAACCAGGTAATCCTCATCTAATTCTTTGTAAAGAAATTGAACAAACTAACAACAGGACGATAGCCTGCGCAGTGGGGGGATGGTTTACACATATTGTGGCCAGCAGAGAATCAAGATAGTAAGTTCCTTTTGTTAGTGACGGACAGTGCTGCCTACATGTTGAAGGCAGGGGAGGTTCTAAAGTCCTTCCACCCGAGCATGCTACACGTTATGTGCTTGGCCCACGGCCTGCACCGCCTTGCGGAGGAGATTGGAAGCAACTTCAGTGACGTAAACAGCGTGGTTTCTTCAGTCAAGAAAGTTTTATTAAAAGCCGCCGACACGTATTCAGTTGTTCAAAGAGAAACATCCGGCAACACCTCTTCCAGCTGAGCCGATACTTATCCGCTGGGGAACTTGACTGTCTGCTGCTATTTGCTATGCCGAGCACCTAGAAAGCATTAAAAATGTCGTCAATGACTTGTATGAAACAGAAGCTTCCTGCATTGCCAAGGCCAAGAAATCGCTCGAGTGCCCGACCCTTGTCGCTGCCCTAGCTTATATTAAGACACATTTTTGTTTTATACCAGAAGCCATTCTCCGGTTGGAAAGTGGAACCTTGCCACTCAGAGATTCTCTGGACATCATTGGCAATGTTTCCAGAAGATACATACCTGGACCATTGGGAGTGGCATGTTCATCGAAGCTGCGGAAGAGTCTGCAACGAAATCCTGGTTTTGAAGATATGAAAGTCGTCAATTCAGTATTACAGGGAGAAAAGTATTCACGAAATTACTCCTACAACCTGCTGCATTAGCATCTATGTACTACTCTCCAATGACGTCATGTTCCTTTGAAAGAAGGTTTTCCTCATACAAGAATGTGTTACGTGACAACAGGAAATCGTTTACGCCTGACAATTAGGAGTATGTACGTTGTTATCTACTGCAAAAAAATAACTTACAGAGGAAACAGTAAAGTGTATTCTATGTGTTGATATAAATATGACAATGTACATTTTTATGAAATAAGTTCATAAATAAATTTCACAGAACTAAGATAAACAGATTATTATTGCTGTCTGTATTTACCCTGGAAGAAAAACCTAAAATAATCTACTTTAAGAAAACAAGAAACCTAAAGTGAAGGTTTATGCTACCTAAAAATCTGGGCCCTAGTTATATCATATTTAGAGAAGTTCTTAGATATCACATTGGAGTACAAATCGTCTATCAAAATATTCCAGATACCTACAACACTCTTGTAAGTACTGTATTCCTGTTTTTTGTGGACCTTAATTGAAGTGAAAAATACACAACCAAACACTCTGTTCTGATCATCCCAACATGACCACCTCTGTTGATAGAGGCCGGCTTCACCTAACGAACACAACGAATGATAAAACTTGTGACATTTCAACCCACCAAGTACCAAACCAACCAACGGTGTAAATAACCCTGACTATAACAGTTCATCTGGCACCCAAATGACAAATACAATAACTACCAAAGAAACCAATCCAAGGTGAAGCTATTCTGCTATAGCTCAATCTCTCCCCTTCAAAGAACAAGCTAACGTAATTGAATCTCACAATGGTATCTGTATCAAAGATTACGTGCTAAAGGCGTGTTTTCCTAGCGACGCACTTTCTACGCCGCGTACAACACATTATGTACGCTGTCCAGTCAGACACAAGAGAAGCCATTAGACTGTATTCCCAGAAGCGTAGTTCGGCCGTGCGGCGGCGTGTTTAGAGCAGCGGTTCCCAAACTTTTTCGGTCACGGAACCCTTCAGAAGTCATGATTTTCCCGCGGAACCCTAACTCTATCCCTGACTTTTACTGAGCCTTGTGAACCCACACCGTTCTTCCTGCTTTCATCTATCCTTATTGCCTGGGTGTTTTGTATAGCCTAAAGCTAACGTGGTAGGTTTGGAAACAAAGAGAAAACATTTTAAATGCACAGTACATGCAAGCCTTTATTTTGGTACAAAAAAAATAAACAATTATTTTAGAACAATAAAAATTGGATTTCCATCTAATTTTTAATGTGATGAATGAAATTGTTTCATTTTCGTTCTTAAAATAGTTTTGAAATCGGGCTTTATGTCCGACAGCTGAATACGTAAATCCGGGGCAGCATTCAACTTACTCCTAAATTTGTTTTTGGTGTAAGCATAAGCAGGAATGCCTGCTTCGCAACGATAGGTGGACTCGAAGGGGTGCAGAGCTCGGATAGCCTTTCGGCTACTGACGGATATTAAGTCTATCAGTCCTACCCAAAAGTCATTCAGCGGCACTAATTTAAATTTCGTTTTAAAAGCGGAGGTACATTGAATTTCAATAAGATCTTCATAGCCAGGCACGGAAATTTGAGGTTTATTTCGGTTGGCAAATTGATTTTGCACCCACTCGATGTCCTCTATTATTCTGGTATCTGGGAAGTACTCCGTCATAGATTTCGAAAGATTTATTAAATGCTCACAAATGTTTTTGTGCACATCAGCTTCGATTTCCATCTCATTTTCACTCAGAAATTGTGCCAGGAGAGAAAAGCATTCAAAGTTTTTCTCGTTTACACATTCGATCCAAAAGTTGAGTTTGGTTTTGAATGATGTTATTTGGTCTCTGAATGTGAACGTGCTTATATCCTTCCGCTGCAAAGATGTAGTAACTTCATCAGTTTCCCGAATATGTCAGCGAGGTAAGCACATCGAAAGAGCCTTCTCGTTGCGTAAAAATTCAGCATGTTTGCTTCCCTATGAAGAAAACCAAAAGCTCGTTGCGCAGCTCAAAAAACCTGGTCAGGACTTCGCCTCTTGAAAGCCATCTAAGTTCTGTGTGCATTAAAAGCGATTGATGTTGACTTCCAATTTCTTCACAAACCTTTGAAAAAGTCTGGTGAAATGTTCTTCGCCACAAGGGCATGTCGATGCAAGATGCAATGGCTACTGGTACAATTTGGCGCCATATTTTTTATTCTCGATACAGTCCTTTTCAATTTTCCCACTATCGCTGCAGCCCCATCGCTGCTTACGTTAACACACTTTTCTCAATCAAGATCATGTTTACGCATGTAACAATCTCTGATTTTAAAATATTCTTCCCTAGTTGCATTGGTCTCCAAAGGTGCTCATAGAAACAAATCTCCTTCCATACTTTCTTTGAATGGATACCTCAAGGAAACAAGCAATATCGCAAGTCCAGCGACATCTGTACTCTCGTCCAGTTGTATTGAATATGCTTTACAGTTTTCCAGTCTCTGAATTAATTCGTCTTCGACATAGTTTGCGATATTATGTATGCGGTCGGACACAGTGTTGTTAGATCATTGGATCTCTGCAACTTTTTTCGCCGCTTCCACTCCAAGCACACAGCCGACTATTTCTTTGGCGAATATGTGCTTGGATACAACACGAACTCCACGTACCTTCGCATTAAAGACAATCTGATAGTTAGCCTCGTGTGGTTTTATTTTAAAATCAGTTTCAAATTTGATTTTTAAGATTTATCGCGGAACCCCTGCGATGCCTTCGGTTCCGCGGAACTCAGTTTGGGAACCGCTGGTTTAGAGCAGCGCAACTGGGCGACTGGACTCAAGCCAGTCAGTTCGGTTGTACGCCGCGCAGTAGTAGATGATGAGTAGTGATCTGTGAATGTTGCTACTAGCAACGTAGCTTGTTGTGAAGTGGAGTGATTAAATCATTATGGAGGATTATAGGATGAAATTTTCTTCAAGTGATGACTAACAGCTCGTAGAGTTAGTCGCAGGCCATCCAATTTTGTGGAACATGTCGGCTAAAGAGTTCAAAAACACTTTGAAAAAAGATTTGATATGGAAAGAAATTGCTGGGATGGTGAATTCAACAGGTACGACATTTAAAATTAATTTTATTATGAAGAAAACTTATTTTTCAATAAACCTTTTGTAACGTATTTCCTGAAAACAAATATCTTTGCAAAAATTATTAAACTTCAGTAGGTTTCATTAAATAATAATCAATCATTGTTTGGTCTATAACTAACTGTACTAAGAGAGTGATCATTCCACAGAAAGATTACCGGGTGTTGCGGGCAGATTTGTTCTCTGTCTATTAAAAGAGAAGAATATTTCCTCAAACACTTTTTAGGGAAGTGCTATTTAATCAATCAAAATTATCATTATATGAAATACTGATTTTTCAGCAGGCCCTAAGGTGTTTGTTTTGCTAACATGAAAATGTACATATCTGCTATATATTGTACCCGATTGTCATCATGTGGAACATGTGTTCGTATCCCAGCTAACTCACGGTCTTTCGAGGTATGGGACGTTACTGCCCACCATACGACCACATGCTCAGGATTTGAGTCTACCAGGTAACTACTCTACATGAAAGAAACAACATATTCCTAAAATAAAACATTTACTGATATACAATCATGGCTATACAACAAATACAAACAAAGGATAATTTACATTTAATTCCCGCAATAAAAATCAGGGTTATTTTGTGAGTCTTCTTAATTAGTGCTACACTGCACTCAAATCTATTTCTAGCATCCTATCATTGATACTTTCAGACCTCTACGAGTCTCCATAGTGTTCATCATGTGACACAATTTTACATAACTGGAGTATCACAACACAAAAGTCACATATCACATCAAAATGACATTAATTCTGTAATAATAAAACATTAATCCGTTTCCTACGGCATTTACTTTCATTAGCATAAATTCATTATTTTATGCCTTAATTACCAAATATTGTTGTGTCGTGTGAATCATCTTCCTTCTTTTCCATCAATATGAAACGCTTAAAAAGTGGTACGTTTCCCTTCCAAAATACACATGGATAGAAATGTTTATAGTTTCACCATACAACGATTTTCTGGGTCTGGTCGAAATCATTATCATTACAAACGTGTCATGTTCTTAGAAATCACATACCCGTCTGCATAAATTAGTATGAACTGGGCAAAAATGCACTTTAAAAAGATGCCTAATAATTTATTTGGTTCAGTGTTCCTCCTCAGAGAATAACTGGGCCAAATATTATCCGATTTCAATTATCCGACAATGTATGTGTGTTGAAACACATCATTTAATTCAATTGGCATCATCATAACAATCATATCTTAATTACATATCGAAATATCGAGATTCTTCAGTGTCCCACTCTGCTTTAAAAATAAAGGAATCAGGTCGCTAAACCTCCCCTTCCAAGCAGGCAATAAAATTAGTTCCAGCTGGCCGAGCAAGATGGCCGTCGCACTAGTGGTCTACTCCCAGTCCCTCTCTTGGTTGCAAGCAAGGTCAACTTTGTTTACAATTGCAGTACAATGGAGTTACGCTAAGTGTTGTTCTCAAGTAATTGAGTCATTCTAATTATTTAACACCTATATTTATAGTGTAATGGGCTCAACTCGGCTCCTATTAACATTCATGGCTGGGGATGGATTCTGTAATAGCCTTGCCGTTCTATGGTGAATACTAGTGGCTTTGGACGCGCATCATAATGAGAATACAAGATTCTCACCAGCAGCTGTCTCAATAATATAATAAGGAAATCTGCGTTTCCTAAACGACGAACTTTGATTCTTACCTCTCAGGGCAGATCATTTTATACATGTGCTCACGGAGTCTCGAAGAGCTTCCCTCGTGGCAATTATTCCTGCAAGCGATGGATACAGACAGGCTCTGTCCAATTCGCTGCGAATAATAAAAGTATGCACAACGGCAATACTAACTCGTAGATTAGCCAACTTTTCACCTAACGTGCAAGCTATGCTAGTTTGGTCCCCGCAACTTTATTTACGTAAATCACTGGATTCTACGTTACTTCGCTCGCTCTATGCGGCTTCAAACAATACTTCTCATAGATGACTCAATTATTAAGGCACCCGCGTTCTCTCTGCAATTACACTTAAGCCAAAGCTTTAAATAGCTCTTAAAAACAAGTATAAATTTACTGGCTTACATTACTTAAATGGTTCTCAAATACAATCCTAAGAATTGACCATATCAAATATTCATTCAACACTTCACTGACACTGAAAAACTCTCGTATCTCGCTATATTCCACGTTACTTTCCTACTGTTTACCAAAATACAGTATCTTTATATTAGACATGACACACTTTGAACGTTATTTAGGCCAAAAATGCCTATTACTTTGTAACGTGTTTTTCGAGGGGTGTTTATGCAACTGGCATAAGTCGGTAGGAAGCCATTCTATATTTATTTACGCGGCAAATTGTTCAGCCAAGAGAATTTTTCATGTTAATTTATTATTATTATTAATTTATTATAATTATTATTAAGGTATTTTCGGAGCATTTTATAAAAATTATTAGCATTCAGATAGGTTTTCTATGTCTTAGAAAACGCTATCAAGCAAATTATTACGAACGACAATATCATAGAAAATTATGTGATTGCGGAATTTTACGGAGTTTTCGTCAGTTAGGGTATATCGAGAGACGTGACTCACTGGGAAATCAAGTACACGCTTAATCTTGTCGGAAAGCATGACGCAATCCTGGGTCGCAGCGTCAAGGAAAGGCGAATGTATGGAACGGAAAACGACTTCTCCCTCCCGCCGAGTGTAATGAGCCAGAGTGGGGATCTAGCGCGTAGGGAGCAGCCAATCAGTGGAGACCACGCAAGCTAGAAGTCGGATGAAGAGTGGGAATGCGACGGGTGCATATATCGTTCAGTGTTCCGTGGAACGAGGACAATCTATATAGAACTTAACGAGTACGGTTGTACGCGGGAGTCGCTCCGATGTTCCGTGAAGCGGAGGACTAACTTTTGTAAAACTTAACCAGTGTGGTTGTACGAGTGTTTGGGTCCGATGTACAGACCATAGAATTATCTAATCTACCAGAATCTCATCAAATATCGACAAAGATGTCGACGTCCAGGAGACTGTGGGAAGCTCACAGCATCATCCAGTACGAGGGAAAGGCTTCGGCCATTTCCAGTGGTAAGCGCGAATGACGCAGAAATACGCAATCTCTCATTTCTCTTGGTTTTATATTTCATATTTCAGTAACTTCATAGCTTGGGAATAAGAGTAAAATCAATAATTTATCAGACTCCGTTTTCACGTAATTTTCTATCGGTAATATTAAAATCACAACGCTCCTATTTAAATTTTAAACTTATTATTATTATTAATTTTGCTATTCTTGTTTTATATAATAAATTCATTTCTTTTACAATGCAATCTCTGCTTTCAGTAGGTAGCATTAGATATAGACCAATTCCTTCTCCTGATACAATTGTTTGTTGGGTTAATGATCAAATCATACCACGATCTGAGTGAATAGAGTCTTGAAGGTGTTCTGCCAGAGCTAGACGTTGTTAAATACAAATTTAGATTTCAACATTGCATTGAGGTCTTGGCGCCCATTAAAACAACATAGCTTAGGCAAAGGGTGGGCTAGAAAAACTGCTACATTTGTCGCCGACAACTTGGGGCTGAAAACCTAATAACATTTGTGGAAGGAGAAGGGTATATATTTCTGTGCCTGTATTTTGGGGGTTATTTGTCTTTATCAGTGTATATCATTATGGGGGATGAGAAAGAAAGACAGATGAGGTTACGTAGTGGTCATCAACTGTAGAGTGATGATACGAGCAGTATGTCGAGTGATGGTAGTACCGGGGTAGCGGAGGTAAATCCCGATACTGAAACAGGGAGTGTAGGCGGCCAACCAGAATTAAAAACTTTACTTCTCGAGTTCATGTATCAGAACAAAGTTAGTAGTGATGCCTTAAATGCAAAATTAGAACAGAATAATGCAAAATTAGAACAAAACAGTAGGGAAAATAAAGAAAGTACAGAAGCTTTAAATGCAAAATTAGAACAGAATAATGCAAAATTAGAACAGAATAATGCAAAATTAGAACAAAACAGTAGGGAAAATAAAGAAAGTACAGAAGCTTTAAATACAAAAATAGAACAGAATAATGCAAAATTAGAAAAGAACAACAAGGAAATTAGTGTGAAAATGGAGCAGATTAGAGGAGAAATCAGAGGAGTAATGGAAGAGAAGGTTAAAGAGATCATTGCAGATGTAGACAAGAAATTAGGAAAAGTACAGGAGGAGTTAGAAATTAGAATCAGTACACAGGCTGAAAATTTAAAAGAACTAGTGCAACTGGAAACACAGCAGGTCAAAAAGCAATTGGGGGGAGAAATTGACAAAATTCAGGTAGCAACTAAAGAGGTTAAGGAACAGCTGGGGGGTGGAATTGAGAAAGTCCACTCGCAAATAGTTGCAGAAGTAAATGATTTAAGAGAGAGTAATAGAGAGAGCATTAGCAAGATTGAGGAGAAACAAGCAAAGCTATATAATAAAGTAGAAGAATCAGAAGGAAACATTAAATTAACAGTAAACAGTATTGAGAGGAAGGCTGAGGAGAAAATCGCAGAATTAGAATTAAAATTAAAAGCTAGGATCAGGCAAGAAAATAGTCAGAATAGGCCAGTTTTTGTGAATAGCACACACAGGGAGGTAGAACTGGGTAAGTTCAGCAATCGACAGGGGTGCCCAATGGAGTTCATGAACACTATAGAAAATAAATTCGGGGAGAGGTTGGAAAATGGTAGTATTGAGTGGTGCCAGGTAGTTGAAATTTTAGAACAAGTGTTTGTGGGGGAAACGAGGAATTGGTTTGCTGTCTACAGAGACAAGTTTACTGATATCAATGATTTTAAAATGAAATTCTGTGAAAAGTTCTGGAATGAGGTTATTCAGTCGCAGCATCGTGAGGGAGTAGTGTGTGGTAAATATAACCCTAAAGGAAGCTCCAAAATGACCGAATACTTTTTAGGGCAGGTATTAGTGTGTAAATATCTGGATGGCTTGAAGGAGGAAAGTGATGTGGTAAGGTTGCTACTTAGGCACTTTCCCTATAGGATCAAGGAGGCTGCTTGAATCCAGAATGTAAAGACAATATCACAAGTAGAAAATTTGTTAAGCACATTTGATGCACTAGGGAGAGGGGGTTATGAGGACAATTTCAATCGGAACCAGGGTAATAATAATAATAGACCTAATGAAGCCAGGCATCAAGAAGTTCAAGGGAATGGTGGCGAAGGAGCCAACGCTCAAAATAGAAATAATAATAATCAGCTAAATCAGAACAGAGGAAATGGCTATGGTAATCAGTATCAAGGGAGGAACAATGATTTCAGGGGAAATCAAAAAAAGGAAGGAAGGAAGCTTGTAGTTTAACGTGACCGTTAATCTTGAGATCATGAGCCACGGGACCTCCTTTTTACGTGGAATCCGAACCACAGGACATGGCATTTCACTTCGAAAATCTCACATTCATTGACCAGGGGAAATCAAGGGTGGAACAATGATTACAGGGGAAATCAAGGGAGAAACAATGATTTCAGGGGAAATCAAGGGAGAAATTATAATGACAATAATTACAACCAGAATAGGGGTCAAGGAAGAGGACAGCCTAGTGGTAGTAACATACAGCCAAACAATGACAACACAGCCCAGAACAACCAGACCAGTTCAGTAGGTAGTAGTACTACGGCCAGCTGTAGCGGTTCTTTAAACGCGAACTAGGCTGCGAAGTAAGGTCAGAATCAGTCTGTAGCATGCCCTGTCCATACAATTATACAGGAACCCTATGACCTAAATGTAAGAAATGAATTATTACATGAACTAAATGATGAAGGTATTATTCAGGAAGTGGTTAGTAAGAGCCCCATAGTTAAATTTAACGTGTCCGAGGCGTACACAGATGTTTTAATTGATAGTGGTTGTATGAAGAGTTGCATAAGTAGTGCATTTTATGATAAAATGAAAGGAACTGGAGTAAATTTTGAGGAGATGCCAATTAAAAGCACTTTTGTTATCACAGCTGTTGGGAAGAGGTCTAAAGTAATTTCTAAGCAAGTTTTTAGACATTAAAATTAATAATCATGTAGAGAAGCAGATTTGTCTTGTAATTCCAAATTTAGTATTCAGTGTTATCTTGGGTTCAGAGTGGCTAAGTAGTGTGTCTGGTAACTTATGTTATGATGTAGGGAGTTTGAAATTTAAATGGGGAGATTCTGAAGTAGAAGTAGCGTTCAATGACCAAATTCAGAGAAGTAGTATTGTAGGTGTGATTTGTACTTTAAATGAGATATCGCCAGCCGTAGAGCGGGGTTCTCCATGTTTTGTGGGCAGTGTGATTACGAACGGAAGTCTAGAGGACTCGTTACGTGATGCTGCATTTCAGGGTAATATAGAGGTGGAACAATGTGTTCGGCTCTATGATGTGTTATTGTGTAATAGGAGAGTTTTTGAGGATCGCATTGGTATGGCCAATTGCTATACCCATTCATTGAACGTTATTGATAGGTCAGTATTCACAGGACATAGATATCCTGTACCTTTCGCTTATCAGAGTGCAGTTGAGGCACAAATTAACCAGATGCTTGAAGATGGGATTATTGAGCACTCTAACAGTCCGTATGTTAATTCTTTGATCACGGTACCCAAAACCGACGGCACGGTTCGTATTTGTTTAGACGCTCGTTTGGTTAACAGTAGAATTAGTTCAGATCAGCTGAAATCTATGTCAATAGAGGAATTAATGCAAACATTTGAGGGGAAGAAGTATTTCACTTGTGTAGATTTGAGTTCCAGTTTTTGGCAAGTGCCACTTATGTACGAAGATAGACCATTTACAGCTTTTAGTCATAAATATAACCTTTATCAATTTTGTAGAACACCTTATGGGTTAAAGAGTAGTTCAGCAGCTTTAATTAGGGCTTTAAACATCGCATTAGGGGATGACACAGGAGAGTTTGTAACCATTTACATAGATGATATGGTAATTAGTTCACGCAGTTTTGAGGAGCATCTAGGTCATTTAGATATAGTCTTTCAGAAGTTAGATCAGGCAGGGTTCACTTTGAAGCTGTCTAAGTCGTCATTCTGTCAGTCAGAAGTGACATTTTTAGGTCATAGAGTATCGAGTAGAGGTGTAACACCAGAAGAAAGTAGGGTTAATAAGATACTTAACGCAGAGGTGCCACAGAATGTTAAACAGTTAAAAACTTACCTGGGAATTTGCAACTTTTTCAGGAGGTTCGTTCTTAAATACTCAGGGTTGGTAGAACCATTCAGGGAATTGCTTAAAAGTGGGACTCGGTGGAGATGGGAGTCCAAGCATGATCAGGCTTTTAGAGCGCTGAAGGAAGGTTTTGAGAAAGCTGTAGTGCTGAAATATCCGTTAAAAGATAAGGAATATGTGGTTATGACAGATGCTTCACATATAGGCATTGCTGGAGTATTATGTCAGAGAGATGATGAGGGTAATCTGTGCATTGTATCTTTAGCCTCGCGAGGACTGACAGCAGCAGAGAAAAGATACACGATTACTGAGTTAGAGCTTTTAGGTATTGTTTTCAGTTTAGGGAAATTTAGAATGTATTTAGTAGGGGGGAAATTTGAGATCCACACAGATCACCATGCATTACTGTATATGAGGACTTGTAAACTCAGTTCTAACAGAGTTAGTAGGTGGATTCTTGCTCTGCAGGAATACGAATTCACAGTAAAATATATTAAAGGTAAAGATAACATTCTTGCAGACATGCTATCGAGGGACACTAATTTATGTAGGGATTATCCTGTGGTTAAAGCAGAGGACGGTATTTTAATATGTGCATGTGTGGACAGTAGCAACAGGGCATCGTTACAGACACGAAGAAATATGCTAGTGGAGCAACGTGATGACGTTCATTTAAAGGGAGCCACTTGCAAGGTTGGAAGCAGGTGACGCAGAAACATTTATAGTTTCCAAACGTATTGGAAAAACAGCATATGTGCTGGAGGATAGTAAGGGAAACAGATTATACGGGACGTACAATATACATAGTCTACGAAAATATGTGTCATAAAGTGAGTGTGTTTAGCTGGCGAGCCAGCCTATCAAATGAGTAAGTGTGGTATTTGGTGCGTGGGAGGAGATGGTCTTCCAGGCAGGCGTATCAGAAGTCACACAGGGGGGTAGTATGTAAGTAAATGAGAGTTTTTAAGGTACAGGGAAATATGACGGGATTGTCGGATGCTCTTGAGCACTAAAATGTCTCGATACACCAAGGCCAGAATTTGGTAGCGCTGGTGAATTCCCATTTGCCTCCTAGAGATGGTTGAGCGCTTGGACAGGGTATTTTTGCTTAAGGCGTCCACGAGGCAAAAGATGGGCCATCAGAAGGCGAGACAGTCCTTCATGAAACTCATACATATCAGCACACGTGATTTCTGTTTACGGCCTCGCCATGTAAGATTTGTGTGTAATTTAAGGTAATTTGTACAATGGTTTCATTTGTGTGAGGAGAACCAATCTGTGTTGAGAACCAGTATTAAGTAGAATATGGTCTACGGGAACTTAACAAGACAGGGCGATTACGGCACAGAAATATTTGGTGTTATATGTAATGCGCATTTACTGTTTTTTTTTTCAGAAGTCAATATTAATTTAATCTACTTTAAAGAGAGATTAAGTATTATGGTCACGAGGCGCTGCCACAATAGTGTGATCGTGTGCTCAGTGATAAGTGAGATTAAATTTCACCATAAGGAAGGGACCTCCAGTGAAATTAGGAAGTTCTATGGAGATATAAATATATCAGAACACCTTCAATGCGTGTGATATGACATCATAAATACATAGTGCTCACACATTAATTATGTCTGTTTCTCCAACATAGAGAAATTTGAGAGGCGGAAATATCCGTGGAACACTATTCTATATGTAAAACATTGGACTGGTTGCAAAGTGCAATCCATAGGGACAACAAACTTTGACGCAAAGTGCGTGAAGAAAAATTATGAGTGTATATATCTGTAATTTAGGGTGATTTCATTTATGTAATATGTATTTTGGATGGGGATTATTAACGTGTCTGGGATAATCGGATAATGGACCGTCGTCACGGTAAATCATCCGATGATCCGAGGCGAATATGTAACGTGTTTTTCGATTGGTGTTTATGCAACTGGCATAAGTCAGTAGGAAGCCATTCTATATTTATTTACGCGGCAAATTGTTCAGCCAAGAGAATTTTTCATGTTAATTTATTATTATTATTATTATTAATTTATTATAATTATTATTAAGGTATTGTTACGGCTGTGAGTTTGTGTCATCACTCGCCGCATGAGTCACAACTGCCCCAGGGCTGGGCTGTGTCCTGCCTCCTGTATTGCGCGCGCCTTATGCAACAGGGCTACTAAGACAAAGGGATAGTCCAGAATATTCGTGACTGGACCAGCGATGGAAACCTCGAGAAGCCGTGAACCCTGGATGGATCTAGAAGCATTTATTGAGTCACCGGCCTGCTATATAAGTGCGACCTGTCTAGCAGTTGTTGTTGTTGTGTTTTACGAGCTAGCGCGAGCGATTATCTTGTGCGACAGAAGTGTGGTGACGAAGTGCTGTGCGAGTTACGAAATCCAGTGACATTGTTTCTCCAGCTTGTGGACAGCGAAATAGCCTGCAGCAAGTGATCGTAAGTAATTGTGGTCGGAGAACATTAAGGAGAGGAGCAGGTAGTTTCTGTCGAGGCCACCGTATTCATTAGGACGGATTAACTTCTGTGATCTGTTGACAAGTGGAAGGGCCAAGAGCGCTCAAGGAAGAGACTTGAGGAAACTGGAATAAGGCTCCTAATTGCTTGTTTTTGCTGACTAGTGTAATTTTCTGGCCACAATAAAGTTAATTATTTCTTTAAGCAGTAATTGGTGTTGTGCTTTGTACCCCCACCGTAATCCAGTTAACAAAAGTGCCACTAGGGGGTGGCACGTAACAACTGGTGTCAGAAGCCGGATTACGAACTCAAGCACAACACCTGACGATCCTGGTTTCAAAGCCCGAGCAGGTCAATTTTTTTTAAATTTTCCTGTGAGCGCATGCCCTTTACAAGACAAACAGCTAAAATGGAAGAGCAATTCGCAGCATTGCTAGAGAAGTTAAATGGCATGGAAATCAAGATGGAAGTCGGCCAGAAGAAATTAGCCAAGGACCTGAAGGATGACCTGAAGAAGATGGAAGACGGCTAGAAGAAGATGGAGGACGGCCAGAAGAAGTTATCCGAGGACCTAACTGCCAAACTAGAAGACGGCCAGAAGAAGATGGAAGACGGCCAGAATAAGTTAGCAGAGGACCTAACCGCCAAATTTCTGGATGGCCAGAAAAATCTGGAAGAGTGTCTGCTGACGAAATTAGAGGAGAGCCAAAGGAAATTAGAACAGGGCCTACGTGAGGAAGTCGCAGCAGTGGAAAAGAAGTTCGACGCCTTACAAGTGGAAGTTGCCGAGCTGCGCCAACGCCCGCTGATGGGGGTGGAGGAGAAATTCAACGCCTTACAAGTGGAAGTTGCCGAGCTGCGCCAACGCCCGCTGATGGGGGTGGAGGAGAAATTCAACGCCTTGCAAGTGGAAGTTGCCGAGCTGTGCCAACGACCGCTGATGGGGGTGGAGAAGAAATGCGACGCCTTACAAGTGGAAGTTGCCGAGCTGTGCCAACGCCCGCTGATGGGGGTGGAGGAGAAATTCATCGCCTTACAAAAGGAAGTTGCCGGGCTGCGCCAACGCCCACTGACGGGGGTGGAAGAGAAATTCAACGCTCTACGAGAGGAAGTTGCCGAGCTGCGCCAACGCCCGCCCACCATTACACCGGGAATATCAGGAACGGGACATAGCAGAGTGACGCCCCCAACCTTCGACGGAAAGGTCCCGTGGAGCACCTACTTACGTCAGTTCAAGGCGGCATGTTCCATAAATAACTGGAACAACACAGAAAAGGCTACAGCTCTCATTGTAGCGCTGAGAGGTGACGCCCTTAACGTCCTTCAGGCCATCCCGACTGGATCCCAGGACTACGCTTCACTGATCGCCCATATGGAGTCCCGATATGGAGATAGCCATCTTCAGCAGGCCTACCAGATGCAGCTCCGGACCCGGGTACAGAAGAACGCGGAAACCCTGCAGGAGTTCGAGATGGACATCGCACGCCTCGTAAGGCTCGCCTATCCAACAGCGCCGGCCGACTTCCTGGAACAGATTGCGACACAGACCTTCACCGACGGGCTTCTGGACTCGGACACTCAACAGGCGCTGCGACTCACGCGCAATAAGACCCTGGCAGATGCGCTGAGCCACGCACTAGAGTTCGAGACGGCAAAACAGGCATCCAGAATGCACGCACGGGTGCGTCAAGTGGACGTCGACGAACCAGTAAAAACCAACGAGACCAAGCCCCTGGCCGACGAATTAATGGAGGCGCTAAGCCGTTTCTTCGATAGTCGCGGCACCACCAGCAACGACTCGGCCGGAAGGCAACCGGAGAGGCGGCCCGGAAGAGGACTACCGACCTGCTGGACCTGCGGTAAGAAAGGCCACCTGAGCAAGGACTGCGGTGATCGCCGCCACCGAGGGTATCCGACGGGAAATCAGTCGTCTGAAAACCGCGCGACCCAGGGAAACGAGTATTAGCCAGCCTTGGCGGGCAAAGGTTGGCTTGTGACAGTCGTCAAGCCCCGGCAGTCCAGGTTCGTGTGACGAAGTTACGGAGGGACAATAGCAGCCTGATGGTCGACGGAGTCGTCAACGGAGAGAGCTGGCCCATGCTAATCGACACGGGAGCATCGAGGACCATCGTCAGTCCCACCGTGATCCCGAAGTGGAGAGTGCAACCCACACAAAGGAACCTCCAGCTAATAACCGCGACCGGAGAGACCGCACCGGTACATGGCGAAGCATCACTGGAGTTCGTCATTGGTCGACGGGCGATAAAGCATCCAGTGCTTGTGGCTGACGTATCAAATGAAGTGATCATCGGACTGGACTTCCTGGACCAGAACAACATCATCTTGGATCTGAGTACCAACACTCTGCACTTCGGAGGTGAGGAACTTGCTTTCAACCTGCGCACGAGTCCATCACCGCACGACGAGTAAGGCTGAGAGAAGACGTCATCGTTCCCGCCAGGACGGAGGTCAGCGCTGCCGTAATTGTCGACGGAACTGCTGAGGGAGTGGCGGCTGTCATCGAGCCAAAATATGAGGACATCCAGACAAAAGGATTGCTAGTTGCCAAGACTCTCATCAACACGACGTCTCGGCCGTACGTCCGCCTGTCCAACCTGAACGACTACGACATTACGGTTCACCGGGACACCAACCTAGGAGTGTGCGAGCCCGTTACCTGGATTGCCCGCATCACAGATACGACGGACGGACACCTGCAGACGGACAACCGAAGAAGACGCGCCCTGCCAGAAGAACTACAGAAGCTGTACCAAGGATCCCAGGACCATTTAGACGAAGAGCAATCACGCCAACTTCAGGACCTGGTACGCGAATTCCAGGATGTCTTCTCCGTGGGGAGCAAAGACTTCGGCAGGACAAGCTTGGTCCAGCACAGAATCGACGTTGGGGACAGCGTACCGATTAGGGCCCTATTCCGACGTGTCCCGCTCGCCAAGCAAGCCGAAGTCGACCGGATGGTAGAAGAGATGAAGGAGCAAGGGGTGATCGAGTCATCACATAGTCCTTGGAGTTCTCCGGTCGTGCTAGTGAAGAAGAAGGACAGTTCCACCAGGTTCTGCGTGCACTACTGGCGGGTGAACGACGTCACGAAGAAGGACAGCTACCCTCTACCCCGGATCGACGACACGCTGGACACCATATCAGGATCAAGATGGTTCTCCACCTTGGATTTGAAGAGTGGCTACTGGCAGGTGGAGGTCCACCCTAAGGACCGCGAGAAAACGGCGTTCTCTGTGGGCAGCGGGCTCTGGCAGTTCACCGTCATGCCAGTCGGTCTGTGCAACGCCCCTGCAACCTTCGAAAGGCTAATGGAGTCCATTCTGAGGGGACTACACTGGAAGACTTGCCTGGTATACCTAGACGACGTCATCGTTCTGGGGAGGAGCTTCGAGGAGCACTACAGCAACCTGAAGGAGATCTTGTTGAAGCTACGGGCTGCCCAGCTGAAGTTGAGCCCCAAGAAGTGTCAGCTCTTCCAGAAGCGGGTCCAGTACCTTGGGCATATCGTCTCCGAGGAAGGGGTGCGCTTCCTGGGACTCTGCACTTATTATCGTCGCTTCGTGAGAGGATTCGCCGACATCGCCAAACCTTTACATCGACTGACAGAGAAGGGCCAACTCTTCACGTGGACAGCAGAATGCCACAGTGCCTTCGAACAACTCAAGCAGGCTCTGTGCAACGCACCTATTCTGGCCTACCCCAGACCTGGAACAAGGTTCATCGTCGATACCGATGCCAGCGACTTTGGCATAGGGGGAATCCTGTCGCAAGTAGTGGACGGCGAGGAGAGAGTAGTGGCCTACTTCAGCAAGACCCTGTTAAGGCCAGAAAGGAACTACTGCGTCACCAGGAAGGAGCTGCTCGCCATCGTGAAGACCTTTGAACACTTCCACAAGTACCTGTACGGGCAAGAATTTCTCATCAGGACCGACCATGCATCCCTGCGGTGGCTCCTGAACTTCAAGCAGCCCGAGGGTGAACTCGCGCGGTGGTTAGAGAGGCTTCAACAGTACAACTTTGAGATTCAGCACAGGAAAGGCCAACTGCATTCTAACGCCGACGCCCTGTCACGAAGACCGTGCCCCGAAGACTGCACCTTCTGTGCCCGAAGGGAGGAGAACACCGGGATACAGTGCCAACGGACTACTGTGGAACTTCAGGGGAACTGGAGCCGCGAATCTTTCACGCGGGCACAAGCAGAATATGATGACCTGGGACTGATAGCAGAATGGAAGAGGGCCTGTGTCCCCAGACCCGGGTGGGACATTGTGAGTGACTGCAGCCCAAAGTTTAAGTCCTACTGGGCACAGTGGGACTCGCTGATTGTAAGGGATGGCCTCATCTGCCGCGCCTGGGAGAGCACCGACGGGAAGACATCTCGGGAACAAGTCGTCGTTCCAAAGGCTATGACGGAGAAGTCCTGAAGGAAGTTCATGGAGGATCATCTGGTGGACACCTAGGGATAAAGAAGACCCTGGAGAAGCTGAGAGAGCGGTTCTACTGGATCGGATGCCGAACAGACGTGGAGAACCACTGCGCGAGGTGCCACGATTGCGCAGCCAGCAAGGGCCCAGGACGAAGACGACGGGGTCCACTGAAGACCTACAACGTGGGCGGCCCCATGGAGAGAGTGGCCATCGATGTTGCTGGGCCATTCCCGTTAAGCGAGGCAGGGAACCGCTACATATTAGTCGTCAGCGACTACTTTACCAAATGGCCGGAGGCGTATGCGCTCCCTAACCAAGAAGCCGCGACGATTGCAGAGACCCTGGTGAAGGAATTCGTCAGCCGGTGCGGAGTACCCCTGGAGCTGCACTCCGACCAAGGGAGGAACTTCGAGTCGCAGGTGTTCCAGAACCTATGCCAGCTGCTCGGAATCCGGAAGACAAGGACAACGCCGCTACACCCTCAGTCCGACGGGATGGTAGAGCGACTCAATCGCACCATCGAGAACCATCTCCGAATAGTCGTCAGCGAGCACCAGAGGGATTGGGACAAACATCTTCCACTATTTCTCCTGGCCTACCGCGCCGCCGTGCATGAAGCCACCGGGTGCACACCAGCCCGGGCCATGTTTGGGAGGGAGCTCCGTCTACCTGTCGATCTTGCCTTCGGCCGACCTGGGAATGATCCGATTCCGGTAAGCCAGTATTGTCAAGAACTGGTCGACCAACTGGAGGACGTACACGCGTTCACGAGGAGGACACTACGGATCGAGACCGACCGAATGAAGACCCGATACGACCAACAGACGGATGCCGGCGGATTCCACGAGGACGACCTGGTCTGGCTCTTCAACCCATTACGGAAGAAAGGCCTGTCACCCAAACTGCAGAAGTCCTGGGAGGGCCCGTACCGAGTCGTGAAACGGATCAACGATGTCGTCTACAGGATCCAGCGGAGCCCGAGGGCGAAGATGAAGATCGTGCATCGAGATCACCTGGCAGCCTACGGAGGGACACAGACGGACCAATGATTGATCGGGACGATCAGCCTTTTTAGGAAGGGGGTGGTGTTACGGCTGTGAGTTTGTGTCATCACTCGCCGCATGAGTCACAACTGCCCCAGGGCTGGGCTGTGTCCTGCCTCCTGTATTGCGCGCTCCTTATGCAACAGGGCTACTAAGACAAAGGGATAGTCCAGAATATTCGTGACTGGTCCAGCGATGGAAACCTCGAGAAGCCGTGCACCCTGGATGTATCTAGAAGCATTTATTGAGTCACCGGCCTGCTATATAAGTGCGACCTGTCTAGCAGTTGTTGTTGTTGTGTTTTACGAGCTAGTGCGAGCGATTATCTTGTGCGACAGAAGTGTGGTGACGAAGTGCTGTGCGAGTTACGAAATCCAGTGACATTGTTTCTCCAGCTTGTGGACAGCGAAATAGCCTGCAGCAAGTGATCGTAAGTAATTGTGGTCGGAGAACATAAAGGAGAGGAGCAGGTAGTTTCTGTCGAGGCCACCGTACTCATTAGGACATATTAACTTCTGTGATCTGTTGACAAGTGGAAGGGCCCGGAGCGCTCAAGGAAGAGACTTGAGGAAACTGGAATAAGGCTCCTAATTGCTTGTATTTGCTGACTAGTGTAATTTTCTGGCCACAATAAAGTTAATTATTTCTTTAAGCAGTAATTGGTGTTGTGCTTTGTACCCCCACCGTAATCCAGTTAACAAAAGTGCCACTAGGGGGTGGCACGTAACAGTATTTTCGGAGCATTTTACAAAAATTATTAGCATTCAGATAGGTTTTCTATGTCTCAGAAAACGCTATCAAGCAAATTATTACCAACGACAATATCATAGAAAATTATGTGATTGCGGAATTTTACGGAGTTTTCGTCAGTTAGGGTATATCGAGAGACGTGACTCACTGGGAATTCAAGTACACGCTTAATCCTGTCGGAAAGCATGACGCAATCCTGGGTCGCAGCGTCAAGGAAAGGCGAATGTATGGAACGGAAAACGACTTCTCCCTCCCGCCGAGTGTAATGAGCCAGAGTGGGGATCTAGCGCGTAGGGAGCAGCCAATCAGTGGAGACCACGCAAGCTAGAAGTCGGATGAAGAGTGGGGATGCGACGGGTGCATATATCGTTCAGTGTTCCGTGGAACGAGGACAATCTATATAGAACTTAACGAGTACGGTTGTACGCGGGAGTCGCTCCGATATTCCGTGAAGTGGAGGACTAACTTTTGTAAAACTTAACCAGTGTGGTTTTACGAGTGTTTGGGTCCGATGTATGGACCATAGAATTATCTAATCTACCAGAATCTCATCAAATATCGACAAAGATGTCGACGTCCAGGAGACTGTGGGAAGCTCACAGCATCATCCAGTACGAGGGAAAGGCTTCGGCCATTTCCAGTGGTAAGCGCGAATGACGCAGAAATACGCAATCTCTCATTTCTCTTTGTTTTATATTTCATATTTCAGTAACTTCATAGCTTGGGAATAAGAGTAAAATCAATAATTTATCAGACTCCGTTTTCACGTAATTTTCTATCGGTAATATTAAAATCACAACGCTCCTATTTAAATTTTAAACTTATTATTATTATTAATTTTGCTATTCTTGTTTTATATAATAAATTCATTTCTTTTACAATGCAATCTTTGCTTTCAGTAGGTAGCATTAGATATAGACCAATTCCTTCTCCTGATACAATTGTTGGGTTAATGATCAAATCATACCACGATCTGAGTGAGTAGAGTCTTGAAGGTGATCTCTCAGAGCTAGACGTTGTTAAATACAAATTTAGATTTCAACATTGCATTGAGGTCATGGCGCCCATTAAAACAACATAGCTTAGCCAAAGGGTGGGCTAGCAAAACTGCTACAACTTTACTTGACTGTTACCGACCCCAGATTATTATTATTATTTATCATTTAACGTTACCGTTACATTCATCACAATTTTAGGCCTGACTGGCCCTAAACAAATCACCTTCCAAGCCATATTCTATTCAAGACGAGTGGTGAAAACTCGTTCATAAGTGACTGTTACATCTTAGTCTTAAGTGATACATCGTTGTGTGGTGAACTATTTAGTTAGAATAACATTGTAAATTGGTACTCACTTTTTCATTTTCGCTGGATGATACCAGTACCCCGGGCCTACCATGACGCTTGATTTAAGCCATCATGCTATATCTCACACGACACTTGATTTCACATATTTCCCACATGATAATCATACTCTTATCAGTGGCTTCTCTCACTTTTACACAATACATATTAATCACAATACACATAAACACCTTTTAAATCACTATAATAAAATTATGTACACTTTTTCACTATTTCACAGGTTGATCCTCAATCGGACTCCTCCTAACGCCGGACCTCAGAGATGTTAGTTAGTTATTGTTGTTTTAAGGGGCGGAACTACGAGGTCATCTGCCCCTAACCTCAGAGATGCGATGAAGCTACGACATCCGCTGGTCTCCGCGAAAGTCTATCTGCGTGTACGTGCGTTCGATTCTCGTTCCCTTCAATACTGTTTATTTCACCGTCATGATTACTTGTGATGCCTCTCGGCTCCCATAACTGCAATGATCTTGATGTTACTGCGTCATTTATAAGTATGACAATACCTCCTGGTATTCAGTGTCCAAAACCATCCTAAATTATTGCTACGCTGTAGCAAATTACACTTGCGTATAATAATGGATGAATATCTTCTGTAGATTAAATCTTATGCGATTCATGATTACAATTAAGAAGCTGCATGATACTTCCATTGTTCTTCAAATATATATTCTAGCATTTCGCGCATTTATTGGTAGCGTTTAGTGTACGTGTAGACTGCAGATGAACTCAAGACGAACTAAAGACAACTTGAAGACGACTAAAGACGAACTGAAGACAACAACTGGCTTGGTCTGCACTGCTTCCCCTATATAAAGGTTTCTCGTAAAATGTAGTCTACAGGACACACGAGAGCGACTCCTTTCTTGAAATACTGTATTTTCATTCAAAATGACGTATACACCTTGTTTATCTAGATGTGGGAGTTCCATAATCATTTGCGTGCAAGCGATCGCTTCGGCCAATTAATTGCCTTATTCCATCGCGTCATGACTCCACCATGGTGATTCCCCTCTGGCTGGTCACCAAATCACTCCTCTCGAGCGTAAGTCCGGTGTTAATAGGCTTATTTAGAGATATAGGCTTTAGTTTAGGTGTATGACCCCTCCTAAATTATCTCTCCCAGAATATATTCACCTGGGTGTACATTTCACTCCATTTCAATGCTCCACTTGGCTGTAATCAATTAATTTCCGTGGGCAATCATCCCCACTATATTCTCAAGCGTTGTCCATTGGGGACTCCCAGGGTCATTAATTTCGAGCTGTCTCCTCGGTCCAGACGAAAGAAGTTCCCTCGGCGCCTTGAATCTCCTCCCACTCGCTCGCTGCAATTAGTAAAACGTCAAGCTGGCCTGCTTTCACGTTTCTATACTTTGAAAACGTACATATGACTGCAATTTCTGACAATTATTCCCTTAAACAGCTATGATATTCACAATCTGGCCGTGAAATCATGCTATATTATTATATGTCATTATACATCTCATTGCTCTTCGGGTTCCCTGTAACTGTTCCCCCTCAGAGATCAATGGTTCGACTCTAGGCAGAATCATGTGCCTGGTCTTCTCTGATCAGACCCGAGTTCGATGCCAGTCTGCCGTGACCGATTGGGCACATTTTTCCCTCGCTAAGCTCGGAAATTTCATTTCACAAGTGAATTTTTCGCGCCTTCAGATGGCATTGACTCCTATTGTATTTACTTTAAGCGGTCAGTGCTCTCGGCAATGGGATGTCTTGTTCCCCCATTCCACTCTGTCTGCCGTCTCGTATACTCTTGTTCTGCTTTCTCAGTTGTTCATTCATCTCCTCTATTTCCGCAGCGGCCTCCCTCAACTGGTCGTAAAATTCTTTCAGTTGACAGCTGCATTCACCCCTCGTGTCCCTTGGGTCTGCGAGCCGGTCGCCTCGCTCCGTTTCTTCCTGGGTCTGCAAGCTTTTCTCAGGACCCTCTGCTTGCATACGTAATGACTCCCCGTCCATTTGGGTGTGCATTGCTTGCTCTTCCCTCGTATCATAATCCTCTGGTGGACTATATAACTTTAAATTAGCTGCGTTTACAACAACTTCTCTACCTGTTGCTTCGTCTCTGATTCGGTATGCATTATTTTGCAAGTCCCTTATAATCAGGTAGGGTCCGTGATAGCTATTCTGAAATTTTTATATTTCCTGCTCTCTGGATCTGAACTAGCGGATTTTTTCAATAAGACGTACTCCCCCACGAGTAGTGGTCTAAGGTAGCGTTTCCTCCTGTTTCTCCGCTGCCGTCTGTCTGCTTGTTTCTTGAGATACTCGAATGTTATCTGGATCCTCAACTCACGTCCAGGCTGTGCATCGACGGGTGTCCGAATGACATTATTCCATGGCCTCTCTGGTCTTCTATCAAGATGTAGGCTGACTGGCACTTCTCCTGTCGCTTCATGCACGGTATTGTTGATACAGTATTCAATAATCTCTAGTACATCGATCCATTTCCAATTCTCCGTAGAGCAGTATATCTTCATGTACTTTTGCAGTTCCCTCATCACTCTTTCAGCGGAATTCGACTCAGGGTGTCGAACTGTGGACAAAATCTGTCTTATACCCAGATTTTCCAACTCCGTGCGAAATTCCACGCTGGTAAAACAGCTCCCATGATCAGATAATATGTTCTCCGGCTGCCCTAATATAGGAATGATTCTTTCCTTCAGCCTCTTGAGTACCTGTTTTGTACTGGTTTTCTGAATTGGACAGAGGACTACCATTTTAGAAAACACGTCTAGTGCAACTAGGATGTGTCTATTTCCTCTTCTAGCTCTAGGAAGCGGCCCAAAAAATTGTCCAATGCCAGAAGCTGACATGGCTTCTCTGGTAAGAGTGGTATAGTTTTTTTTTTTTGCCTCATTAAGTACGAGTTAGGCTTTACTCGTTGGCAAATATCACATGTCCTGATTGTATTCCTGACTGTATCTCTAAGTTTTGGCCAAATAAATGCTTCTTTAAGCAGGGCAACAGACTTGTCTACGCCAGGGTGACCAAAAGCTCGGTGTGCTAACCATACTAGCCTTCTCTGCAATGCTGGTGGTACAAAAAACCTGGGTCGAGTGTGGTCTGAGTCGCTCCATTTATGTAGCATCTGGTTAAACCATAGATACTCCGCTGATAGTGCTTCGGCTTCCACATACATCGGGGTTCCTCTGATCAGCTTTCCCTCGATGTAATTAATCATCAACCGTATCCAGGGATCTTCACGTTGAAAAACGGTGGATGTTCGTCAGATCATCTAAGGTCTTCTGGTCTCTATCTTCTATGTCGATAGCTAGAGCTCCTTCTTCATCAGCTGTCGGGTATCTGCTTAGCAAGTCAGGTATAATATTGTCCTTCCCCGGGCAATACTCGATTTCCACTTGAAATTGCTGTATGTACAGGGACCACCTCGTCAGTCTTTGACTCGACAAGTCAGTTTTCAACAGGAATGTTAGGGCTTTATGGTCTGTTCTTAATATAATTCTAAAACCATAAATTAGCTTTCTCCAATACTGTAAGGCATACAGTATCGCGAGTAATTCGATCTCCGTGACGGTATAATTCTTTTCATTAGGTTTCAACCTTCTACTTATGAATGCAATGTAAGTTTTCTCCTCTGGCCTGTCCACATTTTCCTGGTATAACATTGCTCCAATGCCTATAAATGATGCGTCAGTCTGGATAATAAATTTCTGAGTGTAGTCTGGATATCCCAATTTTACATAAACTAAAAGCATCTGTTTAGATTTCACAAAGGCTTCCTGGCATTTTTCCGTCCACCGCCACCTTCCTCCTTTCTTCAGTAAGTCTTGGAGTGGTGCTACGGTCTCGGTATACTTCGGGCAATGGCTTGAAAAGAATCCAATAACGCCTAGATATTGCCTGACGTTCTTTACCTTCGTTGGTCTCGGGAAATGTTTAATAACTTCCAATTTTCCCGGATTAGGCCTAACTCCTTGTGCATCTATTACGTGGCCTAGGAATTTAACTTCTCTCTGACCAAAGTTAGATTTCTTTATATTGACCTTAAAGTTAGCCTGACTTAGGTCATACAACAGCTTGCGTAGATCTCTGACGTGTTCTTCGATTGTTTCAGATGTCAGTAGTATATCATCTACGTAGCATATGGTTGTTGCTTTTACTTCTTCAGACAGGTTCCGATCTAGCGCTCGTATCAACGCTGAATCTGCTGTTTTCAGTCCAAATGGGAGACGCACGTAAGAATATGTATGCTGGTCGAATAAAAACCCAGTTAATAAGCTTGTTTTCTCCTCCAGAGCAAGATGGTGAAAACTTACCGTCAGGTCAAGATTTGAGAAAACAGCCTTTCCTTTGAACCTCCTGAGGACCTCCTTAATGGGCGGCACTTGGTCAAATTCTGGTATGACCTTGGAATTCAAATTTCGTAGGTCCAGGCATATCCTTACACTTCCGTCCTGTTTAGGTACAACTACCAGTGGGCTGACATAAGGTGTGGCCGTCTTCACAATGACGCCTGCCTCTAGCATTTCCTGTATTGCTTCTTTGACCTTTAAATAATGTTTCTCGGCTACAGGATACGGCTTCTGTCTGAATGGTGTCCAGTCGCTGACTTGAAACGCATATTGGAAATTCTTGATCCGGCCAGGTCTCGAATCGAAGACTCCTTTGTACTCAAATAGCAGTTCCCTTAGCATTTGCTTATGCTCTGGACCAATTTTAGCTTCCTCTATCTTTTCTTCCAGGCATTCTTCAAATTTTGGTTCGAGGTCCTTTTCAATGCCTGCGGCCAGTGTTGCCAACTCTTCCTCGATATCTTCTGTTGTCAATACTGCATCCCCATACGTACTCTTCTGGTCTCGTTTCATTGTGCTTTAATGAGAGCTCTAAATCTTCCTTTCCCTCACTTGCGCGAAACATAACAATGTCTTGCGAGAGATCTATAATAACTTTATATTCTCTTATGAAATCCATGCCGACAATAATGTTAAAAGGCAGCTTATTCACAAGTAGGAAGCTCTGTGAGAATGTAGAGTTCCCTATCTGCAAATCTAAAAATACTTGGTATCTGCATATCATAACTTTATCTGGTATCACACCTTTTATCTTCACGCTTGAAATAGGTATTTTCAATACGTGGATTTTACTTTGGATTTCATTATATAATGCCTGGGTTATCAAACATACCGTTGAACCTGTATCTATGAGACTTCTTATCTTCATGCCTGCGATATTTACAATAATAATGGGTAGTTCCCTTCTCACATTGACCGTCCCTTCATCTAGGTCTTCAATAAGCTCCTCAGGTTTGGCAATCCAGTTAACTACATTCACTGTATTCCATCCTGCATTTATCTCTCTTTGGTCATTTAATTTTGGTGTTTCTTTTTTTCATTGCTCCATTCTTTGTGGAGTTCTTCTGTCTGTCTTCGTACTGCTGAAGTTCCAGACTCTTGGCACCGTCATCATTTTTATAGATGTCGGGTGACCTTCTATTCTTAATCGCTTCATCCCAATGAACTCGCGATTGTCACTGGTCGTCTCCACGCTCTTCCATGTATCTTAAAGATGCGTGATAGCGTTCTTCCGCCTCTTCATCGAACCCGCGACTCTGTTCTTGGGATCTCCATCCTTGGTTGTTCCCATTTCGGCCGTAATTCCTTCTGTTATCAGGCTGCTGGTCTCTTGTACCGCGCTGATTCCAGGCTTTCCTTCCTCGGTTTCCACGGTTCGATCCTCCTCGAAATGCTGGCCTCCAATTCTGGTTTTCCCGTCCTTCCCGTTGCCAGTCTGATTTCTCCGTTTCGGTGCTCGTAGACTTACTTTTTGTCTGCACCTTAGTCGGTTCAGTCGGTGTAGTCGTCATGTTGACTTGTTCCATGTTCCGACTTTGCCTTGCGTGCTGCGCTGTGGTGAGATCGGGTTGTCTCAGCACCTCCTCCATATCGATCGCAGTCTTGGCGTTTGCTGAGATTAATAGACGTTGTACTTCATACGGTAGCTGCTTGGCTATCGCTATACACAAATCTGACTCTCTAATTCCTTCATCAAGTTCGCGGAAACGGCACAATTGACCCACAAAGAACTCTGCGTACTTCGTCGGATTATTAGTACTATAACGCCTGGAATACAAGTCCAATCTGAGGTTCTGTTGTATACTTGCGTTCCAGTACCTGCTTAAAAATGCCTGGCGAAATTCGTCAACGGTGTCGAACGTGTACCGAAAACTCCTAAACCATAAGGCACACTCCCCCTCAGTCAGTTTTTCAATCGCTCTCAACCTTCGCTCTGGCGGTACCTTCGCGTCATTCAAGTACTCGGAAACTTCTTTAAGCCAGTACTTGGGTGTCATGTTAGAATTACTCCCAGAATATTTCTTTGGTTTCTCGTCACTAGCCCTTACAACAGTGACTATTTGATTTTGAAAAGCATTTTCATGCGGTGTTGACATGGCAATTGGCATACCAGGTGTGGTATACGGGCTGTCACTTGGCATGGCTGCATTCTTTGGAGTGGGCTCTATCTCTATCTCTGCCCATTTATTTCTCATATTCTCGTCTATGCTTCCTTCGCTAGACCTAGGATTCCGCAACATGGATTCCTCCTGTGCGATCATTCTAGTTTCTATTTGGCTGTGCCTATTTTCTGCCCTTTCCAAACGAGCTAATACCTCTCGTTCTATTTTCTCTAGGCGATCTCGGTTTTTCTCTGCCATAGAACATACCCTTTCCTTGTCATCCTTAAGGTTTTCTTTCAGGTGGGTAATTTCCCCCGCTAGACTTTCTCTTACCTCGGCAAGAGTCTTATCGCTGGCTTCAGTCTTCAAGCCTTCTCGAAGTTCTAATTCTTCTCGTAAGCCGGTAACTTCTTTTTGTATGTGACCCTGCATATGAGAGATTTCAGTCCTTATCTTCGTGATTTCTCCCTGGTCCTCATCCTGCCTTTTATGAATAACTGCTAGGTCGCTCTGAGTTTGTTCTAACTCTTTCTGCACCTTCCCGACCTGCCTCTTCATATTTGACATTATTTCCTTATTCTCTTGATCAGAAGTTTTTATTTCATGGATTTCCTTGCATTGGTCAAGGATATTCTGATCCTGCTTTCTTAAGGCTTCGTCTACCGCCTTTGCGTAGCCTGCCATTCGCGTATTCCATTTTATGTCGCTGTCTTCGAGCCTTTGATCCACGGTCTGAGTGAACGTATTAAATTGCTCTAACTGACGCTAAGTATTCGCTTCATTCTGACTCTGAATGTCTTTAAGCTCCATGGACATACTGCTTAAGCTATCATTAATCTCACGCTGTGACTCTCTGCACGCTTGCAGATTATTCTCTAGTTTTAGCTCTATAGACTCAAAGCGTTTATCGTTATCAGCTTGCATCTCTGAGACCACGCTAACAATATTCTTAGTTACTTCTTGCTTAATGGACTCTTTAACGTCCTCCATTTTTCTATTGATCTCTAACTGATTAGCCTCTAATCTAGTGTTCATTTCAGTCTGATTAGCCTCTAATCTAGTGTTTATTTCAGTCTGATTAGCATCCAATTGAGTATTGACTGTAGCCAATCTATCTGCTATTTCGTCCCTAAATGCTTTAGCTTCTTCCTTACTCTTAGCATTAGTATCATCAAAATGTTCTCTTAACTCAGCGATACACCTGAGAACCTCCTCAGTTCCAGCCATCCTGTATTTCTTAATTTTGAGATTCAGGTAGGCCGCAGCTGAGCATGCTGGCGCGTTCTATTGGAAAGAAAAGGATTCCGATCCCGCGACAACAACAACATATTACAAAGTGCCGAAACCACCTATGGAATGGGTATAGACCCACGTACCCGTCTGACAACAGTGTCTAATGTCTGAATATCATCTAGAAAGACTCACAATCGCTCAAACAGAGTTTTAGGAAAAATACTATTATTATGGTTTTCCCCATGAAAACCATGCTATTATTATGGGTATTTCTGAATTCCATAAGCCTTCCACGTCTCTGGGCGCCATGATAATGAAAAGAGTAGTGGTATGCTTAATGGTTTGGTCCATTGTAAGACATCGGCCATTCAGAAATATCAATAAACTGTCCAGGGAGTGGTTTTTACCGCTGAATGCCCCACGTTGGGCGCCATGATAAACAAAGAGGATAGTGGGTGTATAAAGTGGTTATCCATGGCCAGTTTGCGCAATGCCAAGATCGCTCATATTGCACTAATGCAGGCGGTTCCATAATGAACTAATACCGCCCCACGTTGGGCGCCATGATAATGTTTAAGTAGTGGTCCGGGGTTTGACATGATAATTAAAAGGGTTAGGTGTAAAGGGGTGACAAGTTACATTTACATTTAAGCATGTCTTATGGAGGATTATCAACATTTATTTTGACGTGAAGGCTTATTAACGAATGGGACGCGGCCTCTTCCTATTATATCCTAATTTCTCTGCTGTACTTGCTTCAACCATTAATATCTTGGCCGACTTTTAGTAGTACCTGCGACTCAATCCTAGTACAGAGACATCTCCCCCATGTACCCGATTGTCATCATGTGGAACATGTGTTCGTATCCCAGCTAACTCGCGGTCTTTCGAGGTATGGGACGTTCCTGCCCACCATACGACCACATGCTCAGGATTTGAGTCTACCAGGTAACTACTCTACATGAAAGAAACAACATATTCCTAAAATAAAACATTTACTGATATACAATCATGGCTATACAACAAATACAAACAAAGGATAATTTACATTTAATTCCCACAATAAAAATCAGGGTTATTTTGTGAGTCTCTTCTTAATTAGTGCTACACTGCACTCAAATCTATTTCTAGCATCCTATCATTGATACTTTCAGACCTCTACGAGTCTCCATAGTGTTCATCATGTGACACAATTTTACATAACTGGAGTATCACAACACACAAGTCACATATCACATCAAAATGACATTAATTCTGTAATAATAAAACATTAATCCGTTTCCTACGGCATTTACTTTCATTAGCATAAATTCATTATTTTATGCCTTAATTACCAAATATTGTTGTGTCGTGTGAATCATCTTCCTTCTTTTCCATCAATATGAAACGCTTAAAAAGTGGTACGTTTCCCTTCCGAAATACACATGGATAGAAATGTTTATAGTTTCACCATACAACGATTTTCTGGGTCTGGTCGAAATCATTATCATTACAAACGTATCATGTTCTTAGAAATCACATACCCGTCTGCATAAATTAGTATGAACTGGGCAAAAATGCACTTTAAAAAGATGCCTAATAATTTATTTGGTTCAGTGTTCCTCCTCAGAGAATAACTGGGCCAAATATTATCCGATTTCAATTATACGACAATGTATGTGTGTTGAAACAACACATTTAATTCAATTGGCATCATCATAACAATCATATCTTAATTACATATCGAAATATCGAGATTCTTCAGTGTCCCACTCTGCTTTAAAAATAAAGGAATCAGGTCGCTAAACCTCCCCTTCCAAGCAGGCAATAAAATTAGTTCCAGCTGGCCGAGCAAGATGGCCGTCACACTAGTGGTCTACTCCCACTCCCTCTCTTGGTTGCAAGCAAGGTCAACTTTGTTTACAATTGCAGTACAATGGAGTTACGCTAAGTGTTGTTCTCAAGTAATTGAGTCATTCTAATTATTTTAACACCTATATTTATAGTGTAATGGGCTCAACTCGGCTCCTATTAACATTCATGGCTGGGGATGGATTCTGTAATAGCCTTGCCGTTCTATGGTGAATACTAGTGGCTTTGGACGCGCATCATAATGAGAATACAAGATTCTCACCAGCAGTTCCTAAACGACGAACTTTGATTCTTACCTCTCAGGGCAGATCATTTTATACATGTGCTCACGGAGTCTCGAAGAGCTTCCCTCGTGGCAATTATTCCTGCAAGCGATGGATACAGACAGGCTCTGTCCAATTCGCTGCGAATAATAAAGTATGCACAACGGCAATACTAACTCGTAGATTAGCCAACTTTTCACCTAATGTGCAAGCTATGCTAGTTTGGTCCCCGCAACTTTATTTACGTAAATCACTGGATTCTACGTTACTTCGCTCGCACTATGCGGCTTCAAACAATACTTCTCATAGATGACTCAATTATTAAGGCACCCGCGTTCTCTCTGCAATTACACTTAAGCCAAAGCTTTAAATAGCTCCTAAAAACAAGTATAAATTTACTGGCTTACATTACTTTAATGGTTCTCAAATACAATCCTAAGAATAGAGCATATCAAATATTCATTCAACACTTCACTGACACTGAAAAACTCTCGTATCTCGCTATATTCCACGTTACTTTCCTACTGTTTACCAAAATACAGTATCTTTATATTAGACATGACACACTTTGAACGTTATTTAGGCCAAAAATGCCTATTACTTTACTGTTACCGACCCCAGATTATTATTATTTATCATTTAACGTTACCGTTACATTCATCACAATTTTAGGCCTGACTGGCCCTAAACAAATCACCTTCCAAGCCATATTCTATTCAAGACGAGTGGTGAAAACTCGTTCATAAGTGACTGTTACATCTTAGTCTTAAGTGATACATCGTTGTATGGTGAACTATTTAGTTAGAATAACATTGTAAATTGGTACTCACTTTTTCATTTTCGCTGGATGATACCAGCACCCCAGCTCCGGGCCTACCATGACGCTTGATTTAAGCCATCATGCTATATCTCACACGACACTTGATTTCACATTATTTCCCTCATGATAATCATACTCTTATCAGTGGCTTCTCTCACTTTTACACAATACATATTAATCATAATACACATAAACACCTTTTAAATCACTATAATAAAATTTATGTACACTTTTTCACTATTTCACGGGTTGATCCTCAATCGGACTCCTCCTAACGCCTGACCTCAGAGATGCGATGATGCTACGACATCCGCTGGTCTCCGTGAAAGTCTATCTGCGTGTACGTGCGTTCGATTCTCTTTCCCTTCAATACTGTTTATTTCACCGTCATGATTACTTGTGATGCCTCTCGGCTCCCATAACTGCAATGATCTTGATGATACTGCGTCATTTATAAGTATGACAATACCTCCTGGTATTCAGTGTCCAAAACCATCCTAAATTATTGCTACGCTGTAGCAAATTACACTTGCGTATAATAATGGATGAATATCTTCTGTAGATTAAATCTTATGCGATTCATGATTACTATTAAGAAGCTGTATGATACTTCCATTGTTCTTCAAATATATATTCTAACATTTCGCGCATTTATTGGTAGCGTTTAGTTTACGTGTAGACTGCAGATGAACTCAAGACGAACTAAAGATAACTTGAAGACGACTAAAGACGAACTGAAGACAATAACTGGCTTGGTCTGCACTGCTTCCCCTATATAAAGGTTTCTCGTAAAATGTAGTCTACAGGACACACGAGAGCGACTCCTTTCTTGAAATACTGTATTTTCATTCAAAATGACGTATACACCTTGTCTATCTAGATGAGGGAGTTCCATAATCATTTGCGTGCAAGCGATCGCTTCGGCCAATTAATTGCCTTATTCCATCGCGTCATGACGCCACCATGGTGATTCCCCTCTGGCTGGTCACCAAATCACTCCTCTCGAGCGTAAGTCCGGTGTTAATAGGCTTATTTAGAGATATAGGCTTTAGTTTAGGTGTAAGACCCCTCCTAAATTATCTCTCCCAGAATATATTCACCTGGGTGTACATTTCACTCCATTTCAATGCTCCACTTGGCTGTAATCAATTAATTTCCGTGGGCAATCATCCCCACTATAGTCTCAAGCGTTGTCCATTGGGGACTCCCAGGGTCATTAATTTCGAGCTGTCTCCTCGGTCCAGACGAAAGAAGTTCCCTCGGCGCCTTGTATCTCCTCCCACTCGCTCGCTGCAATTAGTAAAACGTCAAGCTGGCCCGCTTTCACGTTTCTATACTTTGAAAACGTACATATGACTGCAATTTCTGACAATTATTCCCTTAAACAGCTATGATATTCACAATCTGGCCGTGAAATCATGCTATATTATTATATGTCATTATACATCTCATTGCTCTTCGGGTTACCTGTAACTGTTCCCCCTCAGAGATCAATGGTTCGACTCTAGGCAGAATCATGTGCCTGGTCTTCTCTGATAAGACCCGAGTTCGATGCCAGTCTGCCGTGACCGATTGGGCACAATATATATAGCATTGATTGTGTCAGACACACACATTTTACCATAGTAACGTGGGTCTCCCGTGCTTAGATTTCTGTCCGTCTGCTTGTATGTTGTCACATTTTACGCCTCAACATGCCTACCTATCATTTAATACCTTCTGATAATCCCGCAAAAGACCTGATGGGGGTACTAAACTTCTCAACATGTCCTGTTTTTTGTATGGAAACTCATCGTTACACAACCTGCTTGAGGTACTGTAACCTAATTTCTTTGTTAGATAAACAATGTAAGGCAAGATGGAAAAGTATTCGAGACCATTACAAGAGACAGATGAAGGCAGAGAAAAATATGACTACAGGGACAGCTTCAGAGCAACAAAAAAAAAAAAAAAGATACGAGCCTTACAGTAGTTGCATATGATGTGTAACATCTGACATGTTATCCTACCTTGAAGTTGTTACCGTTTTTATTATCCTTCACAATCATCAACACACAAAATATCTTTTTATTTTTTACACTCTCATAATAGATAACAAAATTCCAAGAATCTTTTTTTTTTCTCCACAGCCTTCTTGATACTCTGCTGTTATATCACTCTCCTGCCAGTAACTAAGTTACATTAACAGAGACTGAGTTTTGTTTTTCTTCACTGCCTACTTGATATTTCTACTCTCGCACTGCCTTCTTGATACTCTGCTGTTACAAAGTAATCCGTATGTGATAAACATTCCACATGGTACCACTGCCTGGCTGCCAGAAGGAATGTGATCCAACTGGCAGTGCGTCTTACACACTTCCGTCCGATCCACTTCCGTCCGATCCACTTCCGTCCCATTTTTCAAAATCACTCCCACTAAAATATCCAGCAACCAAGTGGAAAGATGTTACACATCAAAAAGAGCGCTTTATTGGAAGAGGCTTCAATTCCTGGATAGAGTTGATGATGAGAGAGACACTTTTTCCAATGCAAGTAATACAGAGCCTTTGGACGAGAATGTAATCCAAAACAATAACGTTGATGACCCTGAAAATGACATTGTAGGAGTTGATACACAGCCTATACCCGAGCAACCCATTGCAAAAAAGCAGAACGAAGTTGTACAATCAGCAGAGTCATCAGTTAAAAGTACGAAACCAAATAAAAGATTCCGCAAAGATAAGGATTTCGTAAGCCTACTAAAATCACGCGAAGAAGAGCGGAATGACACAAAACTACGACTCGATAAATTAATGGCACAAGAACCTGCGGACGACATTGATTTATTCTTCCAAAATATGACAGCAACAGTTAAAAAGTTCAGCCCAAGACTGCAAACACAGGCTAAAATTAAAGTTTTCAATATTATAACGGAAATGGAAATGCAAAGTCAAACTTTATCCCATGGCGCTGAGTGTATGTCGACTTTTAATTATGACGCAAGTTTGTCTGCATCCACATCGGCAAATTCACCTTTTTCTAATGACTCAAGTGTCACTGTAACGTATTTACTTTGGCCTCACTGTTGGGCGTACAAGTGTAACTGTTTCTCCACGTTGGGATGACAAGTGAAACGGTTTCTTTAGCCCTCACTTTTGCGTGACAAATGTAATGCTTCTACTGGCCCTGCCTTGCACTTTGAAATATTTACTCTGCCTAAGATATGTTGTTTTAATGGGCGCCAAGACCTCAATGCTATGTTGAAATCTAAATTTATATTTAACAACACCTAGCTCTGGTAGAACACCTTCAAGAATCTATTCACTCAGATCGTGGTATGATTTGATCATTAACCCAACAAACAATTGTATCAGGAGAAGGAATTGGTCTATATCTAATGCTACCTACTGAAAGCAAAGATTGCATGGTTAAAAGAAATGAATTTATTATATAAAACGAGTATTGCAAAATTAATAATAATAAGTTTGAATTTAAATTGGAGCGTTGCGATTTGAAAATTACCGCTAGAAAATTACGTGAAAACGGAGTCGGATGAATTACTGATTTTACTCTTATTCCCAAGCTATGAAGTTACTGAAATACTGAATATTAAACAAAGAGACGAGAGATTGCGTAGTTCTGAGTCATTCGCGCTTACCACTGGAAATTGCCGTAGCATTTCCCTCGTACTGGATGTTGTAGAGAGCTTCCCACAGCCTCCTGGTCGTCGTCATCTTCTTCGTTAGTTGATGAGATACTTGTAGATATGATAACTTATGGTCCGAATATCGGAACCAACCACACTGGTTAAGTTTTACAAAGATAGTCGCCTTGCCTCCACGGCGCGCAAACTATATATGCACTCGTCGCATCCCCTCTACGGAGCCGTCTTCCAGTCTCCTCCGGTTGGCTGACCCACCACGCAATCTTCCCCTCCTCCGGGTCATTACACTCGGCGCGGCGATGATGTCGATTACCGGTCCAGGCCATTTCGCCTTTTCTTGAAGCAGCAACCCAGCTTGCGTCATGCTACTCGACAAGATTAAGCCTGTAGCCGAATTCCCAGTGAGTCATCTCTCTCATAGTACCCTAACTGACAAAACTCCGAAAAATTCCGTAATCATCTAATTTTCTTACGATAATGTTGTTCGTAATAATTTGCTTGATAGTGTTTTCTATAACATAGACAACCTATCTGATTACTTATAATTTTATAAAAAATGCTCCAAAGAAGTACCTTAATAATAATAATAAGTTAATAATAATAATAAGTTACATGAAAACTTCTCTTGGCTGAACAATTTGCCGCGTAAATAAATATAGAATGGCTTCCTACTGACTTATGCCAGTGGCGTAAAATCCCCTCGAAAAACACGTTACATCACGACTCATAATGATCCAGTTGATGAATTTCTTAACCGCATGATACCAATCAATCAATACTAAAATTTGGACTGTCTGCTATTCTGTTGTTTTTAACCCTTAACTTGGCAAACGAATAATATTTACAGAAAAAAATATTTCAATACATTTTTGGGATATTTAGGGATTCTCAAAACTGATATAATACAAAAAAAGTATTACCTTTTTGATCTGAACGGACTTTATTATATGTATCCTATAAGATACATTGCAAAGTTTCACAATGTTTATTACATAAATTTAAAATCTTGAATTTATGGTATATTATTACTAATTATTAAACATTAAATAGAAGAAATAGAATATAAACTAGTTTTGATCATTTAAAGATCATCATAGAATGGCATTACAAAAAATTTAGGAAATCAAGTAGCGGTCTTTTGAAATACAGTACTGAAATACAATACTGCTACAGCAGTGATTAAATTATCTTGTGTGATAAGACAGGAAGCAGTTCCTTTTTTCTGTAAAGCAGAGCCTTAGGTCACATTTCCTACACATTACTGTTGTCTGCCCTTTTGGACAGTACCTACACCTTCCTTTAATTCTATGAATAGGGAAGTGGTCAACTCGATCATATCGGACTTCATCTGTTGGCCTTGGGCACATTGGTCGCTGAATCTTTCGAGGAGGTGAACTGAGATCTTCTGCTGATGGACGTCCTCGTTTTCTTCCTTTATGCTGAAGTCCATGGCTTACAGCCAGCCTAAATTCTTTCAGTGACATGCATGTGCGTTTGTCATCGAGGAGATTCAGCTCTCTTCGATACAGTAACCAACCATTGTTTACACAAATGTCAAGAATTTGGGAGAAAATAGCCATATACCAGTGGTGAGTCCTGAACCCTGTCCGGTACAAAGCTGCCAACATGTCAGACAAATCAACTCCACCCATGTGGCAGTTATAGTGCTTGACTAGACGAGGGCAAGTAACATCAACTTTTCTTCCCACTTCCTTGCAGTAGCGTTTCACAGTTGTAAGAGGATGTGCATCTGAATATGAGCTACCCAGAATTACACATCTGTTGTCATTCCACTTGACTAGAGCCAATTTATTGGCATCGTCCACAAGCTGCTGATGTTTACCTCTTCCTTCTTTACGAAGCTCCTTGTCGTCTTTCATTTGACATCCCCTCAGTCTGTTAGATCGCAACGAACCAAGGCTCAATATCCCATATTCCTCACGGAGGTACCAAATAAGCTCCAATGAAGAAAAGAAATTGTCAAAGTACACAACGGAGCCAGGACCACAGGGCAATGATTTAGAAAGTGCGATTACGTCAGCTCCAAAGCCGAGACTGTCTTCCATGTCGGTGAATTGAATATTCCGAAAAGTGTCAGTTCCTCCGTACATAATGAAGTCGTACACGATTCCAGATATGCCTGAACGAACATACATTTTAAACCCCCACTTCTTTGGTTTGTTCTTCATATATTTTTGTCTAGAACCTGCCCTGGTTCCTTTATATTGTATCATCATTTCGTCTACTGAACTTCTCTTTTCATTTTCTATACCAAGGCAGTTGTCCCGCACTTTTTGTAGGAGTGGTCTGATTTTGAAATATCGGTCATCGTCAGTATTGTCGTTATCCACAAAATGTAGGTATCTGCGCAGAGACTGGTATCTCTTCAAAGGAATTATATTTGCTACTTTATCTATTCTTGTAGATTGTGCCCAGTAATCAGTATATGCCGGCAACTTAAATATACCCATTAGCAGTTCTATGGCCAAGAAGTCACTCATTTCATTTACATTTGTGTTCACACACTTGCCACTCATTTGTGTACTATATAAATTTGTGTTCTCTACAATCATGTGGAAAATGTCGTCACTAAAGAAAATCTTAAAATAATCTGTAGGTCCTCGGATGTTGTCAGGAATTTTAAAACTGTCACGTTCTACGTCTACTTTATGTGTAAACGAATCTTCTTGCCACCTGGAAAATATAAAAGCATAGTGTTACATGATTGATTATTGTGGTATGTAAATGTTGAAGAAAGCACAACGCGAAACGTTAACGTACCTGTATTGCAATCTTGTATTGTAGCACCTGTTTGCACGTGTACGATCAATTTGTTTATTGGCTTGCGCTGCAGGTGCTTGAACTGCATCCAAATGGCCATTGTTGTCAGCTACTAGGTGGAGAGGGACATCTGGAGACATTAATTCTGAAGTGACCAATATTTTCTCACTCCCATTATCTAACTCTGTTTCTTGAGGTAATTCTTCTAACATCTCCTCAAAATTTGCAGATGGAGTCACAATTTCATCCTCATCCTCATCTTCTACCTGAGAATCAAGATTGAGTGGTGGAATTTCTTCGCCGTCATCATCTACATTATCATCTTCCACATCCGAATCAGCTCTCGGTATTGGACAGAGTGCAAGAATTTTTTCTGCACAAGTCCTAAAGTATGTCTTTTCAGTATCTGAAAAAAGTAAGTTTCATCATTTGACCAGTAAAGTAAAATGTAAATAAATCAAGCAGAATCCCATTTCTAAACTGTAGTAACAACTTTAACCTTAAAATAATTTGGACCGCAGCTTTTGGCAATGTATCCTCCAGGATACATGATATTCACACATTCATATTATTTATATACAGCCATGATATATCAATTCTAATAACAGAAATCGAAGAAACATCTATTGAAATCTATACCCACTGCAAAAAATATGTCAACAGTCAAATTCTCAAGCAAAGAAAACAATTGTCTTACCCTAAGAGCAGATGGTTTGTTCATGTGAGCAGCCATCTTGATACACTACTGGACATGAAGTTCAAACGCAAGCTTCACAAATGTTCTGGAGACGGCAGCACAGGCTAGGCACACACTACAAGACGTTTCTAATAAGCTATATAACTAAAAGCAGCGAGAATCAATCACCGTGCTTAACAGATAAGCAAAGAAAACTATGTGTACTATAAGATACATTGTCAAGTAAAGGGTTAATAACTATCATGAGCTGTCTAAATTTGTGAGCTGCCTAGTTTCACTTTTTACTATTTCATTTACCAAAATAATTGTTTTACATGTGGCATATTATTCATTAAAATATTATTAAACTTTAACAGTTTTAATAATATATTCCACATACCTTAAGGTGAGGGCAAGCTTTTCAGCTGGTGAAATTGGCCTTTTAACTCTGTTGCAAGGTTCACATGTCAATAATTCTTGAACCATGTCCAGTGTGTAATAAAATTGGTGTCTAGTAAACCTAAAATAAGCTTCAAATTTTATTTCATCATCTAACAGATGCTTATGTATTAATAACTTAAATACACCCTCTTCTTCTCTAGAACTGAACATGTCACTGGTTTTACTTCTCATAGTGCAGTACTTTTTTGTTAGAATATTTGCTTCCAAATCACACTCGTCTAAACAGTCCATTATTACTAATGCACATATTGGTTTTCTTTTTGACAAGCTCATCTTGATGAAGCCTTGCTGGCAGATACAGCTGAACTGAACTATTTGTAGGAAAACCCTTCACGCCGCATATTATATTCTACGATATACGCCGGCGTTTTAAGTTGTACGTGGCGTAGAAAGTGTGTCGTTAGGAAAACACGCCTTAACTGTAGGAAAACTCACTAGCCCTAGCAACATTCCCTTTGTTTCACTAATATCGAATGGACGAATATGCATTTTTCTTTTTTAGCAAGAAAGTTGTTGAAGAGCTAATATTAGCAAACCCCAAGATCTTAATAAATTATGTATCTTTGGAAATACAACCCCTCTTAACAAAAAAGCATATCATATAATCAAACGTTTGTCCTGTGATACCCAACTATGTAATTGAAGAGGAATTGTTAAATGTTGGTATGAAAATCATGTCTAAGATTACCCCAATCAGAGCAGGCTTATCCATTCCAGGTTTTTCTCATATTTTAAGCTTTCGAAGACAAATTTACATCCAAAATGTAGATCTCGATAAACTTCCTGCATCTCTCCAAATTGAATACGATGGCACTAACTACTGGATTTACCTATCATCTGACTCATCCACCTGCATTATTTGTAAAACTGAGGGACATTTGGCCAAAGACTATCCTAATAACATATCAGTTGCAAATGATCAACCAACCTCTCAGCACAACAACCCCTGGCACTATACAGCCCATGACGGGCTAAGGTCGACCAAGCGACCGCTGCCCAGCCATTCAGCCTGTAGATATTGGGGTGACGCGTGATCAGCGCGTTGAGTCCCCTCGGCTGTTAATATTGGTTTTCGTGATCGGGGCGCTGTCTCACTGTCAGACAGCTACTCAATTGTCCTCACGAGGCTGAGTGCACCCCGTTCCAACCCTCACGTCAGTTTTAAAATCCCTGACGGAGCCGGGGATCGAAACCTGGGCCTCCGGGTGAGAGGCAGGCACGCTACTCCAACACCACGGGGCCGGCAACCTCTCAGCACAACATGCATGAAATTCAGGGCTTCCAGCGACTCACTTTTCTCACTATTATTCACTATATTCAAAGCAGCCTCACTTTTCTCACTATTTGATAAAATTACTCACTATTCTCACTTTTTTTTTACAAAACTGGTCACATTCTGAGTTAAAAATGGTCTCATGCACAATCAGATTGCTAGAAACGACCCAAAATATACCCATCAATGGGTAGTTCATTTTTCTGCCACCGTTGCCTGAGCGCGCTGCCGGCAGCGAGCCAGAAAGCACGAAAAGCTTCCATAGTGCAATACCACAGCCGGAGCCGTGCAGCGATCGCCGAAAATTTTAACAACGCATTTTTTAACAAAAGTTCACATTTATATTTTTGTTTCACGATTTAAATTTCTTGAGTGTTGCATTGATTTTCCTATCCATTATTTCCAAGTGTCCTCGAACTACATGAAAAATCACAAACAGTACTCAGAGATATTAACATAGGCACAATTTGGTTGACATTTTTGGGGGCTAATTTGTTTTTCAGATACATATTTTTAAAAATTTTGTGTATTTCAATACAGTTTTGTCACATTTTTTGGGGGCTATGGTTGGTTTTGGGGAGCTTAGCCACCACCACCCCCAATTGCATCAACAGATATCAACACACGTTAAAATTATGAACTAGATATACGGCCATACATGCGAATAATGCTATGAATTTATTCACTATTTACTCACTTTTTCATACAAAACTCACTTTTTTTCACTTTTTTGAAGAGAAAAGACTCACTATTTCACTATTTTTTGGACGAGTGAGTGGTTGGAAGTTCCGATGAAATTGACAAACCTAACCTCTCCAATCTTCCTAAACTACTAGAGAAACCACAAACACCAGAGATAAACCCCAAAAATGTAACCAGTACTTCTGACTGTCCCCCAACAAATTCACATGATGAAACTTCATCAGCTAACCTAAACTTAACTCAAAACCAAGATTATAATGGTATTTCTTTCTCAGAAATTCCAATAGAAAGAACAGTGCCTGAACATAGTCAAACATGTCCCGCCCCAACAATTGGACATTTTCCTGGATTTAAAAGACCAATGTCACCCCAAAATATTTCTAATAGTAACAGACCCAAACTCGACTCTTCTGAACAAATTGAGAATCACAAGATAAATCACACTTCTAAGAAAGCCAAGAAAGAACCACAAAAACCAACAATCAGCGATATGCTCCTTCCAGTGAAACAAGTTTTGGAAGCTGATCCATCACTAGCTCCTCTCAGTTACATGCAACTCCAATCTTTTCTCAAAAATACCCTTGGTGTCAAGGACGTGTTGGCAATTGCTCTATAATTACACCCAAGTCATAGAAGTTCTCACTCACTAAAACCCTACAAAAACTATACCCCTTCTACACCAATAAAAGCAGAAGCTCTCAGATAGTGAGGAAATTACTGAAGTTCGTCAACCAAAGCGAAGACCCAACGGATAACAATGTAACTCCAGACTACTCTAGCGATGACTACCCTCTCCCTCTATAATAATGGAAATTAATCTTTTGCTATTCCTTATCATTCTTATGGCAACAACATTCCTTCAATGGAATATCAACAGCTATCGATCCCAGTTAAAATACCTACAACTCCTAATAAATAAACACCAACCACCAATTATTTGTCTCCAAGAGACCAACTTTCGGAATGATTTTGCTGCCATTCTAAGACTTTACAATGTGTATCATATAAACAGAACTAATGCAAATCATGCAAGCGGAGGAGTACCTATGTCAAAAACAATATATACCTTAAAGAAATTACTTTAAACTCCAATTTGGAAGCTGTAGCCATTTCATTGCATCCTCCCTCTCTGTGTATCTGCAATATTTATATTCTAAACAGTTATCTATTTCACGGTGACTATCTATAAAATCTTATCCGTCTGCTACCTAAACCCTTCATTCTATAGTAGGTGACTTCAACAGTCATAACACGTTATGGGGCAGTCATCACACCGATGCGAGAGGGAAGGAGATAGAAAAGATACTGGATGAATTTGGCCTAATTCTAATCAATTCAACTGCTCCAACTCGTTTCGATATTGCCCATGGAACCTATAGTAGCATAGACCTAACTATCTGCACTCCGGAGATAGCAACTGTTTTTGACTGGTCTGTATATTCGACGCTCCAAGGAAATAGTGACCACTTCCCCATACTGATCAATAACGACAACGCCTCGATACCCCAAACCCTTAAATGGAACTTAAATAAAGCAAATTGGATGCAGTTCAATCGTATAGTCAACAACCAATCAATTGGCTTAACCCATCCACATTACTCCCCTTCCAAACACAATAATGATATTGTTCAAGATTTCATAGAAGCAATTGTTAAATTTGCAAACCTTAGTGTTCCGAAAATAAAGATAAACCCGTGTAAGAAGACAGTACCTTGGTGGAACGATGCATGTAAGGAAGCTCAAAAGAATAAAAACCATGCTTTCTATGTCTATTAGAGAAAACCAACTCCTGAAAATAAAGCCCAATTTCAGAAATTTAGAGCAATCGCCCGAAAAGAAATTAAAGTTAGCAAAAAGAATTCGTGGCTGACATTTGTTTCCTCACTAAATTCTCAAACTCCTCAAAAAGAAATGTGGAATAAACTCATTCGTTTAAATAGTAAATACAACCGGCCGCGGTGGCCGAGAGCGCTAACGCGCTATCTCGTGTCTCACTGGCATCGGGAGAGCATGGGTTCGATTCCCACATCGGCTGTCCTGAAAATGGTTTTCGTGGTTTCCCAATTTCAATACCAGGCAAATGCCGGGACGGTTCCTTCCAATATCCCTTCCCTGACCCGTCCTGAAAAGAAAAATACATGGCCATTGGCTGCATTAATAAAATTATTAATAGTAAATACAACCATTTCCACATTACTTCTCTCAGAACAGAGGCGGTGACCTCGTAGTTCCGCCCCTTAAATACACAATAACTAAACAACTTCTCTCAGAAACCTGAATGATGGATCCTTCATAAACTTTCCAGGCAAGATCAAGTTCTAATATCACGAATGAGAATAGGTCATACCAACATCACCCACAGCTATCTCCTCGAGAAGAACCCCCCCCCATATGCTCAACATGTAACAGCATGCTGACTGTGCAGCACATAATCTCAGACTGTGTTCTCTACAACCAATGGCACCAGTACAAGAGCATTCCCAAGAAGATATGTGAGGCCTTCTCATCTCCTTCACAGCTCAAAAAACTCATCAAGTTCTTCAAAGACTCGGGATTATATTTCAAAATCTGATTGATCAACTCATAGTACCTGAACTTTTCCTTATTTCTAGTGTTCCTTTTATGATTTTATAGTGTATTCAATTTAATGTATTGTAACTCTTCTAGTTCACTACTCATTATTCCCCATGGTTCGATTGTACTGTACATTAATATAATGTAAACCTACAGTAAAAGTCACGATAAGACTTTCTAAGTAAAAGCGACTATAAATTAATTAAAATGAAAAATTACAAAAACAGAAATACACAAATGCACTGAATGTAATGAAACTATGTCAACTTAACTGGTTTTTAGAACTGATCCTGAGTCAGATTAGAGTCAGAATCACTGTGAAAGGTAGAAACCTGGACATTCTGCAAGTCTATGCACCACAGGTGGGATGCACAGAAGGCGAGAAGGACGAGTTTGAAGAGGAGTTGCAGAAGCAGTTAGTGGGGAGAGACCTGATAGTCATGGGAGACCTAAATGCCCATGTCGGAACTGATAGAAGAGGTTTTGAGGAAGTGATTGGTGGTGAAGGATGGGGAAACAGGAATAAGGAAGGAGAGAGATTGTTGGAACTGTGCAAGATAAATGGGCTAATGGTTGGAAACACATGGTACAAGAAGAGAGAGAGCCATAAAATTACTTGGTACAGCAGGGATTTGACTAGGAAATCAGTGGTGGACTATATTCTATGCGGGAAGGAGACAAAGAAGAGTATCACGGATATAAGGGTAATACCTTCAGAAGCCCTGGACAGTGACCACCGTCTGCTGGTCGCCAAGGTGAGAGGACTGAAGGAAAAGAGGAGAACTGAGAACCAAGAAAGAAGAATAAGGACATGGAAGCTGAAGGAGGATGGAAATAAGGAGAAGTTCCAGATATTAGTGAGGAACAAATTACCGAAGGATGATCTGAAAACAGGTGAAGAAGAATGGAATAGGTTCAAGGACGTGTTGGTAGAAGCAGCGGAAGTCGTGTGTGGCAGAACTAGTGGAAAGAAAAGGTGGAAGCAAACACCATGGTGGAACCCCAGAACTAAGGAAGCAGTGAAAAAGAAAAATGAAGCATTCAGGAAATGGTTCCAACAGAGGACAGACAGAACAAGAGAAGAATACCAAGAGCGGAAGAAAGAAGCAGGAGAAGTAGTGAAGGAAGAGAAAAAGAAATGGCTGGAGAAATGGACAGAAATGATGGAGGAGGACTGTGATGGCAGTAAGAAAGTGTTGTATGGAATGATAAAGGCAAAGAGAAGAGATACAGGGGAAAATGTCAGAATGGTGGACAGGAATGGAAAGGAGGTTGAAAATATGGAAGAAGTAAAGGTTATCTGGAGAGAATACTTCAAGGAACTCCTAAATCCAACTAAAACCAGCGTAGTGGACATTGTGGAGGAAGAAACAGACAGTGACCAAGACATTTCAGAGAAGGAATTGACATGGAAAGAAGTGGAGGAAGCATTAAAGAAGATGAAAGGGGGAAAGGCACCGGTGTAGCAGTTCGGCTTTGGCTGGGATGACAAGTGAAACGGTATTTACTTTGCTCCACATTGAGCGTACAAATGTAATGGTAATTAGTGCCCCATGTTGGTAGCGACAAATGTAATGGTTTCGCTAGCCCACACTGTTGGGAGAGAAATGTAACTGTTTACCTTTGCCTAAGCTATGTTGTTTTAATGGGCGCCAAGACCTCAATGCAATGTTGAAATCTAAATTTGTATTTAACAACGTCTAGCTCTGGCAGAACACATTCAAGACTCTATTCACTCAGATCGTGGTATGATTTGATCATTAACCCAACAAACAATTGTATCAGGAGAAGGAATTGGTCTATATCTAATGCTACCTACTGAAAGCAAAGATTGCATTGTAAAAGAAATGAATTTATTACATAAAACAAGTATAGCAAAATTAATAATAATAAGTTTAACATTTAAATTGGAGCGTTGTGATTTGAATATTACCGATAGAAAATTACGTGAAAACGGAGTCTGATAAATTGATTTTACTCTTATTTCCAAGCTATGAAGTTACTGAATTATGAAATATAAAACAAAGAAAAATGAGAGATTGCGTATTTCTGCGTCATTAGCGCTTACCCCTGGAAATTGCCAATGCATTTCCCTCGTTCTTGATGATGCTGTGTGCTTCCCACAGTCTCCTGGACGTCGTCATCTCCGTCGAAATTTGATGATATCCTGGTAGATTATATAATTCTATGGTCCGTACATCGGACCCAAACTCTCGTAAAACCGCACTGGTTACGTTTTACAAAAGTTCGTCGCTAACTCCACTGAACATCGGAGCGTCACGCACTTGCGACCGTACACTGCAAGTCCTACACAGATTGTCCCGAACTCCACTGAACATCGGAGCGACACGCACTTGCACCCATACTCCTCAAGTATTTCACAGATAGTCCACGTCTCACGGCGCGTCGAACGATATATTCACCTGTCGGCTCCCCCACTCCGGAGCAGTCTCCTAGCTTACGCTGTCTCCGCTGATTGGCTGAGCACGCCGCCACTTCCCCTCCTAGGGTTCATTACACTCCGCGGGCGAGAGGGAGAAGTCGTTTTCCGTTTCAACAATTCGCCTCTTCTAGACCTTGCGACCCAGGATTGCGTCATGCTTCTCGACAGGAATCAGCTTGTATTAGAATTCCCAGTGAGTCATGTCTCTCAAATACCCTAACTGACAAAACTCCGTAAAATTCCGTAATCAGATAATTTTCTATGATATCGTCGTTCGTAATAATTTGCTTGTTAGCGTTTTCTAAGACCTAGAAAACCTATCTGTATGCTTATAATTTTTATAAAATGCTCCGAAAATATCTTAATAATAATTATAATAAATTAATAATAATAATAAATTACCATGAAAAATTCTCTTGGCTGAACAATTTGCCGCGTAAATAAATATAGAATGGCTTCCTACTGACTTATGCCAGTTGCATAAAACCCCTCGAAAAACACGTTACATATTCGCCTCGGATCATCGGATGATTTACCGTGACGACGGTCCATTATCCGATTATCCCAGACACGTTAATAAACCCCATCCAAAATACATATTACATAAATGAAATCACCCTAAATTACAGATATATACACTCATATTTTTTCTTCACGCACTTTGCGTCAAAGTTTGTTGTCACTATGGATCGCACTTTGCAACCAGTTCAATGTTTTACATAGGGAATAGTGTTCCACGGATATTTCCGCCTCTCAAATTTCTCTATGTTGGAGAAATAGACATAATTAATGTGTGAGCACTATGTATTTATGATGTCATATCACACGCATTGAAGGTGTTCTGATATATTGATATCACCCTAGAACTTCCTAATTTCACTGGAGGTCCCCTCCTTATGGTGACATTTAATTCCACTTATCACTGAGCACACGATCACACTATTGTGGCAGCGCCTCGTGACCATAATACTTAATCTCTCTTTGAAGTAGATTAAATTAATATTGACTTCTGAAAAAAAAACAGTAAATGTGTATTACATATAACACCAAATATTTCTGTGCCGTAATCGCCCTGTCTTGTTAAGTTCCCGTACGCCATATTCTACTTAATACTAGTTCTCAACACAGACCATTTCTCCTCACACAAATAATACCTTTGTACAAATTATCTTAAATTACACACTTACAAATCTTACATGGCGAGGCCGTAAACAGAAATCACGTGTGCTGATATGTATGAGTTTCATGAAGGACTGTCTCGCATTCTGATGGCCCATCTTTTATCTCGTGGACGCCTTAAGCTAACAAGCCCTATTCAAGCGCTCCCCCATCTCTTGGAGATAAATGGGAACCCATCAGCGCTGCCAAAATGGCCTTGGTGCATCGAGACAATTTAGTGCTCAACAGCATCCGACAATCCCGTCATATTTCCCTGTACCTTAAAAACTCTCATTTACTTACATACTACCCCCCTGTGTGACTTCTGATACGCCTGCCTGGAAGATCAGCTTCCTCCCACGCACCAAATACCACACTTACTCATTTGATAGGCTGGCTCGCCAGCTAAACACACTCACTTTATGACACATATTTTCGTAGACTATGTATATTATACGTCCCGTATAATCTGTTTCCCTCACTATTCTCCAGCACATATGCTGTTTTCCCAATACGTTTGGAAACTATAAATGTTTCTGCGTCACCTGCTTCCAACCTTGCAAGTGGCTCCCTTAAATGAACGTCATCACGTTGCTCCACTAGCATATTTCTCAGTGTCTGTAACGATGCCCTGTTGCTACTGTCCACACATGCACATATTAAAATACCGTCCTCTGCTTTAACCACAGGATAATCCCTACATAAATTAGTGTCCCTCGATAGCATGTCTGCAAGAATGTTATCTTTACCTTTAATATATTTTACTGTGAATTCGTATTCCTGCAGAGCAAGAATACACCTACTAACTCTGTTAGAACTGAGTTTACAAGTCCTCATATACAGTAATGCATGGTGATCTGTGTGGATCTCAAATTTCCCCCCTACTAAATACATTCTAAATTTCCCTAAACTGAAAACAATACCTAAAAGCTCTAACTCAGTAATCGTGTATCTTTTCTCCGCTGCTGTCAGTCCTCGCGAGGCTAAAGATACAATGCACAGATTACCCTCATCATCTTTCTGACATAATACTCCAGCAATGCCTATATGTGAGGCATCTGTCATAACCACATATTCCTTATCTTTTAACGGATATTTCAGCACTACAGCTTTCTCAAAACCTTCCTTCAGCGCTCTAAAAGCCTGTTCATGCTTGGACTCCCATCTCCACCGAGTCCCACTTTTAAGCAATTCCCTGAATGGTTCTACCAACCCTGAGTATTTAAGAACGAACCTCCTGAAAAAGTTGCAAATTCCCAGGTAAGTTTTTAACTGTTTAACATTCTGTGGCACCTCTGCGTTAAGTATCTTTTTAACCCTACTTTCTTCTGGTGTTACACCTCTACTCGACACTCTATGACCTAAAAATGTCACTTCTGACTGACAGAATGACGACTTAGACAGCTTCAAAGTGAACCCTGCCTGATCTAACTTCTGAAAAACTATATCTAAATGAAGTAGATGCTCCTCAAAACTGCGTGAACTAATTACCATATCATCTATGTAAATGGTTACAAACTCTCCTGTGTCATCCCCTAATGCGATGTTTAAAGCCCTAATTAAAGCTGCTGAACTACTCTTTAACCCATAAGGTGTTCTACAAAATTGATAAAGGTTATATTTATGACTAAAAGCTGTAAATGGTCTATCTTCGTACATAAGTGGCACTTGCCAAAAACTGGAACTCAAATCTACACAAGTGAAATACTTCTTCCCCTCAAATGTTTGCATTAATTCCTCTATTGACATAGATTTCAGCTGATCTGAACTAATTCTACTGTTAACCAAACGAGCGTCTAAACAAATACGAACAGTGCCGTCGGTCTTGGGTACCGTTATCAAAGAATTAACATATGGACTGTTCGAGTGCTCAATAATCCCATCTTCAAGCATCTGATTAATTTGTGCCTCAACTGCACTCTGATAAGCGAAAGGCACAGGATATCTATGTCCTGTGAATACTGACCTATCAATAACGTTCAATGAATGTGTATAGCAATTGGCCATACCAATGCGATCCTCAAAAACTCTCCTATTACACAATAACACATCATAGAGCCGAACACACTGTTCATCCTCTATATTTCCCTGAAATGCAGCTTCACGTAACGAGTCCTCTAGACTTCCGTTCGTAATCACACTGCCCACAAAACATGGAGAACCCCGCTCTACGGCTGGCGATATCTCATTTAAAGTACAAATCACACCTACAACACTACTTCTCTGAATTTGGTCATTGAACGCTACTTCTACTTCAGAATCTCCCCATTTAAATTTCAAACTCCCTACACCATAACATAAGTTACCCGACACTCTACTTAGCCACTCTGAACCCAAGATAACACTGAATACTAAATTTGGAATTACAAGACAAATCTGCTTCTCTACATGATTATTAATTTTAATGTCTACTAAAACTTGCTTAGAAATTACTTTAGACCTTTTCCCAACAGCTGTGATAACAAAAGTGCTTTTAATTGGCATCTCCTCAAAATTTACTCCAGTTCCTTTCATTTTATCATAAAATGCACTACTTATGCAACTCTTCATACAACCACTATCAATTAAAACATCTGTGTACGCCTCGGACACGTTAAATTTAACTATGGGGCTCTTACTAACCACTTCCTGAATAATACCTTCATCATTTAGTTCATGTAATAATTCATTTCTTACATTTAGGTCATAGGGTTCCTGTATAATTGTATGGACAGGGCATGCTACAGACTGAGATTCTGACCTTACTTCGCAGCCTGGTTCGCGTTTAAAGAACCGCTACAGCTGGCCGTAGTACTAGTTACTACTGCACTGGTCTGGTTGTTCTGAGTTGTGTTGTCATTGTTTGGCTGTATATTACTACCACTAGGCTGTCCTCTTCCTTGACCCCTATTCTGGTTGTAATTATTGTCGTTATAATTCCTCCCTTGATTTCCCCTGAAATCATTGTTTCTCCCTTGATTTCCCCTGAAATCATTGTTCCTCCCTTGATACTGATTACCATAGCCATTTCCTCTGTTCTGATTTAGCTGATTATTGTTATTTCTATTTTGAGCGTTGGCCCCTTCGCCACCGTTCCCTTGAACTTCTTGATGCCTGGCTTCATTAGGTCTATTATTATTATTACCCTGGTTCCGGTTGAAATTGTCCTCATAACCCCCTCTCCCTAGTGCATCAAATGTGCTTAACAAATTTTCTACTTGTGATATAGTCTTTACATTCTGGATACAAGCAGCCTCCTTGATCCTATAGGGAAAGTGCCTAAGTAGCAACCTTACCACATCACTTTCCTCCTTCAAGCCATCCAGATATTTACACACTAATACCTGCCCTAAAAAGTATTCGGTCATGGTGGAGCTTCCTTTAGGGTTATATTTACCACACACTACTCCCTCACGATGCTGCGACTGAATAACCTCATTCCAGAACTTTTCACAGAATTTCATTTTAAAATCATTGATATCAGTAAACTTGTCTCTGTAGACAGCAAACCAATTCCTCGTTTCCCCCACAAACACTTGTTCTAAAATTTCAACTACCTGGCACCACTCAATACTACCATTTTCCAACCTCTCCCCGAATTTATTTTCTATAGTGTTCATGAACTCCATTGGGCACCCCTGTCGATTGCTGAACTTACCCAGTTCTACCTCCCTGTGTGTGCTATTCACAAAAACTGGCCTATTCTGACTATTTTCTTGCCTGATCCTAGCTTTTAATTTTAATTCTAATTCTGCGATTTTCTCCTCAGCCTTCCTCTCAATACTGTTTACTGTTAATTTAATGTTTCCTTCTGATTCTTCTACTTTATCATATAGCTTTGCTTGTTTCTCTTCAATCTTGCTAATGCTCTCTCTATTACTCTCTCTTAAATCATTTACTTCTGCAACTATTTGCGAGTGGACTTTCTCAATTCTACCCCCCAGCTGTTCCTTAACCTCTTTAGTAGCTACCTGAATTTTGTCAATTTCTCCCCCCAATTGCTTTTTGACCTGCTGTGTTTCCAGTTGCACTAGTTCTTTTAAATTTTCAGCCTGTGTACTGATTCTAATTTCCAACTCCTCCTGTACTTTTCCTAATTTTCTGTCTACATCTGCAATAATCTCTTTAGCCTTTTCTTCCATCACCCCCCTGATCTCGCCTCTAATCAGTTCGAATTTGTCACTCATTTCCCTACTGTTTTGTTCTAATTTAGCATTTAAAGTTTCAATACTCTCTCTATTTTCCTTACTGTTTTGTTCTAATTTAGCGTTGTTTTGTTCCAGTTTTGCGTTGTTTTGTTCTAATTTAGCATTTAAGGCATCTGTACTTTCTTTATTTTCCCTACTGTTTTGTTCTAATTTTGCATTTAAGGCATCACTACTAACTTTGTTCTGATACATGAACTCGAGAAGTAAAGTTTTTAATTCTGGTTGACCCCCTACACTCCCTGTTTCAGTATCGGGATTTACCTCCGCTACCCCGGTACTACCATCACTCGACATACTGCTCGTATCATCATTCTCCCGTTGATGACCACTACGTAACCTCATCTGTCTTTCTTTCTCATCCCCCATAATGATATACACTGATACAGACAAATAACCCCCAAAATACAGGCACAGAAATATATACCCTTCTCCTTCCACAAATGTTATTAGGTTTTCAGCCCCAAGTTGTCGGCGACAATTGTAGCAGTTCGGCTTTGGCTGGGATGACAAGTGAAACGGTATTTACTTTGCTCCACATTGAGCGTACAAATGTAATGGTAATTAGTGCCCCATGTTGGTAGCGACAAATGTAATGGTTTCGCTAGCCCACACTGTTGGGAGAGAAATGTAACTGTTTACCTTTGCCTAAGCTATGTTGTTTTAATGGGCGCCAAGACCTCAATGCAATGTTGAAATCTAAATTTGTATTTAACAACGTCTAGCTCTGGCAGAACACATTCAAGACTCTATTCACTCAGATCGTGGTATGATTTGATCATTAACCCAACAAACAATTGTATCAGGAGAAGGAATTGGTCTATATCTAATGCTACCTACTGAAAGCAAAGATTGCATTGTAAAAGAAATGAATTTATTACATAAAACAAGTATAGCAAAATTAATAATAATAAGTTTAACATTTAAATTGGAGCGTTGTGATTTGAATATTACCGATAGAAAATTACGTGAAAACGGAGTCTGATAAATTGATTTTACTCTTATTTCCAAGCTATGAAGTTACTGAATTATGAAATATAAAACAAAGAAAAATGAGAGATTGCGTATTTCTGCGTCATTAGCGCTTACCCCTGGAAATTGCCAATGCATTTCCCTCGTTCTTGATGATGCTGTGTGCTTCCCACAGTCTCCTGGACGTCGTCATCTCCGTCGAAATTTGATGATATCCTGGTAGATTATATAATTCTATGGTCCGTACATCGGACCCAAACTCTCGTAAAACCGCACTGGTTACGTTTTACAAAAGTTCGTCGCTAACTCCACTGAACATCGGAGCGTCACGCACTTGCGACCGTACACTGCAAGTCCTACACAGATTGTCCCGAACTCCACTGAACATCGGAGCGACACGCACTTGCACCCATACTCCTCAAGTATTTCACAGATAGTCCACGTCTCACGGCGCGTCGAACGATATATTCACCTGTCGGCTCCCCCACTCCGGAGCAGTCTCCTAGCTTACGCTGTCTCCGCTGATTGGCTGAGCACGCCGCCACTTCCCCTCCTAGGGTTCATTACACTCCGCGGGCGAGAGGGAGAAGTCGTTTTCCGTTTCAACAATTCGCCTCTTCTAGACCTTGCGACCCAGGATTGCGTCATGCTTCTCGACAGGAATCAGCTTGTATTAGAATTCCCAGTGAGTCATGTCTCTCAAATACCCTAACTGACAAAACTCCGTAAAATTCCGTAATCAGATAATTTTCTATGATATCGTCGTTCGTAATAATTTGCTTGTTAGCGTTTTCTAAGACCTAGAAAACCTATCTGTATGCTTATAATTTTTATAAAATGCTCCGAAAATATCTTAATAATAATTATAATAAATTAATAATAATAATAAATTACCATGAAAAATTCTCTTAGCTGAACAATTTGCCGCGTAAATAAATATAGAATGGCTTCCTACTGACTTATGCCAGTTGCATAAAACCCCTCGAAAAACACGTTACACCGGGAATAGACGAAGTGAGTGTGGAGATGGTGAGAGCAGCAGGGGTGACAGGAACACAGTGGCTCTTTCGAGTAATGAAAGTGATATGGAGGGAGAAGAAAATACCAGAGGACTGGAAAAGAGGGATAATAATACCCATATTTAAAAAGGGAAGTAGGAAGGAATGCAAGAACTACAGGGGAATTACACTCATGTGCCACTGCGCCAAAATATTTGAGAAGGTACTGGAGAGAAGAATTCGGACAGAAGTTGAAGATGGGCTGAGGGAAGAACAGTATGGATTCAGGCCAGGTAGGTCAACAGTTGACCTCATCTTTGCAGTAAGACAGCTACAAGAACATCATTATGAATATGGGAAAGATCTGGTGATGACCTTCTTGGATATTGAGAAAGCATATGATAGTATTAATAGAAACAAGGTATGGGAAGCAATGAGAGCAAAAGCAGTGAACAAGGAGACAGTGGCAAGAGTGAAAGCAATGTACGAGGGAAGCAAAAGCTGTGTAAAGGTGGGAAGAGAGAGAACGGAATGGTTTCAACTGGAGAGTGGTCTGAAACAGGGAAGTGCCCTCTCACCCCTGTTATTTATAGTGGTGATGGATGAAATCATACGAAAAGTGGTAAATAGCATTGGGGAAAGGAAAATGAAGGCAATGTTGTTTGCTGATGACCTTCTGGTATGGGGAGAGGATGAGGAAGAAGTACAAGAGCAATTAGATGAGTGGGAGAAGGTAGTGTTATCATATGGGATGAAGTTCTCAGCTCAAAAGAGTGAAGTGGTCATCACAACGAGGAAGAAGAACAGACTGGATATGGGCATAACACTTGGAGGACAGCAGTTGCAGAAAGTAGAATGCTTCAAGTACTTGGGAAGCATAATTGAAGAAAAGGGAGGCAATAGGATGGAAATAAATGAGAGGGGAAGGTGCGCAGATGGATTTTTCAAGAGTGTTAGGGGGATGATATGGAATAAAGATGTACCACAAAAATGTAAAGGAATCATCTACAAGACCTACTTTGTGCCAATTTTGACATATGGTTCAGAAACATGGGTGATGAAGGAAAGGGACAAGAATAAAATACGAGCAGTAGAGATGAAGTTCCAGAGGAGTAGGGTAGGAGTGACAAGAATGGACAGAATAAGGAATGAGAGAGTCAGAGAGATGGTAAGAGAGGAACCATTGCAAAATAGAATAGAGCGATCTAGGCTACAATGGTATGGACATGTGAGAAGGATGGAAGAGGAGAGGATACCGAAGAAGATGTTTGGAATGGAAATGACGGGAAGGAGGCCAAGGGGAAGACCAAGGGACAGATGGACAAAAGGAGTTAAGAAGAGTGTGGAGGAAAGAGGAGTGTGCTGGGACACAGTAAATGACGGGAGATGGTGGATGGACAGGAAACGATGGAGAGGCTTATGTTCCAAGCAGACCCGACCAGCGGTTGGAAACTGCTCAAGATGATGATGATGATCCTTGTGGCGTCCGGTACCGCTGCGATCCTATATCAGACTGATGTTCCGAGCAATTGCTAGGGTTTATCCTGTCGCCTGTGGTGTGCTCTGTTTGCTGTTCTGAGAACTAATCCTTAATGCTCCGTTCAAGTGCTATCAGCGCTATCAGTTGTCAAAAAAAAAAAAAAGTCAACCCCTGGCACTATACAGCCCACTAAGGCCGACCAAGCGACCGCTACCCAGCCATTTGGCCAGCAGATATTGGGGTGACGCGTGAGAGAGTGCTGAGGGAAGCATACATCGCAGGGGCGAGAGACGCGAGATTATGACGTGGAGCCTGAATACGTCATGAGAAATCATTTTTTAGAATTACCTTAAGGAGAAGAGATAGATGCTAGGAAATTAGCACACTTTTCTGGCTATAACAAGAGGAGGATTTTGAGCTATCAAGCATTAAATTCGGTCCAGTAGAAGCCGAGATACGAGATGGAATGTTCTCGAACAATTTCTCGCTGAACTATAAAAGGCCACGTTGCTGAGCAGAGAGTCATCATATCTTCAGAGCATTTGCTCATGTTCGGATCTACGCTACGTGAAAGTGACAGTATACACGCCGAGATTCTGACGGTCGCCGTACCAGTGGTCAGCACGACTTAGTTTTTGTTCAAGTGAACGAACTTAAACTTTTGGCAGCGAATTACTTACTTACTTAAGTTCTGTTGTTCGCATCGCTGGAACATAGGGCTTCAACGAAGCATCGCCATCGGACTCGGTTGCGTGCCATTGCCTTCATTCCAAAGGTTGTCAACTTGTTGTCCGTCCGGCTTTTGCTTCTTGACGTTCCTTTAACAATAAATTTTAAGAGATGCAGGTTGTTAGCCCACAGTCCCTGAGTGCTTTAGTGGGGCTGCCACCTTTTGGCCTAAGCACATGCCATTATAGCTAAATGGTCTGCTATGTCTCTCACAAATTCTTTACAGGGAGAGTTGAGACTGGTCTCCCTAACCCTCCTCCTTTCTTCGGGCTTGGGACCGGCAACGACACCCATGGAGCTACTCAATCCACCCCATGGTTGCCTCAGGCGGAGTTTTGGCAGCGAATGGACTTAGAATATTCACTGACTTTCAGGTCACTTATTCTATAGTCAGGTGATGGTAGTGTCGAAACCATTCACAGAAGTTAGCCTACAGAATGATATATTTCTTGTGGTGACTATACATCAGGCACTTCGAATTCATCAGGAGAAGTTTATTTCATTTTGTTCGTTTATGCAGCTAATAGGTGTTCCTATCTTAGCGTGCAAACGAAACCGCATTATTGGAACATGAGATTTATTCTCGAATCTACAGTCTATGACTGAGCAACTTTTTGTCACGTTACACAGTACTAGTGATAACGGGAGTTATTTCGAACGGATGACTGCGAACATCATCATGCGCCGCTAAAGCTACTCGTAGGACTGGAAGGACATGGAGACGAACGAGGTATTTGGATACGGCAAATGGCCATGGGAAGACACTGTGGGAATAGAGTACACCGCAGGACACGCCCGTCATTTACATCAAGAATGAAGTAAGACAACCATTTCATGTACTATCCACTAACCAGTAGTATTAGAGAATTCCATATTATTGAACAGTCACGATCAGAAATCAACACACATTTTTTTCACCATAGCTAGATATTAGCTAGATCTTCGATTGCATTTGTCTGGATGACAAATGGAACTGCTGTCTGACAATATATTTTTCGATCTAAGATTTTTGTTAGGACAGGCATTAGTTCATGTTTCGACATGAAATATTTTGATTATTCCAAGGGATATAAATATTTTTCGTTAATTCTGATTATGAGAACAGAAGTAATTGAGGCTTGGATTATTTAAATAATTTGATTTATTTAATAACAATAATAATAGAGTGTGAAGTGAATAAGTTAATAATAATAATCAAGTGTGAAGTGAATAACAACATTATTTAAAGTTATAAATAATTAGGGAGTGATAATACCGAACATTAGGAATTAAATTAAATTTTGTTAATTGTTTATGGTGATTAAATAATTAATGCATTAAATAAAAATTAATAGGAGACGTTGATAATAATAATTCTCAGATGAGACTTAAATATTAATTTATTTAAAAGAATAGGGCGATAATAATCATTTGACATTGATGATGCTTAAATATTTTTTGTGGTGATAATAATAATTTGTGGATGAATTTAATTAGTTGGAAGGAATTAAATTAAATAACTTTGTTTGGAAGTTTAAATAAATTTAAATGAGTTTATGGATGAAGAGAATGAAGTATAAGATTTTTGAGCTCAGAATTATTTTTTTCAAAAGCACAAAAAAAAAAAAAAAAAAAAAAAACCAGATAAAAAAGAAAGGAATGGCAGGTATTTAATGTATCAAATAGGGAATATTTATGTAAATGGGAGGCAAGGAGATATTGACCAGAATTTATTTAATTGGTAAAATAATACTGAAGAACCACAGTCTAGTAATTGACAGAATATTACAAGAAAAACACATAATATGTAAAAAAAAAATATATATATATATATAATAGTAATAATATGATGCTGTGTGCAGAATATTCTGGTGATGATTTTAGTGTGCGTTTGTCGACACCAAGTTGTGGAGGCCTAGGGGGTCATCCAAAAGTGGGTTTTATTCCTGTAGTTGTGGGCACAGAAGGATGTGCGTATGTGTGAAGGAGCCTGTGGGCTATATTTGTAAAAGAAGGGTTTGGCGATGTGGACCGCCCCATATTCTTGTCAGATTTCACTATTCTGTTAATCCAAATATTAAATAATTTTTTTTCTGGATCAACTCAAAATTCAAATGGAATTCCTAAATAAATAATTGAAGAACTTGAATTTAGATTTGTTGAACCTGACCGAGAGGAAAAAAAATAATAAGATAATAAGTGCAAATGAATTAAAATAAATAATTAATGATTTTTATTTTTGAATAACAATAATAATAATAATAACATGTGGAGAAAATAACGGACACCATTCGCAAAAGAAGACTCTCCTTTTATGGCCATTTAACACAAATGAACTCCGGAAGATTGTCCAATCGAATCTGTGCCTACTTTGTGGGAAAGAAAACCAAAGGGATCTGGTTTACAGAGGTGGAAAAAGACCTACAAGAACTGGGGATATCACATGAGGACATCTAGGAACATGACTCTTTGAAGAAGAAACTTGGGGAGATACAGAGTTTTCAGCCAAAACCTATATTGAAAACCGGCAAGAAGTGGACCGAAGAACGAAGGGAAGCTCACCGAAGAAGAATGCGCGAATACTGGGCCAATGTGAAAGAACGAGGGAAAAGGCAGTTGAAATAACGTGGTCCATAGACGACCGAAACGATTAAGAAAACATTGGAAATGAGCAAATAAAATATTCATCATGTGAGAGGTTGAGAAAACTTGTTATAAATAAAGTGAAGAGAAAGTTTGAAATTAATTAATTAATAATAATAATTTTTTTTTTTTTTTGTGAGATTATACGAAAAGTTTGGTGATAGAAAATTTTGTTAACATAAAAATTTGGTGAAGAGTTAGATGATTTAATCCGCTGATGGTGGATAGAAATAACAACATTGTTTACAACAATTTTTGTGTAATGTTAATAACATATGAGAATAATTTAAAATCATTTGTGACATTTAAACAAATGAAAGTGATAAAAGAAGAAAGTTGAATTTTCAAAATATTATGAAAGTTTTTGAACAAATTTTGTTTTTGAATTTGAAAATCTTTATGAACAATTATTAACATTCGACTTTATGTCAGTCGAGTATTGATATTGTTATGAAACAACGAATCAGTGATATGATAATTTTCCAAATAAGTTTAATTTTGGAATAACACCGAATGAATCAAGTGACGATTTATTTTGAGAAATTTTTGCTACGAATATTTGATAAAATCAAATAGCAATCTTTGTAAAGTGAACTACGAACGTGTAAATAGTAGGGATCACTCAGAACTCTTTATTGAACAGTGATTACTGAGTGTAAATATTCTTTTTGAAATTTTTTATGGATATCAGAATGGACTAATTAATTTTTTCAGATTATCACATCTACAACAATTCTAATAATATTATAGGGACCGTTGATTTCTTATGTGTGATGTGTTTTTATCTTTGTTACCAGTTGGGACATTAAACATACAGACCCTGACAGGAAAAGTGGAGGAGATTGTAGATGTGATGGAGAGAAGAAAACTGGATGTACTGGGCTTGGCAGAAACAAGATGGAAAGGAGAAGGTCGCAGAGAACTGAGGCAAGGGTACCGGTTGTACTGGAGTGGGAACAGTGAAGGAAGGAGCAGCGGAGTAGGAGTAGTTGTGAGAGATGGAATGAAGGAAGAGGTAAAGGGAATAAGTGACAGGATCATGAAGATCAGAGTAACTGTAAAGGGAAGAAGCCTGGAGATAACCCAGGTATATGCCCCTCAAGTTGGATGTACAGCTCAAGAGAAGGAAGACTTTGAGGAGGAGCTACAACAGCAGATGAATGGTCAGAGCATCATTGTCATGGGAGATTTGAATGCACATGTAGGAAGTGAAAGGCAAGGATATGAAAATGTATTGGGAGCAGAAGGATGGGGTAGCAGGAATGAAGAAGGGAGAAAGTTGCTGGATTTTTGCAAGAGAAACGGTTTAGTGGTAGGCAACTCCTGGTTCCGGAAGAAAGAAAGCCACAAGGTAACGTGGTACAGCAGTGATTTAACAAAGAAATCTTTGGTAGATTACATGCTGTACGACTGGGAAATGAAGAGAAGTGTCAGAGATATAAAGGTAATACCATCAGAGGCCTTAGATAGCGACCACAGAATACTTGTAATGAACCTGGGAGTTGTTAAGGATAGCAAGAGGACAGAGTACCAAAAAAGGAGAATCAAAGTATGGAAACTCAAGGAAAATGAAGTCAAGGAAGAATTCCAGAAGATAATAAGGGAAAAGATGCCAACAGACAATCCTAAAACAGGGGAAGAGGAATGGAAGCAATTCAAAAACACAATGGTGGAAGCTGCAGTGGCAGTATGTGGAAGAACAAGCAACAGAAAGCGGTGTAAAGAGACACCATGGCGGAATGAGAGAGTAAAAGAAGCTGTGGGAAGGAAGAACAAGGCTTTCAGAGTGTGGTTCCAGGAAAGAACTGATCTGGCAAGGGAAGATTATAAGATAAAGAAGAAAGAAGCAAACAAGATTGTCGCAGAGGAGAGGAAGAAGTGGATGGTAAAGTGGACAGAGATGATGGAGGAAGACAGCAGAGGAAATAAGAAAGTACTTTATGGGATGGTCAAAAGTAAGAGAAGAGGTCTGCGAGAGGATGTGGTAATGATGGACAAAAACGGAACTGAGGTACACAACAAAGAGACACTCAAGACAGTGTGGAAAGAGTACTTTGAGGATTTGCTGAATCCAAATGGTCATAGGGAGGAAGACAATGTATTGGAAGATGGAGAAGACAACACAGGAATGGAAAAGGACCTGACTTGGAGAGAACTGGAAATGGCTATAGACAAGATGAAAGGAGGAAGGGCACCAGGTGTGGATGAAGTGAGTGTTGAAATGGTGAAGGCAGCAGGGGAGGTTGGGAAACAGTGGCTGTACCGTGTGATGAGGGTGATATGGAAGGAGAAAAAGACCCCAGAAGATTGGAAGAAAGGATTAATTGTCCCAATATTTAAGAAAGGAAGCAGAAAGGAGTGTAGAAATTACAGGGGAGTCACACTCATACCTCACTGTGCCAAGATATATGAAAAGATATTAGAAAGTAGAATACGAGCCAAAGTGGAGAGAAAATTGAGAGAGGAACAGTATGGATTCAGACCTGGGAGATCAACAGTGGATCTCATATTTTCAGTGAGACAGCTCCAGGAACACCACTACGAATTTGGAGAGGATCTGTTGATGGCCTTCCTGGACATCGAAAAGGCCTATGATAGTGTGTGTAGGGAGAAGGTTTGGAAAGCAATGGAAAACATGGGAGTGGAAAAAGAGACTGTAGGCAGAGTGAAGGAGATGTATTGTGGAAGTGTGAGTTGTGTGAAAGTTGGAGGGGAAAGAACAGACTGGTTCAGACAAATGAGTGGCCTGAAACAGGGTAGTGCGCTGTCACCCCTTCTCTTTATTGTGGTTATGGACGAGGTAATGACACGGATAGCAGGAAAGATAGGAGAAGATAAGATGAAGGCAATGGTGTTTGCAGATGATCTCATGGTCTGGGGAAACAAGGAGGAGGAAATCCAGGAGCAACTGAAGGCTTGGGAAGAAACAGTGGGAGAGTACGGATGGAAGTTCAACATCAGTAAATGTGAGATCCTGTCAACGACCAGGAAAAAGGACAGACCAATGAGTGGGATAACACTTGGAGGTGGACAGCTGAAGAAGGTGGAAAGTCTCAAGTACTTGGGAAGTATAGTGGAGGAAAATGGGAGAAATGAAAAAGAGATTACGGAACGTGGCAGACAGGCAGAAGCATTTCTGAGAAGCATTAGGAGCTTAGTGTGGAATAAAGATGTCCCACAAAAAAGCAAGGAAGTGTTATACAGAAGCTACTATATCCCGATACTGACCTATGCTTCAGAAACGTGGACAATGAAGAAAAGAGACATAAGAAGAATACAGGCAGATGAAATGAAGTTCCTGCGAAGTAGGATCGGAGTAACAAGAAGAGACAGGGTGAGGAATGAAAAGGTCAGGGAAATGGTGAAAGAGGAGCCCTTGCAAGGTAGGATTGAGACATCAAGACTGAGGTGGTATGGACACTTAAAGAGAATGGATGAGAAGAAGATTCCCAAGAGGATACATGAGATGCAGATGCAGAAGAAACGGCCAAGGGGAAGACCAAGAGATCGATGGCTGAAAGGAGTGGAGGTATGTGTCAAGAAGAGAGGCGAAGACTGGACCAGAGTGACAGCGGAGAGATGGTGGGAAGAAAGAAATAAGTGGCGAGGCTTATGTTCCAAACAGACCCAGCCTGGGGCTGGAAACTGTACAAGATGATGATGACCAGTTGAATCATATTTTTTATTTATAAATAAATTGAGAATTTTAAGGAATGTGCTAGTTCAAAAATAATTTCTCACCTTACCTTACTTGTGAATTACCGAGATCAGGGATGCCAGATTAGACCCCAAGTATTCACCTAGATAGACCATGAGATATATTTTCTCGTGCTGATCTGATTTTGGTATTTTACAAAATGTGGTCGTTGGATCTCGGTCCAAACGGGCACAATATATACATTTTTTTCTCGGGGGGGGGCTATCTATTCTGGAAAATTGTGAATATTCTCACGGGATTGTTACTGCAAAATACCCAGAAATATCAACCAATATCTTAGAGCATATAATTTGTGTAATTATTTTAGATGTGATTCAAAGTTTATATAGCCTACAATTATTACTGGCAATGCAAAAATGTAAAATACAACACAACACATAAAGAAAATTTTATACTTAATGCATTTTCTATTATGGCCTATGGAGTATGAATGGCAAATATCTAAATATTTGTCAACTTACTAAGCAGAAAGGTAAACAGTTTTTTTTATTTTTAAAAGTTGATAATTTATTTCTCAAAAGTACCGTACTGTGGCATTTACAGTTTTGCCTCGCAAGGCTGAGTGTACCCAGTTCCAGCCCTCAGACTAGAATTAAAATTTCTTGGCAGAGCCGGGAATCGAATTTGGACCTCCGGGGCGGCAGCCAAGAATGCTACCCACTACACCTCGAGTTAGTATAACTTCAATCTTAATATTGTTTATAACTTAGCCAATAAGTTAAGATTAGGGTACAACCAAATTTACAATTATATTATGCTCTTACCAAAACAATACTTTCTTAATTTTTATTGGCTTTTTTCGGAGGGGGCTGGAGCCCCCTCAGCACCCCCCCCCCCCCCCCCCCCTATATACGCCCCTGACTGTGGTCTGTGTTGCACTTGTGGACAGGGGCGAGCATATGGTTTGTCGTAGTGTCCTTGTGTGGCACGACTTGTCAGTCAGAAGTAGGATTACCAGCAGGGTTCTGCTTTTCATTCAATTTGGTTATGTCCAGCTGGCATTTCTAATTTATACATTTTCAGAAGATGGTTTGGATAAAGAATGTAAGGTGTTAATGGGAAATGTATCTTGTTTCTGTGAAACTTGCACTGAGTACTTGGATAAATGGATGCATTCTATGGGGGAATTCAAGTGTTTCAAATGGTTGAAACTTCAAAACATTAAGGACCTCAGCTTTGAGGATATTGTACCATGTATTCAATATTTGCAGTCAAAGGATGTAGAAATAGATGATTCAAAATTATTCGACTAGTTCTGCAACGTAAGGCCTCATTCTAAAAGTTCAACTTTGGATAAAGACACAACACTAGACCAACAATGGACTGTTTTCTTTAATAAGTGCCAGAACATTGAGGCATTTTATGAACTTTTGAACATTTGCCAGTTTTTCTTTGCCATATCAGGCAGCAATACCTCCACTGAAGTTGTGTTTTCATTCGTGTTTTCATTCATAAAAGCTCAATGGGCAAAATAAAGGAACCATTTGTTGGGAGAATCAGTGAAAGGAATGTTACTTGTGGAGATCAATTTCAAAGATATATCGTGTAAAGATTATATTATAAATATGTGCTTCAAGAAAATAATTTGTGCCTTCTTTCAAAAGTGCCGTAGGTTCTGTTGAAAAATACAGCTTCAAGGAAAAGAACTGCAGCAAGGACTGATCATTAAGTAAGGTATTTCCTTTTTTTTAAAGTTATGCATAATATGTGTATCATTTTGTCTATCGATTGAACTTGTCTGGCATTTTTCTTTAAATGTCCTGCTTTTTGCATTTGGAACTTTGGAGTTGGTAACCCTAGTCAGAAGTACCATATTTACTCGATTGTAATGCACACTTTTTTTGGGCTAATTAGAAGCAATGACTCACAAGATTTGAGCACAAACTTGGAAGTATCCCTGATCATAGTGCAGTGCTTGCTCACTTCTACTATAGTCTTGTCGTGTCTGTCTTTATACAGTAATTTTGCTTATAAATGCTACTTTACTAGGCAGACGTGCTTTCGCAATGAAGTCCAGTCTTATCTTGTTACGACTTTATTTGACCATGGTAAATCGTTACTAATAGGCAGAACTTAAGATAATGCCTAAACAAAGATTATGAAATTCACAACATAAAGAGCGAACATTGTAACCACACCATGGCCAAAACACTTCAGTTGAGCTTTTATTAATTGGCAAGAACGAAGCCAATTTGATGGAAACAAGACATTCGATACGAATTCAATACATACCACCTTCCATCATCTGCATTGTAAGCGCCGTATGTTCTATGCCAGAATTGGTCTGTTGAGTCACCAGCGACATCACCATCGGGTGAATACAAATTAGTAATGCAGGAAAGAAACTTACACTCGGATACGATTATTGGCCGACGACATACCGGAGCAGTAATTTCAACATCCAAACTTGCTGCATTTCTCGAAATTGAAAACGCATCTAGAGTACACACAAGTCGTCTTTAAAAAGCAGGATATCAAACAATTTAGGCTACTTATCCATTTTAGGTTATGTTAACAGCAAACTTTGAACACAGATTAAGTAAAAGACACATGAACTTAACATTCAATTCATAAGTAGTGATATGAACTTATCATACAGTAGCTTTCCTTATTGATGTTTAATCTAACTGAAATACCAATGGGTATTTAATAAATATATTACACCTTAGTAAATAATAATAAATTATTAACCCCTCAGGCCGGTTCTATGTACGTTTGTTTGCTGTACATGCATACGTTGCGCACAGCACTTCGAGAGAACTGCGTTTGTACGCTATCTGTTGGGCTCATATGTGAACTGCTTATACTAATGTATTTTAGAATCCTTGGCCTTGCAAACCACATAATCTTGCAACAAATAGTTGTTAGGTTTCCCGTCCTTTTTTTTAGGTGGGGAACAGTAGAAACAGATGACATGTTGTCACTCGCCGTGTTCTTGGCTGCCATCTGTGGTAAGAATTTTAATCTCTTGTAAATGTTACATGTGGATCGGGAATATTGTCAAGGGAAGTCCCTAACAATTCCGTGAGAAATGGCAGGGTCTTCGCGACATCTTACGTGGTTTGAAATAGAAAGTCCTCTGGTAGGTGAGGAAGACAGTAGTGTAAGTAGTTTTGCTAGTGATTCTGGTAGTGTAGAAAGTGACATGCAGTAGATTATACCCAAGAAGAATTGTTGCCTCTTGAAGAGGAAGATGAAGAATTAGGACATTGCTGATGGTGACATTCCGTGGGAGTGGTGCGAGTTGCATGCAGCTAACATAGAGCGGAAAATTCCTTTCACTGGGTAACCGGGCCAACAGAAGGATTTCGATAGTGTTTTAGATGTGTTTTTACTATTTATTGTGTAGATAAAACTCGCTGTAATGTACCAATACATAATATACAGACTATTTATGAGGTGTATACGTAGGTATATTGTGCATAACACACAGTGACACTGAAATGGATACACTCAACACCCGCAATATGAAACGAACCGGCTTCAAATTCATCCACTATTTATAGCCAGGGTCGTTCAAGACACCATTGGTAAGTCATTCTGAAAATATTGTGTTATTAGCTTGTATAATTTTTGAGATATGCAACATTATTTGAAGTTCTCCAAAACTCACTCTCCAAGCCAATTTAAATACCGCCTGGAGTGCAGACGCTAGGGCATTTAAATGCCTGCCTGAGAGGTTAATTTCTTCTTCTTCTTTAGCTAGACCTATTCCCTTCAAGTGGGGTCGCCATTTCCATCCTTCATTCTTTTCTGCCATTCCTTTCTGTTTAGGGCTTTTCCTCTCGTCCAACCTTTTACCCTCAGGTCTTCGGCAACCTTATCTCTCCACCTTAGTTTATGTCTCCCAACCCCACTCCTTCCAGGGACCTTCATTGTCTGCACTCTCTTTCCCACATAATCTTTATTTCTTCGTTCTACATGTCCAAACCACCTTAATCTGCTTTCCTGTATTTTCTTGCTCAGTGGTCCCACCTTAACTGTTCCTCAGATGCGTTCATTCTTAATCTTGTCCCATCTGGTAACACCACACATCCACCGTAACATCTTCATCTCGGCCACCTCCAATTTTCTTTCCTGTGCCTTGATGATCGCCTGTATCTCTGCACCATACATTATTGCAGGCCTCACCACTGTCTTATACAAGTTTCCTTTCATTGGGCAAGGCACTTCCCTGTCAAATAAAAAATAAATAATAAATTAATATACAGTACATTAATTAATGAAATATACCAGTTTCGGTCATATTATGGGCCGTCTTCAGCAATGTTGTTAAAAAGAAAAGAAACTAATGTAATTATGAGCATAGCTTTGTTTTAATAATATTTTACTTGTTTTTTCTATGAAAAATTGTATTAAAATACTTAAAAACAGATCTGTAACAAATGTGGGCTTTAATTTGATGTTAATAAAAATAATTTTGCGAAAATGACATACTGTACAGCAGAGTCTTGATTATCCGACCTAAACTGGACCTGGAGTACGTCTGATTACCGAAAGTGTCGGATAATGCAGAATAACTTTGAAAATTAACTAAAACAAATAGGTAGGCCATACTGAATTACTGAAACAATGCCATGTTTTACGGTACTCTATTTACTGAATGATCAATTCATTGTACAAGCAGTATTGAACAAAAACAATCCAAATGCCTTAAAAGAAACTTGTCAACAATGTCTGCTTGCCTGCTGATTCACGTTTTATTGCTGCAAGATTTCGTCATCGATGAAAAATCAACACCTCCATTGCGCTAGCATCCAGCTGTTGCTCCACGTACGTAACGCCATATCCAATGCACCTAATCTTTCACTGTGAGACATCGTTTTATCGTTTTGTTCTGCAATACCTCGTTCTTCATCCTCATTTTTGTTGGCATTCACAAAATCAATAATATCAGGGTCAGTTAGTTCAAACAGCTGATCTAGTGCACACCACTTACATCTTGCTGCTGACTGCCTCCTCCGCTGAATGACTGGCCCGAGCCCACCGACCTCGCTCCTTTTATACACGCTCGTGTGCGGGCTGGCGGCTGGTACTGAAAACCCGGAGGCATGTCCAGCACCTCGTCCCCGGTTGCGCTGTCCAACTGGACGGCGAACCCCCACCCCTTGGTGAGGGCCACATACAACAGGTTTGCCCTGTTGTAGACGTACTTCTGTTGGGTCGGGTCGAGACTATCCCACGCTGACAGCAAGTAGAGGGTGGTCAGCGTGTCGTGGTGGTCTCGCCCGGCCGGAGTGTACAGGAGCTGTTGCTTGAGGGCAGAGGCCAAGTTCCAGACGCGGTGTTCCGTCGGAACTGGCATGCCCTTGGGGTACTCGGCTGGCACCAGGGATCGCCAGTCCTACCCCATCATATCGGAGCCGTTATCGGCCAGAAAGTGGTGGCGCCTCGGGTGGTCTGATTCGGTTCTGGCCTCTGTCTAAAAAAACGATGCGTTCCGTGAGAGTCTGGATGGCTTGTAGCATGTTCTTGAACTGTTCTGGAGTCACCATGGTCTTTGTCATGTCGTTGGACAGGTTCGATGCTGCGCGCTGTGGCGTCTGAAGGTTCTCCTGCGAGGCTGCCGTGTTAGAGGATCTGGAACTGGATCGTTTGAGTGGCGAAGTTGCAGGCGTCGCCTTGGTGGACTTCTTCTCGGAGTCCTTGGTTTTGGCAGGAGCTGGAGCTTTCTTAGCATCTCAGTCTCCGTGCTCGTGGAAATGTTGTACGATGCTTTGCTGACCTCTGGTGTCCTATCGCGAGTTGTTCCCCTTGTACCCCAGGCATTATATGCAAAAAATACGGCCAACCTAAAAAAAAATAATGTAAAGCTGAAATTTGGCATAGATGTTCCCTAGTACCCTAGAAACAAATCCTGAAAAGTCCCCATCTCTGCGGTGTCCGCGTCATAGTTTTTGGAGGGTTCAAAAGGGCTTAAATAGGGTCTAAGTGCCAAAAACAGCATTTTTGCTTCCTGCGTTAAAAATATTGATCCAAATTTAGTTCTCGCGAGCTTTAGCAATTAATAAAAATGAACCAGTAGGATAATGGACTTATCAGGCCTAATTATTGCTATTGACGAAGGGAAAAAAACGACTAGTTTAACATTTTTAGCACTATTTTACACGAAAATTTGGTTAATTTGTGATTAGCAGGTCATTATTTTTTAAACGACTGCTGATATTGACTAAAGACCCAGAATGAAAGTTATAAAGCATACTTTTAGCTTTACATTGGCACATTACCCATGTCTATGCGAGAAACGGTTACCGAGTTAAGGACCCAAAGAATAACCACTGTTGAAAAGGCACCCGATCGCGTTTCTAGGTGACAGCGCTCGGCCTGTCGGAGCAGGCCAACAATAATCCAAATAATTAGTTCAGCTTCTAAACAGTCTTGGATTTTCAGTAAATTTGGAGGAAGTCCACAGGTACGAAGTTTCAGCGCTTCGTGAAGAACGTCCAATCCCGAATACTGGAGCGTTCACGCAGTTTTGCTTTAACAACGCTGACTTCAACATAAGGACATTGGGCGAGCGAAACACATTTCACTGCATGGGAGTCATCAAGTGAAATATCTCCACTCCCACGTACACGAGAAGTTCTTAATGCTGGTGTGATTGCGGCGATGGGAAAGTTCAACATTTCGTGGTAAAGGAAGCCCTCTTCCCGTGGTTCAAAGGACGTCAAGATTAAGGAATTAACTGTGGAAGCCCCAAACTCTGTGGCTATTGCATCGATGATGGACTCCTTGTTGTTATCTGGACGGTGGTCAGGTATTAATTTACCCGCCTCGTGGAACGGCGTTATGAAGACGTCACTGTCTGCTCATGCTCAACCAGCTCCCCAGACGTCAGTTGATACCCTGCTGTTCATTAACTTGGAACCGAGCAATCCATCAACTATACATTCCGCGTTGAAGTTTGCCGCAAGAGAGTGCGTGGAACTGAAACAAAGCACTTGTTTCGGAACCTTTGACCAGCCCCTATACGCGAAAGCTGCAGAGATAGTCGCCTCGGACACTTCAGAGGAACTCAAAAACGTGGTTGTTCGTCTAGGCGGATTTCACATTCTAATCTCGTTTCTTGGGGCAATCGGCTACGTGATGAATGGAAGCGGTTCGGAGGAGCTCTGGGCGGAAATATACGCTAAATCGTCAGTGACTCACATGATGTCTGGACACGCATATTCTAGGTAGGCTTGCAATCAGCTCGCTCTTAAAAATGATTACTTTATGCCTTCAATTTCAAATGTATCAATAACGCGAAAATGTGCATGTCCTAGGGCCCTCAGAGCGCATTTTCTGACAAAACAGGCTGTCGGGACAATGTTACTCAACATGAACGACGGGCTGAAGGATGACAAGGACGAAATACAGGCGCTTTTTACCGCATTCCAAGAAGGCACCGCCAACGATTTGCTATCATATCCTTGCCTTCAACGTCTCAAAGAGTTGCTTCATGACACATTTTCTTCAATGAGCCAGAAATCTCGCACAGGAAAGCTGTGGGTAGAGTACATCAAACAGCAAGCCTGGAAAATATTGAAGGATTCCGCATCTTTACGCGAGGAAATGAAGGTATTCGTCTCTACGGCTCCAGATGAAAAGGCCATACTATCAGCTGGAGAGAAGTTCACCATTTGTCTCTATGATAGTGCCAAATCGGAGTGCAAAAGCCTCGACGAACTTCGGGTAGTGAAATACAGCCAAAAAATGGCCAACAACCGGTCAGAGCGTCATTTCAGCTGGCTTCACTTCCGCCGACTTCGGCGGCATGCAAACAACATTCACTGCAGGTATATTTGCAAGATCAGGAATGATTAGGATTTTCTTTGGACCCTACCCAATGGGGATGGAAATTCCAACACTCAGCTTTAGTACCAGTGACAACTCATCTTCCAGCTGCTCCAGATCATCTCCTTAATTTGGTGTCCTGCAACTGCAAGAACTCTTGTGGCAGTCGGTGTGAGTGCTGCTGATAGCGACTAAAGACCCAAAGTAAAAGTTGTAAAGCACACTTGTAGCTTTAAAACGATACATTGCCCATGCTCCTTAATGTGTGGGCACTGCAGTGGAAAAGCATGTGGCAACGTCACATTTGATGGCTCAGACGATGAGGAGGACGATTGAGTCCGATGTAAGCTTTGTTTTGCAAGTGCTCTTTGTCTGAAGAAAGCTTGTTAAGCTTTGATTTGTTATTATTTGCATTATGCATATTATGAATGTACGTTTAACTGCTAACTGCATTAAACTCGTTTTGTTCTATGTAAACTGTTTCTGCTAGTTTACCTGGATTCAAAGGAATACCATCCTAAAAGCTCTTGAGTAAAGATACAAAATGGTGTCAGCAAAGGTGAATAGAGGAGCCCACCAGAATAAATGGGCGTTCGTTCGGAAAAGCGACTGCCACACTTCCACTTTTATATTTGTAACTGTATCTCTGCTGCTGTTTGTCGGATGAACATGGGCAATGTATCGTTTTAAAGCTACAAGTGTGATTTACAACTTTTACTTTGGGTCTTTAGTCGCTATCAGCAGCTGTTTACACGATAAGTCCCGGCAAATGACAAATAAGCTAAATTTTCGTGAGGAAAGTTGAGCTAAAAATGTTTGATTACTCATCTGTTTAAATATATGGCAATAATTACGACCAATAAGAGCGTTATATATAACGCAGTCATTCTCTTATTACTATCAAAGCTCATTATAACTGATTTTGGATCAATATTTTGAACGCAGGAAGCAAAAATCCTGTTTTAGGCACTTAGGCCCCATTTAAGCCCTTTTGAACTCTCCAAAAACTATGACGCGGACGCCGCAGAGATGGGGACTTTTCAGGATTTGTTAGTAGGGTACTAGGGAACATCTATACCAAATTTCAGCTTTACATTATTTTTTTTGGAGGTTATAACTTAATATGCCTGGACTATTGAGTCCTAGCATCCTCACAGCCAGGAATGCAATTCAGTAAGGGAACTATGTGGGATAACACAGAGTGTCGGATAAGCGAAGGTCGGTTGACCGGGACTCTACTGTATATCTAAATAGTTGGTATTTGTATATTCCTGTAAATAAGTCTAAATTTTTATTTTTTTTCTTTGAAAATATCTTGAGATGGTCAACAGGGTGGGAATTGTGCTTTCTGTGCGATGAATGCAGGCTCTTTGTGGAGTGGAGCATAGGCTGGAATATGTATTTATGTTCTTGCTCCAATGGAAATTTTGCAGTGATACGAAATGTTCAAGGTCCTTTTCGATACATTTTCGATAAGAAGACTACTATAGATTACGACACAACAGTTTTTCTTTATTTTATCAAGGATAAAAAGATACCAAACAGAAGGTTAAGCAGGCTGCTGAAGCATATGTCAGTATTGCTGCAAAATATATCTTGTAGAGAATCTCCTTGTAGAGAATGTCCTTTACAACTAGTCTTGCCACTGGTATAACTCCATGCAATGGTATACTTAATCATCATCATAATAATAATAAGTTTATTGAACACAATGTGTACATATGTTAATACAGTAGTAATCATTAGATACGATCGTCTTTTGCATAAACAGTCAAAGAGCGAGTCCTTGGTTGGCAAGTGATGTGATATTGTCCACAAAACTGTCCACGGAGAATGCAAGTACAGAATTCCGACGCCAGGTGGTGTCCTCGTTGTCCACAAATCTTGTTATGGAATCCATGTGCCGCTGTTCTCATGTATACATGTCGAAACTCAAAGTTTGGCTTCTTCCATTCTCCGGTGTTCAATGCAGGGGTCAGAAAGAAATTCGGGTCTATGTTTGCTGCTTTTTCTTCCCTGATTCTGATACGTTCTTCATAAGCCGGTGTGACTTGAAGGCTATGGCTCTTTCACATAGAAGTCTGCATCCGCCAGTAAATATATAATCCTTGATCTGGTTGATTTGGATACTTGGAGGGCTCTCTTGAGGAAAGATGCTTTTACTGCCTCTAGTCTCCTCAAGTTCGCAGCTGTTAGGTGCAGCCATATTTTGCTGATCGCATAGCACGCAATTGGAGCTATTATGATGTGGAAAAGTTTTAGTGCCGTGCCTAAAGAGAGTTTCTGGAGTTTTCTTATGTCGAACATGGCCTTTATCGCTGCCGAACATCGTAATTAAAAGTCATAAATGACACCTTTTACTGCCCACCGTAAACAACGAGTTAAGTAACACTGTAAGTAAGAGAGCAAGCAGCTGTAAGAGAAGTGATGAAACCTGCATGGCCGCTTTATGGGGTGATTCTTTGAATCATCTGCTGCTCACTGTGAGAGAGAACTTCCAAGTGCTCTATAGGTTATGGAGGTATGACTCAAGTAATAGACCCACCACGTCTCGCACAAGATTCAAGACCAATAGGTCTCTGTATCAGTGTTGGTTGCGGAGGGGCATCTCTCCTGAGCAGCAGAGAAAACTCAGTTCCTCTGCATATGAACATAAGAAAATAACCTTCAACAGATTGTATAGTAGGACTGTGTTTTAATGGCTACAGAGACAAATTGCTGTTCAATGGGTCTGCCTTAAATATCATACACAACAGCTTCCTATACATACAAATAATATATTTATCACAGTTCAAGCTTCATGTATGAATTTAGTAAGAATAATCTTTACAGATCAGTCTACAACTCTTAAATACAATGTCATTGCAAATAACATAAAAAAGCATTGAGGAAGAAAGTACTAAATGACAACTCAATCCACAATTTGGACCATGAAACTCCTCATTTCATGCCTACCAATTCAATTTCTCCAACAAACACACAAACAGATGTAATCATGCCAAGACATAACTGACATATTGCACACCAGATTAATATACAGAAAATTAATCTGGTAAACTGTTGAAATAAAATAACAAATGGGAAAAGGATGCCATCGCTGTTTCCCTGCTGGAATTAATGAGTATGAAGTTTCTCCACCTCTTAATTGCATAGAAATTGCTCTGTAATGGAGCTGTATAGGAAAAAACAATAAGGTGTGAACATACATCAGGGATGGTTTGGATTAGACTTGTTTTCATTCTTTGGTCTTATTTTTCTTCTCTGAAGGGTCTCCAGATAGTGTTGAGCTTGGGGAATAGAGCACTACTTCCAGATGGTTAGTCACCATCACTGATCTTCTAAGCAATATTGTAGCTATATAAATATTTTGTTACCGGCTGCGGTGGCCGAGAGCTCCGATGCGCTACCTCATGCCTTGCTGGCATTGGGAGAGCGTGGGTTCAAATTCCACCTCAGCCGTTCTGAAAATGGTTTTTGTGGTTTCCCATTTTCACCACCAGGCAAATGCCAGGACAGTTCCTTTCAATAGGTCCAAGGCCGATTTTCTTACAATATCCCTTCCCTGACCCGTCCTAAAAAGAAAATAAATGTTCATTGGCTGCATTAATAAAATTATAAATATTTTGCTTACCTCCAATTACTTGAACTGAACGAGTGCAGAATGTCAGGCAACCTGTATTTACGGGAGAATCCTGTGTCTTGTCAATGAATTGCCCAGTCCTGCCAATGTTTCCAAAGGTGATCTGGAACCTCAGTGGAGAGGATACCAGTCACAGACTGATCAGTTCCCTTGAATGTGATCAGTCTTGGTTGTGGAGGGGGCATCTCTCTCTTGAATCGTATTCTACCGACTCAAGACCGTTCCTAGAACATTCTTCTCTATACACAATCTGCGACATCAGAGGAGAGTGTGTCCTACTCAAAACTAATTGATTGTGGTACTTTACTCCATTTTGAAAACACAGATAAAGGACATAAAAATAATCACAATTCAAACAATCGCTGCTCTCAATGGGACAGGTCGTTATCAATGAAATTGAAATGGGAGGTGGAGAAGACTTGATACCATGAAGTTCTAGCTGAGATGGTACTTTTTGTAAATAGCACCAATGGTTCTAGAACTTTGCACAGTGTACAGCAGGGTTATCAGCAGTAACAAGAAACAAAAATAATAATTGCTGAATTTTATACAATAATAATTCAGTAAAATTATTTTGATATAATACATAAGAACAGTATGATGGAATGGTGAGCAACATCAATGACAAACTTTGGTACCTGTTGTGAGAGAAGTGACACCCTTCAGTGTGTGTGTGTGTGGCTGGTCGCAAGCAATAGCAAAGTTGAATTTAATACCTGCACAGAGGCATGTTGGTAAAATCCAGTTGAATCTAGCAGCAAGAGACTTTGAATGGCATTCGTTAGTCTAAAAGTGGTACCTCATAAGTCAAGTTTTGGCCATATTGAGAATTACTTATTAACATTTGTGGCAAAAATAGCTTTACCTTCCTAGAGTAAATTCGTAAGTCTTCAAAAATAATTTCCCTCAGACATTTATTTTTGTGACTTACGAGGTTACTCTAGGATGGTAAAGCTATTTTTGCCACAAGTTTTAATACGCAATTCTCAATATGGTTAAAACTTGACTTACGAGGTGCCACTTTTAGACTAACGATTATCCAGTGTTACATTGTCAAGATTCTTAGTCAGTGTGTAATGTAACATTTGGCACATTGAAACATGATGTGTCCAGGATTAATTACACATTATTTCATGGTCTTTCCAATCTTCGAACCATCTGCTTTTTTCTAATAATTCCATCCTATTGTCTTTATACACATGATTAAATGGAAATATAACAAATATTCCATATTCAAATATCTGTAAATACCTATAAAAGATAGCAAATACTGACATCCCTGCTTGATAAATGCATTGTACTTTCAAGATATGAGAGACTGGTACTGGTCGAGAATCAAGTCTGGAATGTGGTTGGAGAGTGTCTTGCGGGGGAGTCCCGCGTAGTGGACAAAGCTCTCTAGGAACTGCAGGGTGGTCACCACCTCTGCAGGCAGCTCCGCAACCTTAGCACTGAAACATAGTTCACACAAGTCTCAGACATCATGGAGTGAAGTGTAGTGGGGACCTCCAAGAATCAGCTAGGTCTACACAACCACAATATCAATTTTAATGTTTGATCAAGTGATTAATCTCACTAACCAATTACAGTAGCTCATTATGTTAATAGGAAATTTGAACAGTAACGGTTACTAAATAGAACACAATAACTTGAAAAAGCTGTCATGCAGAAGCTGAATACAATGAGCTTCGTGCAGTTCACAGGATGACTACTGACCTAATGCTCGCCTCCATGTGGGATTTAATGTACTGAGCCATGTAAACCAGGAACGTGTCCCTGATCTCCGGGTGGAACTGTCGTAACAGTGTCTGAATGCCAACAATAAAAGATACTCCATCCAGTGGTTCTTGGGACTTCTTGCTCATGAGAGTTCCTACAACATGCCAAGAGAATGAACACTTCATTGCTTATCCAAACACATCCATTATCCTGCACTTTGAAGTACAGTGTGGTTGACTGACGTGGTGGCCCAAGCACCCCATAGTGCCCTCTTGGTCTGTTCGGACCGTCAACATAATTGGAATATTTGGCATGGTATCATGTCTGTGTTCAAAATATAGCCATACACTGTTCCAGGGGTGTATATACAATTTTCTTTCGGGGGGGGGGGGGCTAGCTATCCTGGAAAATTGTGAGTATTCTCAGGGGATTGTCACCGCGCAAAAAACCCTGAAATATCAACCAATATCTTAGAGCATATAACTTTATGCACCGTAATTATTTTAGAAAAGATTCAAAGTTTATATAGCCTACAATTACTGGCAATACAAAAAAAGTACCATACTGTGGAATTCACAGTTTTGCCTCACAAGGCTGAGTGTACCCCGTTCCAGCCCTCAGACTAAAATTAAAATTTCTTGGCAGAACCGGGAATTGAATTCGGACCTCCAGGGCGGCAGCCAAGAATGTTAGCCACTACACCACAAGTTAGTCTAATTTCAATCTAAATATTGTTTATAACTTAACCAATAAGTTAAGATTAGGGTACAACCAAATTTACAATTATTTTATGCTCTTACCAAAGCAACACATTCTTAATTTTTATTGGCTTTTTTCGGGGGGGGGGGCTGGAGCCTCCTCAGCACCCCCCTTATATACGTCCCAGCACTGTTCCACTACGGGAGCACAAAGATCAGGTCTCTGCGCGAGGCTATTGCCTCATGAAGACATGATGATGAACGCTTGCGCAGATGACTCCTAAAACTCCTCCCTCTTTTCAGCACATCACGATGAGACCAGCCACCGACTGAGACAACCTTTGTACATACTTTCCCTCCATCCTAATCCAGGTACCGCTCCTGCCTCTCAGAAAGTGAAAGGCAATTCTCAGGATTTCAGCTTTTTTCTTAGTTGTATTACCCCCCCCCCCCCCCCATAAATTGCACAGCACCAAACAATTTCATTTTACGTCTAGTTTGGCTTGTTCTCAACTTCTCTGTTAAAGGCTGGAGTCCCTTCCCCAAAAGAAAGCTCGAAACTATTTACAAACCCACATAGGACAAGAAAAGGAGGACAGAAACACAACAAAATGATAAACATGACCGACAGATGAAGGTGGAGGGAGAAACACAGAAGAGACAGCTGGACACAAGTTGAGCATTCATGCTATCAGTCCCCTCAATAGCTCTTGTTTGATGTTGATTATTTAGGGGCTTTGCGACATCATGGTCATGTAGCCCCATGTACTTGGGTGTGTGTAGAATTTGTCTGAAAACCTGTGTCACTGTGATGTCTATACTAGTGTGTGTATTTGCAATTGAGGTAAGATTTGGGTTGGAAGCGGTCATGGCCATAAGTTAGGTACCATCCCGGTATTTGCCTGGATTAGAGTGAGTAAACCACTTCCAGGATGGCTGAGGTAGGAATCGAACCTGCCTCTTCTCAATTTTGTCTCACGAAGGTGACAGTACCCTGTTCCAGCCCTCAGACCAGAATTAAAATTCTTGGCAGAGCTGGGAATCGAACCCAGGCCTCCGCAGTGACAGCCAAGAATACTAGCCACTGAGCAAAAAGGCGGACGCCCTCAATAGCTCTTCAATGCTATATCCCATGAAAAGCTCCCACTCTCATCAAGACAGGCAGTAACTAGTTCTGTCCCTCAAAACATTGTGTCACAGCGATCACCCTTCAACAAGATATTCTGTCTGTGGAGATTTGGTATAGGAAGGTAGTAAAGGTAGACATGGAAGGTGTTCCATTTTCAATCCACAGAGCAATCAGTCAGGAAGAATGGTACCAATACAGATTCTGCTGATAACACTCACCCATATTCTTCACGTAGTGCAGCTTCGAGAGCTGTGAGATCACAAACAGGAATGTCAGCAATGAGAAGTGCTGCAGGTTCTTGGTGGTGATGTAGATCTTGGCGAAGGGGTTGTTGATGCCTGCCCAGTCCAAATAAGTGGACAGTTCGTACATGAGAGGATTGTCCTCCTTCGGATATGGTTTTGACGGATCCTTGTAGTGTGCCTCAATCTCCGACAGAAGAGCTCTGGAAAACATCAATCCGACAATATTATCAGGAAACAGCACAGAAGAGAAGAAGGTACGTTGAAAATAAGGGGACACAGGTCCCAGTTTTCTTCCATGTCACAGATGGCCACACTATGCACGAGTTCACACGAACAGAGTGTGCTGCTTATGTGTGAAGTAGAAGGTGTGTCTGTGTTTCTCCGCTGAGCCAGAGATCATGAGCCACCAGACCTCCATCTTTACATCAAATCTGAACCATCGGACATGATATTTCACTTTGAAAATCTCACATGCATTGACTGGGAATTGAGGAGGAAAGAGAAGTGTACAGTTAAAGCTGACGTTCGGTCAAAACCTGAATTATTAAAATTTAGTATTGCCACACACTCTTTCATTGTTTCTGTCATTGAAATCACTTTTGCTACTTGTTCACTTAAGAGCAGTGTTTGCCATTTTTGATACATAGATTGGAGCGGCAGATCTAACACCTGTATTGGCCATAGCTCTTAAGCAGGTGTTATTGTCGGTGTGCGTGCGGCCTGGGAGAACACCTGCATCGTCTCGTCAGGGTTAGACAGTCACTAGCATGGCGTGGAGTGGTGAGCATCGAGGTTCGAGATTGAAACGTACTTCAAAAATGCTGACTCTGTTACCACAATACAGCATTTATTTCGTAGACACTTTAGGTTACATAGACAAGCGAAAGGTCCAAGCAGGAATACCATTCTGATATGGGTGAATAATTTGAGAGGAACTGGTTCGAGTGTTAAAACTAAGCAGCCTGGTAGGCCTCGTAGCGTCAGAACATCTGTGCAGTGAGACATACCATTACGCAATCTCCTCAACGTTCGTTTCGTAGGCATGAACGTGCTATGGGACTGTCAGATCGCACAGTAAGGAGAAATTTACACACTGAGATGAAGTTCCATCCATATAAAATGGTGGGTGTGCAGGAACTTAGTTAACGTGATTGGGCCAACCGCAGAGCATGTTGGGAGACTATCCTGGAAGCTGTGGCAGCTGACTCCAGTCTACTGGCAAGTGATGAAGCGCACTTTCATTTGTCAAGCTACGTTAATAAACAAAATTTTCGGTACTGGTCTGCAACCAATCTTCGACAGATCCATGAGCGACCTCTCCACAGCGAACATGTGACTGTTTGGTGTGCTGTCGCTAATTTTGGAATTGTAGGCCCTTAATTTTTTGAAGAGGAGGACAAAACTGTGGCAGTAACATCTGCTCGTTATGTACAGCTGTTGCGCAACTTCCTGCAGCCAACACTCAACGACAGGGAATCCTCCTGTGCGGTTTCAACAAAATGGTGCCACTGCACACACAGCCAGGGCATCGATGAGCCTCCTCAGAGAGATGTTTCCAGAACGTTTAATCTCCTTACAGGGGTGACTTTCCATGGCCAGCCCATTCCCCTGATCTCGCCTCTTGCGATTTTTCTCTGGGGATACCTGCAGACTCACATCTTCCAACGTAAGCCGCGAACACTATACGACCTGAAAGCTGCTATCCGTGAGGAAATCGAGGCAATACCACTAGACATGACTAGGAGGGTCATGCGGAACGCCAGGGAGAGGCTTCAGAAGTGCATCGAAAAGGGCGGTCGACATTTGGATGACATTATTTTCAAAACCTAGTGTGTATGTGTATATGATACAAATCACAAACATTGATCTTTTAAAACTCAGCAATTCTTCTAGGTTTGTGCCGTGTCTTGTGTGGGGTTTCGCCTAGGACACCAAGCTGGCTCATCGGCGGTCTCTTTGTGTCCCCGCCCGGACCCCCACAGGAGTGATGAACTGCGCGCGACCTCCCTTTATATTAGGTGCAACTGCACTACTATGTATGATACAATATATGGTACAATATACGATACAATATATGATAAAATGTATGATACAATATATGGTGCAATATATGATACTATGTATGGTACAATATATCATACAATATATGGAACAATATATGATACAATATATTGTAATATATATATATATATGGTACAATATATTGTAATATATATATATATATATATGGTACAATATATGGCACAATATATGATACAATATATTGTGCAATATATGGTGCAATTTATTGTGCAATATATGGTACAATATATGATACAATATATCATGCAATATATGGCACAGTATATTGTGCAATATATGATACAATATATCATGCAATATATGATACAATATATGTGGTACAATATATGATACAATATATCATGCAATATATGGTACAGTATATTGTGCAATATATGATACAATATATCATGCAATATATGGTACAGTATATTGTGCAATATATGGTACAGTATATTGTGCAATATATGATACAATATATCATGCAATATATGGTACAGTATATTGTGCAATATATGATACAATATATCATGCAATATATGATACAATATATGTGGTACAATATATGATACAATATATCATGCAATATATGGTACAGTATATTGTGCAATATATGATACAATATATCATGCAATATATGGTACAGTATATTGTGCAATATATGATACAATATATCATGCAATATATGATACAATATATGTGGTACAATATATGTTACAATATATTGTGCAATATATGGTACAGTATATGGTACAATTATGATGCAATATATGATATTATGTATGATACAATATATGATACTATGTATGATACAATATATGATACTATGTATGATACAATATATGATACAATATACGGTGCAATATATGATACTATGTATGGTAAAATATATGTGGTGCAATATATGATACAATATATGGTGCAATATATTGTACAATATACAGGGTCTTTCATTTAAAGTAAGAACGCCAAGCGGCGGGTTTGTTATCCGCTAGTGTGGTGGCCTTGACCGAGCCTGTGACGAGCCGTGGCCCCCTGCTTTAAGCGTGTGTACAATCTTCTATGAAATATTACCTTATAAAAGTTGCTGGAAGTGTCGTCCTTCCTGGGTTATACAGGCATTGTATCTGGTAACCACATTTTGGCTGACGCGAGTGAGTCATGCCACTCTATTTTTTCTGATTTTTTATTTTGTGTTTTTTATTGAGCACTGAACCAGTAGTGTCAAAGTTATTTACAGTTACGTGAATCTGTGCTAGTGAAGGTGGCACTTCATCAGGAAATTGCTGAACAAATGCATCACGTACCCGCCGAGCCGAATCGTAATTAAAATAAATTTTACATACAAAAATACGATGTTGCAATGATAACTGTCTCAACATGTTAGCAGCTGTGGTTCAGACTGGCGACTGACAACACCTGCACGCTTATTGCAAGGTCAAGTTTGTACTAAGCGCGCGCTTTCAATACTACAGCAGGGGGCCGTGGCGCTTCACAAGCTCGGCCAAGCCGGCTTCAGCAGCGAGTGACAAAACCGCCGCTCGCCGTTCTTACTTTATATGAAAGACCCTGTAGTGCCAGATATTGTACCATATTATCATCATCATCTGGGCCAATGACCATGTAGTCAGGTCTGTTTATCATCATCATCATCATCTGGGCCAATGACCATGTAGTCAGGTCTATCATCATCATCATCTGGGCCAATGACCAAGTAGTCAGGTCTGTTTATCATCATCTGGGCCAATGACCATGAAGTCAGTCTATCATCATCATCATCTGGGCCAATGACCAAGTAGTCAGGTCTGTTTTATCATCATCATCTGGGCCAATGACCATGTAGTCAGGTCTCATCATCATCATCATCATCATCATCTATTAGACTATGGTGTGTGAGTGTGTCTGGTGGCAGTTGCATGTTTATTGGATATAGTTCATTGTTCCATTAGACTGTGGTTTGTGAGTGTGTCTGGTAGCAGTTACATGTTTATTAGATATAGTTCATTGTGTCATTAGACTGTGATGTGTGAGGTTGCATGTGAGTGTGCCTGGTGACGGACTGTTTTAGTGGTAGTATTTGTTGTTGGTGGAACTTAAGTAATTTTTCGTTCGTAGAATTTTGGTATTTAATTGTTAGTAGAAAGTTAGTATTTTTGTTAGTAGAATTGCTCTTTACTTATTCTGAAAGGGAGTAGCAGCCTTTCAGAATAAATCAGGTCTTTACTTGTCTTATAGACGGTTAAGATATTGATAATATAAGCCAACTAATGGCTACACTGCTGCATGGCTGACAGCAACGGGAAACTACAGCCGTAATGCTATTCCCGAGGATATGCACCTCTCTATGCATAATTACATGTGATGATGGCCTCCTCCCTTGTAAAATTTCAATCCGGAGGTAAACTAGTCCCCCGTTCGGATCTCCGGGTGGAGACTACTCGAGAGGGGGTTAACATCACAGAAGTGACAAAGAGGAAATCTGACATTCTACGGATCGGAGCGTGGAATGTTAGAAGTCTGCTAGGAGATGGTAAGTTAGAAAACTTAGAAAGGGAAATGGATAGGTTGAGGTTGGATTTGGTTGGGATTAGTGAAATGCGCTGGCAGGAAGAACAGGACTTTTGGTCAGGTGACTATAGGGTCATTAGCACTAAATCAAACAATGGCCAAGCAGGAGTTGGTCTCATATTGAGTAGGAAACTTGGACAGCGGGTGGAATATTATGAGCAATATAATGAACGGATTATTGTAGCAAAAATCAATACTAAACCTACATGCACCACAGTGGTACAAGTCTATATGCCTACCAGTCAAGCTGATGATGAAGATGTTGAAATGGTCTACGAAGAAATAGATGAAATTCTGAGGTATATCAAGGGTGATGGAAATGTTATAGTAATGGGAGATTGGAATGCTGTGGTAGGAAAAGGCAGAGAAGGGAAGATAGTAGGAGATTTCGGATTAGGTGAAAGGAATGATCGAGGAAGCAGGCTGATGGAATTCTGCACCGAGCATGAGTTGGTCATAGCTAACACCTTATTCAACAACCACAATAGAAGAATACACACATGGATGAGACCAGGTGATACAGGGCGTTACCAAATCGACTTCATTATGGTCAAGCAGAGGTTTCGAAACCAGATTTTGGATTGCAAAACATATCCTGGTGCTGACATAAACTCTGACCACAATCTGGTTGTTATGAAATGCAGATTAAAGTTGAAGAAACTGAAGAAAAGTCAAAAGCCAAAAAGGTGGGCAATAGACAGACTGAAAGTGAAGGATGTAAACGAAAGATTCAAGAAGAGTATAAAGGAAGGACTAATGAAAAACCCTACACCAACTTCAAATGCAGACGAATGGGCACTTTTGAAGAATGAAATAAACATAATCCGCAGAAGAAAACATTGGTAAGAAAGAAAGAAAGAAAGAAAGAATAGGTAAAACACCATGGATCACTCAGGATATACTGGAATTGATGGATGAAAGGCGGAAACACAAGAATGTAAGAGATGAAAAGGGGAAAGTAGAATACAGACGCCTGAGAAATGAGGTTAACAAGAAGTGCAAGGAAGCGAAAGAAGAATGGTTGAAAGAGAAATGTGCAGGTATAGAAAATTGTCTGAAATTAGGAAAATAGTCACAGCTTATTGAAGGATTAAGAATACTTTTGGGGAAAAGAAGACTAAGTGCTGTAATATTAAGGACACAAATGGAAAACCTCGAACAGATAGGGAAGAAAAGATTGAGAGACGGAAAGCTTACATAGAGTGTTTGTATAAGGGAAAGGAGATTGAGAATCATGTAATGGAAAGGGAGGAGGAAATTGATGAGGATGCAAAAGGAGATTTAATATTGAGATCAGAATTTGACATGAGCATTGGAGGACTTAAGCAGGAACAAAGCACCAGGCATAGATGATATACCGATTGAGTTGCTATGCTGCATAGGAGATGAAGGCCTGATCAGGTTATTTCACTTGGTGTGTAGGATTTATGAGACAGGTGAGGTACCCCCCCCCCCCCTGACTTCAAGAAGAATGTTATTATCCCTATACCAAAGAAAGTGGGAGCTGACAGATGTGAAGATTACCGTACAATCAGCTTGATTACTCATGCTTCAAAAATCCTGTCTAGAATAATTTACAAGAGGATGGAAAGCCAGATAGAAACAGAGTTGGGTGAAGATCAGTTTGGTTTCAGGAGAAATGTAGGAACAAGGGAAGCTGTATTAAGTCTTAGGCTGATTTTGGAAGGTAGAATAAGGAAAGATAAGAGAACGTTCATGGCATTTGTAGACGTAGAAAAGGCTTTTGATAACGTTAATTGGACTAAATTGTTTGACATTTTGAAATCTATTGGAATAAAGTACAGGGATAGGAGGGCGATATACAATATATACAGAAACCAGACAGCAGTCATTCGAGCTGAAGGACATGAGAGAGAAGCTGGTATTCAGAGAGGTGTAAGGCAAGGCTGCAACTTACCGCCCATACTTTTCAATCTTTACATTGAACAAGCAATGAAGAAAATTGGAGAAAAATTTAAAGTGGGAGTGAAGATTCAAGGAGAAATAATTTCAACTCTGAGATTTGCTGATGACATCGTCATCTTGGCCGAAACGCCTGAGTTTTTGAATGGTATAGACTCCGTCTTACGGAATGAATACATGATGAAAATTAATAAATGTAAAACAAAAATACTGGAATGCAGCCAAAATAAATCAGAAACCTCTATGAACATCAAATTGGCAGGTGAAAAGCTGAAGGAAGTAGGAGACTTCTGTTACTTAGGAAGCAAAATAACCAGCGATGGACGAAGCAAAGAGGATATAAAAAGTAGGTTGGCTCAGGCAAGGAAAGCCTTTCTACAAAAAAGGAATCTGTTGACATCGAATATAGATTTAGGTATTAGGAAGTCATTTTTGAAAGCCTTTGTCTGGAGCGTGGCGCTCTATGGGAGTGAAACTTGGACTATTGGTGCAGCAGAAAAGAGGAGAATTGAAGCATTTGAAATGTGGTGTTACAGGAGAATGATGAAGATCAGATGGGTAGATAGGGTGACAAACGAAGAGGTATTAAGACGAGTGGGAGAGGAGAGATGTTTCTGGGGACTGCTAATGAAGAGAGGAGATAGGTTAGTTGGACACATACTAAGACACCCAGGAATAGCAAGCTTAGTTATGGAAGGAAGGGTTGAGGACAAGAACTGTAGGGGTAGACCAAGGTTAGAATATGTTAAACAGATTGCTTCGGTTGAAGGGTGTGGTAGCTATGTAGAGATGAAACGATTAGCTCAAGACAGGGGAGCATAGAGGGCTGCATCAAACCAGTCAAAAGACTGAAGACTCAAACAACAACTGCACCACTTGACTGCAAGAACTAAAAGCCCCTAATATAAAGGGAGGTGGCGCGCAGTTCGTCACTCCTGTGGGGGTCCGGGCGGGGACACCAAGAGCCCGCCGATGAGCCAGCTTGGTGTCCTAGGCGAAACCCCACACAAGACACGGCACAAACCTAGAAGAATTGTTGAGTTTTAATTCACCGGCCGTGAAAGCCAATATGCCATCTTTTTGGAAGTCTTCATAGGGAGGTTAAGGCTGCTTGAGCTTTTAGTTCTTGCAGTCAAGTGGTGCAGTTGCTCCTAATACTGTATAAAGGGAGGTGGCGTGCAGTTCGTCACTCCTGTGGGGGTCCGGGCGGGGACACCAAGAGCCCGCCGATGAGCCAGCTTGGTGTCCTAGGCGAAACCCCACACAAGACACGGCACAAACCTAGAAGAATTGCTGAGTTTTAATTCACCGGCCGTGAAAGCCAATATGCCATCTTTTTGGAAGCCTTCATAGGGAGGTTAAGGCTGCTTGAGCTTTTAGTTCTTGCAGTCAAGTGGTACAGTTGCACCTAATATAAAGGGAGGTGGCATGCAGTTCGTCACTCCTGTGGGGGTCCGGGCGGGGACACTAAGAGCCCGCCAATGAGCCAGCTTGGTGTCCTAGGCGAAACCCCACATACGACAAGGCACAAACCTAGAAGAATTGCCGAGTTTTAATTCACCGGCCGTGAAGGCCAATATGCCATTAATCTTTTAAACTGCGCAATTAATTTGTGATATCTTGTTGCGTTACTGTGTTATTTACATTTGAAATTCGTCAGTTATTTCTGCCGCACCCTGTATAAAGCTCAATGTTGGTATGTATGTTTGTCTGTCTGTTATTTATACAAATCTACATTGTTTCACCGATTTGAACCAAATTTTACGTACTTAACCTGAGGAACCCTGCAGGTTACACTGTCCACTTGAAATTTCGGACAGACCTCTCCATTCCCTGTATTTAGGCCCTTTGGCACAAATCTACACAGTTTCACCTATCAGAACCAAGTTTGATAAATACAGTAGAACTCCAATTATCCGAATCAATTGGGACCAGACTCAATTCGGATAATTGGATTTTTCCTAAAAAAGGGTATACATACAAATGTATTTTAAAGAAAAAGAGCTTATTTTCGGTACTGTATGCATTTTTAATTATGCAATTAAATGAAAAGGCAACGTTTTACATGTTTTATAGCATATGTAATAACAAGTGCCCAAGTAAGCTGTTTGACTGTCTTGATCCCTTTTCGGGCAGCCTAGTCACGCATCCGCTTGACAGTGAGAAGTTGCATGTGGTCACACTCACGCTAACGCTCCATCCACTTCAATGCAGTTTCAAGGCCAGCAAACACATCACTAGCTGATGGTCCCGTGTCAGATTCAACTTTGACATTAAGGTCATCTTCTTTCTCGACACTTTCTTCTCTCACACTTTCAAAAAGTTTATCATCATTTAGAATTTGAAACCCAGGGTCTGGCGAATCACACACCGTCCACTCTCCTAGATCTTCAACACTAACTACTGAACATCCAGGAATTTTCAAAAGAATGTTTCTTAATTTCTCAAGTGACAAGTCATCTCATCTTCTCCTGTCTCTTCCCTTTCCTTTTCTTGAGCTTCTTTTTCCTTTTTCTCCTTTTCCTTCTCTTCCTCAGTTGTTATGCCTTTCAACTTGTTCGGGGCAGATGACCTCGTAGTTCCGCCCCTTAAAACAACAATAACTAACACACTCAACTTGTTCCACGCACGTCTTAACGTGACTGCCTTAACCAAGCTCGTTTCCGTCTTAAATTTTGTTTTCTGAAAGCGATTTGGATAGTCGGAGTTCAGATAATTGGAGTACTAACCCTTTGGAACCCTGCGAGTAACACTGTCCACTTGAAATTTTGGACAGACCTCTCCATTCCAAGCATTAGGCACAAATTTACACCGTTTCACCGATCAGAACCAAATTTTATATACTTACCCTTTGGAACCCTGCAAGTATCACTGTCCACTTGAAATTTTGGGTAGATCTCTCCATTCCAAGCATTTAGTCCCTTAGGCACAAATCTACACCGTTTCACCGATCAGAACCAAATTTTATTTTTGGAACCCTACAAGTAACACTGTCCACTTGAAATTTCAGACAGCCCTCTCTATTCCCTGCATTTAGGCCCTTGGGCGCTAATCTTTACCGTTTCACCAATCAGAACCAAATTTTATATACATACCCTTTGGAATTCTACGGTGCGGGTAACAATGCCCACTTGAAACTTTGGACAGACCTCTCCATTCCCAGCGTTTAGGCCCTTTGGCACAAATCTACGCCGTTTCACCGATCAGAACCAAATTTTATATACTTACCCTTTGGAACCCTGCGAGTACCACTGTCCACTTGAAATTTCGAACAAACCTCTCCATTCCCTGCATTTGGGCCCTTTGGCACAAATCTACATCGTCTCACAGATCAGAATAAAATTTTAGTTTCGGAACCATGCGAGTAATGCCCGTTGCTCACGGTAAAATTTTCCTTCAAATTTATTGTACAATAATTTAATTTTATAAAATTTCTGTTGCTCACGGTCAAATTCAAGTTTTATAAAACCTTTGATAAAACTTTCCATAAAATAGGACATGTTCTATTCCGTAAAATTAATTTTACGAAACGAACCAATCAGGGAAGCTGACATGAAGATGATGCTGGCGCCACGTGGTGAGAAGATTGTGAAGCACGCTTGTAAACAAACACTTCGAAAATGGCAGGCTCGGCTGGACTAAGGAAGCTGTTAGTGTTTTACTGGACGAGTACCAGAAATATCAGTGTTTGTATGAGGTTAAAACGCCCATATACCACAATAGAAATGCAAGAAGGGAGGCAGAAATCTCAATCGTCGAATATGTTTCACAAATTCGACCAAACACAAGCCAGGCTGATGTGAAGGCGAAGATAAACGGGCTTCGAACTCACTTGCAGTCTCATTTCAGGAGAAATGGCTTGCCTCATTTAGTGTCCTGTCGAATAATTTTGGGACCAACAAGATCTAGGAGTGTTTTATTTGTTGGAGCCATACTCTCAAACCAATGTGTGTTGAACAGCTGATTCTTGGTTCAGATGTTTATCGGTAGATGGCGATCCTGATACATCCACAGATTTTATAAAATAATTTTACCGTGAACAACACAGCTTGCTTTCGTCAAATTTTTATAAAATTAGTTGTAAAATAAATTTTAAGAAACATTTTACTGTGAGCAACGAGCATAACACTGTATACTTGAAATTTCGGCAGTCCTCTCCATTTCCTGCAATTAGGCCATTTGGCACAAATCTACACCGTTTCATTGATCAGAACCAAATTTTACGTACTCAGCCTTTGGAACCCGACGAGTAACACGGTCTACTTGAAATTCGGATAGCCCTCTTCAGTTCTTGCATTTAGGCCCTTTAGCACAAATCTACACAGTTTCACCAATCTGAACCAAATTTTACATACTTACCCTTTAGAACCTGAATAGTAACACTGTCCACATGAAATTTCGGACAGCCATCTTTATTCGCTACATTTAGGCCCTTAAGAACAAATCTAAACCGTATCACCGAACTGAACCAATTTTAGGTACTTACCTTCCGAAAGTCAGCAGATAACACTATCTGCTTGAAATTTTGGACAGACCTCTCCTTTCCCTGCATTTAGGCTTTAGAACGAAATATTGAATTTGTTGAAGGACCGATCTAGGCATATTTTAATCCTTGCAATGCATAAAACAAAACTCGTGGCTAAAAATTTGGATAATTTCGGTGAAATGGTGTAGCTTTGAATAAATAAGGCTCAAATTAAGCCTCGCAATGGAAGAAACAAAATACTGGACGTAAAATTTGCCACGTTTGCTGAAACGGTGGAGATTTGTATAATAACAGATTGACAAATGAGCCCTAGAACCAACCGTGTTGGTATTATATCGGAGTTATATTTTTAACTTATTCTTTGTGGCTTCGGTGGCATAGTTGGTCCAAGATCGCGGGTTCAAACCCAGCCGAAGTCATCTGATTTTTTAAGAACGTTAAAAATACCACAGTATGCCTTCCTTCGGAGGGGAAGTAAAGCCGGCGGTCCCATGTCATAGATTTATGGCATGTTAAAGAACCTTCCACTAATTACACCTGTGTGAGGCTAAATTATATATAGGTTCAACATTTGATTAACGTTCTTAGGTTCCTATGTTCGTCGTCAAGAGCCGACTGCGGTGGCATCTGGTAACTAAGTTCTGAACTAGTTGATCGTTGATGGTGGCGTTCGGCGGCAAAAGTAGGAACTACTTGAAAAAATTCAATGTCTGCAGTCCTTACTTGAATTAAAACAGATACATACACTAATACAGTCATCACAATTAACACCGGTTATCAGACAGATTCTACACACACCCAAAGTACACGGGGCTACATGACCGCATTGTCACAGCCCCTAAACTGAGGAACCAACCAACTTATTTTTTTCTGTTAGTTTGTAAGTTTGATGTGTCACTTCAGTAGTAGCATTCATTCTCATCCATAAAACAAATAAATAAATCCAGCAGGCGAAGCCGGGTACTACTCGTAGTATACCTATATATCTTAATCATATGTAATTTATTTCAGGTTATTTTTTCACATATTCTAGTCATCATTATCATTTTCCCTTTTCCAGTTGACACTGGGTGGGGGCAAATATGGTTCCTCTCCACTTTGTTCTGTCGTTCCACCATTCCTCTTCCGACACAGTGATCCAATCCAGGTTCCATTTTCTAATACTATTCTCCACCGAGTCCATCCAATGCATTCTTGGTCTCCCTCGTCCTCTCTTCCCTGTCATCCGTCGTTCCAGTGCTCAGCTTGGTAGCCTTACTTCATTCATCCTAGTAATTCATTCTAGTAATTAGAATTATTGTGTTGACCAACTGAAAGTTACAATAGCAACTTTTCATTTTTAACGTGCTATTGAACTATTGGAGACTTGCTGCGTGGTGCAGTGGTGCACATTATTGCAGGATCGAAACCTCGCACAGTCAGTTGGCATTTGAGGGTGCACAAATTCGAGGGATCTGTGTCAGTAGATTTACTGGCACGTTAAAGATCTCCTTCAGACCAACATTCCAACGTCTCTAAAATCGCAGCAATTAAAAGGGGCGTAAAACCAATAACAATATTTTTTTAACAAGCAAACTGACCACTTTGGATCTTGCTACAAATGGATTTACTTTTCTTCGTACGGAGATTTCTCTGTGGCCAGTACTCCTTCATGCGTTCGCTGGACTGCTTCCGTGGTTCTTCTGCCCAGGCTCTTCCGGTCTTTTTAGTTCTTCCTGTGGCTGGAACCCCTTCCAAATTATACACTATGTTCCTAAATGTATTTCAGTCTAACAATTGGATCTCTGGGATGTTGAACCTTTCCACATATTTCTTCATTTCCTCAATCCATGCTGTAGTAGTCTTCTTTTCTCCAGAAATAACTAAATAATAATCAACATCGTCATGATCAATTTCTGTTTTCCAGCCTGGGCCAGGTCGGAGCAAATGTGACACCCCTCCACTTTACTCTGTCCACGATCCTTCCTCAACAACTGAACTCCACTCCAGGTTCCGTTCTTTCACACTGTCCTTCACCAAATCCATCCACCGTACTCTTGGTCTTCCTCGTCCTCTCTTTCCAGTCATCCTCTACTTCTCCATACAAATGCCAAAACAAGTGATGGAGAGACGAACCTGTTCACATAGTTAATGTAACATCTTATTTCTTTCAGGTTAGGGTATATAAATACTTGTTTTACCTCCTAATGTAATTGGGCGCAATTTGTGTTGACCGACTGGAAAGCTTTCTGTAATAGAACTAGGTAACACTGAAAAATGGCTTCTGTCACTTCCAATATCTTAGCTAAGAAACAAATTATGAAATGCCAGTTAGTTATCCTTTGTCTTCATTTCCCAGTTGCAGTGATCTGGCTCGGGTGTGAATCAAGGACATCCATACTTTTCTGTTTCTCCACCTCCTTCTTCCAGTATATGCTTTGTACTGTTACCCAAATTGATCCTACAGATCAGAAACCATCCATATATATTTTGTAAAATAATACAAAGGCCACATGGTGGAGATGTCTTAGTGTACGCCTCCTATGCCCAAGATCATAACATTGAAGTTGATGGTTAGTTGCAAGTAAACGGAGCAACAATCATTATTGTTGTTGTTGTTGTTACAATCACACATGTTGCCTCACGAGAGGCCTGGTGCAGATAGTTTGAACTGATGTTCATTCATTCATTCATTCATTCGTTTATTTGCAATTGGGGGTATGTCCCCCGGTGGCAAATTGGATATACCGTATTTGCTCGCGTATATCTCGCACCCCATTTTTTTGGTTGAAATTTCAGGGGAAAAAAAGTACTCGCATATATCTCGCATTCATTTTTGACGCCGTCATATAAATGACCTTAATAACCTTGAGGTATAAACACGTTCGATTTAGCGCGCCACAACAGTCGTCATTGTGCAGGAACTTACCCGAAGCGATACTAACAGGACGAGCGAGCAACGACGAGTTGATCCGAACTTGTCCGATGCGAGCCGATTAGGGACCGAGACGCTGCGCTGCCATATACACGTTTGAATTAGCGATTAGCGCGCCACAACAGTCATCCGTAGGTTCATGAAAAGAAAAGGCTTGTGTCTGCGAAGGCGAACATCTCTCTGTCAGAGAATGCAGAGTGATTTCAATGACAAAATTATCGAGTTTCATCGTCATGTGATAGCAATGCGGAAGAGGAACAATTACCTGCTATCTCAAATCGGCAACGCAGATCAGACTCCGATAAACTTCGACATGCCATCCAACACTACCATAAACAAGAAGGGAGAATCTAGTGTCCTTGTGCGTACAACTGGGTGTGAGAAACAACGCTGCACAGTCACGCTAGCAGTAACCGCGGACGGAAGAAAATTGCCACCATATGTTATTTTTAAAAGAAAAACAATGCCTAAAGCGAAGTTTCCTAAAGGCATTCATGTTCGCGTGCAAGAGAAAGGATGGATGGATACAGCTCTTATCCAGGACTGGGTCCGTACAGTGTGGGGAGCACGGCCAGGGGCATTGTTTCGACGCCCGGCAATGCTAGTGTGGGACAGTTTCCGCGGACACTTGGTGGAAGACACGAAGAAACGTCTTCAAGAAATGAAAACGGATCTTGTTTTAATTCCTGATGGACTCACACATCGTCTTCAGCCCTTAGATGTTTCCGTCAATAAACCCTTCAAGGACAACATGCGTAAATTGTACGCCGAATGGATGGCGGGAGGGGACCACGACCTGACGCCAGCAGGCAAAATAAAGAGGCCGTCAGTTGAACTCGTGTGTGATTGGGTTATACGGGCGTGGGTTATGGTGTCGCCGGACATTGTTCTGAAGAGCTTCTTGAAGACAGACATCGCAAATGCATTGGACGGAAGTCAGGATGAAGCCGTGTGGGATGATGACCAGAATGATGCACGCGAGAGTACCTCGGAGATCGGTAGCAGTGACGGCAGTGATAATGAATAGGGTGAGTACCGTATACCAGTTGCCTTGTTTCAATAATGAAAATTTTGTGTTTTTTTGGGAATACGGAAATTCCCTGCGTATATCTCGCACCGACAAATTTCACTCGTATTATCGGCTCGCGTATATCTCGCCCCCGCATATATCTCGCATCCCATTTTTTTAGTTGAAATTTCAGGAAAAAAAGTGCGAGATATACGCGAGCAAATACAGTACATAACAAATTAATTATACATAACAATTCAATAACAATTAAACTGGAGTATTTACACAAATAGTCAGTCTTTTCTTAAACACACCTATATGTTTGGGAAAAGGCTCTAAGACTGCGGCAGGTAGAGAGTTCCAATTATCAATGGCACGATTTACGAAAGAATATTTACCATAATTTGTTCGCTGTGGTCGGCCCTTAACTTTGAAAGGATGACCGCTCCTACCCATGTAAGTAGGCTTTTCCATACGTTTGCTAAGCTCACCCCATGCTGGTTGATTTGTATACGTGTTGTACATAGCGCAGAGTCTAGATTTCATTCTCCTAGCCTCAAGTGATTCCCACCCAAGTTTCTTTAACATACGGCTCACACTGCTCCTGGGATTAAAGTCACTGAGCACAAATATAGCGGCCTTTCTTTGTACCATTTCCAACTCATTTATGAGCCCTACTTGATATGGATCCCAAACCGCCGAGGCGTATTCCAGAATAGGTCTTACAAGTGACAAATATCCTAATTCTTTAGCAGAGGTACTACTTCCTCTTAATACCCTCATTACAAAGTGCAGGGATTTGTAAGCTTTAGAAACTACACATCCTATATGACTACTCCATTTCATATCATTTCTTAAGTGAACGCCCAAATATTTGCAAGAATCTTCTTCTACAAGTATTTCCGAGCCAATGTTATATTGAAAATCTTGCCTTCGCACTTTCCCTATTTTTATTAGACTACATTTTCTTGTGTTTATTTTCATTTTATTTTCAATCGCCCACTTATAGACCAGGTTCAGGTCATCTTGAAGTACTGCATTGTCTTGTGAGTCGTGTATCTTTCGATATATTACACAATCATCCGCAAACAATCGACAGTCACTGCGAATCCCATTTGGTAAGTCATTTATAAAAACCAAAAATAACAAAGTTCCGATTACGCTGCCCTGAGGGATACCCGACGTTACGGTAATTTCATCCGAGAATCGGCCTTCAACTTTCACTTTCTGGGAACGACCCGTCAAAAATTACTCTTCTATCAATCTTCCTCGAAGCTAATTTATGGAGTAGCATGTCATGCGGCACGACATCAAATGCCTTCGCAAAATCTATAACTACGGCGTCGACTGAAACTCCATCGTCTTAACGATTCGCTAATATCTTGAAAAAGTGATAGCATCTGACTCTCGCATGAGTAACCTTTCCGAAATCCATGTTGTCTATCATTAAACCATGACAATGTTTCCCACTGTTCCCTCAAGTAGTCGCAAATGAGATGCTCTATCTGTTTACAAATGATGGACGTAAGACTAACCGGCCTGTAGTTGCCCAATTCAAGTCTGCTCCCTCCCTTAAATATTGGGACTACCGTAGCTCTTTTCCAGTCATCCGGGATTTGCGCATTGTTTATGGGCACATGAAGCATCACCACTAAGTATCGTGCCACGGCCCTACCTCCTAGTTTAAGTACTTCACTAACAATATTATCAGGACCCTTCGATATATTGTAACGTAATTTTTGTATTAGCTTTACAATTGCTGACTGGTTTATTTGGAGAAGTGGAGCCCCTGATTCACCGTTAAGGTCCAACACACAGCTATTGGATTTATTGAACACACTGCCATAAAAGACATTTAATTCATTAGCAATGGCCTGCTTCTCAGTAATTAATTTACCGTCACAGGACATTATCATCGACAAATTATTTGAATTTCCCTTTCTTCTCCTAACATAACTGTAAATTTTTTTCCACCCATCGCCGCCCGAACCAAGTAAACCTTGCATATAATTGTCATGAACAGCCCTCTTTTTTAAGACGAGCTCTCTTGATAAGGACTTAAATTTCAACATATACTTGTCACAATCATGTCTTTTATTGTATAATTTCCTAATTTTCCGTTTAAGACTCCTGATTTCCCGTGTGTAATACTCAGGATCTGGGTTTTGTTTCAGTAATTTAAATGGAACAAATTTATCAATAGCGCTATTTAAAATTTTCAAAAAGTTAGTCCACAGGATATTAATGTGATTTCCTTCAGATGCCCATCCTACAAATAGGTCATTCAAATACCCCTGAAATTTGCCCTGATCCGCCCTGCGATACTGGAATATGATCTTATTTGCTACATCCGAGTCTAATTTTGTAATGTCACCGTATCTAATATTTAATTCAACCCCAGAATGGTCACTAATTCCTGGTACTTTCAGACAGTTAATATACAGCTCAACAGGCCTTACGAGATAAACATCTAAGGTATTATTGCCTCTAGTTGGGAAGTAAACTACGTGGGAAAATCCCCCATCTCTTAAGAATTTGTTTGCAGCGCTCTGAGCTTGACCACAGCTAGTTGACTCACCAGACCAGTCTACTTTGGGGAGGTTTAAATCTCCGGCAATTATTATGCTCTTTTCCATAGCATTACCCGTACAAGTTTTATCATACAGTGTGTCGAGAAGCGAAAAGTTATCTTTCGGTGCTCTATATGCCCCTATCACCTGAAGAGGGAATTTATCCGAAATTTGTACACATAACATAACATTTCATGATCCGTATCAGCCCACTTTAAGAAACTAGCTATATTTTTGCGCACACAAATAAATAGCCCACCACCTCGCTTCCCCCGATCCCTTCTGTACATTTTGTAGGTCCCTTGAATTATTTCATTACTATTTATATCCACATATAACCAAGATTCAGTAGCAATGACAATGTCCGGAGAATACGTCTCTACAAGATTCCAAAATTCAATTAATTTATTTCCTAAACTCTGACAATTAACCTGTAGTAATCTCAGAGTCTTACCTCCGCAGCAAATATCCCGAAGTAGCTCCTTCTGTTCCCGTCGACTGGCAACCTCTGGACCTGCTCCTCCTCACAATGGCCGGCACGAACCGATGACCGTCATGTAGGCTCCCTAGGTTGAGAGCGCCCCGTCGATTTAAATGCAGCCCGTCTCGGGCGAATCACGGCCACCAATCCAGCAGTCAGCATTTACGTACAGTAATCCCAGCTGTGCGCGAGCCTCCGTGGCTTAGGCAGCAGCACGCCGGACTCTCACCGCTGAGTCCGTGGTTCAAATCCCGGTCACTCCATGTGAGATCTGTGCTGGACAGAACGGAGGCAGACAGGTTTTTCTCCGGGTACTCCGGTTTTCCCTGTCAAAATTTCATTCCAGCAACACTCTCCACTATCATTTCATTTCATCTATCATTCATTTAATCATTGCCCCAGAGGAGTGCGTCAGGCCTCAGCAGCCGGCACAGTTCATATCCTCGCCGCTAGATAGGGGCTTCATTCATTCCATTCCTGACCCGGTCGGAGACTGGAAGCAGGCTGTGGATTTTCAATCCCAGCTGTGCACAAACCCAGTCCATGCGGTCATTTACAGTCTTAACTCGCCTTAACGGAACATCTCCCTGCCGAACAATGCCACTCATTATACTTTTAGCATTTCTGCCTAGTTCATAGAGCTCCCCCATGATGTAATCAGCTGTAGCCCTCTTCTTCAAATCGTTCGTCCCAACATGGAGCAACAACATTTTAACTTTGTCACAGTCCTCTACATTTGCTTCTTCCACTTGTTGGGCAAGATGGTCAATTTTAATCCCCGGATAACACCGCACTTTCGCACCTGATTTCCTCGAGATATTCGCACTCCATCGTATCATAGAATCACCCACTATGATAACGTCATCCTCAATTTGCTCCTGTACGCCCTCTTCCACACTGATCCCAGTAGAAAGCCGTTCAGTCACATCCTTCACCGTTTCCTCTGATTCACGAAGCTTTGTTCTAAGTTCCTGTATTATTTGATCCCTTGCTTTGATTTGCACCTTCAAACAGTCTGGCGTATCACATACTTTACAAAACCAATTCCCGACATCACAATCCTCCTTCTTGACCTTAATACAGCCGAAGTGAAACCATTTCTCACAGTCCACACTGAACACCGTTCTTCAATGTTTTACTGCACGTCGAACACTTTAATGCTGCCACTGGATCATTTGCCTGATTCACATTTAGAGTAACAGGGCCTGGATTCACGTCCACTCCACCAATAACTAGCAACGCAGCTATCACTAGGGCTATAAACCACAAGTTACTAGGTCCCGTACGCACACACAAACACCAGAAATCCCGACTACCCTTCGCATACCACAGTCCGATCCTCGCGCGATAACACTCCAGAGAACAACCCATTTCAGCACACCTGAGAGCTCGGGAAAAACACGACCTTTCACTTTGACTGCCAACTTGGAAGCAACCTGCACTTCATGATGAAGATGAGCCAGGAGAATTAACTATACACAGAAAAAAGTATAGGAATCGAACCCATAGCACTTTGGACTGAAGTCTAGCACATTACCCACTAAACTACGAGACTGGGTGTTGCTATAATTAAAAGATAACAATAACAGGATAATTCATAGTGCGCTGCAAGAAGAAAAAGGTTGTGAAGTTATACTTACTCATTCATGGTCTGGAGACTTGCAGCCAAGAACTTGGAGTTAAACTTACAAGAGGTGTTAAGTTCATAAGCAATGTGTTTACGTAGCAGCTGCATCTGACCCACTTTGAGAATCCAGTCCAAGATCTGTGGCCAAACCTTCTGCGCCCGCGATGTGTACTGAGTGTAAAATCGAGTAGGATTACCTGGAAAATTATGCAGGAATATTTCAGATACCAGCTTATAAATACACTTAGTGACCAAACGGCATTTGCTAATGTCAATTTTTTACATTGGCCAAAGTCGGGATTGACTGGAAAGACAGGCGCCTTATTCTGAACTTATATGAAAATAAAACTACCGAAATAACAGTTAATGGCAATAAAAGAGAAGCAAAAATAAAAAGAGGTGTAAGGCAGGTTTGTCCTATATCACCATATCTTTTTAATATCTATATAGAAGCTGCAGTTAACACATTAAAAGAGAAAACAAAAGGATTAAAATTCAATGGAGTACAGGTTCAAAGCATTCGCTTTGCAGATGATATTGCACTTTTAGCAAACTCTGCATGTGAAATGAATAGAATGTTAAAAGTTTTTCAGAAATCCTTAGGAAAATTCGGGCTAAGAGTTAATTCTTGGAAGACAAAATTGATGGTGGTTGATAAAGAGAAACAACCAATTTTAGCTAATATAATGTTAATTGATAGTGCCATTGAACAAGTAACGGAATTTTGCTATTTGGGAAGTGTGATTAATTATGACAACAGATGCATCTCAGAAATTAAGAAAAAAATAGTGTTGGCGAAGAAAGCCTTTCAACATAAGAAGAATTTGCTGCTCAATGAGCACCTCAACTTGAAGATAAAGAAGCCATTTCTCAAGACCTTTGTTTGGAGTGTGTTGACCTATGGTTGTGAAACGTGGACACTGGGGAAAAGAGAAGAAACAAACCTTGAGGCAGCTGAAATATGGTTTTGGAGACGAATGACCCAAACAAGCTGGATGGAAAGAAAGACAAATGAGCTTGTTCTGAACCAAATTCTGGAAAATCTATGCCTGTTGAACACCATTAGGAAAAGGAAAGCAAAATTCATGGGACACATACCCAGGTATAACACTCTCCTCCAGGTAATTTTTGAAGGAAAATTTTTGGGGGAAAAACCAAGGGGACAATCGTATCTCAAGAACATTGTCAAGGAGATGGAATGTGACTAGTATGCCCATATGAAGAGAACTGCTGAAGACCGTAAGAAATGGCTGCAACGACATGGCTTTTAGCCTTTAGAAGTTGATGATGATGATGATGACCAAAAGTCATGGGAAGGCATGAAATATGATGTTAATAACGAATTGCTCCTCCGTGAGCCTTCAAAACGGCAGCAATACGGCGATGCATTGACTCAACAAGCAATGGGTTTCTGACTCCCAACATTCAACTGGGCGGTGATCTGACTCACAGTAGCCCTTCGATCGCCCCGTATGGTTCTGATGAGGCGACATGTTGTCCGTTCATTAAACACCTGTGGTCGTCCCCGTGCGGCGGTTTACGCGGATGGTAACATTATCTCTGTGATATTGAAGATCCACCCTCGGCACTGTTGACTTCGGAAACCCGAATTCGCGTGTAATCTCCGAAATACCAATGACCCATGTACCGTACGCCGATGATCATCCCACGTTCAAAGTCGGTTAACTCGCGACATGTTGCCAACTTCACTACACTCGTGTCTGTGACAGACTGCTCTGCTCCGACGCAGCTAGCCGCAATGCTCAGGAATCATACGCTGCACATTTTCTCTTGGGTCTACCCTTCCCTTGAATTTTGGCCACTCAGTGCAAGTTAACACAGTCAACTTCCAACTGATTTAAACAGAATGTCATAATTTATACGTTTTTTTACTCTTTAGTATTATTGTTGTTGCTTCATTTGAGGAGCTTGGACATCACAGTAATTCAGTCCCATGTACTTGGGTGTGTGTAGAATTTGTCTGATAACCTGTGCTATTGGGGCTTCTGTAGTAGTGTTTATTTATTTACAGTGCCCACATTGGAGCACCAAAAATCAAACCTTACATACAAAGTCTTCAAATACTACAGTAAGTTCAGTTCTTAATTCTTGATAATTTTTTCCTTTCCCAATACTTCTTCATTCGGGAAGATCTAGCAGCCCGTTCTTCGGCAGATATAACATATTGCTTACGCTGTGAAATTTTGAATGTTAGTCGAGTGTATTTGTTATTCAGAAGCCGTTTCTCCTCTCTATGTTCAATTTGATGCTTAGTAATTTTCAATTCGTCTAAATCCATTTGTATTTCTTTAAACCATGTGATTTTTGTTTTACTATTCCAAAAGAAGTCAAAAAGTTGTTTCAAGAGTCTAGTATTTGGCAAGCGGGATATGTGTCCAAAAAACGCAATCCTTCGTTTTCGCATCGTGTCAATGATAGATTCATTTTCCTTGTAAAGTATTGAATTGGGCAAAAGTCTCCACTGGCCCTCAACCTGGTGTTTTTTATTGAGTATTGTCCGAAGAATCCGTCTATCAACCTTCTGTAGTTTGTCAGTTGTTGATCGGGTGTTTAGTTTAAATAAAGTTTCACTTGCATATGTTGCTTCTGGCTTAACGACGGAGAAATAATGTCGAAGTTTAGCATTAATTGAAAGAGACTGTTTCTTATATGGTGGCCATGTAATCTGTTGTGCTCGTCGCAATTTTAGTGTCCTACTATCTACTGATGCTCTCTCATTGGCATTCCAAGTGATGATCTCACCAAGATATTTAAATTTTTTCACAATCCTTATTTTCTGGGCATTATGCAGTACAATATGTGGTGTGTCACCTTGAAAAGATGGCATAATTTCTGTTTTCTCAAAGGAAATTTTCAACCCAACCTCTGCTGCTAATCATTCCAGTTCCTCTACCTGAAATTTAGCTTCTTCGATACTAGTTGCTAATAATGCTAGATCATCTGCAAAGGCGAGACAATTTAGTCGAGCATTTTTTCCAATCTCAACATTCGGTGGACAAACCTTATTCCATTGACGCATAACTTTTTCCAGCACACAATTAAACAACAATGGAGATAATCCATCTCCCTGCCGAAGACCAGTATGGATTTCAAATGACTCAGAGGTTTCACTTCTAAACCTAACTCTAGATTTAGTATTCTTAAGAGTGACCGCAATAAGGTTAACAAGTTTTCGATGTAAACCAAATTCAGTAAGGACATTCAATAGAGATTCGCGATGGATACAATCATAAGCTTTTTGAAAATCAACGAATGTGATCACTAAATATTTGCTCCTAATCCTGTGATGTTTTATAATCCATTTGAGACTGATAATTTGATCAGGACATCTATGTAACAGTCACCCGCCCTGTTGCTTTGTATGGAGCTGAATGCTGGCCTAATACAAAGAAACATGAACAAGCTTTGCACTCAATGGAGATGTGGATGCTAAGATGGTCCTTGGGAATTACACGGCTGGATCATATTAAGAACGAAGACGTCCGCAATACTCTTGGAATTGCCCCTATTCCAGCCAAAATGAGGGAGACTCGGTTGCGTTGGTACGGACATGTAGCCCGAGCAAATACAGAGTACATTGTAAGCAAGTCACTTGCTCTCGAGCCTGATGGACAAAGACCTCCAGGACGACCAAAAAGGCGGTGGATGGATACCCTACACGACGATATGCGCATCGTAGGTCTTCGTCCTACAGATGCAGCAAACCGCAACAAATGGAGAGCGAGGTGCAGAGTGGCGGACCCCAAAAAATAATTGGGAACAACGCCAGGAAGAAGAAGAAGAATTTGATCTGGACAGCTTCGTCCTGGACGGAAACCACCCTGATATTCACCAAGTTCATTATCAAGTTGTTCGTGAATTCTGGAATATAAAATCTTTGAAAAAATCATATACGTGACATCCAGCAACGATATCCCTCGATAATTGCTAGGATCTGATCTATCGCCCTTTTTGTGTATGGGGTGTTTAATTGCAATATTCCACTCTTCAGGCAATTTTTCTGTATTCCAAATGTCAATAAGATGTTTATGTAGGTTATGATTAGTCTGTACATTAGCATTCTTCCAAAGTTCTGCTACTACTTTATTCTCTCCTGCCGCTTTAAAATTCTTAAGTGAATCAATCGCTGTACGCACTTCATCGTAAACCGGCGGTATGATCTTTTCCAGGGGTGTTTTATTTCTAGGATAGGGATCGAATTCAAAAGAATCTTCAGGTTCATCACTATTAAGTAATTTTATGAAGTAATCGCCAAAATTATTGCATTGTCATAATAATTATGGGCCACCTGCCCGTTCGTATCCTTCATCAAAAGAGTAGGGAGAGTAAATTTTGATTGGTATTGTTTAAATGTCCTATAATAGTCTTTTGTTTTATGGCGATTGAAAGCTTCATCAATAGATTTTAATGTTTCCTTCTGATATTCTCTTTTAACCCTCCTGATTTCTTTGGCCGTTAACCTTCTAGCATTGATTAATTCTTCCCTAGTACCTTCAGTTTTTTGTTGTTGGTCCTTCAACCAAGCTGAATGCTGGCATAGAATTGCTATATCACAATCCTCATTCCACCATGCATGTTTCTTTCGTTTCTTAATGGGAGCAACGCCTTCCGCTACAGCTTTTAATTTGTTAACAGTGGTCCCCAAGTTGTCACTTAAAAGCGTGATGGATTGCTCAAAATATACTGGATTATTGATAACTGAACTAGGATCATACAATCTTTTGCTATTGAATTTTTGAGGTTTATTTTTCCTTTTAAGAGTTAATTTGATTTTAATCTCGGAAATGTAATGATCCGAATCAACATCAACACCACAAAGGACTTTTACATTATAAATTTCTTTGTGAAATTTCCGATCCATGGCCACATGATCTATCTGAAACTCTCCTAACTTAATATTAGGACATTTCCAAGTCATTAATTTATGTGGTCTCCTCTTGAACCTTGTTGTCTCCATAATTAGACCATGGTTAATACAAAATTCAATTAACCGTTCACCATTCTTGTTTGTCAAGTTATGTGCTGGCCATCACCACTAGACGAAATTACCTCTCACGTCCAATCTTTGCATTCAAATCTCCAAGTAAAATTTTAATATTAGCATCAGGTATATTCGTTACCAATTGGTCAAGTTCATCCCAAAATTGACCCGTCCCCTCAGTATCAGTTCTATTTTTGTCATTTGTTGGTGCATGAACATTTATCAATGTGTATATCTTGTTTTCCACTTTAACTGTTAACAATGCAACTCGTGGGGAATTTGAGGAAAAATCCGTAATGGAATCTAGTATTCTATGGTGTACCAAGAAACCTACTCCAAATTGAGGGACATTTTTCATTGCCCTTTCTCCTGGAGGCCCTTTATAGAGAAGATATCCACCTGATTCAATTGGGTTCTGATCAGTATTACGTAATTCTTGAAGAGCAGTGATCACAATTTTGTGTTGATCCAAGATATCAGTTAGATGCTTTAACTTACCAACCTTCATAAAAGAATTAACATTTAATGTTGCCAAATATGAGAACTTTCCCGGCTTGTTGAATTTAAGTACGTTCTTAGTGTGATTAGTCTGCATGCTTGGTCATTGTATCTCGAGGCGCTCCGACTCGCCTTAATCCTCTACCTGACACCCCACCGTATCCGAATGGTGTCTTCGCTTGGCTAATGATGTAAGTGTCCAAACCGGTGGATTTCAATAGAAGACTCTCCATATTCATTTGATTATCAGATCAATGATCAAGAATCTGAGCGTGGTCAGGGTTTACAATCCCAGATGTGATCTGGGAAGGTGATGAGTGAAATATGATATGATGAAACATGAGATTGTGGAGTGTGTTTGGTCCGCGAGAGCTATTTTATTTCGCTCAAGTCCGCCGGTAAACCAGTGAGGACCCCCCTATCCGCCACCTGGGACGCGCCACGTCGGAGTATCACCTCTCCGCCTGCTACGACAACGTAGTAGGTTCGTGGTCTGTATTAGTGTATTTGTAATTCAGGTAAGGATTGGGAAGGAGGAGGCCGTGGCCTTAAGTTAGGAACCATCCCAGCATTTGCCTGGAATAAAAGTGAGAAACCACAGAAAACCACTTTCAGGATGGATGAGGTGGATATCAAACCCATATTTTCTCATTCCTCAAGAGGCAGAGTGTACCCCGTTCCAATCCACAAACATAAATTAGATATTTCTTGGCGAACCAGGACCTTAGTGGCAACAGCCAAGAAACCTATCCGCTGCGCGGTCAGTCGGTACAGGTCGGGTCTTCAGTCTTTAGACTGGTTTGATGCAGCTTTCCATGGCTCCCTGTCGCGAACTAATGGCTAGCACATCTTACATCCGAGGCAATCTGTATAACATATTGTAACCTTGGCCTACCCCTATAGTTCCTGTCGTCGGTCCCCCCTTCCATAACTAAGTTTGCTATTCCAGGGTGTCTTAGTATCTCTTCTCTTCATTAGCAGTCGCCAGGAACATCTCCCCTCGCCCACTCGTCTTAATACCTCTTAATTTGTTACTCTATCTACCCATCTGATGTTCATCATTCTCCTGTAACATCACATGGCAAAAGTTTCTATGCTCCTCTTTTCTGCTGCACCAACAGTCCAAGTTTCACTTCCATAGAGCGCCATGCTCCAGAGAAAGGCTTTAAAAGAGGACTTTCTAATGCCTAAATCTATGTTTGATATCAACAGATTTCTTTTCTGTAATAATGCTTTCTTTTCCCGAGTCAACCTACTTTTACATCCTCTTTGCTTCGTCCATTGTAGTGGGTGATATTCCTTAAACCTGAAAAAAATTACATGAGATTAATAAATGATGACTAGTTTTGATCGTCAAGTGATCATCATATCCCTTACACTCAGGCTTTAAATCTATGTCTACACTTGATGATCGAAACTATTGAATGTATTAATCTCATGTATTTCTTTTTTCAGGTTTATTGGACACAATCATATTGACCAACTGAAAATCATTTAAAATTTAATTTACACAGTATAGACAAAATCATGTCCTTTACAAAAATAAAATTAGATTTATTATTTACATTTTTTGAGTATGCTTCAGGGGCAGATGACCATGATGCACAGCGTATTCTTCACTTAAAATGAATAGAGTACATAATGCTTTCTTGTCATGTACTGCCCCCGAAAATTGAATTATTTTGGGACAAAATGAGAGTATTTTCCGTCCCCATGATAAAATTTAACCAGCAAATATAAATCCTGGAAGTGTGACACAAGAGAGTCGTGTTACAAGCTCGAGGCAGTGGGAGAGCCCGATCACGTGATATATTGAACAATAGACGCTTCTAGAAGGTTGAAATCGGCATAGCAACAGTGATTTAGCCATTAAATATAATAAATACTAGATGAAACCCGTCAAAACATGACGGACAATGGAAAACAAATTTACTGAAGAAGCTTCTTATATAAGTTACATTCTTTGTACGATTACTTTTTAGCACTATTGCAACTTTAAGGGCGTCAAAAGATAGCACTCTCAGCATTGCAACATATTGCTGGTCATGACTGAAAACGTGATGAGGTCATCATCATCTTGCACAGTTTCCAGCCACTGGCCGGGTCTGTTTGGAACACAAGCCTCTCCAACGTCTTCTGTCTTCCCACCATCTCTCAGCCTCCACCCTTGTCCAGTCTTCTCCTCTCTTCTTCACGCTTTCTTCCACCCTCTTCAGCCACCTGTCTCTCGGTCTCCCTCTTGGTCTCTTTCCTTCCCACTTCGTCTCGTGTATCCTCCTGGGTATCCTCTTCTCCTCCATTCGTTTTACATGTCCATACCATCTAAGTCTAGATTTCTCTATACCATCCTGTAATGGTTCCTCCTTCATTAATTCTCTGGTCCTCTCATTTCTTATTCTGTCCCTCTTTGTAGCTCCAATACTGCTTCTCAAGAACCTCATCTCACTGGCCTGTATTTTGCTCTTCTCCCTTCCTTTCATAACCCAGGTCTCCGAGGCATACGTCAGGATAGGGACAGTACGATATATGATCTACTTGCTGTTCTGAGGGACATCCCTGCTCCATAACATGCTTCTCACACTCCTCCGGAATGCTTCTGCCTGTCTCCCCCGCTCATTTATTTCTCTACCGTTTCTTCCATTCTCTTGTATCAGGCTTCCCAGATACTTGAAACTCTCCACTTTCTTCAGCTGTTCCCCACCAATTGTTATTCCCGTTGTGGTCCTTTCCTTCTTCCTTGTTGTGATCACCATCTCACTCTTATTTATGCTAAATTTCATCCCATATCCTTGTATTATTCCTTCCCACACGTCCAACTGTTCCTGTACCTCCTCCTCCTTGTTTCCACAATCATCAAATCATCCGTAAACACCATTGCTTTCATCTTTCCTTCCCCAATTACTTGTGCCGCTCGGGTCATTATGTCATCCATCACCACAATGAAAAGTAACGGTGACAGTGCACTTCTTTGTTTCAGGCCGTTTCTCTGTTCCACCCAGTCCGATCTCTCTCCTCCCACTTTCACACAGCTCACGCTTCCCTTGTACATCTCTTTTATCCTCCTTATAGTCCATTTTTCTACTCCTCTATCCTCCAGGGACTTCCATACTTTGTTTCTGCATACACTGTCATATGCTTTCTCAATGTCCAGGAAGGCCATCAGTAGATCTGTTCCATGCTCATAGTGCTGTTCCTGTAACTGACTTACAGCAAAAATCAAATCCACTGTGGACCTTCCTGCTCTAAAGCCATGTTGTTCTTCCCTCATCCCTCCTTCTATCCTTGTCCTAATTCTCCTTTCTAAAACTTTCTCAAACATCTTTGCACAATGACTCATCAGTGTTATTCCCCGATAGTTTCTGCATTCTGTACTACTACCTTTCTTGAAGATCGGGACAATTATTCCCTTTTTCCAGTCCTCTGGGGTCTTCCTTTCCTTCCATGCTGCCTTCATCACTCGGTACAACCATTGTATCCCCACCTCTCCTGCTGCTCTCACCATCTCCACACTCAGCTCATCCACACCCGGTGCCTTCCCTCCTTACATCTTCCTCACTGCATCTTCCACTTCTTTCCATGTTAAGTCCTTTTCTGTTTGCAGTTCATCTACTGTACCTCTTCCCCGATTTCTTCTTCCTCGCCGTGGTTTCCATTTGGGTTCAGGAGTTCTTCAAAATATTCTTTCCACATTTTCTTCAGTTCTTCCCTATTTTCTATCCCTTGTCCCCTTTTGTTCACCATTCTGACATAATCCGTAGGATCCTTCCGCCTCTTATTCTTTACCATCCCATACAGGACTTTTTTGTACCTTCACTATCCTGCTGGTCATGACTTAAAACGTGATGAGGTAAATAGCCCAATACGTTCAAGAGTTTCTCCTTGAGCTTGATTGATTGTGATAAAGTAGGCCGAGCGAATAGGACATTGTTGCCTATTAAAAGAAAATGTACTGTACCTGCAAGTGTTTTATCGGAAGGTGTTAAATCAAGTCGTAGGATTTGAGCTCTCTGCCTAATATTACTGCACCAATTATATCCGAATCCAAGCAATTTCTTACATATTTCTTACAATTAATATATTACCATATATGAGTCCTTGGGAAACGTTTAGATTTCTAAGGAGCATAACTATGGCTCAAACGTTCGGAGTATGTGGAGGCGAATCACTTAATTCCAAGGAATTGAAAAATTCAATAATAGGGAAATGAAGTAGCTGGCTTTCATCTTCAGTATCCAATCTGTTAACGCTGATGTATGTGTTTGAACTACTGGATATAAGTTCAATGACTTTTAAATTAATATCATTACATTGTTGCAGCTTGGCAAATATTTTATATTCCAGCAGATCAATTTTACCCTCACAACAGTAAAGACCAAAGTAACCACGCATAGATTTTACGCAAGAGAAGTACAAAGTAGAACAATGTTTACATTTGATCGTCAAAGACCTTACAGTACACTGTACTGCATAATATCTGGAATTGTTTCTGAAATGGCCTATTTATATTGGATTTTAAATGTGGCTTCGTATTATTCGATAACACTATAGTGTCCTGCAATAACGGAGCCGCTAAATATTACATGGCAAATAATACTTCCATTGCCGAAATCAACTGCGTAGTTAGACTCAGTACTCTAAACAAATAATCATTAAACAATTGTCTTATACAATGAAGTTCAACATGACCGTCCAGAGACTTTCATACTCAAGTTGGTTGGTGAGGAGAATGCGATGAGACTGATCGCTTAAAATAAATTCCTTATAATTGTTCCTGCCAGCAAAATTTTTTGCGATAGCTTGAAAACGCAGCTCAGAATGACGTTCTTCATTTTGTTATAAACAGTACGAAACTGCTCTAAATAAGCAATTTCCATCACCTGTTATAGGTTCTGACAGTACATTTTGCAGGGGAACATAGAATCACTTCGCCAACTACTGGAAAGACCATAGGCCTATACTCAATACTCACTTCGGCAGTCACCCTAATGGAGGCAGTTTTTGAATTATATGTCCCGTGCATGTCAAAAATCGTATTAACACATGGAGGCCCACCTATTCTTGTCTATCGCCCCGGAGACCCGGGTTACATTTCCTGCTCTGCCAAGAAATTGAATTCTGGTCTGAGGGCAAAAACGGGGCACATTCAGTCTCTTGAGGTATAACTAAGAATAGGAAGGTTTAATTCCCACCTCGACAATCTTGGATGTGGTTTACCGTGGTTTCCCACTTCCACTTAAGGCAAATACCGGGATGATTTCTAACTTAAGGCCTTGGCCGTCTCCTTGCCATTTACCACCTTAATTACAAATACACACAGTAATGCAGCCATCACAATAACACAGGTTATGAGAGAAAATTTCACACATACACACCCAAGTACACGGGGCTGAGTGACCACGATGTCGGAGCCCTTCAAACGAATTATGTTTGCCAAGTGTCTCTTATGGCGAAAGCAATTGTGGACACGCGCGAGTGCCTGGAAAACTACTTTTTTCTTTAATAATTTAAGAGTATATCGACGATGCATAATTATAACTTTTAGTCTAGGACGCTAATAACTTGACCACCGAAGCATTGGGAAGAAATTGCAATATTAAGGTACATAAACAACATAGCCTACACATTCAACTGTCGGTTAATGTTCCTCAAAATTTCCCTTCTTAAATATTCCCCTCCTTTATAATTCTCCATCACGTGAAAACGAGCCATGTCTTGGGTTTTAAATATATCGATGCAATGGTGCTGCCATCTGCTGTCAGTTACTGGAACTATATGGGCGATATACTGCCATCTGTTGTCAGTTATAGGAACTGATTGCAGATATTTAAACGGCGTACTGAGGACAACAGTTTGCTCTTTTGATCACATGCTGTAATGCAATGGTAAAACGGAAATAAAACGTATTGAGAGGGAATGTAGAAATATGTATCTTTTACAGACATAAAACCTTACTAATACTCCTTGATTAAACAATATTTCAATGGTAAAAAAAAAAAAAAAAAAAAAAAAACCAACAACAACAACACATATATCGGCGAGGGCTGGGATCGAACCGGCGAACCTAGGAACCACAGTCCGTCGCCTTAACCACATATCTACTCGCGCAATCTTGTTCAGCAGGAGACGCAGCCATTCATTATCTTCAAAAGCTGCTGTCTGAAGGAAATAATCCATTTCATTATCCAAATAAATCAATGTTGCACATTCGTATACGTTCATACTGTTATTATATTTTATTGCCAGAACTTGGTTAATGTATGTTTTCAATTACATGGAAGCTTATTAAATAACTTACATTTTAATGGAATTCTCACCGCCATTTTGTCATGACCTCAGGCGGATTGTGCGCATGTGTGAGGGGCAAGAATTCTGCTATTTTCTATATTAATTCAAAAATATACCGAGAGGGAATGTAGAAATATGTATCTTTAACAGACATAAAACCTTACTAATACTCCTTGATTAAACAATATTTCAGTGGTAAAAAAAAAAAATATCGGCGAGGGCTGGGATCGAACCGGTGAACCTTGGAACCACAGTCTGTCGCCTTAACCACATAGCTACTCGCGCACTCTTGGTCGGCAGCAGACGCAGCCGTTCTTTATCATTAAAAGCCGCTGTCTGAAGGAAATAATCCATTTCATTATCTAAATAAATCAATGATGCACATTCGTATACGTTCATACTGTTATTATATTTTATTGTCAGAACTTGGTTTATGTATGTTTTCAATTACATGCAAGCTTATTAAATAACTTACATTTTAATGGACTTCTCACCGCCATTTTGTCATGACCCCAGGCGGATTGTGCGCATGCGTGAGGGGCAAGAATTCTGCTATTTTCTATATTAATTCAAAAATATACCGTAATATATTTGTTTATTTTATAGACACTCTGCAAATCTAGAGGCCAAGAGCTTTCGTTAGAGTGCTCTACGAAGTAAATCGGTTCTGTCGTTCTCTCAATCTCGTGGTAACAAAAATCACCTTACTGTTTTAAATATATAGATTGTTATAAATTATGCTATTGGATCCCAGCCCAGAGCCAATGAGAAGAGGTCTTATTGAAGACGGGATTAACTTCAACTACATAATTTGGTGAAATTATGCATTTAGGCCCTTAGAAGAAGATTTTCTTAATTGGTAATGAAGAGAACATTAAAAGAAAATATGTCTGATACTTTAAAAACCGCAGATCGGTTAATCTACGCAGTAATAAGCATTAGTAATCTACGCGCTAAAATTATGGTGGGAGATTGATATGGCCGCCAAAATTTCGACTTGGAGAGGGAGATCCAAGGATCAAGGTTCTTATTCCAGCAGTCTTTGAAGAGTGAGGAAGTGTTTTTATTGGGTTAACGGAGATCCCAAACCTTTGTCCGAGTGCGGCGATTGTCGACTCGTGGAGACGCTAGGTTAGCAGGGTAGATCATTGGAGATTACCGCACTAGCATTATAAGCGAAGTTGAGAGGAATATTGAAAGTGGAATATCTCATATATATTTGAGACTAGACTTCAGCCAAGTGAATATATAAAAAGTACAGATCGAATACTGTATTTTATTGAAAGTCGAGAGTTCTAAGTCACACCATTTCGACTAAATAACCCTGTTAATACAGTTTTTCAAAAGTGTTGGAAATATAAGCTGAATATCATTTTAGTTGCAACGTGAAGTTGGCGACTGCAGTTCAAGTGAACAGTAGCGGAGAAATTTAACATTGGCGCAGCAAACGAACATTATCATAATGACTACTATTATTCTTCGAATGGCTTCATTCGACATAATTAATATTGTTGAAATGATGAACTAAATAGTCATGCGCCAGAGACATATTTAATGCAGAGTTAAGATACAACAATGGAGCTTCGATAAACGTATTGCAGAATACAGACGCAGTGTACGTTCCACCTTGTACATTTTCGTCAGTCTACGAACACTAATGTAACATCGATAAGCAATAGAAATAATTCATTCACCATATACATGAATATTTCCATAAATTATTATTCAACGATGATGCTGATATATTTGCGATGGAGAATGAAGATTCTACAGAAGATGATTGTCAAGATGCTAGGGTATCCCAGCAACAACAGACAGGATGTCTACCAACTCATCTTAAAAGAATTCCCTGAATATTCCCTGATTTTTCCAGGATTAATGAGAGAATTCCCTGAGAAAAGACTGCTACACTTTCGCCTGGGAACAGGAAGTGTGATGAAATGCACGCTATTTTTGGGTTCGTTTTAAGCGCTCTCCAGGAACAAGAAGCAAAATGTAATCCAGGAAAGCAAATGGAAAATAGGATTAAGTTTTATGTTTCCTGTTCTCGGAAATTTTAGGAGCCAAACAGATGTGAGCAATGGCGGCACAAGGGAAACAGTTGTGAAAATAAATTTATTTCAATAGAATATTATTAGTGAACTTATTGTCCAGTAAATTAAGCAAGGTTTATGAAGTCATGCTGCTTCCAGTACGGTAAATCCCCCCAATAAAAGGGACAACGGGAGGTTGAATACACACATCAAGGTGTGTATCATATGAGTGTGATCATCTTAGACCAATATTTAATTTGTAAACCATTCATTACCATTGAAATCACTGAACCTATGTCGCAGGAATGATGATATTCGGTAGCATAAGTCTGAATATAGGCCTATACAGTAATTTACACATATCCAAGGGACGAAGGGAGGCATATTCCAAGTTCTCACTCTCAATTAGGTCCACCTCGTCATGACAGAAGTAATTGAGTTAATCAATTTATTAATTTATAAATACATTTAAATGAAGGAAATCATTATAAATGATGTTTCAACAGGCCAGAACACACTATTATCAGTCAAAATAATTTTGGTTGGTTGGTTGCCCAGTTTAGGGGCTGCGACAACGCGATAATGTAGCCCCATGTACTTTGGGTGTGTGTAAAATCTGTCTCATAACCGGTGTTAATTGTGATGACTGTATTAGTGTGCGTTTCTGTTTCTTAATTCAAGTAAGGACTGCATATTTTGAATGTTTCAAGTAGTTCCTACTTTTGACGCCAAACGCCACCGTCAACTACTACTAGTTCAGAACTTGGCTACTAGACGCCACAGCAGTCGGCTCCTGGTGACGAACGTAGGAACCTGAGCGTTATTTACATTTTTAACCTAATTTAGCTTCACACAGGTGTAACTATTGGAAGGTTCTTTAACATGCCATAAATCTATGACATGGGACCGCCGGCTTTACTTCCCCTCCGAAGGAAGGCAAACTGAGGGATTTTTAATGCTCTTAAGAAATCTGATGACTTCGGTCGGGTTTGAACCCGCGATCATGGGCATAGAAGCTCAGCATGCTACCAACTACGCCACCAAAGCCGCTAAAAATAATTTAACCAAGTCTGCTTGATAATACAAGGTAAAGTTTGAAAGGTGTTGCAAAAACATTTCCTGGGCACAATTAAAAACAAAATTGGACATAAGTTCTAGCCTAGCTAAGGAACGTAGGAGCAGACAATAATCAAAGGACACCGGGATGGAAAAGCCGCGCAAACAGTATTGTCAACCCAGGTCTAACACATTGTTACCCGGGCGCGCGCTACTCTATTCCTTACTGCGGACCGGGCAACTGAAGTACACCTAGCATGAGAAGTAAGATGGAACATAAATACGTGTAATTTTATTTGTCCATCCATCAACCTCATCGTCACTACTTTCACTGCTATCATTGTCAATTTCACTCGTATTATTATCGTCAACAGACTCGTCTGAACTGATTATCGCACAGTCAGTTCCGCGCGCGCCATGCTAACTCTTGACAATATACGCGGTAACTGAGTGTTATAAAACCTCACTTCCAGTGCCGAAAGCATTATCAAGACAACAATATACCTATCTGCATTTTGTTGAACAAAGACCTTAGTTCGTAAATAACACGTAGTATTTTGATTAATGAACGGCGGAGAGGAGATAATTACACAAGAATGAAGCACCGTAAGGAAACGTTAATTTACGTAGCCGGTTGTCCGCGCACCAATACAAAACTACGTAAATTTACGTAGCCCGTCATCACCCAGTAGTAGTCAAAATTCGATCGCTAACTAGTTCCTAAATCTCTACTTAGTATAAAAAGAAAATATTTTATTTATGTTCAAAGGAAGCCAAGCAGTAACAATATCAGTGAAAAAGTATTAAAAAAAAAAAAAACAGGCGTCCGTGCGCTTAAGCTTGGCAAACCGTTAAAAATATCAATATACTATGAGTGTAAGAATTGTTCAGCATGAAAAGTTCTACAAAAAAGTCCGCGAGAGCATATCTCTATCTTCAATACATCGCCCACTATACATGTTTTTAGATTGGACGAGAGGGGGATTTGTGTTGCATGCACCTCGCCATTAAATTACGTTGGAAAAGAATTCGTTGCTCATGCTATCTCCATGATAATACAATGGATAGTCCAGTCAGTGATTTTAACCCATCATGCCGAGACGTAAAACGGATATAGGCCTAGGTCGTAGTTCATTGACATCGGGGGAAAAAAAGCGCTCGTCACAAAATGCATTAATACCTGTTTCCGAGCGAAGCTAGTATAAACAATACTAAATTTAAAATATTTTGTCGCCAAAGTTGCTACATCTACTGTAACGTGTTTTTCGAGGGGTTTTTATGCAACTGGCATAAGTCAGTAGGAAGCCATTCTATATTTATTTACGCGGCAAATTGTTCAGCCAAGAGAATTTTTCATGTTAATTTATTATTATTATTAATTTACTATAATTATTATTAAGATATTTTCGGAGCATTTTATAAAAATTATGAGCATTCAGATAGGTTTTCTATGTCTTAGAAAACGCTATCAAGCAAATTATTACGAACGACAATATCATAGAAAATTATGTGATTACGGAATTTTACGGAGTTTCGTCAGTTAGGGTATATCGAGAGACGTGACTCACTGGGAATTCAAGTACACGCTTAATCTTGTCGGAAAGCATGACGCAATCCTGGGTCGCAGCGTCAAGGAAAGGCGGATATATGGAACGGAAAACGACTTCTCCCTCTCGCGCGCAGTGTGTAATGAGCCAGAGGAGGGGAAGTAGCGGTGTGCTCAGCCAATCAGTGGAGACCACGCAAGCTAGAAGTCGGATGAAGAGTGGGGAGCCGACAGGTGCATATATCGTTCGACGCGCCGTGGAACGAGGACAATCAGTGTAGAACTTGCCGAGTATGGTTATACGCGGGGGTCACTCCGATGTTCCGTGGAACGAAGACTAACTGTATAGAACTTAACGAGTACGGTTGTACGCGGGAGTCGCTCCGATGTTCCGTGAAATGGAGGACTAACTTTTGTAAAACTTAACCAGTGTGGTTGTACGAGTGTTTGGGTCCGATGTACGGACCATGGAATTAACTAATCTACCAGAATATCATCAAATATCGACGGAGATGTCGACGTCCAGGAGACTGTGGGAAGCTCACAGCATCATCCAGTACGAGGGAAATGTTTCGGCAATTTCCAGTGGTAAGCGGGAATGACGCAGAAATACGCAATCTCTCATTTCTCTTTGTATTATATTTCATATTTCAGTAACTTCATAGCTTGGGAATAAGAGTAAAATCAATAATTTATCAGACTCCGTTTTCACGTAATTTTCTATCGGTAATATTAAAATCGCAACGCTCCAATTTAAATTTTAAACTTATTATTATTATTAATTTTGCTATTCTTGTTTTATATACCGTAATAAATTCATTTCTTTTACAACGCAATCTTTGCTTTCAGTAGGTAGCATTAGATTTAGACCAATTCCTTCTCCTGATACAATTGTTTGTTGGGTTAATGATCAAATCATACCACGATCTGAGTGAATAGAGTCTTGAAGGTGTTCTGCCAGAGCTAGACGTTGTTAAATACAAATTTAGATTTCAACATTGCATTGAGGTCTTGGCGCCCATTAAAACAACATAGCTTAGGCAAAGGGTGGGCTAGGTAAACCGTTACACTTGTCGCTCAACGTGAGGGTCAAACTGTTACACTTGTCGCTACCGACATGGGGCATTAAGAAACTGCTACACTACCAACAAAATCGCTAAATTGGCAATACCGATCGCAACGAACAAAATGCTCAAGGCCCAATCAAATGGCGTAATTGGCTCCTGCGCAGAAGGCGAACGGAAAGGTTGCCACATCATGCGTTCTTGAGATGGCACTGCTCATTGGCTGAGCACTGTCAAAGTAGCGAGCGATAACTTCCCGCGAAATTCGAAAGTATTGCTTCCACTTTTACGGGATATAGCCAAACTGAGAAAAATCCCTGATTAACAAAGAAATTCCCTGATTTTTCCCTGATTATTCCAGAAATTCATAATTCCCTGAGAATTCCCGGTTTTCCCGGGTCGTAGACACCCTGAACAGAAGAATTTTCCAGAAGGATATCGTTCGAGCCCAGACGGAGGTTAGTGAATACCAGAGAGGGAAAGTTTTCCTATCTCTGAGGTCGCAGGTTCGAGGTTCGAATGAAGATCCATCTCAGTATCTTGAACTGAGGAAACACCTAAAGTATTGTGTAAATACTTACCCAGATCTTCAAGATATCGTCCATATAAGGTAGCAGTGTCATTTACTTATAGTATAGAGCTTGATTAGTGACATTCTGAGCCGACGTTCTTACTCCATATTTCATATTTTATGCATTTCAGTGTTCTCATGTATTTTACACTTCAGATGTGTGTTAAGTTTTTATGCTTCAAGATTATTAGAGATAATTGCCTTTCATCTATTTTCCAATTTTATTCTACGGATCAGTTGTTGAACTGACATTAAAAATTTTGTTTGAGGAATCAGATTGCCTCATAGAAGACGAGTTGTTTCGACTATCGAATTTTAATAATTTTATTTGAACCAAGAATTCAGACATTGTGTCATAGTTACAAATTAAATTCTTTTAAATTTAATGTAATAACTTCAACTTCAAGAGCAGAAGAAACATCGAATGATATTGTCTTATCATTATTGTACATAAACTGTTGTTGTTTCCTATGGCTAGCCCGGATTCCAATCCATCAGCTTTCTTGCGTTCCAATAGAGTTGTGTAAGGTTTCCAGAAGTTCTAGCAGTCACATCAAGATTGTACATAAACTTGCGGCGATCTAGGAAATACTAGTCGTTTGATAAGACCGAAGTCTTAATCCCTATAGACATTCTTTGTGTAGAGTGGAAATACATTACGAAATTGACAAACCTTTTCATTATTTGTGAAGCTGAGGGCTTTGTTCATTTAATTGTTAGAGGAAACATCTATAGATAGAAGATTATTCAAATCTTTGGCTAGGAATTCAAAGCTAGTTTATCCCGGTCAAGATTGAATTCTATTTGACACTATAAATAACATGTGTGTAATATAACGTCATAATGTAGACCTGATATTGCAACGACATGCAATTTAAAGCTTGATAAGTGAGGTGAGACAGAAGTATTATTTTTATTACATGTATTGGTGACAGACGAGTTAACAGTTAATTATCTTTTTGTGTAGTAAACTTTAGGAGGTCAATCACGACAGTCTAATATCGTTCATCATTATTGGAAGTTTCATTTGAAGAGCTAAAGGATGTATAATAGTAGATCAGTAGTCATGTGTAACGACACTGAGGGTCATGCCATTATTTGAGAAAGGTTCCTCCAGAAGAAATGTTAATAACAATTAATCCGTTTTTGGTTATTGTTTAACATAGTGGATGATAATTGTTTATGCCATATATACTGTTATATGAGGATTTGTAGAGCTATGGTGAGCTCGTGCGAAGGAGGTTCCGCATTTTAAGGGAAGTCAATGATATTGTTCTTTGATAAGAAAAGGCATGGATCACGATAAGAGTCGGTGTATACAAGAAGTCCAGTTCATGTGAAGTAACGTTTTAGCTGTGTTGACAGAAGGGTTTAAGCGGAAAGCAATTAGAGAACGATTGTCTACTCTTGACATTGATACTGTTATTAAAACTTATTAAACCAGGATTTGTGTAAATAGGTACAGTTAACCTTTGTCAGTAGACTGTATTAGATCGACAATGTAAAGAAACCTATATAAGACGATGTGCGAGCAGTATATGAAGGCTAAAGGGCGTTAGCAAATGTTTATGTGGAGAAATACTGTAAATAACTACAGTGGAATCTCGTTAGCATGTTCTCGGTTACGACGTTTTCCCGTTTAGCGCGATGATTTTCTGAAATCCCAGTCCCAATTCTACAAAATACATGTTGATATATCCCCTTAATACGTTCTCTATTCCCGCTTACGACGATCAAATTTCCGTTGTACTATTTGTAAGCGAACCGGATTTTATTCCTATTTCATTATAAAATTTGGCTTCTGGAAAACACGACGCGATACTGCCTCATATTCTCTGATAGTTATTGACAGTGTAGATGATTTCATTGTGTTTGACGGCGTAGAAGTGGCTATAGCTATGACGCAACACAAGTGACGTGTCTCTCTCCCCCTGCCCTTTCTCTCCTTTCTCAAGTCCCTATCCTATTAAATTCATGTTGATATATCCCCTTAATACGTTCTCTATTCCCGCTTACAACGATCAAATTTCCGATGAACTATTTGTTAGTGAACCGTATTTTATTCTTATTTCATTATAAAATTCGGCTTCTGGAAAACACGACGCGATATTGCCTCATATTCTCTGATAGTTATTGACAGTGTAGATGATTTCATTGTGTTTGACGGCGTAGAAGTGGCTATAGCTATGACGCAACTCAGGTGACTTGTCTCTCTCCCGCTGCCCTTTCTCTCCTTTCTCAAGTCCCTATCCTACTAAATTCATGTTGATATATCCCCTTAATATGTTCTCTATTCCCGCTTACAACGATCAAATTTCCGTTGTACTATTTGTAAGCGAACCGGATTTTATTCCTATTTCATTATAAAATTTGGCTTCTAGAAAACACGACGCGATACTGCCTCATATTCTCTGATAGTTATTGACAGTGTAGATGATTTTATTATGTTTGACGGCGTAGAAGTGGCTATAGCTATGACGCAACACAGGTGACGTGTCTCTCTCCCGCGGCCCTTCACCCCCTTCCATTTGTTTATTTCTCACGTAGGCGCATTATTGTCTTCGTATTCCGCACTATTGTCTTCTAGTTCTTAGTGTTCACGTCCAGTTATGACCAATTTTATTTCGTGTTTCATAATGGATAAGAAGAAAGTACGGCAGATAACTAATGATGAGAAGATGAAACACATTCGAGACGTGGACTGCAATCCTCACATGAAGCGTGTGGATATAGCGGGAAAGTGGAACATTCCTCCATCTACACTGAACACGATTCTCGGCAAAAGGAAGGAAATCGAACGTGCATTTGAAGAAGGGGTGAGCGGCAAAAGGAAACGTGTGCGAGAGGGACAGTTTCCTGAACTAGAAAGCGCTTTATTGAAGTGGTTCAAGCAAGTCCGTGCTTCAAACATAAATGCGCGCGCGGTCGCCGGCAACAGAGTCATCACTGGCGGAGCGTGAGAGCGAGAATGTCCTTGCTGATCAAATATAAAGAAAGACCCTGTATTATATGTGTTTGGAAGTGGATGGGGAACATTTTCAGCATCTACTGTAAATCATGGCCAGTAAAACTGCATGGTAGGCTACTGATTTTAAGCACCGTATTCTGCCGTAGGCCTACATATGTGTGCGCGGTCGCCGCCAACTGAGCCGTCACTGGCGGAGCGAGAATGTCCTTGCTAAGCAGAAATAAAGACCCTGTATTTTACTGTAGTGTAGAGGTACAGTAATTCATTTTTATGTTATTTATTCCGTGTAAGTTACTGATAACCTATGTTTATGTCGTGACTGTAGTAGTGCATACAATCACTTACTAAGGTCGGCGATTTAACGTCCATATATACGCCGCGTTCTTTCTTATACGTTGTAAATGCAGTATGGCGTTTTTCAATAGTACGTTTTCCCGCATATGACGTCCAAATTGTTCAGTCCCTTGAAAAACGTACTAACGAGATTCCACTGTAATTGCAAATTGTATAGTAATAGAGAATCAAGAATCTAGAAGGTAACGTGTTAACAACGTTAAATATTGTCTATTATTATGAACAAATTACTTGTAAATATTTTCCGTAATGATTTAAAAAAAAAAGCCTACTCCGTACAGGCCATGGAGGCCCTTGGAGTAGTGGAAGGTAGAGGCTTCCACTTTTTGTGACATCGGCACTAAATGGGATGGAGTTGTCAGCTCCACACCCGGCCGTCTTTGCTCCCAGGAATTACCCTGGTACTCATTTCTGGTGTAGGCTGAGTGAACCCCAGGGCCATTTGCGTTTCCGAAAGTGGTAGTTTTGTTTCTAAAATCCACTACCTGGGTGGGGATCGAACCCACTACCTTTCAGTTAGAAGCACAGCGCCTCTACCGACTGCGCCACGCAGCCCCCCAAATATTTTCCGTAATGATTTAATTATTTAAATAATTTTTACTAGGATTAAATTAACAGAATGTTTTTGGAATAGTGTGTTTTTGTGAGCGAATGTTTTTGTATGGATGATTGCCACCTGTTAAGAGTGACTGTTCAACCCAGTCGGTCTAGAAAGGTTATGGAGTATGAATGAAAGTGTGTATTAAAATTTCAGTATGATTGGTAGAGAATTGTTTAAGTTATGAGCGTTTTTGTAACGGCAGAATGTAACTTTTATTCGAGGCTTTTAGACATGAGCCAGACAGCAATGATACAAGCAAATGAGGACAGAAAGATGAACCGTTAGCAGTCGAGGTCATGTTATTATATAATGTGTAGCCAGATGGCCAGCCACTGCCTTGTAAATGGAACAGTTTCATAGCGCAGCACTTTGCTAGCGTTGATGAATGAATCAGGCCAATGCAGGTGCATTTCTAGACGCGTGGCGGAAGAGGTAACCAGTTGTAAGGAATGTTATGAATGCAGGAGCCTCTGTTAAACGTTTTCTTCACGTACAGTAGGCCTAGTTATTTCAAAATTTTTATGCTTGTAATTTATACACAGTAATTGCAGTAAGATGTGTAGTGGAAGAGAAGTGTGTATGAATGTATGGTTATTTTTTTTGTTTGTTATTTAGAAGAGTTTATTGTTATTTATTGTTTATATTAGTTTACACTTGTTAAATAAATTTGCTCAGTTCGTTGTCTTTTGTCGTTGACGTGTGATTCATTATAAATATAAGGATTAGAGTATTGTGGATGCAGTGTAGGCAAAGTTGAGTTCCCATTCCCCGAGACACGTAAGTAAAGGTAAGTGTGCCCTGTGTAGTTTGTTGTTAATCCACAATATTCTTGTAACTGCTGTATGTAAATCCCCAAAGACCTTATTGGAGCGATTTCTAATGAAGTAATTTCCCGGTGCTGTTAGAAATAGGCAATCCAGCTGGGGCTATGGATATTCCAACAGGCTACTTTCCGGATTTATGGGTACAGTACCATTCTTTAAACAATCAATGCAACTCCCCTTCAATACTTACGGACAAGAGAAGACATAGGAGAAAGACCTTTCGATACAGAAGTAAACATCTCAAGCCAATTTTTATCTTTCAGCACTCCTTTCTGCAATGCATTAAGGTAATTCTGGAAAAGAGAAAATACCAAGATCACTTTTAGAAGGAAAACTTGTTTTCTGGAACTATCATGGTCTTTTTGGGTGTATTTCGCAATCTTGAGTAGTTAGGATCTCACTTATTCACAAGGCTAGTATGCTGTAACAGTGACACAAGGGCTGATGGCCACGATGTCCAAGCCCCTAAACAAAAATAAATACAGCTGTGACAATTCAAAAATTATTTTTGTGGGAAGCTATCTTGAAAGATTAAAAGGAATATATCAAATTGTGGATGGTTTAAATCAGGGCCGCCCAAACTTTATCACATGCAGGGCCACTAATTAACTTAAAGATTGGTCGTGGGCCATATGCACAGTGTAACAAAATGTATAACTTTAATATAGGAGTGGAGTGGGGTATGGGAGGGGGAGAGGAGGGTAGGGGTGGAGGGTTAGCCCCAGTCCGGCATCGTTGATAAAGTAAAGTTATGGAAGTCACATAATGAAGTCTGAGGGTGTAGATGTACTTCACAGCATTTGTATAAAATAATCGATCGATATATAATTCACCTAAGACTAAATTAAGCTCTTAAAAGCATGAGAGAGCTATTTTATACAAAATTTATTACCAACATTGAAGTAAGTGTCATATTTCTATTTTAAAACAATTTGCTTATGAAATACAATTTGTTTGCGAGCAATATAGGATAAGTTCGCATGATACCGGTACTTATTTGCTTGCGTTCCCTATACTTCAGAGTCGGTTATAGCCTGAGGTGGCATAATTCTCAGAATTTCTATATACACGAGTGGCATATCTAATAGATCCATGATCCTTGTGGGGGAGGGCGGACTGTTTTCACTACCCTCTGCCCGGGTAAGTTTTGAGAAAAGAATCGTTTGCATTGCCTTGTTACTTTTGTACGTCTCTCTGAAATGATTTCAGGCGGGCCACAGAAAAAGCATTGGCTGTCCAGATAAGGCCCATAGGCCATAGTATGGACGGACTTGGTTTATATAATGTCATAATTTTGATACCATATCAAATAGGGGATTACTGCTTAGCTTCAGTGAGTGTAACAGACTCGAACACTACCAAGAAGTTTCAGTATTCTTGATGTAATTGCTATATGTTTGGAGAATAACAACAGATTATGCAGTATTACATCAACAAGAATAAAGATACCGGTAGAATTATTCCTGATTGTTATGGAATATCTTCAAGAGAAAAAAAAAATGCAGCAAATGAGTGCTAGCCATGTTCATTAATATGATGTTGGCCCACCCTTCGCCTTGATGACAGCTACCTCTCTAGCAGGCATACTTTCAGGTAGGTAGCGTAAGGTTCCCTTTAGAATGGCAGCCCATTGTTTGCAGAGAGCCAATTTATTTATTTATCGTATGGCCAAATGGAGGAGTGACAGGGGCAGATACTCATCATCATCATCTTCATCTTCGTATCCTTCTAGAGAGCTGGGTAAAATGTTTATGAACGATTTGCCTCCATTTTGGTCTATCTCGGTACACTTTCTGTCTTGTTATTGTTTCCGAGTTTTCTCCTCTAGTTTCCAGTCATCCTTAATCTGGTCCAGCCATCTCTTCCTGGATCGTCCTAATGGTTTCTTCCCCTGCATATTTCTATCCAAGTATTGCTTTGGCATGCAGGTATCCTTCATCCTCTTCACATGTCCAAACGACTTGAGCCGTGCAGTACTCAGCCTCTCTGCCATCGACCGACCCACCTGCATCTCTTCTCTGATGACCTCATTCCTAATTTTGTCTCTTCTAGTCTTCTGCAAGGCTGACCGCAGAAACTTCATCTCACATGCTTATAATTTGTTCAGGTCTTCTTTATTAATTGGACAGCACTCCAAGCTATATGTCAAAATTGGCAGGAGATAGGCTTTAAACATGGTCTGTTTAGCCCTCACTAGATTCTGCACTTGATGAAAGAACTGAGGTCCCTTTCTTACCATGTTCTGTAATTCTAATTTGGCACGTCCATCTCTATATAATGTACTTCCCAGGTAATTGAAAGCCTCCACAGATTCAATTTTATCTCCCTCTAGCACAAGGTTGCATTGAGTTGGTGTCCTGCTCATAATCATTGCTACAGTTTTACTCTTGCTCACTCTCAGCTGTTACTCTTTAATCTTGGAGTTCCATTTATCTATCCATTTATCTAATCATCCCTGTATCTCTAGTTACTAATATCACACATGTCAAAATGAGGCCAAAAATCTTAAAATAGGAAATAGTAACTCAAATAAGTAAAAGAAGCAAAACAATATTTGGCTTTACTATCTCCATCAACCTCATAAAATGGGGGTTTCCTTGTAACCACAACGATGAAGCGACGACACATGCTGCTCGTCTGACAATGCATATCATCGGACAAGATCTCAATCATTGTGCCAGTGGAGTGGAATGTCAAATACACAGCAGGTATGTATGTATCCTGTGACAACAAGATCATCCACCATATAAATACTGCAATAAATCAGTATGAATATACTCATAAGCAGTGCTTTTTTCTAAACAAAATTTAAGGGGTGCTCTCAGTTTTAGTCGACAAAACATGATCTTGCAATTTACGGCAATTTGCAGAGTCCGGTTATTACTTTATGGGCTGACATGTTAAATGGAAGGTTTAATTGTGTTAATTTATTAACTCATAAATTCATTAACTTTCAGCTTTTTTGATGCCTGGGTGGATGTAAAATAGTTTGTTGTTTTCTTCATCCTTCAAAACTAACCACGCACAAACTAGCAACCTAACTCGTCTCCAAACATTAGCCTGCGTACTTATAAGAACAGAACTTCCTTTTCACGATTGTTAGAATATATTACATATTTTTGCCAAAAGAAGTAGGCCTACATTTCTTCGAATAAGGCAGCAATTTACACAAAGCTTTTGTCGAGCAGAAAATGATATGGCCTATTGTTTCGATTATGCTGCTGAGTATGGATTTAGAAAGAAATTTTCTTGTGAGGCACAACTGGTGGGATTTCAGCAGGACATATCAGATCGGTTGGATCTAGGGGGACAGTTGGACTGCATAGCTATAGACCTTTCCAAAGCTTTTGACAGAGTGGAACATGGAGTATTATTAAAGAAAGTGGAGAGAATGGGATTGGACTCGAGGGTTGTACGTTGGATAGGAACATTTCTAAATTCAAGGGTTCAGAGAGTCAGAGTAGGGAATTACGTATCACAGGAAGAGAAAGTTAAGAAGGGAATTCCACAGGGTAGTAAAATTGGTCCATTGCTTTTCCTAATATATGCAAATGATTTAGGGAACAATATAGCATCAAAAATAAGATTGTATGCAGATGACATTATCATCTATAGGGAAATAAATAATATAGAGGATTGTAAAATATTACAAAGGGACCTCGACAGTATCCAACATTGGGTTGAAGAGAACCACATGAAGGTTAACGGAGGTAAATCAACTGTCACAATATTCACAAACAAGAGATTAAAAACTGAATTTCAATATACATTGGATGGGGTAATCGTACCAAAAGATGACAAGTGCAAATACTTAGGTGTGAGATTTGATAGTAAATTGCACTGGAAGGGTCATGCTGGAGACATTGTTGGGAAAGCATACAGATCGTTGCATGTCATTATGCAACTACTTAGAGGATGCAACAAAGAAATAAGAGAGAAAAGTTACCTAAGTTTGGTTCGTCCAATATTGGAATATGCAAGCAGTGTATGGGATCCGCACCAGGAATACCTAATAAAAGAAATTGAGAGTGTTCAAAGGAAAGCAGCAAGATTTGTGATAGGGGATTTTAGGAGAAGAAGTAGTGTATCAGATATGTTAGAGAAGCTTGGGTGGGAAACATTAAGTAAGAGAAGGGAGAAAAACAGACTTCTAGGGTTATATAGAGCATATTCAGGAGAGGAAGCATGGGGGGAAATCCGTGAGAGGCTCCAATTGGAAAGTAATTATATTGGCAGGGCAGACCACAAATTCAAAATTGGACGGCACTTTAGCAGAAGCGATTGGGGTAAATTTTCATTCATTGGGAAGGGTGTGAAGGAATGGAACAGTTTACCAAGGGCGGTGTTTGATCCCTTTCCAAAATCAGTCCAGTTATTCAAGAGCAGAATAGACAAAACCAGGGAAAAGAAAGAAGTGGTATAACTTAGTGCTGTATTCCTAGAAACATTATACGTGTTATGTAATTCCTACAGCAGTTGTGAGAGGGGAGTTCAATCAATGTGTGAATAGTACATTAAGTTACTGTATTCTTTTAATATTGTGTAGTGTTTGTAAATTATGTACCTCATTTGCCACCGGGGTTGACACCTCATTGCAAATAAAGTGATTTTGATTTGATTTGATTTTGAGTGCCGAGTTGCCGACCAAAGCAATCTGATTCAATAGATCGATTTAAATCGAGGATTACTCGAAATCTCCTCCAGCTGTTGTGAACAGCACGTTGGTGCCAGCTGATCGATGAACTTTCAAGTCAGAAGTTATATTTGCCAGACTAGATACAAATGTACCAATATTTGTCCTTAAACAGTTCTCAAATGTTTAAGGGGGTACGCGTATCCTTGCGTTCCCCCTGAAAAAATGCCCTGCTCCTAAATATATGTATATTCAATCATGAAATTAATCTGAGCAATTTAAATGAACCTTATGATTCTCACCTGTAGTTCAGTGACAATCATGATGGAGAAGAGTCGATCCAAGCCAGTCAGTCCAGCAGTGCCGACAGACTTGGTGATCTTGGAGAAGAACTTGAGATTAATGACTTCATTTCGAGTCTTCATGTCGTACCATTCTGTCTTCTGCTCGACGTATATTGTGGCTCTGAAATACGAGGGTCATTCCATAAGTCATGGCAACTATGTTATATCTTTCGATAATGCTACAGCATGGAAATCCACTATGTGCATTGAACCGTTAAGGCCGAGTGATATCTCAATACCAACAGAAAATATGGTTCGAGTACAGGAGTTAACGGCAAAGGTACAAACGCAAACCACACAATGGAACTCTGTGTAAATTTGTTTTGCACTAGTACAAATGGAACACCAATCAATCAATTAATATCCAGAGCACCGTTTCCAAGCATTGGAACACTGTTCAATAACAGACACGGACATGTCAGTTCGGGAGACAGGGGCACCCACTTCGCGGTGAGTCTGCAGTTGCTGCGCGTCCATGTTGGAAAGCCTCCACCCAACGTGCAACTGTTCGGTAATCACCAACAGCTTCACAAAGTGCTGCATGACACCGAGAAAATCAATTTTCACAAATCATCGCTGTTCCAATCAGCTTACATCCATCTTGTAGCACGGCCAAGCTCAGAATGAACGTGTATGGCGCTGGTACCTAGCCACCTGCACTTACAGCCGCCTTCTGTCAGGTGAATTCTGTGCTGTTTGCCATGAGGTTTCGAATGTCTACACGGGAATTACCGTGATGCCATATGTTCGAAAGATATAACATACTGTATTTGCTCGTGTATAACTCGCACTCTTTTGACCGAAAATATGTGTGAAAATTTGCGGTGCGAGATATACGCGGGGAATGACCGTATTCCCGAAAAAACATAAAATTTGCGATGTAACAGTAGGCCTACTTGCACAACTGTTGTGGCGCGCTAATCGCTAATTCGAACGTGTCTCGAAGCGGTGAATTTAGCCAACCGCGGCCGAAGACTCGGCGAACGATGTACAGCGTGCTAACGCTCACGCTGCGCCGTATGCTTGCACGCGGCCGAGCTCAGATGCGACGCAATGTGTAAAGACGAAATCGTTGAGATTCGAGAAGACTGAACTGCGTTTCTCTGCGATGTAACAGTAGGCCTACTTGAGCAACTGTCGTGGCGCGCTAATCGCTAGTTCGAACGTGTCTCAAGGCGGCGAATTTAACCAACTGCGGCCGAAGACGCGGCGAACGATGTACAGCGTTCTAACTCTCACGCTGCGCCGGATGCTTGCACGCGGCCGAGCTCTGATGCGACGCAATGCGCAAAGATTCGAGGAGACTGAACTGCTTTTTCTCTGCGATGTAACAGTAGGCCTACTTCCGCAACTGACGTGGCGCGCTAATCGGTAATTCGAACGTGTCTCAAGGCGGTGAATTTAGCCAGCCGCGGCCAAAGACGCGGTGAACGATTTACAGCGTGCCAACAATCACGCTGCGCCGTATGCTAGCACGCGATCGAGCTCTGATGTGATGCAATGCGTAAAGACGAAATCATTGAGATTCGAGAAGACTGAACTGCGTTCTCTGCGATGTAACAGTAGGCCTACTTACGCAACTTATGTGGCGCGCTAATCGCTAGTTCGAACGTGTCTCAAGGAGGCGAATTTAACCACTGCGGCCGAAGACGCGGCGAACGATGTACAGCGTGCTAACACTCACGCTGTGCCGTATGCTTGCACGCGGCCGAGCTCTGATGCGGCACAATGCGTAAAGACGAAAGCATTGAGATTCTAGAAGACTGAACTGCGTTTCTCTGCGATGTAACAGTAGGCCTAATTGCGCAACTTATGTGGTGCGCTAATCGATAATTCGCACGTGTCTCAAGGCGACGAATTTAGCCAACCGCGGCCGAAGACTAACGATGTACAGCGTGCTAACACTCACGCTGTGCCGTATGCTTGCACGCGGCGCCTCGATCCGTAATCGGCTCGTATCGAAGTTCGGATCAACTCCTCGTTGCTCGCTCTTCCTGTTAGTAACGCTTTGGGTAAGTTCCTGGACAATGACGACTATTGTGGCGCGCTAAATCGAACGTGTTTCTACCTCAAGGTTATTACGGTCATTTATATGATGGCGTCAGTAATGAATGCGAGATATATGCGAGTACTTTTTTCCCCCTGAAATTTGAAATAAAAAAATGGGGTGCGAGATATACGCGAGCAAATACGGTAGTTGTCATGACTTATGAAATGACCCTCGTAAAAACATTGATGATTATTATCCACACAGGACCAAGGTTTAGATTTTATTACTGTCGTAGATTTTTCTTTTAGGGGCTGAGGATTTTATGGTAATCAGTCCCACATACTTTGTGAATGAAATTGGTATGATCGCCTATGTTATTGCAGTGACTGTAGTAGTGTGTTCAACAGTAATTACTGTACCGTTGGTACAATCAAGCCTGGCAAATTGGGGACTATCCTAAAATAAACCCCCTGGAAACATCTGAAATAAAGATCCAACAACTTCCCATTTCCCCCAAATGTGACTTTCGGTGTGATTACTCCAATTCTACAACATGTTGCAATAGTGACCAAACTTTGGTGGCACCCTGTAGGCCATGTCATCGTGGAAATTTCCAAGGTGCTGGTTGTGATCAGCAACATTTGGGCGCTAGTGTTTCTGTAGCAACTGTTATAAATCCAAGGTACCAACTTAAGAGGACTCCAAACTTCCATTGGCATATGGCCATTGTTTTAATCTGTGACAATTTGTAGTGGTAGGCCTGGATTGGCCAATATGGAGGATCCTAGCTCTGTGAGTTAGGCATGAAGAACTGTGTCTTTTATCGCCAGCAACTGAGGTAGGTGGATGTGAAAATTTCTACGGGAGACGCTGACCAGGCGGACTCGTGTTCTCCCGAGGACTCGGCCATGTGAACAGTAAATTGTACTTTAGGTGGATCGGCCACGGGACTGATGAACATTTAAATTTCATTCTTTGTAAATTTGTTTCTATTGATTTAATTCCATTTAGTGTGCGTGGTCAGAATGTAAAGTTGACTTCGTTAAATTGCGTAGTAACGCGGTCCTTATTTTCAAAGTGCTAATTTTATGTATCACTCGTAATACCTTGTTTTCTGTTAAGTAATGTTTATCACCCGCCGTTGCATTTCAAGTCCATGTTGGTTTAATTTACGTAAATATTTTGTCTGCCTCGTGCAGGCCAAAACTTGTTTTAAAAGCTGCGTCCGTTGGTGATGCTTTAGATCTGACCACGTGCAAAGTTAACACTATGAAGAACACTAGTTATATTTTTGTTTGATTCAGGAAATAAGCATTTGGGTTAAATTACTAAGTAGACATGGTTCTCGATTTATTTGTAAATTGTGGGGTTTGTTGTCGCTAAATTTCGGCACGAGGTCGGCGTGATTGCGTGATGTGTTCTGGGTTATTAGTTATTGTTGGCATGGTATTTGTTTGTGCCTTTCGAGGTCCAAACAAGTAATTTGGTGGATCATTGGATCTAGGTTGTTTAATTAGCCTTCAGGGGGGGGCATGTGATGTTGAGTAAGTATGTGATAGGCGTAAAGTTTGTAAGACCTATATATTTGTTAGCATGTGTTTTGAGGTTAAGTAATTCATAGGCGTCAAGTTTGTAAGACCTATTTTGTTGTGTGTTTGTCCTAGGCGTCAAGTTTGTATGACCTAGAAAGGGTGAAGTAGGTTTGTTTGACCACTGGCAAGAAGCTTCGTGCTTTTCCTTTTATTTGTACTTGCCAGGGCAATTCTTCTTACTATTGTGTTTTGCTAATGTATTTTCTTTATGCTTTGTGGGGAAATTGTATGATGGCAAGTTTGTCATTTTATTATGAAGGTAAACCTTTACCCCTGCCGACTGTTTCTGTTATTCCTCTACTCAGACGCGCGGACCGTCTAGCTCTTGTTCGTCTTTAGTGTTCCTTGAAATTATTTGCATTTGGTGGGGGAGGGGGGTATCATTCCAGCTTGTTGGGTTTTCCATTTGTTAATTTCTGTTTCATTCATTTTAGTTTAGTGGTATGGTGAGTGTATGTGCCGGCAGTGTGAGTGTGTTTTTCTTTCAGGTTAGGTCAAGTTTTGCGCCTTGCTTAAGTAGTAATCATTTTCTTTTATCGTCGAGTCTTCGTAGCTATTGATCCAGCCATCGTCCCAATTTGTAACTTACAAACTTATGAATATCAATTTAACACTTTATTAAATGTAAATGGGTGCGACGTAGTTTAAGGTTCATTTATTTGTATTGTTTACTGTTATGGAATATATGATTGTGAGTTAAAATGAACATCTCTTTTCGTTAGCGACTATCCCTAGGAAACCCGTTTCCTCTTCCGGACCTCTGAGATTAGGGCTCTCTTCCATCATCCCGTGTAGCAGGGTACAAACGGCAGTTTGAGTAGTTTGTAACCCGAGTAACCACTACAAAATTTAATAACATATTCGATTTTCTTTAGTTCTCCTTTTAACCGGTTACAGAATGGTAGCAGAGCGTGGTTGATGTTCTTCTCGGCTGATATTGTTAGCTAATACAAATGTAGCAGTATATCATGGTTCACTTATTGTCTTCTTGCAGCAAATCTTGGGGTGTCAAATTCCTCTGTCATAAAATTTATTGCCAAGTTATCTAGGGTTGTTAATACTCTTGTTTTTGTCATGGTGGTAGTTGAAATTTGGTTAGATGGGTAATTAATAAGTTGTATCGACAACCATAGAAAGACTTTACTGTATGATTATGGTATTGGTTGCTAATTTTGTTTTGTTTCTTTATTTTTCATGGGAACGACTGTCCATAACAAAATGCCTTGACTGTTTGAGTGGTTCTAAGAGGTGGAGTCGGTCAGCTGAGTAAGTCCCAGTTCATTATATTATTTTAAAGTTAACTTATTAAAAAAAAAAAATGTTACGTGAACGGTTATATTTCAAGTGTGGTGTTCGTTTGTGTAAACGTTGACTTTGGTGTGTTAAGTCATCAGTCTACATGTGAAGTGATAAATTATCTGCGAGTCAATTTCTAAATTTGGTTGTGTTCTGCAAATATATTTTTATTGAGGTAAGTTGCCTGTTCGAGAAAAACAGCTGATGTCTTCTGTGGCAATGTGTTATTTCGTGTGTCATCATTTAAGAATACAACTCGCAACCATTAGGCATAAGGGAAAGTTTCTCTATAAAAACATTTAAGAGGAAAACAAAAGACTTCCTATTAAGGAATTAATAGCCCATGTACAATAGCCTTAAGCAATGCAATGTATCATACCGAATTATCTCTGTAAAGTTAGTCACTAGCAATCTAATATAAGTTACTATTAAATTAAACAATAATGTTACAAAAATTATATATATGCCATGCTGTAACTATGTTACTTGATTGTCCCTAACACGAGCTCAGGCTCATTGGGACCTATGTAAATAAATAAATAAATAAATAAAATAAATAAAAGGTGTTCGTGTGAAATTGAAGATGGGCTTTAATTGTCGTAACGTATGGTGTAGTAGGAATTTTATATTGGTAATCTCATCGTAAGTAGTAGTTCCGTTGAGGTCAGGTTAGACTTGGTGTTATTTTACGTTATGCGTGTGGTGGTTGAATTGTGATCTTCTATTTAAAAGTAAATCTTTGGTGCTCGGGTAAGTAATATTGTTAAGCTGGTGACATATTTCTGTTGTGGATGTGTGTCGTTGTTAGGCTACGTTGATAGTTTCATAAAAGTTCCTTATGGTAATTGGGTTTCATCTGCTGTTGTCATGTCAATTGTTCGTAGGTATCTTTTATTTCAATTTTGGTAATGGTGGTTTCTGTCTTCACGAATTTTCAATTAGTTATGTTGGCAACTGTTAGCTTCTGTTTGATTCTGGTTTGATCAGCTGTTGAGTACATCTAAATTTGGTAGGAGTTTGTGTAAAGCTTGGTGATTTAGTTGGATTGGCTGCGTCGTGGAATATTTAAAATATAGTTTCAATTATTTGAGCCACCGTCACTTTGGTGTGCTAAGTCATCCTTTATTATGATGTGACCAGCTGATATGCTGTCAGCTGTTTGAGATGCTATACTACATGTGAGTTGTGGTTCACCCGCTTCTAATTACACCTTCTGGATTATTAAGTGAAGACATTGAAACTGGTATAGTCATTTGTGTGGATTTTTGAAAATTGTTTCTTCTGTAGATAACGTGTATTTGTTGTCGAAGTGGGAGTTGCGAAGTGGTCATCTGGAAATTTCATTTAGCGGCATTATGATTGGTTAGAATTTTATTATATTAGGAGGTTGTTCTGGGATGTGTTGCTGTTTGGTGTGTGTATGGAAATTTAGATTTGCAATTAGATTTGAGGGTAGGAATTAAGATAGGTTGTTGGTTTATCTTCTCGGCAGTAAGGTTAGGTCATTTTATTTTTGTCTTGAAGTATTCTTCGATGTGAGTGACCTAGTATGCCAGTGTGTGCTTCGCTGCAGTAACTACTGTATGAGATAGGTCAGGTTGGATTATGGGGTCCAGCCCGGTTCGATTCTTGTGCAGGATGTACATAGTGCTTACACGATTCGAGTTGTCTTTAGAATGGGATGAAGATAACAGCGATGAACGGTGAGAAGTGATATTTTGGGGGTTTCGAAGTTTTGTGAAGAATTTGTGAGGTTATATTGAGAGAATTTTGTGGTTTTCTGTGGATGCAACTGTGAATGTTGTTTTTTTTTGGTCCTCAGGCAAGTGTTGAGAGGTTGGTGTTAGTATTAGTTATGGTATTTCAGCGACTCATATTTGCATACTTGTGTGTAATGGGAATTGTATTTGTTTAATGGGAGGGATTGTTTTTGGTGAGTTGTGAGATGTCTGCGTGATGGATGAATTATGATGTGAGGGGTCCCAGTTCGATTCTCTGGTCTGATCCTGTGTTCGTTTCTTGCTCAGTCTGGTTATTGTAACTTTTCTAAAGGTTTTCTGTTGTGGTAGGAGCTTTGTGAGAAATGTAACTGAACATGTTTTAGTAGAACTTAACTTGGTAAATTTTATCTCGTTGCTGATGAGCTGGCGCTTGCTTAAGTTGGCATTGCTGTAAGTTAAATGTAAATGTTTTCTTTTTAAGTCTTGGTCACTGCATTTTGAGAGTAGCTTCACCTGTTAAAAATGGGAAGTCGTACGGCATGATTTAAATTTATTTATTTATTTATGGATTAATGGTAACTGCTTTATTGTAAAGATTAATGTAATAAGGTTAATGTAAAGCTATGATTGTCTGCTGATGTTTAAAGAACTTTTATGTAACTAAAGTTCATACGGAAAGATAACTAAGAACCTGTTTGGTAGTGAAGTAACTCCAGTAATGAAAATGTTTTGAAGATTTTGAATCTGATTTAAGTTAACGCTTGATTTGTAATGGTGTTCTTCCTTATTTAGGGTTTGGTTTGATTACACTAAATTGATAGGGAAGTAATAATGACATTCAGTCCAGATATCGTGTGCGCGTGGTAAAAAAAAAAAAAAACTGACTTTGGAATTTAAATAAACAAGAGTGCAGTTCGTCAAAATTATGGAAGCTAAATTAACTCACATACTGTCGCAGTGCTACCAAGTTTTCAAAATGTGGTGACGGTGCGCATATGTGCTTGGTGTCTCGTTGCTGGGTGTGTGTTGAATGTTACAGAGGAAAAAGGATATGGAGATTGAGTGAACGAGCGACCAATGGCCATGGTCAGCTGTTCAACATTGGTGATTCAACATCTGGTGGGAGTATCCCTGGTTTTCTGCTGGCAGACATTGGGGCTGTCTTACCTAACACCGACCTGTTTCATCTACCCTGGGAACATTCATAAATCATCTGGTACGCGATCTCAGGAGTTTGCCTGTCACCCCACGCTGTGGATCTGGAGGGGGGGAATTGTACCGTTGGTACAATCAAGCCTGGCAAATTGGGGGCTGTCCTAAAATAAACCCCCTGGAAACATCTGAAATAAAGGTCCAACAACTTCCCATTTAATAATAAACAAAGTTTTTATGGTTCCGCCTAGTCAATACTTGTTTTATTAGAGATTTTATCGTGACATAATCACTTGTCTTTACGTATGTTGGGACATGTTTCGGTGTCTAGTGACATTGACACCATCATCAGCCTACGGTTATTGGCAACACTCAATGACATTAAAATAACACACACATGACTAAAATAACACTTTAAAAAGTTTTTTAAAACACTGTCGTAATGAAAGTTCAATAAAAAGTCTTAGAAAAAGGCTTGGTGCACTATTTTGGTTTCCAATGTCCTGCTTCCGATAATAACCTCCGAAATCCAGCAAGAGGTGGCCATACATAACTGGAAAAGAAAATCCCTGTGTGAACTATGATAAGTATTAAAACCGAAAAAGTGGAAAGCTAAACAAAGAAAAAGTGGAAAAATATATAAAAAAGGGAGAGTGGTGAACTTACGGTGTAGTTGTGGCAGCGAGAAATCGGGCCGTGCTGAGGCATACGGAGACTGTGCAATACTGATATGGAATAGCTTGGGGGAAGCGGGCGAGGCTTCAGTCGAGAGGGGCGGGGGGAGGGTAAGAATACTGGCAATTTTGGAGGACAGGAGCGGGATGGGGGGTATGGGGTTGAGGGGCGGGATGGGGATATGGGGTTGAGGGGTGGAATGAGCGGATTTGTAGATCCTCGATTAAATGATAAAATTAAGGTGGTTTGTATTTAACTCTGTAATTAGTTAAGGTCTCAAAGAGTACATTATTATTTTCAAAGTTGATCTCATTGATATTGGTTAGGGGGTCTGTTCTTTGGGCAAAATCTATTTCGATTTCTTCCAATATATTCATTGTGGTACCTTTCTTAGCAAGATGCAGGATGCTCATGTCTTTGTTGATGTCAGTGAATTCATGTTTACTGTCCTTCATGTGGTTGGCCATAGCGGAGAATTTATTGTATTTTAGAGCGTTAAAATGTTCACCATATCTTGTAGCAAATGACCTACCGGTTTGTCCATAATAATTAGCTTCGCATTTGGTGCATTTCAATTTGTATATGCCTGATTTACTAAACTTGTTCGTGTGGTTCAATTTGTTGGTGTTAAATAAAATATCTTTATTTGTATTAGTTGTTTTGTAGGCTATTTTTAGACCGCGTTTCTTAAAGATATTGGAAATGCTGTAAGATTTGTTGTTAAAGTACGTGAAGACTGCGTACTTGGGTGGCTCTTTTTGTTCTGGCGTTAGGTGGGTGACCGGTTTGTTTTTAATTTTATTAATGATGTTGTTAACTATCTGTGGTGCGAATCCGTTTATTTTAGCAACTTGCTTAATGATTTTTAGCTCTTCGTTTAGGCTTGCTTGGTCTAGAGGAAGGGAGAAGGCTCTGTTGATCATGCTCAGAAATGCGGCTTTCTTTTGATTACCTGGGTGATTAGAGTCCTGCCTTATGGTTGTATGTGTTTGGGTTGGCTTTCTGAAAATTTTGTATGTTAATCTATTATTAATCCGACTGACTGTGATGTCAAGAAAGTTTATTTTATTGTTTACCGCTGATTCTGCCGTGAATTGTATATTTTTATCCAGACTATTTAATTTGTGTACCAATCCTTCTATGTTCAGGGTCGTCTCATCTAATATTACAAATACATCGTCCACGTATCTTGCCCAAAAAAATCTCCCATCAATTTTGGTTATGATTTCCTCATGCTCTAGGTGATCTAAGTATATATTGGCTACTATGCCAGAGAGCGGGGAGCCCATTGACAGTCCCTCTTTTTGCTTGAAGATTTTATTATTAAAGGTGAAAAAATTATTTATAAGTGTGAACTCAAGTAGTGTCATAAATTCACTGATTTCTACTTTCGATAACGAGCTACTGCTAGACAGGTTTTGTTCAATGACCTTGAGCGAAGGTTTGATAGGAATGTTTGTATACATGTCCTTCACATCTACACTGTGTAAGGAGTGTTTGCTCATTAATTTAAGTTTCATTGTTTCATCGCAGAAATGGAGTGTGTTCTTCAGGAATTTGTTAGCTTTGTAGGTGAAATGTTTTTCAAGAAATTGTTGGCAAAATTTAGCGGTTCTGTAGAGAGGGCTGTTTCTAAGATTGATTACTGATGATTGACTGGGTCCAGTCCATACAAAGAAAATTGAAAAGCATTCTGAAAAACTCTATGTTTATCTTCAGCGATAAACAAACAAATAATCTTATCAACATGAACCCGGGATTACCCACCTTGAGAGCCCTCCCCAAGATCCATAAAGAAGGTACACCCATAAGACCCGTAATCAATTTTAGAAACAGCCCTCTCTACAGAACCGCTAAATTTTGCCAACAATTTCTTGAAAAACATTTCACCTACAAAGCCAACAAATCCCTGAAGAACACACTCCATTTCTGCGATGAAACAATGAAACTTAAATTAATGAGCAAACACTCCTTACACAGTGTAGATGTGAAGGACATGTATACAAACATTCCCATCAAACCTTCGCTCAAGGTCATTGAACAAAACCTGTCTAGCAGTAGCTCGTTATCGAAAGTAGAAATCAGTGAATTTATGACACTACTTGAGTTCACACTCATGAATAATTTTTTCACCTTTAATAATAAAATCTTCAAGCAAAAAGAGGGACTGTCAATGGGCTCCCCGCTCTCTGGCATAGTAGCCAATATATACTTAGATCACCTAGAGCATGAGGAAATCATAACCAAAATTGATGGGAGATTTTTTTGGGCAAGATACGTGGACGATGTATTTGTAATATTAGATGAGACGACCCTGAACATAGAAGGATTGGTACACAAATTAAATAGTCTGGATAAAAATATACAATTCACGGCAGAATCAGCGGTAAACAATAAAATAAACTTTCTTGACATCACAGTCAGTCGGATTAATAATAGATTAACATACAAAATTTTCAGAAAGCCAACCCAAACACATACAACCATAAGGCAGGACTCTAATCACCCAGGTAATCAAAAGAAAGCCGCATTTCTGAGCATGATCAACAGAGCCTTCTCCCTTCCTCTAGACCAAGCAAGCCTAAACGAAGAGCTAAAAATCATTAAGCAAGTTGCTAAAATAAACGGATTCGCACCACAGATAGTTAACAACATCATTAATAAAATTAAAAACAAACCGGTCACCCACCTAACGCCAGAACAAAAAGAGCCACCCAAGTACGCAGTCTTCACGTACTTTAACAACAAATCTTACAGCATTTCCAATATCTTTAAGAAACGCGGTCTAAAAATAGCCTACAAAACAACTAATACAAATAAAGATATTTTATTTAACACCAACAAATTGAACCACACGAACAAGTTTAGTAAATCAGGCATATACAAATTGAAATGCACCAAATGCGAAGCTAATTATTATGGACAAACCGGTAGGTCATTTGCTACAAGATATGGTGAACATTTTAACGCTCTAAAATACAATAAATTCTCCGCTATGGCCAACCACATGAAGGACAGTAAACATGAATTCACTGACATCAACAAAGACATGAGCATCCTGCATCTTGCTAAGAAAGGTACCACAATGAATATATTGGAAGAAATCGAAATAGATTTTGCCCAAAGAACAGACCCCCTAACCAATATCAATGAGATCAACTTTGAAAATAATAATGTACTCTTTGAGACCTTAACTAATTACAGAGTTAAATACAAACCACCTTAATTTTATCATTTAATCGAGGATCTACAAATCCGCTCATTCCACCCCTCAATCCCATATCCCCATCCCGCCCCTCAACCCCATACCCCCCATCCCGCTCCTGTCCTCCAAAATTGCCAGTATTCTTACCCTCCCCCCGCCCCTCTCGACTGAAGCCTCGCCCGCTTCCCCCAAGCTATTCCATATCAGTATTGCACAGTCTCCGTATGCCTCAGCACGGCCCGATTTCTCGCTGCCACAACTACACCGTAAGTTCACCACACTCCCTTTTTTATATATTTTTCCACTTTTTCTTTGTTTAGCTTTCCACTTTTTCGGTTTTAATACTTATCATAGTTCACACAGGGATTTTCTTTTCCAGTTATGTATGGCCACCTCTTGCTGGATTTCGGAGGTTATTATCGGAAGCAGGACATTGGAAACCAAAATAGTGCACCAAGCCTTTTTCTAAGACTTTTTATTGAACTTTCATTACGACAGTGTTTTAAAAAACTTTTTAAAGTGTTATTTTAGTCATGTGTGTGTTATTTTAATAATTATTTTAATGTCATTGAGTGTTGCCAATAACCGTAGGCTGATGATGGTGTCAATGTCACTAGACACCGAAACATGTCCCAACATACGTAAAGACAAGTGATTATGTCACGATAAAATCTCTAATAAAACAAGTATTGACTAGGCGGAACCATAAAAACTTTGTTTATTATTACATTCTGTCAATACGGAAAAATGTGCGACTTTAAAAGTCAAAAAAACTTCCCATTTCCCCCAAATGTGACTTTCGGTGTGATTACTCCAATTCTACAACATGTTGCAATAGTGACCAAACTTTGGTGGCACCCTGTAGGCCATGTCATCGTGGAAATTTCCAAGGTGCTGGTTGTGATCAGCAACATTTGGGCGCTAGTGTTTCTGTAGCAACTGTTATAACTCCAAGGTACCAACTTAAGAGGACTCAACTTCCATTGGCATATGGCCATTGTTTTAATCTGTGACAATTTGTAGTGGTAGGCCTGGATTGGCCAATATGGAGGATCCTAGCTCTGTGAGTTAGGCATGAAGAACTGTGTCTTTTATCGCCAGCAACTGAGGTAGGTGGATGTGAAAATTACTACGGGAGACGCCGACCAGGCGTGGACTCGGGTTCTCCCGAGGACTCAGCCATGTGAACAGTAAATTGTATTTTAGGTAGATCGGCCACGGGACTGATGAACATTTAAATTTCATTCTTTGTAAATTTGTTTCTATTGATTTAATTCCATTTAGTGTGCGTGGTCATAATGTAAAGTTGACTTAGTTAAATTGCGTAGTAACGCGGGCCGTATTTTCAAAGTGCTAATTTTATGTATCACTCGTAATACCTTGTTTTCTGTTAAGTAACGTTTATCGCCCGCCGTTGCATTTCAAGTCCATGTTGGTTTAATTTACATAAATATTTTGTCTGCCTCGTGCAGGCCAAAACTTGTTTTAAAAGCCGCGTCCGTTGGTGACGCTTTAGATCTGACCACGTGCAAAGTTAACACTATGAAGAACACTAGTTATATTTTTGTTAGATTCAGGAAATAAGCATTTGGGTTAAATTACTAAGTAGACATGGTTCTCGATTTATTTTGAGGGGGATTGATTTGGTAAATTGTGGGGTTTGTTGTCGCTAAATTTCGGCGCGAGGTCGGCGTGTTTGCGTGATGTGTTCTGGGTTATTAGTTATTGTCGGCATGGTATTTGTTTGTGCCTTTCAAGGTCCAAACAAGTAATTTGGTGTATCATTAGATCTAGGTTGTTTAATTAGCCTTCAGTGGGGGGGATGTGATGTTGAGTAAGTATGTGCTAGGCGTCAAGTTTGTAAGATCTATATATTTGTTAGCATGTGTTTTGAGGTTAAGTAATTCATAGGCGTCAAGTTTGTAAGACCTATTTTGTTGTGTGTTTGTCCTAGGCGTCAAGTTTGTAAGACCTAGAAAGGGTGAAGTAGGTTTGTTTGACCACTGGCAAGAAGCTTCGTGCTTTTCCTTTTATTTGTACTTGCCAGGGCGATTCTTCTTACTATTGTGTTTTGTGAATGTATTTTCTTTATACTTTGTGGGGAAATTCTATGATAGCAAGTTTGTCATTTTATTATGAAGGTAAACCTTTACCCCTGCCGACTGTTTCTGTTATTCCTCTACTCAGACGCGCGGACCGTCTAACTCTTGTTCGTCTTTAGTGTTCCTTGAAATTATTTGCATTTGGGGGGGGGAGGGGGGTATCATTCCAGCTTGTTGGGTTTTCCATTTGTTAATTTCAGTTTCATTCATTTTAGATTAGTGGTATGGTGAGTGTATGTGCCGGCAGTGTGAGTGTGTTTTTCTTTCAGGTTAGGTTAAGTTTTGCGCCTTGCTTAAGTAGTAATCATTTTCTTTTATCGTCGAGTCTTCGTAGCTATTGTTCCAGGCATCGTCCCAATATGTAACTTGCAAACTTATGAATATCAATTTAACACTTTATTAAATGTAAATGGGTGCGACGTAGTTTAAGGTTCATTTATTTGTATTGTTTACTGTTATGGAATATATGATTGTGAGTTAAAATGAACATCTCTTTTCGTTAGCGACTATCCCTAGGAAACCCGTTTCCTCTTCCAGACCTCTGAGATTAGGGCTCTCTTCCATCATCCCGAGTAGCAGGGTACAAACGGCAGTTTGAGTAGTTTGTAACCCGAGTAACCACTACAAAATTTAATAACATATTTGATTTTCTTTAGTTCTCCTTTTAACGGGTTACAATTATGACTCATAGCCTCTTCCCACTTCTGTATCATATTTTCAAGGCACCAAGCCTTCTCCATTACAATTTAGCTCAGTTGAATGTTTTCTCCATTTGTTTTTTTTTCAAGGAAGGAAGAAAGTTTGTACTGTACCTAGGTAGTATCAAGTGACCTTTAATCTCGCAATCATGAACCACGGGACCTACATTTTCACGTGGAATCCAAACCACAGGACATGACATTCTAGTATTTACAGGCGTGCTATCAAACTAACGGAACATAAGTAAAAAATTTGACACGTTATAAAATATGTTTTTATTAACTACCCCTTTGTATAATGATCCTGCATACATTTATTTGGACTGTGCTAATGTATGTCTCAGAAACATGGACAATAAAAAAATGATGTGTAAAGTCTAGTTCGTTATTGAGGTTTTAAGGGGCAGAACTACGAGGTCATCTGCTCCCCCCCCCCCCCCCCCTGGTTAAGTCTCTTGAAGCCATAGAAGATATCTGGGTAGGGTATTAGTAAAGATACGAGAAAATAGCATTTTGAAATTGATTTTGTAGCCCTTTCATTTTTAAAAATAGCATTTTGGAGCATTTTGAAATTTAAAAATTAGCATTTTGTAGCATTTAAAAGTTCGTCACCAGGTACAATTAACAGGTTCAAAATAATATGCACGGAAACTAATTCAAACATGTGCAGGATTGGAAATATGGGCGTTTCTGATAAACGGCATAAGCATTTAATATAAGTCTCCTGTTGTGTGTGTGGTTTTTATTTTTACTAAGGGAGTGTTAGAAGTATTAAAATCCTAATATCAGTATTACAGAAATGTAGAAACTTGACATCATACATTTTTCAGAAATGTGAGATCTCTGAAAATAAAGGCATCAGCCTGGCTAATTGGCAAGATTGAGTTCAAGTGCTGTCGGTTGGTTGTATGACGTGAGACGAGGGTACCTAAGCTATGCTCAAAAGATCCAAAGGTCATGTTCTCATTATGCAATCAACAATATCAGGTGTTGTGCAGCAACTTAAATATTGAGGGCCGGCGGAGAGTTGTATTAGTTCACTGGTACCAAGGTGCCAATTGTTAGAATAAAGCGAGCTGTGGTCAGGCAACAATGCTTGTCTTACGAAGTTTACTGTGTGGCAGGTGGAATGACGACAATACCAGGCTGTCCTGGACTCGATGGATGAATTGGTTCAAATTCTGAGGATGGCTATGAAATCCTTTTTGTGTGGTTTTGCTACTAACTCCTTGCCAAGTTCCATTCATTTCTTTTAATAACTTATCTTATGAGGTAGGATTCAAGAAGTGCCATTTGACCATAAAGCCACCGGCAAATAGAAATTCAATGCCCCTCATCCATGGCCCTCATTGAAAAGGAAGTAATAATGTGAATCATACATTTACTTAACTTTGTGTAAATATCACACAATGGATAATTAACTAAATACTAAAATGTATGTTTACTCCCTCATTATTTCCTGACCACACTGCGACTCTTGACTGACAATCTGTAAAACAGTATCCGAATTCACGGAGAAATCGCCGGACAGGCGCGGATTCAAGGGGGGGGGTCACGGGGGTCATGACCCCCCCCAAACGGAGACCAAATTTTTTTGCAAACTCAAAAAACGAAAACACAATTACCAGACAAATAAAACTTAACGAATTTTAACTGAAAAACAGTTTTTTTTTCATTTTATTCAATACTGAATTATCTTTATTGGAATTATTATGTTCTGTTACAACTGTACATATTTACAACTTCAAACCTCTTGTATAAAAACTATTAGTTATACAACAAAATCAACTCGTCTATTTTGTTTAGCAAACCTTGTGATTACCGAGTCGATGTTTATAGTGATGTCACGATGAATGTGCAGCAATGCACGGATAGGAAACTGGGGATTTTTTCGCACCAAAAATTTTTGCCGACGTCCAAACTGCAAGCTTGGTTGGCAATTTAAGCTGTGACTTTCTCCCTTTGTCGGTATCAACTCGACTTGCCGAAACTGTAACGTACCTTGATCATTTTCTCAAAGCTCGATGTAAAAGCCGCAAAACACGCCGTTGCAATTTGTACGATATTTTTGGTGCGCTAAACGCATCAAATTTCTATCCATGAAGCTCGCAAAAAAAAATTGGCCTGGTTTTGTACGTTTGGTTATTTTGTGATTGCGTTTTTAGTGATACCATTTTTCTTAACAATTTCGATTCTCTGACCCCCCCCCAAAGGCAAACTCTAGATCGAATCTCTGACCCCCCCCAAAACCAAACTCTAGATCCGCGCCTGTCGCCGGACGACATGTAACATAACCTATAACTCACACATGGTAGAGAATACTTTCATCATATCATACAACATTTCCCAAAGCAAAGAGAACGCCTAACAAAATTTGGCTATTCACATCACGATACGTACTTGAGAGTTTTCATTTTCATTTCAAATACAAGAAAAGAGGGCCGGCACGATATAAACAAGCATAACCTTATTGCTCTAATTTTTAAAAAGAATCGGCACAAACGATTGGAATATCCTTCCTTTTATTAGCACAACCAAATGAAACTACGAAATAATTTCTCCAAAAACATCATTTTACTGGCGATGAACAGTGGATATTATGTGGCAATAATAACAGCACCATTTTCAAATTAATTTTTACCGTAATCGATTGTTTTCACGACAATAATCGATGTTCGTACATATCGATTATTACTCGTAAATATCGATTATATTGTCGATATTTTCATTGCTGGGAACTCGCAAATTTCAAAGTTGTGGCACGAAAATGTATTAAAACATAATATTCAACATTAATCGGTAAATTCGGCACTTTTCGCATTTATGGGAATAATTCGCAAGAACCCTTAGTTATCGCACTTTGTCGCACATTCAGTTTCGCAAATTTTGTGTATACATAGTCATATTAGTTACCAGGTAGTTGAAAAAGGAGAAAAAAGTAAAATTCGCATTTATCGCAATTGCGATTTTCCCGTATCTCTAGGTATTAGTAACCAATATGTGATATTTGGGGTAAGGTATTAGTAACCAATATGTGACATGTGATAGCAACTGTCACACCTTCGAAATGTGGTGTTTCTGCAGGATGCTTAAGGCTTGGTGGATGTATAGGGTGACTAATACTGAGGTACTGCACAGAGTAAATCAAAAGAGATCTCTGATATGGGTGATTCGTAAAAGTAGTCTTTCTTGGTGGGGTCACACCTTATGCTACTCTCATCTGATGTCACTTATTTTGGAAGGATTCATTAATGGGAAGAGACCTAGAGGACGACCAAGACATACAAATCTGAAGCACATCCAAGACGAAACCGGACTGAGAAACTACATAACAATGAAAAGAGCAGCAACAAACCATACTACTTGGTATCATTTTGTGACAACAGACCAGTCTGTGGACTGAATACTCGATGATGATAGCTAAATAATTGATGGGCAATTTATATATATATTATATTAGAGTGAATTAGAGGTTCTTTCCTGGTCCTAAATAATACTTCAGGTGGTTTTGTAAACAATGACTTAGGTTCAAGACAAGAAACAGTGCCCTGGGAAAGAAGAAGTCAAAAGTTGATCTTTCCAACCATTAAATGTCTTTTTCACTACAGATATGTTAAAAATGGTTTAAAAATTGTAACGGTAGTAGGAAAGGAAACAAATAATATAACTGATGGCATATTGGCTTTCACGGCCCGTGAATTAAAACTCAGCAATTTTTCTAGGTCTTGTGTGGGGTTTCGCCTAGGAACACCAAGCTGGCTCATCAGCGGGCTCTTGGTGTCCACGCCCGGATCACACAAGACACGGCATAAACCTAGAAAAATTGCTGAGTTTTAAGTAACATAACTAGGGATAGGAAAAATTCGCGATCGCGAATTTCGCGAATTATTAAATGAAGTAATACACAGATGGTAATGTGTTTTTATAACCCTAAAAATGGCAAACAAAATGGTTTTTGAAGTCGCGAAATTTCGCGAATTTCGCATGAAGACGCGAATTTCGCGAATTATGCATGAATTTCGCATGAAACCGCGAATTTTAGCTTTTTTCACAGTGCACTTCCGATAATTCGCGGCAATTAATGCACGAATTTCCGCGAAATATTGAAAACTGCGAATTATCTACAGTAATGTTTTTAAGCCTAGCACAGAGAAAACTATTGGTTAAAAATATTGAAATGTATTTTATAAACATGCAAAAAAAACAACTTTATAACATAGTATTGTTAGACACACTATGTGGATTTTATCAATATTAAAAACTAAGAAAAATGACTCATCACTTTTTGTTTCTTAGATGGTTTATTTTTTCTAATTTTAGATTGTACAATTCTGAAGAAAACAAAATATGAGAACGAAAATTCATCTTGATTTTCTATATAAGAGATAAGTGTGACTATAGACACACTAGCTTGACTGTGGGAACTTTCGGGATTTCCGTTGCATCACTCCTGCACTCTATATGTACTGGATCTCAGTTTACCTCACCGACAGTCAAATTCCATACAATATCCTCATGTCTGAAACCATGATTGTCTTTATCGAAGTCTAACTACTGGATGTCACTTTCTTCTGCATCTTGCCATTCATCCAGGTTTTGCCCTAAAGTCATCGTAGTGAGACCACCTTGCCCGTTTAAAATATCGTGGTCACAGAAGCTGACAAACTCTTGTTTTTGTGCGAGTGTAGTAGCGGTAATTTTCTCCCATGACATGACTGCATGGAGAGCATCCAACAAACACGGAAAGATTGGAAACTTAACGGTAGATAGCGGGCCTCACTTTCTGCATACAGCGATCTTTAACAATCTGGGAAGTCATCCTAGTTAGTCAACAGTACTTAGTTATTGAGGATTTAAGGACCGGAACAGCAAGGTCATCTGCCCCTTCATCCTAGTACCTACGCGACGCATGGCGTCATATAGTCCGCCTTTCAGACATGAATATCTAGATGGCAAGTATCCAGATCAAAATGTGCCACTGTTTCCTGAACCAGTATTAACCAGGTGGTCTTCTTGGTTTCATTCCGTAGTGTGCAATTTATGAGTGAAGTAGTAGGGACTGATAATTCTGGTGTTGATTTTCTCAACAATGTTTCACCCGACGAAATACTCGAGATTCAAAGAATTTGGCACAGACATCACTGAACTCATCCCCTTATTAGAAGGCCACATCCAACTGTTCACCTTCTTGATGGACATCTACGGAGAATTCAGCTGTTTCTGGAAAGTACGGTACCAACATTAAGGAGCAGTTGGAGGGTTGTGGAAATGTGTTAAAAAGAGGGAAAATACATTAAGTTTTAGTAAATGCTGGGTCCCATGCTCTTGGAAAATTAATCAGCTTGAGATCCATTGACCCTGGGAACAGGATTTACAAATGTGTGCGTTTGATCCAGCAGAAATAGTGCCAATGAACATCAATGAGGACACTGCAAAGAAAATTAAGAAGTTGCCATTCTGTGGAACACTGGAAGAAAGTGAGGTGTTAAGAAGATACAAAGAACTGCAAACTTTAATCAAGAAGCAGATGCATGACAGGACCAAGACAGACACTGTTGGAGTTTTGCAAGGAATGACATTTGTATTTCCAAAGTTCTCATAATCTTTGTTGAAAACCATTTGGATCCCCTGTTCAAACGCTGTGAACTTTTGTTTTTCAGTTTACACTAGCACGTTAAGTGATATGCGTCACCGTTTGTCACAAGAGAATTTGGATCTCTTCACTGAAGTATACTTTGAAGGATGACTGAAATGTGTTATGTTATGCATGTTATCCATGATATTTAAAAAAATTCCACCTAAAATTTATGATTTTGAAAGTACCGAAAAGTGCGTTTGAAACCACCGAATTTGCCACTTTAAAATACCGCTTTCTTCACTCTGAAATCACCGAAAAATTCCAATCTCTAAACATAACTGATGATTATTATTATTTTAAAAAATTTGGTATACTCTTTAAAGCCATTTACAGGGCATTTTAAAATTGTGACTTAACTCCTACTTTCCCCGAGCCCTTAAATTGTATATAAGTGTACATATACATCAAACCAAGAAGATCTAAAGTGAACACTATCTAATAATGTTCGCCTGACAAACTAAACATGTCATCCACGAGTAAGCGTGAAAAACGTGTAAAAGGGAAACAGATAAATGAAGTTTTACTGTACTTACTTGGGGTCGGTAATACGTAAGAGTTCTCTTGCGAGGCGGCCGATGAAGTTGACGGACATGTTGTCTGTAGGAGGATACCTTGGGATAGGAATAGTTTTACTCTGATAAATACTCTGCCAGTCTTGTACTTTGTTCCTCAAGAAGCTGTTGCATTCCTGCTCAACATTGTAACTAATGATTCGAGACACCTCTTCTTGCCAGATCTTGAGGCCATATATATTGATGTAATCTTGAATGTATTCAAAGGATCGACGATGGCCGTCCATGATCTCACCCAGGGCTTCCAACTTTGCAGTCAGCTCACTTGTCTATGAAAATATAAACCAAACAATCACTTGAATACTGGAGTAATTCTCAACATGAAGATGGGTCTGAAGATTTCCTTTTGATTATTGTACTTCATGTTATAGAAAACATTATTGTAATACACTATACATAGTGGATAAAAGAGCACTTTATACAAGAAAAAGAGTTGAACTGATTTAACATTATCAATCAAACCAACAGCTCTCCAATGCTATAGTCCGAACGAGCTTGTTTTGATCACCCAATCTCATCAATAGATGGGCAGGAACCATTTCATCTGCGTAGTGTCTGTTTATTCTTTAAAGTAATTTCTATAACCTGTGCCTGTTGGATTACAGAATCACACTATGGGCTACTTATTGAGAACCTAATTACATATTGATAATTTAATGGAATCTGGAGGTCGCGGGTTCGAGTCCCACTGGGGTCAGACATTTTAATTTTCTAACTTCCATCCACATGGCTTGCACTACTTGTGCTTTAAATAACTTACAGTCTTTGTTTCTAATTATTAAGTGGTATCTTGAGTTATTAAGACAGCAAGTTTTGAAAACTGGAAGCCCCTATTTAAGTGACACATCTACTCAAGGAATACAAACATCCTTTCCAATGCTTATTTGTACATCCACCTTGTTGCATTTTCTTAGATAGTTTTATTCAAGGCATACTTTTAAGAAGTGTGTCCCATGGACATTGCTATACGCTAATGATGTGATGCTTGCGGCAGACTCCAGGAAATATCTTGAAACCCAAGTGCAGACATGGCATGATCGTCTGCAAGGATTTGGTCTTCGTTTGAACATCCACAAGACTGAATACCTCTAAACGATTCCATCCCCTGGAACTATAGGTATTAATGGAGCTCCTCTTACCAAGGTAAATACATTCCGATACCTAGGTTCAAGATTGCATAGCGACAGCACAAATCAATGCGACTTGGATGCGATTCAGAGATGTGACCGGTGTTCTTTGTGATAAGAAGTAGCCTATCCGCCTAAAATCAAAGATATACCGCACAATGGTGAGACCAGTTGCATTATATGGTACCAAGTGTTGGCCAGCACCTAGAATTGCTGAGCACTCACTTCATGTCATGGAAATGCAGATGCTGTGAAGATCTTTAGAAATTTCTCTGCTCGACCATATCCCCAACACAACGATTCGACATATAGCTGGCATGGCTCCAATCAATGAGGAAATGCAGGAATGGAGACTCCGTTGGTATGGACACGTTGTCCGTGCACCACAAAGTTCAGCCATCGGCTCGGCCTACCATCTAACGGTTGACGGCCAGAGACAGCGTGGGAGACCAAAATTGCGGTGGCTGGACACTATTAACGCAGATTTACGAACAAGAAACTTGAAATCGCGGGAAGCATTAGATAGCAAGAAATGGCGTGCATTGATCCCAAAAGCGGACCCCGTTCCTACGGGATGACGCTAAGAAGAAGAAGATACTTTTAACTCCGCATAAATTTATTAAATAGGGGTTAAACTG